>CM075070.1:28787500-30232500 GCA_037428765.1 Rubia yunnanensis
AAAGAACTAGAAAGCGTTTCACGATGATCTAACAAATATATAAGTCCCGCCAATTCATGTTCCTTTTCCCCGATTTGCTGTGCTTCTTTACTACGTTGCTGCCTTTTACCAAATTTAAAGCCCTCGAAAAGACCATTAAGTCCTTTGGATCATGACATCATCGCAATTTGGCCCAAGCCAAAGCCCAAACAAGGCCCGCTTATGTTTACACGACGCTAGTTCGCTCCAAGAATCTTTTCTTAATCTTTTTTTATTTTTGAGGGAAGATTACATACAATTCCAAGAATGTTGATCATTTCAAACGAATTTGCGCAGTACCATGATTCTGACGAACTGCACACTCTAACATGAATTCCCATGTCTTAGAAATGCAAAGAATTCGGGTATGAAGTTCTCCTTTCTCTGATGTTTCATTTACCCTAAAAAATACACCCGTTGGAAGGCAGCATGAGTTCATGTTTTCATAGGCCGTAATGTAAGTAGTGTGTTTAGTAGATATTAGTGATCAGTGAAAACTTATAGCGTCCCAGATGGAGTAATGTGATAAGGGCGGGGGGTTTCCTTTTTTTCTGAATCCACTTTACTAGTTTGGAATTTTGGTGAGTTTTTAGGCTTGCTACTGTTTGTGAATTTGGATTCTGAAGGGGTTGAAACTATGCAGAGGCTGTTTTCTTCTTTTATAGGGATATGTAGAAATAGGTATTGTAGTTCTGGCACTGCATTTTATAAGAAAAAATGGAAGCCATCTAAATTTATGAACAAAGATAAGGGTGATAAAAGCGGCAGTAAAACCAGTAGGAAGCCGAGCATAAAATGGAACGATGAGCAATCAAAAGTCTTGAGTGCTATTCTTGATGGGAAATCTGTGTTCATCAGTGGATCAGCTGGAACTGGAAAAACTACACTGGTTGAGCATGCTATTAAGGGACCTCAAGAAAAAACATGCCCGGTCTGAGGTTTTTGTGACAGCATCGACCGGAGTTGCTGCTTGTGCCCTTAATGGCCTGACCCTTCATTCCTTTGCTGGAGCTGGTCTTGCTGATGTTACAGATCGCGAGAGTTTGCTGCTTAGAGTTTGTTCTGATAGACGGGCTTGTATAAGGTGGAATAAGGCCAAAGTTCTTGTCGTTCATGAGATTAGCTTGATTGATGCCAAGTTTTTTGATAATCTAGAGTACATAGCACGAAATGTACGCGATGAGGATTTATCTTTTAAGAGCAAAGCTTGGGGTGGTTTACAGCTGGTTGTGAGTGGAGACTTCTTCCAGTTGCCTCCTGTTCTTAAGAAGAAGAAGAAGGAGGGTGAAAGGGAGTATGCATTTGAAGCAGATTGTTGGGATGTAAGTTTTAATTTGCAAGTTGAGCTCCAACAGGTTTTCAGGCAATCTGAGGCTGAGCTTGTGAATTTGCTGCAGGGTATACGCAAAGGCGAGTTTGATGATAAGGGGCTTAAACTGTTAGAACAAAGATCGTGCCTGCCCGAGGAGGATCCTTCAGCTGTACAGCTCTTCCCACGTATTGCAGATGTCGATAGGGTTAATAAGAAGTGTTTGCATGAATTAGGCGAGAAAATAACCGTTTATAATGCTCTTGACACAGGTAAGGAATCTGCAAAGAAACAGCTCAGGTCAGGAATTGTACCTGATCAGCTAGAGCTGTGTCTAGGTGCAAGGGTGATGTTGTGCAAGAATGTAAGCGCTTGGAAAAGGCTTGTGAATGGTGCTACAGGCACCATCATCAATTTCCATGATCTGAATGATGCCAAATCTCTGCACAGTGCCGAGAATGGTAAGAATTATGATGTTACTGGTGTCTATGGCAGTGATCTCGACTCCATATGTGAAGATGGAAGAGTGCTTCCCGTGATGAAATTTGATTCGGGGCAGGTCTATAGGATTGGCTTAGAAACATGGACAGTGACGGAAGGAGAAAGTGTTGTTGCTAAGCGAAGGCAGATACCCCTCATACTTGCTTGGGCTTTGAGCATTCACAAATGTCAGGGCATGACCATTGACCGCCTGCATACAGATCCACGCCGAGCTTTTGGCAATGGAATGGTTTATGTTGCACTCTCACGAGTGAGAACCTTGGACGGTCTTCATTTGTCAGGTTTTAACGACAAGAAGATCCGTGCAGACCCGAAAGTTCTGGAGTTCTATAAGAAACTCTCTCCTACTCAATTCGAGCAAAAGCAAGATACTACTACTGCTACTACAGATGATAATAGGTCTGCTACTACGGATGTTCTAGTGAAGTTCATAAACCTGGCAGGACATCTCAAGCCAAGATAAAATAATGATTGAATATTCTCCTGTGTTCACTGATTAAACATACTGTGGAATATTCTCTACATGAGAATACTACGACACGAGAGAATGAATACTGAGCGAAGACCTACACACCTGCTCTGTGGCTGGCTTTACCGAAGGGGATGAATTGCACAATTACGCATATGTTCTTTTTGTAATCGCGCGGACATGTCGCTCTGCTTGATGCAATGGATCTTCGCCTTGAGCGTCAACCAAGGCCATAGTGAGAATTTAGTTTTGTCCGGCAACTGTTGCAAGGTTGAGGAGATACTCAGATCTATCCTTTGTTTTCATTCCTTACTTTCCAGCTGAATTCTGTAACTGAATATGCAAGAAACATTTGTGATGTGTAGTCTCTGAGTCTTGTTATACACCTGGGGAGTGAATGCAATTCTGACAGATGATATGGTGTGTTATTATTTGTTTCCTGTCCTTGGAGCTGGATACTATCGATTTCATGCTTCTTTAGCTGTTTTTAACTCTTTGGCAGTCCTATGCAATTATTCTTTTACAGTTGTGACCACGATACTGGACGGAAAACAAGATAAAATCTGTTTGCCAGCACCAGCAGTTACTTCATTCCTAGGACAATCAACGGGCGGAATGATAAAAGTCATGTATACCATCAGTATTTGATGAATGGCTTCTGGTTTGCTTTAACATTGCCACCCAGTTTTTATGTCACACTGTGGTCTTTTATAGGCCTTCTCTTGATAATTTTGTTCCATACTACGAGAAATCACTTCCAATCTGCAGGTGGATTCCCATTACTTTTGTATGAAGCTAAAGAAGCAAAAAAGTATGTATGTCTATCTCAGCTTTTATCATCTATAACTGGTTATGATAATCGGACTTCTTTTTGGGGCAAATGACTATAACTTCATTACATACTCGTGAACGAAACACTCAAAATTGTTTAATGAAGCTGTATCAGAATCTAGTTCTAGAACAATGAGTAAGATAGTGCTGAAGGGAATAGGCCAATTATTCTTCTCTTGTTTTGGCTTCCCAAGAAGTATTTGAATGAGCTGGCTGCAGAAAGAGTTTGTTCAACTACAAGATAATTAGAATCCTATCAGAAACCTGAGAACGGAGATCGCTTGGCTTCGGTTTCTCATCCAACAGTGGAGATAGTTGAATGAGAAGATCTGCTCTTTGGACTAGGTCGATCGAATTTAAGAACAGCTTCAAGGCTTTGGAAGCACTTGATTGCCCTTGCCTGCATTCAGATTCAAAGCCAAATTCTTAGGCATCCAAAAGCATGCAAGTACAGCCTGAATTATTTAGATATCTAAATGTATGCCTGAATTATCTTATAGTAGTACTGATTTCAGAAAAAATTATTTAAAAAAAAACATAGCCGTGCATGTAAATAATATGCAAATCTAAAGGATTCTCCCTAAAGTTGCCAGACAGCATTGTCAACAATCAGACACTGCAACTCGGTCTCGAGCTTGCACTGATAGGCTAGTGATGGAAGTAGA
This sequence comes from Rubia yunnanensis, assembly GCA_037428765.1. Taxonomy (NCBI): domain Eukaryota; kingdom Viridiplantae; phylum Streptophyta; class Magnoliopsida; order Gentianales; family Rubiaceae; genus Rubia; species Rubia yunnanensis. Next base: position 28,791,294 of record CM075070.1, read on the forward strand.
GAACAGCTGGTAATGAACAAAAAAGAGAGCAAGAAAGGGTGTCAAACCTTCCACCGTCTTCCTCGAACTAGATGATGATTAATTTCTTCCAGCCTGGATATTATGTGCCTAAAAGTCGGTCTCCTTGATGGCTTAGCATTCCAACAATCTTCGATTAGCCTGTCAGCAAGTTATACGACTGAGTTTGAATATCAACCCAATATCACAACGCATGCTGGATTCTAGGAAGTAGAGTGAACAGGTTGAACACAGAAAATATATAAACAAAATTTTCAACAATAATATAAAGTAAATCAGGTGCTAAGACGTGCTTTTGAAAGTGGGGAATCAAGGACAATCTGCCATAATGGCATGAATATATGCAAGTATAAAATTCACAATAAAAAACAAATAATACAACATATAATAATCTTTCCATAGAAAAAATATAAACTAAGAATGGAGATCCATACATATAAAACTAGTCACAAGTTTCTTAGAACACCAATCTTGATTTTGACGGATTTCAAATGAATTACACTAGTGCTACTTAAGACAGCAATCCCTTTAATCTGATCATCGTTTATAAATTTCTAGCCCAACACAAGAGTGTGATTAAAAGCCATAGGCTTTTGACATGTTATTATTACTATTGACTATTGTTCACAAAGTACAGAAAATATTTCAAAAATCAAAAGTACTTGATTTTTCCATGAAAGGCTTGTAATTTTGCAGATATCAAAACTTGACAATAGTGTAGGAGAAGAATTTACACACTCCTATGCTCCAACAGAGTATAACTAGTAACAGTTTTATGAACTAATTATCACAGGATAAACAAGGAAAGAATGCCTGATGTAAAATGTAAAGATGCCACAGATAAATAACAGCTAAGATTTAACATTGTATTTGATTAAGGAAAATTTAAGGCTGAGACTTACTCTCTTAGCCCATGGCCATAGAGCTTCAGGGGAGCCCTGAATGGAGGACGTTCATTTGCAACATATAATTTCGGAACATCAATCTCTTGCTTATCAGAAAAAGGAACGCAACCTTCAATCATCTGGTAAAATTTACAATATCACAGAAAATCAATTAAAAGGATTAAAGGATTCATTGACTAGCTAGATGTATGACAACGGAATAACGGATTTAGAGGAATATAGACATGCTGAATGAGCCAACTGATGAGCATACTGGTAGTAGTGTCAGCCAGGGGTAAAAATGGAAGAGGAACCATGATTATGTCCTAATGTCTTTTGCAACAAGTCCATGGTCACAGGAGGAAAAAAGAGTGAAAATCTTTCCAAGAGATATAAAAGAAAAAATGAGCCCCTGTTTGACGTTGAACTTCTTGAAAATCAGTACTACGGAGTATATGATTTGATTTTCCTTATTAAGGCTAGTATTTTAACCTTCATAAACAGCAAAGGTCTTAAAAATCCATAAAAAGACTTACCTCCTGAAGTATCAATGCAAATGAAAACACGTCTTAAAAATCCATAAAAAGACTTACCTCCTGAAGTATCAATGCAAATGAAAACACGTCAACTTTGGTATCATATTCCTCATTCTTAAGAACTTCTGGAGCCAAATATCGCCCTAGTCACAAGAAAGAATATTATTCTACATTTTTCATTTTATGTAACAGTTCTACCAGCAATCAATTACTTGCAACCACACAAAAGCTTTATATTACAAGAGGTCTCTTGGCTTCCAACAGGTTTATCTTCTCTTATACTTTTTGTGACGATCATCAGCTTACTAATTCCAAAGTCTGCAACTTTCAGATGCCCAGAGTCATCTCGCAGTATATTTCTGTCATCTTACTAAGATAATTAGCAACAACCTAAAATGGAACAAATGTATAGCTACAAAATGAGGACTGATTAAAAAATACGAGAAGATGTGATTCTCAATAAAAAGGGGTGAAAGAAAGAATCATACGAAGGCTCCAGATCTCGATGAATAATTGCTCCAGGTTTATGCTCATGCAAGTAACTCATTCCTCTGTCCAAGTAACATGTAAAATAACTGCAGTTATGTCCTATTCCAGACAGAATGGATTTGCTCATTAGAAGCATTTAACTAACCTCGCAATGTCTAATGCAAATTTGACAGCAATAATTGGCTTCAAGGCACCCTTTTTCCTTAAGAATGCACGGAGATCTCCCTATAGACAGTACGGATTGAATTACAGACTACAAGAAATTCAATATATCAACACAAAGCAAACCCTACAAAGTGCTTAAATGATTTCCGCGAACTTCATTCAGCACAAAGCAAACCATTCCACATAAACAGTCTTATTTTTTCAATGCACAACTTCTTTTTTTTTATGCATGTGATTGATGTCAAGAATGCACAGAGACCTCCTTCTAGACCATACGGATTGAATTACAAAATGCAAGAAAATTAAAATATCAACGCATAGCAAACCAAACAAAGTGCCTATAATTTCCGCGAGCTTTGTTCACCACAAAGCAAACAGTTCAACATAAAGAGTCTTATTTCTCCAATGCACAACTTCTAATTTTTTATTCATGTGATTGATGTCAAGAATGCACAAAGATCTCCCTGTAGACCATACAGATTGAATTACAAAATACAAGAAATTCAAAATATTAACACAAATCAAACCCAACAAAGTGCTTAAATAATTTCCACGAACTTTGTTCACCACAAAGCAAACAGTTCCACATAAAGAGCCTTATTTCTCCAATGCACAACTTCTATTTTTTTTTCATGTGATTGATGTCAAGAATGCACAGAGATCTCCCTGTAGACATTACAGATTCAATTACAAAATGCAACAAAATTAATATATCAACGTAGAGCAACCACTACAAAGTGCTTAATTATATCCATGAATTTAGTTCAACACAAAGCAAACCATTCTACATAAGAGTCCTAATATTTCTTCAATGCACAACTTCTTGTTTTTATTTATGTGATTGATGTTTACAGCTTTTTAAAAACCACATATCCTTTTTTTTGGTTCCAATATAGGAGTGCTCTAATTTAATAAGGAAGATATAATATTGTTTTGAAAAGTATTGTCCATTTTCAATTAGATACACACATCTTCTTCTACTTTAGAAACAAAATCCTTTTGTGAAATGAAAAAAAAAAGATAAAAATGTGGGAAGGAGATTGGAGTGTAGAAGACAAAGTTTAGTTTATGTACACGGAGGAGAACAAGTGTCATAACTTCTAAACTATATTAAGCTACCTTTGGCAGGTATTCTGTCACAATCATCATTGGTGTACTTTGTGTCACCGCACCAAGAAACTGAACTACATTAGGATGACGCAAATTCTGAACCACAGCAAGCTCATCAGTGAATGCCTTCCTGCAACACAAAACCAAACCGGTAAAGGCAGAGGCACACCATAAACATTTAAAAGAAACCTAATGCTAGCTAGTCAAGACTCTAATCTATTAACTCCACGACATATATGACCAACCCACACTTTATCTTCATCTGTGAACAAATCCTTTCCAAGTCTCTTAACAGCGACCTCAGTTCCACGCCAAGAAGCTATGCAGAACGTTCCCTATTGTGCATAACAAGCAGTGGAAAGAAACATTAACGAATTATGAAAATGCGAGGGTAGTTAACAACTAACTGAAAAAGAAGCACCATTTAAGGTCTCATCACAGAGTCATATGCAACTCGCTGAAGAAAGTAAAAAGACTATACCTTAGTTATGTTAACACTGTGACTGAAATCAAGCTCTCCAGGATCAATTTCATACTCTGGAACTTCACGAGAATTCTGTACCACCTTGTGAAGAACAAAAATCACAACAGAACTTAGCACTCCGGTTGAGCTTAAACAAGATAAAACTCATAAAAAGGGATTACAAATCCAGTTTTTTTACCGGTGCTTTTGCCCCATGCTCCTCCAGAAGCTTAATAACATCGTTATTCTTGTAATAAATTGCATCTGCGAGAGGCTATGTAATCACAGCTTTCATCAGTTCATTTCACTAGGCTAAACATACTAATCATGATATATAATCAACAAGAGTAAATAAATCAAAATCATAATCGCATACCGTGCTGCCCCAGCGATCCCTGACATCCACGGCAGCGCCGCGGTGGAGGAGCAAGCTGACGACATCTGCGACACCCTGGCAGGCGGCGACGTGCAGCGCCGTCCGGCCATCAATATCCCGGAAATTGACACTAGTGCCGAAATCCAAGCCCTCTTCGATCCCCTCCACGTCACCTTCATTCACCATGTACATGAGCCGGACTCCGGGATCAACAACCACTCCTCCGTCACCGTCCACGTCATCATCGCCGGTGGCGGCCCCTCCGTCCGGCCGCTCCGGCGCCAGCGACGACTGGCGGCCCAAGCTGAATCGGTGCTGCGACTTGGATTCCATAATAAGAAAATAATATTTTTGGGAAAAAATCTGGAATTTAAAATTAATTTGTCCACAGGGGGAATAATTAATGAGGTGTAACAGAAAGGCAGAGAAATGGGGTTGGGTCACGAGGGTGGAGGTGGCGGGCTTTGTCCTTTAGTTGCTATATTTAGCTGAATCTCGGGAAATCGGCCTCAGAATCTGACAGAAATCGTCCAAATTTAGTAAATGAAGACCTCCATGTGATCGACATTTGACAGTGCGGCGGTCTAGTGGTGGCGATCGAGGTTCATTTATCGTTGTTTACATGGAAGAGAGCGGTGCTCTGTTCTGGTAATTAATGATAAAATTAACTTCTCACTAATCCAGAAGGGACTACTATTACTGTATTTCACTTCAGAGATTTTTCTACATACAGTCTCTCTTTTACATGCTCCCTCCCGGATCAAATTGTAAAAAAATTCGTATTCAAAAAATATGTTTTACCGCTAATATATAGATTAGTTTTTGAAAAGAAAATCTTCTTAAGCTTATAAAAAGATAGATTTAATTAGATTAATAAAAAGTAAAAAAAAATTATTGCAATATTAAAAAATTATTATGCAACATGTAGTGGTTATAAAGTTTATAACTCAATCTATGCAACCCAAAAATTTTACATTTATTTCTTCTAATTTACATTTTAAACCTTGGTCTTTACATAGCTTATGGAAAAATCGTCTTTCAAGAGACGGACTCTATATGTAAAACTGTGTATAATAACGGTAAATAAAAATAATATTTAGAAACTATGTCACATACGCTAATTTTTTTTTTGGAATAAATGACTTTCATTGCATCTTAAGAACCACAATTTACATCTCTATCAAACATACTAGTCTGCTATCACGAGGGTTGCACAATACTTTCTAATTTTAGTATTCACCCAATCTCTATACACTACCACATCCAAAATTGATTTTGTGACTTCCATTACATTTATACACTCAAGACGCCGGAAACATATCCCATTCCTTACCCTCCAAACTTCATACACCGTTTCATCAATCAATAGTTTCGTGAGCATGGCTCTCCATCCCTTACCTCTGCATGTACAAATGATCCAGGGAAGCTCTGCATCCCACGTCTGCGGTTGCCTCCAGATTTGCCATTGCAGCACACCCGCCCAAATTCTCCTTGTTGTACCGCAATCAAACAGAAGATGTTGGACTGTTTCCACTTCACTACACATACCACATTTATCATCAGCCAATAGACCAAACCTCTTCAGCCGCTGCTTGGTTGGTAATTTGCCATGACAAGCCAGCCACAAAATAAATTTAGCCCTCGGTCTAGCCAGGTTACCACATAAAAGTTTACTCCACTCTACTCTCTGTTGTGCCCCCCCCCCTCCCGTAATTCTTGGTATACTTCCCTGGTGTTGAACCTGGGCTTACCCAATTGATGCTTCCAAGCCACCAGTCCTTGAACTTTGCTTCGACATTTACTGAGATTCTTCAACATCCAAGACGCAGAATCTGGAAATTCCACCTCCAGCACCCCTCTGCCATTTATGTATACAGCATGAACCCAATGTATCCATAGCCTATCAGCTTTGCGGCATAAATTCCAAAGGTTCTTACTCTGTACAACAGTACTCCACTCCTGCAGATCTACAACATTCTGCCCTCCAGCCTTATATGAATCACAGTTTTAGGAACTGGAAAGCATTACATCCAGTAGTTTACCACAACAAATAAGACACTTTTTACCAGCTGTAATCTACCAGCTTAACTTAACAATCTAGAGCTCCAATGTTTCAGTTTATCAATCATTCTATCTACCAAAGGCTGACATGCAATCACAGTCAATTTCTTGCTGGTCAGTGGCACCCCTAAATATTTAAAAGGAAGCATACCTTCCTCAAACCCAGTAATGGCTAGGATCTCTTGCTTTTGTTCCTCCTCCACTGAGCAAATAAAAACTTTACATTTGGCAGGATTAACTCTCAATCCAGTTGACTTCTCAAATTGCCTATAAGCATGCATCAGGGCTGATATAGACTCTGGATTCCCTCTGGACAGCAAGAGCACATCATCTGCAAAACTGAGATTCATCAATCTTATATCTTCACATTGAGGATGGAAACTCCTTCCTTCCTTCTACAGCTTGGAGACACCTGCACATATACTTCATTACCAGCACAAATAACAGCGGGGAAATTGGATTTCCCTGCCTCAAACCTCTTGCAGCAGTAATAAAAAAGGTGGTCAGTTTGCCATTGATGCTATATCTATAGCTAACTGTAGAAACACATATCATGACCCACTCCACAAACTTTCGGGGTAGTCCTAATTCACTCATGATTGCCTGCAAAGCCTTCCAATCTATAGTATCATAGGCCTTTTGTATATCCATTTGGATGACGCATCTGGCAGTTCCACTCTTCCTGTTATATCCCCTGACTAGTTCATATGCAAGCATAATGTGGTCGTGGATGTTCCTTCCTGGTACAAAGGCTGCCTGATTCTCTTGAACCACTTCTGCTATAACTCTACTCAGCCTACTTGTTAAGACCTTCGAGATGATCTTATACAATGTGGAGCAACAGGAGATAGGCCTGAGATCCTGTACCCTTCTAGCAGCAGCATGCTTTGGAATCAAAGTCACCAAATGTGCTATTAACTGCTCTGTACATTCTTCCTTGTTTGAAAAATTCCTGGACAGCCTCCATGACATCTACCCTGACCACCTGCCAGTTTTCTTAAAGAATTTTGCTCTATACCCATCTGTGCCAGGCACTTTTAAGTCTCCAATACTCTTTAAAGCCTCCCAAACCTCCTTCTCCTGCACTTCCTGAACCAGCATTTTCCTAGCCTCCACCCCCAGTCTCTTTCCATTTCTTAAGACTTTAATATTTGCTCCCTCTAAGCTTGTGGCCCTCTCCCCTACCAGCCTCTTATAGAACTGGAGAATCTCACCCTCCATGTCCTCTTGGGTACTGACCAGCTCCCATGAATCTATTTCCAGCTTCTCCAATCCTATCATCTTGTTTTTTTCCTTTGATTGTGGCATGAAAGTAGGCATTATTGCCATCTCCCAGCCTTAGCCAGTCTATTTTTGCCTTTTGTGTTGCTATACCTTCATCTATATCACCCCATTTCTGGACCAGCTCAACCCCCCTGATCACAGCCTCAATTTTCTCCTTATTTAATCTGTCATGTCCCAAAGCCTTCTGAGCTAGTTCCAAATTTTACCTCTCCTCATCCAGTTTCTTTTTTGCTCCACTAACCTGCTTAGAATGCTCCTTAATGTCCCCCCGGAGCCTTTTAAGCTTATGCCAGACCACAAACATTGGCCGTCCTCTTAACTCCTTCTGCCAGCTCTGTTTAATATCCTCCAGTACATCCTTCCTGTCTAATAAACAATTCAGAAACTTGAACTATTTGTGCACTGGTGTCAGCTCCTTTTGAATTGTAATCCGGACCAAGGCATGGTCAGAAACACCTGGCTCCAGGTTATCCACCACAATCTCAGGATATTTAGTAAGCCACTCCAGGTTTGCTACTGCCCTATCTATCCGAGAGTAGATCACTCCATTCAAATGCCTATTAGACCACGTATAATAGTCTCCATTACTCTCACATTCAAACAAACCTGCTCTCAACATCATTTGCTCCAAATCCCAGTATTCCTGCACCACCACTTCACTTCCTCCAATTCTATCTTTTAGTGTAAGAACGTTATTGAAGTCTCCAACCACCAGTACAAGGCCATGCACCTGTGAGGTAGCCCCCTCTATCTCCTTCCACAGTTTCTTCCTCATCTTCAATTGGTTTCCAGCATACACTGCAATCATCCAGTACATCAAAGCTCCCTGCTTATCCTACACTTCCACTAGCATCATCTGATCAGACATTTTATGTGTCTAAATCTCCACCTTCATGAAATCCCACAATACCCAAATCCTGCCATTATAGTGGCTGCTATAATTATCAGTAAATTTCCATTTACCACCAAACTTCTTCCTGATCCCGTCAGCTTTATCCTGTTTCACCCTCGTTTCTAGAAACACAGCAACATCCAATTTTAGGCCAATGGGATGGGAGCTAATCTCATTCCCCTTTGCTGCCTTATTGAGCCCCCTAACATTCCATGCACCTATCATGGGCCTAAGCCCGGATCCTTCTCAGGATCCTTCCAAATCCTGAGAGGATGCTCAAATTTCTCTGCTATATTATCTCCATTCTCATTCTCATTGTTGAAATCAATGATCCCAAGTTGCTCCAACTCCATGACCCTCTTTCCTCTATTTCTAGACTTAACCAAAGTCCATTGAGCTGAGTCTGTACCTTCTGCTACATTAGATTCCCCTGTCTCCATTTTACCATTCTTCACCATCCCCTCTTTATGTTCCACAGCTTTATCATGTACTTTAACCTTTCATTGTTGTGTCACTTTTTTGCTATCTTGCCCACATTTGTGCCCCAATCTGACATTTCTCACAGAATAGTGGCTTTCCCTCCACTTCAATTTTCTGATTGAGGATAATCCCATCAACATCTCGGATTTTAACCACCTCTGGCACTGGCTGGGAGATATCTATTTCCACCATCAATCTGGCATAAGAAATCCTGAGTTTACTAGCTGTACATTCATCTGTGAATAAAGGTTTGCCTATCACACTTCCTATTTTCCCCAAGCTTTTAACCCCCCACAGGTGCAATGGAAGCCTAGGAAGTTTCACCCAAACTGGGACTGTTCTCAACATATCTTTCTCCATGGAAAACCCAGCCTTCCACAGATGGAGAAACATAGCCATTCCATAAATTGTGTAAGGGCCCTTCTTCATAACCTCCTCCCTATCCCTCTTACTTTTGAACTTAATCACAAAATAGCCTTCATCATAATGAAGCAGCTCCAAATTCTCTACAAAAGCCCAATTACTCAACATAAAACGTTTAACATCATTCATGGTCAGCTCCCCTCCTATAACATACATAATTAGGGCAGTCTCCCAGTACTTCAATTCTGACTCTACACCACAAGGTTCTATTTCCACCTCAATCTCCCCATTCACCATTTTCGGAGCAGAGAATTCCATGTTCATACCATTCTCCGGTATCCTATTTCCCCTAACCACATCAACCCATAGATTACCCTTCTCAAATCTCATCGCAGTATTAATAGGGGCAGGGATTTCAAGTCTTACCAGTTGAGCAATTGAAACTTCCCGGTGATTTTCTGCTATACCAATCTCCTTTAGTTTGCTCTCCTCCTCCCGATCCACCTCCAATTCCATGCTAGGAGCCTCCACGCCTCCCTCCCTCACCGAGCCACACCACTCCACCGTGGTTAGAGACACCTTCTTCCTCGGCCGTCCCCTTCCTCGTTTCATGGCCGGCACAATCGCACTTTTTCGTGTGTGAAATTGCACCGTTGAACACTCATCTCTTCGTATCATCACATACGCTAATATTATTATTTATATATCTATTTGATATGCTTTTTCAATCTTAAATTATATAACAGAGGCTGAGTTGTTTTATAATAACATAATTAATATAGTGATATAATATTTATTTTATTTATCATGGAATTTTATTATTTTCTTAAAATTATTAAAGTATAATTCAAAACATAAATAGTTATTATGTAATCTTAAAAATCATTAATACAAAATTTTTTATGATTAATCTAACTATTAGATGATTTAATTAAAAATGATTTGTTACCTGAATAGATGTTGTTTATGAAAAATAGGATTGAAAATTAAAAGTATTTTTAGTTTATAAGTTGATAAATAAATAAATAACATGATTATAATTATGTTCAACTAACGAATATGATACAAATTTGTATTGAACAATCATTTTTCAGTGTGTTTTGAGATGGATTTGTGTGTATAAATATGCATTTTCCTTCTGTAAACTCCATCAGTTCTTGTTTCTTATGGCCATGTTTCGTGTTCTTACTTTCCGGTATGAAGTTTTTCCTTTTCCATAACAAGGATAAAGAAAAGTTCATTGGCAATTAGGGTATATTCTCAAGTTTTTTTTTTATAATTATTTACAAGTTTGCATTTATGTGGAAGTTTCCTTAGGGTGAAGGTTTTCTTTTCTCCCGACTTATTTTCTTAAGCAAAGGATTGGGTTTTTCTCAATTTAGTTAGCACATGTGGGCACTACATAAGAAATGAGACAACAATGAATGATATGGGAAAAATCAAGTCAACCTTGTAGAATTATCTCGTCGAAATGTTGAATATGCCTATTGAAATATATGTGGTACTAGCTAACTCAGTTTTGACAAAGTAAAAGAAGTTTTAAAAATAAATTTTTTTTATAAATGATTAAAATGAGTGGATGAGAAAGTTAAGTTTAAAAATAAGGTTAAAGAAAATAATAGATTTGTGTAGGGAGAATGAATGTGAAAAGAAAATATTTATCTTGAAAAGAAAATGACAAAGTTTTGGGAAAGATCGTCTTTCTATAGACTTATGGAAAGACGGGGTTTAATTAGTATAGTAAAAGGTAGAAGGTCTTAGTTGCAATTTTAAAATGTTGTTATACAATGTATAGTAGTTATAAAGTTATAATCCGATTCGTATAACCCAAAAATTTTATCTTCATTTATTCTAATTTACACTTTAAACCTTGGTCTTTCCGTGACTTATGGAAAGACCATCTTTGAAGAGACATACTCAAAGAAAATATGCATCTAAATTTGAAACGGATTAATAAAGAAAGCGTCTTTGAAATATGATAGTGGAGTACTTTCTATTATAAATATAGTCCTTTTATTTTACTATATTTTCACATTTTCAGTCAATTTTTGTAATGTATATCTGATCACTAATAACTTTAGTTATACATACTTACTATATACTCTAATATAATTTTAATATTTCAAATGGAGCTCGCCTCTTGAACGACGGTCTTTCCCTAAATTATGGAAAGATCAAGGTTTAAACTACAAATTAGAATAAATGTAGTTAAAATTTCCAGACTGAATTAATCAGGTCATAAACTTATAACTACTGCACGTTGTATAGTAAATTTTTAACATTACAACTAAACATTTTATCTATCTATTATTATAATTAAACCACATCTTTCCATAACTCATGGAAAGACGATATTTCCCAAGATTTTGCCTTTCAAATATACATGATATGAGAAACTTATCGTCAATTTCCAGCACAACATGATACATAAAGATATAATATAATTTTAATATTTCAAATATACTACTCCATCAATCTCAATTCATACTGCTTAATTTGAGTTTTGCAAGTCAAACTTACCAACTTCAACCACATTGTATTTTTAAAACTATGTTATATGATTTTGGATTTATCGTAATATATATTTTTAAATTCTACCATGGGAAAGTCTCGGGAAATGCAGCATGTCCATAAACTTATAGATAGGCCAGGGATCTGCTTGCAATTAATGAAAGTTTCCTCGCCGGCCAAGCCCAATAGTTTGGATCCATCAATTTGGTTTTCTAGGCTGTGTTAGTTTTCCATCAAACGTCGTCCTAATCTAGGTCAGGTTCGTTTTCCAGCAGATGTAAGATTCCTCCTCTCGGTCATCGGCGGCAAGAAAGAGCAGCTTCTCTGGCACCGTAATGGTGGACAGAGCAACATGAAAAAATGATGGTGTGTACGTCTACGATATACCTCCAGAGTTCAACAAGATGATGTAAACTTAGAGATGCTGATGTTGCATGAAAACCAATTCTAACGGAAAACACTGGAAATTTGGCTCATTTCTCCCGACTCTGTCGGCTAGCACTGTTAGCTTGTACGTTTGTTTATTCCTTAAAAGTCATGAATTTATATATGTAGTTGTTTTGGGGAAATAAATTGTGTTTTACTGAGCATTTTTGTGTTTTTTTTCGTTTCCTTGCCGCAGACTATTCACGAAAACCCTGCGTCCAGGGTGTCGTCGCTGGTGTGGTGTGAGGTAGTGTCGGAGGATAATTCGAGTGTCAGTCATTTGTTTTCTTCGAGTATTGATGGATCAATCTCTGAATAGGACATTTTTGGGGTTGAGACAAAAGGTGTTGATATAATGTACATTTAGAAATGTGTGTAGTTAAGTTGACTGTTACTAGTGCTTGTACCTAAATGCCGGAATGCTGATGCCCCCAATTCATCGAATTAACATTGCTCCTATTAATGAGTTGGTTGAATATGCAATAGGCTGTTTAATAGGATGTGATTTTGCCTTTTCCACATTGACTTTGAGCTTGGGAATGTGGTTGGCTGTATAAGCTTGCCACATTGACTTTGCACAGATATTCAATGGATGTGAAGATAGACAAAGCAGAAGGTGTGCTCTTACATAAGCAGAAGATAACACACCTGTGTTTGAAACATGCTATATGCCCTGTTTGTGACTCAATTTGGCTCATTTGGCTCATTTAGAGTTGAGATATGTTATTGTTTGATGGAAGCTGTTATTTTTCTTCAATCCTAATCATAGATGCTACATTTCGTGCTTTAATGTATGGATGAATTCATTGTAATATCTGGTCCTAATTTTTCTTGAGTGGTGGCTATGAAGTGTACACTTTATGAAATTCCAAGGTGCATTCGTTTATTTATATGTTGCAGTTGTTATTATCCAACGTGTATCTGTTAGTTTTACTGTGAATGTCCTTTTTTTCTCCTCTTTTTTTTATCGTTCATTTTGAATTACGAACTGCATCTGTTTACTTATATGTTGCATACGTTAGTATTCGATGTGTACTTGTTAGTTGTACTGTCTACGGACCTTTTGTGAATGACTTTTTTTTTCTTCTGATCATTCGTTTTGAATTACGAATTGCGTCTGTTTACTTATATGTTGCATCTGTTAGTATTCAATGTGTACTTGTTAGTTGTACTGTCTATAGACCTTTTGTGAATGACTTTTTTTTCTTCTCTTTTTTGCTGATCGTTCGTTTTGAATTACGAACTGCATCGGTTTACTTATATGTTGCATCTGTTAGTATTCAATGTGTACTTGTTAATTGTGATGTCTATGACCTTTTGTTTTCATTTGTTGTTAGTTGTATGTTTTGAATAACGAGTTGCATTTGTTTACTTATATGTTGCATCTGTTAGTATCCCGTATGTATTTGTTAGTTGTGTTGTGTATGACTTTTTTTAAAGTTGTTGTTGGTTGTTCATTTTGAATTAAGAACTACATCTTTTTACTTATATATTGCATTTGTTAGAATCCAGTATGTACTTGTTAGTTTTATTGTGTTTGACTTTTACTTTCATTGTTAATTATTGTTCGCTTTGAATTATAAATTGTACTTGCTTGCTTATATACTGCACATGTAAGTATCCAATGTGTATGACTTTTTGCAGGAGTTAGATCTAAACTTTTTTTGATTTTAAATTTTAAGGAATCAGACAACATTGAACATTGAACTTCACAAGATGTTCCGATAAGAGGAAGATTCATATTAAGAAGACACCGAACTTTTAAGGAATTATATGCGTGTTTTTATTTAAACAATACATGTAAAGTAATTAATGCAAAGTTAATATGACAATGTTAAATTGTCAAATTTTAGTCTTCTCTGTCTGTGTAAACTATAACATGTACTAGTTTTAAACGATTCGTAACTTAACTTATACATGATCTCCTAGAAAAGTTTCATAATTCATATTTAGAGCTCTTAAAGCAAGTGCATGTTTTAATACAAACGATACAATTTGTAAGGTAACACGTGCATAGTATATACGAAAATTTTCAGCAGCATTTATTTTGTTTTTTTGAATATTTTCCACATGTTTTTTTACATGTCATATCATCAGAATTCATATTCTAATGAATCTCTGACATCAAATAGTCTGAATAATCATGTCAATATACTATATTGATGGTCAGAAACTCTCTATTGTTACAAGTATAAAAATCCTATCTGTTCTATAACTATACAACTCTAAAACAAACTTCTATTCATCTGTTATGGTGTTCCACCTTTCTTCTTCTTCTTTCTAGGAGAAGGAAGAGCGCCAAACCATAACGATGAGAAGAGGGCTCCTATCAATGCACTACAATGGCCTAACTGAATGTATAAAGCTGCTGTGAAATGTGAAGCCACGACCGAGGCCAAAGAAACATGTTAGGACAATAAATCCCTAACAAAAGGCGAGGAAGAAACATGTTGGATGCTTACCAGATAAAAACCAATATAATAGAACTAATGATCTAATGCAAGTAAAACAGAATACAATATCACTCAATTTAAGAACCTACTAGTGAAAATGTAGAATCTAGACAGATACCGGCAGTAAGTAGTATAACCAACATAAATATCAACAAAGTAGATGATTAAGGGAAATTTCACAATTATACTTTTCATCAACCATAACTTAAAGATACCAATGTTTGCATTTGATAGGAAGACTCACTAGTAGACCTGTAATGATATCAAGAGCGTTGGTTTTCTTGCTCTTCATGCCAAAAAGTTTTCCGTCATTAATGTAATTGCTACACCCTCCAATTCAGGGCACATCATTTGGGCCTTCAAAGCATAGTTCCTGGAGCCCGTGTAGTCCCTCTCAGCAAATCGCATCTCATCGTACGACTTAACAGTAAGAGCCTCTTCAATGTTTGTCTCCATAAGCAAATTCCCATATTGAAATAGCAGAAAAAAATGCAAAAGCTACAGCATTTTGACGCTACCAACATACACTTGAAGTCCAACTTGGCAACCACTCACTGCAATCACCATATCAATACATCAAAATAGGTACAAAATCATTGCAGTGAATACATTCCCAAAATGAAGCCAATACCATTTGTAGGCATTAAAACCCACAATGAGAGCACAAACTCATATACGAAAAATGAAATTTGGCACAGATTCAACAGTGCCATAATAAAAAACAATAGACATCAACCAACATCATTTCCATACAGGGATATACCATCATAAATAACATTCATAATGCGGCTATGACCTTCAAATAATTAAACAAGACGTGACGTGTTAGTTACATAAGTACACGATTTCTTCTTCAAATGCCACATAGAGATCTCTTTCTGTAGACTTCATACAAGTACCTCGTGCAATTCTTCGAGGAAATACCAGCAACTTACACTTAAACTTAAAGCTTGCATTATATATGAACCTTAAGGCTACTGGCTAAAATGCTTAATTATGCACCTAATTAAACTTGGAATATCCATTGGATAAGTACTACTATACCCGTCTAAGCTCCGGGGCTTTGTTCTTGTCATGTTCCATAACATACCTGCAGACAATCGACCAACAAAGAAAAAGTCACTTAACCGTCATAACCACTAACTACGAAGCAAAAACAAATCCAAAGAAATATAAACTCACCTCGTCATCAGAAACCTCAGACTCAATCAGATCGAGAACTCTAATCATCCTGAGATTAAAGATTTTCCATCATTTTCATTTCACCAACCAATCAACATTCCTAACACAATGGGAGAATGATCAGATGAATAGAATAATTTGGAAAATTTAAGTGGAAATAAGAGAGTGATCATATGATCACATAGTTACATTCAAGTTGTATAAAGAATATCTGACAGACACAACACTGCAAAATGCAAAACTTTTCTTACACTATAGTTAGTGGAGAGGAAGATGGCACCTTGAGCATTTAGAGTGCCATCAACTAATCGGTTGTTAAGAGTATTCGAGATATTTTTAAAGGCAAGATCAACATCTAGCATTGTTTATTTATCAAGGTAATTATACATAAGCAGTAAAGTTTATGGTAGAAATAATGTAAAGGAACTTGTGTACTACGCTTTAGATGTCCTCAATCTGGAAGCAAAGACTGAACTGATCATGACAAAATCAAAATGAAGAGAAGGCATCGATCCTACTTGGTTAAGTGGCTTACCTCTGGTCCGACCTATTCTCCAAGGCCCGCTGACATCGCGGGGAGAGAGAATAGCTAAAATTATGCAGATAATCTCATATGAAATGACGTGCAGGTCTCCCAGCGCCTTCATCCTCCAATCTCTGACCACCGCTGTTGCC
Source organism: Rubia yunnanensis (assembly GCA_037428765.1). Classification (NCBI taxonomy): domain Eukaryota; kingdom Viridiplantae; phylum Streptophyta; class Magnoliopsida; order Gentianales; family Rubiaceae; genus Rubia; species Rubia yunnanensis. Next base: position 28,807,662 of record CM075070.1, read on the forward strand.
CTCCACAAAATTTCTCTTCTCCAACCACCCCCGTGCTGCCCCCTCCACTTCCTCCTCAAGTGAACCTCTGGCTAACCTCCTAACGGTGTCGTGGGGGACTGGAAAACCACCAATGAGGAGTGCAGATTGTTGGCAAACTTCACCAACTTCACATCGAACTCACTCTCCTTCACGATGCGTTGCCGCTTGCCGTTAACTTCCTCCTCCATGGCCGAGGTGTGTGATAAACGTGAATTGTAGAAGTGTGTGGGTCACACAGTGAGCGTGGAATGCGCGAGAGAGAATGGGTGTGATCTGTGTGAAACAAGTGTATGACCCGGACCGCAAATTTCTTCAATTTTTCCTAATTTACAAATTGGTCCCTGGCCTATCCATAAGCTTATGGACATGCCGCCTGTCAGGAGACCTACTCTTCTACAATAACCCTACCTACTTGAGTTAGTGCCAATATAACCCTGAGATAATTTTTAGTGCAAAACAACCCTAACTAGTTAATGAAACTGGCAGTATAACTCTCAGATCCCATTTCTGGCATTGACTTCAATTTTTCGACGTTGAGTCTATGTAAATTGACCAAAATACCTTTGAGAAAATCTAAAATAAAGTGGACATTTTATCCTTATAGTTTGTCGGACCGCTATCAGACCGCCGCTGTAACAAGTAGGGTTATATCAGTACATTATGAAAACTTGTAGGGTTATATCAGCACATTCCTAAAACTAGTAGGGTCATATCAGCACATTCCTAAAATTTATAGGGTTTTAAATAACTATCCCAAAAATCCGAAGTAGCGTATGTGATAGTCCATACCTTCGTTCTATCACCGCGGGGTGCCCCGGACCTGCCTATTTTCTGGATCCCGATTACTAAATTTATTGTTTCTTAATTTCTTGTTTTATTTAATATGAGATTAAGAATATCTTATTTTAACACTGAATGAACGGAAGACTAAAAGAGAAAGAAATAGAACTTAATCCCACCCCTTTTAGACTAATGACTCCATGACAAAATCCTATCCTTTATTATTATTTTTGTTTTTTATTTTTTATATTAGACTATCACATATCATGGCCTCATTTCAAAACTTATCAACATTAAAAATCCTAGATCGAAGAACACATAAAAAAAATAACCACACACAACATCAAAGGTCATCCAATCATCAATCCGAATTAAACACAACAAAATAAACAAAATATCATTAAAACCCCTATAGATATAGTATGTGTTGATATAACCCTACACTTTTTACAAATGTGCTAATATAACCCCATAAGTTTTAGGAATGTGCTGATTTAACCCTGCCAGTTTTCATAATGTGCTGATATAACCTTACCTATTAAGGTGTCGGTCCAACAATATTTGGAGTATTAATGACTCTAAGGGTAATAACATCATTTCCTATTTTTTTAGCATATTTATTTTTTTAGAAGGGGAAAATGTATTTTTATAATATTCCAGCTAAAAGTTGTCGGAGAGGGTTATATTGGCACTTTCACTGACTATCTGGGGTTTTATTGGCACTTTTGAGCACTGGAAGGTTATATTGACACTTATGTCAACTAGGTAGGGTTATAAAAACAATTTCTCTTATTTTTTAGAATATTTTTGTATATAGAAAAAAAGATATTAATATTTAAACATTGATGCAGTTGACTACCAAAAGTCAAAATAAACAATATGAAGTGGGATGGAGGGAGTACATGATATGAGAAATTTCAAATATACAAGATATGGGCTTCAATCAAACGATTACATTCAGTAAAAATGACGATATGCCAAATGTATTTTTTTGCATAATTACTATTCCCTCTGTCCCTACAAAAATGATGCATTTATTTTTTCACGATCTTCAATGATCATGTTTGATCGTTAATATCTCTAACTACGTATTACAATTTTGCATAAAAAATTGATATTTAGAAAATAGATATTAAGATTGATATAACAACATCTCATATGATATTTTTATTGTATATATATTAACTTATATTTAGGGTCAAAGTTTACAAAATTTGCCTTTGAAAAAATAAATATGCCATTTTTGGGGACAACGGCAGTATTATCATAACCGTTGAAATTGGATTTGAGAAAGGCCTTTGTTAGACCGATTATAAAAATTCACGTTTTAATTTTTAGGGCGAACGACTTAGGAGGCTCGTGAACTCCCTCAATCGTTCACTTTTGGCCCTTATCTTTTTTTTTAATGCACAGAATTGCTGAATCGTAGCCCTTCCGTCAGGATTAAGCATCAAATTTGGTAAAAAAAATGTTAAGTTAAAGGGGAAAATGGCCATTTTCTATTTTTCTTTTTTTATATCTGAAGACAGTTTTGTATCAGTATCATTCTTCCCTTTGTTTTCCATCGCCACCGCCTTCGGTGGAGTTAGTGTAGTTTGCTTTCCAATGCCGCCACCTTCATTGTGATGACTGCGCCTTTCAAAGATTGTGAAATTGCACAGTACGTACTACCTTTCGTGCTTTTTGCAGGAAGGAGATGCACAAAAGCCTCTCCATCAGAACACACATTTTGATTTAGCGGCGCCGAATGGGCAGCACACTATCGTCGGAGTTTTCAAGAAAGGGAAAAGCTAGCAAAGGCGGTTAATGACTTCCCCGCAGAGATTCGGGTTCTATAGGAGCAAGTAAACGCTAAATTTCTTAAGAGTGGGAGTCACTGGCACCAGACCGGTGAGGTTTTTGTTAGAGACCTTGAAGAGCACGAGTGAGGACTGGTTTAACGGGGGAATGGAGCTGTTGAACCGGTTGGAATACAGCTGGTGTTAGCTAAGCTGGTTCAGAACGATTAGCTTGGGCGGGAGCGAATTAGTAAAGTTATTAGCAGAGAGGTCGAGAATATACAGGCGGATGGAGAGAATGGACGGTGGAAACACGTAGGAGAATGAGTTATGGTCCAGAAGAAGAAACTTGAGATTGACAAGCCAAGTAAGGTAGAAAATTGGGCCGGAGAGGGAGTTGTTCCGGAGGCTAAAGACTCGGAGCTGGGCCAGCTGAGCCAGTGATTGCTCCGGGACGGGGAAAGGGTTTGAGAAAAGGAAAATGGAAAGAAAAGGAAAAAAACAAATAAGGAAAAAGGAAAAAGGAAAAAGGGAAAGGTAGAAAAGAAAATTGAAAAATGAGAAAAGAAAAAGGAAAATGTAAAATGCAAAATTACTATGTTGCCTTAAAATTGACGCTTTGACTAACACTTGACGTTTTGACCGGAAGGAAGTAGGGGTGGGCAAAAATCAAAAATTAAAAACCAAAAACCAAACCGAAAATCGAATTATCTAAATGCGAATAACCCGAACCAAATTTAATATACGATTTTTAGATATCCAAATCGAATAAACCGAATTCTGAATATGGTGTTTGGATCAGTTTTGGATATTAAAACTCAAATCAAAACCTGAACCGAATACTGAATTGTAATTAAATAAATAAATTAAATATATATAATAATAATTAAATTTTAAAACAACAAAATTAAATTTTATAAATAAATTTAGTTGGAGGACCAATCTTTAAAGTTTAAAAATTATCCCCAAACTGTAAATGCTAAGTAAGCTCGTGGAGTGCTTGAAGGTGAGTGTGAATGTTGTGTAGTGCTTGAAGGTGAGTGTGAATGTTGTGTAGTGCTTGAAGGTGAGTGTGAATGTTGTGTAGTGCTTGAAGGTGAGTGTGAATGTTGTGTAGTGCTTGAAGGTGAGTGTGAATGTTGTGTAGTGCTTGAAGGTGAGTGTGAATGTCGTGTAGTGAAGGTGAAGGTGAGTGTGAAGGTGAAGGTGAGTGTGAAGGTGAAGGTGAGGGTGAGGGTGAGGGTGAGGGTGAGGGTGAGGGTGAGGGTGAGGGTGGGGGCGGGGGCGGGGGCGGGGGCGGGGGGGGGGGGGGGGGGGGGGCGGGGGCGGGGTGGGGGTGGGGGCGGGGGTGCGGGTGCGGGCGGGGGTGAGGTGCTTGAAGACTTGAAGAATGTGATGGGGGTGGGGGGGTGGGGGTGGGGGTGCGGGTGCGGGTGGGGGTGCGGGTACGGGCGGGGGTGCGGGCGGGGGTGCGGGGTGCGGGTGGGGGTGCGGGTGGGGGTGGGGGTGGGGGTGGGGGTGAGGTGCTTGAAGACTTGTAGAATGTGATGATTTTGAAGATGATTGTTAAAATGAATAATTTTTCTTTAATTTTAAATGTAATGCTTGAATTTGTATTGTACTTGTTGGATTTTTATTTTGAAAACTTGATTTTGATGGTGTAGAAATTAGATACACATTTTAATTTAATTTTTAAGCTAAGCTATATGATTTTAGTAATTATTTTAAAAACAATTTACAGTCAATCCGGTTTATTCGGGTTGAATTCGGTTTCAAACCAAAACCCAATTCCGAATTCGGTTCGGATAATTCGGGTTATTTGGGTGGGATTTGGTTTTTGGTTTTTAGGGGCAAAATCGAATAATTCAAACTGAATAAATCAAAAATCAATTAAACCGAACCGACGCCCACCCCTAGACGAAGGGCCACAACTCAACATTTATGTTAGTTGAAAGACCAAAAGTGTATAAAAAAATGAACGATAGAGGAGTTTCGGGCCTCCCAAGTCATTCGCACTAATTTTTAATGTCAAATTATACTTATTTACACGTACATTTCAAAAGTTTTTCAAATTTATAGAAATCTCATTGCAATATATAAAATTAGAGTGAGTCTCTTGACAGACGGTTTGTCCATAAGCTTATGGACAAACCACTTATTTTTTACCTTATACACTGCATTTGTTAAATTACATATTAAATTAAAAAAATTAAAATATATTTTTAATCATATATTTTTACATTTTCACCTTCAAATACATATTATTACTTGTTTTAACTTATAAAATACAATATTTAAATTTTATAAAAAAATATAACATTTAAGGGAAAAACCCTGTGGACTATCCATAACCTTATGGAAAAACCACTTTTCCTGAGACTTTCTCATGAAATTAAACATCAATTTTTCGTATAACGGTTAGTCGTTATAATACCTGACTTTATGATAAAATTTAAATGTGGAGTTTTAATATGGTATAAAATACAAGATAAAATAAGTAATTTTCTAATTTATAAATGAGTCCGTCTCTTGAAAGACGGTCTTTCCATAAGTTATGGAAAGACCAAGGTTTAAAGTGTAAATTAGAAGAAATGGAGATAAAATTTTTGGGTTGCATGAACCGGGTTATAAATTTTATAACTACTACATGTTGCATTCTAAAAGTTTAATATTGCAACTAAGACCTTTTACCTTTTATTATTCTAGTTAAACCCCGTCTTTCCATAAGCTTATGGAAAGACCGTCTTTCCCAAGACTTTGCCTATGGATAAATGTTCTATAGGTAAACCAGTACCAATAATATCTGTAATATACACCCTACCTTTGCCACGATTGCCGCTATCAAATTTTAGCGAATAGTATTGAATTCGTAAAGCATGTGGTGATTTATATACATATGATGTGTTAAAGATAAGGCAAAGTCTTGGGAAAGACGGTCTTTCCATATGCTTATGGAAAGACGGGGTTTGATTTGAGTAATAAAAGATAAAAGGTCTTAGTTGCAATATTAAAGTTTTAGTATGAAACATGTAGTAGTTATAAAATTTATAACCCGGTTCATGCAACCCGAAAATTTTATCTTAATTTCTTCCAATTTACACTTTAAACCTTGGTCTTTCCATAACTTATGGAAAGACCGTCTTTCAAGAGACGGACTCTTATCCATACTGCCTCATGTAAAAATACATATAACCCTCGCCATTCATATAAAAAGAGGAAGATTCAGACAGACAGTGAACCAAAAACAAACAGCAAAAGAAAATGGAAGGTTCAGACAATACACAGATAAACAAAACCAAACAGCAAAAGACAATAAAGTGCAAACAACAAAAGACAATAAAGTGCCGTAGTTGCGAACGTATGAAAATAAAGTGCACCCGTTGCGATTACGAGGCGGTAGTGTTCAATAAAGTGCACTCGTTGCGATTATGAGGTGGTAGTGTTCTGCTGCTGCGCAGATGATGCCGCCTTCTGTTTACGATGTGACAAAGAGATTCATGTCAACTACCGCCTTAGCCTGCATCAACGTGTTTTACTTTCATTGACATCCGCTTCTACCAGACCTAAATGTGATTTTTGTAAGCTAAAACTTTTAGTTAATTATTCTATTAATGTGATTTTTGTTTGATAAACTTTTTTTTGTTCATTAAGCATACATATTTGTCGGATAAAATTTTTAGTTCATTCTAAATTTAACTTATTAATGTATATCACTAAATATTTTAGTATGATACATGCATGAAAACTGTTGTTGATTTTCTAAATTTGAAGTTTCTGTATCATGTTTGTAGTGGAAGACTTAGTATCTTAGCAGTGGAAAGTTATTGTGTTAGACGTAAAATTTTGAAGATAAGTTTTCACTAATAAATAGTATAAATATTGTGTTATTCAGGAGAAAGGGGATGTTTTATTTGCTTGGAACATAGAATATTAGTAGGTAGAAAGTGCGGTTTGATGATACACACAGCAAACTCATTTGTTGCTACTCACAGCAAACTCATTTGTAATCATGGGAGCAAGGGTGGGAGAGATAGATATGGGAAACTCTATTTTTTTTTTTAATTTTAAAACCATCCTGAGATGGAGGGTATATATTGGCTCCCCAGACCGTTAGATATGCCAATAGGCGCACAATGTTTAATTACAAAATATCATTCCTTAGAATGTGAATCTTAAAAGTAATAGGTTGTAACCTATTCGTTTTTATCCTACAAGTAGCTAAGAAAAAACAACGAACTTAGCCAAGACAGCCTCTATGTAGTCTATATTTTTAGCCGAGACATCACAAACAGGTCGAAGAGTCGTACAGAACGAAACTTCTATTTGTCGATGATTTCTGGCCAAAGAAACATAGAGCTTGAGAGAAGGTTGGTACTGTAAAAAATACAGTAAAAAGTCTTCCCAGAAAAACTTCCTTAGTTGATTCCTTTAAGTTGTAATATCCTCCTCTGCAGTATAAGTAATCCGTCTCTTCCTCTGTTCAAAGATTAGTTAATCCTGACTTTCCATTCTTAGTCTGCTCCACCTGCAAATGCATAAAGAAAACCGAGCAGTATCCAGTATAGATTGATATAACAACCTGTTTAAAAGCTTCAGCCGAAGATCAAATATTAGCTATGTTCCTATGTTCCAATTCTGATTCCATGTAACCCTGCTCTATCCAAATATAGCAAACCCTTTAAAAAAGAGGGAATATCTTCTAGATTAACATCTCCAGTTATCTTCCTTTTCCTAGCATATTTAGCCATATAATCTGCAGCTACATTTGCCTCCCTAGGAATGTAATGAATCAAAGTTCCTTTGTTCCATTTATTCAAAGTACAGCATAATGAAAAAACTGACCAGTGACATTTTTTTGGGTTTTGGGATCCCCTAACCGCATTAAAGCAGTCTGTCTCTACTGTGAAGGTTAAAAGATCAAGTTCTAAACCTAGGAGATAAGCATAGTGTATTCCAATAAGTTCTGCATGTAGAGGTGAATCAGCCTTAAAGTGATAAACTCTTAACTTAATCACCTCTCCCCTCCAGTCTCTAATTATAACAGCACTTGTAGATTCACAATCAGGTTTCCATGTTGCATCTGTGTTAAGCTTATAACCTACTGTTGGTTTTTCCCATCTTACTGCTGTGATTAAAATCTTATTTTTCTGATGTGGAGCAGGTATGATTTCCTTTTGTATTAGGTGCTTATGCTTCTCTAGGCTACCATATTGTGTATTAGCAACAAAAATCTGGTAAACCTGTTCTTTAACATTCAAAAAGCATGTATCCACAGAGCATGATTGATCCTCAAACAAAATCTTATTCCTATATTTCCATATTGACCATGCTGTGACCATTGTAAAAGCTATTATCAAATTGGACCAGATCACAGAATCAGCTCTGATTGACAGATAAAAATCAATTCTATTCTTAAAATTACCAAAAACTGGCTGATTAATTTCCAAAACTTCATTGACCTTTTTCCAGATTTCAGTGGCAAAAGCACAAGAATTGAAGCAGTGATTAAGAGAATCTGAGTGCACTCTACACATGGGACATATTGAGGCTAGAGAGAAACCAAACTTACAAATAATATTATCAAAAGGTAAAATTCCATTAAGGGCTCTCCAAACTAAAACTGACATTTTGGCAGGTATAAAGGATGACCATACCTTATTTAAATGCCTAATAGTTACTCCTTTCTGTCTGCAGATGTTATAGGCTGAAGCTGTATTAAAATCTCCATTTGCTGAAGCTGTCCATATTAACCTGTCCTCATGTGAATGGGAAATTGTTACCACCTGCAAGAGTAGCATTGTACTGGTAGCCAAATGTGGCTCCAAAAAATGAAGATAAGAGTTTTTATTCATCACAAAAGTATTAAGAGGAATGTCTGGGAAAGGTATTTCCTCATCTTGTGGCCATTCATATGTTAAAGCACCTTTTCCTGTCCAGTTTGCATTCCAAAAAGAGCAATCTCCATTTCCATAAATTACTCTAGACACACCATTAGCTAGTTCAGTTATTTGACAGATTCTCTTCCAAACATTAGATTTCTTATATGAATCTGGTAGTGTCCATAAATAATTTGCCCAGAGAGTGTTATTTACTTGCAATTTCCACCAAAGCTTGCAGGAAAAGGCATTAATAGTGGCATGTAAATCCCTGAATCCTGTACCATTTTCATGGGTAGGAAAACTCATTCTAAGCCAAGACCTCCATCTTTTCCTATGTACTAAGTTATCATCTCCCCAGAAAAAACCTGAGGCCATATTCTCCATTTTTCTTATAATTACCTTAGGTGGCTTTAGAACTGAAAACATATATGTAGGAATTGAGAGAAAACAGTGGTTTATAAGGATAATTTTGCCTGAAGTACTTAACCACCTATTCTTCCAATTATTTAAAGCTTTTTCCATTCTCTCTAAGATGGGATAATAATATATCTGTTTATTTCTACCTGAAAAAATGGGGATACCTAAGTAGGTGAAAGGAAAACTGCCTCTAGTCATACCTAGATTCCTGCTCAGTGCATGTATTCTATCAATAGCAGTATTTGGAGCAACAAAAAAAATTAGATTTAGAAAAATTTATTTTTTGTCCCGCTGTTTGTTCATAAGCTGTAAGGAACTTTTTAAACCTATCCAGATTTTTTTTATTTCCATTAAGGAAAACAGCCGTGTCATCCGCATACATTAGATGTGTAATCTGTGAACAGTTTTTAGGCAAGCTAAAATACTTTAGATAACCTAAACTAAAAAGTTTTTTTAAGCCCCGAGAGAAAGCTTCTGAAAGGATGTTATACAAAAAAGGAGAAAGGGGATCTCCTTGTTTGATACCTCTATTAGAAGCAAAAAAACCTGAAACAGATCCATTAATTAAAACTGAAAACCGTGCTGAGGATATGTTTTGCATTATCCTGTTGACAAAACTCCCATGGAAACCAAATTTCAGAAGAATTGAATTGAGAAAAGACCAAGAAACTCTATCAAAAGCCTTTTGCATATCTAATTTAACTATTATATTTGAGGCTTTAGATTTCCTAGAGAGTATTCTAGTCATTTCCTGCATCATTATGGTATTATCCGATATATCCCTCCCTTTCATAAATGCGCTCTGTTCCAAAGATATTATTTGTGGCATGTAAGGTTTAATCCTATCCATTAGCAACTTAGAGAAAACCTTATTCACAAAATTTGAAAGGCTAATAGGCCTGAAATCAGAAAAGTTAACTGGGACCGGTTTTTTAGGGATTAAAAATAACCAGGTGCTAGAAATTGCACTAGGAATATTTCCAGTTTGTAAAAAATCATTTGCAGCATCTAAGAGATCCTCTTTAATTGTATCCCAAAATGTAATATAAAAAGAACTAGAGAATCCATCCGGTCCTGGTGCACTATTTCTATTAAGTTCAAAGACTACACTTTGTAATTCCTTTATTAGAAATGGAGACAGAAGAGAGGAATTATCCTGATCTGTAATCACTGCTGGTATCTCTTTCAGAAAATGCTGAAAATAAGTTCCTTGTTTCTGAGATGTATCCTCATTCAAAAGGTCAGTATAAAATCTCACTGCCTCATCTTTTATCAAGGTAGGATCAGTAATCCATATTCCATGTTTATCTCTTATTTTACAGATTCTAGCCTTTGCTCTCTTCTCTTTAATTGAATGATGAAAAAATTTATTATTTGCATCTCCATATTTTAACCAATTTAACCTAGCTTTTTGCCTGAGGAAAATGTTTTTTTCTTTTTGAGCCCTCATCAGTGTTTGTTTAGATTTATTAAGTTCTGCTAGGATTAACTGATCATGATTTTGCTGAAATGCTTTTTCCAAATCAGTAACTCTATTTTCCTGTTGGTCCAAATTTTGATCCACATTACCAAATTGTGTTTTGTTCCAATTTTTAATTTCCAACTTTAGCCTCTTAAGTTTGGCTACAAACCTAAACATACCACTGAAAGGAGTATCTATATTCCAGTTAAGCATTACTAACTTCTGAAATTCCTCTCTATTCGACCACATTTCCTGATACCTAAAGGGTCTAGGTGCTAATTCTTCAGCAATTTGAACTGAAAGTAGAAGAGGAGCATGATCTGATGACATTCTATTTAGAACCTGAATTGAGCTATTAGGAAATAGATCAAACCAGTCTAAAGTTGCCACTCCCCTATCTAGTCTTTGAAATATTAGGTCCTTACATCTATCTTTAAACCTGTTATTACTCCATGTGAAAGAATTTCCAACAGTTTGAATTTCATGCAAATCCATAAATCTAAGAAATCCATTAAACTGTTTCATACTTTTTTTTGGAGTGGACTTTCTGCCTTTGTATTCATTAACAGTTGTAACAGTGTTAAAGTCCCCTATATATAATGTGGTAACCTCTTGTTTTCCTTTTAAATCAGACCATAAAAGCTCTCTTATTTGCCTATGAACACTTGCATAAATGAAAACACAGTTCCAAGTGCTAGAGGAGGCCACATCAGTAACTTTAACATTCACATATTGGTCAGTTTCATCAGCAATAGAGATATTGAAATTTTCATTCCAGAATAACCAAATTTTAGCATGCTGAGCAGGATAAGCATTTCTGAAACCAATATTATGTTTAAATTCTGAAATTTTGAGTTTATCTTGCCATGGTTCGATTAAGCACAAAATGTCTAGTTTATGTTTGTTTTTTAGGATCTTAAGTCTATCCAAGGATGTACCTATTCCCCTAACATTCCAAACAAGTATATTTCCTATAATTGTGTGTTTAATCATTTAAAAATTTTTGGCATTGCTTTTTGTGTGGATCTAAGATTCCTACCAGTCTTAGCTGAATTTTTCCCTTTATTCCTTGATTTACCTGTTTCTTTTCCATTTTTTCCAACTACAGGGCTTAGCTCAGGCTCATTTAGCTTTAAATTTTCCTCTTCTGAATTAATCTGATCATTTGGCTTTAAGTTTTCCTCCTCTACAGCATTTAGCTCTAAATTAATCTGATAAGAGTTTTGATGATTCAGTTCAGCTACCATTATTGTGGAAATCTCCTGATTAAGTCCTTGTTTTTCTATCTCATCACCTGAACCTAAAACTATGTTCCTGTTTACTTGTTCTTCAGAAAGTATAATTACTGGATTATCATGGGTCTCCAAAGATTCATGAAAAATCTCTAGAGTTTCCCCTTCTTGGTCCTGATCCTCACTGAGATTATCCAATATATTGAAAGCATTAGAAATAGAAACTGTGTTTGGTTTAAAAGTGTTTTCCTGAATTGGAATAACTTCAGATTGTATTGTTTTTCTCCTCCAAACTGTTGTGGTTATTGGCTTAGATATATCATCAAGAGAGTAGAATGAAGGTGCTTTTTTCTTGATATTAATTGGGCCAAGATCAGTGTTCAGACTTCTATTTCCCTCTGTATTAATTTTCTGTTCCTGGAACTCCTTTTCTTTTTGTGATACTGTTAAATCAGAGGAGCCCTCTAGATTAACTAGGACTCTTTGTGCTATTGTTTGTTCTCCTTTAGCTCCCTTAGGTTGTTTATCTTCCTTCTTTTTCTCCATCTTTTTCCTTAGTTCAGGATGTAAGAAGTTACATCTATTACTAGTATGACCAGTTATCTTACAATGTGAGCAATAAGTAGGCAAATCTTCATATTCTATCGGATATTCAGCCACCTTATTTCCAACTCCTACAACAATTGTACTAGGAAGTGATGCTAACAGGTCTATCTCTACACAAACTTTAATGGCCGAGGGTCGGGTTAAAGCAATTGTTGCCGCATCCATCTTAAGAAAACGACCAATCTGACTACTAATTCCCATAATTGCTGAGTTATTATAGAACATAATTGGGAGTTTGTGGAAAGTAACCCAAACCGGTGCTATTGATGATTCCACTGACGGCGAGAAATCCTGTGTCCATTTTTGAACCTTCATGCTGAATCCATTGATCATCCATTGCCCTTTAATCCAGCACCGTTGGTAATCTTCTTGTTCCTGAAAACGAATAAGAATATGTCGGTAATCGATAGAACCCAATTGAAATTTAGACTTAAAACCTATCGATTTAAAAGCCATGTGAATAGCCTCCATATTTGGTTTCCCACGAAGAAATTTCCCAACAAGCGCATTCTGATAATGCGCAGCTAGCAGTTCTCCCTCCTCTGGAGGAAGAATATACGCTACTTTCCCTTTAAATTCTGTAACGGGATGTAAATTGGGGGTATCAGGAAGTGACATCAGTAGTGGCGATGGTTTTGAATTTAGGGCTTGAGCAAAGCTTTTGGGGGATTTGGGGGATAGGATGAATCGTAGTCATAGAAGGATTAGTGTCGGGATTCGGTATATGCGCCGGTGACGCCATACCGGAGGTGGCAACGGCTTCCACCAGAGGGATATAGCCGTTGTCTGTGAAGCAAATAGCAATAAAAAGAAGATACTAAACAGTAGAAATTAGTGTGTTTTTCGCACTGTAAATCGCCCACAGTAAGTCAGAGTTGCAATGGCATCGTTCCAAAATATAGGAAACTCTACTCATGTTGCCTATGGCACATCTCCATCTGCGGTTGGTTCCATGCCACCAAGATGCCATCTACAATCGAGTGCATGATTTTTGTGTGGTCAAAAATCTCATGCTGGGAGAGAATGTGCATATTTTTTATTTTGGATGCAAAGGGGGGAGGACGCATTATGGTAATGCGTCCTCCAAGGACCCCAGTTTTTTTTTTCCAGCATTTGAAGAGGACGTATTTCGATAATGCGTCCTCTAGGTGCAATTTTTTTTCCCATAAATTAAATAGAGGACTCCTTTTTTGTTTCCGGAAATGGTTTTCCCCCTTCTTTTTTTTAATTCAATTCGTCCTTTCAATTTTTTGTTCCGGAAGTAGTTTGGATTTAATTTTTTTATTAAAATCAATTAGAGGTCTCGGTTTGGAACTTTTTTTTAGCATCAATTAGAGGACTCGTTTCTAAAATCAAATAATGGCTGATTTTGCACCATTTTATGTTTCCCGAAATGATTCTCATAGTACTCGTTTTGGAAACGACTCCTCAGATCCGGCGAATTGTTTTTTTGAAAGTATTAGGAGGAATCGTTTTTGAATTTGTACGAATTTGCACGAATTTATTTATCGGGAGCTCCTCTAACGAGTCCTGTAATGGGTATTCCTTCTTGGAATTTTCTTGAAAATGTCGGAAATGAGATTTCCAATTAACTACGGTGCTAATGTAATATGTGAATGAAATAATGTCTATTATATTTTGTTATATTTTGTTATATTTGGTAAATTTAGCGTGAGGAGAATTTTATTTATTTGGGAGATAGCTTATTATACTATCCTGCCCCGAATTCGACAAGATTGTGGAGTTTCAATTGAGTCGAGAATTTAAGTAATGAATGTCGGTGCAGGAACGGATTATTGCATGGTAAGAATGGATACAAGATAGCATGCATGTACAGTGTGGAACAGTACGAGTGAATTGTAATGCCAATTAGTGTTGAATAGCATGTACTGCCCTAACGATGGTCTCTGCATAGCTTTCCACCCGTTCCACACGGGGGAGGACGTATGGTCCTGGATGTCCGCCGTGGTACAACCGTTTGGGCAGGTACATGTTCTTCCTCATGTGGAGCTCCCCCCGGCATGTCCTCCTCCATTTCGTATCCCGCTTCCTTATTCGAATCACAGAAGGCATATGGAATAGTACCTGTGTGTGATGGATCGATATGCGACATGTACGAATGACTGGATGTTGGAGTGACATATGCATTGTAATCTGATGCATCCATGTTGTACTGTGATGGTTCCCCGGCTGATGGTCCGCAAATCGGTGGACTTGCATATGAGGGCCCTGCTTGTGATGGACTAATGTGTTCCGCATGCCCCCTAGCACGAGGCCTCCGACCTCCTTGTCGACTGGGGCGGCTTGACGGTGGGTTCTGAGGTCAGTATATCTCACACCAGGGGGCGGTTCCTCACAGTGCACGAACGGCTGATAGTGTTGCGGCCTGGAGGGCTGATGCGCATGTTGAAGACTACGTGTGATAACATGACGCATCCCCCGTATAACGTCCGCACAATGTGGGGGCCAACCATCCAAATTAATGTCTGACATGCCATGCAGCTGTGTCATTTCCTGCAACTACATAATCGAGATGAATATGTCAGATATATAATTTTGAGGACCTCTGTTGTATTCTTTCTTAACAATATTTGAGTTTTAGGACATACCAAGTACTCCGCTGTTGCACCGTCTTCGTGGAAACCCTCGGTAGCTGCTACAGGCCGCCATGGCTGATCAATCATGGACACTGTCTTGTTGAAGTACCACTCCAAGTAATCACGGCCGGGTAGGTATGGATCTGCACTCCCTAGTGTGGGTACTTGTTGGTTGGACCGATGTTCCCAAGTATCGAGGTATCTTCTGAGTTCAACACGCCAATCCATTCCAGACCTTCCTCGACGGTCTCTAGTATGGTGTAAGTTGTACTCATCCCTACTGACCAACTGGGTGGGGACTGGCTGGATTAGGCCGAACTGCCTGAGAACACGATGTTCATGATGGAACTCCACGGCATGCCAGCAGATGAGGTCGACGCAAAGCAGCCAATTGTTTCTGCCATCTGTGCAGTACCGCGGTAGTTGCTCCAGGACATCCTCCGTATATGGCAGCCAGATGAACTGAGACAGCATGCATGTGTTGCGGTTAGGTAACTGGAACCAATTTTTCGTGAGAAGTCAAGAAATCAAAATTTAGTTATTCATATACCTGATTGTGATTGAGAGACGTCAGTTGGTCACGGTACACCTTGAGAACGTGCATTGGTGATTGTGAACAATCGTAACGGCCCCTCCACCTATGAGGAACCGAGTGAATTACATTAGCCATACTATGGAATTGCATGGGGACTTATGAATACCACGTATTGAGGAATAAGACATGTACTGGGATCCAAGAGCACTCATCGTCACTGTTACCTGTAGTGCCCCGGCAGGTCGGATGGATGGTATGTGTTCCTGATGTGTCCATTTTAGATGCATTATTTAGTAGTATTTAGGATCACTTTTGTGCTCTTTTATTATCGAGAGCTTGTGTTCTACCTTGAAATTCACTTAGGAGAGGCAAAAGTAACTTTGTACTCTTTTACCTCTTCTAAGTGGATTTTGTGTGACAAGGGAAGAACACAGAAGCAACGAAGACCGGAAGACATTGAAGACTATACTTTCGAAGACTTTTGGATAATCACTTCGAAAACATGAAGACCGGAGGCCGTTGAAGACCATTTTGGAGCTGTTGAAGACTTGAAGATTGAGAGGGATGGCTATGAAGAAGACAAAGAAACAATGCAAGACTCTGGCTCCCGTCGCGACATCGTCGCGACACCATCGCGAGTCGCGACCAACGGGCGGCCAGAAATCAACTTTATCTTCTTCGCACTATAAATACTACTCTTCTTTCTTCTTCTTCTCCAGCTTTTCCAGCCCATTTCTCTCTGGTTTTTGGGCGAAAATTCTAGGTTTTTCTCTTCTTTCTTTCCTTAGTTTTTGTAGTTTAATTATGTCTTTTGTTGTTCTAGAGTAGTTCTTGTACTTGGGAGCTATGGATTGAAGTTTCCACTTCTATGTATAGAGAACCATTTCTATCTATCTATTTGGTGTTTTTATCTATTGTGCATTTAGTGTGCTTTGAATGTTAATTGTTGATTCCATTGATGTTGTTGAAAGCTTGATGATATGAATGCTTGTATGAATTGCTAGCTAGGGTTTGGGGGATTTGGGTTAATTTCCCCCCTGTTCTTGTTAGGAATGTATGAGTGTGAATTAGAGCTTTTGATTGTGTTAGTGTGCTGACAATGTGCTAGACGAATGTGATTGATGTTGAACTCTTCGTCATGTTCGTTTGTGTAGCAAACGAGAGAGTCATATGCTCGTGGATGAATGTGCGTTGCACGTTCATCCAATCTCGTGTAATTGCATGAATTGGTTTAATGCTTAGTCACGGTGTAGTGGTCATAGGCATTGCCAAGCTTGTTGGTCCTTCGTGCTAAATGCCACCGATGACACCTTGAGTTGTGGTCGCGACTCGGGAGTCATTGGTGAGGTTTGACGAAGAGATGTCGAACTCACTCTCGCAAACTACGAACTAAGAAGGATAGGAGTTCAGTGTCCACGACAAGTAGTTGAAATATTGAATAGATGGCTTGTACTCATTCTTGAAGCATTTGTTGTTTGGTGTTTATGTGTTCTTGATGGTATGTTTCACTTCATGTGTGCCATG
The DNA here is from genome assembly GCA_037428765.1 of Rubia yunnanensis. NCBI lineage: Eukaryota > Viridiplantae > Streptophyta > Magnoliopsida > Gentianales > Rubiaceae > Rubia > Rubia yunnanensis. The sequence continues at coordinate 28,824,493 of CM075070.1, forward strand.
AGTTGTTTGAGCATAGGGAGTGCTTGTATGGTTGAATTGCTTTGGTGTTAGGAGCGTGACGAACTCCGGGACTCCTTTGCATGAAAATCTGTGAGCATGAACTTAGAACTGCTTGTGATGTGTGTGTTGTGGTACTTGCTAGATGGGTATGTGAATGTTGAGTCATGAATGTTATATGATGGAATGTGTGAGTGATTCGATGAACTACATTAGATGTGGAAGTGGATATCCGTTGCCCCCAAGGCATTTTATCTTTGTAGTTTAAAACCCATTTTCTTTAGTTTTGTTTGATGATTAGCATAGTCACTTGACGTTGCTAGTTATCTCGTCTTTTTATCTTTGTTAACTTAGGAAACCAACCAACCAACCCCCCCTTTACTTGCTTTTATGTGTGTGTATATATATTTACTCCTAGCCTAGTATCAAACATTTGTGCTTAGACGCTTAGGAAGATCCCTCTTCTCTTTGGACGACCCCGATTTGCCACTATCTACCTAGTTGTAGAAAGTAAGCATTTAGGGCTTATAAATATTAACTTTGAGAGGTACGGCGACGACCTCCCAAATTTTGGCGCCGTTGCCGGGGAAGAGGCGTTTATTCTTAAGTATTTAGGTGTATTTGGTTGTGTATTAGCTAGTTATTTTTATTTTCCACTACTTGGTGGTTGTTTTTGTTCGGAGTAGGTATTGCTTGAGTTCTTGGTGATTTATTTTATCGCGAATCCTTGCACTATGATTCCGAACTTTTGAAAAAAAAAAAAATTTTAATGGAGCGTCTCACCTTGAGGGAACTCATGATGAGAAGAGAGGCTCAACAAGCAAGGTTTTGTAGGATGTGTCATTCCGACCATCCTACCGAATCTTGCCCTTTGTTGTGGGAACAGCACGATGACCGAGAAAGAACCCTTGGTTTCCAAAACCATGGGTACTATGAAGAGTGCTATCAAGAGGTAGGAGATATTGGTTTTCAAGGGCAAGAAGCTCATGAATGCTATCCATACCACAACTCTTACAATTCGGAATGGAGTGGTAGTCCGGATTTGTGGTATGAGAATGAGCCGGAAAACTAATATCACGAGCAACCTAGTTGGCCATCACCACCCTATACCATACCCCAAAACCAAGCCCAACAAGGAAGTTCAAGTTTGACACGTGAGGATGTCTTAAATACCATAGCAAACTTGAACTCCTTTACTAGTGAGGAGCCGGATACCCAGCTCTCCTCTAGTGTTGAGGCCATTGAGGGGCATGCAAGGAACATATTAGAGGTATTGGCCCGCATGGAAGCTCGTGATTCCGAAAACACACCACCCCAACTTGAACTCGATGATTCGGTGAGTGAGGTCACCAATAAAAATGATTTTGAGTTTGAAAGGGATGAGGAGTTGGTTGTAGAGGATAGAAAAATGGAGAAAGAGGTGATAGTGCTACATCATCCATTAGCATTGTCACCCCTTCTCCCACCTAGTGAACCAACTCTAATATTTTCGGAAGTTTTGAGGAAACGAGAGAGGAGCCGAAAGATTATCCCAAGCTCCCTAACCACTTAATTCCCTTTGAACCATCTCCACCTCCACAAGACTTTCCTCTTGAAAGTTTTGTGCCCCCACCTCTCTTATTTTGGATGCTCATGGTGAAGAGCTTCAAGCCTTCACCATACAGATAACATTAGGGTTGTGCCGACGACCTTAAAAATACGGAGCTTCGTCGTGCCGAGGACGTTAAATAAAATCGGCATTTCTTTTAGTTTTTGTTTCTTAGTTTGTGTTTCTTAGTTTGTTTTTGTTGTTGTTTTGTTTTGTTCTTTTTATGGCATGTTTTTCTATGATTTTGTAGCAACATGAAGTGCATTGCAATAGAGGAGATGAAGGAATGAGATCAATGAACGAGGGAAGAAAGCTTGGACAGTTGGCAAGCAAAAGAAAAAAAATTTTAAGCCTGGGATACCCTGCCGTCGCGAGTCGCTACGGGCTTCGTCGCGAGTCACGACGAACAGGGGAGAAAAATCACTCCCAGCGCCAACTTTCCGCGAGTCGCGATGACTTCGCGAGTCGCGACACCCTTCGTCGCGAGTCGCGACGAGCTCAGAACATTTTGAGCTGCCGGACTCCACTTTTCGCGAGTCGCGATGACTTCGCGAGGCTCGTCGCGAGTCGCGACACCCTTCGTCGCGAGTCGCGACACCCTTCGTCGCGAGTCGCGACGAGCTCAGAAAATTGCTAGCTTCCGGACTCCACTTTCCGCGAGTCGCGACGATGTCGCGAGGCTCGTCGCGAGTCGCGACACCCTTCGTCGCGAGTCGCGACGAGCTCAGAAAATTTTGAACTCTCGGACTTACCTTTCCGCGAGTCACGATGACCTCGCGAGGCTCGTCGCGAGTCGCGACGAACCTCGTCGCGAGTCGCGACGTGCTCAGTAACTTTTTGAAATTTTTTTCAGTCCGAATTTCAAATTTCCAAGCTTCCAAGTTTCCAAATGATTTTAAACATTGCATGATCCTACCTTCTTCTCCACCCAACACTCCCAAGAACCACCACATCTCCACTCATTCTCAACCATCCTACATACATTGGCATATGAACATTCTTGCATCTTTATAGTACATTTGTTGATTGTAGTATGCCGACTAGATCATTGTGATCGTAAGTGCATATCCTATAATGATGCTTGTATACATGTCAATATATGTTGGATATTTTTCATGATTATTCTTATAGCGTTGGTTGAGTGTGATTTGGTTGTTCTTTGAAAATACTATGGTTATTAACTCTTGATGCTAAACCTAGTATTACATATCCTTATGTACTTGTGAGTTTAATGTGTTCTTCGTGGTGTAGTCTTGATCAAACGGCGCCATGGAGACAATGCTTTTCGCGAGGGGTGAGTTCTTCTACGGCATTTTTGCTCACCCTTCCGGTTCCGAAACCTATCTCGGGACCATCCAAGTACTTGGACATCGCCATATCACCGGCGAATTTGCGGAGAAATGGGTGTCACTCTAACTCCCTTACCTTGATTTTTATTGTTCTTGCCTTACGTGTTTACATTGAGGGCAATGTAATGTTTTAAGTGTGGGGAGGGGTTAGAGGATTCAATGCATGATATATTGTTTTGGAATGCTTTTTGCTACTTTTCATTAGAAAAACATGAGAAAAAGAAAAAAAAATAGAAAAAAAATAAAAAAATTTTTTAAAAATTTTAAAAATAAAATAAAATAAAAAAAGAAAGAAAGAAAACCCGCTAAGTTGAAAACCCGAGAGGGCAACTTAGGCAACATTGGGGGCCCGGATAGGTCGAAAACCCTTAAAGGGCGGCCTAGGCAAAAATGAGAGGCTAAAATGTGTGGAAAAAGGTGAGATGTGAGCTAAAGAAACATGATGTGTGGCTAGGATGAAAACTCGAAAGAGCTCCTAGGCAAAATGAGAGAAATTGAGAGAAATTGAAAAATGATATGATTTCACTCACTTGCCGGCGTTGGAGTCATAAGGTTGCGGTTGTCACATGGATGGATCGGGTAGCTCAATATCTATAGACCTCTTGGGTTTGGGTAGCTTAGTGGGTTAGGAAACGGAGTATGATTATGAAATTCTGTATCTATTTCTACTTCGTTTTTGGTTGATATATTGGCATTAGGTGAAGCATGTGTTTAAAACTTCCTCTATGGTTTTAGCTTCATTTTGTGTCATTGGATTATGGGAATATCAATTCTGGGCTGTGAAATATTTTTATGGGTAGTGAATTGATAAGTGGTAGGTTTGGTTAGATTTAGGATTGGGGATGTGTGTGTGCAAAAATTCTCATGTGAGCTTTTATTTTGGGATTTTTGATATTGAGAGTTTTTGTGAGGTTTTGATTGGGGGATTAGTTTAGGTTTTGGATATATCATTTACTCCGTGTGCTTGGTTCTTTTCTTACTCGAGGGCGAGTAAGGTCTAAGTGTGGGGATATTTGATGTGTCCATTTTGTGTGGTTATTTTAGGGGTTTTAGGATGTGGATATGTCATTTCATCCGTATGCTTAAATCTTTTCTTACTCGAGGACGAGTAAGGTTTAAGTGTGGGGATATTTGATGTGTCCATTTTAGATGCATTATTTAGTAGTATTTAGGATCACTTTTGTGCTCTTTTATTATCGAGAGCTTGTGTTCTACCTTGAAATTCACTTAGGAGAGGCAAAAGTAACTTTGTACTCTTTTACCTCTTGTAAGTGGATTTTGTGTGACAAGGGAAGAACACGGAAGCAACGAAGACCGGAAGACATTGAAGACTATACTTTCGAAGACTTTTGGATAATCACTTCGAAAACATGAAGACCGGAGGCCGTTGAAGACCATTTTGGAGCTGTTGAAGACTTGAAGATTGAGAGGGATGACTATGAAGAAGACAAAGAAACAATGCAAGACTCTGGCTCCCGTCGCGACACCGTCGCGACACCATCGCGAGTCGCGACCACCGTCGCGAGTCGCGACGAACACGTCGCGAGTCGCGACCAACGGGCGGCCAGAAATCAACTTTATCTTCTTCGCACTATAAATACTACTCTTCTTTCTTCTTCTTCTCCAGCTTTTCCAGCCCATTTCTCTCTGGTTTTTGGGCAAAAATTCTAGGTTTTTCTCTTCTTTCTTTCCTTAGTTTTTGTAGTTTAATTATGTCTTTTGTTGTTCTAGAGTAGTTCTTGTACTTGGGAGCTATGGATTGAAGTTTCCACTTCTATGTATAGAGAACCATTTCTATCTATCTATTTGGTGTTTTTATCTATTGTGCATTTAGTGTGCTTTGAATGTTAATTGTTGATTCCATTGATGTTGTTGAAAGCTTGATGATATGAATGCTTGTATGAATTGCTAGCTAGGGTTTGGGGGATTTGGGTTAATTTCCCCCCTGTTCTTGTTAGGAATGTATGAGTGTGAATTAGAGCTTTTGATTGTGTTAGTGTGCTGACAATGTGCTAGACGAATGTGATTGATGTTGAACTCTTCGTCATGTTCGTTTGTGTAGCAAACGAGAGAGTCATATGCTCGTGGATGAATGTGCGTTGCACGTTCATCCAATCTCGTGTAATTGCATGAATTGGTTTAATGCTTAGTCACGGTGTAGTGGTCATAGGCATTGCCAAGCTTGTTGGTCCTTCGTGCTAAATGCCACCGATGACACCTTGAGTTGTGGTCGCGACTCGGGAGTCATTGGTGAGGTTTGACGAAGAGATGTCGAACTCACTCTCGCAAACTACGAACTAAGAAGGATAGGAGTTCAGTGTCCACGACAAGTAGTTGAAATATTGAATAGATGGCTTGTACTCATTCTTGAAGCATTTGTTGTTTGGTGTTTATGTGTTCTTGATGGTATGTTTCACTTCATGTGTGCCATGAGTTGTTTGAGCATAGGGAGTGCTTGTATGGTTGAATTGCTTTGGTGTTAGGAGCGTGACGAACTCCGGGACTCCTTTGCATGAAAATCTGTGAGCATGAACTTAGAACTGCTTGTGATGTGTGTGTTGTGGTACTTGCTAGATGGGTATGTGAATGTTGAGTCATGAATGTTATATGATGGAATGTGTGAGTGATTCGATTAACTACATTAGATGTGGAAGTGGATATCCGTTGCCCCCAAGGCATTTTAGCTTTGTAGTTTAAAACCCCTTTTCTTTAGTTTTGTTTGATGATTAGCATAGTCACTTGACGTTGCTAGTTATCTCGTCTTTTTATCTTTGTTAACTTAGGAAACCAACCAACCAACCCCCCCTTTACTTACTTTTATGTGTGTGTATATATATTTACTCCTAGTCTAGTATCAAACATTTGTGCTTAGACGCTTAGGAAGATCCCTCTTCTCTTTGGACGACCCCGATTTGCCACTATCTACCTAGTTGTAGAAAGTAAGCATTTAGGGCTTATAAATATTAACTTTGAGAGGTACGGCGACGACCTCCCAGTTCCCATGCCCACAACTGCCAATAAATGCAATAGAAATGCCCGTTAATATTAAGCACGGTAGGTACGAATGACTACGTGGACCAACAATTTTACCTGTAGCAAGACAAGCGGCCCAGATATGGATTTAGACTGTGGGATTGCCGCGTCACATAATGACCTATACAAGAATGCAAGAATGGAACTCCCCCAACTGTATCGATGGACTGCACCTAGATCCGTCAGTGCCGATAAGTAGAGCAGCGGGATGAGGTGGCCGGACGTGGCGGACATCAGCATTTCCCCAAGAAGCAGCAGAAGGAACACCCTAGCCCGCTGTTGGCATTGTACGTTAGTGGGATCAGCGGGGAACGGACTGTACAATAGCGTTCCCAACCACCTGGCCCTGATGCGACCCCCTCTGATACAAGTGGGGTCCGGTGTAGCTCCCAGGTAGTCTGTGCAGATGAGCTGCCATTCCTCCGTACGCCTAACGGTGTCAACACCTGTCACTGGGATGCCATCGATCGGTAGACCCCACAGGACCCCTACATCCTGCAAGGTGACCGTAGCCTCCCCCATCGGCACGTGAAACGTGTGCGTCTCCAGTCGCCAACGCTCCACCAGGGCGGTGATGAGGGAATGGTCAATTTGTATTGCAGCTGAGTCCAGGAGTCCCTGAAATCTCGCGTCACGTACATACCGCATCACCTGTTCTGGCAGTCGCTCGGTCCAGCATGCCCCGTCGCACCGACGCACCTGCAGTGCCTCGTCCTCTAAATGTCCATTGTATAGGGCACGAGCACAGTGCTCCTGATGGAGGTATAGCAAGTCCTCCTCAATGGGTCCTGGATGGTACATGGTGTTTTCCTGCGAGCAGATACCAACCATAGTTAGATGTTTTTCATGGAATAATAGCACAGATAAAAGTAACACTGCGTGTTGTGACACATATTTGCCAAATATAAGTAATACTACATAATCTGCTACACATGTCAAGTAATACAAGAAATACCACATCACGCTAAGAACGACAGAATAAGCATTCCGTCTCCCATCGATGTACAATGCAAACCCAATGACACGACGACACTAAGCACGGCCACGCCTACGCACGCCCCTGGTTTCGCCCGCCACCCTGTCATCCATCTGATTCCTTATCCTCCTCTCCGTAAACTTTCCACGCCTCCTGTTGCGAAACTTTTCTACATCCGGAATCAACCTCCAACGGGCACGCTGCCAGAGTGACAGATCTCGCACGGGCATAAAACCCTGACTGTATTGTTGGACATATGTGGTCGTGTGATACACCCTGCAGGATCGTCACGTCTATGCCGACAAACGGCCAAGGCATGGGAACAAGGGAAACGAAATATTTGCCATTCGCGACAAGTGCACTCTCTTCTTCGGTACTTGACCGTGTATTGTCGTTCACTAATGCTCCCATCGATGTTCCTCGCCACAACCCTATAAGTCTGTGACGCATGGCCAAACAAGGTGACGATATGTCCCTGCGCCAATGTATCCTGCTTCTGGAACTTTTTCCATACCCTCTTAGGGAACACGGACCTGGATAGACGGGCAATATCTCAAAATCAGCGCATACCGGCGTAAAAATAAATCTGCAACTGTATTTAAGTGAGGAAGTACCTCCAATTCGTAGCGTCCGTAAGCCTTTGTGCAAACATTTCAACCGTTCGCTCGAACGTCGCTTTGACACAAGCTGTTATCGGGAGATGGCGTGTGCGCCGTAAACAGTTGTTGAAGCTCTCTGATAAATTCGTCGTCAGAATTCCCCAACGCCGATCACCATCATCGAAGGCAAGACACCACCTACTCCTATCTTGCCGTTCCAGCCAGGCCCAAGCCGATGGATCCAGACTCTCCAGCTCCTCCTTGTACTCCTTCCACCTGCTCTCTCGCGTGGCACTACCAAGCTGCCACACCAGAGTCTTCATAAGCGTATTCTTGAACTTCCCCTTATCATGGGATAAGAAGTTGGATTGAAAATGCCGCAGGCAAATCCGATGGTATCCGGCTGGCTCCATCCACTCCTCCATACAAGTCATCGCATTTACAAGTCCAACATGCCTATCTGATATGACACAGATTGGTCTGCTGTCATCACCAACATCATGGAGCCGCAGCCTCCCCATGAACCAGTTCCAGCTTTCATTCGATTCCTCGTTGACAATTGCATAAGCGATAGGTAGGATGTAATCATTTGAATCGCAGGTCACAGCGACCAGAATTGTGGACTTATATGCACCTCTCAGATGCGTGTCGTCTACGCTTATCACTGGCCTGCAATGGCGAAAAGCTGCAATTACCGGACCAAAAGCCCAGAAGACAAATTTAAATTTCCGATACCCGGGACCGTGTATTCTATCAGGTACGTCGGCCCAATCAACAACGGTGCTCGGATTAGCCGTTACAAGCTCGTCCATAAAGGTTGGGAGTTGTTCAAAAGACTCCTCCCACGTTCCAAATACCATGTCAATTGCCTTCTGACGAGCATACCAGGCCTTCTTATAGGAAATCGTAACATTGAACTCATCATTCACTTGAGCTCGCACATCTTTCACTGTGTACGAAAGGTTTACATCAATGTGGTGGCGAATTGAACGGGCTATCATCATCGACATTAGATTCACGTTACCCGTAGATCAACCAGCCCTGACACACCCATGGCTACTGCCCCATTTGGTGATCTCCCACATACCATGCGAAGCCTTTTTCGAAGCTCTGCAAACCCAAACACAATTCCCAGTTCCTTCGACGACGTCCTTGCATTTCTCATACCATGTGCGTGACCTTCTCTCCACAACCCTGTGTCCCTGTTCATCATAGAACTCCAACGGGAAACAGCTTCGACCAGTTGTGGCTTTGTCTGAAATCGCATACCCACGTCCACTTCACCGGTCTCTCGAATGTAGGTAGAAGTGCCGGACCCAAAATGGGTAGGGTCATAGCTATCCTCGTCGGGGCCCCCATAATCTCTATAGTAGGCCTGTGTATCCAGGTTTACCAGAATATGAAACGACGCGGGTACATCGTTCGTGCACACCAATTGCTCTTCCTCGTCCCCAGGATTCGAATCGGTTGATAAGGAACGATCATCCTCAGTTCCACCGTCAAGTTCAGCTGCCTCGCCATCCTCTTCACTACCATTATGGGAAGTGTCACGATTGCCAAAGTCACCCACGTAGTCATTGCGGAAGACATTCTGCTCGCCATGGTCTACCACATACATACCAGCACTTGTGGACGGCTGGGCACAATCCACGTGGGCATACCTACCAGGTTGGCTGGGCTCACCAAATTCAAAACCTCGGCTACGAATAAGTGGTGGTATAGTGGGTACAGCGGCGGAGTTCTGCACGTTGCTCAGCAATGACATGAACGTGCTTCCCCGTGCCCCATCATTAGCGATTGGTAACTGTTCCGTAACAATGTAAAAATCCACAGAAGACAGTGACATTCGATCAACAATGTTGAAGAAGAACGTGGTTGACTCATCGTCTTCCACAGGATAACATCGATAGTATACTGTGGAACCAATCAGCTCGGGACATCGGTAATACATTTTCAACGAGCAACTCTCCCTCACAATGGCCAGTCTCGTTACAATTAAATCAAACAATTCTAAGTGGTTCAACCTCCTCTCGAGAGTCACAACTCGCTCCGGCATTGGAGGATCATAATAAACACCCACACCCAAATCAAACTTAATCTGACCCCCTCTGTACATATACACTGCCAAAAACATCGCAGAACTGCAACACACAAACACATAACACATAACACACAACGCAACAGACCAAGCTTAATCATGAAATGTACACACAATCAGACAACACAATCATACACATACAATTACATTAACTAAATTACTCCGGCATATCAACAGATTATAATTCAACACAAAAGGCAACAACTGGCCGACGACCGGCAATGTGCCACACACACATAATGTTGGAACACGTTCGTATAATTCTTGAGGGTGCAATTAACTACTAGAAAATGGATAACAGAGTGGGAGGGATTCTGAGACTTACGGAGAAAGTGACAAAGGTGACAGTCAGCTGCGGTCAACGTGGACAACGTCGGGTCCACGAGGTCAACGACGGGTCAATGCGGGCAACGTCGAGTCAACGCGGTCAACGCAGTCAATGCGATCAACGCAGTCAATGTCGGGTCAACATCGGGTCAACTTCGGTCAGCGCATTCAACGACGGGTCAATGGTGGGTCAATGCGGTCAACGGTGGGTCGGCGGCGTCCACTTCAACCCGAATACGATCTCTACAACCGAAAATCCGATTAAGAAATCAGTAGTAATTAACAAAAAAAACCGAAACAAAATTTAGCGAAAAACAAGGAACATACCGGATCTTGTAAAAAATTTGAACTGTGGATGAAAATGGCGGAACGCCGGTAGAGCAATGTCAGAGAAAGAGTGTAGAGGAATTCCCGGGATGTCAAGACACTGGCGAAAAAGAGGCTAACAGTGGGAGAAAGGTGAGAAAGGATTGCCGAAGAAGATGAACACTGTTGGAAGGGGAGCAATTCAGATGCATTTAAGCAAAAAATAATGACGCAGTACGCCACATGGCAGCACCGGATTCGACCGCCAATTCCACTTTTGACCAGATTTATTTTTTTAAAAAATAAAGCCACCGAGGACGCATTATTGTAATGCGTCCTCGCCACGTGGCAGAGACCGATTCGACCGACAACTGAACCACAATCCGCCGCAACGTGGCTTCACCCTCGGCTACCACGTGGCGTGTCCTCCACCAAGCATTTTTTCTGAATTTAAACAAAAAAAAAGTTAAAGGCCCAGGGAGGACGCATTATGGTAATGCGTCATCGCCACGTGGCACGGCCCCATTCAGCCACGTGGCAATTGGTCAATTTGACCAGAATTTTTCAAAAAAAAAAACAATGGCGTGGAGGACGCATTATGGTAATGCGTCCTCGCTACGTGTCGCAACGCCATGAATCGCCTGATATTTTTGACCAAAAATTGGCAAAAAAATAAAATAAAAATGAGAGGACGCATTACCATAATGCGTTCTCCATGGGAAGTTGCTGTTTGTGGCAACTGTAGCCACAAACATAGCAATTTCTCATCTACAATCTAACAAAAGACGTTCTGCAAAACTAATCTATCACCTATGCCTTCTATGTCTCTAGTACTCCACCCAAAAGTAATTCCAACACCCGGGCATCAAATAAACGTGCAGAATTCATCTTCAAATCCGTTACAGTTAGCCGCCACATCACATGCTCATCCTCGTCCATGTTCGTGGATAGCAGCAACACCACATGCTCGTCCTCTTCAGCCTATGCAGCTAACGACCCCATCACATGCTCATCATCTTCAGCCTTCGCAGCTAGCAAGCATATCACACGCTCGTCCTCTTCCGCCTTCACAACTAGCAACAACGTCATAAGCTCATGATCCTCGTCCGTCCTCGGAGTTTGCAGCCACACCACATGCTCATCCTCCTCAGTCGTCACAGTTAGCAGCCACAACACAACATGCTCATCCTTGACGATTGGATTGGTACAACATGTCGGAGGAAACTAATATGGCCGTCACCACTTCAAGAACACACATTGGTGAGACGGTCTTCGAGATGGAGGAAGTTGCCAATGCAATTTTACAAACGGAGGAACTCCCAGACTTGGACAACTATTCCTCCAGTCATAGGGCTGACTCCTACAACTATAGGTTAAGCGATGATCTCCTTAACCAGGTACTTTACTTTCCTAATTAAATTGACGTACTTAGTAAAACACGACATTCACTCAAAATATAATTTTTTTTACTCAGGCTGGAAGTCAGGTCCAAGGCAACGAAGATTGGTGGCTGATTCTCCGGAGCACGGAGCAGTTTCTAAACAGCAGTTGGATGATGAAGACGAAACTTTAACGGCTATTCAGAAATATCAGCAGGTTCTGATGCATCAAGATCTGCACGCGGCATGCACATAGGCAGGAAATGGTTCCCAAAACAACATGTTCAACTTCATTTCCAATGCCTCTTCTTCCCAACCTCCCTCTCCACTGGGCTCTCATCAGTATCCATATGGTTTGGGGAAGCGCAAACGCAGCTTTTGAGTGGAAATACAACCTGCAATAAGGCAACAACGCTGTGTGTTTTGGGTAGCCCAAGTTAGATGCTGCAAGTTTTTATTATTTGTGCGTGGTTGTGAGTTCTACTTCGTTCTCTGTGTGCTCAGCTGGCATTTCATTTGGTGTGGTTTGTTATGTATATATACCTCACGGCCCACTGTTTGAGTGGACCGGTGAGGTTAGTAATGTATGAATATGTGTGCTTCTGCTATGTAAACCTCTCGGCTAACTACTATAGGAGTGGATGTTGTAGTTCGTTTGAAATTTCAATGCATGGACTTTTGATGTCTTAAATTGGGTTATTGGTGGGATGATCTTCTTTGTGTGAAGTTTGAATATATAATCGTTTGATGTTCTCAATGATTCATTAGTTGAATTCACTGGATTGTTTGATACTAAATTAATATAGTGCAATGAATGGTTGAAGATAAACATTCATTTTTCTTTTTTGATAAGGAAGATAAACATTAGTGCAATGAATGGTTGAAGACAAACATTTGTATTATTGTTTTACAATGCCTAAACCATTAGACTGTATCATTAGATAATTAATGATTATTAATTAGGCAATTTAATGATTATTTAGTTCCTATAACTTTGAGAGTCCGTCTTTTGAAAAATCATATTTCCATAATTTATGAAAAGATCAAAATTTAAACTGTAAATTAGAAAAAATCAAGTTAAAATTTAGGGAAAAGTGCAAAAATCACCCTATTAAATTGAGAAAGTACAGATTTTACAGGAAGTGCAAAATTAATCCTATGTTTTTTTAAAATTGTGTAATTATATCCATTTTGCTCAATTCTGACATTGGCTCAAAAATATCAACCATTGATCAAACATGAAAAAACATAAATACCTCTAGATTTAAAACAGAAAATTTGAAGACTATTCTACCCCTACCGTGCCGCCCACCGGCCACTGCCCACCCCTCGCTGGCTACCCATCGCTGTTCACCACAGCCGCCCGCTGCTTATTTCTGATCCGGTGCCCAGAACCCGTCCCGACACCGACCACCTCTGCTCGCCGGAGCTTCTCACCCCAAAACCCTCCACCACCTAGAACTCTCCCTCCGTCAGCCATCACTGTCCCTCCGTTCCCAGAACCGTTCCTCCGTGCCCAGAACCCTCCCTCTACAGAAATTAATCATCAACAAACTAATTATAGACGAAGAAGTATTCAGGCTAATGATGGTTGAGCCATAGAACACAATACAACTAACTTAATCAGTTTATAGTTTGTTAAGGGTAGTTAGCAGTTATAGCAAAAACCGATTGGATCCTTCTGGAACTATAGAGGCTGTAATCTTCTATATATACTCTTGTAGATGCTGTTCATATTCAAGTTAATAACACAAAAAATTTCCCAAATATTCCTTCCTTTCTCAGTTGATTAACTTTCCATTTAGCTCATTTGTGGAGATTCTATAAATCAGAAATCTCTTTACGGTATCAGAGTTGTCAGGATTGATCCTGGGCTTTGTGATTTGCTGTCAATCGGTGTTGAATCTTTGATTCGTCTTCAAAATGAGTCAATCTAGATCTGCGACTTCCAAAGGAAGAAAGAATACATACGTGGTGAATGACGAAGGTTTCTTGAAGCTGAGCCCGGAGGATCCACTCTACATGCAACCTTCTGATCATGTGAGCATGGAAATTGTGAGCCAGCTACTTACTGACCGGAACTACCTCTCCCGGAGCCAGAAGATGGTGATAGCGTTGAGAGCTAGGAACAAACTATGCTTCCTCACAGGTGAATTCAAATTTCCAGAGGTAGATTTTCTTATCTATGAATACTGGGATAGGGTGAACTCTACTCTTGTATCTTAGATTCTAAACTCCATGAGGGAAGATATTGCTGGTGGTTTTCTTTTGCATCTGATGCAAGAAAGCCGTGGAATGAAATCAAAGAACGGTTTGCAGTGAGCAATGAACCCCTCTTCTATCAGTTGAGGAGGGGCATGTGCTCAATCAAGCAGTAAAATAATATGATTAATCAGTCTTACTATGAGAATGAAATGGAGATTTTGAGGTCAAAAAGAAAATGCACTTGCTCTAATTGTACATGCAGCTGTGGATTTTATAAATTGCTTGCAACTTATGAGAATGAAGACAAGCTGGAATAATTTTTCATTGGACTCAATGATGAGTATGAAGTGACATGAAATCAGATTCTAACTATGGATCTGTTGCCTAGTGTGTGGGTAAGGCGTATTCTCTGATCTCTACAGTTGAGCAGAACATGAACACTCAGCTCAACTATGTGAATATGGGAGATAATTCTACAATGTTTGTCAGGAAAGCATCATTTGCACATGTAGTTAAGTTTGGCCAAAAGAAGAAAGATATTGAAGCCAAGACGCTACTTAGATATGATTTCTGTTAGAAGAATGGTCACACCAGAGAAAATTGCTTCAAAATTGTGGGATATCTTGACTGGTGAAAGAACGGGAAAGAAAATGGCAACAAAATGAAACCGAGATACACAAAAAATATTTCTGTAGGAGGACAAAATAAGGATATAGAAGGGGATGCTATATTGGATATGATAGAGTACAAATCATCTGGAAGTGGAAATCAGGTTGGAGATATGCCAGCTAATTGGCAGTTTATGATTGCAGATTTTATGCAGCAACAACTTGGGAAACTGATGAAGGAAAAAGGAAAGGAGGTTGCAGCTGTCTACTCAGGACATTCTGAGCATGCAAACTACAACCACTTCAATGATTTTGCAGGTACTCTTTTGACTCATATTTCTTGTTCTACACTGTTTGTGAAAGTGATGAATGGATTATTGGCAGTGGTGCATCTGCACACATGTGTGGCAACTCTAGAATGTTCTCATTCTTAAAGCCTAATGATCATAAAAACCTAGTACTATTGCCTGATCACTCTAATATCAGTATTGACAGAAGTGGATATGTGAAATTGTGTGAGGATATCAGTCTTAATGATGTTTTGTTTGTGAAAGATTTTCAGTATAACCTGTTATCAGTCCAAAAGACTGCTTTGAAGCATAACCTACATTTTAACTTCTTTCCAAATCTATGTGTTATATAGGACCTCAGGATTGATAATAATATAGGTATTTCAAGAGAAAGAAATGGACTATACATTTTGAATTAGAAATAATTTGATAAGAGAGAAATAAAGAGTTGTCTAGACTTGTTCAATAGAAATAAGCATTTTGTATTGGTATCTTTTACTGCTGCTGTAAATAGTGAAGTCTTGTTGATTCATAATAAGCTAGGGAATCCCTGTGATCTTTTAGTGACACATATGACATTACCTGAAATCAATACTACATGCACTATATGCCATTTAGAAAAACAAACCAGAATGTCTTTTCCATTTTCTTCAATTAGTTCAACTAAAGGATTTGAAATGTTGCATGTTGATCTATAGGGGGTGTATAGAATAAAAAGTTTAAATGGATTAAGGTATTTCTTGACCATGGTAGATGATTACATAAGAACAACATGGATTCAACTCTAAGGATACAATATTTATAGCTCTTAAACATGTTCTGATTAGGATTAGAAATAAGTTTGATACATCTGTTAAGGTCATAAGCATTGATAAAGGTACATAGTTTGTAAATAAAGAATGTCATGACATTTCAATGAGAAAGGAATTCTACATAAAAAATCACGTCTTCATACACCACAACAAAATGGTGTAGTGGAAAGAAAACATAGGCCTTTGTTACAAGTTGCTAGGTTTTTTATGGTTCAATCTCATTTACTGGCTTATTTCTGGGGAAAATCAATACGTGCAGCTACTGATGTCACTAATATGCTACCTTCTCATGTTATGGAAGAGTCCATATGAGATGTTGTTCAAAAGAAAACTAGATTTAAATCATGTGAAGATGTTGGGTTGTTTGTGCTTATGTAACTAATATAAATCCATCTAAAGACAAATTTTCCCCAAGAGCGTTCCTGTGTATTTTTATAGGATATCCAACATGACAAAAGACCTATAAAGTGTATGCTTTAGTGCACAAGAAAGTCTTAAATTCCAGAGATGTCACATTCAGAGACAATGTATTTCCCTATCAAACTGATATCAAGAAGTTTATCTATTCTTCTAATAATTTTGATCATGTTACACCAGTTTTCATCCCTGATCCCATCCATACAGTCATTCCACCAGATACACATTTCACACAAGCTGAATATTTTTCACAAATACAACATGATACACCACTGATAATTACACCAAATGATACAGATCCTGTTGTTTCAAGTACTTCTTTTAACAATGATCAAGGTTATAATCCTGAACCCATTCCATTTGTTAATGCGAACAATTCTTCTTCTTATTCACATCATCTTATTACCAATGATCACACAATTACATCTCCTATACATCCTCATCACACAACACCATCTCCTGTAATAAACCTACCAACTAGACAAAGTACCAGAACCATTCAAAAACCTGTTTAGCATAAAGATTTTGTCATCAATTTTTCCCATACTTATAATCTTTATTTTCCTTCTTTGTCCGCCACATATGTTCCATTTCTCACTAACTTGTAAAAAATTCCTAAACCTCCCTCTTATAAACATGCTTGTAAAATTGAAGAATGGAGGAGAGCTATGCAGTTGTAGTTGCAAGCTCTTGATGACAATCACACTTGGGATATAGTGCCTCTTTCACCTGGTAAAAGACCCATTGGATCCAAGTGGGTTTATAAAGTGAAGTACAAACCAGATGGATCAGTTGACAGGTTCAAGGCCATGTTAGTAGCTAAGGGATATAGTCAAGTAGAAGGGATTGACTACTATGACTTCTTTTCCTCAGTTGCTAAGAAAGTCACCATCAGATTGCTATTGCTATTGCTGCTTCAAAATGATGGTTTATTCATTAAGTTGATGTGAATAATGCATTTCTTCATGGGTACATTAGTGAGGATTTGTATATGGTTCCACCTAATAGATACACAAAGCCTAGCTCTTATGAAGTGTGTAAGCTGAGGAGGTCCTTGTATGGGTTTAAACAAGCATCCAGATAATGGAATGCTGAGTGTAGTAAATCTTTTGATTAGTATGGGCTTGTGCAATCCAAGCATGATCACTGTCTTTTCCTCAAGCACTCAGACAGCTCAACTTTGGCTCTTTTGGTCTACGTAGATGATGTGTTGATTATCAGTAACTCAGAAACTGATATAAATCATTTGAAGAAGTATATTGATGACAGATTCACTATTAAGGATTTTGGGTTCGCAAGATATTTTCTTGGTATTGAAATTGCAAGATCTCCAACTGGTTTATTTATCACTCAATCCAAATATATCTCATATATATTAGGTGATCTGGTAATGAAGAGCTTAAATGTTGCAGCATCTTCTTTTCCTGCAAATTGGTCTGCTGAAGGCAAAACTTCTCCTATTCTTTTGGATCCAGGACCTTATAGAAGACTTGTTGGGAGATTGTTGTATTTGGCATTAACAAGGCCTAATCTCACCTTTTTTGTCCATCAACTGAGTCAGTTTATTCATCAACCAACACAACATCATTGGCAGGGTGGTTTGCAAATTTTTAGGTATCTTAAAGGTTGTATGCATCATGGATTATTCTTTCCATATCAGAGTAATTTGAGCTTATCTACTTATTGTGATACAGATTGGGGCCCTTGCAAGCAAACTAGGAGATCCATTATTGGATTTTGTGTTTTTTGGGAGACTCTTTGATATCCTGGAAGTCCAAGAAACAACCTACTGTATCTAGATCATCCGTAGAATCAGAGTACATGAGTATGGCTCTCACTGTTGCAGAACTTAAATGGATCTCTTATCTATTGAAGGATTTTAAATCCCCTACTCCTCTGCCTAGTCCGCTTTGTTGTGATAACATTGCAGCCCTCCAGATAACTATGAATATATTTTTTCATGAAAGGAAAAAACATATAGAGATAGATCGCCACTTTGTCAGGTAATCCTATCTTCAAGGCTTTATAGATGCTCTGTATGTCTTTTCTAAGGAATAGTTTACCAATGGGTTCACTAAGCTACTGCTTCTACTGTTTTGTATCCTCTTCTTTGCAAAATGGGCTTTCCTCCCCCCTAAACCAGCCTCATCTTGAGGGGGGGAGTGATGAACTATTCGGGCTAATGATGGTTGAGTCACATAAAAAAATACAATTGGCTTAATCAGTTTATAGTTAGTTAAGGGTAGTTAGCAGTTAGAAAATATTTTCTGATAAGTTACAAATCAGTTAGCAAAAACTGATTGGATCCTGCTGGAACTATAGAGGCTGTAATCTTCTATAAATAGTCCTATATATGTTGTTTATATTCAAGTTAATAACACAAAAAAATTCCCAAATATTCTTTCCTTTCTCAGTTGATGAACTTTCCATTTAGTTCATTTGTGAAGCATTTGTAAATCAGAAATCTCTTTAGAGTAATGAAACTGGAAAATTTATAAGGAAATTTTCCTAGATAATAAAGAGGTTAGCAATGAAGAGTACAATTTGTCAAAGAACAAAGATTCAGCCAAAAGGTCAGAATCAGAAATTCCACTCTCTCATTGTAATTCAATTGCAGGCAACCTAAGCCTACTAGCTATGTTGAGTTACATACTGATACGAGGAAGAGTGAAAAAGGAGAGTTGCATTCCATATGGAATTTAACCAGCAAATAAAGCATCCCTGTTGATTTGGCTCACTTGGAAAAGGGAAAACATTCCCAAACTCCAAGAAAGAAGCAAATCAATGCATTGGAAGTTTGATAGTAATTCTGGCGGAAAAAGGGTAATCGAGAAAACAATAAAGAAATAAAAGTAAAGCAATGATAATTGTGGGTGAGAGATCTGGTAAATCGTAAACAAGTGATAATTATGCTCACGTCAAGCAAAGGCAGGAGTTCATCGACGGAATTGGGAGGGTCCAGAAGTTTAGTTCCGGCCTCCTTAAGCTGTTCTTCTAGCCCCCTTTTTGGGGTCATCTTCTCACTCATCTCTTTCGAATCTTTCAACCTAAAATCATTGACCTTCAAATCAATGGAAGGAAGGTGTGAGCAGGGCAATTAAGGTTAGATTTCTGAAATTGATTTGGAAACCACACTAAATGAATTGCAAACTAAGGGTGTTGGGGAAAATTGATGGTGTTGGGGAAGATCAATGGTGTTAGGGAACTGGGGAAGATGATAGAGATGGGAAGATTATACTGGTATTTTCTTATTTTATTTTATTTTTGAATTTTTAAACTCAGGGGTATAATGGTCATTTCACCAATTTTTGGCCAATTTGACCATTGACAATTTGGTCAACGAAGTTCATGGTTAGGTTTGCACTTTTATATTTTACAAGGTTATATATGCACTTTCAAACAAAATATAGGGTTAAAAATGTACTTTTCTCTAAAATTTTTGGGTTGCATTAATCGGGTCATAAACTTATAACTACTGCTCATTGCATAATAAAATTTTAATATTGTAACTAAAATCTTTTAGGTTTCTATAATTATAGTTCAACCTTGTGTTTTCATATGCCTATGGAAAGATGGTCTTTCCCAAGCCTTTGTCGTATTAAAACCTTTAAATATATCTCAAAATATAAATAAATTTAAGGATAAAATATACTTCTAACCCTAACTTTTAGCTGAAAGTGCTAATATAACCCTAAAAAACAAGAAAGTTTCAAAATAACCCTAAGTTTATGATGGATTCTGCAGTTATAACCTTTTGTGCTAATTCAAGTGCCAACTGAAGAAATTAGGCGTTAACCAAACCTGGAAGGTCTAAGATACCCTTGCTCTTTAAAGTGTAGGGTATTTTAAATAATTATTAGTTAGGTAATTAATTAGGATATCACTAAAATATCCTACAGAGTCTAAACTATTTAGACTGTATCATTAGATAATTATTAATTATTAATCAGGCGATATAATGATTATTTACTTGGAAAATATACAAATATAACCCTATATTGAAAGAGTGATTTCCCATGAAGAATAATATATTACTGAGATGAATAAATAGAGTAAAAAAAGAAGGCTAGTACTAGTATAACTCTATCTAGAGTCAAATCAAATCAAATCAATAAGATACTTGACTTATTCTAACATCCCCTCAAGCGAAGCGTCAGATGCTTACCGACACTGAGCTTGGATCCAATGAACTCGAACAACGGATGAGAGAGTCCTTTAGTGATGATGTTTGCAATCTAAAAAGAAGTAGGAACATGAACAACTTGCAGTTTGGCAGAAGTAACCAACTCTCGAATAAAGTGATAGTCGATGTCAATGTGCTTCGCTCATTTGTGAGCAACTGGATTCTAAGCCAAGAAGATAGCACTACTGTTGTCACATAACATCAACGGAGAACCATACAATGGAACTTGAAGATTCCGAAGTGAATAAGTTAGCCAAACAACCTTCGAATCAGTGTTGGCAAGAGCACGATACTCAGATTTGGTGCTAGAACAAGAAACTGCCAGTTGTTTCTTGGCGCTCCAGGAAACAAGGTTCCCACCAAGAAAAACAGCATATCCATAGGTGGATCAACGAGTCTTCAGACAGCGGGCCTAATCGGCATCAAAATACCCAAACACCTCAGGAGAACTAGCCGACCTAAAAGTGATACCAAAGTGTAGTTTGCCTCAAACATATTGCAGAATCCTCATAACAGCAACAAAATGATCGTCTCTTAGGTCCTGAAGAAACTGGCTAACCGTGTTGACCAAGAAGGCCAAATCAGGATGAGTGATGGCCAGGTACTGGAGTGCCCCAACTAGAGAACAATACAACGTCAGATTTCAAAATGGTGGACTGGTCGAACTGTGCAACTGAGAACCTGGCACAAATGGTGTAGAAACTAGAACAACATCGGACATCCCTGCACGAGTGAGAATGTCTCGAGCATACTTTACTTGGCCAAGAAGTAAACGTAATGAAGTAGGTGAAACTTCCAAGCCAAGAAAGTAGTGAAGCACACCTAGGTCCATGATTGCAATCTCTCGATGTGCCCGATCAATGAACTTCCAAAGGAGAGTCGAATAGTTACCTATAAGAATGATGTCATATACATACAACAGAAGATACAGAAACGATAATCCATGTGAAAAAAATAGAGAAGTGTCGGCTGAGCTGCACTGGAAACCAAAATGAGTCACATAGGTGCTGAAATACTAAAACCATGCTTGAGGGGCATGCTTAAGACGATAAATGGCCTTCCGCAAGCGACAAACATAATCCAGATGTACAGGGTCCTTGTATCCAATGGGTTTCTTCATATAAACTAGAGCATCAAGGATGCCATTTAGAAAGGCATTCTTGAAATCTAGTATATGAAGCAGCCAGGAACGCATCGTGGCAATGGCGAGAACTGTCAGAATAGTGACCTTATGACTGAAAGTATGATCAAAGTCAAACCTCAGAATCTGAGAGAAACCCCATGCAATAAGGTGAGCCTTGTAGCTATCAACTGTGCCATTATGATGATGCTTCAGGCGATAGACCCATTTGGAGCGAACAATGTTGACATCTGATGAGCAAGGAACTAAGTCCTATGTGTGCTATTCGTAAAGGGCTGCTATCTTCTCATCTATAGCAGAAACTCAAGGCGAATCCTAAAGAGCAGAGTGATAATCAGTGGGCTCAGACTGAGCAAGCAGGGTGACCATAAGTCTATGAGCGATAATATTCGAATAATCCCTGCACTTAATAGCTCTAGTCGTCGATCGAGTGGCCATGTGATGAGTGCGAGCCTGAGGAGGAGAGGCCAGTTGAGTGGAACCGACCGAGGAGGCTAGTGAAGAAGCAGCCGAGCTGGGCGGAGACTGAGCAGGTGGACTAACCAGCGGAGAGGCAAGAGGCACCTGCTAGGGTGCTGGTGGCAAATCAGTGGCACAAATGAAGCAAGGGGCCAAAGGAGATGTAATTGGCATAGGAGAAACTATAGGGAAAGGAGGTGACGAATCAGAACCAGGATCAAGAAATGAAGAAATACCTAACATTGATGATGGAGAACCGATCGCCAAAGGAATGGATGGGGAAAACATAAAGCACGTTTCGTCAAAACGAGCATATCGAGAGCCAATAAAACTTTATACTGTGAACTGTAGCCAATAAAAACATACGGAATACTGTAGGGAGACAGCCTGTGGTCGGTAAAAGGGCGAACAAAGGGGAAGACCCGACAACCAAAGGCATGAAAACCTTTGTATGTGGGAACCCGCCCATTAATAACTTTATATGGTGATCGTCTGCCAAGAACGGGAGTGGACAACCAATTTATGGTATAAGTGGTTGCATCAAAAGCGTCAGGCCAGTGGGAGAGAGGGACATGATATTCGTATAACATGGACAAGCCTATCTCAGCAATGTGGCGGTGCTTGTGCTCAGCCCGACCGTTCTGCTCAGGAGTATATGGGTAAGAAATCTAGATTAATGCCCTTTATCTAAAACACCCCTAATGGTGGAAGAGAATTAGTTCCCCTCAAAAACCTCAAACTGGCAATAAACATCCCAAAAGTCATATTTACGATGCAGTGGGTAAAACCATGAGATTCGGGAATTATCATCAAGGAAAATAGCATAGTAGGTGAAATCATCAGCAGATAAAATAGGAAAGGACCTCCATAAATCACAGTGAACTAGATCAAGGACCCTAGAAACACATTTATCATTTGTATGAAAAGATAAACGTTTCCCTTTAGTTTTTTCACACGCTTCACAAAGGGTCGATGTAGACAAAACTGATGAGACAGTTACGAATCTAGAAGCTCACAAACCAGAAATAACGGAATGCAGAACATAACCAAGTCTAGCATACCATATTCCAAAAGATGCACACGACTTATTTGACTCCACCGTGGACAGTAAAGAAGATGCACCATAGTTTAATACATAAATCACATTTTCACTATGACCATGACCCAAAATTTCCTTAGTTATTTTATGCCAAACAATAAATGACCGATCATTAAAGCAGGCAATGGAATTTAAGTCCTGAGTTAATTTGCTAATCGAAAGAAATTTTTTGGTGATATCAGGCACAATAAGCACATCATAAAGGGATATGAACTTAGAAATTTGAGAATCACTGATATGAGTGATATGAAGTTGAAAACCATTACCGGTGTTACATGATCAATAGTAGTAAAAGACAATGCCATATGTTTTGTTGCACAAGAGCGAGAAATTTCTATTTCTGTTGCAACAGTGTTACACAGTGGACCACAATACGGAGGACGCATTTGCTAAATGCGTCCTCTTCTCTGTCTTTTTTTTTTAATTTTTCTCCAGTTTTGTGGTGCATGGTGCGAAGTTGACGTGGCGGAGAGGACGCATTTAGCAAATGCGTCCTCTCGGTCAAGCTGGGGGAGCAGCGTCTCTGACAACGCATGTGGACGAGGCCGCATTTAGCAAATGCGGCCTCTCGGTCAATGAAGGCCGCATATTTATATATATATGTATATCTTCATTTATGTTTATATATATGTTTATATATATATATATATATCTTTATTTATATTTATATATGTGTATATATTTATATTTATGTATATATTTATACACATTTATGTGTGTGTACATCCACACATTGACGTGTGTGTACATCCACACATTTACGTGTGTGTACATCCACACATTTACGTGTGTGTACATCCACACATTGACGTGTGTGTACATCCACACATTTACGTGTGTGTACATCCACATATTTACGTGTGTATACATCCACACATTTACGTGTGTGCATATTTATATATCTTTATTTATATTTATTTTTATTTTTATTTTTATATTTATATGTATGTATATTTTTATATTTATATATATATATATATTTTTATATTTATATATATTTATATATATATATATATATGTATATCTTCATTTATGTTTATATATATGTTTATATTTATATATGTGTCTTTATTTATATTTATATATGTGTATATATTTATATTTATATTTATGTATATATTTATACACATTTACGTGTGTGTACATCCACACGTTGACGTGTGTGTACATCCACACATTGACGTGTGTGTACATCCACACATTTACGTGTGTGTACATCCACACATTTACGTGTGTGCATATTTATATATCTTTATTTATATTTATTTTTATTTTTATTTTTATATTTATATGTATGTATATTTTTATATTTATATATATTTTTTATATTTATATATATTTATATATATATATATGTATATCTTCATTTATGTTTATATAGATGTTTATATTTATATATGTGTCTTTATTTATATTTATATATGTGTATATATTTATATTTATATTTATGTATATATTTATACACATTTACGTGTGTGTACATCCACACATTGACGTGTGTACATCCACACATTGACCGGCTCGGTCTAAAATAAAACCTGTCCGAAAATGGGAAAAAAAATTAATATCCAAGAGGACGCATTTTGTAAATGCGTCCTCTAATTATTCTCTAAAATTTAACTTGTCAGAAAAACAGAAAAAAATTAGTTTCCAAGAGGACGCATTTTGTAAATGCGTCCTCTATTTATTCTACCGAAAAAAAATTATTTTCCAAGAGGACGCATTTTGTAAATGCGTCCTCTAATTATTCTGCCAAAAAAAAAATTCAACCAGCTCAAATCGAAAAAAAAATCATTTCCGAGAGGACACATTTTGTAAATACGTCCTCTATATTGTTGGCCAATTTCACAAACCACGGTATTTGATGCCAACTTTCAAATTTTTGCTATACTAAAATCAAGAACTCCACAAGAGCCTACTTTCTACTTGGAATCATGATGCTTAAATCCCGGAATACCAATGGAAGCCATATTGCAAAGTGACAAAGCAGAAAATAAATGCTGAAACGTTTACCCATGCGTGAAAGCACCACTAACGACACGCTCCATCCTTGAAAAAGCATGGGTTGTTGATGCTGCTCGGGCATGAAACACACGCGCCTGGGAGGTGGCCCTACGCTTGAGCTGCACGTGATGATGAGGCGTCCCTGGGAGGAAATCACCGGTTATACTGAGCAGTTACAGTTTGAGATGAAAACACCTAGACTATGGTTCGAGTTCATCGGAGATATGATGCCGTACACGGGCCTGCAACCAAAAAGAAAATCTGGAGATTGGTGAGATATGCCAATGAAGAAAGTCGCCGGTTTTGTAAGGAGCTAAAGTTCGTTGGAGATGGAGATACCAATGGTGGCCGAACGCCTGTGTTGCTGTGGAAAACCTTTGTTGCCGCTGGAACTGCAGAACGCCGGAGAAAGAGACGCTGCCAGTGGAATCCGTCGGAGAACTGAAGACGATGCCGAGAAAAGCTGCAGGCTGCCGCTGGAAAATGGATACTGCTACCGAAAAAGATGACTTGGGCCGAGAGGAAGGTGATCTGAGAAAGACACCGATGGGAATTGCATCAGGAAAGCTGAGACGTGCTTATTAAATGATGTCAAAAAGCCAAAAAAAGACGTCGGGAATTGCGTTTGAAAAAGAAGGAAGGGAGGTTGAATACAACGGCCGAAGGGAAGAAGGAGGTGGCTGCTGGAAAAATAAAATAAAATAAAGGTTTAGGTGTTTGGATTAGAACCATGCTTCGATATTATGAAAGAGTGATTTTCTGTGAAGAATAATGCATTGTTGATAGGAATAAATAGAGTACAAAAGAAAGACTAGTACTAGTATAACTATAATCTAGTCAACAACTCTATCTAGAATCAAATCAAATCAATCAGATACTTGACTTATTCTAACATATATAATTGAGAAAGTGTAGAAAAAAATCTTGAGATAATTTTTAGTGCAAATATAACCCTAACTACTTAACGAAAGTGCAAATATAACCTTCTGGTGATATTTTTGGCGTTGACCGTATTTTTCCAGCATTGACCCCCCAAAAATGATAAAAATACCCTCGTACCAAAAAGCTAAATTTGGGTAGACAATTATATCCTTACCCATGCCAGACCACCGCCGGACCGCCGCCAAACCACCGTTGCACCACCGCTGTACTGCTGTTGGACCACCATCAAACAACCATCGTATCGTTACTGGACCACTGCTGGACCACAGTTGGACCACCACCGGACTACCGTCGGACCGCCGTAGAACCACCGCCGGACCAGGTAGGGTTATGTAATCAGCACATTATGAAATTTGATAGGGCTATATTAGCACCTTCCTAAAACTTAGAGGGTTATATCAGCATATTCTTGAAAAGTGTAGGGTTATATTAGCACATATTATAAAAGCAAGACCCATAAACATTAAAAACCCTAGGTTCAAAAATACAACAAAATAACAACTACACACACAACACCAAATGTTATCCAATTATTAATCCTGACTAAATTCAACAAAATTAAAAAAAAAGTTATCAAAATCCTTACTCCCTCTGATTTTTTAATATTGACTCTTATTTTTTGGTACTCTTTTTAACAAAGAGTGAAATGAATGGTGAGGATTGCATTGAAAGTACAAAAAACAAATTGAGTGGATGAAACAATTTAGGATTTGTCAAATATGAAAATAAGCCAATATAAAAAAATCTTCCCTAAAAGGAAAGAGAGCCAATATTAGAGGACCAGAGGGAGTATTTTCAATACCATATATATCGCTTATCTCTATTCATGTGACGAGAAGCAAAAGAAAATCGCATAATCAAACTTAATATTGCATTAATCTAGTGAATTAAGGGGAATTTCAGATGAAGATACCATTTTTGAAAGGTTCTCGCACTTCCACTTTAACGTCCACTACATTGACCTCGCTAAATCTTTTTCTTCAAACTAGAATCACACTCTAGAACGTCGGCAATCGGTAGAAGAGGTTGAAATGACGGTTGCATGCAGTTGGCGTTTATTTTATACTAATATGACACTTTGTTTTTATAGTATGTTCAGATATAACTTTACATTTTTTACGAATTTGCTAATATAACCCTATCAAATTTCAGAATGTGCAGATATAACCCTACGTGGTCCGGCGGCGCTCAGACGGGACTCTGGCGGTGGTCCGGCGACAATTTTTAGGTATAATGATGCTAAGGGAAATAACGTCATTTCCTTTTTTATGTTTTAAAAAAAATATTTTTCCAGAAGGGAAAAATGTCTTTTAACGAAATTCTGGCTAAAAGTTGCCGAAAAAGGTTATATTTGCACTTTCAGTTATTATCTAGGTTATATTTGCACTTTCAATTATCACAGGGTTATATGTGCATTTTCGTGATTTATGTAGGGTTATATATGCACTTCGCTCTATTTACTTTTATGGTAACGGTGTTCCTATAACTTTGAGAGTCTGTCTCCTGAAAGACATTTTTCCCATAAGTTATGGAAAGACCAAGGTTCAAACTGCAAATTAGAAAAAATCAAGGTAAAAATTTTGGGTTGCATTAATCTGGTCATAAACTTATAAGTATTGCACGTTGCACAATGAATTTTTAATATTGCAATTAAAACCTTTCAGGTAAAAATTTTAGTCCAACCCCGTCTTTTCATATGCCCATGGAAAGACAGTCTTTTCCAAGACTTTGCCTTATTAAAACCTTTAAATATAATATAAATAAATGTAAGGGTAAAACATACTTCTAACCCTAACTTTTAGCTGAAAGTGCCAATATAACCCTGCAAAACAAGAAAGTATCAAAATAACCCTAAGTTTATGACGAATTGTGCAGTTATAACATTTTGTGCTAATTCTAGCGTTGACTAAAGAAATTAGGTGTTGACCAAACCTGAAAGTTATCCATTAAGCTTAAATTTTTTCTTCCATATTTACCTTCTTTATCATTAAAACCACTCGCCACCGCCTGCCACCATCTTCGATCTCTACTATAAGCCCTAAATCTCCACTTGCCACCGCCCACCACCATCTCCGATCTCCACCCTAAAAGCTAAACCCTCCCGCCGCCACCCACCCCCGCCACTTGAAATCCTCCCCTTCTTCTCTCCGCTCTCCACCGCCTGCCATGGCCTGCCACCGCCACCACCTCCACCACATCCCCCTAAACCCTCCCGCCACCCGCTCATCACCATCTTTCCTTTCCCTTTTCTCTCTGATCTCCATCCTAAACCCCAAACCCTCCCGTTTTCACCACCACAACCTCCCGCCGACACCAGCCTCCCCTTAAATGTTGGCCTTCATCCTCTTTCCACCACCTCTCCTCCCTCTTCTTCTCTCCGCTTGCCACCGCTAACCCCTAAACCTTTACCACATGCCCTCACCACCTCAGCTCCATCTTCTTCCCTCTAATATTCACCTTAAACCCTAAACCCCGCCCCCACACTCATTGCTACCACCTCCCATCACCACCCGCTAGCCACCCGGGTTAGATCTAGTATCAGAAAATCCAGCAATACAAACAACAAAGCACTAAAAACAAGATCTAAGTCACTGCCTCGAAAAATCAATCGGATCTCAGAAAAATAAAGAAGAAGAAAAGGGTTGGTGGATGACTATTCGGTGGAAGAAGAATGAACAAGAAAAGGGGGAAAATAAAAGGGCATTTCTGTCTTCTCTATTCTTTTTTTAAATCCAGGGGCAAATAGTCATTTCATTAAATTCCTGCCAAACATCCCATTGACAGTTGAAGGCAACGATGCCCAGGGTTAGTTTGGCACATACATCAATAAGTTACTTCGGCACATTCTTGTTTTGCAGGGTTATATTGGCACTTTCAGCCAAAAGATAGGGTTATTTTAGCTATTTTTTTAAATTTTAATCCAAAATTATAAAAATGAACCCTTTATAATTGGTTTAATTGTTAGCAATATAACAAGAGATGCACTATTCATATTAATCAAAATTACATTTAATTTGTAATCAGAGCTGAACTTATACTCTAATTTATCATTTGTTTTTATAAAAATAATTAATCTTATATGTAAATGTAAAATATAATTGGGTGAGTTTATTCATTATAAAATACCCCTATACATAGATGCACTATTGGAGAAAACGAGACCAAAGGCCAAAAGGCACTAGTGGAGAAGCCTTGATTAAAGGTATACAATCAAAGATGGTTCTTGAGGATCCTCCTTAAGTTGTATTTTTCTATGTGGCTCAATCATCATTAGCTTGAATACTTCATCACCCCCCCAAGATGAGGCTTGTTTAGGGGGCACAAAAGGCCATCTTGCAAAGAAGAGGATACAAAACAGTATAAGGCAGCAGCTCAGTGAACCCATTGGCAAGCTAATCATTAGAAAAGACATGAGGAGGATCTATAAAGCCTTGAAGATAGGATTCCCTGACAAAGTGGCAGTCTATCTCTATATGCTTTGTCCTATCATGGAAAACCAGATTCTCAGTTATCTGGAAGGATGAAATGTTATCACAACAAAGCAGAATAGGCAGAGGAGTAGGGGATTTAAAATCCTTCAACAAATAAGAGATCCAATTAAGTTCTGTAATAGTGAGAGCCATACTCCCATACTCTGATTCTACGGATGATCTAGATGCAGTAGGTTGTTTCTTGGACTTCCAGAATATCAAAGAATCTCCCAAAAAACACAAAATCCAGTAACTGATCTCCTAGTTTGCTTGCATGTTTCCCTATCTGCATCACAGTAAGCATATAAGCTCAAACTACTCTGATATGGAATGAATAATCCGTGATGCATACAGCCTCTGAGATACCTGAAAATTCAAACCACCCTGCCAATGATGTTGTGTTGGCTGATGAAGGAACTGACTCAGTTGATGGACAAAAAAGGTGAGATCAGGCCTTGTAAATGCCAAATACAACAATCTCTCAACAAGCCTTTTGTAAGTACCTGGATCCAAAAGAATAGGAGAAGTTTTGTCTTCAGCAGGCCAGTTTGCAGGAAGAGGAGATGCTGCAAAATTTGACTTCTTCATTCCCATATCACCTAATATATCTGAGACATATTTGGATTGACTAATAAACAAACCAGTTAGAGATCTTTCAAAATCTATACCAAGAAAATATCTTTCAGGCCCCAAATCCTTGATAGTGAATCTATCATTAATATATTTATTCAAATGATTTATATCAGTTTTTGAGTTACTGATAATCAGCATATCATCTACGTAGACTAGAAGAGCCAAAGTTGAGCTTCCTGAGTGCTTGTGGAAAAGACAATGTTCATGCTTGGATTGCACAAGCCCACACTGAGCAAGAGATTTAGTAAACTCATCATTCCAATGTCTGGATACTTGTTTCAACCCATACAAGGACTTCTTGAGCTTACACACTTCATGAGAGCTAACCTTTGTGTATTCATCAGGTGGAACAATCTACAAATCCTCACTAATATACCCATGAAGGAATGCATTATTCACATCAAATTCATGAATAAGCCATCCTTTTGAAGCAACAATAGTCAATAACAATCTGATGGTGACTTGCTTAGCTACTGGGGGAAAAGAGTCATTGTAGTCAATCCCATCTACTTGACTATATCCCTTTGCTACTAACATGACCTTGAACTTGTCAACTGATCCATCTTGTTTATACTTCAGTTTATAAACCCACTTGGATCCAATGGGTCTTTTACCAGGTTGAAGAGGCACTATATCCCAGGTGTTATTGACATCAAGAGCTTGCAACTCTAACTGCATAGCTCTTCTCCATTCCTCAGTTTTGCAAGCATGTTTATAAGAGTGAGGTTCAAGATTTTTTGACAAGTTAGTGAGAAATGAAACATACGTGGAAGACAAAGAAGGCAAACAAAGCTTATAATTATGGGCAGAATTGATGATAAATTATTTATGCTCAACAGGTTTTTGAATGGTTCTGGTACTTTGTCTAGTTAGTAGGTTTATTCCCGGAGATGGTTTTGTGTGATGAGTATGTGTAGGAGATGTAATTGTGTGATCATTCGAAATAAGAGGATGTGAATAAGAAGAGGAATTTTTCTCATTAAAAAATGGAATGGGTTCAGGACTATAACCTGGATAATAGTACGTAAAACAACATGATCAGTATCATTTGGTGTAGTTATTGGTGGTGTATTATGTTCTATTTGTGAAAAATATTTAGTTTGTGTGAAATGTGTATCTAGTGGAATAACTGTATGGATGGGATCAGGGATGTAAACTGGTGTACCATGATCAGAATTATCAGTAGAATAGATAAACTTCTTAATATCAGTTTGATAGGGAAATACATTCTCTCCGAATATGACAACTCTGGAATTTAAGACTTTGTTGTGCACTAAATCATACACCTTATAGGCCTTCATGTTAGATATCATAGAAAAATACATGGGAAAGCTCTTGGGGAAAATTTATCTTTAGATAGATTTATATTAGTTACATAGAACAAACAACCCAACATCTTCACATGATTTAAATATGGTTTTCTTTTGAACAACATCTCATATGGACTCTTCCATTTTAAAACATAATAAGGTAGCCTATTAATGACATAAGTAGCTGCAGGTATTGATTCTCCCCATAAATAATCAGGTAAATGAGATTGAATCATAAAAGACCTAGCAACTTGTAACAAATGGCTATGTTTTCTTTCTACTACACCATTTTGTTGTGGTGGGTGAGGACGTGATTTTTTATGTAGAATTCCTAGCTCATTGAAAATATCATGACATTCTTTATTTTTAAACTCTGTATGATTATCAGTTCTTTTGACCTTAACAGATGTATCAAACTGATTTCTAATCATAATCAGAAACTGTTTAAGAGCTATAACTACTGTATCCTTAGAGCTGATAAAAAAAATCCATGTTGTTCTTGTGTAATCATTTACTATGGTCAAGAAATAACTTAATCCATTTAAAAATTTTATTCTATACGGCACCTATAGATCAACATGCAACATTTTAAAGCCTTTAGTTGAACTAATGGAAGAAAAAGGAAAAGACATTCTGGTTTGTTTTGCTAAAGGACACATAGTGCTTGTATTATTGATTTTAGGTAATTTCATGTGTTTCATTACAAGATCAGTGGGATGCCCTAGCTTATTATGCATCAACAAGAATTCACTATTTACATCAGCAGTAAAAGATACTAATACAAAATGCTTATTTCTATTGAGCAAGTCTAGACACCTCTTTATTTCTCTCTTATCAAATGATTTCTGATTCAAAATGTATGGTCCATTGCTTTCTCTTGGAATCCCTATAGTACTATCAGTCCCGAGGTCCTGTATAACACATAGATTTAGAAAGAAGTTAAAATGTAGGTTATGCTTTGAAGCAATCTTTTGGACTGACAACAGGTTAAACTGAAAATCTTTCACAAACAAAACATCATTAAGACTGATATCCTTACATAGATTCACAGATCCAATTCTGTCAATTCCAATTTTAAAGTGATCAGGCAATAGTACTGGGGTTTTAGGATCATTAGCCTTCAAGAATGAGAACATTTTAGAGTTTCCATACATGTGTGCATATGCACCACTGTCAATAATCCATTTATCACTTTCAGAAACAGTTGTAGAACAAGAAATATGAGCCAAAAGACTGAAAAAATCATTGAAGTGGTTGTAGTTTGCATGCTCAGAATGTCCTAAGTCGCCAACTGCAACCTCTTTTCCATTTTACTTCATCATTTTCCCAAGCTGTTGTTGCATAAAATCTGCAAGCATAGACTGCCAGTTACAAGGAATATCTTCAATATGATTTCCCTTTCCAGATGATTTGTACTCCATCAGATCTAATGGATTATCCCCTTCCATATCCTCATTTTGTCCTCCTACATCAATATTTGCTGTGGATCTCAGTTTCATTTTGTTGCCATTTTCTTTCCCATCGTTCCACCAGTCAAGATATCCCACAAGTTTGAAGCACTTTTCTCTGGATTTACCATTCTTATGACATAAGTCACATGAGTATCTATAGAAGATTACAACCTCTATAGTTCCAGAAGGATCCAATCAGGTTTTGCTAACTAATCTGTAACTGATAGGAAAATATGCTAACTACCCTTAATAAACTCTAAACTGCTTAGTTAGTTGTATTAAGTTCTTTGGCCAACCATCATTAGCCTGAATACTTCATCATCTATAATTAGTTTGTTGATAACTAATTTTGGCAGAGAGAGGGTTCTAGGAACGGAGGGACGTGATGGCCGATGGAGGGAGGGTTCAAGGTGGTGAAGGGTTTTGGGGTGAGAAGATCCGGTGAGCGGTGATGGTCGGCATCGGGATGGGTTCTGGGCGCTGGATCGGAAATGAGCAGCGAGTGGCTATGGTGGACGACGATGGGTGGGCAGTGGCCGGTGGCATCACGGTAGGGGTAGAATAGTCTTCAAAAATTATGTTTTGAATCTAAGGGTATTTATGTTTTTTCATGTTTGATCAATGGTTGAATTTTTGAGTCAATGTCGGAATTGAGCAAAATGGATATAATTGCACAATTTTACAAAAACATATGGTTAGTTTTGTACTTCCTGTAAAATTTGCACTTTTTCAATTTAATAGGATCATTTTTGCACTATTTCCTAAATTTTAACTTTATTTTTTCTGATTTGCAGTTTAAACTTTGGTATTTTCATAAATTATGAAAATGAAGTTTTTCAAGAGACGGACTCTCAAAGTTATAGGAACTAAATAATCATTAAATAACCCAATTAATAATTAATAATTATCTAATGATATAGTCTTAGTGGTGTAAACGAACCAAGCCGTTCATGAAAATCTCGCAAACAGCTGGAGCAAAAGCTTGACTCAAACTCGAGCTAGACGAACACGAGCCGAGCTCGAGCTAGCTTGGTTATTAGGCGAGCTCGAGCTCGAGCTTCTTCATTCTTGTTTGTTAGTCTCGTCGAGCTTCACGAGCCTATACCTATATAACTATATTATTTTTAATTTACAATTTTTTTATAAATAAGAGGGTTGTATTGGCTTGTTTGAAAGTAACAAGGTCAACGAGCCAATCGAGATCGAGCTCGAGCTCGAGCTCAAATTCGATCGAGTTATGAACTGAGCTCGAGCAGATCACAAACAATCAAGTACGAGATCGAGAAAAATTTTCCAGTCTCGAACGAGCTCGAACATGAACACAGTAATTTTTTTGAACTCGGGCTCGAGCATACCACTGCTCGATTCGTTTACACCCCTAAGTCTAATGGTTTACATGCTGTAAAACATTAGGACAAATGTTTGTCTTCAACTATTCATTGCACTAATGTTTATCTTCTTTATCAAAAAAGAAAAATGAATGTTTATCTTCAACCATTCATTGCACTTTATTAATTTAGTATCGAATAATCCAGTGCATTCTAGTAATTATCATCGAGAACATCTAACGATTATATATTCAAAATTCACATAAAGAAGATCATCTCTCCAATAACCCAATTTAAGACATCAAAAGTCCATTCATTGAAATTTCAAACGAACTACAACATCCACTCCTCTATTAGTTAGCCGAGAGGTTTACATAGCAAAAGCACACATATTCATACATTACTAACCGCACCGGTCCACTCAAAAGCACACATATCATCAAAATTGTACATCTAACACACTAACTTTCCACTGCAAACATACTAACTCTTCCACAACAATTTTACAAATTTCTAATTTAGAAAATCAACAACAATTTTCATGCATATATATATATATATATATATATATATATATATCATACTAAAATATTAAGTGATATATACCACTCAAGTGTTGGAAATTGAACAATGATACCAAATCCTCCTTCCCGATAATCGCATCCACTTTGTACCCTAAAATACTCACTTCTTCCACGAGGATTTTGTACGAACATGTGATGGGGTGTGGTGTCACAATCGTGTTGATATTCTTTAAGGAACCATCCTTTTTGGGATTGAACAGGGGTGGCCTGATTCTAGGGACACGGGACTTTGTTAGCTTTGGATCCCCACATGTATTTGGCAGTTTTGCAAGGGTACTTATAACCACTGTCTCGATATACAGGAAATAAATCATAAATGTTAGTTTCTAAAAAACGGTCTCAACTCAAAAGATATAGTATATTGATTCTGGATGTTATACCTTCTTAGTTGGCATGTTCTCCAAAATATCAACCAAACGAAGGGGCCATTCAACAAACAATCCTGATGCTGCTTCTACTGTCATGGCCTCGGGTTCTGGGATTGGAAGAGCAATACCATATACAAGGCTCTTTGTGGCACTTACGACGACGTTATCATTCGCGACCGGCTTATGATGGTGCTTTCGTAATGATGTGTACACTTTACCTTCCGCCATGATGTGGCTCTCTCCATTAATACGTTCAGAAACTAGTATGCACAATGAATTATCCTATAAATGAATAGTCATCAATTAGTGTAAAATAATTTGTAATATGATTAGTGTAATATATTTACTCATACCTTCATGTTGCATTGGGTGGCCTCTACTAACTTCGTTCTTTGTCGATCAAACGATTGAGGTTTTGTAGAGGTCGGAGATGGGGGACGAGTCCACTAAAAGGCTCCAATATTTCATGTGTTGATGTTGTTGGAGAAGAAGGGCGAGGTAGAGTTGAGCTTGTTGGTTTAGAGCATGCAATTATTCACTCTAAGTAAAGTGGCATTTTCCTCCCTTTCGATTCTTGAGAAACATAAGCCACTAGTTGGGTCAATGTGGACTTCAATGCATCAATCGCTTTTTGTTGATTAATTGATGCAATATCAACCTTAGGCATTCAGGGTTTGACAAAGATGTCTCTATGTGTAGCAAGCATTCCCACACCCCGGACCCGACCCGAATGTTCTTTCTTGTTAAGCGCAACCCCCAATATGTCCTTCTTTCTAACACTGATGAACTTGCCAATTTCTTGCTTCCTCTTTAAGTCCTCCTACAAATTGCCAATTAAAAATCTCTTATAAATTTCTACTTGAAAATTTTCATTCCTGTCATATGATGTAAAACATTAGCAAAACATACAATTTGTTTGGAAACGACCTCCGCATCTTTGGTGTGGAACTCACTCTCCATATTTTTCCCATGCACTTTGCAAAATTGGTGAACCTCGTCGGGCATGGGATAATCAGTTGAAGTCCTTGCTTCCTCATCTGTCATTCCTAGCTCCTTCTTCTCGAACACTCTAGACTCGAACATTTCTTTCATGATTATTCTTGTAGCTAGTACGAATCCTCCGCGACTCATAGTGTGGCGCATCTTGTTCCTCCCAGCTAGTTCACTTTTTTTATCCCTAACACCATGTAAGATCATTATAAAAAATGGTTCATCTTAACACCCGTTTAATGTTAACGTGGTTGGTAACACAGTTCCCCTGCTTTGACCGACTTTGGGCACCGTCGGTTAGTACATCGCATTATGAGGCTGGTAACAGTGCGACTTCACACAACTTGTCGGTCATAAGTAGTGACCAAACTAAACAAATTCACGATCTCACAAATGTGTCGACTATATTGACCAAAAACATGATTAGTAGTGTGCGACATCGCATGTTAACCATAAGCTACATTTTTCTGGACAAATGGTACACCACTGCCATTCTAGAATAGCGCAATCAATCTCATCATATACATATTGATGCTACCAACAAATCTCTACCCAGGCATAATCAAGTTTATCCAATAATATAACTCATGTGTAAATTTGTAAATATGTGCACATTATGTATATACATGTGACCATGTAAATGTAAATTCCTTTCCAAATTTTTGTCTGCTAGTTTCCTTGCAACAAAACCCTTCCAACTCAATTCACTTATGAATGGATGCTTAATTCCGGGGTTGCAATTCTTCTTCTTACCAAACACATAATCCTGGGCCAATTTGGCTTTGAAATCTCTCCATCTCTCACCAAAGCACAATGTAGTCCTCTTCTTCAATTTTTCCATATTATCGCTCTCTATGTCAAAGGCATATTGCATGGCCCTTGGGAGGTCATCGCCGTACCTCTCAAAGTTAATAATTTTAATCACTAATGCTTCCTATCTACAATTAAGTAGATAATGGCAAGTCGGGGTTGACCACGAGAAGAGAGATCTTTAAACATATAGCGGAGAAAATATACTAGGCATATACATACATAGATACATATAAAAGTATGTAAATGGGAGGGGGGGTTGGTTATTTATCCTAAGTTATCAAATTGAAAGACAACAATTAGCAGAGCAAGAGAACTATGCTAATCATGCAATACAACTAAAGAGATGATTAAAATGATAATTAATGGAGCCTTGGGGGCAATTGACTTCCACTTCCAAACTTCCTATAGTTCATTGATTCATTCACTCATTTAATTACATTTATTGTCGACGGGGAATGCTATCACTTCTCATTCGAAGATCAATATTCATTCCTCCTTAATAGTAGTTTGCAAAGACAAACAATGACCATTTTCAAACTTCATTGATGATCACCCTAGACAAACAACATCATAGGGGTATTTCATCAATGGCATTTCACCCAAAGGACCATAGGTTTGATAACAATAATCCTTCTGCCAAAGACATAGTCATTTAACCAAACAAAGCATTTATTAGGTTAAACCTAGAACAAACAACACTCAATGTTCAACCTTTCTTTGCATCTATGGGATAAATATGAGAACACTCCACATTAACATACTCATCTAACAAGAATTACCTCACATTATACACAAGAAGTTCTAAATCCATGCTTTTGGATTTCATGTCAAATGAGCTATGAAATGTGCAACTTTCCTAACACCCTAACACCCTAACACTTCAATCATACAAACATTTCATATACTCAAACAACCCATGGTATAAATGAGGCAAAACACAACATTAATGGCATAATAAATGCTCTCCAATAAATGTTCATAAATGAGAAAATATAGAATGTTACTACATGAGTTTAGAAGCTTCAATAAATAGCTCCGAAGAACTAGATTTAGTTACAAGAGTTCATACTAATTAATGCTAACAAATCAAACATACTGTAAGAGAATTTAAAGGTGAAAAATGGTGAAAAGTAGGGTTAGAAATAGTACCAAAATGCAGAAAGAGAGTGCTATTTATAATACAAAAGGATAAGGTTATGTTCTGGCCACCCATTGCTCGCCACTCGCGATGAGTTCGTTGCGACTCGCGACGGGCGCTAGAACTTAATCTTGTCTTCTTTTCTTCTTCTTGTGGTAAACACTCATCTTCACAATGATTCCTCTCATTTTTCAAGTCTTCAACTCTTTGAAGAAAGTCTTCAAAACAATGATCTTCGATGAGCTCCGGTCTTCAAGTCTTCATGTCTTCGAAAAGTGATCTTCAATGGCCTTTAGTCTTCAAGCCTCCATGTTCTTCCTTTGTCATGCAAAACCCACTTAAAAGAGGTAAAAGAGCATAAAGTTGCTCTTATCCCTCCTAAGATAAATTTTAAGGTAAAACACAAGCTCTTGATAATAAAATAGCACAAAAGTGACCCCAAAAAGTACTAAATTATACACATAAAATGGACACATCAGCCCTCCATAGTTTATCCTTGTAAACATCATCGACATGAGGCCACGACTCATACAAGAAATTGTCTACCTTTGTCCTAGCAATCAAATTGATGTAACTAGACCACCAATTACTTTCTCCCCTATGGCATTCCCAATGTCATCAAACTTCATAGGACATTTTGTACCCTTCTCTACCATGCCTATCAATTTCTTGCGAATTTCCCTACCCGACCTTGCCTATGTCTCTTTGATCGATTCAAATCTTCCCCTTCTTGGGGACGTTTCATTTTATCACGGTTTATGACTAAAAGACCTAAATGTAGAGTTCAATAAAATATAGATTAATCGATGAAGGAAATATAATATTTCATTCACAACCTTTAGTATGTATGGATGAAATAGAAAAAATAGCTATCTTAACCATACATGTCAATCCCTCGCAAGGTACACACAATACACATTCCATGTGTATTGTTTCCCTTCTACAACAAAATGATGTAAATGAAACGTTTGATGTTAATTCCATATCCAAATAAAATTTATTAGCATGCTCCCACATTTATGTAAACCATATTCACATGAAAAAAAATAAAATCTTCGATGAACACATGAAAACCCTACAAGGTTATTGTTCTCAAAGTAAATGTTAATGAAATGAAGAAGAATGAATCATACCAATCTTAAATGCCTTTTCAATAAACATTGAAAAGGGACGTGGGCATACAAATTTGATCAAGTAATGATAAAGTTGAAAACTTACCACTTTTTTCATTCGTAGAATCCCCCTCTAAGATGACCTCACCCTTCTCCATTTTTTTCTCCATTTGGGAATGATAGGATTGTGGTGGATTTGGGTGTGTTTGGAGGTTAATTATTTGGTGATGGGAGAAAATGGAGAGGATGAATGTTGGGTTATTTGGGTGGTGGAGGGCGCCAATTTTGGCAATTAATGCCTATTTAAAGTGTTTTGGGGGGTTTTTTACCAAACAAGGTGCATAAATGTACATACCACCTTTTTTGATTGCATGAAGTCTTAATTTAAACCACACAGATAACAAACTGCATCAAACGTGTGACACTAGTAGAATTTAGGGTTCGACTATTCTAGAATGTGTCAATGGATCATACAACCGGATTAATATTTTCAATCCAGGATATTACGTGTGATTTTATATCATGAGATAGATAAGTCAATGCTATGACATGAATTAGTGTTCAACTAGGAGTTCTATTAATGATCAAACAAATAATTGCACTTGTATATGTAATCAGTTAGTACGGTTTTCGCTGATGAAGAATTTAGAGGTCGGGAAATCTACAGTTTTTAATTTTTCCTTGTAATATTACTATTTTACACCATTTCCACACAATTTCCTTATAATAGTACTATTCTACGATCTCGATGGTTAGTCGGTAGGTAGTCATTCATGCCAAAATCTATGCAAATTCGGGCATGTTGTAGTTTTTCCCAAGCACCGATAAAGCCCACTCATTGTTACGTTTGGGCCGGTTGTTAAATTTGGCCCAATTTCGTAGCTTTCACGAAATTGAAATCACGTCGATATCCTATCGGGTTATTTGAATTCAAATGCAACTTCGCTATATGACGATTCATATCCCCCAACCAGTAGCCCACTAAGTATTGATTGGGCCAAGCTTTCTACATTAGGCCCATTATGTGCAATGTGCGACATCGATATCTATTTGCCATTATTGTCGACGTCAACGAGGTCATCCGCGATATCGCAAGTCATCAACAAATGACACTGTTTAATCCATGGTATATAACCTGCTCACCCCCAACCCTAGCCTCATTCTCAACGTCGAGCTTGCAAGACCATATTCTCCCCATTAAAAAAACTGCTTGAAATTCATCGGAATCCGTCATATAACCACCAATATTGACATATAAATTGTTAAGAAACAACTCGCTAAGTCCTATTTCACGGATCGTAGCCACACTAAGTTCAACAATCATCACCAATCAAACCCTAGCAAAGGTAACAATTTGTTTTACACATTTGTTGGCTTGTTTGAACGCTTTTTTATGGTTAATATGTTCAAAATGTCTTATGTGTACTTCAATGCTAAGTGATTCAAAGTTTTTTGGGTGTCTTTTATTCGTTTAGGAAGTAGCCAATCTCTTCTAATGGTTGTGCAAATCTTAGTTCTTGCATGTTATATATGTGTTCATGTCTTGCATGTAGAGTTTGGTTGGTTTCATTTCTGTTTTAGACCGCTCTTGATGCTTGATTCCATGCTTGTGTTGGTTGGTTTTGTACAACTATTACACATATCATCTTGGTCGATGGTATGTGCAATTTCGTATATTCATAGTTATGCATGTGCGAGTTTGCGTATGACCTATCAGTCATGGCAAAGTGCCTGCGATGAATGTACGGACTCGGTATGAAATTGAATACCCCTGCACTTTCTACACTCATTTACTGAGATTTCAAAATTCTTTCTATCAATAGATGGCTCCAGTAAAGAAAATAGTGAAACGGGGAAAGGGAAAGAGCAGTGAAGCCGGTTCATCCCCCCCGAAAAAGGAAAGTACTATGGAACCCCTCCCTCGCCAACATTTGATAAAAAGCTCTTCTTCGAAGAGGAGAATGAGAAGTGTTTCGAAACTTTGTTGGAAAGGAGGCTAAAAGAGGTTAGGGGCATGAAAGCGGAGGGTGTAGATAGGCTCCACTTTGACGTTTTCTTCGAGGAATTCAAACCATCATGGATGGTGGGGTTGATTTATCTTGACAAGCCAACCTATGAAACGGGGCTGAGGGAGTTCTATTCCAACTTCACTCGTCATACCACCACGAACTATTCCATAAAGGTGAATGGGACCGAAGTCGTCCTAACATCAGCAGTGATCAACTAGGCAATTGGAGCTACATTTGGAGAAGATGATTAAGGGCAGCAGGTTGTGCCATTGCAAATCTACTGTAGGGATGCTAATCCTGATAGCCCATACAAGGATGATACAATGGGAGCCCTCAACCCCAACCTTATGGTGCAGAAATACTTCAAGAACAATATGGCTGGTGGGACACCAGGGCCCAGGCAGGTGAATATTGATATGCTGGATGTGGTGGAAAAGATTATGTACAATATGATTGTACAAGCTTTGATCCCTGCTAAACATCCGCCCGAGTACACTATCAACGAGACGGTATTGTTTTATCACATTGCAGAGAAGAAAATAATCGAACCTGGATTTATCATCATTAATGAGATGCACACGGTCTCCCTCGCTCCAAAGAGTCGAACTCTCCCGTACGACAACGTGATCACTGCCCTGTTGGAGAAGCAAGGTGTTAGGATCAAATCAAAAGTGAAAATTCAGCCAAAGTATTATAATAAGAATTTATTCAACAAGAATCATTGGCATTGGGTGGGGGTGCATGGGTTTCATGCAAATTCCCCTGGGAAATTCCTCTACAGGCTGTCCCTGACGGTACTCCATTGGCATCCGAACCCGCACAAGGCCAAACAAACACTACTATCACAACCTCGGGTATGATTATAATTTTATTCCCAATCATTTGTGATGAAATTATGATCTAGATATTAAATGAAAATTTTATTTTCCTATGAATAGGCCTTTAAAGCAATGCATGAGTGATGCTTGCGAAGGATATGTCCGAGGTTAAGGAGTCGAATAAGGTAATGATGGGCCTCATCCAGCAGCTGGTCGCCATCATGATGAAGGTGAAGGCAATGCTGACTGGTAAAATCAATTCACCACATGGAGAGAGAGGTGGCGATGTGACGGAGAAGGATAGCGCTGAGACAGAGGAGGATGACGCCAGAGAGGAGGATGGCGCTAGGAAGGTTTTGCATGAGTATGAGGCAAGGAAGTAGAAAGGTAAGCAGATTTTGGAGGACAATGATGATGGAACAACATCCAGCGGTAGCGAGGACAGTAGCACAAGCGATAAGTCTGGTCATCCAAAACTGCAGTCGAACTATGGGAATAACTCGTCCGAAGAATATTTTCAGGTTCTTCTTTCTCCATAAAATTATTATGATGAACTATTTTTTTGGATTTGTACAATTTGTGGATTATGTTGGATTATGTTGGATTATGTAGGATTTGAAATGTATTGTTGCATTTCATGAAAGTTTCTATGTTTGAAGCAAACATTTTTTTATGTAGCAATTTGGCTTCCATGTATAAGATGTTCTTTTGAATCACTTTTAAATGTTTTAATGATTTCATGTTATATGTTTTGGATTGGATTTGTGTATATGTGGTTGGCTGTTGTGATCTTGGAATGGTTCCTGTAGTTGAATCATTCCTTGTTCTGGTTTAATTGGATTAGAAGTGATTTTTTCAAAGCTCAGATGGACCCTTGCGACATCGCACTATAATTTCTTATCAATCAGGACAAATGGGATATCGACTAGTAGGCGACTTCGCATATAACAATTAAGTTAAGTTATTTTAAGCACTGGTTCAGACCGATGAGTAGGTACAAGGTCCACATGACAAATTGTC
The DNA here is from genome assembly GCA_037428765.1 of Rubia yunnanensis. Classification (NCBI taxonomy): domain Eukaryota; kingdom Viridiplantae; phylum Streptophyta; class Magnoliopsida; order Gentianales; family Rubiaceae; genus Rubia; species Rubia yunnanensis. The sequence continues at coordinate 28,867,349 of CM075070.1, forward strand.
TCTAAATTTAGTAATCCCTGATAAGTAGTGCGAAATCACATGTAACAATTAAATTAAGCTATTTTAAGCACTGATTCCAAACGATGAATAGGTATGAGATCGACATGACAAATTGTCTTTAAAATTAGTAATCACCGATAAGTAGTGCAAAGTCGCATTCCCAGGGTCACAGTCATTATATGAAAATTGCGACTTCGCACCAATGTGTCGTGTTCACCGGATTGAAATCGACTAGAATACAATGTTGAAAATTGGTTAGGCAATTGATTTTATCAGCTGCATACAAACTTGAACAAGCATATAAACAGCCATCTAGGTTCTCTAAAATGATGTGGGAGCACAAAATATGTCTTCTTCTTTCTTTCCTTTGATTTGGGGTGTCTTTCAATCCACACGCCTTCTTCATGGCCTCTTCTTAAAGATAGCTCCACCCTAAATGTTTCATCCTTCCCAACGTTGGTGGTTCTTGAGGAACTACGGGGACTCATTTCAGATAGCGCAGATGGACAAGAATCTCCCACACATTGACTTTTCCCATGAATGACCACTAATTTTCTAGAATCAATGGGATCTGCAACATAAAACACCCACGTAGCCTGTGAAACAAGAATGTAAGGATCGCCAGTAGAATGTATCCTACTCAAATCGATGACTGTAAAACCTAAGTCGTCCACCGATACACTAGCATGGCTATCAACCATCTTACATTTAAAAAGTGGTACCCTGGAACTTGTGTAGACCAGTTCCCATATTTCCTTAATCAAATCATAATAATACATGTTCCCATACATGAGATTCTTATCATTCGCATTGCTTACATGTAAAGCTTCCGCAACTACATTGACACCATTATTTTATGTAGCGGTGTGTGTGTCCCACTCTAGGGTTGAGAAGGTAAACTCATTCATGTCATAGCCCGTGAATGAAATTGCAGTTGCAGAGGGCATGGAAGCTAACCAATTCAAGGTGTCACCATATCTATCTTCAACCACTGTAACGCGTAACTTATCAATGAAAGTGTGATTGTGCTCACCAAGTACTTGCTTCTTTGACCAACAAAGGTGCCGCTCCTTGATAGTGGTCATGTGCATATCCACAAATAGGTGAACCCCATCCGAGTTTCACAAGACATATAAATGTGCTTTCATTAACTCGTCGGGGGTTAATGACCTAGTAGTTCCTTTTCGGAAACCTTTACCACCCACTTTATCTACATGCCACGATTTGGTACACCAATCGACTTCTCAACCGTCATGAATTTAGTAAAGTATTCTACAGCCTCCTTAGTCACATACCGTTGCACAATACTAGCATCTGGGTGATAATGGTTTTTCAAATAACCCTTTAATATCTTCATATACCTCTCAAAGGGATACAACCATCGAAGATAAACAGGACCACATATCAATATCTCCCATAAAACATGAACCAACAAGTGCACCATGATGCCAAAGAAAGATGGAGGGAAATACATCTCTAACTCGCACAACACGATTACTATTTCCTCTTAAAGTTCTACCAATTTCTGACGCCTAATCTCCTTATATCAAATTGCCTTGAAGAAACGACAAAACTGGGCAATGCACTTTCTTACGTGGGTTTGCAAGAAGGATCTAATCGCAATAGGTAGAAATTCTTGAATCAAACAATGTGAATCGTATGATTTCATATTTCCCATTCTCAAGCCCTCATCGGATACTAGATTGCTAACCCTCAAAGAGTAATTCATCAGGATGACCATGCCCCTCAGGCTGGAGCATAACAACTCCTTCTCAAGCTTTGAAAGCGTGTAACAAGAAATAGGAAAGTAAGTCTTAGATCCCCGGGCCTCGGAGGCCAATTCGGGCTAATTCCCATTCGACCATGTCTTTCCAAGAATTCAAACCATCATTTATCTTATCGGGGATATTCAACAATGTATCAACCAAACTATCACATACATTCTTTTCAATATGTATCATGTCCAAATAGCGTCGGACATCTATACTCTCCCAATACAGTAGTTAAAAAAATGGAACGCTTCTTCCAACTACCAGCAACCTTAGGTTTCCTCTTCCTCTTTCCAAAGTCATTTTGAAAATTACGCAACATGTTTAAGATAGATGCACCTGTTATAACAAGAGGAAGGTGCGCCAACTCTACCTTCCCATCAAACTCAACCCTAAGCTTTATATATAGATGATTTGTTGGAAGCCATCCCTAGTGGCCAAGATGTACCATCTTACTTCTATACCTCAACTGACAATAATTCGTTCCTTCCAAACAAATAGTGCATGCTTTGTGACCTGTAACTGAATATCTCAACAAGTTTCCATGTGTGGAGAAGTCATTAATAGTGCAAAACAACATGGATCTAAATTCAAAATCCTCCCTCCGAAACCCATCATACATTGTCATTTCGGGATTCCACAACTTTTTCAAATCATCCACCAAGGGGGATAAATACACATCGATATTGTTCCCCGGTTGCTTTAGATCGGAGATCATTAGGGACAACATGATGTGCTTATTTTTCATGCACAACTATGGGGGAAAGTTGTAAATCATCACCATCACCTGCCACAAACTATGATTGCTGGTCACATTACCGAATGGATTTATTCTGTCCACGCACAAACCAAGCCTCAACTTACGTGGCTCATTCCCAAATTCAAGAAATGACGCATCTATCTTCACCCACTGATCACCACCGGCCGGATGACTAATGACATTAGGATCAACCACAGTCTGATCTACATGCCAAGTCATATTCTTTGCATCCTCTCCATTGTCAAACAATCTTCTCAATCGAGGATAATAGGTAGATACCAAACAACCTTGATAGGAACCTTCTTCGTCCGCTGATAACCACTATCTCCATCAACGACCACCTCCTTCAATTTGAACTTTGGAGTATTACATTTCAAGCATTCCATCGCATATAAGTGATCACCCATATACAAGATACAATCATTCTGACAAACATGTGTCTTTTCATAATCCATGCCCATCAGACATAGTACCTTCTTTGCTTCATATACCGTTTCCGGTATTCTATTCCCATCCAGAAGCATTTCTTTCAGCACTTTCAATAAACCAGAGAACCCAACATCACTATAGGAATACTTGACCTTCACATTCATCAACTGCAACGTAGCCTTCAATATAGTCATTTCTTCAGGGCATCCATCGTATAGAAGTGTTTCATTATGTCCTTACAATTTTGAAAGTCTTTTAGAATTGTCACTATAGTTCTTCATAATCTCCTCAACCAACTCATCTATCCTACCATCCATCTCGGTCCCTACTTCATTTATGGTATGATCATTGGCTTTCTCCCCATGCTAAAACCAAATTTTATACGTGGGATCAAAACCATGTATAAATAAATGATCCTTCAAACCAATTGCATCTTCATGAGTAGAAGTGTTCCGACACTTCTTGCAAGGAAAATACACATACGAAAAATTCTCCCTCGAAGCATTCGTAAATACATATTTAATGATGTTAGTTACAAAAGATTGATACTCGACACTCGTTCGATCATCTTCAAAACAATGGGTTTTATCCATAGAAATTCTACATGTTACAACAATAAGCACACAACATTGTTCAACATCCTAGATATCAGCAACAAATTAATACAAAGTCTAGTACTCCTTTAATACATTGATTCCTTAAACATACACACACACATACACACACATATAGTGTGTCGATATGTAATCCTTCGTATGTCATTCTCCTAAACACACATAAATATAATATCAACCAAATAAATATGCAATGCATACATTCAATCAGCCCATAGTTAAACACATCATACCAATTGAACTATTTAACCTGGAACCAAATTTGAAGATGAGAATAAAAGTTGCAGAATGGAATACTTACTTCTTTGGTGTGGAGTTAATTAAATGACAACCAAAACCATATAGCCCTCCTTCAACAATGAGGAATTGGAATTTGTAGAAATGGGGAATAAAATTTAGGGATTTTTTATTGGAAATGGTCAAAGGACCAAAGTTATACTGACCAGATCCCGACAACTGCTACATCGCATTTTCTAATCGTTACAGAATTGGTGAAGCCAATTTGCAATACGATGTTGATATTCAAATATAATGACTGCAACTGAGTGACAGACACATGTTGCCCACTTCGCACCGACGTCGGTCAATCTATTTACTCTGTTCTTGCATGACATTGACCTCGGCTACCTTACAACCGAGTTAAAAAAGCTATTATTTACCTCATTTTTTTTATAATTGAGGTAATTAATATTTTTTACTTTGAGAAAAAACTAAGGTAAACGAATTTTTTACCTTAGTTTTTTGGGCTAAGGTAAAAAACTGAGGTAAAAATGCCGAAGTAATTGGTGTCGTTTCTTGTAGTGATAGGACAAGTGTCACCCTTTGAACTTTCCCTTGAGAGTGTACACATAGCCCACTAGTTAGGAAGTAGACGTGATGTCCTTGAACTTCCCCAACCACTTGTGTGAACGACAATGCACTTCCCACAGATATCTTTCCTAGCCTTTGCACTTTCCCTGGTTGTGTCCATTAATCAGGCCATGGCACACCCCTAGTTCTGTAAGGTTTATAAGGAATCGTGTCCTAACAATTCCCTTTCGAAGCGGTCACAATTCTATCTTACATAGGTGATTCTTAGCATAAGAGCAGTTTCGTAAACTATGTACTTTTTCAAGTATCATACACTCAATGTCGTGAATCATTAAAAGCAATTTAATGCTTAACCTCCATTCACTTCAATGTTTCTTGATATAGGGATAAGAAAGTATGTATTAAACCCCCATAGTGATCCGATGGGTCTTTGCAGTTTAGTTATCCCTTTGAACCTAGATCTAGGGATCTCCTGTCACATAGGTTGGGTGTCCACGTACGTAACCCACAATTTATTGGACTTAGTCCTATTCCTTTCAGTGAGCTAATAACTTACTCTTGATTCAATTTCTTTGTCAAGAAACTGGTTCATTCCTTTCGTCAAAGAATCACAACCGTTATCACATTAACTTTACGTAGTCAACATCGAGAATATTTGTAGAGAGTAGTTGTCTAATGGTATAGTGTCTATGTCGAGACACACCATCATCGATGTGTTTTTACGCTACACCAATAGGCATTCACATGCTTTGGTCATCCTAGGATATCCCCTACTAAAGGCCATCAACATTCATTAATTTTTCTCAATTTTTTCCAACACAATGGACTTAGATTCCTTTATGAATCTAACAAGAGAGGGTTCTTTCTCTACACAATTCAAGCCATATCCACGAGTCTTACACACTACTTGTTTCCAGTGATCAATTCTAGATTACTTTTGTATCATCATACTGTCCATTGTAACCAATGTCTGATTCCGTACACTTCAATAGGTACCATGGACTTTCAATGACCCTTGAGTACTCTTCTTAAGAGACACCTCACTTTTACAAAGGTAATTCACAATGTTAGAGTCATTTCAATGAATACAACATATCTTTCAGAGACTCAATCATTGTATCAATATTCATATCAATGAGAAAATCATCAATACAATGACATAAATGACATGGTCATTTTTCGTGTCCCTGAGTGTATACACCTTCATTGAACTTATTGATTCAATATCATTGGCTAAACAACAATTATTTTGGTCAAATGATGGGTCATTTAGGAGCATTGAGCTTTTCATATTGTTCTATTAAGATTTTACTATCTAAATCTCCAAATAACCACTTAGGTCTATTAGATGTACTTCTAGCTTTCACAAAGCCTCGATACCAAGTACCATCACCTTTGATCTCATTCTCACGTCTGGAGAACACCCATCAAGTACACAAATATACTTACTAATTGTTGAAATCTACTAGTGCTCTAGTCATTTGCAATCATGTGGTAGATCAATCTCTCCATTGATCGTTGCTTTCCACAAACATCATTTCATGGAATCTCGTTCCCTTCGCTGGTTTATGCTCAATCCTTAACGATTCCATCTATAGACTCTTAAGTCGATTTAAGATAAATCAGGATCTCTATCTGAAATTTCCACAAAATACACTTTCCATCAAGATGTATTTATAATTTCCATATATTATTTCTTGTAAATCTCAAGAAATTTATAGCACTTTAACACTGTACATATCTAGTAAATATACTATTTAAGTATTCCTTTTACTACCTTTGCAATACGCCAAAGAACTTGTAGGATGGCTCTAAGGAGTTTTATTTTCCTCCTTTTTGGGGTATCTTATTTAAAAGATAGCTAGCCAACGTAAAGGCCTCCTACATCGCTTTGCTAGTTTCTAGTGATTTCATTCAACCACTACATTTAGTTGGTGCAAGTACATAAGAATGACCTAGTGAAAAATCCTACATTGTGAATCACATTCACCAAAGGATTCTACGTATCCATTGTTATAGCCACATATAACCACATGTGGTTTCTATGCATCACGTAAGTGGTTTTGTTAATTTACGTCTACCACTTTGGACAACATTATTTTGTCCATCTCAATAACATGTAAAAGTCTAGTTTGTTCAAATTTGAATCAAACATCAGGTTCTTACTCATAAAATTCTTTTAGGGATAGTTCCTTTCAAAACATAACAGTATAGTGTATTTTATTGCGGAAGTCTCTCTTATTCCTTCAACATTCCTGGAATTAGAGATGGCCAAACTTCCCAATCTCAATTCACCATTTATCTCATCATTACTATCACAACCAATGTAGTATCAAGTAATAAAGGATTCAGTTAACTATCCAATTTGGGGATTTGTTTCATATCCCTTCTGGCACAGTTTTTTCCAATTCTATAGGGTACATTGTGAGTTTACTAACCTTACAAAAATCTCATACCCATATTCAAGTCAAATAAAAGTATAAACACACTTGACTTCTAGACTTATCAAATCAAGTTTGAGTGCCTTCGTGCTCGAAGCAGATTCCAGTCAATTGCTCAACTCGAGTTCGAGTTCTTACATTCTTAACTCAATCCACTCGATTGAAGTCTCTCATGATGACTTTTCATCTCGAGTTATTCCTATCAAAATTCATACTCCTTCAGTCCCAGCTCGAACTTTATACTTCACTTTATGTCATTATTCATTGTTCATATTTGACCACATATTTGAATAGATATACAAACAATAATGTTATCATATGTGATATTGTTGGATTCTTCATAACGAGTAGTTTCTAAAAAGTGACTTTTTATTTACCGATATTATACGTAGTTAAATATATTAATGGTCAAACATGTTTCTTGATAACCACGAAAAAGATTCCATGAAATTTGAGGTGGGGCAGAGGGAGTATTATCATTGAATTTTTAGGTTTTTATCTTTCCCCACATTGGGTTGATTTCATTTAACATCCCCACACGTGTCAAGTACCTTAGAACCTCATGTCTTGGGGTTCCTAGACCAAATGTCTTAGAATTCTGTTATCTCAGAATTCTTAGATTTCCAACCAAAATCTAGAGATTTGACCAAATGTCCCCGGATTCCCAATCTCAGAATTCTTAGGTTTTTCAACCAGATCTAGAGATTTGATCAACAGTCTTAGGATTCTTAATCTCGAGATTCTTAGGTTTCTCAACCAAATTCTTCAGTATTTTCTAACAATTCTTAGATTATAAGGAATCAGAATTCTCAGCATAGTCACGACAACTCATGCTTAAGGGCTTATGCCATGGTTCACAAAAATTAACCCCCCAGACATAGTTACAAACTAATGTCTTCACGTTTGTATTTTCTAGGTCTTACACGATAACAAAAATATGTTGAACGTCCAAGCATATATACATGCTCCTTTTGGTGCAATCAAAACTTCCAATACCATAAAAAATAGTCAATTAATTGAAATCCACACTTATCGACCCTCGATGGTGATTTCTTCTCATTTAGAAATAAACAAATATCGTTGGTCAGAAAGACAAAGTTATGGTAAACATAATCAGTACCCAAGTTTTCAAACTTTGTCAAGAAAAAAAATCCAATAAGATTTTTCCTTTAACCTAACACATGAAATCAAGAATCACTCTTGACTCTTAAAGCTTGCACGATAGATTAAATCCTCATAATCACATGCAATTAATCAAGATTATAAGAAATTTAAAAATTAAATTCATGTAACAAATCCATATCACATGGCTCCTTCATTTTCACAATGGAAATTATAGCTTAATGCATAGTGCACTTAGAATAGATATTCAATAACTCCATTCTTACATGCATGAATTCGAGTCTTGAATTAATCGAATATATACTATTTTACAATCAATTAGCACAAAGCTCAAGAAAGAAAAATAAATCCAAATAAACTTGACTATTTTCGATATTGTACTTTCATATATTAATCTTGGTTGACTAATTTAGTAAAGTCAACTACCACAACTTTAATCACAACAACAAGCAAATTATACTGTCATTTGGAAAAGTTGTTCATCAAAGCTCAATCCTGTTCGTTTGACAGAATATAATTATATCTACATTTTAGAAAACATCATATCATATATGGCATCTCGATATTAAAACAAACTTTCAAAGAGACGATTAGGTACTCAAATACCAGTTCAGTTCTAGAACCCACAACATGATCAATACACAAAACCACATAACAAGCTTGTCACGTACATACCATATACTCACGAAGTCACCAATGCGTATACTACCACAGAGACCCCCCTCTAGCATCGGGTTTTTTAGCACTAGTTTTTAAAACCGGTGCTAAAAATCTAATAGCACCGATTTTTTAATTTTTAACACCGGTTTTTTAATTTTAACACCGGTTGTTTAAAAACCAGTGCTAAATTTTACAATAGCACCAGCTTTGGAAATAATTAGCACCGATTTTTAAAAACCGGTGCTAAAAGTTTGAAATTTTTATTTTTCCTGCCAAAGAAATAGCCAATTTTTTTTTAAATAGCATCGGTTTTGAATATATTAGCACCGATTTTCAAAAACCGGTGCTAAGTATTTGTAAAATTCGATCTTCCCGCCACAAAATTCAAAATAGCACCGGTTTTAGTAAAAATTAGCACCGGTTTTAAAAATCGGTGCTAAAAATCAAATAATAGCACCGGATTTTGCAAAAATATAGCACTGGTTTTCAAAACCGGTGCAAAAAATTAAACATTAGCATCGGTTTTTTGAAAAAATAGCCCCGGTTTTTAAAACTTAGCACCGATTTAAAAATCGGTGCTACAAATTAAAACTTAGCACCATTTTTTTGTAAAATTTAGCACCGGTTTTAAAAACCGGTTCTAAAACTTAAATAATAGCACTGGTTTAAAATTTTCCCGCCAAAGAAAATCGCAAAAAAAAATTTCCCACCGAAGAAATTGCCAAAATATTTTAAAATAGCATCGGTTTTGGAAGAAATAGCACAAGTTATTGAAAGCGTCGATCACTCGCTTTAACTGTATTTGAGGGAAAGAGAGAGGTATCTCCAAGGTAAATAGAAAATAACTCTCCATAATGATCATTGAATTTGTTTGAAGTGTGAATAGTTGCGCCCAAGACTCGTAATCTTCGTATTTCAACTACTTGTGGTTATTGCATGATAATTTAGTACTTGAGCTTTGACTTTGTTGTTTAATAATTGTAGCATATCTCCCTATTGAAAAAACCCCCTTTTAGTATTATATATATATATGAGAGGATTCATGTGAGACAACCTATTTATGTGAGATAATGATGTTATGTGAGACAAAATTTGAGCCATTCAATCACTTCATCTGATGGATTTTTCTTAACTGTACATTGATTGAATTAAAGGTTGGAGAAGTTAGAATTTGCAGGTACTTTTGCAGGTCATAAGACAAAAATGGGTCATCATCTTCCTAGCCTTTTTGATAGCAGCATTTCAAATCCTCCATTGCCGCTGTAGACGAACACTGAGATGCCATGCTCAAGAACGAAGATGACCCATTGGAAGCAGTGGTGGAACCATGATAAAATTGGGGGGGGGGGGTGAGCTACACATGCATATCTAGGGTGGACAAATTTCTTTCTTAGGCGGAGCCCTTTTCAATTTTAATGAGTGGGGGAGGACGAAGACATGAAGAGTATTACTCTCTTAATTCACCAGAGTTTACCGGGCCGGTCACACTGGCTCGCCCTGGTGTAGTTCCACCACTGACCGGAAGCTCAGAACTTATTGAAATTATGACTTTCGCAACAGTGGCAAACAAATAATTTGGAATCACTGGTGTATCCACACAACATAATAATAGCAGACAATAATCTTGGCGATTTTCTTCTGCTTGGAAAGTATACTTGAACTTATAGTGTTTCCTAGACATAACTCTATGTTCATCACTTTTTACGGCTTGATCGATGTGAACAGGGGAGTTGATGCTGGGCCCTTCTTGATCGACATAGTTCCTGGGATCAGCACTGCGAGCTCACCCTCTCTGAGCACCTGCAAAAGGGGTCCTAAGGGTGTCCCTGAGAGTAAGCTCCAACGACCAAGTTAGGGTTTTCTTTTCTTATATTATTGCTTGTGATGTGTCCATTTTATATGCATTATTTAGTAGTATTTAGGATCACTTTTGTGCTCTTTTATTATTGAGAGCTTGTGTTTTACCTTGAAATTCTCTTAGGAGAGGTAAGAGCAACTTTATGCTCTTTTACCTCTTTTAAGTGGACTTTGTGTGACGAGGGAAGAACATGGAAGAAATGAAGATCGGAGGACATTGAAGACTACACTTTCGAAGACTTTTGAATACTCACTTCGAAGACATGAAGACCGGAGGCCGTTGAAGACCATTTTTGGAGCCGTTGAAGACTTGAAGATTGAGAGGGATGACTATGAAGAAGAAGAAGACAACATACAAAATTCTGGCACCCGTCGCGACACCGTTGCGAGTCGCGATGAAACTCGTCGTGAGTCGCGACCAACGGGCGGCCAAAAATCCACTTTATCTTCTTTGCACTATAAATACCACTCTCTTTCCTCCTCTTCTTCAGCTTTACCCAGCCCATTTTTCTCTGGTTTTAGGGCTTGAAAACCCTTGGTTTTCTTCTCTTTCTTTCCTTAGTTTTTGTAGTTTAATTATGTCTTTTGTTGTTCTAGCTTAGTTTTTACCTTGGGAGCAAAGGATTGAAGCTTCCATATCTATGTATTGAGAACCATTTATATCTATCTATTTGGTGTTTTTGCTATTGTGCATTTATTGTGCTTTGAATGTTAATTGTTGATTTCATTGATGTTGTTGAGAGCTTGAGCATATGAAATACTTGTATGAATTGCTAGCTAGGGTTTGGAGGATTTGGGTTGATTTCCCCCCTGTTCTTGTTAGGAATGTATGAGTATGATTTAGAGTTTTTGATTGTGTTGATGGATTGATAATGTGCTAGATGAATGTGATTGATGTTGAACTCTTCGTCATGTTCGTTTGTGTAGCAAACGAGAGAGTTATATGCTCTTGGATGAATGTGTGTTGCACGTTCATCCAATCTCGTGTAATTGCATAAATTGGTTAAATGCTTAGTCACGGTGTAGTGGTCATAAGCATTGCCAAGCTTGTTGGTTCTTCGTGCTAAATGCCATCAATGGGATACCTTGAATCGTGATCTCGACAACGGGAGTCATTGGTGAGGTTTGACAAGAGATGTCGAATTCACTCTTGCAAACTACGAACTAAGAAGGATGGAAGATTTATCTTCACAACAAGTGGTTGAAGTATTGAATAGATGATTTTAATTCATCCTTGAAGCATTTGTTATTTAGCATTTATGTATTCTTGATGGTGTGTTTCACTTCATTTGTGCCATGAGTTGTTTGAGAATAGGGAGTGTTTGTATGATTGAATTGGTTAGGTGTTAGGAACGTGACGAATTCTGTAACTCCTTTGCATGAAAATCTATGAATGTGAACTTAGAACTTCTTGTGCATAATGTGTGTGATACTTGCTAGAGAGGTATGTTAATGTTAAGCCAAGTAACGAATGCGATAGGATGAGTGAATGGTTCAATGATCTACATTAGGTTTGGAAGTGGATATCCATTTCCCCCAAGGCTTTATCTTTGTAGTTTTAAAACCCCTTTTCTTAGTTTTGTTTGATGATTAGCATAGTCACTTGACCCTGCTAGTTATCTTGTCTTTTATTTATTCTCATAACTTAGGACAACCAACCAACCAAACCCCCCCTTTTTACATGCTTTTATGTGCATGTATATATATCTACTCCTAGCATAATATCAACCATTTGTGCTTAAGCGCTTAGGAAGATCCCTCTTCTCCTTGGACGACCCAGATTTTCCGCTATCTACCTAGTTGTAGAAAGTAAGCAAAAAGGGCTTATAAATTATCTTTGAATAGGGGTGCGACGACCGCCCGCTATCAAACTGGCAACGCTGCCGGGGAAGAGGCGTTTATTCTTAAGTATTTAGGTGTATTTGGTTGTGTATTAGCTAGTTGTTTTTATTTTCCACTACTTGGTGGTTGTTTTTGTTCGGAGTAGGTATTGCTTGAGTTCTTGGTAATTTATTTATCGATAATCCTTGCACTATGATTCCGAACTTTTGAAATTTTTTTTAATGGAGCGTCTCACCTTGAGGGAACTCATTATGAGAAGAGAGGCTCAACAAGCAAGGTTTTGTAGGATGTGTCATTCCGATCATCCTACCGAATCTTGCCCTTTGTTGTGGGAAGAGCACTATGACTGAGAAAGAACCCTTGGTTTTCAAAACCATGGGTACTATGAAGAGTGCTACCAAGAGGTAGGAGATGTTGGTTTTCAAGGGCAAGAAGCTCATGAATGCTATCCATACCACAACTCTTACAATCTGGAATGGAGTGGTAATCCGGATCGGTGGTATGAGAATGAGCTGGAAAACCAACCATACGAGCAACCTAGTTGGCCATCACCACCCTATACCATACCCCAAAACCAAGCCCAACAAGGAAGTTCAAGTTTGACACGTGAGGATGTCTTAAATACCATAGCAAACTTGAACTCCTTTACTAGTGAGGAGCCGGATACCCAGTTCTCCTCTAGTGTTGAGGCCATTGAGGGGCATGTGAGGAACATATTAAAGGTATTGGCCTGCATGGAAGCTCGTGATTATGAAAATACACCATCTCAACTTGAATTCGATGACTCGGTGAATGAGGTCACCAATAAGAATGATTTTGAGTTTGAAAAGGATGAGGAGTTGGTTGTTGAGGATGGAAAAATGGAGGAAGAGGTGATAGTGCTACATCCATTAGCATCGTGACCCCTTCTCCCACCTAATGAACCAACTCTAATATTTTCGGAAGTTTTGAGGGAAACAAGAGAGGAGCCGAAAGATTATCCCAAGCTCCCTAACCACTCAATTTCCTTTGAACCATCTCCACCTCCACAAGACTTTCCTCTTGAAAGTTTTGTGCCCCCACCTCTCTTATTTTGGATGCTCATGGTGAAGAGCTTCAAGCCTTCACCATACGGATAACATTAGGGTCATGCCGACGACCTTAAAAATATGGAGCTTCGTCGTGCCGACGACGTAAAATAAATTCGGCATTTCTTTTAGTTTTTGTTTCTTAGTTTGTTTTTATTGTTGTTTTGTTTTGTTCTTTTTATGGCGTGTTTTTTTTTGGTGATTTTGTAGCAAAGTGAAGTGCATTGCAATGGAGGAGATGAAGGAACGAGATCAACGAACAAGGGAAGAAAGCTTGGACAGTTGGTAAGCAAAATAAAAAATTTTCAAGCCTGGGATACCCTGCCGTCGCGAGTTGCGACGAACAGGGGAGAAAAATCCACTCCCAGCACCAACTTTCCGCGAGTCGCGATGACATCGCGAGGTCTCGTCGCGAGTCGCGATGAGCTCAGAAATTTTTGGGCTTTCGGAACCAACTTTCCGCGAGTCGCGACAGCTTCGTGATGGGCTATCGCGAGTCGCGACATCGAGGTCGCGACGAGATCAGAAAATTTTTGCTAAAGATCAGCTCCCGACCTCGACTTTTCGCGAGTCGCGACGAACCTGTCGTGAGCCGCGACGAACTCATCGCGTGTCGCGACCAGTTCAATCGCGAGTCGCAATGAAAAATCCAAGTTTTCATTTGATCTTAAACATTGCATGATTCTTCCTTCTTCTCCACCCAACACTCCCAAGAACCTCCACATACCCACTCATTCCTCCACCATCCTACATATATTGACATATGAACATTCTTGCATCTTTATAGTACCTTTGTTGATTGTAGTATGCTGACTACATCATTGTGACCGTGAGTGCATATCCTATAATGATGCTTGTATATATGTCAATATATGTTGGATATTTTTAATGCATAATCTTATAGTGGTGGTTGTGGGTGGATTGGTTGTTCTTTGAGAATACTATGGTTATTAATTCCCTATGCTAAACCTAGTATTCCAAATCCTTATGTACTTGTGAGTTTAATGTTGTTATTTGTGGTGTTAGTCTTGATCAAACGGCGCCACGGAGACAATGCTTTTCTCGAGGGGTGAGTTCTTCTACGGCATCTTTGCTCCCCCTTTCGGTTCCGAAACCAATTTTGGGACCATACAATTACATTGGATTGCACCATATCACGGCGACTATGCGGAGAAACGGGTGTCACTCTACCCCCTTGCCTTGATTTTTATTGTTCTTGCCTTACATGTTTACATTGAGGGCAATGTAATATTTTAAGTGTAGGGAGGGGTTAGAGGAATTACATGCATGCTAGATTGTTTTGGAATGCTTTTTGCTACTTTTCATTGGAAAAACATGAGAAAAAGAAAAAAAAATAAAAAAAAAAAAGAGAAAAGAAAACCCGCTAAGTTGAAAACCCGAGAGGGCAACTTAGGCAACATTGGGGGCCCGGATAGGTTAAAAACCCGACAGGGCGGCCTAGGAAAAAAATGAGAGGCTAAAATGTGCGGAAAAAGGTGAGATGTGAGCTAAAGAAACATGATGTGTGGCTAGGATGAAAACTCGAAAGAGCTCCTAGGCAAAATGAGAGAAAATGAGAGAAATTGAAAATTGCTATAATTTCACTCATTTGCCGGCGTTGGAGTCATAAGGTTGCGGTTGTCACATGGATGGACCGGGTAGCTCAACATCTATAGATCTCTTGGGATTGGGTAGCTTAGTGGGTTAGGAAAACGAAGTATGGTTATGAAATTCTTGATCCTTTTCTACTTCGTTTTTGGTTGATATATTGGCATTAGATGAAGCATGTGTTTGAACCTCTTATATGGCTTTAGCTTCATTTTATGTCATTGGATTTTGGTGGATATATTGGCATTAGGTGAAGTATGTGCTTAAACCTCTTAAATGGTTTTAACTTCATCTTGTGTCATTGGACTTTGGGAATATCAATTCGGGGCTTTGAAATATTTTTATGGGTAGTAAATTGATAAGTGGTAGGTTTGGTTAGATTTAGGATTGGGGATGTGTGTGTGAAAAAATTCTCATGTGAGCTTTTATTTTGGGATTTATGATATTGAGAGTTTTTGTGAGGCTTTGATTGGGGGATTAGTAGTTAGGATATGGATATATCATTTCCTTCATGTGCTTGGATCTTTCTTACTCGAGGGCGAGTAAGGTTTAAGTGCGGGGAGGTTTGATGTGTCCATTTTATATGCATTATTTAGTATTATTTAGGATCACTTTTGTGCTCTTTTATTATCGAGAGCTTGTGTTTTACCTTGAAATTCTCTTAGGAGAGGTAAGAGCAACTTTATGCTCTTTTACCTGTTTTAAGTGGACTTTGTGTGACGAGGGAAGAACACGGAAGCAACGAAGACCGGAGGACATTGAAGACTACACTTTTGAAGACTTTTGAATACTCACTTCTAAGACATGAAGACCGGAGGCCGTTGAAGACCATTTTTGGAGCCATTTAAGACTTGAAGATTGAGAGGGATGGCTATGAAGAAGAAGAAGACAACATGCAAAATTCTGGCACCCGTCACGAGTCGCGACGAAACTCGTTGCGAGTCACGACCAATGGGCGGCCAAAAATCCACTTTATCTTCTTTGCACTATAAATACCACTCTCTTTCCTCCTCTTCTTCAGCTTTGCCCATCCCGTTTTTCTCTTGTTTTAGGGCTTGAAAAACCTTGGTTTTCTTCTCTTTCTTTCCTTAGTTTTTGTAGTTTAATTATGTCTTTTGCTGTTCTAGCTTAGTTTTTACCTTGGGAGCAAAGGATTGAAGCTTCCATATCTATGTATTGAGAACCATTTATATCTATCTATTTGGTGTTTTTGCTATTGTGCATTTATTGTGCTTTGAATGTTAATTGTTGATTTCATTGATGTTGTTGAGAGCTTGAGCATATGAAATACTTGTATGAATTGCTAGCTAGGGTTTGGGGGATTTGGGTTGATTTCCCCCCTGTTCTTGTTAGGAATGTATGAGTATGATTTAGAGTTTTTCATTGTGTTGATGGATTGATAATGTGCTAGATGAATGTGATTGATGTTGAACTCTTCGTCATGTTCGTTTGTGTAGCAAACGAGAGAGTTATATGCTCTTGGATGAATGTGTGTTGCACGTTCATCCAATCTCGTGTAATTGCATGAATTGGTTAAATGCTTAGTCATTGTGTAGTGGTCATAGCATTGCCAAGCTTGTTGGTTCTTCGTGCTAAATGCCATCGATGGGATACCTTGAGTCGTGGTCTCGACAACGGGAGTCATTGGTGAGGTTTGACAAGAGATGTCTAATTCACTCTTGCAAACTACGAACTAAGAAGGATGGAAGATTTATCTTCACAACAAGTAGTTGAAGTATTGAATAGATGATTTTAATTCATCCTTGAAGCATTTGTTATTTAGCATTTATGTATTCTTAATGGTGTGTTTCACTTCATTTGTGCCATGAGTTGTTTGAGAATAGGGAGTGTTTGTATGATTGAATTGATTAGGTGTTAGGAACATGACGAATTCCATAGCTCCTTTGCATGAAAATCTATGAATGTGAACTTAGAATTTCTTGTGCATAATGTGTTGTGATTCTTGCTAGAGAGGTATGTTAATGTTAAGCCAAGTAACGAATGCGATAGGATGAGTGAATGGTTCAATGATCTACATTAGGTTTGGAAGTGGATATCCATTTCCCCCAAGGCTTTTATCTTTGTAGTTTTAAAACCACTTTTCTTAGTTTTGTTTGATGATTAGTCACTTGACCCTCGCTAGTTATCTTGTCTTTTATTTATTCTCATAACTTAGGACAACCAACCAACCAAACCCCCCCTTTTTACTTGCTTTTATGTGTATGCATATATATCTACTCCTAGCATAATATCAACCATTTGTGCTTAAGCGCTTAGGAAGATCCCTCTTCTCCTTCGACGACCCCGATTTGCCGCTATCTACCTAGTTGTAGAAAGTAAGCAAAAAAGGCTTATAAATTATCTTTGAATAGGGGTGCGACGATCACCCGCTATTAGCTTATTAATAAATCACTTACTTTGCATTAGCATTCTACATCTTCACCTCTTCATTGTGTGATTGTGTTGGATGTGATGGCCTCCACTCTTCTAAATTGTGGTCTCGTGGTGTTGCGGTCACTGGTTCATCTTTTTCCTCAAGCGAGGTGTTGTGTATGTTTTGCAAACTGCTTCATTCATTTTAGATGTTAGTTCTAATGCTAGACTTTTCTTGACTAGGCAAGTATATACCATAAGCCCACCCTCAGCTGGGAAGTCGTGGTGAGTGGAGTAGGTTAACTTTTCATCAAATTGAATAAAGTGAATATGTGAGTGAGGCTCGAAATGTGAGCATATTATTGCTTTTCATTTTGACAATAAGTTGGATATAAAGTTAAAGATGACTTTACGGGTGAAGAATTGTGGAAGGGTGTGCCCGTAGGTTGTATTCCAATCTCTTTGGGTGGTGGTTACAAGTGGCCCAAAAAGTTAGGAAATTTTTTAAATTATAAAATTAGCGGTACATGTGCTAACTATAATAATGTGTGTAACAGTCATTTAAAAACTTCTTTGATTAGTGGAACTGATTTGGCAAGATTTATGTTATCGTTGAATATCCAGCTAGCTGAAGTTCTGTTAAGCCACGTGTGTGATGGGGAAGGTAGGCTACCTTTTGTGTAGCCCTATGTTTCCGAAGTATGGTGGGTGGGGGTAAAGTTTGTGATAGTGTACTTACCTCTAATGACATAGTTTCCTTAAGGGAGCATCATTCATTTCTGGATGATTGTGAAATTAGGATGTCTTGTACCGGTGATATGGTACAAGTTCCTTCATCTAGATGTTTTGGTGTGTATGAACATTATTTGTTGTATAGCCTGACCTTGATCGTCCTAGATTACATTGTGGGTGTGTTGGAGGCTTATGGAGTTCTCTTGCTCAGCTACACCCTCAGGGGGAAGCCATACTAGTAGTTTTGAAGCAAGGGTGTTGTAAGGCTAAGACAAATTTCACGACTGAATAGATTTCACCACTACAGGACAGGGGTATTTTCACCGGTAATTTTGGGCAATAGCACCGGTATTTTGGCACCCCAAAATACCGGTGAGTATGTATAGGGGTGTAAAAATTCAACACATTTGCACTGGTAAAATGAACCCGTGTAGCAAATTATTTGCATCGGCATTTTAGACATGTGTATAAATTCTGAAAGGTTGGGGGATAGAGTATCTGCACCGGTAATATTTGGAACACCAGTGTAGACATTTTGCACCGGTATTTAACATATGAACCGGTGTATAACCGTGATTTGTAATCCGTTATTATATATAACACCGGTCTTTCTTTTGTAATAGGAATATTGTTTTTTTGCACCGGAATAGTTTGCACCAGTATGTTTTTTGCACCGGTATTATTTCATGCATTGTTATTATTTAAATAATTTAAAAATAAATTATTAAAAATGTGATTTATTTTTACATCGGTATATTCATTTTCGACCGGTGTAATTTTTGGATAAAATTTGCAATGCCCAATTTGTTTTCCGATGGTCCCTCCAGGATCATTTCTGGGGCAACGACCGCCAGAGATACTTGTGAATTATTATAAATTGAAAATCTTTGAATTGGTAAGAAATTTGAAACAACCTATTACGAAAATATTGCTCGTAAAACACACGAATATTATTCAAACTATGAAATAGAAGAACTATCTTAAGCATGGATTGAAACAAAGTAAAAAATCACACAAGTTTATTATAACCAAACACCACCCATAGAATTATAATATCATCAACTATTGAAAATAAACCATCAACCTGTTATGTCATTCTTATCATCCAGAAATTGCAACATAGTGTTCGCCTGCAGCTGGTAGTCTTCGAGCCAAGCCCCACACTATCTCTCTGCTACACCTTGAAATTCCCACACATGGTACAATCCTTTACCCTCTGGGAAGATCTGTTAATTTCAAACTTACACTGTTAATCAATAATGTTGCGTTTACTAGAAATTAATAATAACAAATTGTGAGATGCAAGGTTTACCTCCAAGATATTGTTTGTCTTCCAGTGATTAACAAATTCTTCCATGAAGAGCATGATGGAGTATCCGCATTGCCACAAACCATTATGGGTTCGGTACTGCATAGGAAAGGTAAATGTAATTACTAACCCTAAACATAAAAAATTGAGGGATGAAATAATAGAATGACTTACCATGATGTTGTTGATTTTCCAAGTGTATTCGGGTTCTAGCTCTATCTTTCTCTTCTCCCTTTAGTATGCGCATGCAAGCCTGTTAAGAAAGTAAATTAAAATGGTTACTTCTTCCCGTATATTACCAAACTAGGATTTATGATTTGATTGATTGAAATACCTAGAAATGACACTGAGTTCGACCAAGATTTTTGGTTTGATACCCCCTAACAATGTGTCCAAAGTGAAAACCTTCTCTGTTCTGTGACTGATAATGATGAGGTACTAATAATTGCTGTTGGAAAAATTATGTTAACAAATTAATGAATTGGAAGTGGTTTGAAATGTGAATGTAATTTCCAGAAAGAAATACTTACATTCTTATGTGGGATACGATGTAGAACTCAGCATCCGTTGCTTTCATTGTTTCCCAAATTAGTTTGAAACAGAGTTCGACCTCCTGCTTGAAGTTGTTTACGTTGCCACTGTTGGATGGGCAGAATTGGACGCGGCCTTAATTAGTTTCCCATATTTTCTCCACAGGTGCCTGTAACGTTAATGATACTGAAAATGAATTCCTAATCAATTTTAAAAACATTAAGGTTGTAAGTTTTGAAACTCTTCCCATCATCACATCGACCTACGCATTATCAATCCAGGTTATCAAACGCATGTTCCCTAGTTTCTTCCCGAACTCGACCAGAACTTCTATTCCAACACCGTAGGTGTAATGGCGTGCGAATGTCGATGGTCGCAACATTGGGAAAAACATGCAGTCCTAATTCTTAATCATTTCGAGGATAACGACATTTGCTACCTTTATGAATTGCACATTGATTGGCCAATCTATCAGGTCTCTTTTGTTGACAATCTGCGAACGTAAAATGATATGAAATGATCACTTGAGTATGTAGTATTGAACTATCATTGCTAATGAATAATAATGGAACTCATTTTAGTGCAGTACCTTTTTTGGCAGCCTATTTAATCTTGGTCTTATAGATGGCCGGAAATTAGCCATCGATTGGGCTTTTTTCTCACCAGTATCCTATTACAAGGATTAATGAATACGGATACACAAAAGTACTTTGAGGAATTGAAAAATAATGTGTTACAAGAATTTACCTCATCGTCGGTGGTGAGAACTATAACCTTCTCGTCGTTATCGTCTGTATCACCTCTGGCATTGACATTATCGATGTCACTCAGTTGCTTATATGCCTTTCCTATTAAAGACACCGTCCAATCCACAATGCTATTGAGGGCCTCTCCAACATTATCGAAGTGGTGATCCACCGAGGGCAATCCCACCCTAGGACGGAGGGCTGGCTCGTATACTCTCACATGAGAAACACTTTCTTGTTGGTCATCCCAATGACAAGATACCTATCGCAACCCATGGGCGACCATTTTCTTCTTCCCGACAATGTCTTTAATAAAAATAGTTATGCATTCTCCATTCTGTTCGTATAATATTCTAGTGAATAGATAAAATGGCTATGGAGATAATTTGTGTGTAATTTAATGTATAGGACATGTATAGATTAATGAAGGTGTACCTATTCTAATCTTCCCTGATCGTGCACTAGATTAGGACATGCATATATTCAAAAAAAATCTCGTGTCATCTTCCTCTTCTGAACCCTTCTCGAATATGCTGGAAATGACTCTCTCTCCACCGGTAACGACTCCACCTCTATTGGGAACGGCTAGTCCTTTCGCCTGTAACAAATTGTCCTCCGCCGAACCATAGCGGAAAATAACTCTTCGACTAACACAAAATCCTTCCTTTCTGCCCTACAATCGAAATCCCCTCCCCTCAGCTCATCCCTACCAAATAACCTTGAGCTTACCCCAAAATCAGAACACCTAGGGGAACCGGCATGCCTTTACTCCGATGAAGAAATTTCTAAGCTCTCAGCCCACTATGCCAATGCCCTAGTTAGAAAATTCACCAAAGGCCAGCTCATAATGACTCAACTAGAGGCAGCTTTTAAGACAGTAGGCTTTGCTGGGAAGTACCAACTTGGATCATTGGATTATAAGCATGTCTTGATTAGATTCGACCAAGTGAACGACTACCAAAGATGCTGGATCAAGGGCCTATGGAGTTTCAATGATATCCAAATGAAGGTGCTCAAATGGTCACCAGACTTCTCCACACATAGGGAATCGCCAATCGTCCCAATCTGGTGCACAATCATGGAAGTTCCACTTTACTATTACAATACTTCGTCGATTGAGGCTATTGGTAATAGTATAGGAAACTTCATTAAGAAAGATCTAGGTACTGAAATGTTAACTAGCTCTGCTATTAAACTATGTGTAGAAATTGATCTTCAGAAACCACTTAACAATTTCATTAGATTAAGTTCGGTATCAAACAATAGGAAATACTCTATTGAATATGAGGACATTCCTATGTACTGTGACCATTGTGCTAAGCTAGGCCACTCACTTGATCAATGTAGAGCTATCCCCCAGAACCACACCCTACCACAGTGGCAAGCCAATGGAAATAAGTTCACTGAGGCACCAAATATGATTACAACAAACTAGCCTTCGAATAATTCCCATAATAATGGACAACTTAAGCATCAACTAGGCACAACAAACCCTACCCTAAATCCATCCTCCTATCTACCTCAGCATATAGAAGCAGGGACTGACAAAAATACCCCACAACCATCCCAAACCCCTCCAGCCTTGAGCCTAACTAACTCACCACATGCAGAACCTAAATCACCCCTTACAAAACTGTTAAATGCAACAGCTATAACTACCCCACACATTGTTCATATGGTCTATGCTAAGGATGATATACAGATTGGCTCCCACAAGCTTACTTTCCACCAGATTTCAGCTACTAATCCTGCACTTTCCAAACAAAGAAAGATGGAAAACAAATTCTCTTTATTGTAGGATATGAAACCCTTATCTCAAACAGAAGACTGCCTTGATCAGGAACTGCAACATAGGGAGGAGGAAGATAGATCTTTCACAGATAATCCCCAGTCTCTCTCAACACTATAGCATGATCAAACACAACCAACAGGTAACAATGACTACCAAGGTAAGTCTAAGCATAAAGAGAATAATTACTTTAGCCAGCTGAACAAGATAATGTTAAGATCAGCTACTAAGAGTCATAAATCATGTGAACAATGATACACAACACTACCATAAATTTTTTAGTTTGGAACCTAAGAGGTATGGAATCTTCAATGCTCAGATTGAAAAAATCTAATCAAACAGAAGAAAATTAAACTCCTATGTATCATTGAACCTATGCATGATAACAGTCAATGTCATTCCTATATGGAAAAGCTTAATTTCTCACATAATCTCCCTCTACATAATGGCAAAATATGGCTTATGTGGAATGACTCTCTATCTATCTCTTTGATTTCCCATCACAATCAGTTTCTGTATGTTAAGGTCCTTCACCCTTGCTCAAATACTGATATGGAAGCTGTTTTTGTTTATGGCCTGAGAACTAGGAAAGGTAGGAAAATATTATGGAATGACCTTAGCCTCCTACCTAACAATGATATTATTTACATAGGAGATTTTAACACAATCACCTCAATTACAGAGTATAAAGGCCCTAGCTCCCCTAATCTGGGTAGTATCAGAGACTTTAATAACTGGATTAACTCTAAAGGAATTCAGGAAATTAACACTGTGGGCAATTTATTCACATGGACAAACTCAAGGCTAAGAAACACTACCTCTAAGAGATTAGATAGAGAACTATGTAATGTGCAGTGGAGTACTAAATTCCCATCATCCTCTATCCAAACCCTTAACAGACAATCCTCTGACCATTGCCCTCTTTTCCTACAGGTTTCAACCTTAGTCCCCTCACACCCTAAGCCCTTCAGGTTTATAAACACCTAGTTTAACAGACCAGAGTTCATAAACCTAATAAAAGCCAACTGGAACACCCCCATCCCCTAGTCAGGAATGCAAGGATTCTATTTGAAATTAATCAGACTTAAGAAAATAATTAAGACATGGAATAAGGATTGTTTCGGTAATATTAACTCTAATGTACTCACAACAGAGGAAAATCTGAGACTACATGAAGTTACCTATGAATCCACCCACTCAGAATAAGACCTAATCAAACTTAATGAAAAAAGGGCCTTGTTAATTAGAGCACTAAAAGAAAAAGAAAAATTCTGGAAACAAAAATCAAGAACTAATTGGATTAAACTTGGAGATAACAATACACAGTTTTTCCATAAAACTGTAAAGGAGAAAAACTGCAGGCTCCATATCTTAAAAATTTAAAACAGACAGGGACAATGGCTCAATAACTACACAGAAATCCAAGAAGAAGCCACTGCCTATTTCTCTGAACTCCTATTTGAACCTAACATACCAGTTAACAACACCTACTACCCACATTTTCTCAGCCAAATAACTAGCACAATCTCTGAACAAGATAATTTTTCTCTGTCTAAACAGTTTCAGAAGAAGAACTTAGACTAGTGGTTAACAGTCTGAATAAAAATAGTAGCCCTGGCCCTGATGGTTTCTCAAGTAAGTTCTATACCAAATGCTGAGACTTCATCAAAGAGGATCTGAAATCTGCAGTCAATGATTTCCTCTTAGGCACAGATATGCCAAGAGGCATCACAAGCACTTGGATAGCCTTAATTCCAAAAAAACAAATCCCATCCTCTTTTGATGATTACAGGCCAATCAGTCTTTCAAATATAGCTAACAAGGTATGCTCTAAGGTGCTAATGGAAAGGCTGAAACCATATATGGAAAAATTAATATCACCAAACCAAACAGCCTTCATGAAAAACAGTGACATTTCTGATAATATTATCTATCTTCAGGAAATGATAAGATTTTTAGATTAAAAAAATAGAGTGCCTAACTATACACTTAAACTAGACATTAGGAAAGCTTTTGATAGGGTAAACTGGAACTTCTTAAGAAGCATTCTTTGTAGATTTGGTTTTACAGGTAATTTTTTGAATGCTATTATGAATAACCTCTCTCAGGCTCATTTCTCAGTGCTCATGAATGGGAATCCGGTTGGCTTTTTTAAAGCTACCCGAGACATCAAATAAGGTGACCCCTTATCTCCCTTTCTCTTTAACATTTTTTTGAAGCTTTCTCTAGAAGCCTATCTTTTATCTTCATGAACAATAAACTTAAGTACTATCAGCTCCCCTCTGCCATCACACCAGCCTCACACTTAAGTTATGCTGATGACACCATCATATTTATGCAGACCTCAAAATCCAACCTAATAAGGATTAAAGCTTTTTTAGAAATTTTGAACTCACCCCAGGCCAAAAAATTAACTATGAAAAATCTGATTCCTATATTATCAAAAGAGCTACACCTGCAAGGATTAATCAGATTAGGACAATCCTAGGAATGAAAAAAAAGGATCTTTCCCATTTAAATACCTAGGCTGCCCAATTTTTAAGGGAAGAACACTCAACACATATTTCCAACCACTGCTTGAACTTATTGATAAGAAGCTCAAAAACTGGAAAAATAAGTGGTTAAGTTTATGAGGTAAACTGGTTCTCATTCAATCATGTATATATTCCTTTCCATAGCATATATGGTCTGTACTAAAGCCTCCTAAATAGATAATTAAGACTCTGGAAAGGAAAATGTCCAGATTTTTTTGGGGAGAAACTGAAGGAAAAATGAACAAAGTTTGGAGGAAGTGGTCAGACCTAAGTGCACATACATTTCAGAATGGATTAGGTTTTAGATCTGTTCAGGAAATAATTGATTCATACTCCCTTAAACTGTGCTAGAAATGCCAAAAAGGCACCACTATGTGGTCTAAACTGATATGGTCACTACCTCAATCACACAGAAAATCCCAAACTTGGAAGAGAATCTGCACTATCAACTCTTTTGCTGAAAATAACTCTATGGTTATTCATGGCCAAGGCAATTGTAACTTCTGGACTGCTAATTGGTGTCCAAATGGCCCACTCATTAACTGTGTCCCTCTCTCTGTCCTTTCTATTCATTCCTCCAGCACAGTAGCAGATTTTATTAATGATAAATGATATCTCTTAACTCAGATTTCTCCTTATTTAGAACATGATACTCTGATCTTCTTGCAGGATGCAGATATTAACAAGGAAAGAGTAGATAAACTGATTTGAAAACCAGAGAAGAATGGAGCATTTACCTTCAAATTAGCATACAAGGCCCTCACTCAATTACCAAGTACCTTTCCTTCTTCCAAAATGATATGGAACCCCAAGTTGCAGAAAAAAATTTCAATCTTCACCTGGAAAATGCTAAACTCTTTTTTGCCTTTTGATGATGTTTTAATGAAATGTGGTTTTAGCCTAGCTTCTAAATGCCTAGCATGCAACCAAGCTGATTCTATTGAACATTTCTTTATTTCATGTCACCTGGCTCAATCAATTTGGAGTGATAATAAAACTATCATGGGTAATAACATACACACTTTAGACAAACTAACTGACAGATTCTTTGCATATTGGAAAACCTGTGACCTTCCTAAGGTTCATAGTATTATTTTTAGCTTGCTGCCCTCTTTGATTTGTTGGTCACTATAGAAATCTAGAAATGCTTTCTATTTTGATAA
This sequence comes from Rubia yunnanensis, assembly GCA_037428765.1. Lineage (NCBI taxonomy): Eukaryota > Viridiplantae > Streptophyta > Magnoliopsida > Gentianales > Rubiaceae > Rubia > Rubia yunnanensis. The sequence goes on from CM075070.1 coordinate 28,893,505, forward strand.
CAAAAATTTTTCACCACTACATATCTGTAAAGAAGTTAGAGAGCTAATTTTTTTTTATCCCTTTTAGCCAAACCTTGCTCCACAAATAAACATCCCAATATAAGCTTCCCCATCTCCTCACTGATCCCACCTCTTAGACCTCCTCCAAAACCATCTATCTCCATAGTCTACTGGGAAAGACCGAAACCTAATACTATAAAAGTTAATGTGGATGCCTCCTGGTCTTCTACTAACTCAACACTTGGCCTTTTAGCCAGAGAAAATAATGGTAACCCATGCCTACTCAGATCCTTAACCACCACTGCCAAATCACCACTTGAAGCTGAAATGAAAGCCATCCTTTTTGCTTGTCAAGTTTTCCCAAGTTTGAATTGCAATTTCATAATAGAATCAGACTCACTGCTAGCAGTGAATATGATAAAAAATCCAAATAAAGCTAAATGGTCCCTCTATACACTAGCTTTTCAAATCCACTCCTTACTAAAAGAGGCCACACTCAAACATGTTTTCAGAGAATGCAACTCTGTTGCTGATTCAATTGCCAAACTCAAATCCACTCACCTTGTGGAATCCATCTTAAACCTTTCTAACATCCCTGCCAACATCACAGGCCTTATTAATCTAGATAGGGATCATACCGCTACATTAGAACTCATATGCATGCTACAGAGGATGATTGATACTACTAATTTCTATTTTTTCCCTCTTTCTTTTTATACTCTGCCTCAGGAACCCCTGCAGATCCTCACACTTGGGATGCAAATATGAAAATACATGCAGTGCTCTAGTTCCTCTTGTTGATTTAAGAAAAAGGATGATTTCTACCACACACAACATCATTCATCAGTCCAAGACCAGTTGGTTTAACAGCAATAGTTTCAAATATGACATGACATGCAGTGCTTCAGTGCTCCAGTTACTCCTGTTTTGATTTAAGCAAAAGGCTGTTTGGTATACACCACACCACACAAGACCGGTTGCTCAGGTTGATTTCCATACACCACACACAGCATCATCCATCACACCACCTCCTTTGTTTTTTTCCTGGATTGTATGGTTTTTTTGTAATGGCAGAATGGTAGTTGCCTGGCCAAAGTGAGGAATTAACACATGGGGTGGAGATTATTAACTTTGGAAATGCAACTACTATCTCTACTCATTATCACAAATGTAATTTCAAACTCCAAACTATAGGCTCTAGATGCTACCTATTCTTTTGGAGGCAACAAGGTTGCCTCAGTAGAAAGTACGCAAAATTAACTCTCTGTAACTAGCTCTTATTTTTAAAGGCTTGGGAACCCTTATATATAATCCCTCACCCTATGGTGTTTTTAAAAAAAAAGAAAAAAAAGGTGTACCTATTCATATCCTTCTCCGTCGCTGGGCTCTTCACCGGACATTGTAGCAACTGCAACAATGTTATCAATTGCCTTCTCTATAAACTTCTTGGGATCGTCAAGGCCTGGCAGAATCCGAACACCGCTTGCAGATGCTAATCCCTTCACAAATTGCTCTAGGTATAATACCATGTCTTTCACGACCAGTTGATCATTAGATGGTCTCATCTGGGCTGTCTTCTTGGTTGAAGAATTGCTACTATACTTGCTGTGGGAAAGATGAGGAACAACCACCGCTGTGGGTAGACCCATTTGAGTTCCCCTATACCTGCCTGGGTGATCCTTCTTCTCTGTCACTTTTATGAGGACGTCTTCACCCGGTTGCAGTTCCAATGCTTCTTTTTCCTTAAGCTCATTCAATTTCAACTGAGAAACATATAGACTACCACGTGCTTTTTCCCTGCCTTCTCAAATAAATTTTTAGCTTAAACTTTTCCCATCCTTCTCAATTTTTCCCTCCAGCTTTTGTCAAGTCGTCGTCCACTTCATCAATAGTTGCCCTTCCTTTGCTGGTGCTCTTTCCCTTTCCCTTGCAAACTGGTGTTTTGGCCAACTGTTTACCGACGTCTTCTCCTTCAACATCCCCTATAATCACATCACCATGTTCCACAGTTTCTTCATTCTCTTCACTAGTCGGGTAATTTGTTTACGTTTCTTCTTCTTTAAATTATATCTTCAACGGATCATTTTTGGAGGAGGTTGGTCTTCCACTTCAACCTTCTGATCGACCACATTCTTCACCTCTTCTTCCTTCTTCATAACTGGTCATTTCCTCTTCATGTTTAATTTCCCCTTCTTCGACGACATCTAAAACAATAGAATAGAAAATTATCAATCCAAACAGTAACTGTACTTAAAAGACCAACATTGATAGAACATGGCATAGAACTTGACCACCAAATTCATAAAAATTTTGAGCAAAAAATGGCATAGAACTTGAACAAAAAAGGCATGGAACTTGATATAAAATGAAATTGAACCTTATAGAAGTTGATAGAAAACCATACCAATCTCTTTGGATTAGAAAAAATAGGCCTACAACTGAGGAATTATCACTCCCCCCAAACATGACTATCAACATTATCACTAATAAAAAACTATAGTACTACATCATCCTTCCACAAAAAATGTAAAATGTTTTAACCCCACAATTGTATAAATATACCATTCAAGTTACCCTTTTAACCTTTTCCAATTTACATGTTTTTGTTCATAGAGGCATATAGTCGAACATGTGTTGTGCATGAGGGTTGGAATGTTTTTTTGAAGAGAAATTGATATGGAAACCCATGGTAACATAAACATCAACACTTACCTTCACCAATGGAGCGTTTGTGTTGCTACTCCCTTTGGTTGAACTCGCTAAGAATGGAATGGGATGAACCTATGCAAGCACTTTCTTCTCTTGTGTTGTCAAGGGTTGATGAAGAGTTGTTTCTCTTGTGTTACTTCTCTTGTGTTGCTCAACCCTATATAGGATAGATGATGGGAGTTACAATGATTGATGAGGAGTTAGCATCGATTTTTTTAGCACTGGTGCAAATAATGGAATATCAATGGTTTTTATTTTGATAGCACCGGTTCTAAAACCGGTGTTAATTTAGCACCAGTTATAATTATGTTAGCACCGGTTTTTTATAATAACCGATGTTAAATAACACCGATCAGAAAACTGGTGCTAGAATTGATGAATACCGGTGTTAAACTAACACCGGTCAAAAAATTGGTGCTAAACAAATGTACCATTGATGCTATGTTCGATGACATTGTAAGAGATTTTGAGAGGAAGCCTAAAATGTTGAGTGCTTTGCTCGATGAAAAAGAGAAGCCATTGTATCCGGGATGTAAAAGTAAGGATACCATAATCTCTTTTTTGATGAAGGTTTTCAATTTGAAAGCTACAAGTTCTTGGAGTGATGCAAGTGTGAATTCACTCCTAAAGCTTCTAAAGGATAAGTTTCTGGAAGGGAATGGAAAACCAAAAAACTTTTATGAGGCCAAGAAAATATTGTGTCCACTCAGTTTGGAATACAAGAAAATACATGCATGTCCAAATGATTGTGTGTTGTATAACGGTGATGTGAAAGACGTGGTTCAATGTCCCGTGTGCAAACATTCAAGATATAAGGGTGTGAGGAATGATGATGATGGGTGTTTGGGTAAAAAGAAGAAAAAGGTCCCATTGAAGTGTATGTGGAATCTTCCTTTAATTCCTAGGTTAAAGAGGTTATTCACGAATTCAAAAGATGCAAAGAACTTGCAATGGCATGGAGAGCGGGAAAGACCAAGCGACGACAAGATAACACATCTGGAAGATGGTGAACAATGGAGAAATTTTGACAAGCGATATCCTTCATTTGGTTCAGAGGTTAGAAATTTACGCCTTGCATTGTGTACTGATGAAATGAATCTATTTGGTAATATGTCATCGAAGCATAGTTCTTGGCCCGTGATGTTGGTTATATATAATTTCCCCCTTATTTGTGCATGAAACGTAAATATGTTATGATGCCTTTGCTAATCTCAGGTCCTAGACAACCTGGGAACAAGGTTGATGTGTATTTGAGACCACTGATCAATGATTTGAAAGATATTGTGGGAAGAAAAAGGGGTGTTGGTATTTGATGCACATATGAATGTGGAGTTTCAATTGTGTTCCATGCTTTTTTGCATGATCAATAATTTTCCAACCTATGGAAATTTGTCGGGCTATGTGGTGAAGGGGCACAAAGCATGTCCTATTTGGGAGGAGAAGATAAAATTCAAACAGCTAAGACATGGAAGAAAGACAGTGTATATTGGCCATAGAAAATGGCTGCAAGGAAACCATAAATACCGGGAGGATGTGGTCAATTTTGTTGGTGGGAAAGAAGGAAGGAAATCCCCTACACCAATAACTGGTGTGCAGATTCACAATAAGGTTAAGAAATTGAGAGTGGTGTTGGGAAAGTATAAAGGCAAGGACAGAATACATTGTGATGGTCCATGGAAGAAAAGATCAATATTGTTTGATCTACCGTACTGGGATTATCTTGAGGTTAGGCATTGCCTAGAAATGATGCATATTGCGAAAAATGTTTGTGAAAGTTTGATAGGCACCCTCTTGAATATTCCCTGGAAGACGAAAGATAGTTTGAATGCCCGGTTGGACTTGGTTGATTTGGGAATCAGAAATGACCTCGCCCCAGAAGTGAAGGGTAGGAGGACTTACTTGCCCCTTGCACCTTGTACATTGTCAAAGGAGGAGAGAATCTCAGTTTGTGATAGTTTGAAATCAGCCAAGGTCCCAATTGGTTATTCATCGAATGTGAGTCGGTTAGTTACGATGGATTATCGGATGATCGGGTTGAAATCTCATGATTGTCATATTTTGATGCAACAACTGTTACCTATTGCTATTCGTGGGGGTAATGGAGGCTGACGTAAGGTACTCAATCACTAGACTTTGTTTATTTCATAGGCCGGAAGTCTATTGATCGGGACCATTTGGATTTCCTCCAAAAAGAGGTTGTTGTTGTGCTATGCAAGTTGGAAATTTATTTTGCTCCATCTTTTTTTGATATAATGTTTCACTTGGTTGTTCATTTAGTAAAGGAGGTAAAGATATGTGGTCCAGTTGGTATGCGTTGGATGTATCCTTTCGAGTGTCACATGAAAGTCTTCGAGGGATACGTGAAATGTATGAGTTGGCCGGATGCTAGTATTGTTGAGAGGTATGTTACCGAAGAAGTAATTGAATTTTTCTCTAGATATTTAGAGGAACATAAAAATTTTGGGGGGCCCCAGAATAGACATGTTAGAAGGAAGGAAGGAAAACCAAGGTTAAAGGGAATGTTATTTACTCCATTGAATAGTGATCTGATGTCAGTTCATTTGTATGTGTTGAGGAATTGTATGGAGACTACTACTTATATGACCAAGCACCTTAACTTGATCACAGAGTCTCATCCCACGTGGCCCCCTAATAAAGTTCAGTTGGAGTACAATGACAAGTTTGTGAATTGGTTATATGATCGATGCAATGTAGGTGATTACGACCCAAAAATTAGGGCATTTGCAAGGAAGCCTTACTGCATGGTTTTGAGGTATTCTGGATATGACATGAACGGTTTCTATTTTTCTACTAGGGACCAAGATTTAAAGAGCACAACACAAAATAGTTGGGTATACATTGAGTCGGAGACTATGTGGAAAGCAAGTAAGAAAGACAATAAACTAGTCTTAGCTGTGATGTCATTTTATGGTGTTATTGATGAGATTTGGGAGCTTGGCTATGGAGAATTCAAGATTCCAGTTTTCAAGTGCCAGTGGTTTGATAACAGAACTGGAGTTTGAACTGATGACACAATGGGATTTACCCTTGTTGACCAGACTCGTGAAGCATATGAAAATGATCAGTTTATTTTGGCTGAACAAGTAAGACAAGTTTTCTACGTAAATGACTCGTGCAATGTAGGTTGGCCTGTTCTGTTACAAGGTAAGAAATTATCTTTTTGTGATGAAATTGATTTTGAAGTTACAAGTGAAAGGTTAGAGTTTCCCTCTACATAATAACAACGGGATTGAGGCTGGAGAAATACGGAGGAAACACAGAGATGACATTTGGATAGATGAAGATGGCCAAGAAATTTGAGTCGTTCAATCCAAGAAGAGGAAGATGGTTGAAGACTAGCGATGGTGACCAATGAATTTGAGATAGTATTTATGTATTTTTGTATTTTTTTGTGTATTGTACACCACTGTTTACTATTCTACAACTATGTTCCAATGGGTCCCCATTTTGAGCAGCTCTGTGAGCTGCAGCGCGCTGCCGCTGTTTTGGTAAAGCCTTGGACAAAATTACCTTCATTTTCCTATGGTAGCTGCTGCCAGCTGCAGCGCACTACAACTCTTTTGGTTTAGCACGCTGTAGCTTTTTCACACACACATTACCTGTTTTGAGTTGCTTGTTCGATTCCTCTAAGACAAGAACATGAATACGTTACGAGACTAGAAATGTCAAATTCCAAAATCACATCCAAAGAGTAGAAACACAGTAGCAACATATGTTTTTGGAAATAAAAAATCTACTAATCAAAGTTCGATATTAACCTAGCAAAAGAAACAACCTGACAAAATGAAGATGTGAGCTCAATGTAGGTAGTCAATCCCTTCGTGAGCTATTCTCCCAGGTGTTGGACGTTGGCGAATCTAAGGTAGGGATTGGACCCAATTCCCTGATTCTCTCGCCACACATAGCTGTGAGAATCTTCCCAACCCGCGATGTCCATCGCACCAAGTGATCCACCTTCAGTTGCAATGCTGCCATGTCCCCATCCGAGTTCTCCTTAGATGATTTACTTGTTGCCGCCCTAGATGACTTTGCAGCATTCTTCTTCTTTGAGAATACTAGAGGGTATATGGGGAGCTTTGGCATCATTGTGACATCATCATCTTTGAATCTGCAACCTACTTCCATGCATTTGGCAGTGATGAGTGAGGAGAAGACTATGCAATTATGGGCATTGACGCAATCCCAGATGTACCCCATTATCGTACCCCCAACATCGATGCTCATGGTTTTCTTGATCTTGTAGAGCAGCAACATACGGGACCGATGAACCTCACTATCCATTTTCAGCGGGAGAAGCCGGGCAGCTATGAAATTGTACCACACGTTCATGTCTTAAGTCAAGCATTTCTTCTCAAATGCTGGACCATTCTTGTGGCAGATTCCGGATAACTTCATCGCTATCGTCACAAATATCTTTTATGATGTCTTCCCATGAAGCTTTTTGAACAGCTTTGTCGGTGGCTTCGTACAAATTTGAGGGCTTCGGTTGTAGAACCTGTTGATCACATCCGCTGCAAGCTCAACGAACTGACCATGGAGGAAAACATCTGGACAATTCTTGTACTTCATAAGCGTCAAGAACTCACATGCCATGGTCTGGTTTGCACGAGGCGTTGGATGTATCCTTTCAAGCGTCACATGAAATTCTTCAAGGGATACGTGAAATGTATGAGTCGGCCGGATGCTAGTATTGTTGAGAGGTATATTATCGAAGAAGTAATTGAATTTTTCTCTAGTTATTTAAAGGAACATAGATATTTTAGGGTGCCCAAGAATAGACATGTTGGAAGGAAGGAGGGCAAACCGAGGACAAGGGGAATGTTATTTACTCCATTGAATGGTGATTTGATGTTACTTCATTTGTATGTGTTGAGGAATTGTATGGAGACTACTGCTTATGTGACCGAGCACCTTAATTTGATCAAAGAGTCTCATCCCACGTGGCCCCCTAATAAAGTTCAGTTGGAGTACAATGACAAGTTTGTGAATTGGTTATATGATTGGTGCAATGTAGGTGATTACGACCAAAATATTAGGGCATTTGCAAGGAAGCCTAACTGCACGGTTTTGAGGTATTCCGGATATAACATGAACGGTTTCTGTTTTGCTACTAGGGACCAAGATTTAAAGATCACAACACAAAATAGTGGGGAATACATTGAGTTGGAGAATATGTGGTAAGCAAGTAAGAAAGACAATAAACCAGTCCGAGCTGTGATGTCGTTTTATGGTGTTATTGATGAGATTTGGGAGATTGACTATGGAGAATTCAAGATTCCGGTTTTGAAGTGCCAGTGGTTTGATAACAGAACTGGAGTTCGAACTGATGACACGATGGGATTTACCCTTGTTGACCAGAATCGTGAAGCATATGAAAATGATCAGTTTATTTTGGCCGAACAAGCAAGACAAGTTTTCTACGTAAATAACCCATGCAATGTAGGTTGTTCTATTGTGTTACAAGGTAAGAAATTCTCTTTCCGTGATGAAATTGATTTTGAAGTTATAAGTGAAAGGTTAGAGTTCCCCTATATTTCCCCTCTACTTAATAATAACAGGATTGAGGCAGGAGCAATACGGAGGAAACACAGAGATGGCATTTGGATAGATGAAGATGGCTAAGAAATTCAAGATGTTCAATCCAAGAAGAGGAAGATGGTTAACGGCTAGCGGGGGTCGATCAATGAGTTCGAGATAATATTTATGTATTTTTGTAGTTTTATGTGTAATGTACACCACTGTTAACTATTCTACAACTATGTTCCAATGGGTCCCCATTTTGAGCAGCTCTGTGAGCTGAAGCGCGCCGCGGCCAGCTGAAGCGCGCCGCGGCCAGCTGAAGCGCGCCGCGGCCAGCTGAAGCGCGCCGCGGCCAGCTGAAGCGCGCCGCGGCCAGCTGAAGCGCGCCGCGGCCAGCTGAAGCGCGCCGCAGCTTTTTCACGCACACATTACCTGTTTTGAGTTGCTTGTTCGATTCCTCGAAGACAAGAACATGAATACGTTCAATCCAATAAATGTGTTATGGTCCGTAATGCGCCAGCAAAATGTTAACACAAGCCAGAATATTAACGGGTGGTCAGAATGTCGAAGAAAAGTTAGAAAACAGGGTGTTCAGAATATTAACGGAAAATTAGAAAGCTGGGTGGTCTGAATATTAACGGAAGCAGGGAAAACTTGAAAAACCTAAATAACCTGACATGAAAATTTTCTTTCAGGAATACACAATCAGCTTTCAAAATAAAGAATACAGAATCAGGTTTTTGGTGAGATTCATGTTTTCTCACATGCAGAATACAGAATCCAGATTTTTCAGAATTACTCCCGCATTTCAAAAATAAAAGCACAAGCGAAATAAGAAAACTAGGTGGACAGAATATGAACAATACCACGAATAAATTCTCCATCCAGAATAACCTCACTTGAAAATTTTCGAGGGGTTATACAATAAGTTATTTTCCAGAATCATTCTTTTTCACATTCAGAATAAATAATCAGGTTTGTACACAATTACTCATGCATTTCCAAAACAAAAGCACAATAAGGTTCATCACAATTAGGCATTTTCATGAAATCAAACCTACAACATAGAAAAATTGTAGACAATCCCTAGGAAACCAAACACGAGTGTGTATCCGCTTACCTAATTTGGACTATGGTTTGTTGACGAAAGGTGTTTGGAGTGCGGACGGTGGTTGGTAGATAGAGCTTGGCTGATGGAGCTTGGCGGACGGAGCTTCGTGGATGTTAGCTTGGTGGAAGGTGTGTGGTGGAAAGGACGGAGCTCGGCGGAGGTGGAATTGAACGGGCATATCGGAGGGAGAAGGGAGGGTGGAGGTAGCGGGGTCGGCAAAGGGAGTGGAGACGGTGGAGGGAGCAGGGATAGAGTTAGCCGGTGGAAGGAGCGGGGAATGTAGAGGGAGCTTGGGAGAGGAAAGGTGTTAGGGTATTGGCAGGGTTGAGTGACCAATTTCACAAACACATTGCACCAAGACAAGGTAAAAAATGGGCTGAATTTTACACCCAAATGGGCTGAATTTTACAAAGACATGGGTTGAAAAATGTTAACTGTATTAAGAGGCACAGATCGAGGCTGGAGGGGCAAAATGGGCTCGAGGGGGCAAAAGGGGCTCGGGGGGTTCAAGGTTACAGGGGTTCAGGAGCCTCGAGGAGCTGGAGAGCTCAAGGTGTATGAGAGCTCGAGGGCTCGAGGGACTGGAGAGCTCGAGTGGCTGGAGAGCTTGAGGGGCCGGAGACCTCAAACCTCTAGGGGCCGGAGACCTCGAGGGGTTAGAGACATCGAGGGGTGGAGGGATTTGAGAGGTGGAGAGCTTCGAGGGGTCAAGTGGTCGAGGGGTCAAGGGGTCAAGTGGTCGAGGGGTCAAGGGGTCGAGGGATGGGGGCGATGGGTTTGAGGGGTGAAGGGGTACGAGGGGTCGAGGGGTAGATGGGTTCGAGGGGTCGAGGTGTGGATGGGTTCGAGTGGTGGAGGGGTTCAAGGGGTTGAGGGTTCGAGGGGTGTATGGGTTCGAGGGGTCGAGGGGTCTCGAGAGGTGGATGGGTTCGAGGGGTCGAGGGGTTCTAGATTATAGGGGTTCGAGGGGTGGAGGGGTTCGAGGTTAGAGGGGTTCGAGGGGTGGATGAGGTTGAAGGGGTGGATGAGGTGGATGAGGTTCTAGGGGTACGAGGGGTGGAGGGGTTCGAGATTAGAGGGGTTCAAGGGGTGGAGGGCTTCGAGGGTTCGAGGGGTTCGAGAGCTCTAGGGGCTCGAGTGGTTCGAGGGGTGGATGGGATCGAGGGGTTAATGGGTTCGAGGGGTTCAAGATTAGAGAGGCTCTAGGGGTGGAGGGGTTCGAGGTTAGAGGGGTTCGAGGGGTGGATGAGGTTCGAGGGGTGGATGAGGTTCGAGGGGTACGAGGGGTGGAGGGCTTCGAGGGGTGGATGGCTTCAAGGGCTCGAGGGGTTCGAGAGCTCGATGTGCTCGAGAGCTCGAGTGGATCGAAGGGTTCGAGGGGTGGAGGGCTTCGAGGGTTCGAGGGGTTCGAGAACTCAAGGGGCTCGAGAGCTCGAGGGGTGGATGGCTTTGAGGGGTGGACGGGTTCGAGGGGTGGACGGGTTCGAGGGTGGACGGGTTCGAGGGATCGAGGGGCTCGAGAGCTCGAGTGTGTTATAGTAAATCAGGATTGATTTTAACGCTTCTGGAGAAGTGCTTATGACTAGGCCAGAGTGTTAGTAGGAATTTACTTCCTTTTGTATTCTATTTATTTCTGTCTAACAATAGATCATTTTCTAATATTGTTATACTATTGTTAGAGTAAATGGTTGCTAAGCTAGAGTTATACTCATATTCTGTTTCCTTATTGTACTCTATATATTTTTGTGAGCAATACAATAATTGGTTACGACGACTGAAAAACAGTCTTCCTGTCATCCCTAACTTACAGAGGCGACTCAAATACAGTCTTCCTCAAGTGCAACTAAGTGAGGCTACTACCAAGCGAGACACTTAAATATGTTTGTATTGACTTAGGCTAATTCTTGGTTCGACTCTAATTCTCTAGCCCTCGAACCTCGAACCTCGAACCTCGAGCCCTCGAACATCTCCCCTCGAGCCCTCGAACATCTCCCCTTGATCCCTCAAACCTCATGCCTTAAGCCCTCGAGCCTCATTCCTCGAGCCCTCAAACCTCCTGCCTCTAGCCCTCGAACCACCTGCCTCCTGACATTAATTTTTTTCTTTAAACTCAGGGGTATAATGGTTATTTTACATATTTTGACCAATTTTACCATTGACTTTCCCTAAAAACCACCTTTGGGGACCAAAACTTATCATTTTGAATTTGTTGGGTACCGTCTAAGGGTTGTTTTGCAAATGGGCACCAAAAGATAGTAAAAGATACTTTGTAGGGGACAAAAAACAATTTATTCTAATGTTTTTTTTAAAAAACATTTAAAAGTATAAAACAATAAAATGACCCAACAAAGCATCATTTTCCTTCCCTCCCAAATTTTCCCTATTCCCTGCATAACCTTAACCCCAAATTTTCGTACCCCTCCCACCCCAACACCTCTACCGATTTCCCTCTTCCCTCCATAACCTTAACCCCAAATTTTCCCTCTTTCCACCATAACCCCCTGCCAAATTTTCCCAAAGATATTGTGTATCCCTTCACCATTTAGTTCAAGCGATTCTACTTCCCAATCTTGGTTGCGATCCTACTTCCAAAATTTGCTAGAGATTCTGCTTCACAAATTTGGTCCCCATTCTGGTCGGATTTTCGATCCAGTAAAGCGGGTTACAAAGGTGGCCAGATCTTGGAAAAATACAATACCGCCGAGAGTGTGTACCAATAAGGTATGAATGATTGGTCCCACTCTAATCCCCGGGACTCCGGAGATATCCAGGGCAAGGAGACCTTTAAAGAAAATTGGGACTGACATAATATCCACATCTCCTTAGAGATGGTTATCCATAGGCAATTTTTCCAAAACATCTGCAGGATGGTTAGCTTCCCGGGGGATATACTGGATAGGGATTGAGAGCTGTGCTCTGTGTAGTGTACTACAGATTGAGAAAACTTTCCAAGGACAAAGGGATGGATTAATAATCCCCTTGACTGCAGTTAGGCAGTCTGATTCAATAATATAGTTGTGCAAAGAGAGTTCTGAACAGATATTATAAGCACTTTGAATAGCTAGAAGCTCAGCATGTAAAGGATCAGAACTTTGAAAAGTATTAACTCTCATTTTGATCAAGAATCCCCTCCAATCCCTTACAATCACTGCGGTAGCAGATTGACCACCAATTTTCCAGGAAGCATCCGTATTTATTTTGTAGCCTCTATCTGGTTTTTGCCATTTTACAATCGATATCAGTTTTTTCTTCTTACTAGAAATTTTAGGAATGATATTAGCCAGAATCCATCTCTTGTTCTTTTCAGTATTTCCATAAAATTGATGAGCAGTAAAGATTTGGTAAATCATCCCTTTGATTTCAAGGAAACATGCTTCAGAAGAGAAAGCTGTGTTTTCAAAGATTATTTTGTTCCTATAGATCCATAAGAACCAGACTGTAGCCACTAGGGAAACAAAAATCAGGTTTTCATGTATCTTGGAATCAGCTGGATATGCTAAAAGAAATTGTACTCTATTTTTAAAACTACTGAATCCAGGTGAAGGTAGCTGTAACAGGGAGAGGACCTTTTGCCATACAGCATTGGAAGATATACATGAATTAAAATAGTGATCAAGATTTTCAGAATGATTATGCAAATAGGGCATCTGGAAGCAAAAGAGAAACCAAAACTGTTAAGTATGTTGTCAAAAGGTAATAGACCATTTAGGACTCTCCATAATAAGACAGACATTTTACCAGGAAGAAAAGAAGTCCAGACCTTAGAAAAATCTCTGATGCATGGTTTCCGTATTTTGAAAATTGAGTATGCTGACCTGATTGAGAAGTTTCCATCCAAATTAGGAGTCCAGGCGAGCTTGTCTTTGTGTGTATAATCCAAAGTAGCCACCTGCAGGGAATAGGTAATGTTGGTAGCCAAGTGTGGCTCCAGAAGTGGTAGGAAAGATTATTTACCCTCAATGAAAGATCTGAGAGAGATATCTGTAAAAGGTAGATCAATGTGTTCTGGCCATTTGTAAATTAAAGCTCCATTACCTATCCAATTTGCATTCCAAAAAGAACAATCTCCTACTCCATAGAGGACTCTAGAAGCACTGTTTGCAATAGCAGTAATTCTTGTAATCCTAGACCAGGTATGAGATTTTTTATATGAGTCAGGTAAAGACCATATAAGAGAAGCCCACTGAGTATTGTTATGTTGCAACTTCCACCACAGTTTACAAGAGAAAGCTTCTACTATTGCATTTAGATCTCTAAATCCTAAGCCATTTTCCTGAACTGGCAAACACATTTTCTTCCAGGTTCTCCACTTTGTTTTGTCTCCATGTTCACCCTTCCCCCAGAATAGACTCGAAGCAGCTCTCTCCATTTTTTTAGGATTATCCTAGGGGGTCTTAAAACTGCAAAAATATGAGTAGGGATGGAAAGGAGACAGTGATTAATCAAGGTAATCCTACCAGCTGAGGATAGCCATCTATTTTTCCAATTGTTAATCATTTTTTCCATTCTTTCTAAAACTGGAAGGTAATGGACCTTTAAGTTTCTACCAGAAAAAATAGGTACACCTAGATATTTGAAAGGAAAAGACCCTTTCTTCATTCCCAAAATCCTCTTGACTGTGAGAAAAGTTTGAGGAGGGATGTTCTGAGCTAAGAAAAACTCAGATTTGGAGAAATTGACTTTTTGTCCGGATGTACTCTCATATGCTAACAAAAACAGTTTAAAAAGTTTCAGATCATTTGACCTGGTGGTCAAAAATATGGCAGTGTCATCAGCATACATGATATGTGTAAGGGGGGAGCATGTAGTGGGGAGACTGAAATATTGCAAATAACCCTCTGAAAACATTTTCTTGAGACTTCTAGAAAAAGCCTCAGACAGAATGTTATACAGAAAAGGGGATAGAGGATCCCCTTGCTTGATGCCTCTGGAGGAAGAGAAAAAACCAGATGTCACACCATTCACTAGAACAGAGAAGTGTGCAGCAGCAATGTTGTGCATTATAAGTGCTACAAATTTTCCATGGAAGCCAAATTTTAGTAGGATTGAATTTAGAAATGACCAGGAGACCCTGTCAAAAGCCTTTTGCATATCTAATTTAACTATCAGATTTTTGACCATAGATTTCCTAGACAATAATCTGGTCATCTCTTTCATTAAAATGGCATTATCAGAGATATCCCTCCCTTTGATGAATGCACTCTGCTCAGGAGAGATCAGAATGTGCATTAAAGGTTTAATCCTCTCCAGAAGCAGTTTAGAAAAAACTTTATTAACAAAGTTAGATAAACTGATTGGCCTAAAGTCTGCAAAAGTTGTGGGGATTTTCTTTTTTGGGATTAAAGTGAGCCATGTACTTGAAATGGCTTTTGGGATGTTACCATTTATTAAGAAGTCATTTGCAGCAAGCAAGAGATCTTGTTTGATGGTTTCCCAGAAATGAGTGTAGAATTCACCTGAAAATCCATCAGAGCCAGGAGCACTGGATTTGTTAAGATTAAAAACTACAAAATGCAGTTCCTGTATGTTAAAGGGGTTGAGAAGTAACAGATTTTGTTCTTCCGTAATGAGTTTAGGAACATCCTTAATTTTGCAAATTCTTGATCTTGCTTTTTTTTTCTTTAATGGAATGATAAAAGAAACTAGTGTTTGCATCCCCATGTTTAATCCAATTAAGCCTAGCCTTTTGCTTAAGGAAAATGTTATGTTCTTTCTGAGCTCTGAGAAGGTCAGCTTTAGATTTTGTGAGTTCCATTAACATTGCATCATCAGGTGAAAGCTGGAAAAGTATCTCTAGTTCATTTACTCTATTCTCGGAAATGATAAGATTCTGATTCACATTGCCAAAGTTAGACCTATTCCAATCTTTTATAACAGTCTTCAGTCTTTTAAGTTTATAAACCAGATTATGCATCCCTTGAAAATTAGATCCCAGATTCCAATTTGAAACTACCAGTTCCTGAAATTCAACTCTATTAGCCCACATTTCTTGGTATCTGAAGGGCCTAGGAACCTGCTCTAAAGCTGATTGAATTGAAAGCAGTAAGGGAGAATGGTCATAGGTTAGTCTATTTAGGACTTGTATGGAGCTGTTGGGAAATTGTTCAAGCCATTCTAGGTTACTAAGTCCTCTATCAAGTCTCTGGAACTGTAAATCCCTACACTTATCATGATATCTATTATTGCTCCATGTGTACGAATTACCTACAGTTGGTATTTCATGCAAATCTTTACTGGATATGAAATCATTGAATTGTTTCATACTCTTCCTGGGGGTGGTCTTTCTACCCTTGTACTCTGTAACAGAAGTTACATAGTTAAAATCACCTATGTAGACTGCTGGATCAGGCTCAGAAGATACAGACACAGGCATAGAAGACTGTAAATCAGACCATAATACTTCCCTTAAAGTTCTATGAACACTAGCATAGATAAAAAAACAAATCCAGGAAGAAGAGGTAGCTCTTTCCTCTATTTTAGTTTTTATGAACTGATCTGACTCCTGTAAACTTTGTATGTTGAAATTATGATTCCATAGGAGCCAAATTTTTGCATACTAAGCACATATTGCATTTTCAAACCCTAAAACATGCTTCAATTTTATCAAATCTTGATTATCATGCCATGGTTCAATTAAACACAGGATGTCTATCTTGTGTTTCATTTTGAGAGTCTTTAATCTATCAATTGAAGTATCATAACCCCTAACATTCCAAACTAAAATATTACCATGTTTGGTGTATTTTATCATTTAAAACTAGCTGGGGTAGCTTTTTGTGATGATCTTAAAATCCTTTGTTTACTAACATTAGCCTTGCTATTTTGTGTCAGTGTAACATCACATTTCTCCTTAGTTCCAGAGTTTGAGATGCCTACCTCCTGAAGAGCATTGTCATGACTATTACCTGGAATATCATGGTGATTTGTGGATTCTGTCACTAGATTTTCCATATGAACTGAGGGATCCTCCTGCACCACTACAGTTGGTGTCACTACCAGTTCCTCAATAGGCTGCACAGGTACCAGGGCAGAGGGATCACCTTGCACAGGATCTGGTGTTATCACTACCTGTTCCTCAATGGCCTACTCAGTTATATCCTGTGTTTCTAATGACTCATGAAAAATGTCAACAATATCATCTTCTTTAAAAACATTGTCCATATCATTAAGATCATTTAAAGATTGGAAGGCATTTGAGATTGAAACCACATTTTTGTGACATGGAGTTTCTTCTATAAGGGGAAGTACTGATTGTTTTTTCTTTCTCCAAAAGAAGTTTGTGATTGGTTTTGAGATATCATCTAGAGAGTAAAAGGTGTTATTTCTCTTCAACTGATTAGCTTTATATGGATTTAGATTCTCCATTATTAAAATCGGATTTTTTTCCTGAGTGTGAACATCTTTTTCTTTTTGTGACACTGATAAGGTTGAAGTTCCTTCTACTTCCACCGTGGCTTGTGGAATAATGCCTACATCAGACCTAGATTGATTCTGTGCTGGGGGTTTCCTAACCTGAGATTCTTTGATTTCACCTTTTTTTGTTTTGTTGTTTCTCAGTTCAGGGTGCAAGAAATTACATGTTAGGTGACTATGTCCTATTATCTTACAATGGGAGCAATAAAGGGGCAATTGATCATATTCTATGGGGTAGTCTGCCACCTTATTTCCAATTCCTATGACAATAGTAGAAGAAAGCTGAGCCAACAGATCGATTTCTACACAGACCTTAATAGCAGAGGGTCTAGTTAGTGCCTTAGTGGCGGCATCCATTTTCAAAAACTTGCCAATTTGACTACCGATTCCTATAATAGCTGAAGTGTTGTAAAAATGGATTGGAAGTTGATGAATCGTTACCCAAGCCGGAATTACTGAAGACTCAGCTGTTGGAGAGAAATCTGGTGACCATTTCTGTACCTTCATCATCGATCCATGGATTATCCATTGTCCTTTCATCCAGCAACGCTGATAGTCGTCATTGTCCTGAAACCGAATCAAAACATGACGGTAGTCAATTGAACCTAATTGAAATTTAGCATTGAAACCTATTGACTTGAAAGCAGTAAGAAGAGTCTCCATAGGAGGTTTCCCTTTGTTGAATTTTCCAACCAATGCATTTTGATAATGCATTTCCAGGAGATCGCCTTCCTCTGGTGGGAGGATAAAGGCGATCTTACCCTTATACTCAGTGATGGGATGAAGGTTCGGAGTGTCAGGAAGGGATGCTAAGAGAGGAGATGGTTTTGAATTAAGAGCTTGAAGAAAGCTTTTATTAACCGGTAGGGGAGGAATTGGAGGGGGCGTAGGCGTCGGAGACGCCATCGTTTGTGACCAGAACCAGGAGGAGGCTCTGGAAAATGACCGTTATCAGGCTAAGGTGAGAAAGATAGAAAGAAGAGGAGGGACAGAAGATGTGTGTGTGTTTCGCACGTTTTTTCACCCGCAATAACAGTAAATCGAGAGCAAAGTCGTATGGTAGTTTGCATCTTTCCCGGGCTAAATGAATAGTTATATTTTGGTTGGTCTCTTAGTTTGTGAGTTTGTGTTTTCATTTCTTGGGTTTCTAGTGTGGGTAGTGTTTCATGTGGATAGATGATATGTTTGCTAATAATTTTATAATTTTTGCCTACCCTGTTTTTGCTTACCGTATTTTTACCGCCACAGGAATTTTTGCAAACCCTGTTTTTGCCGCCATACAATATGTTCTCGGTTGGTTGTTAGTGTATATCCCATCTTTGGATGTGTTGTATTAAGATTTCCTTATGTTTGATTGACTCATACAAGAGATTGAATGGTGAAGCTGAGGAAGGAATTGTTTGACTCCGGCGGTACAAAATCCATTGAAGAGAATTCTGTTACACTTCCAAAAGCTGACAATTGTAATGACAATAACGAGGAAGTGGATGATGCACCCAAATATTGCTCGGGATCTGAAAAGTCGGGGGAAGAAGAAGAAACAATGTTAAAAGATGACATGAGTGGGAGCTTCGACAAGTTTGAGATAAAAGAATATTGCAAGCGTAGAGGCACAGCCACGTGCAAGTCCATCTTGCTAGCTAAGCAAAATAAGGTCATTAAAATATTCTTCGATGATGACTTCGAACCCCTAGTTCTGTGCAGCCGATGGTCGATGTATGTAGGCTATGCCTTCTGACGAAGAATCCTCTTCGGGATATAGCATAATTGGAAATCAGTCCCAGACCATGTAAAGAAAGATGCATGGGAAGACATTCTCGTAAGTGTGTTCAAATCCTCCATTTTCATCAGTTCATGTCAACTTCATTACATTTTGCACTAACAAGTTGTATCTTTGTCCACTAGATTAGCTAGGATATACAAACCAAAATGAAGTTCAATGAGATGAATAAGTTCGGAAATAAATGGACAATTTATGCAGGAGAAAAGTGGAAGAATTGGAAGACTGAGGTGGCTCACAAGTACATCGTGCAAAAAAAAAACTGGTTCTTGTGCATGGAGAGATTATCGCTGGATGGACAAAAATGAGTGGGAGCTATTTGGGATACACAGATCAACCCCTGAATTCAAGGTAATTCCTTGAAAATTATTAATCTCTAGTCATTACTTTGTCAGCATTTTACAAATTGATGGCCAAATAGGCATTAAGTGATGCAGCAAAAATAAGCACCTCACAGAAGGAGTACATCCATCACACGGACAGTGGATGGAATCGTAGGGTTGCAATAGAACTTGAGAAGAGGAAAAGAAAGGATAAAATTAACAAGGGTTTGGATGAAGGTCATAGTGTAGAAGAAGCGGTGGCTTTAGTTCAAATCAGGGATTTCAACCGGACCGCTCGGAGGTGTAGCTAACTGGGACAAGAAATTATCAACCAACACTATCGACTCCGTTAAAAGATCAGCCCCCACTATTGTGAGCATAATTCATAATTGATTCTATCTTTATTAATATTCTCAGATGTAATGCATAGTAATGGCTAATATATGTTTTGTTTCCTATAAATTCCTTTTGGATAAGAAGCAAAAGGGAGATTTGGTTATACAAGGAAAAGAAGATATTCTCATTCAAGCAATGGGTAAGAAGAATCATGGGGGTCATTGGAGAGGTTGCTCCGCAAGTCCAAGGTGAACGAGGCCTACCACATATGGTTGTGAGCCGTTACACATCCAGTCAATGTGGGAGCACAAACACAAAACCATCTGAGGAAATCTCAAATTCAAACAAACTACCAACAGATGTCATCGAGCTTAAGGAAAGATTTGTTGCCTTATTTGAGGCCCAAAAAAATTGGCTAGCTGGACAATTGGGTAAAGCTATTCCCCCGCATTTGGATGCCTGCAATTTCCTTGCTACATCTTCCACCCCTGCGAATAAGGACAACCGGGTATTCATTCCTTCAGCATCTGGATGTAGTGACCCACTAGGAACCGTAGTAGATGACAAGATATTCCATACCATGAACCTCATCGTTATCTCCTTTCTTGCTCTGTTATTTTTAGTTTCTGGATTTCTATTTCATGTCAAAATGATTTTGTGGGGATATATTGACTACTATCACGTTCATTTTGGATGTTGGTAGTTTGGGCCTACTTATATCTTCATCTTGTTCTTTCCCACGTAAACTGAGAAAATGTCTATATGCCAATATAGTTTTATTTGATAGGTAGTTCATGGCAGATGAACGCTGAAAGCTGCAGAGCGATCAAGCTCTCAGTCTCAGCTGAAAACTGAAAGCTGCAGTCCGCTGCAGCCTGCAGCAGATACATGTAGACATCATTTCTTGTTATAATCTATTGATTGCACTTACGGAATTATTTATTTGTGTTTACTTAATAACACTTACTTATTGTACAACCAATGTATTTCCCCAATCTCTGAGTTTATTTCTCAGGAAGGAAAAAAGTGCTGCCTATATGTTTTGAAACATAATGGAAAAAGGGATGTAGCACATTTGGTATCTTGTTTCCAAAGGACATGGAAACGGACTTACCCATCAAGTGGGAGTGAGTAAATCTTCTTGGACCTGTGATGATTCCGAAGGCACCTTTGCCGATTGAACACGAAGAATTTGAGTTTGTCACTGAGGCCATTGGATATAACATTCTATGGCCGGGAAAGCTGATAAGTGTCATTGGGCAAGAGGATGATGAGGTGTGATAATTGTATTCTTCTTCTTATCAAATCATATATATCTTTCTAGATTTTACTAAAACATAATATGTTGTTCATCTGCTTACGTAGGAGAACGAGCAGCAACCGCCTCCGCAAGAATTGGTAGTTGACGAAGTTGGAAGTCCTCAAATAAACCTCACACCGAAACTTTCCAAGGAAACTACACAGGTTAAAAAAAATAAGCATATTAACTAGCTATGACATCCAGATGCATATTTTTAACACACTGTCCCTTACAGGAGGTGATGGCTAAGGAAGATACTCCGCATGGAGAGGTGGTCGCTCGATCGGTAAAAGGAGAGGTAAATACCCCCAGACTATTTCACTCCAACCGATTTTTTACAATGCATGACTAACATTATACCCATTAGCAAGTTCCAAAAGGAAATACTACATCAACGGAGAATGGGCAACCAAATCCTCCCATGTCGATTTCTAACCAGAACATATTTGTGAGAACCCATTTTAGCATTTACAATATAATCCACTTCTGAATTATATACAACTACTGATCAACTAACATTATTAGATTCTCAATGTAATTAGGGGGTCACGGAAGACCAAAAATGCATCAATGTTGTTCAACAGATTAATGATGCTTTAAGGCTATCTACACAAATATGTGGACCAAACAAAGTCTTCCACATCAATTTCAACACGGAGGTGTTTGGATCAGAAAAGGTCTACACAACCATATTTACTGACAAGCTAAGATGGTTCATGAGCAGCTTGGACATAGAAGATGAAATGGAGTGGATCAGTGGGTGCCAACTTGATATATGGGCATCGTAAGAATTGCATGGTTACATTATTTATAGATAGATGTATCATTATATTTGTTTCTCTTACAATATTATTTTGCAAGATACCTTTGTGATGGGGTGGTTCATGGAGGCCACGTCCAGGTTATTCTGGCCTCTTCAAATTCAATGACTCAAAAGGCAAATCAAAGGGTGGAATTGACTGCGGACTAGGTTTCGGCTGTCATGTGGCACACTCAAGTGAGGCTGTACGTCTTCCAGTACAATCGAGAGTAAGTTCCAATTTTTTTCTAAGTTGCTAGTCCCAGCCACATGGAAGCAATAGTAGCCATATGCTGTGATTTTATTTTCAAAATATATTTTAAGTATTTTTTTGTTTAGTTTTTTTTAGGGACCATTAGTTTTTGCTCGTTCTCGTACCAAAAATCGATCGAGTATATTGCATCGACTCAATGACTGGGGGAATTTGCAAACACAATAGGTCATGCCTTAAGTTGATTCATTTGTAAGTGGAACACATTCATGTCATTCCTTCAACTTCAATGTTTTACAAAAATGTTTGTTCACATAAATGTGTTCTTGTACGTTTCTCACTTTGTTGACATAAATATGTTTTCATCAATTGTATGATTGCAACAAAATATCGACGGTTCAATTCCGACCAAAATAGCTCCTACCCTTCGAACTATACATGGAATGTCATAAACATCAATGTACGTATTATCCCATAACGTCATATTTCATCTGTCATTTTCATGTTCGTACTCGTTTCAACAAATTCTCTTTTACATCAGCACAAGATACAAAGTAGTACTTGGGAGTGTGGATACCATTGCATGTATTACATGGAAAAAATTGTTAGGCACGTGCATGACATTGACATTATTCCAGGACATTTTCCTACATTGCTTTTATGTATATGTTATTCTCTGGCATCTATATCTTTTTCTTAACATGTGATTTAATACATTGTTTTAGCAATTTCCAGAAGATTACACTTCACTAGGGAGCGATGAACTGCGGAGAATTGCTCTGAAATAGGTTTGAGTTTTCGCAAAATGTACTCTGCCAAAATGCATAGCTCAATTGAATGTCATACAGGGACTTGCCTCTATCACCGGATAGTGGTTAGTATTATCTCTTATGAGAAAGGTAACTGACCTTCACTTTTGATACTCGTCAACTCCGTGATTAGGGGGTTCCAGTATCTTAGGCCACTAAGAAACACGTTGCTCTTCTTTTGTTAATAAAAAATTATAGTTCATCGAACTCAATGCTTTTTTTAACCTACTTCTTGTCTATGCGTCATGGTTGCTCACAATTTGTTCTATTTTTATTCATACACTGTTCTGTTACCACGCACAACAAATAATCAGTACCATTCTTGAAAAAGAACGCACCGGGTAGGAAAACAAGCGTAAAAACAAAACTGGCTGCGTGAAGATGAACTGAAAAAGCAGCGCGCCACAAATTACAGTGACCACAATAGTTAGTCACGTTTAACTCCGGTTTCTTCCAATTACAAAACCGATGCTAATAATAACCGGTGCAAAATTTATGCTTTCAGCACCGGTTTCAAAACCACTGCTAAAAAATAAATCGGTGCAAAATATACACTATTATCACCAGTTAAAAGACCGGTGCATAATAATAACCGGTGATAAATTTACACTCATAGCACCAATTTTTAAACCGGTGCAACATATACACCTCTAGCACCGGTTCAAAAACTGGTGCTAAAAAATAACCGGTGCAACATACACACTTTTAGTACCGGTTTACAAACCGGTGCTAAAATTGAACTGGTGCAATAAAAAAATTTTATCAACAGTTTAAAAACTGGTGCTAACCGAAAACCGGTGTTACATTTGAATATTTAGCACCGGTTTTATAAGCGGTGCTAAAAATAACCAGTGAAAAATGTAAAAATTTAGCACCGGTTTTTCTTGTTAGCAAAACCGGTGCTAAATTAGCAACGGTTTTTTCTTAGCACTAGTTTAAAAACCGGTGCTAACTAAAAAATTGGTGCTAAAAGTTGGGATTTAGCACGGCACCGGTTTGTTTTCCAAAAAAATGGTGCTAGAACATAAAAAAAATCAGTGCTAAAGGGTCCTTCTTGTGATAGTGAGTAAGGGTTATTTAAAGCGTCGATCACTCGCTTTAACTGTATTTGAGGGAAAGAGAGAGGTATCACCAAGGTAAATAGAAGATAACTCTCCACAATGATCAATGAATTTGTTTGAAGTATGAATAGTTGCGCCCAAGACTCGTAATCTTTGTATTTCAACTACTTGTGGTAATTGCATGATAATTTAGTACTTGAGCTTTAACTTAGTTGTTTGGTAATTGTAGCATATCTCCCTATTGAAAAATCCCCCTTTTAGTATTATATATATATGAGAGGATTCATGTGAGACAACCTATTTATGTGAGATAATGATGTTATGTTAGACAAAATTTGAGCCATTCAATCACGTCATCTTATGGATTTTTCTTAACTGTACATTGATTGAATTAAAGGTTGGAGAAGTTAGAATTTTCAGGTACTTTTGCGGGTCATAAGACAAAAAATGGGTCATCATCTTCCTAGCCTTTTTGATAGCCGCATTTCAAATCCTCCATTGCCGTTGTAGACGAACACTGAGATGCCATGCTCAAGAACGAAGATAACCCATCGGAAGCAGTGGTGGAACCATGATAAAATTTTGGGGGGTGAGCTACACAGGCATATCTTGGGTGGACAAATTTTCTTCTTGGGCGGAGCCCTTTTCAATTTTAATGAGTAGGGGAGAACGAAGACATGAAGAGTATTACTCTGTTAATTCACCAGAGTTTACCGGGGTGGCCGCACTGGCTCGCCCCAGTGTAGTTCCACCACTGACTGGAAGCTCAGAACTTATTGAAATCCTGACCTTCGCAACAGTGGCAAACAAATAATTTGGAAATACTGGTGTATCCACACGGTATAATGATAGCAGACAATAATCTTGGCAATTTTCTTCTGCTTGGAAAGTATACCTGAACTTATAGTGTTTCCTAGACATAACTCTATGTTCATCATTTTTTGTGGCTTGATCGATGAGAACAGGGGAGTTGATGTTGGGCCCTTCTTGATCGACATAAATCCTGGGATAAGCACTGCAAACTCACCCTCTTTGAGCACTTGCAAAAGGATTCCCGGGGGTGTCCCCGAGAGTAAGCTCCAATGACCAAGTTAGGGTTTTATTTTCTTATATTATTGCTTGTTAATAAATCACTTACTTTGCATTAGCATTCTGCATCTTCATTTATAGGCCTCTTCATTGTGTGATTGTGTTAGATGTGATGACCTCCACTCTTTTAAATCGTGGTCTCGTAGAGGATGTTGCGGTCACTGGTTGTTCTTTTTCCTCAAGCGAGGTATTGTGCATGTTTGGAAAACTGCTTCATTCATGTTAGGTGTTAGTTCTAATGCTAGACTTTTCTTGACTAGGAAGGTATATACTATAAGCCCACCTCAGCAAAGA
Organism: Rubia yunnanensis; assembly: GCA_037428765.1. Taxonomy (NCBI): domain Eukaryota; kingdom Viridiplantae; phylum Streptophyta; class Magnoliopsida; order Gentianales; family Rubiaceae; genus Rubia; species Rubia yunnanensis. Next base: position 28,918,281 of record CM075070.1, read on the forward strand.
AGTCATGGTGAGAGGAGCAGGTTAACTTTTCATCAAATTGAATAAAGTGAATATGTGAGCGAGGCTCGAAATGTGAGCATATTATTGCTTTTCATTTTGACAATAAGTTGGATATGAACTTAAAGATGACTTCGCGGGTGAAGAATTGTGGAAGGGTATGCCTGAAGGTTGTATTCCAATCACTTTGGGTGGTGGTTACAAGTGGCCTAAAAAGTTAGGAAATTTTATAAATTATAAAATGAGCGGTACATGTGCTGACTACAAATATGTGTGTAACAATCATTTAAAATCTTCTTTGATCAGTGGAACTGATGTGGCAAGATTTATGTTATCGTTGAATATCCAGCTAGTAGAAGTTTTGTTAAGCCACGTGTGTGATGGGGAAGGTAGGCTACCTTTCATGTAGCCCTATGTTTCCGAAGTATGGTGGTCAGTGGTAAAGGTTGTGATAGTGTACTTACCTCTAATGACATAGTTTCCTTGAGGGAGCATCATTCATTTCTGGATGATTGTGAAATTAGGATGTCTTGTGCTGGTGATATGGTACAAGTTCCTTCGTCTAGATTTTTTGGTGTGTATGAACATTATTTATTGTATGGCCTGACCTTGGTCATCCTAGATTACATTGTGGGCGTGTTGGAGGCTTATGGGGTTCTCTTGCTCAGCTACACTCTCAGGGGGAAGCCATACTAGTAGTTTTGAAGCAAGGGTGTTGTAAGGCTAAGACAAATTTCACGACTGAATAGATTTCACCACTGCAGGACAGGGGTATTTTCACTGGTAATTTTGGGCAATAGCACTGGTATTTTGTCCCCCAAAAATACCGGTGAGTATGTATAGGGGTGTAAAAATGCAACACATTTGCACCGGTAAATTGAACTGGTGTAGCAAATTATTTGCACCGGCATTTTAGACCTGTGTATAAATTTTTAAAAGTTGGGGTATAGAGTATCTATACCGCTAATATTTGTAACACAGGTGTAGACATGTTGCACCGGTATTTAACATATGAACCGGTGTAAAACCGTGATTTGTAATCCAATATTAAATATAACACCGGTCTTTCTTTTATAATAGGAATATTGTTTTTTTGCACTGGAATAGTTTGCACCAGTATGTTTTTTTGCACCGGTATTATTTCATGCACCAGTATTATTTAAATAATTTAAAATAAATTATTAAAAATGTGATTTATTTTTACATCGGTATATTCATTTTCAACCGGTGTAATTTTTGGATAAAATTTGTAATGCCCAATTTGTTTTCCGATGGTCCCTCCAGGATCATTTCTAGGGCAACGACAGCAAGAGATACTTGTGAAGTATTATAAATTGGAAATCTTTGAATTGGTAAGAAATTTGAAACAACCTATTACGAAAATATTGCTCGCAAAACACACGAACATTATTCAAACTATGAAATAGAAGAACTATCTTAAGCATGGATTGAAACAAAGTAAAAAATCACACAAGTTTACCATAACCAAACACCACCCATAGAATTATAATATCATCAACTATTGAAAATAAACCATCAACCTATTATGTCGTTCTTATCATCCAGAAATTGCAACATAGTGTTCGCCTGCAGCTGGTAGTCTTCGAGCCAAGCCCCACACCATTTCTCTGCTACACCTTGAATTTCTCACACATGGTACAACCCTTTACCCTCTGGGAAGATATGTTAATTTTAAACTTACACTGTTAATCAATAATGTTGCCTTTACTAGAAATTAATAATAACAAATTTTTTAGATGCAAGGTTTACCTCCAAGATATTGTTTGTCTTCGGGTGATTAACAAATTCTTCCATAAAGAGCATGATGGAGTATCCGCATTGCCACATACCATTCTGGGTTCGGTACTGCACATGAATGGTAAATGTATTTACTAACCCTAAACATAATAAATTGAGGGATGAAGTGATAGAATGACTTACCATGATGTTGTTGATTTTCCAAGCTAATTCGAGTTCTGGCTCTGTCTTTCTCTTCTCCCTTTAGTATGCGCATGCAAGCCTATTAAGAAAGTTAATTAAAATGGTTACTTCTACTTGTATATTACCAAACTAGGATTTATGATTTGATTGATTGAAATACCTAGAAATGACCCTGAGTTCGACCAAGTTTGTTGGTTTGATACCCCCTAACAATGTGTCCAGAGTGAAAACCTTCTCTGTTCTGGGACTGATAATGATTAGGTACTAATAATCGCTGTTGGAAAATTATGTCAACAAATTAATGAATTGGAAGTGGTTTGAAATGTAAATGTAATTTCCAGAAAGAAATACTTACATTCTTATGTAGGGTACGATGTAGAACTCAACATCCGTTGCCTTCATTTTTTCCCAAATTAGTTTTAAACGGAGTTCGACCTCCTGCTCGAAGTTGTTTAAGTTGTCACTGTTGGATGGGCAGAATTGGACGCGGCCTTAATTAGTTTCCCACATTTTCTACACAGGTGCCAGTAACGTCAATGATACTGAAATTAATTCCTAATCAATTTTAAAAACATTAAGGTTGTAAGTTTTGAAACTCTCCCCATTATCACATCGACCTATGCATTATCAATCCAGGTCATCAAATGCATGTTCCCCAGTTTCTTCCCGAACTCGACCAGAACTTCTATTCCAACACCACAGGTGTAATTGCATACGAATGTCAATGGTCGGAACACTGGGAAGAACATGCAGTCCTTATTCTTAATCATTTCGATGATAACGACATTTACTTTCTTTATGAATTGATCCATGATTGGCCAATCTATCAGGTCTCTTTTGTTGACAATCTGCGAACATAAAATGATATGTAATGATCACTTGAGTATATAGTATTGAACTATCGTTGTTAATGAATAATAATGGAACTCATTTTCGTGCATTACCTGTTTTGGCAGCCTATTTAATCTTGGTCTTATAGATGGCCAGAAATTAGTCGTCGACTGGGCTTTTTGCTCACCAGTATCCTATTACAAGGATTAATGAATACGGATACGCAAAAGTACTTTGAGGAATTGAAAAATAATGCGTTACAAGAATTTACCTCATCGATGCCACTCAGTTGCCTATCTGCCTTGCCTATTAAAGACACAGTCCAATCCACAATGCTATTGAGGGCCTCTCCAACATTATCAGAGTGGTGATCCACCGAGGGAAATCCCGCCCTAGGACGGAGGACTGGCTCGTATACTCTCACACGAGCAACACTTTCTTGTTGGTCATCCCAACGAAGAGATACCTATCGCAACCCATGGGCGACCATTTTCTTCTTCCCGACAATGTCTTTAATAAAAACAGTTATGTATTCTCCATCCCGTTCGTATAATAGTCTAGTGAATAGATAAATTGGCTATGGAGATATTTTAGGTGTGTAATTCAATGTATAGGACATGCATAGATTAATGAAGGTGTGCCTATTCATATCCTTCTCCGTCGCTGGGCTCTTCACCGGACTTTGTAGCAACTACAACAATGTCATCAATTGCCTTCTCTATAAACTTATTGGGATCGTCAAGGCTTGGCAGAATCTGAACACCGCTTGTAGATGCTAATCCCTTCACCAATTGCTCTAGGTATGATACCATGTCTTTCATGACCAGTTGATCATTAGATGGTCTCATCTGGGCTATCTTCTTGGTTGAAGAACTACTACTACACTTGCTGTGGGAAAGATGAGGAACAGCCACCGCTGTGGGTAGACCCGTTTGAGTTCCCTATATCTGCCTGGGCGATCCTTCTTCTCTGTCACTTTTATGAGGATGTCTTCACCCGGTTGCAGTTCCAATGCTTCTTTTTCCTTAAGCTCGTTCAATTTCAACTGAGAAACACAAAAACTACCACGTGCTTTTTCCCTGCCTCCTCAAATAACTTTTTAGCTCAAAATTTTCCCACCCTTCTCAATTTTTCCCTCCAGCTTTTGTCAAGTCGTCGTCCACTTCATCAACATTTGCCCTTCCTTTGCTGGTGCTCTTTCCCTTTCCCTTGCAAACTGGTGTTTTGGCCAACTGTTTATCAACGTCTTCTCCTTCAACATCCCCTATAATCATATCACCATGTTCCACAGTTTCTTCCTTCTCTTCACTAGTCGGGTCAATTTTTTACGTTGCTTCTTCCTCAAATTGTATCTTCAACAGGATCCTTTTTGGATGAGGTTGGTCTACCACATCAACCTTCTTATTGACCACATTCTTCACCTCCTTCTCCTTCTTCGTAACTGGTCACTTCCTCTTCATATTTAATTTCCCCTTCTTCGATGACATTTAAAAAAATAGAATAGAAAATTATCAATCCAAACAATAACGGTACTTAAAGATCACCATTGATAGAACATGGCGTAGAACTTGAACACCAAATTCATAAAACTTTTGAGCAAAAAATGGCATAGAACTTGAACAAACAAGGCATGGAACTTGATATAAAATGAAACCAAACCTTATAGAAGTTGATAGAAAACCATACCAATCTAGTTGGATTAAAAAAAAATAGGCCTACAACTGAGGAATTATCACCCCCCCAAACGTGACTATCAACATTATCACCAACAAAAAAACTATAGTACTACATCATCCTTCCACAAAAAATGTAAAACATTTTAACCCCACAATTGTATAAGCATACCATTCAAGTTACCCTTTTAACTTTTTCCAATTTACATGTTTTTGTTGGAATGTTTTTGGCATATAGTCGAACATGTGTTGTGTGTGAGGGTTGGAATGTTTTTTTGAAGAGAAATTGATATGGTAACCCATGATAACATAAACAGCAACACTTACCTTCACTAATGGAGCATTTGTGTTGCTACTCCCTTTGGTTGAACTTGCCAAGAATGGAATGGGATGAACCTACGCAAGCACTTTCTTCTCTTGTGTTGTCAAGGGCTGATGAAGAGTTGCTTCTCTTGTGTTGCTTCTCTTGTGTTGATCAACCCTTTATAGGATAGATGATGTGAGTTACAATGATTGATGAGGTGTTATGGTGGTTCAATTTAGTGTGAATTGAATGGTTGAAGTGGTGGAGGGCGTTTTTTAAAGAGAATTTGAAGGTGTTTGATGAGGAGAGGAGGAGTTGTGAGAGTTATGTCCATTTGAGATGGTTGAAAAACAAATGAAGCTGTATTTTTTACACCGGTAGTATGTACAGTTGCGTGCAGCTGCTTTGAATGATTTTTTCACTGACCCGAGAGCTACAATTGAAAATTTTGGCTAACTGTTGTATACTGGTATTAATTCCGTTGTATAAAATGTTGATACCGGTGTAAAATCACACAAAAAGCAGCTGCGTGCGACTGCTTTAAATATTTTTTGAAAAAAATAGGATGAACCCCAGAGGAACTTTAGAAATTTTAGACTAAGTATTCATCACCGGTAAATTTACCGGTGCAAAAACAATTTGTACCGGTATAAAAATTTTTGCACCTCAGTAAAAAATGAAGAAATTGAAAATTTTGAAATGCGCTCCAAATAATTAACCCTTAACATTTCATTTCACCCAGTGAAGTACTTTTCCACCAGCCCAAATGGAATTTAAAGAGGCTCCATATTGAATACGTAACGTTTCCGTACCTCAATGGTATGGAGGAACCCGCAAAATTGATTATATGCATTTATTACAATTAGGTTCCCCAAATTGTGACATGTGATTACGACATGTTAAGACACTACATAAATTACCAAATTTAATATTCTGGGTTTAAATCATAATTGCAACATATTTGTGTCCAGGTGGTGATTCGTCCTGAAGTGCTAGTAGGTGTTGTAGAGTAAACGGCAAGGCTTTACTTCATTATTTCTATGTGTAATCCGAACATTCCAAACTAATTATGGAGGTCGGACCCATTCGTTTCCCTGCATGTGAAACTTGGAAATACAAAATGGTTGTTTTGTGGACCATTTGGTTTGATCGAACTTCAATTTTGATTTACGAGTAAACTTTTTACATTTTGCAATTTAGTCCCTCAAGAATCTTGGAAGGGTCAAAATATAAAATTGGATCCACATATATGAAATCAACACATTACGATTGTGTTAATGCGTTTGTAGACCCTACATGTGGAAAGGCCCTGTAAAATCAACAGTGAATGTTCGCACTATATTTTCCAAAATTATACTATTGCTCGCAAAAGTTACTTGTGGAACCTCCATAGCTCCTAATACTACAATTTATTTTAATTCTAACCATTATTGGAATATAATGCGCCAAATTTGGCGGTCCAGATATAACCACTTAGGCCAACTACATTCAACTTATCTTTTTTGTCTTCATGAGTGTATTTGTCCGACAAAATTTCAAATCACGTGGTGTACAAAATTTTGATTCGACTCATCATCGTGCATATTTATCAAAAGTAAAAATGTCAAACAGTCTAAGTGCAACATTGTCAATGTTTTGTAAAAAATATACTCTTTCTAACTGCTACTACAAGTTTTTTACGAATAATAACAAGAAAATGGTTCAACCCCATCAGCAGGTCCTGTTGAATCACCATCACAGCTACTTGTTCCAACATCCATGTCCTTGACATCGCCTTCGTGGAGGGTAGGGAAATTTTTTACCGCTTCCACGATGTTAGGAAATATATACGTCATAACCTTGGCCATATGTTCATTCCAGGATCTTTGATATTTGGGTTCTTCAAGTAAGTTTGCTACACCAACCTCCAAGGCAGCAACTCTGGATTCAATAGTAGCGACTAGCATGTTAGATGTCTATCTGTAGAAAGAGTCCACATATTTCTTACCCATTGGTTGGCCATAAACGTCATGTGCATGGACACTAACTCCCGCTCTTGAAAAAAGCGCAGATATGGTACTGCAATAAGCATAAGATCCCATCTGATCCTGTTCCCTCTGAAACAGAGGAAAAATTCGATGACCAACATTCCATCAAAGCTCCTTCTTTATTGCGTACAAGAAGGTGAGGCAAAGTTTGTTGACTTCTGTGTTCACAGTTATTGGTGGGATTCTAGACACCATGAAGTGGTACCACCCATTCATTTCCGGAGTTAGAGCTTTCTTAGGTATTTTGCTCCAACCTGGTTTGACCAACTCATCTATGTCCGTACCTTCCCTAGTTACTATCCCAACGATCTCCTTCTCAATTGGTTGTTGTAGAATATAGCCTTCATCACCTAGAAAATAGAGTGCGAGAAACTCATCCTCATCGTTTGGAACATTGGGCAACCCAAACAAGCCATTGATAAATTCTGTTGTGACATGGACAGTTTTACCTCTACAATACACGTGATCATAGCTCGGCCCATACTTCAAGTTTGCATAAAACTCACCTACAATGGTCAGGTTGAATGGTTACGGTGTCTCACCGAATTTTTCCCATCCAAGCTTCCAGATAGTTTGTTCGAATGGGGAAGATGCTTCAATTCCTCTCTCTATGTGATGACGACGTCCTTTGTATGATTCATGGACCAACCTAGCCCCCTCGAGCATGAAGGTATCATCCAGGTAAGTGTGCGGTGATACTTTTGGCAATGATGAGGACGCTGATGGCATATCCTTTTCAAATTGGATTTGAGAGGAATTTCCTAAAAAACACATTGACGCATTTCATCAAACAACTTACATACAAGTAAAGCTATTGATGATGTCACATTCTCAATGATTCTATTTCTTATGCAATTGTTAATTAATCATACTGATAAGGTATTGAAGTGGTTTACCTGATTATATGACAACCTACGTAGGATTTCAAAAAAGATGGGTAGTGATGGAGACAGTATTGAGTGAGAGATATAAATTTGCTACTGTGAAAATGGGTATCTGAGAGGGTTTTAAATAATAGAACGTTTTTATGCACCGGTATTCTACATATACCGGTGTAAAATGAGGCCTAAAGCAGCTTCTTTAGTTTCTTTAAATAAAAAAAATTTCTACCTAATCCAACACGAGAGTAAAGATCAAATTTTTTTCCAAGTACCCAGGACCGGTACATTTACCGGTGCAAATTGAACAAAAAGCAGCTGCTTTAGGCTGCTTTAAGTGCCAACAAAATTTGGTTCTTCATACCAGATACGAATGCTCAAATTTTGTTTCTACGTATCCAGCACCAGTACACTTACCGGTGCAGATTTTATAAAAAGCAGCTGGTTCAGGCTGCTTTAAATGCCAAAAAATTAACATTTTCGGACTCGAGAGAAAAACACAAAAAAATCTAAGTATTGTGCACCGATACGAGTACCGGTGTATAAGTACAAAACAGAGTACCTCTCTTATTTCTCTACACCGGTAATTTATTCTTTACCGGTGTAAAAAACCAGCACCTAGTAGAAATTTTAATTAAAATTTAAACACATTTTCACCGATTCAATTCATAAACACTTCATTGAAATCACGGATAACACAAACCAATTCATAAAAGAGTGTTAATTGAATACATTACACTCTAATTCACTTAATGATCATATGATTTTTCACAGAACATGGTCATAAAAACAACGGCCATGAACGACCAATCTATCACTTCCGCTTTAAAACACTTTCCCTACCTACGATTTCACCTCTCTCATCAACCCACATCACATTACCATGCGAACACCTTCCAACAACGGGTCCCCCAACATCTTTTAAACCAGGAAATACTGATGGAAACACAGGACTATCAGTTATGGCGGGCTGATCAATCTCCTCATCAAAGTAAAACTTCTTCCCATGCAACACCACATGATGCTTCTCAATCAAAGGGTCCTTGATGTAAAAAACCTTTCGTGCCTGGGTAGCTAAGATTAACTTGTCATATTCATATCCTACACGATTCAAGTCGACCAACGTGAACCCCATGGGCTTCTTAACTACAACACCATAATCGTGTTCCATCCAAGAAAACTTGAAGATAAAAACCATGAACTCTATATAATCCAACTTCCAAATTTTCTCAATCGTACCATAGAAAGGCATCACAGCAACAATCAGATGTTTAACTCTCTTGCTTGCCTGCCACATGGATTCATATTCAATATAAACACCATTGTTTTGAGTGGTGCTCTTCTCATCCTTCACCAATGTTGAGAAACTAAAGCCATTAATGTAATAACCAATGTATCGTCTAACGGTGCAGTTCGGCTTCCTTGAAAACACCCATAGCTTACTGGGTATCCCTTCAACATTACAACGATTGTAAAACAAGTTAACAAACCTTGAAGAATACTCGACCTAAATTGTATTTGAGGGCCAGTCTGGATGAATCTCTTCCAACAGGGAAACATGCTCTTAAACATATGTTATAGTCTTGCTACTATCACGTAATACATATAGGCGAACAATCATCAACTCGGCGTGATAGGGTGTGTGAGGCGTACCCTAGAATGTGGAATCCCATTCCGTCTTCCCCAGTGGGGTCCACCTAGAACACCAATCACTCTTCTTCCAACCAAGTTCGATGTACAATACACGATGATCTCTTCGATGACATACCTCTGAACAATAGAGGAATTAAGCCGACTACGATTATGAACATAACCCATTAAAATAGCCATGTGATGCTCAAAGGTGTACATCCAATGCATTCCAACAGGCCCGGACATACGTATCTCCCTAACCAAGTGTACTACTAGGTGCACTGTGATGTCAAAGAATAACGGGGGAAAATACTTCTCCTAATGGCATAGAACACCAACAACCTCTTGATCCAGTTCATCTAGCTATTGCCAGCAAATATTTTTCCTACATATCAAGTTGAAGAAGAAACACAAGCGCATAATTTAAAATCTAGCTTCCTCTTCCAAACACCCACAGATTGCAATGGGTAAAAGTTGTTGCATAAGGATATGACAATCGTGTGATTTCAAAGCATAAGGACGCAACTCATCATTCACAAACCGAATAACATTAGAGGAGTAACCGGATGGTACCTTCTCTCACACACCAATCTCCTCTCAGCAACTGACAGATTGTAAGGAGTAGGGGGTGGGGGGGGGGGTTACGCTCGCTTCCCTTCGGTGCCAGATACAACTGTATACCAAGCTATCCTTAGTCTTCCCTGGAATGTTTAGAAGCATTCTAATTAGACTCTCACAAATGTTCTTTTCAATATGTATAACATCCAAACAATGGCAAACCTCCAAATTTTCCCAGTACAGAAAATAAAAAAATGGACCGTTTCTTCCACGGCCCGTCTATAGCCCCACCACCCTTTAATAACTTCTTACCAAGAACAAAATTCAATTTCTTCACCTTGTTGTGAACAGCTACATCGATCAAAGGTTTAGGTGCCTTTCTCCTGTCCTTCCCACCAACAAATACAACCACATTATCCCGCAACTTGTGCTTCACCGATAGGAATTTACGGTGACCCAAATAAACAGTCTTCCATCCATTTCTCAACTATTGGTAATCTGTATCATTCTCACAAATTGGGCAAGTCTTGTGACCCTTGACTACATACCCAGAAAGGTTACCATATACCGGGAAATCATTTATGGTACAAAAAAACATCGCCCTCAATGTAACACCATCAAACATTAAGGTGCCAACCGACCAAAGTACTTTCAAATTTTCTATCAAAGGGGAAAGATAAGTGTCTATGTCATTTCCAGGTTGTTTCGGGCCTGAAATTAAGATGAGCATCAACATATATTTTCTCTTCATGCACAAGTATGGGGGAAGATTGTAAATGGCAAACATAACCGGCCACGTACTGTGTTTCAAGGACATATTCCCAAATGGGTTCATACCATCAGTACACAATGAAAATCTCAAATTCCTAGGTTTGGATGCAAAGTGTGGATACATCTTATCAAATTTCTTCCACTGGTCCGCGTCAGTCTGATGTCAAATTATATCATCATCTTTACAACCTCTCTAACCAACGCACCATGTCAAGTTCTTTGCATCCTTTTCATTCTTAAACAACCTTCTAAGCCTATGAATAATTGGAAGATACCACATACATTTGGCGGGCACCCACCTCCTCACCGACACAACATGCTCTCCACCGATAACCACATTTATCTTCTTCTTATGATGCGACACATTACATACTAGACAAAAAAATCTTATCCTTAAGGTCACCCCTATATAGGACACAATTATTCGGACAAGCATGTATCTTTTCATAGTCCAATCCCACCAGACACAAAATTCTCTTAGCTTCATAAAGGTTATCAGGAACCCCGTTACCGGGTGGAAGCTTTTCATTCAAAAACTTAAGCAATTTATTAATGCTAGTATCACTCCATGACCCTAAACCTTTCAAGTTAAACAACTCTATCAAACACGACTTGACCGTGTCTTTCTTCTTACAACAGGGATACAATAGTGTATCCTTCTCACCAAGGAAGTTAGCCAAAACCTCGGGCCTCCCTCTAAACTCATTAACAACCTCCTCGCACGTGTAATACAACATAGCATCCCCAAAAAACTCTCCCTAACTACTAACTCTCACTTCTGGTGGTGATTTTTCCCCATGAAAGGTCTACACAACATTATCTTTCACAAACCCTCTGCTATACAAATGGAGTTTCAGGGTGTCCTTCTTATCAGTACAAATTTAATTTCCACAATCACGACAGGGACATAATATTCACTTTTCTTGACTAAAAGCATGCTCCAAGAACTCATCCACAAACATAATATATTCATCGCTCACCCTACTAACGTTGCCATACACATGCTTACGCCTCTCGATAACGCGATAAAACTCTACATATCAATAAATGTCCAACAATCAAACTTCAATGCAATAAAAATTTTCATTATTACTTCCTAATCATGCAACATCATAAATGCACAATATACACTAACATTAAAATTACAACATTCTTAACATGTCCAACAATATAGGAATAAAAAACCATAGCCTTATAACTACAACAACCTTGAGAACAAATCACAAACTAATATTTACAATTCTACCTCAATCACCATCAAATGATCAAACAAAAAATGTAAATATCTCAACTAACCAAAACCATACATGAAATCCTTAATATCCATAAATGTAATTTAAAAAATGGTATCTTCAAGGGTCTTCATTGTGGAGAATTCAATGCTTTCATCAACAACAAAACACCATTAATGAACCTCTTTTTCCAAAAATCCTATTTTTAACCCGCTAAAAAGGTGGTAGGTGAGCATTTAATGCAATTTTCTACATCGGTAAAAACAGTCACCAGTGTAAATGTTTAGCCAAAACCCACGTATTTTCTTCTTCTGCACCGGTAAGATCATAGTACCAATGCAAAAACAAATAATTTTGGCGCCAAATTACTAACAAAAGAAAATTCCTACGCACCGGTATTAAGAAAATAACGGTGCGTGTTTAATTCATACACCGGTTCTAGTAGTTACCGGTGTACAAATGCAAAATTTTCCTGCATTTTTTTATTTCTGCACTGGTAATTTCTCGTTACCGGTTTTAAAAGTTCTCATCTTGGTGCCAAATTAATAAAAAGGGAAATAAGTACACATCATTTACCGGTGCACATGTAAGCAAATGCACCGGTCATAACCACTTATACAAATAATACCGGTGAAAAATATTTGAAATTGTACACCGGTATAACCAACACTGGTGCAAAATTAGGTGAACTGTACACCGGTTGATAGGATACCGGTGCATATGTAATTATTATCATTGGTACTGATGTTAACAAGATAAATACCGGTGCAATTGGTTACATACACACTGGTATACCTGTACTCATGAATTTATACTGGTGCATATGTACCTATTTTTCAGTAGTGTTTCTATGTTTTATCACTTCCGTAGGGTTAATGTTGTTGAGTTATAGGTATATTTCTATCTTACGGTGTTGAGGGTTGATTTTGTGCAAGGATTCCCTGATGATTGGGTGTTTGGGAAAATAAGTTCTTTTAGGTGATGTTGGTAATGAAACCCTCTATTTATGGAATGACAAGGTGCTTGTGGCTTGGTAGACAAAGTGGAAGAAGGAAACATGTGCTATAAGGGAATTCTTCCTCATTCTCTAAAGATAGGGAGGCATGGGGAAATACTAGGTTTAGGATATTTGCACTACTAGTAGTGTTTGGTAGTTGAGTTATCATGTTGTACTATTTTATTTATTTATTTTTGCTTTTAAGTTATAAAGCGTATCAGGGGTGGTGTCTGCATCAGAGATGTGGGAACATCTAGCAGTCAACGCAGGGGTGATAGGGGTGATCTAAACCTAGCCGCACCTTGCATATATCAATGTTTGGTTGATGATGGCGAGGTAAGTGTTGGGGCTGCTAAATGTAAGACTAGTGGGTTATAGGATCGTAGTGCCAGAGACTAAAAAATTATAAAATTTGAGGCTCCTGTCACTTTGGTGACCAAAGACGCTGCCTCTGTAGGCACTATGAAGCTATCTCGAGATTTCAAGATTGATGATCACAAGTTCCTAGCGTGGATAGGTCGACTAAGGAGATATTAATTCTATCTTTGAATGTAAGATTTATCATTTATTGGTTGTACTAACAAGGAATTTGTTCATGCAAGTGGGCAGTGCTATGATATCTTCAGTACAACACGTGAAAAAAGATGATGCAAATGTTGCATTGCACAATGAGGTTAAGGGGTTGAAAAAGGATGGTCCTTCTCACCCAGGTTATCCTCGTGTGTTGGTTAATAAGTTAGTAAAGACTCAGTAGTTCTATGATTTTATTCGGTGATATGTATGCTAGGATAACCAAGGTTGGGTGATGCGAATCGCTAGTTCGTATTCGTGACCAGAACCCTAGCCTGGATATTAAAGGTTTAGGAGGTCAAGGCATTCTAGTGGAGGCATTGGAAAGTGCAATGTGTGGGGTGGATGAAGGTTTGGCAAAGAAGGTTCGATAAAGGGGTTATGTTTTACACTTGATTAAGGAATTGGCTAAGATGGAGTCATTGTAGTTGATAGGGGAGCTATCACTATGCGGGGTAGATTTTTATCAAGGTACAAATAGGGTTGGGCGGGCTAGTGGTAGTGCTACCATAGTGGAGAAGGAGAAGGGAATTTCGGTCGGGAGCTCTACTAGAGGATAGTTTGGCTTGTGCTATGAGGCTAGATTGTAATTTGGTAGGTTTTTTATGTAATGGATAAGCTATGAAATCAAACAAATCATTTTCTGATTTGTGTGATACCATATTTTTTATGTGTTTTAGGTAGGTTTGAGAAGGAGGTATGTGCGTACATCAGTTGGATGTGCTCAAATGACACGGGAACAGTGGTGGGGGAGGGGTGACATTGGTTATTCAGAATCTGATGGTGAATATCCCAAAGGTATGTTCGATGGTGACTTGGATGGGTCTTTGAGAGTTTGTGTTCTTGATTTGGAAGCCATCTATAAGTACCTTAAAGGATGTAGTGGAGAGCAAAGAAGTGGGAAATAAAACTAGGATGTCAGGTGAGAGCATTATTACTAATGATTACGGAATATGAGATGGCGAGGAGGATGGATTTTGAACAACACTTGGCATCATTAGATAAGTGTGACACTCATCTTTTCAGCCAAGATTTCGTGATTCGTAAATTAAAGGAGTTGATAAATGTTACATGGAAATAAAAGGAGTGGATTAAGTATTTGATGGATAAGATGTGTGGGGTTGATCAAAAGGAGGCTATTGTACCATGGCAGGCTGATGATCTGGACCAGTTGTTGGGAGAGAAGAGGGAATTAGAAGCTGATTGTTACCACTTGTTGGCGGGGGTTCAGGAATAGAGGAATCGTTATGATGAAGAACAAGATTTTGCAGTTCAGTCATTAGCAAAGTATGAGGGTTTGGAAAGGAAGATTGAATGTATGGACGTTCGATGTTCTCAAGTGGGGAGAAGTTTTGGGCACTTGAATTGCTTTTGAAGGAGCAGAATTAAGTTAATTCGAGCCTCCATGGGGGAGATTACTAAGTCTTTGAATGTGAAGCCTGGGGTTTCTAAAGAAGGTTCGAAGGTTTGTGCCTACTGCTTAGAGCAGTAGGTTAAATATTTAAAGCGAGACTCAAAAACTAATACATACTCTGTATACCTATTAAGCATGCAAGTAGGTCGTTCTGATGGCAGGCTAATTATCGGACGTAAGTTATATTAGTGAAGCATATGCAATGCATGGAAGCTACTGGCAACACACTAGATAAAGTGTATGGAGGGAAGGATATGGTGTCTAAATTGCCTAATTGTTGCTAGGTGGTGTCCATGTACTAGGTGTAGACTGGAAGGAAAGACTAGGTATCTGAATTTCATAATTGTTGCTTGGTGGTGTATATATACCAGGCAGGTGTTGAACTATCCTGATGAAATTTTGAGGATAAAATTATTATCATGTAATTAAATTTCTACGAAAAGGTATTGCTAGTGGTATTTTTTTACTAAGTGTGTTTTTATTGTTGGTAGTGGTGGTGTTAATGGTGGGTTTTTGTGGAAGAGTGGGTTGTGTACTAGTCAAGGGTTTTGTGGGGGTTACATCGGGTTATTACCTAGATTTTGGAGTTTCCCTTTTGGGTGAAATGTGTGACAACAAGAGAGAAAGGCGGATTTCTACTTGTGTCATTGGGCTGGTGATTTTCCAGGCATTATGAAGTTGTGAGTACCCATCTGATTTCTGTTACGTGATTTTGGGGTTCCCTATACTGAGTGAATCTGCAGGTGATTTACCCACTTGTGTCACTTCGAGTAGGAAATGTCAAGGTGGGTGTATCACGTTTGCAAGGTAGCGGGAGCGAGGCCAGGTCTGGAAGCTTTTGATGAGGTCAGTTAGGCTTGTATGGATTATGTGGGCTTGGGCTTGGCCAGCTGGTGGGTAACTGGATAAGTATGCCATGTGGACATAGGATTTTCATATTATTTGTGTTGGACTATTATACACGTAATGAGTTCTATTTCTCGAGGCTGAATAAGTTGTCAATAAGTTATCAAGAAATAGGCTGGGGCGCGAATTTTCAGATATTCTTATAAAGGTGGTTTAATTTTCCTTCATTAGTATTTTCTTTTAAAAGGCGATTGTTTCAGGGAATAATCTTAGTTGTAGTTGTATGTAGCTGGATTATACTTGAGTGTCTGTGAGATTGCTCATATGATTGTGTTGTGTGTTTTTTTCGTTATTGGTGAAGTTGTTGTGAATGTCTATGAGTTGTGAGTTTCCTATGGGGTTCGTGGTTTGGGATGTTGGGGATACTCCAAATATGGGTTTTTTATGTAATTGGTTATGCGATAATCCGACTCACATGGGTGTGTTGGGAGAATTATCTCGATTGCTAGGAATGAAGGCGTAGATTATGTTTCTTGTGGGATTTCATAGAAAAACTTATGCCTCTTGTAAGTGTGTTTCTTTCGAACTTTTTGAAGGGTTTAGTCACCTAATGTGAGCTATAGCTTTTTCCTTATTGCAGGATGGGCGATAGAGATTAACAAGCGTAGTGCATGCTGGGATGGAGGATGATGTAGAATCTAAATCTATTTGATCTCTATGCACGGGGGCTATGGAGAATCAACACGAGGGAAGGTCCAGACTCGGGGTGGCTTGGCTCCAGTAGACAGGTGGGCTACATAGTTATCGTGCTTGTGAAGTAGAACTGAACTGGATTCACGAGGTTGTTCAACTGTGGATACAAGGGAAGAAGTATGCCAACTATGGATTTGCTGGCAAACTTGCTTACTAGGAGGATGGTGCCCCATCGTGGGAGCACGCCGAGAAATGGAGGTGGTGCAGTGGAAAAACTGAAACACTGTTCTCAAACTGAAATACTGCTAGTGTTGCTAGCATCTCATTTGTTATTATTGCAGTTTGCATTTTCCTTGGGTGATTTATATGGGCTTGACCCTGCTGGATATATCTTCGTCTAGGTGTAACGTTTATGTCTTAGTGTGCCTAGTTCCATTGCTAAGTGATTCTTATAACTACGTCGTCCTCTAAAATAGGGAGTGGGTAAACCTTAACTCTTTGTGTCACGTGTCAATTTATACACATGCAAGGTGATTGTAGTGCAAGAGCGTACCTTTTGTTGGAGTTGCCTTCATTGGTGAGATGGTGGTTTTTCCACGAGGGTGGTACAAACACGCAATTTTTTGCAATTCCCTTTTTCTTCTTTAATTCTCTGTGACCCCATTGTTTATTCCCTTTTACATATTGCAAATTTGAGTTTCGCCTAAATTTGTCAAAAAGATCTTCTGCAGAACTGACCGTCTGTGTATTTCCAACACGCGCTGACAACACCCACTAGCCACCGCCATATCCTCCACGCACCACCACGTCTTGCCACTGATCCAATCTTTCCTTTTTCTGCCAATCTGATCTTCCAATTCTGCTCTGATGTCTAACCATGAATATGAATTTTTCCGTGCTGCCGCAGAAACTACTTGCATCGCCGCCAATACTAAGGCCATTTAGCTACAAAACTTCAATGCAACCGATTTATTGTAGCTTTACTCAAGTAGTTGCAATTGAAATCTGGCACTGGGATCTGTTGGTCAATTTATGAACTCTTTATACTACCTCGCGATTTGTAGAGCTTTGCTTGCTAAGAAGAAGATTGGTTTCATTGATGGAACCATTACTAAACCCCGAGCTAGTGATCCTGATGCTGATGATTAGCCTAGAGTCAATGCTACCCTTGTTTGTTGGATCTTGCAGGCTGTTGATCTAGCTTTAGAATTTACTATTACTTATTTTTCCACTGCTAAGGAGTTGTGGGATGATCTTTCGGGACATTTTTCTATTGGTAATGATTCAAAAATTCTGTAGATGCATGATGATATACAAAATTTTCGTTAGAATGGTCAGACTATTGCAATTTAATTCGGAGAACTCAAGAAGCTGTATGATGACTACAACTCTATATAGCCTCCTCGCGTTTGTTCCTGTGAAGCTTGCAAACCATAGTGCACATGTAACCATGTTGCTGCTGCCTTCTATGATCATGAGAAAGATATGATTTATCAATTTCTCCTTGGTTTAGATAAATGTTATCACACCTTTAGATCCAATGTCATTACTCAAGAACCGTTGCCATCCATCATGCATGTGTATGACCTCGCATCTCAAACAGGAGAATCCTAAAGCTATCATTCGGTCTCGTAATTCTTCAAATGTTCCCTGGCATATGCTACTTGTCGGCCACCACCTTCAGGATCTTTGCCTGGAGCTCTCACTGTAGCTGAACGCAAGAATCTCATTTGCACGCATTGTTATCGCAAAGGCCACGAAAAAGATATTTGTTTCAAGTTCACAAGCTATCCAAGAAATGGTTCACGAAGATTAGGACAGAGCCAACACCATGAAAACTAAGGCGCCAGTCGCCGTCGCACCCGTCGTTACAGCCGTCGGTACTGCCGGGCCACGGCGCCCTCAGCTACCATTCAGCAGCGTGGTGATGTCGCCACCAGGGTTTGCACCGGCCGCCTCCTTTGGCACTCCTACCCGATCTTTTTTTTTATTACTTTATCTGATAACCAATAGAGTATGAACCTACATTTATTTAATTTGTTCAATTATGTTTCTGACCATGGGTCAGGTAAGCCTACTTTACCTTGGATTCTTGATTTGGGAGCCTTATATCACATGACTGGTGAACATGGTTCTCTTATTGATATTACTATTGTTATCGATTCTGTTAATGTGCTACTTGTAACGCCCTGACCCAAAATTGCAGGGGACATTAATTACAATGATAAAATCATTAAAATTATTCTTGTCTACAGGCAGAAGCGGGAAAGTTCAAATGATAAATGCTAATTGCATAATTCAAAAACATGTCATTGAACAATAAATGAAACTAAGGGTGTAGGGCCAAAAGCGTCCTCCACTCTGATTTGTCACGCAATCCTATATTTTTGTAAAATTGTGTAATTATATCCATTTTTCTCAATTCTGACATTGGCTCAAAAATATCAGCCATTGATCAAACATGAAAAAACACAAATACCTTTGAATTCAAAACAAAATTTTTGAAGACTATTCTACCCCTACCGTGCCGCCCACCGGTCACTGCCCACCACCCGCTGGCTACCCATCGCCGTCCACCACAGCCACCCGCTGCTTATTTCTGATCCGATGCCCAGAACCCGTCCCGACGCCGACCACCACCGCTCTCCGAAGCTTCTCACCCTAAAACCCTCCCCCCGTCGGCCAGCACCGTCCCTCCATTCCCAGAACCCTCCCTCCGTGCCCTGAACCCTCCCTCTGCAAAAATAATTATCAACAAACTAATTATAGATGAAGAAGTATTCAGGATAATGATGGTTGAGCCATAGAACATAATACAACTAATTTTATCAGTTTATAGTTTGTTAAGGGTAGTTAATAGTTAGAAGATATTTTCCGATCAATTACAGATTAGTTACCAAAAACCAATTGGATCCTTCTGGAACTATAGAGGTTGTAATCTTCTATATATAATCTTGTATATGTTGTTCATATTCAAGTTAATAACACAAAAAATTTCCCAATTATTCTTTCCTTTCTCAGTTGATAAACTTTCCATTTAGTTCATTTGTGGAGATTCTGTAAATCAGAAATCTCTTTATGGTATCAGAGTTGTCAGGATTGATCCTGAGCTTTGTGATTTGCTATCAATCGGTGTTGAAATTTTGATTTGTCTTCAAAATGAGTCAATCTGGATCTGCAACTTCCAAAGGTTGAAAGACTACGTACGTGGTGGATGATGAAGATTTCTTAAAGCTGAGCCCGGAGGATCCACTCTACTTGCAACCTTCTGATCATGCGAGCATGGCAATTATGAGCCAGCTACTTACTGACTGGAATTACCTCACCTGGAGCCAGAAGATGGTGATAACGTTAAGAGCTAGGAATAAACTATGTTTCCTCACAGGTGAATTCAAATTTCCAGAGGTAGATTCTCCTGTCTATGAATACTGGGATAGGGTGAACTCTACTCTTGTATCTTAGATTCTCAACTCCATGAGAGAAAATATTGCTGGTGGTTTACTTTTGCATCTGATGCAAGGAAGCCGTGGAATGAAACCAAAGAACGATTTCCAGTGAGCAATGAACCCCTCTTCTATCAGTTGAGGAGGGGCATGTGTTCAATCAAGCAGAAAAATAACATGATTAATCAGTCTTACTCTGATTTGAAGAAGCTCTAGGATGAAATGGAGATTTTGAGGCCAAAAAGGAAATGTACTTGCTGTAATTGTACATGCAGCTATGGATTTTTGTAAATTTCTTGCAACTTATAAGACTGAAGACAAGCTGCAATAATTGCTCATTGGACTCAATGATAAGCATGAAGTGACACGAAATTAGATTCTAACTATAGATATGTTGCCTAGTGTGTGGGTAAGGCGTATTCTCTGATCTCTACAGTTGAGCAGAAGAGGAACACTCAGCGCAACTATGTGAATATGGGAGATAATTCTACAATATTTGTCAGGCAAGCATCATTTACACCTTTAGTTAAGTTTGACGAAAGGATGAAAGAAATTGAAGCCAAGACGTTACTTAGATATGATTTCTGTCAGAAGAATGGTCACACCAGAGAAAATTGTTTCAAAATTGTGGGATATCCAGACTGGTGGAACAATGGGAAAGAAAATGGCAACAAAATGAAACTGATATACACAAAAAATATATTTTTGTAGGAGGACAAAATGAGGATATGGGAGGTGATACTCCATTAAATCCGATGGAGTACAAATCATCTGGAAGTGGAAATCAGATTGGAGATATGCCTAGTAATTGGCAGTCTATGATTGCAGATTTTATGCAGCAACAACTTGGGAAAATGATGAAGGAAAAAGGAAATGAGGTTACAGCTGGATACTCAGGACATTCTGAGCATGCAAACTACGACCACTTCAATGATTTTGCAGGTACTCTTTTGACTCATATTTCTTGTTCTACAACTTTTTGTGAAAGTGATGAATGGATTAATTGGCAGTGGTGCATCTGTACACATATGTGCCAACTCTAGAATGTTCTCATTCTTAAAGCCTAATAATCATAAAAACCTAGTACTATTGCCTGGTCACTCTAAGATCAGTATTGACGGAATTGGATATGTGAAAGTGTGTGAGGATATCAGTCTTAATGATATTTTGTTTGTGAAAGATTTTCAGTTTAACCTGTTGTCAGTCCAAAAGACTGCTTCGAAGCATAACCTACATTTTAACTTCTTTCCAAATCTATGTGTTATACAGGATCTCGGGATTGATAATACTATAGGGATTGAAAGAGAAAGCAATGGAATATACATTTTGAATTAGCAATCATTTGACAAGAGAGAAATAAGCATTCTGCATTAGTATCTTTTACTGCTACTTTAAATAGTGAAGTCTTGTTGATGCTTAATAAGCTAGGGCATCCCTATGATCTTGTAGTGAAACACATGAAATTACCTGAAATCAATACTACATGCACTATATGTCCTTTAGCAAAATAAACCAGAATGTCTTTTCCCTTTTCTTCAATTAGTTCAACTAAAGGCTTTGAAATGTTTCATGTTGATCTATGGGGGCGTATAGAATAAAACGTTTAAATGGATTAGGGTATTTCTTGACCATAGTAGATGATTACACAAGAACAACATGGACTCGGCTCTAAGGATACAATAGTTATAGCTCTTAAACAGGTTCCGATTATGATTAGAAATAAGTTTGATACTTCTGTTAAGGTCATAAGGACTGATAATGGTACATTGTTTGTAAATAAAGAATGTCATGACATTTCAATGAGCAAGAAATTCTACATAAAAAAATCATGTCCTCATTCACCACAACAAAATGGTGTAGTGGAAAGAAAACATAGGCATTTGTTACAAGTTGCTAGGTTTTTTATGGTTCAATCTCATTTACCTGCTTATTTATGGGGATAATCAATACTTGCAGCTACTTATGTCATTAATATGCTACCTAATTATGTTATGGAAGAGTCCATATGAGATGTTGTTCAAAAGAAAATCAGATTTAAATCATGTGAAAATGTTGGTTTGTTTGTGCTTATGTAACTAATATAAATCCATATAAAGACAAATTTCCCCAAGAGCTTTCCGTGTATTTTTATAGGATATCCAACACTACAAAAGACCTATAAAGAGTATGATTTAGTGCACAAGAAAGTCTTAAATTCCAGAGATGTCACATTCAGAGAGAATGTATTTCCATATCAAACTGATATCAAGAAGTTTATATATTCAACTGCTAATGTTGATCATGTTACACCAGTTTCCATCCATGATCCCATCCATACCGTCATTCCAACAGATACACATTTCACACAAGCTGAATATTTTTCACAAATACAACATGATACACCACTGATAACCACACCAAATGACACAAATCATGTTGTTTCAAGTACTGATTTTAACAATGATCAAGGTTATAGTCCTGAACCCATTCCATTTGTTAATGGGAACAAATCTTTTTCTTATTCACATCCTCTTATTACTAATGATCACACAATTACATCTCCAATACATCCTTATCACACAACACCATCTCCTGTAATAAACCTACCAACTAGACAAAGTACCAGAACCATTCAAAAACCTGTTTAGCACAAAGATTTTTTCATCAATTTTGCCCATACTTATAATATTTATTTGCCTTCTTTGTCTACCACATATGTTGCATTTCTCACTAACTTGTAAAAAAATCCTAAACCTCACTCTTATAAACATGCTTGTAAAAGAATAGAGGAGAGCTATGCAGTTGGAGTTGCAAGCTCTTGACGACAATCACACTTGGGATACAGTGCCTGTTCCACCTGGTAAAAGACCCATTGGATCCAAGTGGGTTTATAAAGTGAAGTACAAACCAGATGGATCAGTTGACAGGTTTAAGGCCATGTTAGTAGCTAAGGGATATAGTCAAGTAGAAGGGATTGACTACTATGACTCATTTTCCCCAGTTGCCAAGAAAGTCACCATCAGATTGCTATTGGCTATTGCTGCTTCAAAATGATGGCTTATTCATTAAGTTGATGTGAATAATGCCATCCTTCATGGGTATATTAGTGAGTATTTGTATATGGTTCCACCTAATAGATACACAAAGCCTAGCTCTCATGAAGTGTGTAAGCTGAGGAAGTCATTGTATTGGTTTAAACAAGCATCCAGAAAATGGAATGTTCAGTGTACTAAATCTCTTGATCAGTATGGGCTTGTGCAATCCAAGCATGATCACTGTCTTTTCCTCAAGCACTCAGGCAGCTCAACTTTGGCTCTTTTGGTCTACGTAGATGATGTGGTGATTATCAGTAACTCAGAATCTGATATACATCATTTGAAGAAATATATTGATGACAGATTCACTATCAATTATTTTGGGCCTACAATATATTTTCTTGGTATTGAAATTGCAAGAACTCCAAATGGTTTATTTATCACTCAATCCAAATATATCTCAGATATATTAGGTGATCTGGTAATGAAGAACTCAAATGTTGCAGCATCTTCTTTTCCTACAAATTGGTCTGCTGAAGACAAAACTTCTCCTATTCTTTTGGATCCAGGGCCTTATAGAAGACTTGTTGAGAGATTGTTGTATTTGGCATTAACAAGGCCTGATCTCACCTTTTTGTCCATCAAGTGAGTCAGTTTATTCATCAGCCAACATAACATCATTAGCAGGGTGCTTTGCAGATTTTTAGGTATCTTAAAGGTTGTATGCATCATGGATTATTCTTTCCATATCAGAGTAATTTGAGATTATCCACTTACTGTAATGCAGATTGGGCCCCTTGCAAGCAAACAAGGAGATTAGTTACTGGATTTTGTGTTTTTTGGGAGACTCTTTGATATCCTGGAAGTCCAAGAAACAACCTACTGTATCTAGATCATTCGTAGAATTAGAGTACATGAGTATGGCTCTCACTATTGCATAACTTAAATGGATCTCTTATCTATTGAAGGATTTTAAATCCCCTACTCCACTGCTATTCTTCTTTGTTGTGATAACATTGCAGCCCTCCAGATGACTGCGAATCCAGTTTTTCATGAAAGGACAAAACATATACAGATAGATCGCCACTTTGTCAGGTAATCCTATCTTCAAGGCTTTATAGATGCTCTGCATGTCTTTTCTAAGGAACAGTTTGCCAATGGGTTGACTAAGTTGTCATTTCTACTATTTTGTATCCTCTTCTTTGCAAAATGGGCTTTTGGGCCCCCTAAACCAGCCTCATCTTGAGGGGGGAGTGATGAACTATTCAGGTTAATGATGGTTGAGTCACATAAAAAAATACAATTGGCTTAATCAGTTTATAGTTAGTTAAGGGTAGTTAGCAGTTAGAAGATATTTTCTAATCAGTTACAAATTAGTTAGCAAAAACTGATTGGATCCGTCTGGAGCTATATAGGCTGTAATCTTCTAGAAATAGTCCTATACATGTTGTTTATATTCAAGTTAATAACACAAAAATTTCCCAAATATTCTTTCCTTTCTCAGTTGATAAACTTTCCATTTAGTTAATTTATGGAGCATCTGTAAATCAGAAATCTCTTTAGAGTAATGAAAATGCAAATGTATAAGGAAGTTTTCCAAGATAATAAAGCGGTCAGCAATGAAGAGTACAATTGTCGAAGAACAAAGATTCAGCCAAAAGGTCAGGATAAAAAACTCCACTCTCTCATTGTAATTCAATTGCAGGCAACCTAAGCCTACTAGCTATGCTGAGTTACATACTGATACGAGGAAGAGTGAAAAAGGAGAGTTGCAGTCCATATGGAATTTAACCAGCAAATAAAGCATCCTCCCATTGATTTGGCCCATTTGGAAAAAGGAAAACATTCCCACAATTCAAGAAAGAAGCAGATTAATGCATCGGAAGTTTGGTAGTAATTCTGGTGGAAAAGGTTAATCGAGAAAACAATAAAGAAATAAAGATAAAGCAGTGATAATTTTGGGTGAGAGATCTAGTAAACCGTAAACAAGTGATAATTGTGCTCACGTCAAGCAAAGGCATGAGTTCATTGACAGAATTGGGAGGGTCCAAAAGTTTAGTCTTGGCCTCCTTAAGCTATTCTTTTAGCCCTTTTTCTAGGGTCATCTTCTCACTCATCTCTTCCGAATATTTCAACCTAAAATCACACCTTCAGATCAATGGAAGGAAGGTGTGAGCAGGGTAATTAGGGTTAGATTTCTGAAATTGATTTTGAAACCACACCAAATGAATTGCAAACTGAGGGTGCTGGGGAAAATCTATGGTGTTGGGGAAGATCGATGGCGTTGGGGAACTGGGGAAGATGATAGAGATGAGAAGATTATACTAGTATTTTCTTATTTTATTTTTGAATTTTTTAAACTTATGGGTATAATGGTCATTTCACAAATTTTGGCCAATTTGACCATTGACAATTTGGTCAACGAAGTTCATGGTTAGGTTTGCACTTTCAGATTTTACAAGGTTATATCTACACTTTCAAACAAAACATAGGGTTAAAAATGCACTTTTCTCTAAAATGTTTGGGTTGCATTAATCGGGTCATAAACTTATAACTACCGCTCATTGCATAATAAATTTTTAATATTGTAACTAAAACCTTTTAGGTTTCTATAATTATAATTCAACCCTGTGTTTTCATATGCCTATGGAAAGACGGTCTTTCCCAAGACTTTGCCTTATTAAAACCTTTAAATATATCTCAAAATATAAATAAATTTAAGGATAAAATATACTTCTAACCCTAACTTTTAGCTGAAAGTGCCAATATATCCTTGCAAAATAAGAAAGTGTCAAAATAACCCTAAGTTTATGATGAATTCTGCAGTTATAACCTTTTGTGCTACTTCTAGTGCTGACTGAAGAAATTAGGTGTTAACCAAACCTGGAAGGTCTAAGATACCCTTGCCCATTAAACTGTAGGGTATTTTAAATAATTATTAGTTAGGTAATTAATTGGGATATTACTAAAATATCCTACAGAGTCTAAACCATTTAGACTGTATCATTAGATAATTATTAATTATTAATCAGGTGATATAATGATTATTTACTTGGGAAATATACAAATATAACCCTCTATTGAAAGAGTGATTTCCCATGAAAAATAATATATTACTGAGATAAATAAATAGAGTAAAAAAGGAAGGCTAGTACTAGTATAACTCTAGTCTAGTCAATAACTCTATCTAGAGTAAAATCAAATCAATAAGATACTTGACTTATTCTAACACCCCCTCAAGTGAAGTGTCATATGCTCGCCGACACAGAGTATGAGCTATGATGGCTGTGAAGAGTAGGAGCTATGATGAATTCCTGGCAGATCCGAGGGAAACCTTGGAGGTGAAAATTTAAAATTGAACCCTACCAAATGCGTGATTGGAGTAGGGGCTGGAATGTTTCTTGGATTCATGGTATCTGAGAGAGACATCAATGCTAATCCTGAGAAAGTCAAGGCTCTGATGAGAATAAAATGTCCGCATAATCTGAAAGATGTACAGAAGCGTATGTGAGTCTTTGGCAGCTTTGAGTCGATTCCTCTCGAAGGGGGCTGAGTAGCATTTACCCTTTTTGGACGTGATTCGAAGAGCAAAGAAATTTGAATGGATAGAAAAATATGAGGAGGCGTTTCAGCTTGTCATGTGGTATGAAGGTTTCACTTGTACTTCAAGGGACATACCATCGTGCTGCTTACCAATCATCCCTTTAGGAAGATCCTGTTAAAGTTAGAAAATTCGGGGATAATGATGAAACAAATTCTGGAGTTCGGGGAACACGATATAAAGTTTCAGCCCATGACTTCAATAAAGGGGAAGGTTTTAGCGGATTTCATAGTGGAGACTACAGAGCCTATCAAAATTGAAGAGGATATTCAAAAGAAGGATTTTTGGAAATTATATGTGGATGGTTCTTCACACTCGGGAGGAAGTGGAGTAGGGGTGCTGCTTACCAGCCTCGAGGGCAAGAACTATCCATACGCATTACATTTTTCATTCAAAGCCATGAATAATTAGGCCGAATATGAATCTTTGATTACCGGTTTGCATTTGGCTAGGGATTTCAAGGTGGAGGATCAAGAGATCTATAGTGATTCGTAGATTATTTTTCAGCAAGTTAATGGGGAGTATGAAGCCAGGGAACGAAATCTGTAGAAATATTTGGAGGTAGTAAAAACCTTGTTAAGGGGCTTAAGGATTTTGTTATTAACACAAGTGCCGAGAGAAGAAAATCACAAAGTAGATGTTTGTAGTAAATTGTCTTCGTCAAATTAGGGAGCTAAACCTCAAGGTTAGTTGCTTATGGAAACCCTGAACATCCGTAGTTTCGAGGAGCAGGTGGTGATGGATGTCGAAGAGGAGAATACCTGGATGACACTGATTGTGAATTACCTTCGAGAAGGGGTTTTTCCAGATGATACATTCTAGGCAAGAAAGATAAGGTTGAAAGCGCCAAAGTATGTATTGCAGGATGGAATTCTATAAAGAAAGGGGCATCTACAACCATTGTTACGGTGCATCACCCCTTATGGAGCAGATTATTTGATCAGGGAGGTTCATGAGGGCATCTGCGGTAGTCACCAAGGGGCACGATCTGTGTCAGAAGACTTATTGTAGCAGGGTATTATTGGTTGATGATGTCAGATGATGCTAACAAGTATATACAAGTCTGTCATCAATGACAAAAACATGCACCCCTCACGCATATCCCTCAGGTAGAGATGATGAACATCCATAACTCATGGCCATTTGATAAGTGGAGAATAAACCTGGTGGGACCATTCCCAGAGGCTTCAGGAAAGTTAAAGTATCTTATTGTAGCTATAGACTATTTCACAAAGTGGGTAGAAGCAGAGCCCCTAACAAACATGGAAGGCAAGTCAGTGACTGCATTTTTTTGGAAGAATATTATATGTCATTTTGGAATCCCAAGGACTATAATAATGGATAGTGGGAGGAAGTTTGCTCATGATCTGTTTAAAAAAATGGCGTGAGGAGTACAAGATACAACAAAAGGTCACAACTGTATATCATCCCCAAGCAAATGTAACATGGAGTTGACAAATTGAATGATGGTAAATGGAATCAAAGCAAGACTCGAGGGAGCCGAAGGAAACTGGATATGCAAATTGCCCAGTATTTTAAAGTCTTATAGAACAACCAAATCTTCTGCCACATGGGAAACACCTGAAGGTCCAATTCAGCCTTGGAGATCTAGTAATCTGAAAAAATGAGAAGGGTCTTCGTGAACCCGAAGGAAAACTGGCTGCCAACTAGGAAGGACCTTATAAGGTGGTGGAAACATATCCTGGAGGCAGTTACGTCCTCAAAATGATGAATGGTGCTCGAGTTCCCATGAGGAAGTACTACTAGCTTTAAAGATCCCTGCCACCTCATACTAAAAGGTTCTTCTTGCTTATAGTCACTCTTTCTTTATTCCATACATACTTGATAAAACTTCATTTATCTGTTGTGAGAATATGTGATGCATCTGCCAAAAAAATGAAAGGTGTTCTCAAAATAATTATTTGTTTATGTGACATTGAATATGGTCTAAAGGCATAAGTAAAATTCTATGATTAAAAAATTAAAGTTGTTAACATTAATGTTACTTTTATTGATTTTAGTAGGGTATTAGTTGTATGCTAAGCGCTGCAATAAAAGATATGTGTCGCATACTGATAAGCGGTACTCCTGGAGGATATGAGTCACAGGTTGATAAGTGGCACTCTCGATGATATGAGTCACATGGTGATAATTGACACTCTTGAAGATATGAGTCACATGCTAATAAGTGGCACTCTCGAAGATATAATTCTTAGGCTGATAAGCGGCAGTCTTTGATGATATGAGTCGCATGCTGATAAGCAGCACTCTCAAAGATATGAGTCCTATGCTGATAAGCGGCACTCCTTGTAATATTTCCAGCTTTGTTTGCCATGCGTTGTGGCTGATGAATTAGGATGAAGATTGGTGAGCCTTACTTATGATGAATGAAAAATTCTACATGGCAAGCAGCGCTCTTTATGTCACACATTATGATGAATAATTAAGTGATATGATAATAAGATACTTGATATATATTTTTGCCGATAAGTTACTTAATCCAAATTAATAGTTATATATATGTTCATTTCTTACAATATATACTGAATCAACAGTATAATGCATGGTGAGTTCGTCATAATTAAAACTAATCAACTATAACTATGAGAAATGTTAAACTTATTAACATATGAGTCTTGAAGGATAAGTTACAAATACATTATTAAAGACTCGAGTAACCTATTTTCTTGGGGCTAACTTCCCCAATTGCCTTTCAAGTTGTTCGAGTTCTTCCTTCTCAATACCAGCTGCATGCTAAAAGTCACGCTTTTGTTCCTCTTTGGGATACTCGGCTGGATCTATCACTATCTTGGACCGAGAGAATTTTGGTGAAGACCCAACTACTGAATCCTTTGTTAGGGGTCTCTATCTATATGACGTTTGTTTGTGGACCGCTCAGCATTTTTGCTTGAAGATCCATGGCTGTTATAACCCTTCTTAGCTACTGACTTCTTAGATCTTTGCCCTGTTTAGGGGGGGAGCCTGGTGCAATTCTCATAACTCTCGTAACCATTCCAGGATGGCATCAGAGGCCGATCTTTCGTTAGAAGTTCCTTTTAAGTGTACCTCACAGTCAACAATCCACTGTTTGGATGCCCTAAGTAGAAATCTAAGTAGAAGCTCATTATCTATAAGTTTTGGACGAGTGACATTGTGGTATTACTACAAGAGACAACACCTATTACCTTGGTTATACATGGGGCTTTACCTCCGTTTTTCATCCAAAAAAATTGAGGTAATGTGGCCGCAGTAAAAAGTATGTTTTTTTACCCCGGTTCAAAACTGAGGTAAAAAGTATTTCTTACCTCGGTTTCACAAAATGACTAAGGCAAAAAGTTGGTATCTAGAGAGGGGTGTGAGGTCACATCAGATTTTTGACACAGTTCTAAATTTAGAACCGTAGTAAATAAATTGAACGATGATGGTGCGATGTCGCACCTGATATTTTATGAATTAAAAGAAACTACCGAAAGCAGAATCGATAACGTCGATTCTTCTTTTGGTAGTTCATAACCTAACAAGAGTTTTCCAGCAAGATTCCAGCCTGAACAATGCAAAATACCTGAACGATTTACAAACAAAAGAGCAGAACACATATAAATTACAAACAAACAAAATCAATGATGAATTACAATTAGAGAATACAATTATATTTTAAAAAATGAGCAGAACCACCGACAACAGAGTTTTAAATTCTTGAGCAGCAGACTTTTGGTGAGACAGGGCAAAAGAGATGCTGGCTGAGTGTGGCAGAGCCTGGTGGTGTACGACGTAGCTTGGTGGAACCTGGTGGAGTACAGCGGAGCCACGTAGAGCACGATGGGAGCATCGATCTTCATGCCTCCGTCAATTTTCACGCCATCATCAATTGAGTGAACCACCATGGATTGAGCGGACCACCGTGGATTGATTGGACCACCATCGATCTTCACGCCACCGTCAATCACACCGGAGCCTCGTAGAGAACGACCGAAGCCTGGTGGAGCAGACCACTGCCGATTTTCACGGTGCTTTGTGAGAATGGGAGCATCGGTGGCTCGCAGAGCACGGTCGTAGCATGGTGGTGCACAACGGGAGCATTAGTGGAGGAGAATGGTGTGGGTGTTCGTTGATGGAGGAGTATGGTGTAGGGGGACGCTGGTGTGGCGGTGTATGGGAGTTAGGTGGATGAGAATTGAGTGATAAATCTGATAGGGTATGGGGGCTTATATACTCTATGGTTTTGATTTGCAATTGGGCCTTTGTAAAATCTAATTTAGGGTTTTAAATTTTATTTTTAATGTTTATTAGATTATTATTAGTATACTTCTAGGGTTTGGTTTAATTTTAGGCCCAAATTTATATTGGGCTTAAAACTAAATTTTAATTTTATATTTAAGGGCTTAAATTTAAAATTTATATTATATACAATTAAAAATTCAATTCAACTTTAAAAGTTTGTTCAATAAATTCAAATTTTTGAAAATTTTTATTATTATATTCATATGTACAGTTTCACATATATATGAAGATAAAAAATAGCTGTCACATTCATTAGTATGTATAATAGTATTAATTTTATTAATAACTGACGCATTCATTAGTTAAAATCAAACCATTTTATTTGTGCTTATATATGGACGGTCAAATAAGGGTTGACTGTTGATCGATTAAAGTCAAACCATTTTCAGTAGTGTTTATGTAAGGAAAGTCAATTAAGGGATAGCCGTTGATTAGTTAGTTAAAGTCAGACCATTTTTGTTATTCTTACATAAATACATAAATATGAAATAAATGAATTTTTTGGTGAAATGTTGGAATACGCTAGTACATGTTCTAGAATAACTTAAAGTTTGCTAAATAGAGGTAAATCATAAAAGAGTACTTATATATTCTTGTGCATATTTATTGATAAATACTATGTTATGGACTTGGAAAATACAATTGGGATGTATAGGGTAGCATCACATTCGAGTGGATTTCACTTTGGAGTTACGAGTAAAGTTTTTACCTTTTGCACTTAGGTCCCTCCAAGAAAGTTGGAATTGTCGAATCATGAAATTGGATACATAAAAATTCAATTCAATAATACACAGTTGTGATTTTGCGATTTGGGCATGTATGGGTGAACGGAAGGGCCTCGAAAGTCAGCATTGATTACTTCTACACAATCTTAAAAAACTACACTATGGCCCAATATAGTGTTACCCTATAATCCACTGCTCCAAAATACATGATTTTTGTTATTCTTATATAAATATAGAAGTATTAAATAATTGAAATTTTTGATGAAATGTTGGAAAACGCTAGTACATGTTCCAAAGTGACTTAGAGTTGGTTACATAGAAGTAAGAAAGGTAAATCGAAAAATATTACAAATATATTCTTATGCATATTTATTGATAAATACTATGTTATGGACTTGGAAAATACAACTTGGGTGAATAGGTTACCATCACATTCGAGTAGATTTCAATTTGGAGTAACGAGTGAAGTTTTTAATTTTTGCATTTAGGTCCCTCCTAGAAAGTTGGAATTGTCAAATCACGAAATTGGCAACATCAAAATTCAATTCAATAATATACAATTGCAATTTTGCAATTTGGGCATGCATGGATGAACGGAAGTGCCTCGAAAGTAGATATTGATTACTTCTACACAATCTTAAAAAATTACACTATGACCCAAAATTGTGTTACCCCATAATCCATTGCTCCAAAATACATGATTTTTTTTATTCTTTCATAAATATATAAAAATTAAATATATTATTTTTTTGGTGAAATGTTGTAAAGCGCTAGTACATGTTCTAGAATAACTTAGAGTTGGTTACATAGAAGCAAGAAAGGTGAATCAGAAAAGATTACAAGTATATTCTTGTTCATGTTTATTGATAATACTATGTTATGGACTTGGAAAATACAACTTGGGTATATAGGATACCATAACGTTCAAGCGGATTTCAATTTGGAGTTACGAGTGAAGTTTTTACTTTTCGCACTTAAATCTCTCCAAGAAAGTTGGAATTGTCGAATCACGAAATTGGAAACCTCAAAATTCAATTCAATAATATAGAGTTGCAATTTTGTAATTTGGGCATGTATTGGTGAACGGAAGGGTCTCGAAAGTTAACATTGATTACTTCTACACAATTTTGAAAAATTACACTATTGCCCAAAATTATGTTACCCTATTATCTATTGCTCCAAAATACATGATTTTTTTTATTCTTGCCTAAGTATAGATTTATAAAATATATATATTTTTTGGTGAAATGTTGGAAAGCGCTAGTACATGTTCTTGAGTAACTCATACCGGTGCCTCATAGCAACCAAATTTTATACTACTTATTTTATATAATTATGAGTAAGTAGTATATAAAATTTTATTCGGTTAAAAAAATAAAATTTATTTATTGATATTCGACTTTGATCTCATATTACTCGAACTCTACGTTTGATTTGTTTCATTTGAAAAATATAAACATAAAGTCATAGTTAAAAGTATAGTTATAAAATCTTTTAAAACTTTAAAAGAAATGGAATTGCATAATTTTTTAAAAAATATTATACTTTTCTTTTAATAAAAAAATTTGCATTATGAATATGTGTATATATTAAATTATTTTAAATCGTGCATCAGAAGGGTGTCTACGAGAGGTACGTGCGACGTTGGTACGCAAGACATACGTGCAACATAGGTCATTTCATGTCTGCGATAGGAAATTACGACATCGGTAACAATAATAATCGACGTCGGTAAGCTAGACATACGTGCGACATCGGCCATTCATGTCTGTGAGAGTGACTTGTGATGTCAGTTGTGACATCGGTAAGCGAAACATGCGTGCGACATCTATCATTCATGTCTGCGAGAGTGACTTGCGATGTCGGTCCCAAACACAACCGATGTCGGTAAGCCGGACATGGTTGCGACATCGTAATGGTGGGCTTTTGCCTCAATATATTTTAACCGAAGTAAAAAATATTTTTTACTTTGAAAAAAAATAAGAACCGAGGTAAAAGAACTTTTTATCTCGGTTATTTACCCTTAACCAAAAAACCAAAGTAAAAGGGGCAAAGTAATAAGTTCATTTTTTTGTAGTGTATAGGCTGTGAGCTTGAAGGCTTACATCGTAAGGTGCAACCTTTTCCTCTAATTATTTGACTTTTTGCTTCGATGCTTTGATTTCCCCGGTAACTCGAGTATTCTCAATGAGGACATATTCAACTAGGGAAGGATTTTCACCAACAACTGCTTCCTTCTTCGGTAAAGCTTCATTTAGCCTTGCAATTTCATCTAAAGCTACTTTGTGAAGTTACAATATTTCCTCCACTTGGGACTTAAACTTATAAACTTCACTTTGCCAGACTGTAAGACGACCCTTGAGGATAGGAAGCCTATTGGCATTAGCAAAAAATATTTTTAAGGATCCGAATTTGTTGATTATGTGGCAAACTATTTCTTGATAATCCACCTCGGTAGGATCACAACTTTCAACAACCTTGAGGGGGTACGACACCGTTATACTTTTTCCTTTTGAGATCCCTCAATAGATCCTTAAAAGCTGTATGTTCACCACTCTGCCAAGATTTCAATTTTTCCTTGGTGGAACCTAGCTCTTCCTTGGTAAAATTCAGCTCAACGGTTAGGTTAGAGGCACCTTTCAAAATATTTGCCATCGAAGAATGAGTTTTATTATGCCAAGACTCTAATTCCCGTGAGCATTTATTTAAAACTGAAATAGTTTTCATCAGATTCCCTCGTGTGGTGTCAAGCTCTTCTAGATTTTTAGAAAAATCCCCGCAGACAAGTTGATGTTCCCTTCGCGGTGCATTAAGTTGTGAAGGTAAGAAAAAAATAGAAAGAAAATTTAAAAAAGGGAAATGCTTGTTTATAAAAGAAATTGAGATTACATCAAGAAGCCGAAAAGGCAAGTTACATATTCTCCCCTACCCTATGAGGTTCTCCTGTTTGACCCTCAACATTAGACTTAGCACCAGTCTCATGCTGCTTGTTCTCGGCAGTGGTGTGAGGAAAAGTACGAATCTCCTTAGCTGAATCAAACCGACCAAAGGACTTCAAGAAGCTTCAGAAGGTCAAACTTAGATTCCCATGGTCGATAGCTTCATTCCACTTCTGATCTATAGCCTTAACAGTATCCAAGTCGGTTAGCTCCTTTAAAAACTTCACTTCATTATCAGATAGAGACAAAGTTAGATTAGACAAAAAGACCTCGTTGATAAAGCAGGTGCGCCCAACTCTCTTGCCTATCTTGAGGAGCTCGACGAGGAGATTGAAAAGCTCTTTGCTCTACATAAACTTATCTTTGAAAGCTTCCAGTAGGGGAATTTGAGATTCGGGGCTTTGAGCCTCCTTAACTATCTGCTCAAGAGTAACTTTCTCAAGGAAAATACTCCCGTTGTCAGCTTCAAGGTCGTAGATTTTCTTCTTCTAGGTTTCAAGCTCCCTCTCCTGCAAAAAAATCTTGATATCCTTTTGCTCAATTTCCCTATGAAGCATAGCTTATCCGGACTATAAGCCTCGTATGAGGGAGGAAAGAGAGAAGGATGACAGTTGAAAATCTTGAGCCACTTGAAAAGTATCAAGAAGGCTAAAAAAAAGATATGCAGAAGCTTTAAAGTCTGGTTAAAGGAGTAGCCAACCTGGGGCTCCTTAACAAAAGTCCCAAGAACATTTTCTCCTAGGATTGGAATGTTCGAGGAGGTAGGAAGGACGTTAGCCTCAGTCAAAGGGCCTAGAATAGAGGGCTCTTGAGAGACCTTGTCATGAACTTATTTTTGGCAGGATTTCCTGGAGGAAGGATCACCCATAGGTTTCCTTTTCAGGTTGGCCACCTCGGAAGTTGTGGTCTTTGGAAGGATAGGGGGAGTAATCTTCGAGAGGTCATTGCCTTGTCCTTTCTTGGTAAGAGCTGAACTAAGACTCCTGCCCACTAGAAATAAAAGGAGAGAATTATAAAGGGAAAATAAGTATAATAATGCAAGAACATATATCTTAAATATTAAAAAACCTTCGAGGACTTTCGGGAACTCAAAATTTTCAGGTGTTATTTCAAGAGAGGGCTCTTGAGAGGATAATTTTTGAGAAGATTGGGATTTTTTTTCTTCTCAACAATTCTTTTTTTTGTTTCTTGCCCATCTTAAGTTCACCCTTGGGAATTGAATATCGTAACCTCAACAGTTTTCTCTCCTTAAGTTTTTGATAGACATATTTTTTCGTAAACCCCGTGTGGCCAAATTTGGCTGCCAACCGTATTATCCGAGTTAGAGAAAGGAGTATAGGAAATGGACGAGGCTAAGAGATGGTCCCTGCCACCCACGTGGTGATCGAGACAAATAAACTTTTCTTCCCTCGAGGCCTTGACTATAACATGATAATTTCATTGGGAGACATTATATCTAGCGCTATTAATGGTGAGTCCTTTTCTATTTTCCCTCCACTTGCCTGAATGGTTAGGAACAGTGAAGGCTTTCTGCTTTCTCTGCCTATTGGAAAGCATGATGATATTGTCCGATGACCTACCACAGAAGATCACACTATATAGAGAATGAAACAATTCATACTTAGGTCCGATCTCGAGTTTATGGCACTGCATCATGAATAACATGATGTACTTTATTAATTTGGGTGAACTTGAGCAGGACTCACTTGGAACTTTTTGAGAATATTCGAGAATATTGGAGGGAAAGGGAAGCAAAGGCCTGATCGAATATATTTTAGGTATATGACTGACCTCCCCTTGGGATGATTTTTAGGGGGGGAAGTAATTCCCAATGATTGCAGTTTAATGTCGGGAGGAACCCTCTGACCAGCAGGAAATGAAGATAAGATCTGTGTAACTGACCAGACCCCACGGAAGCTGGAGGCTCCCAGCCTCTTCCTTCTCATCCTCAAAGATATTAGATATATCCTTGTGGACACTATCCTCCTCTCCCTAGAGTACTCTCAAAGAGTTTCCTCCCTCATGAATAGGGGGACTAAACTCAATATCCCCAAGGCAGGATGACCTTTTCTCTTATGATTTTCCCCTACCTGGGAGCCAAACTTTCAGATATTCTTTGGGGGGCATGTCGGTAATTGGAATCTCAATGGGAATATAGTCAGTATGACCATGATTGTCGACATCTGTGTCAAAAGCTTGGTAGGAATGTTCTGAATCGCTAAGCTCAACGCCGAAATTCACCTTTCTTGGTGACTCAATTTCCCCCCTTTCTGACCTAATCTCACTGAGTCGATCCCACCCAGTAGACTCCTCACCGGAAATATCCATTATGAAAATTAAAATGAAAATGGAAAAAGATGAGATGAATAGTTAAGAGAACTTATTGATGAAAGAAGAAAAGGTGAATGCGAGTGGGAAATTGGAGGAGAATTAGAACACCGTGAAGCCTTCTAAAAATACCTGCACATAAAGTGAAGAGAAGTGGGGGAAGTTGGAAGTTAAGAAGCCTCAAACGGTGGCAGGATAATGATTACCTTAGGAAAACTAGAAGTTTGAAAAGGTGTGAGAATACTGCCATACCTTTTTAGAAAATTCCGTTGCCTACGCGCTTTTTCCGCACACGTGGCAGAATCACGCGTCTTATCAAATTATAAGGAAGTTAGAAATAAGAAAATTAAGCACCACCTCGAGGTTGGAGATAATGAGCAAAGGGTATTTGGAACCTAAGAACTCGACCCTGTGATTCATCATCTCAAGAGTCTTTGAACCACTATATCGAAGCTTCGTAGTCTCGAGGATGTCTTAAGTTTTCTGGGGGACTCTTGACGAAGGTTCAACTTAGGGAAAGCCCATATAGTGTATTGGGCCTATTTTTTCCCAATAAAGCCATCAGATCTAGATGTGTTAAATGACCTCATTTAGTGGTAACTAAGAGTTATAATTAGAGAGAAATACTACTAGATTATACAGTATAATACCAGGTACTTATAAATTATTAGCATTCACTTTTTATATGGTATTCATACACTTTGCTGACTTAGGCATTAGTGAGTTTTCCCCTGGGACCTCCTGGGGATTGTTATCTTATAGATCACAACCAAGGAATTTGCCAGAGCAGCTTGATCGGTTTCCATACTTGCCATAGCCTTTCCCCGTGTATTGCTTCGTAGATATATGACATGCTCTTGGAGTAGACAAAATTGTGACTTTTTTGAAGACACTCATGAATATAACCAACTCATTTCCCTTCTCATTACCTTATTTAAGTCTTGTTTTACCCAAAGTTTGTATAATTATGTAGATTATGTACATTGGCATAGTTTGAATTTTCTATCTTGATAGTGAAATCTACTGTTGATTCATGTAGTTTTGTCCAAAGCATGGTCAAGTGTGGCTTCTCCATCCTTTATTCTATGCTTAGCAGATGCAAATATAGAAAAAAAATTCCATCATTTTACTGATATCCCACCCGACATGTCTTGAGTACAACATCCTGTTCTTGTAGTAAAAGTTGACTAAAAGTCTAACCCAATAACTAAACATTTTTGGCAAGATGGATCATCAAATGTTGGCCTTATCGTGTGCCAAATCATGGCTTTGTTCCATTGAAAAATCAGCTTGCTTAGCTACTAGTAAACCACTATCAGACAATATATCAAGAGTATATTTCCATTGAGAAAGAATCACCCCCTCTGGATTGTGAGCAATCTCGATCCCAAGAAAGTATTGAAGAGGAAAAAAATACTTCGTATGAAAATATAAGCTAGAATATGAAAATCCTTGGAATTTTGAGAATAAGAAAACAAAAGAGTAATCGGCCTTACTCTGAACATAACCAAACAAAGCAAGAACAACCGCCATTTTTGCGAACTAATTGTGAGTATCCTAATGATGTCCATATAAAGAATTTTGAAACTTACGCACAAGACCAGAAGCATAAATAGGGTAGCCTGGAGAAGGGCTTAAAACACCTCCTCCTCAAGGTCACCATGTAAAAATGCATTATGGACATCCATCTAGTGGATATCACAACCTTTAGTTACCACAATAGAATTAAATATGAGAACTTAACTCATTTTTTAAGAAACATGAGCAAAAGTTTTTTAAAATTCATTCCCTTTATTCTGATAATTACCCAAAATAACAAGGAGAGCTTTGTAGTGCTCAATAGAGCCATCAGACTTGTATTTTTTACGAAAGACCCACTTACAACCAATATCATACTTTCCAAGGGCAAGAAGAGACACAACCCAAGTGTCGTTACGTTCAAGCGCATCAATTTCCTCTGCCATTGCTGCTTGCCAATATACGAAGCAAGAAGCTTTGGCATACAAATAAGGATCCGTGCTAGAAGTGACTACACTCGGAAATCTAAAATGATAACTTATCACTATTAACATAATTAGCAATAGGATAAGTAATACTTGAGGATAGTGACGAAGTGATGTGCCCATTTCATACGGTTATATTAGGACTTTTAGGATTCACTTTTGTACACTTTTGTGCTCTAAATGTGGCATTTTGCGGTGAAATTCTCTAAGGAGAGTTAAAAGAAACTTTTACGCTTTTATTACTTTTCTAGAGAATTTTGTGTGACAAAGCAATTTGTATGAAGGCTTTGAAGACTTTGAAGAATACCTTTGAAGATTTGAAGACTTGTATTTGAGCTTTTTAAGACTTGAAGAATTGAAGAGTGAAGAGGAGGATATGAAACAAAAAGAAGAAAGAAATCAAAATGCTAGAACTGGGCACCATCGCGACTCGCAACAAACACATCGCGACTCGCGACGGACGTATGACCATAAATCTTTCTTGTTTTTTTGTACTATAAATACTCACCATATCCTCTCCTCTTCACAAGACGACTCCCTCTCCTTTCTGCGATTTTTCTGGGTTCAAACCCTAGTTTTTCTCTTCTTTCTTTTCTTAGTTTTTGTAGGTTAATAATGTCTTTTCATTATCTAGCTTAGTTTTATCTTGGGAGCAATGGATTGAAGCTTCCATATCAATGTAGTAAGAACCATATCTCTCTATTTAGTGCTTTTTCTATTGTGTATTTATTCAACTTTGAATGTGAATTTTTAATGGCATTGATGTTGTTGGAAGCTTGAGTATATGAATTGCTTGTATGATTACTTGTTAGGTTTAGGAGAAAGTAGCTAATTCTCCCCTCTTTTAATGTGGAATCCAAGAGCATGAGTTAGAGCTTCTTAATGATGTTGATGTATTGATAATTGCTAGATGAATGTGATGATGTTGAACTCGTTGTCATGTTTGTTTTAGATAGAAAATGAGAGAAGTCAATGAATGTCGATCATTCTTAGCTAATCTTGTGTAAATGTATGAATTGGTTAAATGTTTAGACACGGTGTAGTGTTTATAACTGTTGCCAAGCTTGTTGGTTCTTCGTGCTCAATGCTACCAATGGGATACTCTTAGTCGTGTTTCGGCTAAGGGAGTCATCGGTGAGGTTTGACAAATTTCGAATTCACTCTTGCAAACTACTATCCAAGAAGGATCGAAGATTTATCTTCACAACAAGTAGTGGAAGTAGTGAATAGATTGTTTCACTCGTTCTTGAAGCCTTTGTTATTTAGCATTCATGTGCTCTCAATGTTATATTTTACTTCATTTATGCCATGCGTTGTTTGAGAATAGGAAGTGTTTGTATGATTGAAGTGTTAGGGTGTTAGGAAAGCGACAAATTCCTTAGCTCATTTGGATGAAAATTTAGGAATAGGAACTTAGAACTTCTTGTGCATAATGTGTTGTAATTCTTGCTAGATAAGTATGTTAATGTGGTTTGTTCTCATATTTATCCTATAGATGCAATGAAAGGTTGAACCTTGAATTTGGTTTGTTCTAGGTTTAGCCTAATGAGTGATATGTTTGGTTAAATGGCTATAACTTTGGTAGAAGGCTTGTCGTTGTCAAATCTATGATCCTTCATTTATAATGCTATTGATGAAATCCCTTTATGGTCGTTGTTGGTCTAGGGTGATCATCAATGAGGTTTGCAAATGGTCGTTGTTTGTCTTTGCAAATTACTATCAAGAAGGAATGAATATCGATCTTCCATTGACATTCCCCATAGGTAACAAATGTGATAGGATGAGTGAATGGTTCAATGATCTACATTAGGTTTGGAAGTGGATGTCAATTGCCCCTGAGGTTTTTTTAAAAAATTTTAAAACCCTTTTTCTTAGTTTGTTTGATGATTAGCATCGTTACTTGGCTTTGTTAGTTATCTTGTCTTTTAACTTTCATAATTTAGGAAAACCAACCAACCAAACCCCCCCCCCCCCCTCCAATTTACTTGCTTTATATGTGTATATATATCTACTTCTAGCATAATATGTACCATTTATGTTTAAACGCTTGAGAAAATCCCTCTTCTTCGTGGACGACCCCAACATGGCACTATCTACTTAGTTGTAGATAATAAGCATTAGGGTTTATAAATATCAACTTTGAGAGGTACGACGACGGCCTCCCACGAAGGCAAAAAAGATAGAGCGGCAATGGGGGTAGTCTTGGAGATGGCTGAGCAGACATTATCTTATAGATAAACAGGCAGACGACAAGCATGCAAAATCGGTTAAAGAAGACTGGGCGCCAACTTGAACTAATGCTCAAAAGCCATATTGCCTAAGGTGACAAAAATTGGTAGCTCAACCTCCAGAAGGGCTGAGACTAGTAGATCGATAAAGGTCAGCGAGGCTAGATCGGTGGTGGTAGCTTTAGGAAAGCGCTAGGAGTAACAGACAAGGACCGGTGGCAGTGACTGATTGATGGTGAACAACACGTGATCGACGACGGTGGTCAACTAATTGGCGATAGTTAGGACAACTGTTGGAAATTTGGTGGTGAGTCAAACACTGGGAATGGTGACTGGCGGCACAAGGAGCGCATCAACAACAAGCTGAAAAGCAATGTCATTTTGGAGCTAGGGCTTCAAATCAGAAACATGAGCATAAGGGAAGTGGTCTTCATAAAACACAACATCGCAACTTTCGAAAAACGTCTGAGAGTCCAGATTATAAGCACATCACGCCTTTTTTCCTGCTGAGTAACCAAGAAAGACACACCAGGATGAAAGTTTACCGCGTCCTTGAGGCATTTGAGAAGGAAAGCACAAATAGTCAATAATCCGTAGTAGAGATAATTTGGTTCACATCCATACAAAAAATTATAAGGATTTTGACTGTAAAGTAAAGGAGTTGGAGTGCGATTGATTAGATAAGTCATAATCAAAATACATTCTCCCCAGAAATCAATTCGTAAATGAACCTGAAAGCAAAAGCAAAGAGCACGATCACGTTGAGGAGATACCGATGGTTGCATTCAAAAAAACTATTTTTTTGAGGCGTGTCAACTAATGAAGTCTCAAACAAAATTCCAGTGTCAGCAAAGTAAGGTTGGAGCAGTAAAAATTCAGTGCCATTAACTACCTGAACTCGGCAGATGTGGTATTTAAACTGTTTGGAAATAAGAGTACATAACTCCTGGAATATGGAAACAAATTCTAATTCATCAACAAGTAGATGAGCGCAAATGACCTGAGAGTAGTTATCAAGAGTAGTTAAAAAAATCTCCATTAGTACAAGGTGAGTTGTCAGGCCCTCAAACATCACAATGAACTAAGTCAAAAGACCGAGCAGTTTTATTTGAACTTAAAGGAAAAAAGTATTCCTAGATTGTTGTACTCCATGACAGACAGAGCAGGGAAAAAATTATTAAAATCAAAATGACAACATTGAAAGGATGACCAAATTGTTGATACAAAAATCTCTCGGAAATGGATGACTTGGAGATGGCGGAGACGACTGATGCGTGCAACATAGGTGAAAAACTTTCAAACATGCCAAGCCAATATACCCCACCCATCTGCTCACCTATGCCAGTCAATGTCCTCGAGTTGATGTCATGTAACATGGACATGTTTTTCGATAAAAACAACTAGATCAAGGGTAGCAGGTAAGTTAGTACAATATAATAAACTTAAACGTAATTCAAGGATGAGTAAAGCATGTAGCGTAACAATATTCTCAAGATGCAAAGTGTCTTAGTGTATGGTAGCGGATATAGTTTTATCAGGCAGAATAACATCAACGGATTCAACAGTGGTAATATCATGTAGAAAATCCTCATCACCGGTCATATGATAAGAAGCTCCAAAATCAATAATGCAAGGTAAGAAGACTTACCTAACCCATTTTCAGTGGAATTATGTAATTTGGAAATCATATTTTAAACCTAATTCCGTCTGGCATTGGATAAATTGGGCCTCACCACCAATCGATCCATGGTGATTGGCGAGAAGGCCATTGTAGTGGTGGTGGTGGCTGTTTGAACCGTGTTAACGGAGGCATTGGATGGGGGACGACCAGAAATAGTGGTCCAATTCCTGGGATGCTGCTGTTGTTTCCCTGATCCACGTCCTTTGGTGTACCAAACCAGAAAATTATAGATATTAAAGAAAGTGGTAACATCATGTCATTTACGTCCACAATGAGTGCACAACAAATTCTTAAGATCGGCTGGATTTTTGGAAGCATTGACACTTGAAGGGGCTGGATCAACAAACACCACTGAGTCGATCTAAGAATCACGAGATCATCTGACACTCTTGTGACGCTCCTCTTGAACTGCAAGGGCGTAAATACGACTAAGAGGCAGAAATGTTTCTTGAGGCATGATGCTCAAACGAAGAGTGTTGTAACATTCATCCAATCCAATGAGAAATTGATGAACAATCACATTCTCATGATGAGTGACAACATTGGTAGCCCATTGACAGCACTATTAGGTACCAGTTTTGCAAGCACACACACAGGGTGGAGTGCTCAACTCATCCTAAAATATCTTGTATCTCCTATAATAAGTAGAAATCTCTTGTCAATTCTTGCATTAGTTTGCAATATCATAACTATTATGCATAAGTCTGTGACCACTCCCAATAAAAAAACACTAAACGAGATCATCCCAAAATTTCTTAGCGATATCATAAGTGATTAATGACCGAAGAAATGACTTAGTGGCTTGAAGTATCCATCCAACAAGTGTTAAGCTAATGATAAACTAGTTTTCATAATCTGGAGAAACAACATACATGTGATGGATCCGTCTATGAACCCCATCTTTCGCTTTCCACGAAAGGTGTTGTGAATAGTTGAAGTTCATTCATGGTAATTATCACCATTCATGATCACCAAGCAAATTTTAAGTGCAGGGTGATCTGAAACATGAAGGAAAAACAGAGAGGTATGAAATGACGAAGAGACATTGGTGGCAGCGACCGTGAGTTCGGGAGCGGCAACCTCGGCTCTGGCTTGGGCGGTGGTGACTTTAGTTACTATGGCGATGGCCTTGTCTTGTGCGATGGTGAGCTTGGCTGTCTAGGTGGAGGCGACCATATCTTCAACATTGAGGGTCAGTGTTTTTACCAGCCATACTAGCTAAATTACCATCGTCCATTGGTCAACAAAAGCGAAAACAAAAGTGATTTTATAGTTTTTAGGAATTTAATGAGTTTCATGATTTTATCTCTGACACCATGTAAAATATAATGAGTTGGGTTTATTAATCATTAAAGGACCCTATATATAGGGCACCGTACAATATACCAAAAGGTGAAAGGAAATGGATTCTAATCTAGTCATTTTACCATAAGAGTTCTAGGGTGTGTTTGGCACAACTGTGCTTATATGCAAAGCTGACTTATTTTGACTTATTTTGGAAGAAGGAGGAGACCAGTTTCTTCTTTTCTCCCTAAAATCTATTATGCTTCTTAAATAAGCCCTTTTTAAGGAGTTTACCAAACACTAAAATGGTGCTAAGCTTATAAGCAAAACACTTAGACTATGTTTGGCAGGGCTGACCTTATAAGCAAAGCTAGCTTCTGCTTCTCTGTGAAATAAGCAGCTGAAAAGCAAAGCACTTTTAGTGTTTGGTAAATTAGCTTATAAGTGTT
The DNA here is from genome assembly GCA_037428765.1 of Rubia yunnanensis. NCBI lineage: Eukaryota > Viridiplantae > Streptophyta > Magnoliopsida > Gentianales > Rubiaceae > Rubia > Rubia yunnanensis. The sequence continues at coordinate 28,962,621 of CM075070.1, forward strand.
TTTTTAGTGTTAAAAGCAGTTGAAGTGTTTGGTAAATTTTAAAACAAAAGTGATTTTAATTTACAAAATGACTATTATAGACATGTACTTATTTTAATTTTCCAACATTTTATAGTCCCCCCAAAAAAATCCTCCAAAAAACTACATACATGTACTTGTCTTTGGCCACAAAACCATTTGCCCAGAAAACCCATAACCAGAAACCATATCAGTTCAACATATACGTGCCTTAATAGGAATGATTTTGCAAGATTCAATCAAAGTGTTTTCTGTCTGCCAAATTTTAAAAGCATTTTTCCTTCCTTGCAAAATGGATTTTATAGCAGAGAAGAACAGATGAAACATGTAGAAGTTTCATATGTCCTGATTGTTAGGCGTTTGAAGAGTTTGTGTTTGTCTGCATTGAGGGCATCAGAAAAAAGGATGGAAAGGCAAAAATCACTTTTAACTGCTGCAAGAAGAAACTGCACGTAGTTGATGCATTAATGCCAAACAAATACAAATAATCAAAATCATTTGCATCATGTATCATTACATTTTTGAAAAATATAATTCTAGGTCCACAAGACTTAGTGTGGAATTAGAGCTAACAAGACAAGATACAGTACCCATTTCACACAAGAGTAAGACTTAATAAACCTGCCAAATTGTAACAACAAACCAAAATCTGGAGTTCCAAACTCACTATACTACTAATATTCCAAAATAACATGTCGATTTATCCAAAGACAATGCCAGTTCCATTGCATACAACACGTCTCCTTTTTCAGCATGATCAAACTCAAAAAGTTGCATTGTTGCATCACAATTGACTGCAACTTTACTTTCCCACATTTCCATGAATTTTTCACCATGCTCCCTCTCCTCCTCACTGGACTCCTTGAAAAAAACTTTGCACTACCCCTGAGAGCAACGCTCTCTCTGTCAAAATAGGCGCACATAGTGTGGTAGACATATGAAACATCATACTCCAAGTTTATCAATTCAATAATGGCGGCCTCACAATCATCAGTGTACTTCTGCCGAGCGAGAGAGAACAGAGGAGCCGCAGGGACAAGATTGATCTCTTTCTCAACCTCCTCAAATGACTCGACGACGTGAGCGGCTTCTTGTTGGAGGATTTAGCCGAGCAGATAAGAGCTCAGTTTCTGTAAGCCAGAGAGATCTTAAATGGCGGCGTACCGTTGGAGGTGAGAAACAGGGGGCTTGGTGTCTCGCCTTTGAGTAGAGAAACCCTAGGCCACCTTGATGATAATTTTGACACGGCATAGGAGAGAGAATTTAGAGAAAGAAGATACGGGAAGCTTTGTAACATTGATCGGAGATAGGAGTGAAGGCTCTAAAATTTTAGTGTGGAATGTTAGGGGTTATGGTTCTTCTCTGGATTGGATAAAGGCTCTAAAATTGAAACATAGGATAGATATACTATGCTTAATTGAACCATGGCATGACAAACAAAATTTAAGTACTTTGAAGCATCAACTTGGTTATAGTAATGCTCTCTATGCCCAACATGCTAAAATTTGGATTCTATGGAATCATGTTTTCAGTCTAGACATTTTAAAAGAATCTGATCAGTATATGCAGGCTAAAGTTACAGACACTGCCTCCTCTGTAAATTGGAATATTTTCTTTATTTATGCTAGTGTACATAGACAGTTGAGGGAATTTTTATGGTCTGATTTAAAAGCATCAACATCTGATCCATCCATATACATAGGAGATTTCAATACAGTAACTTTGGTCTCTGAATATAAAGGTAGAAAGTCAACACCTAGAAAAAGTATGAATCAATTTAATGACTTTCTAACCACTATGGACTTGCATGAAATCCCAACTGTAGGTAATTCTTTCACTTGGAGTAATAACAGATTTAGGGACAAATGTAAGGATCTTCAATTTCAAAGACTAGACAGAGGTGTTAGTAATTTAGAATGGCTAGATATATTCCCAAACAGTTCCATACAAGTTCTTAACAGGATGACTTCTGACCATTCTCCACTATTACTATCTATCCAATCAGCAGTTGAAATGGCTCCGAGACCTTTTAGATACCAGGAAATCTGGACAAATAGGACAGATTTTAAAGATTTAGTGGAATCTAATTGGAATCTATTCTCCCCCCTAACTGGTATGCTAAGGTTTGTTCATAAACTAAAGAGACTGAAGCTTGTAATTAAGGAATGGAACAAAAACACATTTGGCAATGTTAATAAAAATATAGTTCAATCTGAATCAAAAGTAAATGAATTGGAAATAATGTTTCAGCAGACACATGATGAATCAGTTCTAATGGAACTCATGAAATCTAAAGACACTCTTCTCAGAGTTCAAAAGGAACATAACATTTTCCTGAAGCAAAGGGCTAGGTTAGATTGGTTAAAACACGGAGATGCAAACACTAAGTATTTCCATCACACAATCAGAGAAAAAAAAGCCAGAGCCAGAATAGGAAAAATAAAAGATGGAAAAGGAATATGGATATCTGATCCAAACCTAATTAAAGAGGAGGGTGTAAGATTTTATCAGGAACTACTTACAGAGGATGTCTCACAAAAAAAGGGAACTCACTTTAATAAATTTTTGGCAGAAATCCCAACAGTTTTAAACGAACAACAGAACAGCCTTTTGCTTACTCCTTTCAGCTCTCAGGAATTGAATATGCTGTTTTTTATCTTAACAAATCAAGTGCACCAGGCCCTGATGGTTACTCAGGTGTTTTTTTTACCTCTTTCTGGGAATCCATTAAGGAAGATTTATTAGAAGTTGCAAATGATTTTTTACATAATGGAACAATCCCAAAAGCCATTTCTAGTACCTGGCTCACTTTAATCCCAAAGAAACCTATTCCGAATACATTCGCTGATTTTTGGCCAATAAGTTTATCCAACTTCGTTAGCAAAGTTTTCTCAAAACTTTTAATGGAAATGATCAAACCTTTAATGCAGTTCTTGATTTCACCTGAACAAAGTGCATTCATGAAAGGGAGGGATATTTCGGATAATGTGATTCTAATGCAGCAAATGACCAGATTACTGTCCAGGAAAACTAAGATTCCAAATCTCATAGTTAAACTCGATATGCAAAAGGCTTTTGATAGAGTTTCTTGGTCTTTTCTAAACTCTATTCTCCTTCGGTTTGGTTTTCATGGGAAATTTGTGAGACTTATTATGCATAATATTGCTGCTGTCAATTTCTCTGTGTTAATTAATGGTGTAACAACAGGTTTCTTTAGCTCTTCTAGGGGGATCAAGCAAGGAGATCCTTTATCTCCTTTCCTGTATAACATATTATCAGAGGCTTTTTCGAGGGGTCTAAAGAAATTGTTCACCACGGGATACTTAACATATTTTAGCCTCCCAAATGTTTGTACACCCCTTACTCACCTCATGTACGCTGATGACACTGCTATTTTCTTGAATACGGAGACAAAAAATTTAAAGCGTTTCAAACTATTTCTAAATGCCTATGAGGAGACTTCGGGTCAACAAGTAAACTTTTCAAAATATGAATTTTTTGTCTCTCATAAGGCACCTCCACAGTACTCTCAGTCTGTTAGGAGAATACTAGGGATGGTGAAAGGTTCTTTTCCATTCAAATACCTTGGTGTTCCTATTTTTATAGGTCGTAATTTAAAGGTGCATTATTTACCAGTAATTGAAAGAATGGAGACACAGATAAACAATTGGAAAAACAGGTGGTTGAGTTCAGCTGGTAAAATAGTTTTGATTAATCATGTTTTGCATTCTATCCCAACACACATTTTTGGAGTATTAAAACCTCCAAGGACAGTTTTAAAAACAATGGGAAAATTGGCATCGGATCTATTCTGGGGTAAAACTGATCTCTCTGAAAGGAAAAGGTGGAGGTCTTGGAAAAGAATGAGTTTTCCAGTGGAAGAAAATGGTCTAGGATTCAGGGATTTAAATGCTATAGTAGAAGCTTTTTCTAGTAAATTATGGTGGAAGCTACAAATTAATAACACTCAATGGTCAAACCTTTTATGGACTCTGCCAGTTTCTTACAAAAAATCTCACATATGGAGTAGGATCACAAAAATAACAGCTGTGGCAAACAGTATGTCCAGAGTGATTTTTGGCAGGGGTGACTGCTCATTTTGGAGTGCTAAGTGGAGTGGCAATGGTGCACTATTTTATATCTGGCCAGAGGATATTGACATTCCTTTTCAGTCTATCTCTCTCAGGGATTTTTTAAATAACAAAACAGCTCTCATACCAATTCTGGAGCCAATTCTGGCTACCAACATCATTCTTATTTTGCAGGAAACAAAGCTGGAATTCAGTCACGAAGACAAACTGGTTTGGACCCCCACAATTGATGGAAAATTCACTGTAAGCTCGGCTTATAATGCTCTAAGACAGAGAGGCCCTCTAATTCAACACTTCAAAAAGGTTTTGTCTCCTTTCTTACCTAGAAAGATGTCTATTTTACTTTGGAGAGCCCTAAACAATATACTTCCATTTGATAACATCTTAAGAAGAATGGGTTTTTCTGTTGTTTCTATATGTCCTATTTTCAAGAACAGTTGTGATAGTGTGGATCATTTTTTCAATTCTTGCAATTCCTCAACTGCTGTCTGGCATAGTGTACATACCTTACTGAGGCTACCATGCACAGAATTTAGGGATTTAAAAAGTAGGGTGCACTTTTACTTATCCTTTAGAGCTGATTCTAGAATACACGGAAACATTATCATTGCAGCTCTATTGGTTACAATTTGGACATTATGGACCCATAGGAACAAACTTCTCTTTGAAAATAGACCATTTTCACATGATGCCTGTGTTTCTGAAATTAAAGATTCGATATATCAAATATTTACAGCACATAACCTAATAGGAAATAAGTATAAGCATAGGCATTGGATTCAGGATAACATTGTACCTCATATATTACAAAAACAGAAAATGGTTATCTCTAAGGTCCACTGGGAGAAACCTATAAAAGGTTATAAAATCAACACAGATGCCTCATGGATTCCTAGAGGCTTTTCATCTGCTGCTGCAATTGTGAGAGATAGGCATGGAAATGTGGTTAAAATGAAAGTCAGTACTTTCCACTGTCCATCACCCTTACATGCTGAAGTAATTGCTATACAAAGTGGATATAACATCTGTTCAGAACTTGAATTAGAGAATGTTTTAATTGAATCAGATAGCTTATATGCGGTTAGGGGCATCCAGAACCCTCTCTCCTGCCCTTGGAGAGTCTTTTCCATGTGCAGTGCTTTAAATATAATACAGGGTTCTATAAGGATTCAACACATACCTAGAGAAGCAAATTTGGCCACTGATTTTTTGGCAAAATATGCAAGGGAAAACCTCCTACAGTGGGATTTAGACCTCTGTTCTATCCCTCTATTTCTCAAAGGTTTACTAGCACTTGATTGCATGAGTTTTCCGACATTTCGTATTGAATCAAGTAGGGATCCAGTTTCTCTTTAGTTAGAAAACTCTCTACTTGTTTAGCTCAAACGATTTACTTCTGGCTGTGAATAAGTAGTTACTCTATAAATATTCCAAGTACTGCTGGTTCCCTTCCTCTTTATTTCAGATTCGGATGCAAGCACAAAGGAGGGGGAGAAAATTTTTTCAGCCACAACTCAACACATCTCAGCTGAGAGCAAAGGTGGAATGAACAAACTTGGTCCAGATTCTGTAGCCGAAATGCCTAATCAACCAAAGGAGAAGATTTTCTGAGCAACCTATTGCAAAGGAGTCCACATCTCAAGCAAAGGAGGTTTACTGGCCCCTAACTCCTCAACTGATACTTGAAGCTGCTACTCGGGAATTCAAACACTCTGGTCCTCTCGGCTGGCACATCGTTGACAAATAGGAGTCTCAAATTCTCATTTCTCCGACCTGTTCGCGATGTACCAGCGAGATGGCGACTTACTTGGTGATTTAGCTAGTTTTTCATTATTAGCCAGATGTTTTTGTTCTTGTCTGTTAGGGTGGAAATACTGCTTTTGGAAGCAAGTGCTGTTTTTGCTTCAGGAGCTTAATTTAGCTCTGGGATCATCAATTGGATGATCTTCTTGTAAACTGCGATGTATCATCACTTTTAGCGCCTATTAAGGCTCACTCTCTTTGGTCAGGGGAGCCAAATTTATTCCCCCATCCTCGGATGGTTTTTTTAAAAAAAAAAGGAGTGAACATGTAGAAGGCAAAGAGATGATCAAGAGTTAGAGGGTGGAGAAGCCGAAAAGGTGAAAGGAAATAACGCATAAAAATAATATAAAAATAAGTTAGAAAGCAGAAAATATATTTTCCAATTAAAATTAAATTGGTGGTTTTCTAGTAAAAGTGGTTCACTATACTAGAAATTTAAATCGGTTTTTAACGAGTGCCCATGGGCACTCGTTAACAACTTCAGATTCCATCGAAAACTGTGTTATTAAATGCAAATAGAGTTAATGATTAATGACATCCCTCAAAAACTTACACTCCCTATGTACTATTACACATTTTTTGATGGATTTACATTTTGTAACACAGTTTCCGATGGAATCTGAAGTTGTTAACGAGTGCCCATGGGCACTCGTTAGAAAAACCGAATTTAAATATATTTTTTTATGCTGTGAGAATGCATGACGTACTAGGCTGTTTGCAGTTTAAATTAATATCTTTCATGTTGGGTTTTCGTCGTGCTTTCATGCTCGATATGAGAGTGCTTTATTTTTGGGTGCTTGATCCTTTAATTTTGGATGTAATTGTGCATCTTGTGGAAGTTGAAAATGATGGTGGAGGACGCATTCTCTGAATGCATCCTCAAAGTGTTTCGATTTTTTTTTGCAAACTTTTTAGAGGACATATTCATTGATTATATAAATCTTTTAATTGAATGCGTCCTCATGGTGTAAAAAAAAATTTCGCGAACTTTTTAGAGGACGAATCATATATTTTTTAAAGAGTGGGTCCCCTGACAGGCGGCATGTCCATAAGCTTATGGACAGACCACTTATTTCTTACCTTATACACCGCATTTCTTAAATTACATACAAAATTTAAAATTTTTGAAAATATTTTTTTATATCATATGTTTTTATATTTTCACCTTCAAATACATATTATTACTTGTTTTAACTTATAAAATGCAATATTTAAATTTTATAAAAAATTACAACATTTAAGTCAAATGCCCCTGAGGACTGTCCATAAGCTTATGAAAAGACCGCCTTTCCTGAGACTTTCCCTTTTTTAAAAATTAATTTTTAGAGGACGTTGTCATAAAAAATATTAATTACATTTTCGAGGATGCATTCTGTGAATGGGTCCTCAATGTATAAATTTTATTTTTTCTGGAATTTATGAAACAAATTTTGACTTGCGTGTTATTAAAAATGGGTAGTGAATTTAACATATGATTTTTTTAATCCAGCATTTTATGAATGCATCCTCAATATAAAATTTGGGATTTTAATCAGTAAATTATATAATTTATAATTTTTTGTTCTTCATATTTTTGTTTTGGGTGAATATAGCGCATAAGTAGACTTGTGTTTGTTTAAAGTTATTCTAAAAATTGCAGTAATATATAATAGGAATGAATATAATTAAACAGAAATGTACAATATCCAAAGAAGACGTGTCAAACGTAATGAAATGAGTGCTCAATGTCATGTAATGTACTAATGACGGCCTCTGCAAAGCGCTCCACCTGTTCCACATGGTGGAGGACTTATGGTGCGGGATGTGCATCGTGGAACGACCATCTCAGTAGAAACATGTATGGCTTCATCTCGAGCAATATGCGACATGTATGCATGACTCGCAGTTGGAGTAACATATGACGTGAAATTTGCTGTAGTCATGTCAAACTGTGAGGATCCACCATGTGACGGTCCGTCATGATTAGCAGTGAGAGTATAATATACAGTGAAATTGCCGGTAGTGGTGTCATACTATGACTGTTGGGAGGTCGTCACCGTACCTCTCAAAGTTAATATTTTTAAGCCCTAATGCTTCCTATCTACAATTAAGTAGATAATGGCAAGTCAGAGCCGTCCACGAGAACAGGGATCTTTTCAAGTGTTTAAACATATATAGGAGAAAACATACTACGCATATACATACATAGATACATATCAAAGCATGTAAACAAGGGGGGGTTGGTTGGTTTTTGATCCTAAGTTATTAAATTGAAATACAACAACTAGCAAAGCAAGAGAACTATGCTAATCATGCAATACAACTAAAGATATGATGAAAATGATAATTAACGGAGCCTTGGGGGCAATCGATTTCCACTTCCAAACTTCATATAACTCATTGATTCATTCACTCATTCAATTACATTTATTGTACATGGGGAATGCTATCACTTCTCATTCAAAGATCAACATTTATTCCTCCTTAAGAGTAGTTTGCAAAGACACACAACGACCATTTGCAAACCTCATTGATGATCACCCTAGACAAACAACATTATAGGGGTATTCCATCAATGACATTTCACCCAAAGGACCATAGGTTTGATAACAACAAACCTTCTACCAAAGACATAGTCATTTAACCAAACAAAGCATTCATTAGGTTAAACTTAGAACAAACAACATTCAAGGTTCAACCTTTCTTTGCATCTATGTGACAATTATGAAAAGAAACCACATTAACATACTCATCTAGCAAGAATTACCACACATTATACACAAGAAGTTCTAAATCCATGCTTTTGGATTTCCATATCAAATGAGTTAAGAAATTTGCAACTTTCCTAACACCCTAACATTTCAATCTTACAAACATTTCATATACTGAAACAACCCATGGTATAAATAAGGTAAAACACAACATTAATGACATAATAAATGCTCTCCAATAAATGTTCATAAATGAGCAAGCATAGAATCTTACTACATAAGCTTGGAAGCTTCAATCAATTGCTCCCAAGAACTAGATTCAGCTACAATATTTCATACAGATTAATGCTAAACATTCAAACATAATACAAGAGAATTCAAAGATGAAAATGGAAGAAAATAGGGTTCTACATAGTACAAAAATGCAAATGAAGAAGTTCTGAATGAGAGGAAAGAAAGTGCTATTTATAGTACAAAAAGGATAAGGTTAAATTATGGCTACCCATTGGTCGCGACTCGCAATAGGCTCGTCGCAACGGTCTCGTGACGAGGCCATTGCAACTCATGACGAGTGCCATAATTTAATTATGTTTTCTTTTCTTCTTCTTATTGTAAACATTTATCTTCATAGAAATTCCTCTCATTTTTCAAGTCTTCAATGTCTTCAAAAATGGTCTTCGATGGCCTCCGGTCTTCATGTCTTCGAAGCAAGTCTTCAAAAGTCTTAAAAAAGTGATCTTTAATGGCCTCCGGTCTTCTTGCCTCCGTGTTCTTCCCTTGTCACGAAAAATCCACTTAGAAGAGGTAAAAGAGCATGAAGTTACTCTTACCCCTCCTAAGAGAATTTCAAGGTAAAACACAAGCTCTTTATAATAAAAGAGCACAAAAGTGACCCAAAACAGTACTAAATTATGCACATAAAATGGACATATCAAACCTCCCCACACTTAAAACTTACTTGCCCTCGAGTAAGAAAAGATCCAAGTATACGAAGGAAATGACATATCCACATCCTAACTACTATTTCCCCAAATGAATACCTCACAAAACTCTCAATATCACACATCCCAATGTTAAGGTCAAATGAGAAGTTTCCCACAACCCCCATTCTTGAATCTTCCCCATACTTAGAACACTACATTGCCCTCAATGTAGACAATAGAGAACAATATACAAAGTAAAGTATGGAAAGGGTAAATATATGGTGCTCACAAATCACTGATGTGAGGAAGAAGGGCCACCGCCAAAATAGCGCTGCTGATAATGAGCCAGCCACTCCGTGCTCCTCTGCCTCCTAGCTCTTCGCCTCTCTGCTCCCGTATTGGGGCCTAAGACACTGCCTGCCTGGGAATGCATCTCATGGATGCGAGCTGACAGGCGATCAATCTCCTCATCCATATCGATCAAGGTCTGGGAGACAAACACATTATGCTCCAATATCATGTTGTCCTGGCGGCATAATCCATCTTGTATAGTCTACATCATCCACTCGTAGAAGTCCGGTGGAGGCTGGGAATACTGAGGTGGCACATTGTTCTCCTGCATCGGCTTGGTCTCTAGTAGAGGCTACGGGGAGTGCTGCTGGGAGTGCTACTATTGTTGTCGCTCAGAAAAAGGTAAGGTGCTATCATCACACTGGACGGGAGCTAGGCCAAGGTCGCGGAGTTCGCTGTGGAAGTCATCTCTACATGAGAAGTCAGGTGAAATCGCCAAGTCTCCTAGAGGTGTATTAAATTCCATCTTCGTCTTGTTGGGCTGAGGAAGTGCCATGAATGTGACCTTCCTCGCGCCATACAACCAATGGAATAGCCCCGTGGCCTGTGTGGCACTGAGCATCTCAAATCTAACTAACCTCTCAGTAGTGATAATATATGAAGTGGCCTCCCTAAGCGCGGAAAGTCAGCCGGAACCAATCCTAAGTACTCTACTAAAAGGCCTATCATGCCTCCGACCATTCCCTTTGGCTTTCCTGCCACCTCCATGATTATCTTCATCCATAACTCATCCCACAACCCGTATCATGGTCCCTTACTCGTTAAGTGCCACAGAAAGTGAATGTCATTGTCTAGCACATTCATCGGCTCCCCGGAGCAAAGTACTGTGCCAGCCAATAGTCGGTGCACATAACGGAGTGCAGGGTGGATAATGGCACTACTCTTATCATGGGAGTTCTTTGGCCTCATTTTGATGACATTCCAAAATTGCATGTCATCCTCGATCGATCGCTCCTGGGCCTTTGGGTACAGCCTGGCCCGTATCTCCGCAGTGTCAAATCCAAACGCCTCCTCAATCTGCAAGACATTCATTTACCTAGATATATCATCCAAGTGGAAAGAAATGTACCTCTTGCATGGTTGATCACCTCTTATGCTGCTTATCCGTACCATGGACAGGAAATCTAGCTTGTATCTCAGGTAAGAATGCGCGCTTCTACTCATGAACCCTTCCATTCCCCCCTTGGCGAGGAGGTATCTGACAGGCTGGGTGAGCCCAAGAGTATCTAGTGTGGGTACGTCTACAAAGCTCATCTCATTGAGTTGACGACTCGCTAGGGCCTCCCACCTCTCAGCATAGGACCTGGTGATCCGGGTCAAACCCATGTACCTATCCGGAGGGGGGTGTACAGGGCTCGATTTGGGAGCCGGTGGAGGAGGCAGAGGTGGACCGATGGTGCGCCCACCTCAGGAGGAGGGAGCCCTGGGTCTCTTCGTGGGGGCCATATCTAATAACCACATCAAACAAGTCAAACACACATGAATATATGTATATGCAATATTGCAAATTCATACTCAACCTTAAACTAGTTCATCATCACAAGCCAAATCAAAATCAAGTCAACTAATTCAAGTCCTAATCACAATTGCATATACAATCCATATTATGTCCAACAAGCCTGTATTCTCAAGTCCATGAAGTTCTCATATAGTTGAAATCAATATGCTATATCTCAAAACCACAGTTGTGCTCAACTAGTTTAGCCACCATTAGTACATTCACAATGTCAACATCCACGTCCCATGGCTAAACTACCCTAAGCAAAATAACATTGCAAAGCACAATAACATTTTATCCAAATAACAACTATGTTTAATCAAGGGCCAACATGCCTCATATCTAGCATAAATCACAATCCATTTTCATCCAAAGCAACACAAATGCACACAATTCAAAATAAGCACAATACAATCCAAACCGCAACCACAAAAAATACAATCCACACCGCAACCACAAAATATGCATACAATACCCATCAATTTAAATTGCAAGAACAATATATTCACCAAAATCAACCAAGGTCCAACAATTTAATTTCCTAAGGCATCACACATAATCTACACAATGTCCAATAAATAGAGTATACATTCATAATCACAATTAAAGCTCAATAAAGTGAAGAAATGTACCACTTAGATGCTTAGGAAGAAGAAATGATGAAGCCCACAATCAATTCAAAATCAAATTGCCCAAAGTCACAAAACCCCCAAATTCTAGGGTCTGTGTTCTTCAAAGTTTTATGGTGATTTGTGGGTGGAGATTGGGAAGAAGGGATGGGGTATGGAGTGGCGGTTGTGAGCGGTGGCGAGTGGTGGTTAGCGGCGGTGAGCGGCGATCGCTTGGTGGAGGAAAGGCGGAGGAAGGTGAAGAGCGGCGATGGAAGTGTGGATATGTTTGTGGCAAAAAAGGTTCTGCCCATTTTTTAAAGTAGTGTTGTACGCTCGTCGTGACTCGCACCGTGTTCATCACGACTCGCGACAGGTAGGGAGGGCTTGGGTCTGGCTAGAATCTAGGATGAAAGATGATGGCTCGAGGGGCTTGGGTCTAGCTAGGCTCGAGGATGAAATATTTGGTCTCGAGGGGCTGGTCTCAAGGATGAAATATTTGGTCTCGAGGGGCTTGGGTCTGGCTAGGCTCAAGTTTGAAAGATGACGTTTAGAGGGGTGTTGGTCTCGAGGGGCTCGAGAAGCGAGTGGTTCTTGAGGGGTTAAAAGACTTCACTGGTTTCGAGGGCTTCTGGCCTAGGGGACCTAAGGTCTCGAGAGGGTGACGTCTCGAGAGAGGATAGACTAGAGGACCCAAGGTCTCGAGGGGATGATGGGATTACGGGTTTGACTGGTCTCGAGGGGCTAATGTCTCGAGGGCTTCAGCTCGAGTCGAGGGCTTTCGACCTCGAGGACCCAAGATCTCGAGGGGATGATAGTCGAAGGATGATGGGATTACGGGTGTGACTGGTCTCGAGGGAATGATGTCTCGAGGGCTGGTCTTGAGGATTAGTCTCGAGAGGGTGATGAACTTTTAGGTTTTGCTCGAGTCAAGAGCTTGCGGCCTCAAGGACCCAAGGTCTTGAGAGGATGATATCTCGAGGGCTTGTCTTGAGGGGCTGATGGATTTTTGGGTTCGGCTCGAGTCAAGGTCTCGAGGATCCATTGGTCGCGACTCGCGATGAGGTCATCGCGACTCACAAAAAGTGGAGGCCGAGACCTTCATTTTTCAGCTAAAATCCCTAATTTGGTCGCGACTCGTGACCACTTCACCGCAACTCACGATGGTCCATTGCGACTCGCGATGAGGCCATTACGACTAGAAAAAAATGGAGGTCGAGGCCTCCATTTTAAAGCTAAAATCCCTGATTTGGTCGCGACTTGCGACGAACCATTGCAACTCGTGGAAAGTGGAGGCTAAAAGATGAAATCTCACCAATAATTACTGAGGCCATCGCGACTCGCGACGGACCATTAACCTGGTACTTAGAAATTTTTTCTGATTCCTTCTCTTGTTCAAGTTTTTCCTTCTTGACTCCAAGCATTTCTCTCTTCAAAAGTCCAATTCCTTGGCTTAAAAATTTCTACAAAATCATGGAAAAACAACCCGTGAAAAGCACAAAGCAAAACAATGAAACTAATGAAAAAATCCAAAACTAAGCAACATCAATGTAAAGTCACGAATGACGATACGAACGATCAAAACCAATTTTATTTAACGTCTTCGGCATGACTTACTACCTTTTCTTGGGGTTTACTCACAAACTAGATCGAGGAGATCAACGTCCTCTCCTTTTTCTAGCACGAAATTCTCGTGGTAAGGTTTCAAACGTTGTCCATTAACCTTGAATGTATTTGACTTAGCTCGATATAGAATCTTCACCGTGACATACGAGAATACCTTAACCACCTCAAAAGAACCGATCCATTGGGATTTCAACTTACCTGGGAATAGGCAAAGGCGGGATTGGAATAGGAGGACCTTTTGACCAACGTCAAATTCCTTCCTAATGATCATCTTGTCGTGCCACACCTTTGTCTTCTCTTTATAGATTTTGGCATTCTCATAGGACTCCCTCCGAATCTCAACTAGTTCATCCCATTGTAACTTCCTATGCAAACCGGCCTCATCTATATTGAGATTGAATTCTTTGACTGCCCAGTAAGCCTTATGTTGAATTTCCACCGGTAAATAACAGGACTTACCAAACACTAACCGGTATGGTGACATACCGATTGGTGTCTTGTAAGCCGTCCTATACGCCCACAAGGCTTTATTCAACCGAGAACTCCAATCCTTCCAGTTAGGATTAACCATTTTTTGAAGGATGGACTTGCTTTCCCGAATGGAAACTTTGGCTTGCCCATTGGTTTATGGGTGATAGGCGGAGGATGTCTTGTGAGTGACTCCATACTTCTTCAAGAGTGCCTCTATGGTCCGATTGCAAAAATGGGTGCCACGGTCACTAATCAAAGCTCAGGGTACCCCAAACCTAGAGAAGATGTTATCTTTCAGGAATTCTGCAACCACTGTAGAATCGTCAGCCCTAGTGGGTTTTACTTCAACCCACTTCGACACATAATCAACAGCAAGAAGAATGTATGTAAAGCCCTAAGAACTAAGGAAAGGTCCTATGAAGTCAATACCTCAAACATCAAAGATTTCACAATACAGCATAGCCTTTTGGGGTATCTCATTTCTAGATGAGATATATTCTACTCTCTAACACTTGTCACAAGCCTTACAAAATATGTATGTATGCTTATTCAAAGTAGGCCAATAAAAACCACTTTCCAAGACTTTCCTAGCGGTCCTTTTAGCTCCAAAATGACCGCCACATGCATGAGAATGACAAAAAGTGAGAATTGTATGCACTTCATTATCGGGGATGCATCTCTTAACAACTTGGTCTACACAATGTTTCCACAAAAAGGGATTATCCCACACATAATATTTAGCATTGCTCTTTAGCTTATCTTTCTGTGCTTTAGAAAAGTGAGGAGAAAATTTACCAGAGATAAGAAAGTTCACAATGTCGGCATACCATGGTTGGAGGTCCCTGATAGCGAACAATTGTTCATCGGGGAACTCCTCCCATAGTTGCTCCTTCACTAATAGATTTACCTCACTATTTTGGCAGGGTGCCAACAGGCTTAGGTGATGAGCCATGAGGTTCTCTGCACCTTTCTTGTCTCGCACCTCTAACTCAAATTCACTCAGGAGCAGGATCCACCTAATCAATCTTGGCTTGGCCTCTTTCTTCATCATCAAATGACGAAGCACTGCATGGTCAGTGTACGCAATAACTTTTGTACCAAGCAAGTAAGACAAAAAATTTTCCAAAGAAAATACCACTGCTAGCAACTCCTTCTCGGTGGTGGAATAGTTTCTTTGGGCTTCATTGAGAGACATGGATGCGTAGTAGATGGCATGAGGAGCTCTCCCCACCCTTTGACAAAACACCGCTCCAACGGTGGAATCACTAGCATCACACATAATCTCAAAAGGCAACGACCAATCCAGGGGTTGTATAATAGGGGCTGAAACTAACCTTCCTTTCAATGTATCGAAGGCCCCTTTACAACCCTCATCCATCAGAAATTCCACCTCTTCTTGCAACAACTTGCATAAAAGAGATGCTATCTTTGAGAAGTCCTTGATGAATCGGCAATAGAATCCCGCATGGCCAAGAAAAGAGCGCACTTTGCGCACATTAGTAAGATAAGGCAAAGTTTGAATTGTGTCTGTCTTTTCCTTGTCAACCTCAATACCCTTAGAGGAGACAACATGGCCTAAAACAATGCCCTGCTCCACCATAAAATGACACTTCTCAGAATTTAACACAAGATTAGTATCAATACAACGTTTAAGAACTTGTGCCAAATTTGCTAAAGAATTGTCCAAAGAATTACCATGAATGGTGAAATCATCCATGAATACCTCGACAAAATTTTCAACAAATTCTAAGAAAATGCTTACCATACACCTTTGGAAAGTTGCTGAGGATGCGTTGGTAAGCAAACGTACCAAGGAGGCATGTGAAGGTGGTCTTTTCTTGGTCTTCTGGGGCGATAGCCACTTGAAAATACCCCGAGTACCCATCCAAAAAGCAATAGAAGTGGTGGCTTGATAACATCTCAAGCATTTGATCAATGAATGGCAACGGAAAGTGATCCTTTCGAGTTTCCGCATTTAGCCTCTGGTAGTCAATGCAAATGCGCCACTCGTTTTGAACTCAGGTGGGCACCATTTCACTCATCTCATTTTCGACCGCCATCACCCCACTCTTCTTGGGTACCACTTGAGTTGGACTCACCCACTTGCTATCCGAGATTGGATAGATCATGCCTGTTTGAAGTAACTTGAGGATTTCCGCCTTCACCACCTTTACCATAGGTGGGTTTAAACGGCGTTGAGGTTGTCGGATAGGTCTTGCATTTTCTTACAACAAGATTCTATGCATGCAAGTGGATGGACTTATACCTTTTATGTCGGCAATAGTCCATCTAATTGCTTCCTTGTTCTCCTGCAACACCACCATCAACGTTTCTTCTTGCTCCTTGGTGACAATTACGACTTTGCACCAACGTGTCGTGTTCACCGACTTGAAATTGACTAGAATACAATGTTGAAAATTGGATAGCCAATTGACTTTATCATCTGCATACAAACATGAACAAGCATATAAACAGCCATCTAGGTTATCTAAAATGATGTGGGAGTCCACACTATGTCTTCTTCTTTTGTTCCTTTGATTTGGGGTGTCTTTCAATCCGTACGCCTTCTTCATGGTCTCTTCTTAAAGATAGCTACACCCTAAATGTTTCATCCTTCCCAATGTTAGTGGTCCTTGAGGAACTATGTGAACTCATTTCAGACAGCGCAGATGGACAAGAATCTCCCACACATTGACTTTTCCCATGAATGACCACTGATTTTCTAAAATCAATGGGATCTGCAACATAAAACACCCATGTAGCCTATGAAGCAAGAATGTAAGGATCGCCAGTAGAATGTATCCTACTCAAATCGACGACTGTAAAGCCTAGGTCGTCCACCGATACACTAGCATGGACATCAACCATCTTACATTTGAAAAGTTGTACCCTGGAACTTGTGTAGACGAGTTCCCATATATATTTCCTCAATCAAATTATAATAAGACATGTTCCCATACACAGGATTCTTATCATTCGCATTGCTTACATGTAAAGCTTCCGCAACTACATTGACACCATTATTTTATGTAGCGGTGTGTGTCCCACTTTAGGATTGAGAAGGTAAACTCATTCATGTCATAGCCCGTGAATGAAATTGCAGTTGCAGAGGGCATGAAAGCTAACCAATTCAAGGTGTCACCATATCTGTCTTCAACCACTGTAACGCGTAACTTATCAATGAAAGTGTGATTGTGTTCACCAAGTACTTGCTTCTTCAACCAACAAAGGTGCCGCTCCTTGATAGTGGTCATGTGCATATCCACAAATAGGCGAACCACATCTGAGTCTCACAAGACATAGAAATGTGCTTTCATTAACTCGTTGGGGATTAATGACCTAGTAGTTCCTTTTCGCAAACCTTTACTAGCATGAATTTGGTACACCAACTGACTCCTCGACCTTCATGAATTTAGTACAGTATTCTACAGCCTCCTTGGTCACATACTGTTACATATACTATCATCTGGGTGATATTGGTTTTTCAAATAACCCTTGAATATCTTCATATACCTCTCAAAGGGATACATCCGTCGAAGATAAACAGGACCACATATCAATATCTCCCTTACAACATGAACCAACAAGTGCACCATGATGCCAAAGAAAGAAGGAGGGAAATACATCTCTAACTCGCACAACACGATTACTATGTCCTCTTAAAGTTCTATCAATTTCTGACGCCTAATCTCCCTACATCAAAATGCCTTGAAGAAACGAAAAAACTGGGCAATGAACTTTCTTACGTGGGTTTGCAAGATGGATCTAATTGCAACAGGTAGAAATTCTTGAATCAAACATTGTAAATCGCTCGATTTCATATTTCCCAATCTCAAGCCCTCATCGGATAGTAGATTGCTAACCCTCAAAGAGTAATTCGTCAGAATGACCATGCCCCTTAGGCTGGAACATAACAACTCCTTCTCAAGCTTTGAAAGCATGTAGCAAGAAACACGCAAGTAAGTCTTAGATCCTCGGGCCTCGGGGGCCAATTCGGGTCTAATTCCCATTCGACCATGTCTTTCCTAGAATTCAAACCATCTTTTGTCTTATTGAGGATATTCAACAATGTATCAACCAAACTACCACATACATTATTTTCAATATGTATCACGTCCAAATAGTGTCAGACATCTAGACTCTCCCAATACGGTAGTTAAAAAAATGAAACGCTGCTTCCAACTACCAGTAACCTTAGGTTTCCTCTTCCTCTTTCCAAAGTCATTTTGAAAATTACGCAATGTGTTTAAGATAGAAGCACATGTTATAACAAGAGGAGGGGGCGCCAACTCTACCTTCCCATCAGACTCAACCCTAAGTTTTATCTATGGATGATTTATTGGAAGCCATCTATAGTGGTCAAGAAGTACCGTCTTACTTCTATACCTCAACTGACAATAATTTTTTCCTTCCAAACAAATAGGGCATGCTTTGTGACCTGTAACTGAATATCTCATCAAGTTTCCATGTGCGGGGAAGTCATTAACAGTGCAAAAACAACATAGATCTAAATTCAAAATCCTCCCCCCGAAACCCATCATACATTGTCATTTCGGGATTCCACAACTTTTTCAGATCATCCACCAAGGGGGATAAATACACATCGATATTGTTCCCCAGTTGCTTTAGACCGGAGATCATTAGGGACAACATGATGTACTTCATTTTCATTCACAACCATGGGGGAAAGTTGTAAATCATCACCATCACCGGCCACAAACTATGATTTCTTGTTACATTACCGAATGGGTTTATTCTGTCCGTGCACAAAATAAGCCTCAAGTTACATGCTCATTCCAAAATTCAAGAAATGACGCATCTATCTTCTTCCAGTGATCACCATCGGCCGGATAACTAATGACATTAGGATCAACCACAGTCTGATCTACATGCCAAGTCATATTCTTTGCATCCTCTGCATTTTCAAACAATCTTCTCGATCAAGGAAAATAGGTAGATACCAAACTGCCTTGATAGGAACATAGTGTGGCACATCTTTGTCCGCTGATAACCACTATCTCCATCAATGACCACCTCCTTCAATTTGAACCTTGGAGCATTAAATTTCAAGCATTCCACCGCATATAAGTGATCACCCATATAAAAGATACAATCATTCTGACAAGCATGTATCTTTTCATAATCCATGTCCTTCGGACATAGTACCTTCTTTGCCTCATATACCGTTTCCAGTATTCTATTCCCACCCGAAAGCATTTCTTTCAGCACTTTCAATAAACCAGAGAACCCAACATCACTAAGGAATACTTGACCTTCACATTCATCAACCAACTCATCCATCCTACCATCCATCTTGGTCCCTACTTCATTTATGGTATGATCATTGGCATTCTTCCCATGCTAAAACCAAATTTTATACGTGGGATCAAAAGCATGTATAAATAAATGATCCTTCAAACCAATTGCATCTTCATGAATAGAAGTGTTCCGACACTTCTTGCAAGGAAAATACATATACGACAAATTCTCCCTCGAAGCATTTGCAAATACATATTTAATGATGTTAGTTACAAAAGATTGATACTCGACACTCGTTCGATCATCATCAATACAATGGGTTTTATCCATAGCAATTCCTACATGTTACAAAAATAAGTACACAGCATTGTTCAACATCCCAGATATTAGCAACAAATCAATACAAAGACTAGTACTTCTTTAATACATTGATTCCTTAAACACACACACACACATATAGTGTGTCGACATGTAATCCTTCGTATGTCATTCTCCTAAACACACATAAATATAACATCAACCAAATAAATATGAAATGCATACATTCAATCAACCCATAGTTAAACACATCATACCAATTGAACTATTTAACCTGGTACCAAATTTGAAGATGAGAATAAAAATTACGGAATGGAATACTTACTTCTTCGGCGTGGAGTTAATTAAATGACAACCACAACCATATAGACCTCCTTCAACAATGAGGAATTGGAATTTGTAGGAATGGGGAATAAAATTTAGGGATTTTTTTAGTGGAAATGGTCAAATGACCAAAGTTATACTAACCAAATCCCGACAACTGCTACGTCGCATTTTCTAATCATTACAGAATCGGTGAAACTGATTTACCATACAATTTTGGTATTCACATATAATGACTACAACTGAGTGACAAACACATGCTACCCACTTTGCACCGACGTCGGTCAACCTATTTAATATGTTCTTGCATGACATTCACCCCGGCTACCTTACAACCGAGGTAAAAAAAGCTATTATTTACCTCTGTTTTTTTATAATTGAGGTAATTAATATTTTTTACTTCGAGAAAAAAATTGAGGTAAAAGAAATTTTTACCTCGATTTTTTGGGCTAAGGCAAAAAACTGAGGTAAAAATGCCAAAGTAATAGGTGTGGTTTCTTGTAGTGATAGGATAAGTAAGTGTCACCCTTTGAACTTTCCCTTGAGAGAGTACACTTAGCCCACTGGTTAGGAAGTAGACGTGATGTCCTTGAACTTCCCTAACCACTTGTGTGAACGGAAATGCACTTCCCACAGACATCTTTCCTAGCCTTTGCACTTTCCTTAGTTGTGTCCATTAATCAGGCCATGACACACCCATAGTTCTGTAAGGTTTATAAGGAATCGTGTCCCAACAATTCCCTTTCGAAGCGGTCACACTTCTAGCTTACATAGGTGATTCTTAGCATAAGAGCAGTTCCGTAAACTATGCACTCTTTCAAGTATCATACACTCGGTGTCGTGAATCATTAAAAGCAATTTAATGCTTAACCTCCATTCACTTCACTGTTTCTTCATATAGGGATAACAAAGTATGTATTAAACCCCCATAGTGATCACAATGGGTCTTTGCAGTTTAGTTGTCCCTTTGAAACTAGATTTAGGGATCTCCTATCACATAGGTTGGGTGTCTACGTACGTAACCCACCATTTATTGGACTTAGTCCCATTTCTTTCGATGAGCTAAAAACTAACTCTTAATTCAATTCCTTCGTCAAGAAACTGGTTCATTCCTTTCGTCAAAGAATCACAACCGTTATCACATTAACTTTACATAATCAAAATCGATAATCCTTGTAGAGAGTAGTTGTCTAATGGTATAGTGTCTATGTCGAGACACACCATCATCAATATGGCTTTATGCTACACCAATAGGCATTCACATGCTTTGGTCATCCTAGGATATCCTCCACTAAAGGCCATGAACATTCATTATTTTTTCTCAATTTTTTCCAACACAATGGACTTAGATTCCTTTATGAATCTAGCAAGAGAGAGTTATTTCTCTACACAATTCAAGCCATATCCACGAGTCTTACACACTACTTGTTTCCAGTGATCAATTCTAGATTACTCGTGTATCATCTTACTTTCCATTGTAACCAATGTCTGATTTAGTACACTTCAATAGATACCATGGACTTTCAATGACCCTTGAGTACTCTTCTTAAAAGACACCTCACCTTTACAAAGGTAACTCACAATGTTAGAGTTATTTCAATGAATATGACATATCTTTCAGAGACTCAATCATCGTATCAATATTCATATCAATGAGAAAATCATCAATACAACGACATAAATGACATGGTCATTTTTCGCATCCCTTAGTGTATACACCTTCATTGAACTTATTGATTGAATATCATTGGCTAAACAACAATTATTTTGGTCAAATGATGGGTCGTTTAGGAGCATTGAGCTTTTCATATTGTTCTATTAAGATTTTACTATCTAAATCTCCAAATAACCACTTAGGTCTATTAGATGTACTTCTAGCTTTCACAAAGCCTCGATACCAAGTACCATCACCTTTGAACTCATTCTCACGTCTAGAGAACACCCATTAAGTACATAAATATACTTACTAATTGTTGAAATCTACTAGTGCTCTAGTCATTTGCAATCATGTGGTAGATCAATCTCTCTATTGATCGTTGCTTTCCACAAACATCATTTCATGGAATCTGTTTCCCTTCGTTGGTTTATGCTCAATCCTTAACGATTCCATCTATAGACTCTTAAGTCCATTTAAGATAAATCAGGATCTCTATATGAAATTTCCACAAAATACACTTTCCATCAAGATGTATTTCTAATATCCGTATATTATTTCTTGTAAATCTCAAGAAATTTATAGCACTTTAACACTGTGCATATCTATTAAAGATACTATTTAAGTATTAATTTTACTTCCTTCGCAATACGCCACCCCCCACATTCGAAAGAACTTGTAGGATGGCTCTAAGGAGTTTTATTTTCCTCCTTTTTGGGGTATCTTATTTAAAAGAGAGCTAGCCAACGTAAAGGCTCCCTACATCGCTTTGCTAGTTTCTAGTGATTTCATTGAACCACCACATTTATTTGGTGTAAGTACATAAGAATGACCTAGCGAAAAATCCTACATTGTGAATCACATTCACCAAAGGATTCTACGTATCCATTGTTATAGTCACATATAACCACATATGGTTTATATGCATCATGTAAGTGGTTTTGTTAATTTAGGTCTACCACTTTCGACAACATTATTTTGTCCATCTCAATGACATGTAAAAGTCTCATTTGTTCAGATTTGAATCAAACATCAGGTTCTTACCCATAAAATTCTTTTAGGGATAGTTCCTTTCAAAACAAAACACTATAGTGTATTTTATTATGGAAGTCTCTCTTATTCCTTCAACATTCCTGGAATTAGAGATGACCAAACTTCCCAATCTCAATTAACAATTCATCTCATCATTACTATCACAACCAATGTAGTATCAAGTAATCAAGGATTCAGTTAACTATCCAATTTGGGGATTTCTTTCGTATCCCTTCTGGCACAGATTTTTCCAATTCTATAGGGTACATTGTGAGTTTACTAACCCCACACAAATCTCATACCCATATTCAAGTCAAATAAAAGTACAAACACACTTGACTTCTAGACTTCTCAAATCAAGTTTGAGTGCCTTTGTGCTTGAAGCACATTCGAGTCAATTGCTCAACTCGAATTTGAGTTCTTACATTTTTAACTTAATCTTCATCTCGAGTTATTCCTATCAAAATTCATACTCCTTCTGTCCCAGCTCAAACTTTCTACTTCACTTTATGTCATTATTCATTGCCCATATTTGACCACATATTTGTATAGATATATAAACAATAATGTAATCATATGTGATGTTGTTGGATTCTTCATAACGAAAGTTTCTAAAAAGTAACTTTTTATTTACCGATATTATACGTAGTTAAATATATTAACGGCCAAACATTTTTCTTGATAACCATGAAAAAGATTCCATGAAATTTGAGGAGGGAGTATTATCATTGAACTTTTAGGTTTTTATCTTTCCCCACATTGGGTTGATTTCATATAACATCCCCACACATGTCAAGTACCTTAGAGCCTCATGTCTTGGGGTTCTTAGACCAAATGTCTTAGAATTCTCTTATCTCAGAATTCTTAGATTTCCAACCAAAATCTAGAGATTTGACCAAATATCTCGGGATTCCCAATCAAAATCTAGAGATTTGACCAAATGTCTCGGGATTCCCAATCTTAGAATTCTTAGGTTTTTCAACCAGATCTAGAGATTTGATCAACAGCCTTGGGATTCTTAATCTCGAGATTCTTAGGTTTCTCAACAAAAATCTTCAGTCTTTTCCAACAATTCTTAGATTCCAAGTAATCAGAACTCTCAGCATAGTCACGACAACTCATGCTTAAGGGCTTATGCCATGGTTCACAAAAATAACCCCCCAGACATAGTTACATACTAATGTCTTCACGTTTGTATTTTCTAGGTCTCACACGATAACCAAAATATGTTGAACGTCCAAGCATATATACATGCTCCTTTTTGTGCAATCAAACCTGCCAATACCATCATAAATAGTCAATTAATTGAAATCCACACTTATCGACCCTCGATGGTGATTACTTCTCACTTGGAAATAAAAATATATCGTTGGTCAGAAAGACAAAGTTATGGTAAACATAATCAGTACCCAAGTTTTCAAACTTTGTCAAGAAAAAAAATCCAATAAGATTTTTCCTTTAACCCAACACATGAAATCAAGAATCACTCTTGACTCTTAAAACTTGCATGATAGATTAAATCCCCATAATCACATGCAATTAATCAAGATGATAGACAATTTAAAAATTAATTTCATGTAACAAATCCATATCACATGGCTCCTTCATTTTCACAATGGAAATTATAGCTTAATGCACAGTGCACTTCGAATAGATATTCAATAACTTCATTCTTACATGCATAAATTCGAGTCTTGAATTAATCGAATATATACTATTTTGCGATCAATTAGCACAAAGCTCAAGAAAGAAAAATAAATCCAAATAAAGTTGACTATTTTCGATATGTACTTCCATATATTAATCTTGGTTGACTAATTTAGTAAAGTCAACTACCACAACTTTAATTACAACCACAAGCAAATTATACTGTCATTTGGCAAAGTTGTTCATCGAAGCTCAATCCTGTTCGTTTGACAGAATATAATTATATCTACATTTTAGGCAACATCATATCATATACGACATCTCGATATTAAAACAAGTTTTCAAAGAGACGATTAAGTACTCAATACCAGTTCAGTTCTATAACCCACAGCATGATCAATACACAAAACCACACAACAAACGTACATACCATGTACTCGCGAAGTCACCAATGCGTACAAATTCGATGCATGAACATCTCAGAGCAATTTAGGCATTAAATTTTAATTCTATACGGCATGCGGTTATCAACCTATGACATACATCATGCACTCGGATCATTACGACATGAAAATTCATTCTATTGGCATGGAATTTAAACATACGACATGCAATATACTCGCCCAAATTCATGGAACCATGCAATCACGAGGGTAGAAAATTTCAATGCAATTTCGAAGTCAAGCATCCAAAATATTTAATATACGAAAGCACGTAATTAGCATGCAGATTTGATCAGCATAGGTAGGTGACGACGTGTAACTTCAAAATATTTTTTGACAAAACTGAATCAATATAACTCAACAAATTTTATTTGTTTCAAGACTGTTGAACATATATTGATAATATTATGTGAAAATTAAATGATAAAATAACACGAGCAATTAACATATGCAAGAATAATAAATTTTATTGGTCATTCATGCATGTAATTGGGATGCTTAAATTAAAAGTAATAAATTAAGTTTCGAGCAATCATTAAGTGATGGAGTCACGAGTAAACTTGCTGCCCTTGAAACGAATGTCTCATCGTGGACATCGTTCCCTAGGATAAAACCATCGAAGGTAACAATTAACACATAAGAGTTACCTCGGATTCACGCAAAACCCGGAGACTATCACCTCGACAGACACAAACAGAGCGATAAACAAAGACTTCCAGAAAGAAGGGATAAGACTCAAGTTTAGAAGTATAAGGGACTTGAGAATGGTACGAGGTTTCTATCTGACATAGAGACTCCATTTATAGTTGTCTAAGAGATCCTATGGAAAGATATGGGGACGATCTGATTCCCATAATCAGAGAAAATATTCTCCAACCACCAAATATTTGAATAGATTCTTGAAAGATAAGAATATCTCATATTCCTTATCATGATTAATTGCGTATCAAATGTCATACATTCCACACGTGATTCCAAGAATCTTTGTTATGCGGTTTGGGCTTTCTAGAGAGTTCCACACGATCCAAACGCGTTTTAGACAGTAAAAAATTAGAGAAAACTTATTTCGTGCGAATGTATTTCTGCCTAAGTTTCCATTCCAAGAGTGACTCTTTGAGCATCCATATCTCATTCATACTTTATCTGTTTTAAGAGTTTAAACAGTCATTTTTATAGTACTCAATGGAGAATCCAAAAACGACGTCCACTGACCCTAATTCAGTTCGAGCCCAACTCAAAACGAAGCCCAAAGGTTGATGAAATTCAACTTGTTTTACAATCATTTTGCAACCGCTCTTTTCTAGGTTACATTAGATTATTAATGGTGAAATTATCTAGTTTTAACTTTCAAGTTCTGCTATACAAATTTCATGTTGGTCCTTGTATTCTCCAAAAGTTCCAGGTTTCCAACTAAAAGATATTTTTAAAAAAAACAGGCTCTCAAGTCAGTAAGAATGACTCTCCCTTTCAAGAATCAAAGGACTCAAACCTTCATTGCTAAACCAGATGTCCTCACTCATATTTTACCCAGTTTTCGTAGCTCAAGTCAAACACACATCAAGATATTTTTGGCCCAAAATTACAAGTTTGGAAACATATCTTCTACTTTGAAATTATACCTACAGCAGTGGAAACCCCTGATTAAAGGCATTCAATCAAAAGCGGTGCTTGGGAAACCGCTTTTAAGGACCCAAGGGAGGTTTCGAGCTCTCTCCCAAGTCACCTCTTCCGTTTTAAAGGCGGTTCTATTTAAGAACCGACTTTAATGGGATGTATTTGTTTTATTTTTTCGCCTAAGTATATATAGCTAGGGTTTCTCTCTTCTCCCCTTAGTATTTTTTCCTAACACACAACGCCACTGCTAACTTCTCCATGTCAACGTTTTTTCCTACAAACTAAAACCTAGATCTATGTTCCTCCCTTTCACCGCCATCCACCCTCATGCCACTGCCCCCCCCCACCTCTCCCTCACACCTTCCTCACTCCTCCCTCTCCCTCCCGCCTTCCTCTCTCCTTCTCCTCCACCCATTTGTTTCCTCTATTGAGAATCCCCTCCGCATCGCCTCCACCACTGTGAAGCCCCCCACCGTTGTGTCTCCTCTGCCAAGAAGCTCCCTTCTGCTGCAAAGCCCCCTCTGTCGAGAAGCCCCCTTCGCCGTGGCCCTCTATCGCCAAGTCCTTTTTGTCACAAAGCCCACTCCATTGTGTCACCTCCACCACTGCGAAGCCCCCTCCACCGCGTTGCCTCTACCATCGTGGCCCTTCACCGCCAAATTCACTCCGTCGGACCTCATTGATTTTTGTTGATATCTAGATCTGTTTGATTTCTTTAATTTTTTTATGTTTCCAAATATGTATTTTGACCCCATTTTTAAAATTCTTTTCCATCTATTTTCTTGATCTGTATATTTTCTTGTTGCCAGAAACCTTTCCGGAAGCTTTTTTTTAGAAACCCCAAAATGAGTTCCAAAAATAGAAAAACAAATGAGCATAGGTTATTAAATTTAATGTGTCCCCACACACTATTATATTGAAGTATCAATAACTATAATTTAGGTAAACATGAAAATGTGTTCTCTATTTTCCTAGTCCAAATTTCTAAACTTAAAAAATCAAAAAAAACAAGAAAGTCATAAATGAAAATGAATTTCCTAGCAATTCGTGTAAGTTTCCTGCAACAATTGTTGAAAATTTATTTGCACAACCAAAATATGGGATAAATCACATATACAATCAATCACAATGCATTTCAAGCAAATTATAATAAAAAATAATATTCTTTACGTATCAGACCCTTAAGAACCCACCAAGAAGTATGTATTGTTGCACAGGATGAACCGGACATGAGAGGTTTGTCTAATAATTAAACCATGAGACACCAAGAATTAAGAAAGAAAAATGGAATGATGCTTATAGCTAGGAAAGGAAAAAACAAACTAAAGGAGAGTTCTATAATTTGATACCATCATACCTAGGGAGTTATAGAACAAGCACTGACATCCCACGGGTTGAAACTTCTATGAGCAAGGCTATCCCAATTACCAATCTTCCGTGACATGACCTCTCTTGTGTTTCTACATGATAAGAGATTATTATTAATGGCATGGACCTTAGGTATATTATACCCAACAGAGACTAAAGTTGATAAATGAACCAGGTCATTTGTTTTTAAGACTACGAGACACAAATATATCGAGAACCTACCAAGAAGTAGGCTTTGTTGCATTAGATGAAAATTTAAAATCTTGACTATTGATCATTGACTCACATTCATGACTGCCGTCTTTGGCAAGTCATTTTGATGAGTATCAGCTGAGACCATGGATCTTCGCATGACTTTGCCCACTAAATACACCTTACAACTTATAGGAATATTATTTGCCCACAAAACTTGCAGGTTTAGTTGAACTCGGAACCTCATCCCAACACTAACATCCAATTTAAAACCTCTCTCAACTAAAGACTACTTCTGCCTACCCATATATCTTTGAACTAAACTATATTTAAAAAAAACTCATACTAAATACAACAAACAATCATGGAGCAACCTATGTGCGGCCGTAGTCAACACCATGCCGCCAGAAAAAACCCCGTGTGTCCAGAGATATACAAAACCAAAGAAAAAAAAACAAGAAAAGTAACTTACAACTCGAAATCTTCACCAATTAAGCAACTAAAAAATGGCGGAAGAACATTAGTGCTAGAAACCAATCGAAATAGAAATAATTGATTATATGTTATTTTATTGCACGTATTTGTGCACATGCTATTACTTTAAAGTATCAATCGCTATATTTCAAGTAAATTTAAACGAATATCCTTTATTTTCATTGTTCATGTTGTAGGAATTACCATAAAAAAACAAATATGAGTCAAGGAAATAAAATTAATTGCATTGTGGTATGTGTACCGCACGTGCAACAAACGTTCAAACTATATTCGCAAAACCACAATATGTGCACTGACTTTCTTACTATTATATTTCACATTTATGCGCATATAAACTTAATCAAACTACATTTAAGATCAATTGTAATACATATAATCATTTTGTATTGGACCCTCAACTTTCTACGCGATGGCACACACACACACACACACACACACACACACCCCCCCCCCCCCCCTCTAATTCTACGAAGTTGGCAGAAAATATGGCTTCTTCTCAAGCAAACCAAAAGTCCTTTAGTGGCATGTCCCATATTCTAGTGATTGTTTAACTTCAATTGCATTACAAGCTCAATCCTTGTTGCCAAATCATGTACCATCACCTTCATAATACTTACAGATCTAATTATTTTTAAAAACACAAAACAAGGCTTTAAAAGAATATGAATTGCCTAGATATACGTGTACTTTACGTGCAACATATTTGTGAACATGCTAATACTTTAAAGTATCAAACCCTATATTTTAAGTAAAAGTAAAACAACATTCTCTATTTCCCTTGTCTAGGATGCAGATTTTTTTAAAATAAATATAAAAAACATAGTCAAGCAAATAAAATGAATTTCCTTGTTGTACGTGTATCGTACGTGCGACAATCGTTCAAGCTATATTAGCACACCCACAATACAAGCACATAATTTCTTACTATTACATTTCACGTTTAATCACATATATACTTAATCAAAATACATTTCAGCTCAATTATAACATCTATAGTATATATATTAAAGGAGACCATTCTTGGCACATGACATTCACCCATAATTCTTACCACATGGCATTCACATATAACTCTTGCCACATGGTATTCACACATAATTCTACGCCACTTTCTAAAATTAATTGAAAATGTAATACTTTAAAAAGTCAATCCCCAATTTACAATGCAAATCTCTTCTACATTTTCAATGTTCTTCCCATACTACAATTCTTTTCAATTAATGAGTAATTGATCATAACTTATTTATGAGTATGCACATTCTTTTTGTATTCTCAATCTCCATTTGTTAGGGAAATTCTTTCATAATACTTTTTCTAACAATATATATTTTTAAATTTGATACACTTTCCATTTTGGTTTATCTTTTTAATATTATCAAACTTTATTTCATGATAATAAGTGAATCATTTTCATCTACTTTTTTTTTTTTACTCATTGCAATCAATATTCTTCCACGCAATTTAATTTGCGTACAAAAATATCTAATATTAATATGTTAAACATATAGAATAATAGATAGAGTAACTTTTATTTATATATAAGTGTTTTTAATAAATTTTAATATCGATATGAAAATCAGTATAAAATGCTTCCTACAAATATTAAATATAGTACTGAAATTTTTTATTTGTAAATACTTTCATTTGTTTATTTAATACTTTGTAAATTTTATTCTCAATTTTTCTTAGCATTCGTCTCTTGAAGACGGTATTTCCATAAGTTACGAAAAGATCAAATTGAAATTGCAAATTAGAAGAAATCAAGATAAATTTTTGGATTGCATTAATCGAGTCATAAACTTATAACTACTACATGTTGCATAATAAATTTTTAATATTGCAACTAAAACCTTTTACTTTTCGATAATTTTAGTTCAACCTCGTCTTTCCATGTGCCTATAGAAAGTTGATCTTTCCCAAAACTTTGTCTATTTATACGAGTTTATTTTTATTTTTGTTAATTAAGATTTAGAAATGACATATTTTAGTATATATCAATATGTGATTGGTAATAATATTAAACAATGAGTGTGTCTCTTGAAAGATTGTCTTTCCATACGTTATAGAAAGACCAAGGTTTAAATTACAAATTAGAAGAAATCATGATAAATTTTTTGGATTGCATTAATCAAGTCATAAACTTATAACTATTGCACTTTGCAAAATAAATTTTTAATATTACAACTAAAACATTTTACCTTTATAAAATTCTAATTCAACCCTTCTTTCAAAATGCCTATGGAAAATGCAGTCTTTCCCCGGACTTTGTCTATTATATGACTTTATTTTATTTTTTTACTAATATTTAGAAACGGCATATCTCATGATAAAATTTTTGGATTACATTAGTGAAGTCCTAAACTTATAACTGTTGCACGTTGTAAAATAAAATTTTAATATTGCAACTGAAACATTTTACCTCTCTAAAATTCTAATTCAACCCCGTATTTTCACACGCCTACGAAAATACGGTCTTTCTCAAAACTTTGTCTATTTATGTGACTTTGTTTTATTTTTGTTAAATAATATTTAGAAACGGCATATTTTAGTACATATCAATATGTGATTGGTAATAGTATTTAAAAATGAGTTCGTCTCTTGAAAGACCATCTTTTCATAAGTTATGGAAAGACCAATGTTTAAACTGCAAATTAGAAGAAATCAAGATAAAATTTTTGGGTTGCATTAATCGGGTCATAAACTTATAACTACTGCATGTTGCATGGTAAAATTTTAATGTTGCAACTAAAACCTTTTACTTTTTTATCATTCTATTTCAACTCTATCTTTCCATATGCCTATGAAAATGTAGTCTTTCTCAAGATTTTGTCATAAAATATTTAATGTATTAAGGTATATTGTATATCAATTTTAATATTAAATTTAATTTATCATAAATTTTGAAATTTAGTTTTACCAATTTTCCTAGTTCTTACTAGTGTGTTCCAACATACCTAGTTTAACCAAGTGTAAAAATAACGTGAAACGTAAAAGACACACAACTTGGTTACGCAGTTCGGTGTAAATCACCTACATCTGCGGGGCCTGGCCCAGTTCAGAATGAATCCACTAATTAGAAAGATAGTACAGAGTACAGCATACAAAATACTTATCTTTAACTAACTATGACGTGTGGACTCTGCTAGCTCCCCTAGCTACCGATCTGCCTTGATCAGACTCCCTCTGACCTCGAACTCCGTCGATGCAAGATCTCCTCCTCCCGAGGAATTAAGGTGTACGATTCTGAACTTAGTGCGGCAGGACAGTGTTGGAACACAGTATATTGGCTCTAGCAAGTTTCGTAAGATCTCAAAATCTGGGTGCAGATTTTGCTCTGTAAAATCGTTAGTTTTGCAGCCGTGTTTGTCCCATATTTATATCCACGAATCAGATCTGAATATCCATGATTATCTCCACAATATTCCTATTCCAAATCTGATTGTTGAAGCATATCCAAATCCCATAAATAAAGGGATTTACCTTATCTCAAACTCTCCCATATATTCGAATGAATCTCCTCCTTATAAGTAGGGATTTTACCATACATCAAATATGCTTCTTACGCCCAATATATATAGCCAAATATACAGTTACCATAAATTCTAAAATTCTTCAATATTTTCGGCTTGAATCCGTTAAACCCTTGGCGTAAATTCTGCTCGTAAACTCTGCTCCAGCAGTGTTCCAACATGGTCTGATTTTGTTCACACAAAATTGCCAATTAAATAAGTCCTTGACTTTACAATCTCCCCCTTTGGCATTTTTGTGGACCCATAATATTTTGGACTACGAGCACATAGTCAACAACATTCAAAGAGCAGAAAAATGATCATGATACCGGAATGAATTAATGAAAGCCGAAATAATGAAATCCAAAATCCAGTCATACAACCAAATATTCAAAACCCAGAAATCCAAAATCCAAATTTCTCCCCCTGGGACCATACAAAGGCCAAAGGGACCCAAAAAACACCAGAATAAAATCAGTTCTTAAAAAAAACTCCCCCTGAATCATCCTTCCAGCTTTGATTTTTCTTCTTCCAACCTTGCTTGTTCTGCTTGTAAGGCAGCAATCTGAATTCCTACAGCTCCAAGTCTAGCCTGTATTGCCATCAAACGTATCTTCTTGTCTGCAGTTGCTGATGAGGATGCTGATCCTGAAGCCTTCCACGGGAGATCATGCACATGTCTGAGTCCGAATGTCTTCTTGTTCGGCCGCAAGTACTCCGTGTCAACTATCACATCTGTGGCCTTTCGCACCAAATGCTGCTGAATTAATAACCCAAGGTTGACTTCCTACTGTGTTCCAACACAGTAGAGCAACTTGGCCATTTCTCTGGTTAATGCCGTGGTGTTGCTAGATGGCAACCAGCAATGGACTGCAATCTGATACAGTCCGAAGAACCTGGATGTCAAACATGATGCCTGAGAATATCCCACAGCCGGCCACTTCTCCTTATACCCTCCAGAAATCACAGCCAAGATTTCATCATCATTCAACTCTAAATCATCCGGAAAAACTCCCCCTATGTCAGGAGTCTTGAGCCCAAACAACATATTTATCCTTGAAGCAGACAGCTCAATAACCTTCCCCCGAACATAAACTCTCCCGAACCACTCAGACAAAATGTCTAAATTTTCAGGCATGAGATTAGCATATACCTCAAGTACCACCTGTCGATTGTATTGCCTTTGAATTGTGGCCGCCTTCATCATCCCCATTGCCTTTAGAAAAGTTGTGAACCCACTCTCCTGATAAGCCTTCAAGTCCAGGGGTCTCTCAGCAATAAACTTCTTCTCAGAGAAGAATTCTTCCATCTCAGCTCCCTTCTTGTCAAAATAAGCTGCAGAAAACGCCTGAGTGATAGATGGGGGTGGCAGAGCCTTCCTTGGCTTGCTATCCTGTCTCTTCTTGCTTCTTTTTACTGTCTCAGTATTCAAGACAGAGCTAGCCTTCCTTTTTCCTTTTGCCTTTTTGAAAAATTCATCCAGGACCTCATCACTGGAGTATGTCAGGTCTGGGGCACCCTGTGTTGGAACACTGTCAGCTCTTCCTACTTGTTCTTCTGACTCAACACCTTGATCCTGCAAATCTTCTTCAGCTTCTTCATTCTCCTGATTCCCCTCATCATCAGATTGATTAAGAACTCCATCATTCATTTCTTCTTGAACCTCTTCTCCCTGTGTACCCCCCAGATCAGCATCAAATACTTCCTCCATATGCACAGATTCTTCTTCCTGTGTTGGAACACTGTCATCATCATCAGAGAGTTCAATAATCACTGGTTCTCTCAATTTCTCCATCCTCTTTGAATTCTCCTCATCATAAAATCCAACCTGTAGCTTGTCTCCATACCTTACTGTCTTCATCCCAACAGCTTGTTCCTCATTAATTTCTCTTATCCACACATAACTATGAGGAGTCATACGACAAGAAACATGAAATTTGTCTTTCCCTTTCCCATTCAACTGACCGTACATCCCTCTCAGAAACTTCACAGTCTTATACTCAATATCCCAGACATCAGTAAAGTGACCAGACACAAACTCCTTAATTTTGACATGCAATACTTCTAAATCCTTTCTTATACTCTTGATTTTGCTTAAATCCACAGAGTATCTATTAGCTTGTAACCACTCAAAAATATCATCCACACTTCTACTTTCAAAGCCCAAGAATTTGAATGGTCGAGGGTCAGGACCAGTTACCTTAGGTTTTTCTTGTTTCTTGCCTCCAGACGCATGCTCTTGGGCATCTGAATTTTTACTCTGGTTCTTGACAAATGTCTCCTCCTCTTCCTTTTCTTCTTCAGTTTTCTCAGGCTCTGCTTCAGTCATCTCCTCATCCTCTTCATGGATAGTGCTTATTTTGTTCTGTTCTTGATTTTGTGACTCACCCACTTCAACATGCCTTCTCGGCTCATCGAACACTACCAATCCCGAATTCACTAAGCTCCGGTCTTCTTCCAAACTTTCCGGCACTGAAGCTTCTTTTCTCGGAGAATTTGAGTTTGACATTATTTGGAACAATGCCGAGATAGAGGAGAGTTTTGAGGCACAATTTTTGGCAAGAGTTTTTGGGGAAAAATCGGCCAGAGGTAACAGAATGCGAAAGGGAAGTTTTAGAGTTTGAGACAACTTTCAACTCTTCATAAACTTACCTCTTTTCCCGCGAAGATCCTTTTTAGATTTCCCAAAAGTTGTCATGATAGCCTTTCCTCTTCTTGTCCCATCAGTGATTTATTCCTCATTTAACTTCCAACACTCTATTTAACTTCTCCTATTTTTGGTCAGCTTTTGCTTCCTTCCAATTTTTTCTTTTTCTAATTTTTTGACATAATTAACAAACACAAACAAATTATTTACACGAAGAATTCATCAAAGGTAAAAGTTACCTCAGATTTGACAAACACCTAAGTGTTGTCGAAGGCTCTCGAAAGTGGTAGCATCAAGTGGCTTTGTAAATATATCGGCAAGCTGCTCGTGTGTTGGAACATAGGCCACTTCCACTTCTTTTCTTTCCACCAAATCTCGAATAAAATGATGCCTTATGTCAATATGTTTGGTTCTTGAGTGTTGAACTGGATTCTTTGAAATATCAATGGCACTTGTATTGTCACATAAAATCTTCAAAGGTTCTTGATGAATTCCATAATCCTTCAACATTTGTTTCATCCATAGCAGTTGTGCACAACAGCTCCCTACTGCAAGATACTCTGCTTCAGCAGTAGATAGAGAGATTGAATTCTGTTTTTTGCTATACCAAGACACCAAATTTGTTCCAATAAAGAAACATCCACCTGTAGTACTTTTTCGATCATCAGCATTACCAGCCCAATCAGAATCACTGTAACCAATCAACTCTGAATCTTGATTCTTAGAATACCAAACACCATATTCTGACGTTCCACTCACATATCTAATAATTCTCTTGACTGCAGTAAGATGAGATTCCTTAGGATCAGCCTGAAATCTAGCACATATTCCAACACTGAAACATATATCAGGTCTGCTTGCAGTGAGATATAATAGACTTCCAATCATTCCTCTATATAATTTCTGATCGACCGAAACTCCCTTTTCATCTTTTACCAGTTTATCAGAAACTCCCATAGGAGTTCGAACCGCACGAGCACTACTGAGTCCGAATTTTTTAATCAAGTTCAGGGCATACTTACTTTGATTGATGAATAGACCATTCCGTCCTTATTTGACTTGTAACCCCAGAAAGTAAGTCAATTCTCCAACCAGACTGCATTGTGATGACAAAATCATGTACCATAGATGGTGAAGTAGAGCCAAATACTATGTCATCAACATATATTTGAGCAATTAGAAACTTTGATGACTTGTCAAGCACAAATAAAGTGCGATCTACTCCCCCTCGACGATAACCTTTCTGAAGCAAAAATTTAGTAAGTCGTTCATACCATGCTCGAGGTGCCTGTTTTAATCCGTATAAGGCTTTCTTGAGACGATATACATGATACGGATAATGAGGATCTTCAAAACCTTTAGGTTGTTCCACATAGACTTCCTCATTCACCACTCCATTTAGAAACGCACTCTTAACGTCCATTTGATACAACGTAAAGTTCAAGAAGCAGGCAATAGCTAGTAGAATACGAATAGATTCTAACCTGGCAACTGGTGCAAAGGTTTCGTCAAAGTCAACACCTTCCACTTGCGTATATCCTTGAGCAACAAGTCTGGCTTTGTTCCTGGTGATTAAGCCATCTGCATCGGACTTGTTCTTGAAGATCCATTTTGTACCAATGACATTGATGCCTTTGGGACGAGGGGTAAGGTACCAAACATCATTCCTGGTAAACTGTCCGAGTTCATCTTGCATTGCAGCAATCCAATATTCATCAAGTAAAGCTTCCTTATAGTTCTTCGGTTCAATTAGGGACACAAAACAGTGTAGACCAGCCAGTCGTCGGTAATCAACTCGAGGAACTGATCGAGTGTTTCGCAAATTTGAGCCAGGTTGAATGTGTGGTGCAACACGGTCATTAGTAGGAGGTAGCAGTGTTGGAACATGGTCATGTGTTGGAACATGGTCCGCTTCAGCAGAGTGAGGATCCTGGTGCTCATTTGGTTCTGACGGCTTTTCTCTGTCCGGAGTTTGAGACTGTGTTGGAACATGAGTGTTGGCGGATTCTTCCTCTACTGCTTCTGGAAGTTGCTCCTTTCCTGAATCATCTACAATGACATTTATGGATTCCATGAGAGTGTTAGTTCGATGATTGAAGACTCGGTAGGCACGACTGTTGATAGAATACCCTAGAAAAATTCCTGGATCACTTCGATTATCAAATTTTGCCAACTGTTCTCTGTCTCTGAGGATATAGCAGGTGCTTCCGAACACATGAAAATACGAAACATTTGGCTTCCTGCCTTTCCAGATCTCATAGGCTGTCTTATCAGTGAACGGTCGAAGATACACTCGATTAATTGTATAACACGCTGTATTGATCGCCTCTGCCCACCATTTCTTATGAACATCCTTCTCTGCCAACATAACTCGAGCCATCTCCTGAAGAGTTCTATTCTTTCTTTCGACAATACCATTCTGTTGAGGAGTGATAGGAGCCGAAAACTCATGTTGAATCCCCAGTTCATTGCAAAAAGAACTGAATTGCTCATTTTCAAATTCTCTGCCATGATCACTTCGAATCCGAATTATCTTTCCTACAGGACTTCCCTTTTCAGTTTGTAGCTTTATTACAAGGCTACGAAATACCTCAATCGTATCAGATTTCTCTTTCAAGAAGGCTACCCATGTAAACCTGGAGAAGTCATCAACACATACAAAAATATATTTCTTTCCTCCTATGCTAGGTGTGTGTACTGGCCCCATTAAATCCATATGTTATAATTCCAGATTTCTAGAAGTAGTAATAAACTGAACTGAAGAATGAGGAGCACGAGTTTGTTTACCTTGCTGACATGGTCCGCACATGATTTCATCATTCCCGGTCAAGGTAGGCATTCCACGTACAGCTTTCATGTTAGCAATTTTCACCAGTGTTTTATAGTTGATGTGTCCGAGTTTCCTGTGCCATAGAATTCCTTCGTCCTGCTTTGAAAGCATGCATCGAACTTCTTGTTCCAAAAGATAACAATTGTCTGAAGATCGTATTCCAGACAGAACCCTGTTTTCCCCATGCTTCACTACACATTTGTCCTTCTGAAACTCAACTATCATGTTGTCATCGCACAGCTGGCTTATACTTAGCAAATTTGCTTTTAGATCTTCAACAAATAATACACTTGTGAAGACAGAAAACCCTTCAATCTTTAATTCGCCCTTGCCAATTACTCTGCTTCTTTTTCCATCTCCAAAAGTTACATACCCGCCATCATATGGAGTTAGATTTGTAAGGTATTTTGAACTGCCAGTCATGTGGCGAGAGCAACCACTGTCAAAGTACCATGATTCACTGGAGTATGCTGATAAAGAAGTGTGTGCGACCATACACGTACTGGACCTTTTAATGACCCATATCTTCCTGATTCTTGTATGAGTATCGACTGTGTTGGAACACAGTTCTCTTCCTGTCATTTGATCTCTGATCAGCTTTTTACACTGATATTCAGTATGTCCTTGATACCTGCAGTATCCGCAGATTAGAGGCTTTCTTTGAAACGGTTTTCCATACTTCCGTTTTATTTCTCGAATCCTTGCTTTGAGAGTTACTGGTTTTTCATGCAATTCAACCTCTGGTTCTTTCCTGTATCCAATTCCATGTCTATCACCAAAGTTCTTTCCCATATCCAGTATGTCATCCAGTTTCGCTTTCCCGGAATTCAATTTTGAGATAGTTGCTTCAGACATCTCAGCCCTCTTGACTGCTGCTATCAATTTCTGACTCAGTTCTTCATTTTGTTTTCCAAGTTCTGCAATCGTGGACCGTAACTCCTTTTCGCTGTCAATCAGCGTCCTTTTTTCTTCAATCAGTTCTTTGTTTTTGTCTGCTACTTGAACCCACATGGCATACATTTGTTCGTATGTGCTATATATCTCTTCATCACTTACAGAAAGATCATCTTCATCACTGTGAGCCTCGTCCAGATTCATATCGTAACTTACACCTTTCCCTTTGTTCAGTGTGTTGGAACACTGACTTTCTGAAGTATCATGGACCTTTGCTCCAAAGGCTACATAATTACTGGTTAATTCTTCCTCATCTTTTTCATTCTCTTCATCATCACTCCA
This sequence comes from Rubia yunnanensis, assembly GCA_037428765.1. Classification (NCBI taxonomy): domain Eukaryota; kingdom Viridiplantae; phylum Streptophyta; class Magnoliopsida; order Gentianales; family Rubiaceae; genus Rubia; species Rubia yunnanensis. The sequence goes on from CM075070.1 coordinate 29,001,268, forward strand.
AGAGGTAACATATGATCTTCCTTGTTTCTTTCGAGTGTTAGCACATTCGGCCTGAATATGACCAAATCCTTCACATTCTCTACATTGAATTCTTCCAGCCTGTTTTGATTCATTGTACTGATTTCTCCCATACTGCATATTTCCTTGTTCAAACCTCAATCCACGATTGTTGTTCGAATCTTGTTGCTTTTGTCTGTTTCCGCCAAGCCTCTCCTGAGATTTCTTATTGACCACCTTCTTTAACATCTTTGAGAAATTCTTTGTAATAAGTGCCAGTTTTTCAAACTCATCATCGCTGTCAGACTCATTACTTCCTTTGGCTGAAGAAGCTTTAAACGCCAAATCCTTGGATACCCTTTTTGTAGGTTGCTGGAATGTCATCTCATATGTTTGCAGCGACCCCATTAGTTCATCTAGGCTCATTGTGGATACATCTCTTGCCTCCTCTATTGCTGCTACTTTCATTGTAAACCTTTTAGGTAGAGATCGCAAGGCCTTTTTTACCAGCTTGGTTTCTTTGTACACTTTTCCAAGTTGATAAGCCATGTTGGAGATATCTCTAAGCTTTCCATTGAATGTGGAAATGGTGTCGTCCTCCTCCATTTTGAGTTCTTCAAACTTGGTAGCCAACATCTGTAGTTTGGACTCCCTCACTCGACTGGTTCCTTCATGAACCGTTTGTAGGATGTCCCATGCTCTCTTCGCTTGGTGGCATGTAGATATAAGCTTGAACTAGTTTTCATCAACTGCCGTGAATATTGCATTAAGAGCCTTTGAATTTGCTAGAGATTCTCTAAGATCACCTGGAGTCCATTTAGACTTGTCTTTGAGTTTTTGACTTGACTCCCCTTCCACATCCTTAGAGCTGGTAGCATCTTCTGTAGGATGATTTCATTCATTCTCAACATAGAACCACGCCAGTTCGTCCAGGGAATTAATAAACACCCTCATACGAGCCTTCCAATAGTTGTAGTTGTTTCCTTCTAACAGTGGTGGTCGAGAGATTGAAGCTCCTTCTCTTGTCGTCATGGTAAAACCGGATCTCACTTTCCTTGAAACAACCAAGGGAACAATAAGTGACTCAGCTCTGATACCAAATGAAATTTAGTTTTACCAATTTTCCTAGTTCTTACTAGTGTGTTCCAACATACCTAGTTTAACCAAGTGTAAAAATAACGTGAAACGTAAAAGACACACAACTTGGTTACGCAGTTCGGTGTAAATCACCTACATCTGCGGGGCCTGGCCCAGTTCAGAATGAATCCACTAATTAGAAAGATAGTACAGAGTACAGCATACAAAATACTTATCTTTAACTAACTATGACGTGTGGACTCTGCTAGCTCCCCTAGCTACCGATCTGCCTTGATCAGACTCCCTCTGACCTCGAACTCCGTCGATGCAAGATCTCCTCCTCCCGAGGAATTAAGGTGTACGATTCTGAACTTAGTGCGGCAGGACAGTGTTGGAACACAGTATATTGGCTCTAGCAAGTTTCGTAAGATCTCAAAATCTGGGTGCAGATTTTGCTCTGTAAAATCGTTAGTTTTGCAGCCGTGTTTGTCCCATATTTATATCCACGAATCAGATCTGAATATCCATGATTATCTCCACAATATTCCTATTCCAAATCTGATTGTTGAAGCATATCCAAATCCCATAAATAAAGGGATTTACCTTATCTCAAACTCTCCCATATATTCGAATGAATCTCCTCCTTATAAGTAGGGATTTTACCATACATCAAATATGCTTCTTACGCCCAATATATATAGCCAAATATACAGTTACCATAAATTCTAAAACTCTTCAATATTTTCGGCTTGAATCCGTTAAACCCTTGGCGTAAATTCTGCTCGTAAACTCTGCTCCAGCAGTGTTCCAACATGGTCTGATTTTGTTCACACAAAATTGCCAATTAAATAAGTCCTTGACTTTACAAATTTTAACTTTCTTTAATCTGTATAAATAATAATTATGAAATAGTGACAATTAAAGACTATACTTTTTTTAAAAAAAAATCTAAGATGATGAATTTATGTTTTTTTGGATCAAAATTTGAAACCTACATTATATATATTTCAAATTAAATCAATTAATCATGGATTACTACCAATATCCCCAATTTAAAAATTTTATATCTAATATACATAATTTTTATCATTTGAAATGAGCTTTTCATTATATTTGACAGTGCATGGTTCAACCACTGGTGCTGTTGAAGATGTCCAACTTTTTACGGAGTACAATATTTGTTAACCCTGGAAGTTTATTTTTTACGGTATTCCCTAGAATGTTTAATAAAAAAATGACCTTCTCTAGAATGTCTTTTTTGGTCAAAATATAGCACAATGTTATCAATTAATCACAATATATTAAAAACATTATTGGAAGAAGAAGAAATGGACATCTATAACTCATTTGCAAAAAGTTTAATTCGTAAAAACTATCATTTAATTTAAATATTTTAAAATTTTTGTAAACAATTGTATGATAATAGTAAATGCTATATTTTTTTAATCTAAATCGTGCAATGACACGATGTTAATATCAAATCTTCAAAACTTCGATCATTTTTCATATTTTATGAAATCTGTATGCATGTAATGTTGATAACTATAATGCTATTTTACTAAAAGGGAATTTATTAATATTTTTATCAACTAATTAAATTATATTTAAAATATATATTTATTTATATAATAATATTCAAATTCACGTTTGTACACAGGAGTTATCTAGTATATATAAATATAATCAAATTTGTAATGTATTGGACCCTCAACCTTTCTACACGGCAAGGCTTCTCTTCTCACTACAAGAATACATCATCTCACGACTCTTACCATTGCACTGAAGGACTGTAGGAGCCTTTAGCTCGGGTATAAGTGATTCAATGTTATGGAAATAATATGAATTAAGCCAATAAAATATTTGGTAAGTAATTCGTCGGCGTCAATGTAAGGCATCATTTGAGGAATATTGTTTCAAATAATTGAATGGATGAAGTAAAAAATAAATTACCATTTTAGGAACCTTCTGAAAATATTATTTAGAAAGTGTGATAGAGAAACACGAATTTGAGGCTGAGAACTTGTAGTGCTCGACACCGAGAACTTTTTCCTAGCCTTTAACATTATACACATGGTTGTACCACTACTTGATGTAGAATCAAGGGCCTGATTTGAACAAAATACAACTTAGGTTAATGGAATTGATTCAAAATAGTTTTGAAGGATGATTTAAGTTACATACCTCCTTTTTGACGTTCACATTGTTGTCTTCAAGATACGATATGATGAATGCGTATGGTTTGTCAATGAATAAACATCCAAATTCAATCAAACATGGACACTAATTCAGTGATATAATATTTCGCACAAGATTATTAATAAAACAAAGAGTAAACTAATTCAATGATATAATTTTTCGAAATTAAAATTTATTTTCAACTTAATATAAAAAGAAGATCTAATATGAATTGGTGCTCATAGGAATTTTTGGATTGCCTCTGCAAGTACTTTAAAAGAAAACTACTAGAACCCCATATCAATCAACGATTTACAAGTGGCGAGAGAAAAATAGCTCCCGCCCATAATTTGCATGGACCATGCACGATCTGAGCAGCATGTGCGTGGTACGTGCATGATTAGCGCTCAAACATGCGGCCTGAGGGTACCCGATACAATCTCTGCACAATCTTCAGTGCTGCCCATGCGCCCCGTTGCCCTGTCCGCGCCTCACATGCTGCATTTTGAATTATCTATTACTTTTTCTTATCCATTTTTACTACAAATACCCTTATCTTATCTTCTTTTTTATTTTTTTCATTTCTTCTTCATTTTCTTCCATGTTTGTTGTTATTGTTTAAAATGATTATGGGTTTTGTTACGGTAGCATAAATCTTAACCTTGGGAACAATTTATTAGAATTTCTAGCTTGCCATTGTGAGACTTTGATTTTCAATTGTTTTCTTTGCTTTTGTTTTGTATTTTATGCATATATTGACTAGGATGTACAACTAGTTTATGTTCATGGGTTTGCTAGACTTTAAGGGTGAAATCAGACTGTTTGTCTTTGTTGATTGTATCAAACTAGGTGTGTTTATTGTATGCGGGTTGTAGTAGAAGACTCAAATGTGCTATTTACATGTTTCTCGCATAACATCTACTCTATGAGTATTCCTACTTCCAGGTTAATGTATGGTGCTCGTCTAGGTTATCTAGGAGTAAGGGTTATTGAAAGCATCGATCACTCGCTTTAACTGTATTTGAGGGAAAGGGAGAGGTATCTCCAAGGTAAATAGAAAATAACTCTCCACAATGATCAATGAATTTGTTTGAAGTGTGAATAGTTGCACCCAAGACTCGTAATCTTCGTATTTCAACTACTTGTGGTAATTGCATGATAATTTAGTACTTGAGCTTTGACTTAGTTGTTTGGTAATTGTAGCGTATCTCCCTATTGAAAAAACCCCATTTTAGTATTATATATATTTAAGAGGATTCATGTGAGACAACCTGTATATGTGAGATAAAGATGTTATGTGAGACAAAATTTGAGCTATTCAATCACTTCATCTGATGGATTTTTGTTAACTGTACATTAATTGAATTAAAGGTTGGAGAAGTTATAATTTGCAGGTACTTTTGCAGGTCATAAGACAAAAAATGGGTCATCATCTTCCTAGCCTTTTTGAGAGCCACATTTCAAATCCTCCATTGCCGCTGTAGACAAACATTGAGAAGCCATGCTCAAGAACGAATATGACCCATCGAAAGCAGTGGCGGTACCATGATAAAATTTGGTGGGGGAACTACACAGGCATATCTAGGGCGCACAAATTTCCTTCTTGGGCGAAGCCCTTTTCAATTTTAATGAGTAGGGGAGGACGAAGACATGAAGAGTATTACTCTCTTAATTCACCAGAGTTTACCGGGGCGGCCGCATTGGCTCGACCGGTGTAGTTCCACCACTGACTGGAAGCTCAGAACTTATTGAAATCCCGACCTTCGCAACAATGGAAAACAAATAATTTGGAATCACTGGTGTATCCACACGGCATCATGATAGTAGATAATAATCTTGGCGATTTTATTCTTCTTGGAAAGTATACCTGAACTTATAGTGTTTCCTAGACATCACTCTATGTTCATCATTTAATGTGGCTTAATCGATGAGAACGAGGGAGTTGATGTTGGGCCCTTCTTGATCAACATAGTTCCTGGGATCAGCACTGCGAACTCACCCTCTCTGAGTACCTGCAAAAGGAGTCCCAGGGGTGTCCCCGAGAGTAAGCTCCAACAACCAAGTTAGGGTTTTCTTTTCTTATATTATTGCTTGTTAATAAATCACTTACTTTGCATTAGCGTTCTGCATCTTCATTTATAGGCCTCTTCATCGTGTGATTGTGTTGGATGTGATGACCTCCACTCTTCCAAATCGTGGTCTCGTAGAGGGTGTTGCGGTCACTGGTTCTTCTTTTTCCTCAAGTGAGGTGTTGTGCATGTTTGGAAAACTACTTCATTCTTGTTAGGTGTTAGTTCTAATGCTAGACTTTTCTTGACTAGGCAGGTATATACCATAAGCCAACCCTCAGCTAGGAAGTTGTGGTGAGTGGAGCAGGTTAACTTTTCATCAAATTGAATAAAGTGAATATGTGAGCGAGGCTCGAAATGTGAGCATATTATTGCTTTTCATTTTGACAATAAGTTGGGTATGAAGTTAAAGATGAGTTCGCGGGTGAATAATTGTGGAAGGGTGTGCCCGGAGGTTGTATTCCAATAACTTTGGGTGGTGGTTACAAGTGGCCCAAAAAGTCAGGAAATTTTTTAAATTATAAAATGAGCGGTACATGTGCTGACTATAACAATGTGTGTAACAGTCATTGAAAAACTTCTTTGATTAGTGGAACTGATTTGGCAAGATTTATTTTATCATTGAATATCCAGCTAACAGAAGTTCTGTTAAGCCACATGTGTGATGGGGAAAGTAGGCTACCTTTCGTGTAGCCCTATGTTTCCGAAGTATGGTAGGCAGGGGTAAAGGTTGTGATAGTGTACTTACCTCTAATGGCATAGTTTCCTTGAGGGAGCTACATTCATTTCTGGATGATTGTGAAATTAGGATGTCTTGTGCCGGTGATATGGTACAAGTTCCTTCGTCTAGATTTTTTGGTGTGTATGAACATTATTTGTTGTATGGCCTGACCTTGATCGTCCCAGATTACATTGTAGGCGTGTTGGAGGATTATGGGGTTCTCTTGCTCAGCTACACCCTCAGGGGGGTAGCCATACTAGTAGTTTTGAAGCAAGGGTGTTGTAAGGCTAAGACAAATTTCACGACTGAATAGATTTCACCACTGCAGGACAGGGGTATTTTCACCGATAATTTTGGACAATAGCACCGTTATTTTGGCCCCCAAAATACTGGTGAGTATGTATAGGGGTGTAAAAATGCAACACATTTGCAACGGTAAAATGAACCAGTGTAGCAAATTATTTGCACCGGCATTTTAGACTAGTGTATAAATTTTGAAAAGTTGGGGGATAGAGTATCTGCACCGGTAATATTTGGAACACCGGTGTAGACATTTTGCACCGGTATTTAACATATGAACCGGTGTAAAACCATGATTTGTAATCCGGTATTAAATATAACACCGGTCGTTCTTTTGTAATAGGAATATTGTTTTTTGCATCGGAAAAGTTTGCACCAGTATGTTTTTGCACATGTATTATTTAAATAATTTAAAATAAATTATTAAAAATGTGATTTATTTTTACATTCATTTTCGTCCGGTGTATTTTTTGGATAAAATTTGCAATGCCCAATTTATTTTCCGATGGTCCCTCCAGGATCATTTCTGGGGCAACGACAGCCAGAGATACTTGTGTAGTATTTAAATTGGAAATCTTTGAATTGGTAAGAAATTTGAAACAACCTATTACAAAAATATTGCTCACAAAACACACGAACATTATTCAAACTATGAAATAGAAGAACTATCTTAAGCATGAATTGAAACAAAGTAAAAAATCACACAAGTTTACCATAACAAAACACCACCCATAGAATTATAATATCATCAACTATTGAAAATAAACCATCAACCATTGAAAATAAACCATCAACCTATTATGTCGTTCTTATCATCCAGAAATTGCAATGTAGTGTTCGCCTGCTGCTGGTAGTCTTCGAGCCAAGCCTCGCACCATCTCTCTACTACACCTTGAATTTCTCACACATGGTACAACCCTTTACCCTCTAGGAAGATCTGTTAATTTCAAAATTACATTGTTAATCAATAATGTTGTGTTTACTAGAAATTAATAGTAACAAATTTTGAGATGTTTACCTCCAACATATTGTTTGTCTCCGGGTGATTAACGAATTCTTCCATGAAGAGCATGGTGGAGTATCCCAATTGCCACAAACCATTCTGGGTTCGGTAATGCACAGGAAAGGTAAATGTAATTACTAACCGTAAACATAATAAATTAAGGGATGAAATGATTGAATGATTTACCATGATGTTGTTGATTTTCCAAGTGTATTCAGGTTCTGGCTCCATCTTTCTTGTCTCCCTTTAGTATGCGCATGCAAGCCTGTCAAGAAAGTAAATTAAAATGGTTTGATACCCCCTAACAATATGTCCAGAGTGAAAACCTTCTCTGTTCTAGGATTGATAATGATGAGGTACCAATAATCGTTTTCAAAAAATTATGTCAACAAATTAATGAATTGTAAGTGGTTTGAAATGTGAATGTAATTTCCAGGAAGAAATACCTACATTCTTATGTAGGGTACGATGTAGAACTCAGCATCCATTGCCTTCATTATTTCCCAAATTAGTTTGAAACGGAGTTCGACCTCCTGGTCGAAGTTGTTTAAGTTGCCACTATTGGTTGGGCAGAATTGGACGCGGCCTTAATTAGTTTTCCATATTTTCTCCACAAGTGCCTGTAACGTTAATGATACTGAAAATGAATTCCTAATCAATTTTAAAAATATTAAGGTTGTAAGTTTTGAAACTCTCCCCATCAACACATCGACCTATGCATTATCAATCCAGGTCATCAAATGCATGTTCCCCAGTTTCTTCTCGAACTTGACCAGAACTTCTATTCCAACACTGCAGGTGTAATGGCGTGCAAATGTCGATGGTCGGAACACTGGGAAGAACATGCAGTCCTTATTCTTTATTAATTTTAGGATAACGGCATTTGCTTCCTTTATGAATTGCACCATGATGGGCCAATCTATCAGGTCTCTTTTGTTGACAATCTGCAAATGTAAAATGATATGAAATGATCACTTGAGTATGTAGTATTGAACTATCGTTGTTAATGAATAATAATGGTACTCATTTTAGTGCATTACCTATTTTGGCAGCCTATTTAATCTTGGTCTTATAGATGGCCGAAAATTAGCCGTCGACTGGGATTTTTGCTCACCAGTATCCTGTTACAAGGATAAATTAATACGGATATGCAAAAATACTTTGAAGAATTGAAAAATAATGTGTTACAAGAATTTACCTCATCGTCGGTGGTGAGAACTATAACCTCTTCGCTGTTATCATCTGTATCACCTCTGGCATTGACATCATCGATGTCACTCAGTTACTTATCTTCCTTGCCCATTAAAGACACCATCCAATCCACAATGCTATTGAGAGCCTCTCCAACATTATCGAAGTGGTGATCCATCAAGGGCAATCCCGCCCTAGGACGGAGGACTGGCTTGTATACTCTCACATGAGCAACACTTTCTTGTTGGGCATCCTGACAACGAGATACCTATCGCAACCCATGGGTGACCATTTTCTTCTTCCCGATAATATCTTTAATAAAAACAGTCATACATTCTCCATCCTGTTTGTATAATAGTTTAGTGAATAGATAAAATGGTTATGGAGATATTTTAGGTGTGTAATTCAATGTATAGGACATGCATAGATTAATGAAGGTGTACCTATTCATATCTTTCTCCACCGCTGGGCTCTTCACCGGACTTTGTAGCAACTACAACAATGTCATCAATCGCCTTCTTTATGAACTTCTCGGGATCGTCAAGGCCTGGCAGAATCTGAACACCGCTTATAGATGCTAATCCCTTCACCAATTGCTCTAGGTACGATACCATGTCTTTCATGACCAGTTGACCATTAGATGGTCTCCTCTGTGTTGTCTTCTTGGTTGAAGAACTGCTACCACACTTGCTATGGGAAAGATGAGAAACAACCACCACTGTGGGTAGACCCGTTTGAGTTCCCCTGTACCTGCCCGGGTGATCCTTCTTCTTTGTCACTTTTATGAGGATGTCTTCACCCAGCTGCAGCTCCAATGCTTCTTTTTCCTTAAGCTCGTTCAATTTCAACTGAGAAACACATAGACTACCACGTGTTTTTTCCCTGCCTCCTCAAATAACATTTTAGCTCAAACTTGTCCCATCCTTCTATATTTTTCCCTCCAGCTTTTGTCAAGTCGTCGTCCACTTCATCAATAGTTGCCATTACTTTGCTGGTGCTCTTTCCCTTTCCCTTGCAAACTGGTGTTTTGGCCAACTGTTTACCGGCGTCTTGTTCTTCAACATCCCCTATAATTACATCACCATGTTCCACAGTTTCTTCCTTCTCTTCACTAGTCGGGTCATGTTTTTGTGTTGCTTCTTCCTCAAATTGTATCTTCAACGAGATCCTTTTTGGAGGAGGTTGGTCTGCCACATCAACCTTCTTATTGACCAAATTCTTCACCTCCTCCTCCTTCTTCGTAACTAGTCACTTCCTCTTCATGTTTAATTTCCCCTTCTTTGATGACATTTAAAAAAATAGAATAGAAAATTATCAATCCAAACAGTAACTGTACTTAAAGATCACCATTGATAGAACATGGCGTAGAACTTGAACACCAAATTCATAAAACTTTTGAGCAAAAAATGGCATAGAAATTGAACAAACAAGGCATGGAACTTGATTTAAAATTAAATCGAACCTTATAGAAGTTGATAGAAAACCATACCAATCTCTTTAGATTCAAAAAATAGGCCTACAACTGAGCAATTATCACCCCCCCCCAAACGTGACTATCAACATTATCACCAACAAAAAAACTATAGTACTACATTATCCTTCCACAAAAAATGTAAAACGTTTTAACTCCACAATTTTATAAACATACCATTCAAGTTACCATTTCAACTTTTTCTAATTTACATGTTTTTGTTCAAAGAGGCATATAGTCGAACATGTGTTGTGTATGAGGGTTGGAATGTTTTTTTGAAGATAAATTGATATGGTAACCCATGGTAACATAAACACCAACACTTACCTTCACCAATAGAGCGTTTGTGTTGCTACTCCATTTGGTTGAACTCGCCAAGAATGGAATAGGATGAACCTATGCAAGCACTTTCTTCTCTTGTGTTGTAAAGGGTTGATGAAGGGTTGCTTCTCTTGTGTTGCTTCTCTTGTGTTGCTTCTCTTGTGTTGCTTCTCTTGTGTTGCTTCTCTTGTGTTGCTCAACCCTTTATAGGATAGATGATGGGAGTTACAATGATTGATGAGGAGTTATGGTGGTTCAATTTAGTGCAAATTGAATGGTTGAAGTGGTGGAGGGCGATTTTGAAAGAGAATTTGAAGGTGTTTGATGAGGAGAGGAGGAGTTGTGGGAGTTATGTCCGTTTGAAATGGTTGAAAAACAAATGATGCTGTATTTTTTACACCGGTAGTATGTACAGTACCGGTGTAATATTTGTAAAAACATGTTTGAAAAATGGCTAACTGTTCAGCACCAGTAGGGTTACCAGTGTAGAAATGAAAAAAAAATAGCTATGTGCCACTGGTTTAAATGATTTTTTTCACTGACCCGAGAGCTACAATTGAAAATTTTGGCAAACTGTTGTACATCAATATTGATTCGGGTGTATAAAATGTTGATACCGGTGTAAAATCACACAAAAAGCAGCTGTGTGCGGCTGCTTTAAATATTTTTTGGAAAAAATAGGATGAACCCCAGAGGAACTTTAGAAATTTTAAACTAAGTGTTCATCACCGGTAAATTTACCGGTGCAAAAACAACTTGTACCAGTGTAAAAAATTTTGCACCTTAGTAAAAAATGAAGAAATTGACAATTTTGAAATGCGCACCAAATAATTGACCCTAAACATTTTGTTTCACCCTGTGAAGTACTTTTCCACCAACCCAAATGGAATTTTAAGAGGCTCCATATTGAATAAGTAATGTTTCCGTACCTCAATGGTATGGAGGAACCCGCAAAATTGATTATATGCATTTATTACAATTAGGTCCCCCAAATTGTGACACGTGACTACGACATGTTAAGACACTACATAAATTACCAAATTTAATATTCTGGGTTTAAATAATAATTGCAACATATTTGAGTCCAAGTGGTGATTCTTTCTAAAGTGCTAGTAGGTGTTGTAGAGTAAACGGCAAGGCTTTACTTCATTATTTCTATGTGTAATCCAAACATCTTCCAAACTAATTATGGAGGTTGGACCGTTCGTTTCCCTGCATGTGGAACTTGGAAATACAAAACGGTTGTTTTGTGGACCATCTGGTTTGATCGGATTTCAATTTTGATTTACGAGTAAACTTTTTAATTTTAGCAATTTAGTCCCTCCAAGAATTTTGGAAGGGTCTAAATATAAAATTGGCTCCACATATATGAAATTCAATACATTACGATCGTGTCAATGCGTTTGTAGACCCTACGGGTGGACGAAAGGCCATGTAAAAACCAACAGTGAATGTTTGCACTCATTTTCCAAAATTATACTATTGCTCACAAAATTTACTTGTGGAACCTCCATAGCTCCTAATGCTACAATTTATTTTAATTCTATATATTATTGGTATATAATGCACCAAATTTGGCGGTCCTGATGTAACCACTTAGTCCAACTACGTTTGGCCTATCTTTTTTGTCTTCATGAGTGTATTTGTCCGAAAATTTTTTAAATCATGTGGTGTACAAATTTTTGATTCGACTCATCATCGTGCATGTTTATCAAAAGTAAAAATGTCAAACTGTCTAAGTGCAACATTGTCAATGTTTAGTAAAAAAATATACTCTTTCTAACTGCTACTACAAGTTTTCTACGAATAATAACGAGAAAATGGTTCAACCCTGTCAGCAGGTTCTATTGCATCACCATCACAGCTACTTGTTCTAATATCTATGTTCTTGACATCGCCTTTGTGGAGGGTAGGGAAATTTTTTACCGCTTCCACAGCGTTAGGAAATTGATACGTCATAACCTTGGCCATATGTTCATGCCAGGATCTTTGATATTTGAATTCTTCAAGTAAGTTTCCTACACCGACCTCCAAGGAAGCAACTCTGGATTCAATAGTAGCGACAAGCATGTCAGATGTCTATCTGTAGAAAGAGCCCACACAAATCTTACCCATTGTTTGGCCATAAACGTCATGTGCACGGGCACTAACTCCCGGTCTTGAAAAAAGCACAGAGATGATACTGCAATAAGCATAAGATCCCATCTAATCCTGTTCCCTCTGCAACAGAGGACAAATTTGATTACCAACATTCCATCAAGGCTCCTTCTTTATTGCGTACAAGAAGGTGAGGCAAAGTTTGTGGACTTCTGTGTTCACAGTTACTGGTGGGATTCTAGATGCCACGAAGTGGTACCACCCATTCATTTCCGGAGTTAGAGCTTTCTTAGGTATTTTGCTCCAACATGGTTTGACCAACTCATCTATATCTATACCAGCCCTAGTTATTCTCCCAACGATCTCCTTCTCAATTGGTTGTTGTAGAATATAGCCGTCATCACCTAGAAAATAGAGTGCGAGAAACTCGTCCTTATCATTTGGAACATTGGGCAATCCAAACAAGCCATTGATAGATTCTGGTAGACAGGGACAGTTTTAACTCTACAATACACATGATCGTAGCTCAGCCTGCACTTCAAGTTTGCATAGACTCACTTACAATGGTCAGGTTGAATGGTTGCGGCATCTCACCGAATTTTTCCCATCCAAGCTTCCGGATAGTTTGTTTGAATGGGAAAGATGCTTCAACTCCTCTCTCTATGTGATGTCGGCATCCTTTGTATGATTCATGGACCGACCTAGCCCCCTCGGACATGAAGGTACCATCCAGGTAAGTGTGCGGTGATACTTTTGGCAATGAGGGGGACGGTGAATGGTGTATCCTTTTCGAATTGGATTTGAGAGGAATTTCCTAAAAAACACATTGACGCATTTCATCAAACAACTTACATACAAGTAAAGCTATTGATGATGTCACATTCTCAATTATTCTATTTCATATGCAATTGTTAATTAATCATACTGATAAGGTATTGAAGTGGTTTACCTGATTATATGACAACCTACGTATGATTTCAAAAAAGATGGGTAGTGATGGAGACAATATTGAGTGACAGATATAAATTTGCTACTGTGAAAATGAGGATCTGAGAGGGTTTTAAATAATAGAATGTTTTTATGCACCGGTATTCTACATATATCGGTGTAAAATGAGGCCTAAAGCAGCTGCTTTAGATTTCTTTAAATTTAAAAAATTTCTACCTAATCCGACCCGAGAGTAAAGATCAAACTTCTTTTTCCAAGTCTACCTACCTCATTCGGTCTCGTAATTCTTTAAATATTCCCGGGCATATGCTGCTTGTCGGCCACCACCTTCAGGATCTTTGCCTGGAGCTCTCACTGTAGCTGAACGCAAGAATCTCATTTGCACGCATTGTTATTGCAAGGGCCGCACCAAAGATATTTGTTTCAAGCTCACAAGCTATCCAAGAAATGGTTCATGGAGATGAGAACAGAGCCAACACCATGAAAACCAAGGTGTCAGCTCCGCCAGTCATCATCGCACCCGTCGTTACAGCCGTCGACACCGCCGGGCCATGGCGCCCTCAGCTACTATTTACCGGCGTGGTGACATCGCCACCAGGGTTTGCAGCGGCCACCTCCTTTGGCACTCCTACCCGATCTTTTTTTATTACTCTATTTGACAACCAATAGAGTATGAACCTACATTTATTTAATTTGTTCAATTATGTTTCTAACCATGGGTCAGGTAAGCCTACTTTACCTTGGATTCTTGATTCGGGAGCCTCATATCACATGACTGATGACAACGGTTCTCTTATTGATATTACTATTGTTATCGATTCTGTTAATGTGCTACTTGTAACGCCCTGACCCAAAATTGCAGAGGATATTCATTACAATGATAAAATATTAAAAATTATTCTTGTCTACAGGCGGAAGCGGGAAAGTTTAAATGATAAATGCTAATTGAATAATTCAAAAACATGTCTTCAAACAAATAAATGAAACTAAGGGTATAGGGCCAAAGGTGTCCTCCACTCTGATTTGTCACACTCGTACCTTACCTAGCGCTTTAACCAAAAAAAGATTTTAAAAAAAGTGGGGGTGAGCTTGCTTTCATCCGCGAGGGTTCCAAGTTTGCAACCATTTTTCATGATACAATCAGGATGCTATGCATGCATGCTGTTTAAAGAAAATAATTTTATCCACTTGAAATAGGAAATGGGAAAGCATGCCATGCATAATCAGTCACAAGTAATATTACATAAAAATCATTTTTCACAGAACAATATCAGGCAGTATATCACTTAGCACGATAGTAACATCACATAGAAAAATGATCAGGTCAGGTGGTAGGTTATCGGGGCATTCTACTCATAGCCTTAGAACGAGATCCCCTGATAATCACTCTATGCTATCTCGAACATGCCAACGGCCATCTGGTCAATAGATTGACCAACATCACTGGACACAGGAGGGTATATCTCAAGATAACCGACGGAACCTAAAGAAGCCTAACCAAGCAATCAGGTCCTATGCTGACCTCGCAGGGTTTTGGTTATCTAATAGGGTTTTGGGATCCTAAGGCAGGCAGTACAAGTACAGGTAGTCCAATAATACAGGTCAGGCTATAGGCGATAAAGTACACCCATAGTAACATGTAAATAGTCAAGAGTAAACCAGGCTATGGGCGATAAAGTAAACCAATAGTAACATGTAAATAGTTAAGCACAATTCAGGCTATGGGCGATAAGGTACACCCATAGTTAACAAGTACATGATAAAGATCAAGATATGCATATGCAATACAGAAAACAGGCTCGATTAATTTATTTGAAATAAAGGAATTTGGTCATATAATTAGAAAAATTATTTTAAAACATTTGGTTTTTTGAAACATTGGGGATAATTTTCAAAACGATTGTACAATGGCTTTTGGTTTTCAAAGTGTTTTTTGAAAAGGTTTAGAAAATGTTTGGTTTAAGAACAGTTTTGATAATTTTTTGAAAAGGTAGAAACCCTCACTTTTCTTGCAACTTAAGGCTATGATTTTCGATGAAACCTGTGAATGTAATATATCATGAGCTCATTAAAATCTATTTCAAATTCTACATAACACAAGGAACTGTAAAATTGATATTAAATTAAAGGATTCACTATTGACTAGTACTCACGAAACCGACCATAACTCCCTACACATCATCCCAAAAATTATGAATTTTTAATTATTCAAAACTAGACTTTTATAGCTTTCCTTTGACAGTTTACAATTTAAATTCCATGCACCATTAGCTCTTAAGAAAATTTCTATAACTCAGACTGGAACAGATTAAGTTAAAACTGATCAGTACTCACGATACCAGGCATAAATCATCACAAATTATTCCAAAAATTATGAAACCAAAACCCTTAAGAACAAGACTAGGTTAGCTTTCTGAAGACAATTCACACATCGAATTCCATACACGATTGATTCTCAAACAATTCACTTTAATATGGACTAGAACCAGAAAGATTATTGATGACCAGTACTAACGAAAAAAATCATATTTAATCACAATTTATTTAGATAATTCTAAAATTAAACACGTATGGACGAGGCTCAATTATCTTTCATTAGACAGTTCACAGATCTAAATCCATTCACGATTGATCGTCCAAAAGTTCACTTTATCACGCACTAGAATCAGACTGATTACTGGTTGACAACTCCAAAGTAAATCAATCATAACTTCTTACTCAAAGATTTTAAAAATCCAAATCATATATCATTAGAAACTGAATTTCAAGATCTTTCATTCGGTAAGGTTATTGTGAAAGTATGAATCTGAGATGGATGATTCTCGCCCAAAAGTATTTGATTTTCTGAATATTTCATCTCCCATATTTGTGGGATTGGATCAAGATCTGAGAAGTCGAAAGAAGAAAGGAGATTCAGTTATGGAAAAGGGTTGGTACGAGATATTCTAAATCCCCTACTTCAAGGGATTAGATCGGTTAAATCCTATCTTCATCAAGATTTGAATATACTAAAATATTATGAAGATAGTGATTGATTTGCACAAGGAAACTGTGGTGTGCAAAAGGGCTATATATGGCGGACATTACAAGCTAAGCTACTAACGGAATTAACGAGCGAAATCTGTAGAAAGGTTTCGAGTTTTCATCAAAGTCGCGCAAAGTTGTTCACTGGTGTTCTAACATGATCATCGTTGTTTGATCTCTAAGTTCAGAACGAATGCCTTAATTTCTCGGGAGGAGGAGATCCTGTGTCGACGGAGATCGAGGTCAGAGGGAGTCTGATCAAGGTGGATTGGCAACTAGGGGAGCTAGTAAAATTCACAAGTTGAATTAGAAAATATAAGTATTTGTATGATGCATCTTGTACTATCTTTCTAATTAGTGGATTCATTCTGAACAGGGCCAAGCCCGTAGATGTAGATGATTCTCACCAAACTGCGAAACCAATTTTGTGTGTCTTTAAAGTTTTACTTTACTTGCAAACTTGGCTAATCAAATGATGTAGAACACAGTAACCTCAATTGAAGTAATTAGGTAAAACCAAATTTTCAATTGGTATCAGATCTAAATCACTTACTCTTACCTTGGTTGTGTCAAGGAAAGTGTTGATCCGATTTTACCATGTTGACCAAAGAAAGTGTATCTGTCTCTCGACCCCCACTTTTGGAAGGATCAAACTACAATTATTGGAAGGCATGAATGCGAGTGTTCATCAGCTCACTTGATGAACTTGCCTGGTATTTTGTTGAAACTCAATGGAATCATCCATTGGAAGATGCTCAGTCAAGCTTAAAGGAGAAAGAAGGAGAATCAATTCCTAAAAAACAAGGAGTCAAGGACAAGTCAACATGGAGCGCAGGCGAGTTAAGGGCCTCGATGGATAATTCTAAAGCACTAAATGCCATTTTTACTGCAGTAGATGGAAATCATTTTAAACTTATCTCAAACTGCTATAAAGCAAAGAAGGCATGAGATATTCTACAAACAGTACATGGAGGAACAAGTTGTGTACGGGGTTCCAAACTACAAATGTTGGCTACAAAGTTCGAAGTATTAAAGATAGAGGAAGATGAAACGGTTGCTATCTTCAACAAGAAGATAAGGGATATTACCAATATGGCTTATCAACTTGGGAAAATGTATAAGGAAGAAAAAATGGTAAAGAAAACATTAAGATCTCTTCCAAAACATTTCACAATGAAGTTGGTTGCCATTGAATAAGCACGTGATGTGACAATAATGACACTTGATGAGTTGATAGGATCACTACAGACCTATGAGATGACGTTAGATCAATCATTAAAGAAAGGCCATAAAGAGCTAGCCTTTAAGGTGTCAGGCCCAAAAGATAAATGAGATAGTGAGAGTGAAGCTGAAGAAATTGCTCTTATTACGAAGAAATTCTCAAAAATGCTGAAAAAGGTATTAAGCAGAAGATCACAGGATAAACTGAGTGGAAACAGACCTCGATCACAGGAGGATAGAAACTCTCATGGACCTAAAGTTGAGCAGAAAAACCAGCCATTTATGAGGAATCAAAATAATGATACAAAACACACAGGAAGGATCCAATGTAGAGAATGTGAAGGGTTTGGTCATATTCAGGCGGAATGTGCTAATATTAGAAAGAAACAAGGCAGATCATATATTACTTCATAGAGTGATGATAAGGAAGAAAATGCAGGGGAAGAACTCACCAGCAACTATGTAGCTTTTGGAGCAAAGGTAGACAAAGTTGTTACTCCATGTTCCAACATCAAAAAAATGGGGGAATCCAGATGCTCTAACATAGAATTGCTGAGTAAAAACTTATCAAGCGATGAAGATGGCCAAGAAGTAAACGATGACAAAATTTGCCAAGAATATGAAAACAGGTACTCCATGTGGCTAAAAGTTGTTGAGATGGATAAGATACTGAAACATGAAAAACACCAGCTTATGGAAAGAAAAATGGAGTTAGTTGACATGATGGAGTTATTAGAAAAGGAGAATGAAGTACTGAATCAGAAGCTTAAATCAGCAACTAAACGAGCTGAAACTGCTGAACATGCAATCAAACGACTAAGTTCTGGAAAGGTGAAGCTTGATGAAATCCTGGAGATGGGAAAGAATGCAGGCGATAGACAAGGTATCGGTTATAAACAAATTGGAACAAGATCGACTGATTTCAAAATTGAGAGGTAGGCCATGAAGGTAAAGATTAAGAAGTCGCAGCCCCGACGCAAGTCTATACTAAGCCACTACTGCTCATACCAAGGCCATGAAGAGGAACAATGTCTCAGACTACTTAGAAACATCATGAATGGTAGCCAATTGTCAATGTGTTCCAACATGAGTGATATTCAAAGAGCCGGACTCATCAAAAAGGTATGGATTCCTAAACGAAACACTGTAAGTCTTGTTGCTCACACATCTCTCATTGCACATTCTAGAGATTCATGGTATTTCGATAGTGGTTGTTCTAGACATATAACAGGAAAATCGGAATATTTGAACAATGTCAAACCATACGATGGGGGGATTTGTTACTTTTGGTGATAGAAAGAAAAGTCGCGTGGTTAGAAAGGGAGAACTCTAGATAGTGGGATTTCCCAGTCTTGCAAGTGTTCTACTGGTTGAAGATTTAAAAGAAAACCTCCTGAGTATCAGTCAATTGTGCGATGAAGATATGACTGTCGAGTTTCAAAGGGATAAGTGCATTTTGAAGCATGGAGAAAACAAGGTACCGTCGGGAGCACGATCGTCAAACAATTCCTATCTCCTAGAACAAGAAGTGAAGTGTTTAAGCTCTAAGGATTATGAAGTTACTTTGTGGCATCAAAAGCTTGGATATATAAATTACAAAACTTTGGTAAAAATTGCCAATGCCATAACAGTATGTGATATGTCTATTCTTACACATCAAAAAGGTATTGTGTGTGGACCATGCCAACAAGGTAAATAGATTCGATCTACTCACTCTTCTGTTCAATATATTACTACCTCACATAATCTTGAGTTACTACATATGGATTTGATGGGCCCAGTTAATACTCCTAGTATTACTGGTAAAAAGTATATTTTTGTCTGTGTTGATGATTTTTCCAGATACACTTGGGTAGCTTTTCTTAAACAAAAATCGGATGCAGTGGATGTTTTCATGAGTTTGGTGATTAAGCTGCAAACCGAGAGAGGAAATCACATCGGAAAGATTGTGAGAATCTGCAGTGATTATGGAAGAGTGTTTGAAAATTCTCAGTTCAGAGAATTCTGTGATGAACTTGGAATATTCTGTAATGAACAGTCGTAGTGATAAAGGGGTATTTCTGGGATATTTTGTAAATAGTCGTGCATACAGAGTATTTAATGTTCACACCAACACTCTCATGGAATCGATTAATGTAATTGTCGATGACTCTGATGATAAACTAGGGTTAGAAAAAGGGGAGGGTGTAGCTGAGACATCACGGTCTAAAATTCCTACCAGCCAGTCTGATGATGTTAGAACATCATAGCCCTTTGATAGTCCAGATGCAACTACTGAAAGTGATGTTGGAACATCAATGCTAGACCCCCTATCCCATGTTCTAAAACAGGTTGAACCCAAACCAAGTGCAAAACGAACTCGAAGCCTACCACGAGTAAGTTATAGGGAACTTGCTGGATTACAATGCTTCATCTCACTGATTGAGCTAAAAAACTATAAGGAAGCACTACTTGATGAGTACTGGATTGCCGCAAAGCAAGAAGAACTTGAACAGTTTACAAGGAATGCCTTACTCCTCGACCAAAAGGGGTAAATGTCATTGGTACTATAGGGATTTTCAAAATCAAGTTTGATTTTGAAGTTCAAATCACTTGTAATAAGGCCAAACTAGTGGCACAAGAATACACTCAAGTAAAAGGTGTTGATTTTGATGAAACGTTTGCACCTGTTGCTAGGTTAGAATCCATTCGTATCTTACTTGCTACTTCATGCTCTTTGAATTTCACATTGTACCAAATGGACGTGAAAAGTACTTTTCTAAATGGGGTCATTAATGAAGAGGTCTGCGTTAAACAACCTAAAGGATTTGAGGATCTATATCATCCCCATAACGTGTATCATCTCAAAAAGGCTTTGTATGGGTTAAAACAGGCATCAAGGGCATGGTATGATTGACTGACTACCTTTCTTATTCAGAAAGATTATCGTCGATGGGGAGTAGATCGTACTTTATTTGTGCTTACTAGGTCATCAAATTTTTTGATTGCTCAAATTTATGTAGATGACATTGTTTTTGGCCCTACATCACCATCTATGGTACATAATTTTGTAAGTATCATGCAGGATGAGTTCAAAAATGAGCATGGTTGGTGAACTTACTTATTTTTTAGGAGTCCAAGTCAAGCAGCAACAGAATGGGATGTTTATAAATCAAGGAAAATATGCCATGAATCTAGTGAAGGGTGAGAAAGTTGTTTCAGATCAGAAATTGTATAGAAGTATGATTGGGAGTCTTTTGTACCTTACAGCTAGTCGACCAGATATTTGTTTCAGTGTTGGAGTATGTGCAAGATTTCAGGCAAATCCTAAGGAATCTCATTTGACTGCAGTAAAGAGGATTATTCAATATATTAGTGGGAATTCTGAGTATGGTATCTGGTATTCAAAAACTCAAGATTCTGATCTATTTGGCTATAGTGATTCTAATTGGGCTGGAAATGCAGATGATCGAAAGAGCACAACTGGTGGGTGTTTCTTTATTGGCACAAACTTGGTCTCTTGGTACAGCAAGAAATATAATTCTATATCTTTTTCATCCGCTAAAGAATAATATTTGGCTTCAAGAAGTTGTTGTGCACAGTTATTATGGATGAAGCAAATGATGAAAGACTCTGGGATTCATCAAGGGACTCTAAAGATCTTATGTGATAACAAGAGTACTATAGATATATCCAAGAATCCAGTTCAGTATTCTCGGACAAAGCACATCCATGTCTTCTTGAGCAAGACTTGAATCCCGAGATGAGGAATCCCGAGATAAGGACAAGGGAAGAAAGAGATGAAAACACAACTAGAGATGATGTTCCAACATCAAAACAGTCTGCTCCAGAAACTGAAGAGCCAGACCTTAATGATGTTCCAACATCAAGTCAGGAGAGAACTGATGGTCCACCATAGGAAGTCAGTGTTGAAAACTTAACCTTCTCCAGTGATGAATTCCTTGATGAGTTTGTGCAGACTCGTGCAACAAGGTCAAAAAGAAAAACCACGCGAAAGAAGAATGAAAAGCCTAAGAGAAAAAAAAAGAAAAGGACTACTACTGGTCAAAGCTCTTAACCAGGTATTTCTGTAGAGGGAGCTCTAAGTTCAAAATTCTCTGATGAAGGGTGCTTGAAAAATAGTAAGGATATCTGCAAAATTAGGCTGATAGTTGAACGACCTATTGATCTGGTGACTTATAAGGAGTGTGGGTTCTGCGATTTTATGAACTATCTAGGGTTTACTGAGGCATGCTCGGTATGCAAGAAATATAACCAGAATCTTGTACTGGAGTTCTACTCAAATCTAATGGAAGGAAATATGGATCCTGAATCGCCCTGGTTCAATAAAGTCTATGGAAGAGGAAAGGTAGTCAGATTTTCTGCAGAACAGATAAATAAGCTACTGGGGCTACCAGCACCTAGTTGTGGATCAATATTTTTAGAAGATTTTGAAGTATCACTTGATCAGATTCTGACTGAAATTACAGGAGGATATCAGACTGAGTGGCCTTTTCAAGGTAATGCTGCAATATCCTGCCTGAGCACCAGGTATTTCTGCCTTTTCCAGGTTGCTATTAATTCTTCATTACCATCTTCAAATACCACTGTTGTCACCAGAGATATGGCAAAAGTCATGTATTGCATTGGAACAAAAACTCCTATGAATCTTGGGCTTCTTATCCAAGCTAACATATTGGAGAACTCAAGTTCTGCAAGGGTAAAAAATGCCCTTCCATATCCCTGTGTTATCTCTGATGTGCTAAAAGGAGAAAAGGTGAAGGCTCATGAGGGTGATGTTATTGTTGAAGTGGTTTCTCTGAAGCCAAAAAAGAAGACCTTTGGTTTAAGATTTGTGAAATATTTGTCGTGGAAGCCATCACATGGAGGATGTTCTGTTCAGAAAGGAAGAGAGGTTAAAAAAACTGTTGTGCAAGCCAAAATTGCGGCATTACAAGTTCAAATTGCTGCACTAGAAGAGGAGCTAAAGAGATTGGATTCAAAGGATGATATTCAGATTAGCAGTACTGCAGAGGCTGAGGATTCAAAAGAATGATAAGTTTATGTTGGTTGGAGGTTTGGCATGGTTTATGGCCCCAAGGGAGAGTATTTTGGATATTCTTTTTTTTCTCTGGATTTATTTTATTTTTGGACCTCTGCTACGTTTTTATGTCATATTTCTCGGATTCCCAGTATCTACGTATTATTGGCGAATGAATTTAATAATTGATTACTGGTAAAATTTGATGTTCCAACATGGATGTTGAGGGTTTATTATTGTATGCTGGAGGATTCAGGGGGAGTTAAAATAATTGGTCTCAGCTTATATTTTCACATCCATGAGGAAATACGTGTGTTCACAATCGGTGCATAAAAGTCCAAAATATTGATGGGTCCACAAAATACCAAAGGGGAGATTGTAAAGTCCAAAATGTTTTAGTTGGCAGTTTGTGACTATGTTGTAACATCAAAGAAGGAGTCATGGTGGAAGAAGGTCATTGTGAAAGTATGAATCCGAGATGGATGATTCTCGCCCAAAAGTATTTGATTTTCTGAATATTTCATCTCCCATATTTGTGGGATTGGATCAAGATCTGAGAAGTCGAAAGAAGAAAGGAAATTCGGTTATGGAAAGATTTGGGACGAGATATTCTTAATCACTTACTTCAAGGGATTATATCGGTTAAATCCTATCTTCATCAAATTTTGAATATATGAAAATATTATGAAGATCGTGATTGACTCACACAAGAAAATTGTGGTGTGCGAAAGGGCTATATATGGCGGACATTACAGGCTAAGCTACTGACAAAATTAACGAGAGAAATCTGCAGACAGGTTTCGAGTTTTCATCAAAGTTGCGCAGAGTTGTTCACTGGTGTTCCAACATGATCAACGTTGTCTGATCTCTAAGTTCAGAACGAACCCCTTGATTCCTCGGGAGGAGGAGATCCAGCATCGATGAATATCGAGGTTAGAGGGAGTCTGATCAAGGCGGATCGGAAACTAGGGGAGCTAGTAGAATTCAAGAGTTGAATTAGAAAAGATAAGTATTTTTATGATGCATCTTGTACTATCTTTCTAATTAGTGGATTCATTCTGAACTAGGTCAGGCCCCCGCAGATGTAGGTGATTCTCACTTAACTGTGTAACCAATTTTGTGTGTCTTTAAAGTTTTACTTTACCTACAAACTTGGTTAATCAGATGATGTTGGAACACAGTAACCTCAATTGAAGTAATTAGGTAAAACCAAATTTTCACTCCTTCTTTCAGTAACCAATTCTCCAGCACTGAAAACAGCATTTCCTTTGCCGTTAGCGCGGTGGCACTATCCTTGGAAGTGTTGCTGGTGGTGCTGAATTAGTGTTTCAGTGATGCCGGTTGCGAAGAAGCGACCACATTTGTCTTAAAGTTGAGACGAGGAGTGGATGGGTTAGAAAATAATCCAAACTTTGCGCCGCCTCTCGGAATGGGATTTGGAATTTGCTGCTCTTAGTCTAGCTTCAGTTCTTTCTCCCTAGGGACTGTTCTACAGAAGAAGACAGGGGGTTTCCAGGGTAATATAGTTTTTTTCAATTTTTTGAATTTGAAAATTTTTTGATCAAGGGTATACTAGTCAATTCACAAAAATCTGGCCAATTTTAGGTTCTCAAGGTTAGATTGACACTTTCGAGCAAATAATAGGCTTATAATCGCACTCTCAAATTTTACAGAATCATATTGACACTTTCGACAAAATATAGGATCATATGGACACTTAACTCTATAACCTACTCTGACATTTGTCTGAAACTCAGCCAACACCTGAGTACGGGCCCATAATGAGTTGTGCTCTATATCAGGTTGTGGTGGGCTTTCTACGGCCGCTTGCTAAAATTTCCAATTCTAGGTGAATGTTCTATTATGTTTAAAATTTGAATGTATAGTTTTTTTATGTTCTCAATTGGATCGTTGGGTGGATGTTCTAGATTGATGTCATCGTCATGCACGATTGAAATACTCCCTCCGTCTCAGTCGAATCTGCACACTTTTTGGTCAACTTTCTCAAAACACATTTGACCATAAATTTCAACTAGTATATAGATACTAATATCATCATGTGAGATATTGTTGGATTCTCTGCATGCTGTATTTTCTAAATATCAAATTTTAACACACCGTTAATATACGTAACTAAAGTTATCATTGGTCAAACATGACCTGAGAAAGTTGACCAAAAAGTGTGCACATTCGGGTGGGACGGAGTAATAATAAAATCCATATCTCTTAGTACTATATTTTATTTGTAACCAAAAATTAAAATTCAATTTAATGTATTACTTATATTTTTAAAGTTACTTCTCTACCTGTATTAAAATAACATTTGCATACTTTATGATGATAAAATAAGAATTTTGATATGGAGGACAATTGATAATAAAAAAAGTACTAATAAAATAATAAATGAAGTTAAAAA
Source organism: Rubia yunnanensis (assembly GCA_037428765.1). Taxonomy (NCBI): domain Eukaryota; kingdom Viridiplantae; phylum Streptophyta; class Magnoliopsida; order Gentianales; family Rubiaceae; genus Rubia; species Rubia yunnanensis. Next base: position 29,026,319 of record CM075070.1, read on the forward strand.
GTGTGAAATTGTTTTTCAAAACTAAAAATAAAATTGGTGCTTTTCCCATAAAAATAGTACACTATAGTATAATAATAATAAAAAAAATCTTGTTGCAATTCGATGGATTTAAAAGCTTGTTCTAAATTTGAGTGACTATCTTTTTGATATTTTGAACCGGGACATCGGATAATTTTTCTATTTTTTAAAAATTGAAAATGAAAAGCATTTGATAAAATTATCTTTGTATTGTGTTCATTTCGCGCATTTGTGTCTAATATGATATAAGGGCATGGGCAGTGGTGGTCTCTTAAAATTAAAAGACCGCTTAAGAGACCGAAAACCACCACAGTGGTGGTCTCTTGAGTGGTCTCTTGTTAAGAGACCACTCACCGGGCTCTTACCAAGAGCCCGGTTAAGAGACCATGAACACTGAGCAAAGCACATGGCTCTTGGTCAGCCTTTGCGTGCGTTTGTTTTTTGACCAAAGTGGGACACGTGTCGCGCCCTGATAGGGCCACGTGTCCCACTCAGCCTAAACTAATTTTTTTTTTAATTTTGTTGCCGACACGTGTCACCCAGGGATTGGGCCACGTGTCCGCAACGTTTTTTACATAATATGGACGCTGCCAGATTTTTTAATGGGACACGTGTCCCATTCTGGTGGCGACACGTGTCCCAAGCATATTTTTTTTAATTAATTTTTATTATTTTTTAAGAATTTCAATTTTAATATTATTTTGATTTTTTAATTGTAATATTGGGTTGGAGTAGATCAATATTTTATTTAGTGTTTAAAGTAATTTTTGTAGTTGTCATAATTGGTTTCGCGCACTTTTAATGTTTTCCATATTATTTTATAGAAAAAATAAATTCTCATAGTATTTATTTATTTAATTTCGTTTTAATAGTTTCTTCTGCAAAATTGAAATTCATTTTATTTTTTACACTCGTATTGACAAGAACGAGAAAAATAAATTATTTAACATATTTTTAAAAAACGAATTTAAATTTAAATATTTAAACATTATATTAAAATAATATGGAAACGAATTTAAATTTAAAAACGAATTTAAATTTAAAAACGAATTTAAATTTAAATTTAAAAACGAATTTAAATTTAAAAATGAATTTAAATTTAAAAACGAATTTAAATTTAAAAACGAATTTAAATTTAAATATTTAAACTTATTTTTGGTGGACAAATTTATTTAAAATAATATGTAATTGTCAAATTAATGAGTAGGATAGAGAAAATCAAGTGGGTTCCATGAATAGTGCAGAGTGGTCTCTTAACCATTGTGGAGAAAAAAAGGGGTTGTCTCTTAAGTGGTCTCTTAAGCTGAGGTGGAAGAAAGAGAGGGAGAAAAATAATATATTTAATTGATAAGAGATCGGTAGTGGTCTCTACCACTGCCCATGGCCTAAGCCTCATTGTCTGCTCGTGCCTATCATATTTTGTGTCGTGTTGCAAAATGAAATTAAGCCTATAGCCTACCCATGTGTTTTGTGCCTCCCGTGCCGTTCTTGACTACTCGGATTTAGCCAGAGAACCAAATTTATTCAATTTTTACCTTGATTTTGAACACAAATATAAAAGCACATATAAAAATAAAAGAATATATTTAAAAAGGTGACTTTTTTAGGGATAGGGCACAAATTTGACTGCAAAATGGAGTTTATTTTGTAATTAACAAAGATTAAGGGTTTCATATAAATACTTATTTTTCTTGTGTTTTGTTTCCTCCTCGTAATATTTGCATTCCTCTTGCAACCTCTACTTGCGTCTCGTAACTTCTGTCTTCTCTCATAACGTCTACTGTCGCCGTTCCGCCAACCTCACTCTCGTAATCTCTGCCGGTTCCATCATAGCCTCCCTTTCATAACCTCCGTTGCCGTCAGTTTTATCTCCTCTCGTAACCATTGACAGTCTCGTTTTACCTGTGTAACCTTCGTTCTGATGTCTTCTCCCTTGATTTTCTACTTTTCAATGCTGATTCTGGTGAATTTGTTCATTTGTTCATTTGAGGTTCTTCGGACAGCTAGGTTTATTCTAGTTCTAATTAATTTTATGTTAGGTAATGGCTAGGACCAAAAAATGTTCATATAGAGAAGGGGAACCTAATAGTGAAAAAATTTGTGTCAAAAGAAATAGAACGTGGTACTTAAATTTGAGAAACTGTCTCTGAGTTCCTCTAGTACAATCGTTGCATTATTTGTAATTAGTTTGATTTTCTGGTTTTAAACATTGGATAGGCTATCATTTTATGTGTTTTGAGTTCCTATGCGCGTTTTTCTTGTTTTGAAGTAGTTGTTTTGGCACCTTTCGTGAGTTAGTTTGTTGACTTTTAGTTGTAGTTGTTTATTTTTATTTTTCAATTAGAAATTGCATTCATTCAGTAAGGTCATATACTCCCTTATTCCCACAAAAATGATATATTTTCTATTTTCGTTTGTCCCAATTAAAATGACATACTTTGAAAGTTACTGAAAATGACCAAGAATATGCTGTTAAATTCTCACAATGTCCTCTTTAAGTTTGACAACTTTAAGACTGGGCTCACTGCTTTTCGAAAATATCCCTATTTTTCACAATTATTCCCTACTACATCGACTCTCCTAAAATGTTGTGCCAAAATTAAATAGCCAATATTCGTTGGACGGAGGGAGATATGTTAGTTTAAATGACGAAAAGTTGTACAATAATGTGAGATTAATGCTGTAATATTCAGTAGTTTAGTTATATGTTGGATTTGTTCGTGTTCAATGTTTACTTGTTAGTTGTGCTGCGTAGGACTTCTCATTTTCATTTGTTGTTGATTGTTCATTTTGAACTAGGAGCTGCATTTTTTTACTTATACGTTGCATTTGTTAATATTCAGTGTCTATTACATACAGTGGTGGAACCAGACCATTGTAATGATTGAGACATGATTTTCAATTTGAATCTACAATAAGTATATGAGCATGTCTCTTGAAATACGGTCTTTCCATAAGTTATGGAAAGACGAGGGACAATTTTAAGACAAAGGGCTGAAATTTTGCGGATCCAAAGCAATTAAAATCCGGGTTGAATTCGGGTTATAAGGTATATGAGTAAACTCACGCATATATTTAAGGCAAAACCTCAGTTTTCTTTCCTTTCCCCAAACTTTCCGTTAGCTCAAATTTCATTATTTTGTGATTCAATGTCTATGTTTCAACCTTTAAGTTATAATTTTTTATACTGAGCAGTTTCAAAGAATATATAGAAATTAAATATCAAAGAAGAAGAATCGCAAAAGAAATGTTAATTGAAAACACAAATAAGTAACATATAACGTATATGTGTTACTCTAAATATGTAATGTTTCTAACCAAAAGTCAAATGTTTCACTTGCAGTTATTGCAAAGTATAAAACCCTAACATCATATTAACTAATTAAAGTAATTTGTTATAAAATATTTGAAATTAAGTTTCAGCTCCTCATTTCTTTTCACATATTTAAATTTATTAAAATCACTTATGTACCGTTCAAATTAAAGAAATATGAACTTATTTGTTACGAAAAATTAAGATAATAAACATATTACTATTGCAATGGGATGAATGGAGCAAATATTGAGATGTTTTCGTGGTTGAAAGAAAACAAGAGCATTTATAAAGCTGAACAACAATAGACTTTTTTTTTTTTATTAAACCACCCCTTATAGTAAGGAGGGAGGGTTGTTTATGGGCTACCCCAGACCCGAAAAAGAAAAACGAGCACGAAGAGGGAGCATAGCTCAGTTCAATACAAGCATGACCAAAGCAAAATAACTTGCTTCCAAAAGTAACAGTGATGAGTGCCACACACGGCTCTCCTCGCAAATTAGTAATTAGGGTGGTTGTTCCCATTTTAAGGTGATATGGGAAAAGATGCAGTTTAGCGAATCGTAAGTACAAAACTCAACTTAGCATCCAATGTATATCAGCCTTAAACCAGGACACACAAACCTCTAACCATATAAGCAAAAGAATGGTAAGCTATTCTAGTCCTATGTACTGATCAAAAAAGACTTATGCAGTGATCAAAACCGAATATGAGATAAGTGCACCAGTGAGATGAGGACCCTGTAGATGCTGCTCAATCTGTGATTGCAATAATCATGGATGATGATGGATTCTGATTGTGGGAAGATTAAGATTGTCTCCTGCTATTGCTTGTTTTAGAGGAATAGGAGCATCCTGTACTGAGATCTGGCCCCTAACTTCATTATGATCCAGTAAGCTTTTTGCCAGGGAGGCCAATAGATGAGCCACCTGATTCTGCTCCCTGTACGCATGAGTAAAAGAGATGTGTCTAGCTGCAGTGAGTTCCTTAATCTGCCAAATGAGTCTCTGGATATTCCAAGGCACCTGATTTGAACCATTTAAAATCTGGACACCCTGCAAAGAGTCCATTTCTACAATCAAGGGAAACAAGTTAAGTGAAATACATGTTTGGATCCCAGTGAGGGAGGCCCTTAGCTCAGCAGTTAAGGGATCATATATCTGTTCCATTTTCTCCATTCCCATAAAGAGAATCTTGCCTGATGTGTCTCTGATAACAGTTCCTCCTGCAGCAAAATTTAGCTGAGGGCAGTGTGCATCTGAGTTCATTTTGTAGCCAATATCTGGAGGGTTCCATTTGTAAGATTTGATCATCCTTGGTTTAGGAACTTTAGAGCTAGTGAAAATTCCTATGGCTTTTAAATGAGAGCAATCGGGGTGTTGAGTGATAGGATTTAGGGAGAATATAGACACAACCATGTTCTTAATCTGTAGGATTGTGGACATTAGCACAATTGGTTTAGAATCATAGAGAAAACTGCATCTATCCTTCCATAGAAACCAGATTAGTAAGTTTGGCATAATATGACATGCACTGTTCTTTGATTTTGAAAATTTTGAGATTGTCCAGAACCATGATAATGCATGAAAGATATGGTCAAAATGTCTATAGGGGATTTCTAGGATTGTGAAAAGCCATTTCCAGAGTTCAGATGCTAGTTGGCAGTGTAAGAAGTAGTGAGTTAGTGAATCTTCATTTTGACAGCAGATGCATTTAGAAACAACATGAATGCCCATCTTCCTAAGTTTTTCATCAAATGGCAGATAGTAATTAACCAATTTCCAAACAAAAACAGATATCTTAGGAGGAACCAAAGGATTCCAAATCTGTTTCATTGATCTAATCTCTGAACGTTTATTGGAAATTGATTTGAAAGCTGATGATATTGTGAACTTACTTGTAGAGGATGGAGTCCAAACCATATGATCTTCCCTGTCAAAAAGAGGAAAAGGTGCTGACAGGGAGTGAAGCAACTCTAGATTAAAGCCATCCATTAGCTGAGGCATGAAGAGGTTCTTGTTCTCCTGAAACTGAGCAATTGTGAGTGTAGGGAATGGGATATCAGAGTCTGCCTCCCACTGTTCTGAGAGGAACCCTGACCCTCTCCAGTTGCTGTTCCAAAAATTGGAGGTACCTTTTCCCACTTGTATTCTAGAAAGGTTCTCAGCTATACTAGTTATAGCTTTGACTCTTTTCCAAGAGTCTGATTGTCTAGCTGAGGGTGGTAAGGACCAAATGAATCTTGTCCATAAAGTGGATCCAATCTGAAGTTTCCAGTAGAGCTTTAGAGAAAAACTATGAATTACAGTATGAAAGCATCTAAATCCAAATCCATTTTGGGATAAAGGATAACATAAATCCGGCCAAGCTTTCCAATGTCTTTTTTCCCCTTGGTCTGAATTCCCCCAAATAAAGTTACTGCACATTTTTTCCATCATTTCAATCATGTGTTTGGTAGGGGACATGACACACCTAACATGCTGAGGGATAGAGGCAATAACATGTTTCACTAAAATAATCCTACCAGCCATATTCAACCACTTGTTGTTCCATTTCAGAATTCTGCCACTTAGTTTTTCAATGAGAGGCTGAAAGTAAGCATTAAGCTTTCTCCCTTTGAAAATAGTTACTCCTAAATAAGTGAAAGGAAAGAAACCTTGTGACATGAGAGTAATGCTTCTAATCATCCCGGTTCTTGCAACACTAGTTTTATTTCCCACATAAAAAGCACTCTTAGTAAAATTGACTAACTGACCAGAGGCAAGTTGATAGTGCTTTAAGAATAGAACTAGGTTTTTTAGGGACTTCTTAGTTGCCTTAATGAAAATGACAGTGTCATCTGCATAAGACAAATGAGAGATCTCCAAAGAACCCCGGGGAACTACAAATCTGTCAATGAAACCTAAGTGAAACATGTTTTTTAGCCCCCTATTTAGAAGCTCAGTAATGAAGTTAAACAGAATAGGGGAAAGGGGGTCCCCCTGTTTGAGCCCCCTTGTAGCCTTAAAAAATCCATATGGAACTCCATTGATTAAGACAGAAAACCAGGCAACTTGAATATTTCTAAGTATCAGTGGGACAATGTGTCCATGAAAACCATATTTCAATAGGAGAGAGTTTAACATAGGCCATGATACTCTGTCAAAAGCTTTAGACATATCAAGTTTGAATATAGCATTTAAGCTCTGTCCCTGCTTATCTAAAAGCCTAACCAGCTCCTGCATTATCAAAATGTTATCTGATATTTCTCTTCCCTCTATGAATGCAGACTGCTCCTCTGATATACATTTATAACTCAGCAGCTTTAGTCTCTCACTCAGTATTTTCGACAAGATTTTGTTAGAAAAATTAGAGAGGCTTATGGGCCTATATTCAGAGAAAGATGTAGGGGTCTGAACTTTGGGAATGAGAGCAATCAGTGTGCTTGAAAAAGATTTTGGCACAGGAACCCCACACTGAAAATCCTTAACTGCAGCTAGTAAGTTAGTTTTTATAATGTCCCAGCAATTCCTATAAAATTTTCCATTAAATCCATCTGGACCAGGTGCACTATGTTCTCCTAAATCAAAAACTGCCTTCTTTAATTCATCCATTTCCACCAGTTTGAGTAGTGAAATATTATCTTCCTCTGTAATGGGGGATGGGATATATCTCAGAGAGTGGAGGTGATCTTGGCCAGAGAGATCAAAGTTGTCATCAGAAAGAAGGTTTTTGTAAAAAGACACAGCAGCCACACCAATACTATCCTGATCATTACACCATTGGCTGTTATCAATTTTTATTTTATTGATCCTAAGTCTAGCATATTTATCTCTGACTGAGTGATGGAAAAATTTGGTGTTTTTGTCACCATTTTCTAACCAATTGTTCCTAGCTTTTTGCTTCCAGAAACATTGCTCCTTCTGCAGAACTTTTGATAGTTCAGCATTAATTTGTGATAAACAAAGAAAATCAGATGGATCAGCAGATATGTCATATTTCTTTTCCAAATCCATTATATCTGATTCCATTGATTTGATCTTATCAAAAATATTTCCAAAGTGTTTTTTATTCCAGTTCTTTAGGTGCCCTTTAAGTCTAGATAGTTTAAGTGAGAAACCTAGCATACCCTGAGAATCGATGGGAATCCTCCAGTTATTTTCCACCTCAGGTAAAAATGTTGGGTCTAGTGTCCACATATTTTGAAATCTAAATGCTTTTGGGTATGATTTCTCAGAAATATTGGCATCTAAGACTAGTGGGGAATGGTCAGAAGGAAGCCTACCTAAAATCTGAATGGAGGAGTTTGGGAATTTGGTAAACCAGGCTGAGTTTGCAATAGATCTATCCAATCTTTTAGCTACCTTATGTTCCAACTTCCTACCATTAGTCCATGTAAACGGATTACCCATTGTTGTAATGTCATTCAGGTTATTAGAATTAAGAAAAGCATCAAAATCATTTATGCAGTTTATATCAGGAGATGATTTACCTCTATATTCACTAATATACCTGATGACATTAAAATCCCCAGTAAGTAGACATGGAAGAGAGGTCCTAGATAAGCTGTTTTCAATGTCATTGAACATTTTTGACCTCTCTATTCTATCATGGAATCCATAAATAGCATACAGATGAAATTCAATATCATGGATAACATGAGATACAGATATCAAAGAGAATTGCTCATGGACTTGGATCATAGAGGCAGTAAAGTCATCTTTGAACATTATCCAGGTCCTTGAGTCCAGGGAGGAGAAAGCACATTGAAAACCTAGCTCATTTTTGAAGTGACCTAGTTTTCCAATATGCTGTTTAGTTTCTACTATGACCAGTATTGAGATACTATGGATTCTGACAATTGATTTAAGCCTCAATAATGATTTCTGTATTCCCCTAGCATTCCAAGTTAAAAGCTTAATATTCATTTTTTACCTTGGGATCTGGTTTTGGCACGAGAGGATATTGAAGTGGAAACAATATTAGGTTCTTGGAAAAAGGTTCTAATATTGTCATGCATAATAGCAAGCTTCCCAGGATCATGCCTAGGATCATGTGATTTCAGGTGATCAGTGGGACTAGGATCTGTAGGTGATGAGAGTATACCTGATGAGGTATCATGTAATATGGTGGCTGATGTGTCAGAGTCCCCCTCTATTTTTTTCTGTTTGTGCTGGAAGTTGGTAGCTTGATCACCTTGCTTGTCCTGCTTTGGTAGAGGTAGATCAGTGGTTGTGATTGGGGTTTCCATATCTTGGTCCTGAGTTCCATCAGTGGCTTGTTGTTGTGGTTGTGATACTAAGTCATGCTCGGCCCCAGGAGCTACAGGATCTTGTTGTTGCTCATCAGGAGAAACCTCCTTATCCTCTTGTAATGTCTGCTCTTCTTGTATTTCTTGCAAATCCATGGCCTCCTGAAGTTTTGAGAATTTAGAGGAGAGAGTCAGTTGGAATTCTTTAAATTGTTGAGAGACAATAGTTCGATTAAAATCAAGGGAAGCAGGAGTCTTAGTCTGTGTGAAGGAGTGCATAAGATCATCAGTAGATGTCCAATTCGAGTGATTTCTGTTTGTCTTGCTTTTCACTGGCATCCACTGCATTGAGGATGGGATATTGTACGGGGTGACCAGATCAGGAATCTTCTTAGCCAGTGTGACAATTTGTTGATCTTCCAGAGGGGTGTCCACCACATCAATTATTTCTATCATTTCTGGAGCATCTTGGGCACTGGCCACTTCCTCCTGAATGATTGGCAACTTGCCAATCTGTTTTGCAGTAAGAGTGACAGAAGGTGAGGTAGCTAAAGGGTTTTCACCAGTTTTGGGGATGGTCTTAGGGGCCAGAGTATAGGATTTGGTATCCTCTTTGGTATTATGAGACTGTGAGGTACCCAAGAGAGGTGCTTGATTATGAATATGATGTGATGGTAGAGCTGAAGCCTGTTTTGGATGAGCTTGGGCTTTAGATTGCTTAGGCTTATCACACTCACCATATCTGTGACCTATTTTGGAGCATTTAGTACAATAGAAAGGATGATCCTCATAAGACACAGTGTACCATCTGCTATCAGTTTTTTATCCCAGCCTGATTCTATCAGGAAAAGGTCCAGTGAGGTCCATTTCTACACAGATCCTAATTGTTGATGGTCTGGTATGGTTCAGGGTTGGAGGATCAGCAAAGATCAAGTTTCCTAACCTACTTGCTATCAGCGGGATATAATCATAGTCCAAACAGTAGGCAGGAGGGGATTCTATAGATAACCAGATAGGAACAAAAGGGGGTTCTTCATTGACATCAAAAGATTTTGTCCATTTTAATACCTTCATTGTAGAACCTCCTATGTTCCAGTTACCTTTAATCCAGCATCTCTGTATATCCTCATCAAGCTCAAATTTGATGAAGATATGATTCCTATCCAGAGCTGTGATTATGGCTTCCCCAATGAAGCCGATGCGCTTGAATTGGTGCTGGATGAAGTTAAGCGCCGGGCGGCCTCCTTGAAATTTCCCGACCAAATGCTTGCTCCATGGTTCAGATAAAACATCTATGTCCGAGTCATCCAGGAGGACCGCAATCTCGCCTTTGTATTCGGTAATCGGGTTGAGGATGAGATTTCTAGACTTTAGTGGTTTATTTTGTTTGGGGTTTAGAACATCTCTATACGATCGATCGAGATTGGGGGACTGTGTAAGTTGGGTTGAAGCCCCACCACCAGGGGGCGGTAGCGCCGCCATACGGCGGGCGGGGACGCGGTAGTTCACCGGAAAAGAGTAGGAAGTAACCGTTGGAGATTAACCGTTGGAAAAAAAACTGTTCAGAGAGGATGCAAGAGCTGTGTGAAGGACGCGGTATCGATTCAATATTCACAACTAAAGAGTGTAAAAATGAGGTGCAGGAATGATCTGAACAACAATAGACTCCAAAGAAAAGAAACCTTTTCTTGTGACCTCGGGAACTCTGCTTTTCCGAAACCCAAAAATGTAAAGTAAAAGGGTAAGTACTATTTATTCGTCTTCCTCGCAATAGAGACCATGGAGCCATGGAGGACTGTAATTTTCTAACAAAACTCCTGCAATTGGTATTTCGTTTTTCAAATTCGATAACCTTAAACGGCTAATAACTTTTTGCCACAACATTATCAGGCATATACACTTTATCCGACGAACCATAAGAGTGGCAGGTGGACCCCCTTGCCACACCCTGATTCCGCCACTTATTGCAAATGACCTTTTATTTTTTTATTTTTTTGTTTATTTTGAATTAGGAACTGTATTTGTTTACTTATATGTTGTGTTTGTCAGTATTCGATGTGTACTTGTTAGTTGTACAACATATGAATTTTTATTTTTATTTATTGATGATTGTTCATTTTTAATTGGGAATTGCATTTGTTTACTTATATGTTGTATTTGTTAGTATTCAGTGTGTACTTGTTAGTTGTACTGTGTATGCATTTTATTTTCATTTGTTGTTGATTATTCCTTTTCAATTAGGGACTACATTTATTTACTTGTATATTGTAGTTGTTAATATTAGGTATATACTTATCAGTTGTGTTGTGTGTGATTTTTATTCTTATTTATTATTGATTGATCATTTTAAATTAGAAATTATATTTCTTTTTACTTATATATTGCATTTGTAAGTATTACGTGTTCTACCTTAAACTGAAGTAGTGATAGCTTTTATGGATCCCGAAAAATATTGAAAGTGACTTTTCTTTTTGTTTTACTCCCTCCGTCCCAGCTCAAACTGCACACTTTCCTAATTGGGCCGTCCCAGCTCAAATTGCAATTTCAGAATATGCCAAAAATGGCATGTTTGACTTGAGTTGTAATGACCAAATTGCCCATATTGTTTCCAGAAATTACAAATGAGAATGGGCTTAATTGAGAAATTGGTTTAGGCTTTAATTGAGTTGGGCTGATTAATTGAGGAATTGGGGACGACTTAAATTGAGTTGGGCTTAATGGGAATGGAATTTGAATCAGCTGGCGTCGGTTAATGTGCCCAGCTGGCCACTCCCTCAACCATTTCAACGCATGCTGAAGGCTCACTGCTCCATGCCTCAAAAGCACAACCTTATCATCACAGCCTTCGATGCCTAACCTTATCATCTCCCTTCTGGCTCCTCACAAACCCTCTGAGCTCTCCACTGTGAAACGAGAGGCGCTGAGTTCTGGAACTCAAACATCCTCTCAGTTCTTCGAAAATCCCCATCACAGGTCCGAAATCCCATCCTATGTTAGCATAGCATCCGATTATTTCTTCACAGCTCACTTCTCGTGCTCCCTTATTTGCGAGATTTGGTGGATTCGTGAAACCCTTTGTTTCTCGATTCACCACCGGCGCTCAGATTGTGTCTTTTATGGTTTGAAAGCCTTGGTTGTAATTTTTTTTAAAACTTTGTGTTCGACATTTTGCTGGTTTCGCGATTTTTGGATAAGGGTTTCCGTAGATATCACTGTTTAAATAGTTTTTGTAGAACAAACCGCTCATATTTTGCGAACCCATTCGTGTTCTGAATGTTTTCGTAGAGGGGTTTTCCAACCCAAGGGTTTGCATACCCATGCCGAGCATCGGCTGCTCTGAGCCTGGGTTTGGTCTGTTCTACCTCATGACTGGTTGGATGTTTCAAGTATACGCTTTCCATTTGAAACCCATTTTTTGTTAACGGGTCTCTTCAGATCTGGTGTTTTTCTTTCCTTACCTGTTCTGCTTCCGGTTCGTATGCTTTTCGTTGGCGTTTGTATACTCTGTTTTTCCATGCTTATGAGCGGTTCCTGTGCTACTTTACATGGTTGTGACCTTCGGTGTATTCCCTGTTTCCCATGCATGCCTTACTAGTGTGTTTGTTGTCGCAGTTTGACTTGACTGTGTATGCTGGTCTTCCTTTCTGCTTTCTGACTGTGTATGTGTCTGGAATGAAGTGAAGTCCCTATTCCTTATGCATGCCTGACGGGTGTGTTCGTATTAACTGTATCACATGACATTGTGTGATGTTTCTTGCTCCATGATGTCTTTGTTCTCGCAAGCATGTTGTGGCTTCTGGTGCTTGTCTGCGGTTCATCACTGTGTATGCTGAACTTGTTGTGTGAGGTCTTTGTTCGAGTTCGCATGATATCGTTTCCTATGGCTATCTGAGGTTCATGTGTACTGTTTGCAATTATGTGTCTGGAATGAAGTGAAGTCCCTGTTTCTTATGCATGCTTTACTGGTTTGTTCGTATTAACTGTATCACATGACAGTGTGTGCTGGTCTTGTTCCATGATGTCTTTGTTCTCGCGAGCATGTTGTGGCTTCTGGTGCTAGTCTGCGGTTCATCACTGTGTATGCTGAACTTGTTGTGTGAGGTTTTTGTTCGAGTTCGCATGATATCGTTTCCTATGGCTATCTGAGGTTCATGTGTATTGTTTGCAGTTATGGGTCCAGACTGAAAAGAAGTCCTTGTTTCTTATGCATGCTTTACTAGTGTGTTTGTTATCGGTGTCTCACATGGCTGTGTGCTAGTCTTGCTCCACAATGTCTTTGTTCCCATGAGCATGTTGTGATTTCTGATGCTTGTCTGATGTTCATGTGTCTCATTCCTCCGGTTATTTGCTGATGCGCACTCGTGTTTTTTTGGGTGACGTCTTGTCTACCATCACAGCTTCCACTCTTTTGAATGAGTACACCTAGTGATGAACCTATTCACTTGTCCCTCTCATGTCCCGGAGCTTCAAGCTCCCAGGTGCTGATGGACTTTGTAACGGGTGATGAATCACATCCATTGTCAGGATCTATGTCTGATTCAGATGTTCCGTTGGCCACTCATTTCAGTCCAATCAACTTTTCTGAGTGGACTCCTGGTCGGCGGAGACCCCTGCTAATTGTTCTGAGGTTGAGCAGCCTTCGAAATCTATCCCCTCCCCTGACGATGGTTTAGTACTCGATGAGGAGAGTTGGGAAAATACAGATTGGTTTCCAAAACTGTACGGTGTTACTGATTATCGCAGCATTAAGTTCGGTGAACCAGGATTCTATGAATATGGTTCATGCTATTTCCATGGGAATTGGCCAAAGAAAGGGATTACGGAAGGCAAGAAAAAATGGTCCTTGCGTAATTTGCCCCAAGATGTTCTCGACGACATATCTTTCTGGGAGAAAATGCAAGAACCTGAAGGATATGTGCCTTCCGAGCTGAGAAAGGGAAACCCTCCCAAAATCAGCTTGAAGGCACTTCTTAAGGTTGCATCTTCCCTCGTTCCAGGTTTATCTTCCCGTCAGTGCATTCTTGATTTTTATTCAATTTTAATGTTTAAACTGTTTGTGCAGGTTGATGATGACAGAACTACGAAATCCAGTGATTAACCATTCCGGCCTTCCGGTTACATGCTCATGATGTTGTACATTATTACTAAGTGTTCTATTTGTGCCTTGTGTTTAAGTTTTGAACTACATGCTATGTGTTACAAGACATTCTTATCCAGTTTTCTGGTTCTGGACTGGTAACATATTTTGTGGGAAGTTCTTACGTTGACTGCTGCTGTTGTTAGAATTGCTATGTGTGGACTAATATTTTTCAACTGTAATACAGTCGTGTGTGACTGTCTGGACTAATAGTTTTCTACACTCTTGTTTCACTGCTTGCTCTGTACGATGATAAGGTTGTGCGCTGGTAAGGTTGTGACCGACACATTGCAGCCATGCGGTTGGGTCTAAAGACTTGGTTGTTCTTGGCGGGGTAGTGTGATCGGGTTGCAAATAAAGTAATTGAGTCACAGTAGATATAGAGGGTCGTAATCGATGATGATGCTGTGATGTATGATTGTTAACATATGCAGCCATGCCTATCAGTTATAAAACTGATTTGATCTTGGCGGGGCATGCGTATGATTTGAAAACAGCCTGAGATGTACTGTTTTAATGACTTTGAGTTCTGGCAGCTTGTTCATAATGATGAGAAATGATTTGAAAATGACACTGAACGCAACCTGGTTTTGTTGATTCAAAGCCCGTTGGATGGCGTGATGATGTGGTTTTTTAGTACAATTTCAATGTTGTGTGCCAATCCAGTATGTGTGCCTTCAGTCCTGTGATTGTTTCAATCTTGTACTCGGGATTTTTGCAAAATGGAAATGCATTCATTCATTCATATCAACTGCTTTTACAAACAAAATCAAACAGGGGTAATACAAACCCTATTTTACAAGGTTGCACCTTAAACATGACTATGAAACCCAAAATGCATGTTTACACAGATTTCCAAGTGCAACCCTACAAAATGTATTCCATGCCATTCCTTCTCAACCCATTTGCAAGCTGAGCATGAGATCTTGAACTTGTGCAGTCAGTCCAACAGCAATTAGGTCCTCCAAACATTGTTTCACGATTTCATGCTCCACAATCAAATTTGTTGGCAACAACCTCTGCCTAATCAGTCTTTGCTTACCCATATGTGGCAATTTGAAATTATTTCCCCCCTTATCCTTCATGATTTCAATCATCACATTTTGCAACGAAAGGAAAATCTGGTCAATCTTTTTTGGGTCCTCTCTTTCGAAAGCATTGTATACAGCCTGTAGAAGTCCCTCTAAGTCTGAGCTAGGTGTTTCATGCTGTAAGCTTTGGATGGATGCAAAAAACCCAAGGTCTAGGATGTTTAAATCGGGTGACCTAGCTGGTTGGCACACCATTTTAATTGTGAAACCATCTGAATTTGCGGCTGCTATGAACTCAGGGTCATTGGACAGTATATGAGATGGGGCATTATCTTGTTGTATGCAGATTTGTTTGCTTAACCAAGCTGGCCACTTAGCTTTAATTGCAGGGATGCCATCGTAAATTAGTTTCTTCCTAATGCATTCCCTATTAACCTTCTTAATCGGTGTTAAAACAAGGGTTCCCCTAGGCCTATTGATACTATTTTTCTTGGCAGCAACATATTCAGTGTAAGGAAAGACACCTACTTTACCATCAAAGACACAATTTCCCTCATGGTCAAATATAGGCCTACATACTGCACATAAGAACATCAACTTGGGTATGTAGTGCTTGTTATGTTGTGTTCTATATGGTTCAGGTTCCTCAGGGGCTAGTAAGTACCTTGTGGTTGATTCAGTGAGGTAGAACCACTTCTCATCAATGTGAATAATGTTATGCATGTCCTTGAATTGCATGTTGCATTCTATGCTTGATGAACACCATTCCATTCTCCTTAGCTTGGCTGTTGTTGATAAGAATGGATGAACTGCATTGGTATGGCTTCTAATTTCTTTGTTTGTCACAGCCCGGTGCACAGTACTCTTGCTGATATGTAGAGCTGCCGCTGTTGACCGGCAGGTTCTTCTCTTTGGGAGAGGTACGGCCATCAATGCTGCTGTGTCTATTGGCTTCCTCGTTGGGCATGGTCGCCCATGTCGCAACGATCTTGCGGATATTGGCTCCCCGCCAACTATCTGTTGCTTTACTCTCGCCCAAATTGTGCTGATAGTTTGGACAGAACAGCCCCACTGATTTGCTGCCTGTACTCGCTGCGGATGTTTGATTTTTCTGTTGCTGATATTTTGCAACAGAAAGTGAGTTATTTGCTGCCTTTCCTCATCTGTAAGATTTCTGCCCACCATCACAGCCCCACCAACATTAAGAGCCCAATGAGGATCTTTGAGGGACCAGAAAGTGTGTTTAAAGAATCTGAGGGTACTTAATGTTGGAAAAGGAAGAGTCTGAAAAAAGGTTTTGGAAAAGGCTGAAAAGGATGTTGGAATGGTGGTATTCAATGCTGTTGTTGAATGCTTTTATAGAGAATAATGGTAGGAATGGCAGAGAATGTTCTTGGTGTTTTTATTTTTTTTTCTGGGTGCCTATTTTGGCTCCAACTTTCGGGTTTTAGAACCAAATCTGATTTTTTGGAGCCAACTCTGTCTTTTTGGCTCCAAAAATGTTTTTTTGGAGGCAAATGTTAAATTCTGGAGGGAAATCTTAGTCTGGAAATGAGTTGTAAAGTAACTGCAAATCAATTTTTGAAATACACTGTTCAACGTCATTGTTAACAGTGTTCCTCACTGCAATTTTCAGCTTTTTGAGTACTATTCTGGTACTGTAGCTACTGTACATAATTACCACACCCAATTCTCTTTCTGTAAATTGAGCTGGGACAGAGGGAGTATGTTTGTTTTCTATTCACGTGGTGCATTTTTAAAGCTGAACTTGTGTTGTTTTTGTATATGTGCCACCCGTACAAAAAAATTAAATATGACACACCTAATTTGCCTATGCAAGAGGTTCTTTCCCAAGAAAATGTAAAACAAAGTTTAGGAATCATATGTTTCCGGAGGTAGGTTTTTTTGACATACTTTGTGTTTTTAATTTGTTATTTCTTGTTGTTCCTTACTTATGAATATATACTTTTTTTTCCATGTGGGCTGGTCGATCAGCGAGAATACACGGAATGGTGATTTGTTAGACTAAATTAAACTCATGATTAGATTATGATTTATTCTAATTAGAGTTCTTTCCTTATTATACATCTATTGTATTCTCTATATATTTAGATATCAATAATACAATTAATTACGGCAAATCATTTTATCATGGTATCAGAGCAAGTTCTGATCCTACGCCCTAAATTTTAATTCAGCGCCTCCCTCCTTCTCTCTTTTTCGGCGAAGTTTCGGTCAAATTTCGGCATCCTCCGGCGTCCTCTCAAGTCTCAATTTTCCCGGAAAATTTTCATCTTTTTCCAGCGGAGTCTTCCTCTATCGGCGGCCTTCCTCCTCCGGCATCCTCCAGCGGCGGCGTTCTCCAGCGGTTGTCTCCTCCTCCGGCATCTTCCAGCAGCGGCCTCCTCCTCCGGCGTCCTCCAGCGGCGGCTCCTTCGCCGGTAAAGAAGAAATCCACTCGTCCGATCGCGAAGCCAGACGGATAAGAAACGGCCGATCGCGACACAGAGAAGAAGAAGAAATCATCTCGTCCACGCGTGAAGCCAGGCGCGAGTCGTCTCGCCATCAAGGGAGTTTCTCGCGAGTTGATTCAAATTCTCGCAAGTTGATCAATTTATCGTGAGTTGAATCAAATTCTCGCGAGTTGAAGCGGTTTCTCGCGATTTGCTCACATTCCGACGAGTTTTTCAAATTCTCGTCAGCATCTAGTCAATTTCTGTGCCATTTTCCGGTCTTCCGCTATGGTTCATTTGGGCCCTATATCTCGGGAAGATTGCTCCACTAATTGGATTGCGGACAAGGTGTTGTGTTCAGGCCAGCTTGAATGGTCTCAACTGTCATTCTTCGTCAAATCAGTGGATTGTTGATTCAGGCGCTACATCTCATATCACTGCTCACACCAGTCATCTTGATCAGGTACAACGTTATCGTGGTTCTGATTCTATTCTTGTTGGAAATGGTGAATCATTATCTATTTCTCATATCGGCCAATGTCATTTATCCGGTTTCTCTGTTAATGATGTCCTCGTGGTCCCTAAGATTACTAGAAGTTTATTGTCCATTAGTAAGCTTACTCGTGATCTACCTGTCCGTGTTATATTTGATGCCGATGCATTTTCCATTGAGCACAAGCTTACAGGGGCGATAATTGGAAAAGGTCGTCATAGGTCTGGTCTTTATTTTCTTGAGACTGGTGATTCCAGTTTTTTAGGCGAACTACGCTCTACAAAGCTTCATGCTTCTTTTGAGCAGTGGAACTCTCACCTCGGTCATGTGTCTCATGATACTGTTCAGTTATTGAATCGATGGGGCCTTATTTCTGTCACTTCTGCTATGCCTGCATCTGCCAGTTGCTCTCCTTGTCAGATGGCCAAGAGTAGCCGCTTGCCCTTTTCCACTAGTGACAAGCGCGCTACTGGTTTATTGGATAAAGTACATTGTGATTTGTGGGGACCAGCTCCTGTTTTATCTGTCGGTGGTTTCTCTTATTATGCCATTTTCATTGATGATGTCTCGCGATTCACATTCTTCCAATGCGGCATAAGTCGGATTTCTATGACACTTTTATCCAGTTTCAGAAATTCGTTGAGAATCAGTTTTCTGCTAGGGTTAAAATTTTTCAGACTGATGGTGGCACCGAGTTTACTAATCACCGACTTTAGGCTCATCTCATATCATGTGGCATTCATCATCAGATGTCCTCGCCTTATACACCTGCTCAGATTGACCGGGCCGAGCGGAAGCATCGTCACATCACAGAGACTGGTCTTGCCATGCTTTTTCACTCTTCTGTGCCGCACTATTATTGGGTGGAAACTTTCTCCTCTGCGGTTTACATCATTAACCGTCTGCCTAGTTCAGTTATGAGTGGCAAATCACCTTTTGAGGTTGTTTTTGGTCATATGCCTGACTATACCATCTTTCACCCGTTTGGTTGCCGTGCATTTCCATGTCTGCGTGCCACTGCTACTGATAAGTTTGCACCCCGATCCATTCCCTGTGTTTTTATTGGCTATAGCCCTCGTCACAAGGGCTTCCAGTGTCTCGACCAGACTTCTGGGCACATCTATATCTCTCGCCATGTTCGTTTTGATGAAACTTTCTTCCCTTATGTCTCATCTTCTACGGACAGTCGTTCGATTTCAGATCTGGAGATTTCATCATTTTTTGATGGAACTGTTACTTCATCGATTGGGGCCACCACGCCTGTGTCTGTGCCTGTTCCAGCTGCCCCTCCTTCACCACCATCTTCCATCTGGACGACTGACCTGGACCCGGCTCCTTGCCAAACGCCAACCATATCTCAGCCGCTGGCTAGCACTCCTCAGCCACCGTCTCAGCCACTGGCCTCCACGCCTCAGCCTGTATCGGTTATTCTTTCTCTGGTGACTTTCGACGGCCACTCTTCGGTCAACACAGCTCGATCTTCCTCCGTGTCATCAGTTGGTTCGACTCCTCCAGATTCGCCGCCCCAGCTTCGTACTCATCGGATGGCCACTCGGCCCTCTACTGGTGCCATTCAGCGGCGGAATTAAGCGGATATTATTGCTCATGGTCTCACTACTGCACTCCTCTCTCAGACAGAGCCCACTGATTATCGCACTGCCCTTCAGGATCCAGCCTAGGTTTCAGCCATGGATGATGAGATGGATGCTCTTCGTGGTCAGCACACTTGGGATTTGGTGCCTCGACCTTCGAATATCAACATTGTTGGCTCCAAATGGGTCTATAGGCTCAAGTATCGACCAGATGGCACTATTGAGCATCACAAAGCTAGACTTGTGGCGCAGGGTTTCTCGCAGATTCTGGGTTTTGATTTTGACCACACTTTCAGTCCTGTGGTCAAAGCCTCCACTGTTATGACGGTTCTTGCCATAGCCACCATGCGTTCCTGGCCACTTCATCAGTTGGATGTCAAGAACGCTTTCCTTAATGGTGTTCTTGATGTTCCTGTCTACATGAAGCAGCCCGTTGGTTATCAGGATTCTGTCCATCCAGACTATGTTTGTCGTTTGAAAAAGGCCATTTATGGTCTTAAGCAGGCTCCCCCGGCTTGGTTCCAGCGTTTCAGCAGTTATCTGACACAGCTTGGTTTTCGGTGCAGCTCAGCTGATACTTCTTTGTTTGTCCTTTCGAGAGGGTCGTCATTACTGTACCTACTTGTGTATGTGGACGATATCATTCTTACAGGCAATGACTCGACTCTTCTTCGCCAGTTCATTGATCGGACACACAAAGAGTTTGTGATCAAGGATCTTGGTGCTCTTCATTACTTTCTTGGTCTTGAAGTTTCGCCTACCTCCTCAGGATTACTGCTTGGCCAAGCAAAGTATGCTCAGGATATTTTGAATCGGGTCGGTATGTCTGACGCGGCACCAGTTTCTACTCCATTTGTTGCTGGTTCTCAGCTTCACAGCTCTACCAATCCTCCATTTCGGGATCCTACACTTTATCGTTCTCTTGTTGGTGCCCTCCAGTATCTCACCATCTCTTGCCCGGATTTGGTATTCTCGGTTAACATGGTGAGTCAGTATCTTCAGGATCCTAGAGATGATCATTTTGCTGCTGTGACTCAAATTTTACGATATGTTCGTGGCACTCTTCATTTTGGTCTCCGGTTTTGCTCTGCTAGTACTTCTGATGTGTTACGATACTCTGATGCTGATTGGGCTCGCTGTCTGGAGACTCGTCGGTCCACTTATGGTTATGCGGTTTTTCTTGGTGGGAATCTGGTTTCTTGGAGTGCCAAGAAACAGCCCACTGTTTCTCGCTCTAACACTGAGTCTGAATACCGTGATCTCGCCAACACTACCTCGGAAGTGGTTTGGCTCACTCATTTGCTTCGTGATCTTCGGGTTCCACTTTCTGGTTCTCCACTGTTGTTATGTGACAATAGTAGTGCTATCTTCTTGGCTCAGAATCCAGTGGCGCACAAGCGTGCGAAGCACATCGACTATCATTTTGTTCGTGAGTTGGTGACATCTGGAAAGCTGCGTGTTGCTCATGTTCCGACTTCTCTTCAGATTGCGGACATTTTCACCAAGGGGCTCTCTCGTCCGCTGTTCGAGTTCTTCAGGTCCAAGCTGTGCGTCGGCGAGCATCCGACGCTTCGCTTGAGGGGGGGGGTGTTAGACTAAATCAGACTTCTGAATAGATTATGATTTATTATGATTATAGTTCTTTCCTTATTATACCTCTATTGTATTCTCTATATATTTAGATATCAATAATACAATTAATTACGACAAATCATTCTATCATGACTCCAGAGGTTCCTGCACCTTCACCTGTGCATGAGCAGCCCAAGAGAAGGATTAAGTAATTGTACATAAGAGGATGGTTTCTCAGGGTGAGATATCCCAATTTTGTAAAGATCCCGTTGAAGGACAACAATGCTCATTTGATTGTGATGCATTGTTAATTAGTATTTTGGATTCTAGTCAAAATATTGGTTGTCCTATTGTGGATGCTCATGGTTAAAAGAAAATTGGGTTTTTCCAGAAGCTGGTGATAGTCTAGCAGGGGTTGATGGTGAAGGCAACAAAGCCTTGGATGTTGCAGGTGCTGCATGTTTTTACTTTAATGTAGCATATGTTAGGTTTTAGTGTGTTTTTTACCCATGTGCTACATTTATTTTCTAAATGTTCTGTATGTTATATTGATGTGTTTATGAATTGCTTTTGGATTAGGTACAATGATAGCTGATATAGTTGGTGAAGGCATCAAGGCTTTTAGGTGTTGCTCATGAAGAATTAAGTGTTGTCACTACAAGAAAAATGACCTATTATTTTTCCCTTTTACTCCAGTTTTATGGCTTAGGCCAAGTAACCGAAGTAAAAAGTTATTTTACCTCGATTATTTAAAAAAACAAAGTACAAGGTATTATTTACTTCGGTTAAAAAAATTGAGGTAAAATGAGTACTTTTTACCTCGGTTTTAAAAATTTTGAGGTAAAAAGTCTGCCATGACTGATGTCACATGCCTTTCTCGCTTACCGATGTCCGTTGTTTTGTGACCGACGTCGCACGTCCCTCTCGCATGCATGAATGAGCGACGTCACACGCCTTTCTCGCTTATCAACGTCGGTTGTTTTAGTGACCGATGTTTCATGACCCTCTTGCAGACATGAAATGACCAACATCGCATGCCTTTCTCGCCTACCAACATTGGTTGTTTTTGTGACCGACGTCGCACGTCTCTCTAGCAGACATGAATGACTGACGTCGCAAGTCTTACTAACTGACAGTGGTTGTTTTTGTGACCGACGTCGCACGACCATCTCATAGACATGAATGACCGACGTTGCACACCTTTCTAGCTTACCGACGTCACACATCCCTCTCGCAGACATGGGTCATATTACTACTTAGGCTCATTTTCTAAAATAGTAATATATTAGGCCTTCCACATTTTTCAAATAATATATATGCAATGTAAAAATAATATAATGAAAATTTAAATTTATACATTCGTAAATTCACATTCACCCTATGTATTTTATTATTAATAATATAATTATATTTATTAGTATATGAATAACTTTAAACACCCATGCAATACACGATTTAAAATAAGTGAATATATAATAATAATAATATAATTTATTTCTAAACAAAACTAAAATCTAACTTTGTAATTTTTTTATGCTACTCCATTTCTTTTGAATTTTTAAAATATTTTATAACTATACTTTTAACTATGACTTTATATCTATATTTAATTAAATAAATTAAACGTAGAGTTCGACTAATGTATGATCGAAGTCGAATATCAATAAATCAATTTTTTTTTCACCGAATAAAATTTTATGTACTACTTATTTATAATTATATAAAATAATTAATCAACGGTCAATATTTATTTGGCTTTCTATATATAAACATATATTTGACTTTAACTAATCAACCTTTTACCCTTACTAGATCTTTTTAAACATAAAAAAAACTAAGGTTTGACCTTATCTAATTAATGGTCAACTCTTATTTGACTTTCAATTCATAAATGTTTGATCTTGACTAATCAGCAATTAACCCTTACTTGACTTTACATAAGTAAACACTAATACCTAACGCTTGACCTTAATTAATCAACGGTCATCCATTATTTGACTTTCCATAGATAAACACTAATGAAAAGGTTTGACCTTAAGGAATCAACGATGAACCCTTACTTGACATTCCATACATAAACACTTATGAAATGGTTATAACTTAACTAATCAACGATTAACCCTTGATTCTAAATATAAATATTGATAACTAAGATTTTACCTTAATTAGTCAATGTTCAACCCCTACTTGACATTCCATACATAAACACTAATGAAAAGTATAAAACTTAACTAAACAACGGTCAAATTTTACTTAACTTTCCATATATAAACACTAATAACTAAGGTTTGACCTTAATTAATAAACGGTCAGCCATTATTTGACTTTCCATATATAAATACTAATGAAAAGGTTTAACCTTAAATAATCAACGATCAACCCTTACTTGACATTCCATACATAAACACTAATGAAATTATTATAACTTAACTAATCAACGGTCAACCCTTGATTCCAACTATAAACATTAATAAATAAAGTTTTACCCTAATTAGTCAATGTTCAACGCATAATTGACATTCCATACATAAACACTAATGAAAAGGATAGAACTTAACTAATCAATGGTCAATTTTTACATAACTTTCTATATATAATCTAATAACTAAGGTTTGCCCTTAATTAATCAACGGTAAACCATTATTTGACTTTCCATATATAAACATTAATGAAAAGGTTTGACCTTGAGGAATCAACAATCAACCCTTAATTGACATTCCATACAAAAACACTAATGAAATGGTTATAGAGTAGGTCTCCTGACAGGTGGGCTAGCCATAAGCTTATGGACAGGGAGGGGCCTCTTAGCAAATAATGCAAACTTAAACAAAAAAAACATGCAAAGAGCACAAACACAATTTCAGACACAAATACACGATACTCTGTTCTTCTTCTCCAAAAAGCTATCAACAACGATCAAGGTTTCCATACCTTTCCGATCTTCTCACCGACGTATTTTCGATCTTCTCATCAACGACGCCTTTCCGATGTACTCCGAAGATAACAACAAACACAATTTTGACTCTTTTTATTCTCTAAAATCCTCTGAATGCCGATCAATTCTTCCTCACCAGTCTGCCGGCGTGTTTCCAATTCCTCTCGTCCAATCCGTTCACGGCGCCTTTCTGATGTCCTCCGACAACAACAACTGATGTGATTCCAACGGAATTGAGCAAACAAATCTGTCGCTAGATCCTATTGAAGCAGATGAAATTCCAGCTGCTTTGATCGTAAAAAACTACTACTATTGAATTGGAATCTGCTAAAGAAAACATGATTCTAAATGCCAGGATTCAACTTCAAGCAAATGAAATTCAGTTGTAAGAAGCTGAAATACTACTCAATTCCTGAGAAGGTGTGATTTTCTCTCATCAGACTGGAATTCTAGTGTTCAATTGCAATCGATATGAATATAGTTATTTTTGAAACTTCTGGACACTGAAATTTGACTGCTATGAACATGTATGAACATGTGGAAACATTAGGAATATAAACTACATACTGCACAGAAATTTCGTATAATTTATGAATTTGTTCACTTAAATCATGTATAGGTTACAAATAAACATGCATTGGATTAAAATGAACAAAACACAGAAATTGCATTTGTCAATTCCAACTTTTGACAAACTTGTGCATTGTTCAGATTATAACATGTAAAAAATACACTACACTTTTCATATGTTACATTACAAGCAGTATTTGTTATGCTTATCAGAACAGAACTTACATTAGAAATTGTATTCTTTATTATTACAGATACAAATTTTCCAAATTTAAATGAAATTGATGCCACTGAAAATCTTACTGGCATAAAAGCAAAAACATTGGAAGCACTTCGTGCTATGTACAAGAAGCATGCAAATGCTATTGGTTTCAGCTACAGGAAAGACTGCCAACGTCGAAATAGAAAAAGCCAGATTCATGAAAAGTAGTACAAGTGCTCTGCTGGAGGCCAATTGAAAGGTTAAAAACCAGCATTACCAGCCCTATACCATGCATGGATAATGAAAATAATTCTAAAAAGAAGAAGAAGATGAAGAGAAAGGACCTGATTACAAAACAGGATGCCTATATGAAATTAGAGTGAAGCTAGAGCAGGATTATTACATCGTGGTACACCACAATACCATACACAATCATGAGTTAACAAGACCAGCCTGACAGTATCTTAGTAGAAGTGAACGGAGGATTACAGAAGACAAAGGAAAGGCCATCACAACAATGGAACAAGCCGGTTTAAGACCTGCTGTAGGATATAAATACATGTCTTTTGAAGCTGGTGGAGAAGAAAATCTGGGGCATACGATGAAAGACCACCTCAACTTTGTGTGTCGACTTCGGATGAAAGAAATAGAAAGTGGAGATGCTCAGAAACTTGTTGACACACTCATGGAAATCAATGATAAGGATAAATATTTCTTCTTCAAAGTCAAGTTCGACGAGGAAACAAAACTATCAGCAGTGTTTTGGAGGGATTCAATGATGCTGGAGGATTACAAACTCTATGGAGATGTCACCATATTTGACACTACATACAGAAAAAATAAGTATAACTTGATTTGTGCGACAATAGTTGGAATCATCACTGGAACATAATAATGTTTGCTTGTGCTTTTATAAAAAATGAGTTGGTTGATACTTTTGTGTGGCTCCTCAACACTTTCAAGAAATCAATGGAAGGAAGGGAACCTGTCACAATATTCACAGATCAAGATCCTGCAATGGGCAAAGCAATTAATGAGGTATATTGTGGAAATTTGTTGCATACAGTTTTGAGCAATGAATATGCACTATTAGACATTGCACCTCTTACCTTACAGTATGCATTACATATCTTATAAGCTGCACTTGTTACTTTGGAAATTATGTTTCCTGAAAATGATGCAGCTACAAAAATTCCATTTCTTAGACCTGAAACTGAGTAGGGAATGTTAGTTTCTGCACCTGTCAGCTTACAGTATGTATACTAATCAACTTCCATTTCTTGATGCAACTTCCAGATCTTCCAAAACACAAAACACAGGTTGTGCTTGTGGCACATAAAACAAAATGCAATACAACATTATGGGATATTAAAGAAAGATGTATCCTTCAAAAGCGATCTAGAATAATGTATGAAAAGATGTCGTAATCCAACAGAATTTGAAGAAAAATGGACCTCCATGATTGCCACATACAAACTAGAAACTAGCACATGGTTTCAACGCCTGTACGACATCCATGAAAAATTGAGCACAACATTCAGCAATGATATTTTCTCAGCAGACATCTTATCATCACAGCGAAGCAAAAGCACCAACCACGCACTATGCTTCAGTGCAAACAAAACAACACTGACACACTTCTATGAGCTCTTAAACCAAACAATCAGAAAGTGGAGGAGAGATGAAACAGAAAAGGAAAATGCATGTACAAAAGCAAAGACAAATTATCAAAACAAAATAGGTATGTTCACATTTAAAAATATGTATTAATTAGTCTATAACATGAATTTGTTAACTTACAGTATACATTTATTTCCCACTACTGGGCTTGAACAGTTTTGGTTAAATATGCTGCTCATGTTTACACACTTTCATTGTACAAAGGATTCAAAAAGGCATTTTCCCTAGCAATGGCAACTAAGGTCAAGGAACTGTTCTCAGAATTACCGACAAAAAAATATGAGGTCAGCCTAGAACAAGATGAATCCAAATACGAGACAGTCGAGTACAAAAAAGAAGATGGGCTAGTTGAAGTACAGTGCACATGCAAGTCCTTTGAGGTGTCAGGTATGTTGTGCTTTCACACTCTCAGAATATTGCACCTTCATTCCATCATAGAAATACCTGCAAAGTACATCCTTAAAAGGTGGGCAAAAAAGGCCAAAACAGAAGTATGAGACAAGATTCTTGGCCAAGGAAAAGAACAATCGGAAAGCATCAATAACGTAGTTTCATGGAGGAACCATATGTCCAACAGATTCTCCAATCTGGTTTTAAAGACCAAAGGAAGCTCAGAAGCTAGAAGCGCTCTTCAAGAGATGTTTGACACCTGCTCAGCAAGAATAGAAGACTTGTTGGCATAAAAAACAAATGCCATTGAACAATCAACCACAAGTAGACAAAGCAACTCAACCATAACAAGTGCACCTAAGATACTGGATCCAACCCAAGTGAAGACAAAAGGAAGAGGAAAAAGGCTAAAATCATGCATGGAAAAGAAAAAACCAAGGAAGAAAACTACTGAATTCGGCACAAAAACACCAGATGTGAAGACACTGTAAAGAGTAGCATTGTTTAGGATAGAAGTTGCATTTGTTTACCTATATATTGTATTTGTTTTTTAGGATCATAGTGTATGCCTAAGATTTTTGTTTACCTAGGAATTTTATACGTTCAATAACATACTGTATTTTTTAACTTGCAACTATAAATTATCAAATTATAACTTTCATTTGTTTTTCTTGCCTAAGTACCAACCATTGTTTCACAAAATGTTATTGATATGGAAACACTGACTACAAACTAACTGATGTGTGATTATTTAGTTTAAAACTGTAATTTATTAACCTATGGATTGAATTTGTTTTCCTATAAGCTATGAAACCCAAAACAATAAACCACATAACATAACTAAAATGTAACTTGGTATTAATAAGCATACAAATATTACTTCTTAGCATTCAACATGCACTTGTTTCCCTAAAAGGGACTTGTAAATCACTGAATACACGTATAACTACTTAGCTTACACATGTAGTTTATTAACCTATCATTTTCATTTATTTTCCTATAAGCTTAGAAAATCAACACAATCAACCACATCAAATAATTCAAAATTAAACTTGGAATTAAAAGCATACAAATAGTACTTCTTCAAACTAAACATGCATTTATTTCATAAAACCTGCAACCTTACAAACAAATCCTAAAACTGCGTCTCAAATGCGCTCAACATATCACCCACAAAAACAATCAGTCACAAATCATCCAAATACACCTTCAACCTTAAAAACAACTCCTAAAACAGTGTCTCAATTGCGCTTAACATACAACTAACAAACCAGTCAGTCACAAACAAGTTGATTACAAATAATCCAACAACAATTTAAAGATGCTAAAGCTACAAATCTTCAAGTCCTTCAATCCCAAGGGAGAATGAAGGAATCATAGAACGAGTTTTTCCTCATGTATTTTTCAACTATCTTATCAACCCACTCATGTGTCCTTAGGTCTTCCATAATTTCTTGTGTCGTCTTGACATGAACAGGATCCTCAATTGTTGCGGTTGTGCCTTCATCCTGTGGTGTCGATTAAGGTTGTGGCTGCGGTTGTGGTCGCACAATCGGACTAGCATTTTCCCTCTCAAGGTTTTGAACCAACACGCGTGTAATGACCTCCATGTCTTGTTTGAAAACGAGGCAAGCCCTATTCAGAGGCTGACAGAGAAGAACAAATATCAGTCCAATAAAAAATCAGAAACTGTCTAAAAAGGAAATATGAACTACAAACTGCATTAGATTAACTAACATCTGCATTAGTTTTAAAACAACATGCACTAGTTTTTAAAAAAATGTAAAAAAAAGACAAAAAATACTTACATTGTTGGTAGCTATGTCAATGTCTTCATTGCTTATCACGCCATTAGGTATTCGATACGAAATAAATCCTGGCTCCTGAGCAATACCATCACATGCAGCAGTAGGTGTATGAAGCCCATCGTGGCCAATATTCTCATTACGATTTCCCTCTGATTGCTGCTGGCTACTTCTTTTATCTTTAGCCCTCTAATCCTTTGTCAAAGGAAAACCAGCTTCTACCATAACCCCCTTATCATAACCCATTTTTTTTCAAGATAATGAGCCATGTCAAGCAAAGATTTGTTCGACCAATGCATGCATAAGGGCAGTCTAGTAGGGTCAGACTGACCTCTAAAAGGAAACCTATAAATATAAGCCAGCAGCAATACAAACACACAACCGCCAACACAAGATGCGTCTCTTTTACCTGAATCAGATTTGAAGCTCTTAACACCCTCACAGAGACGATCAAGCACTAAGCCACACCAATCAACACTCTTAATGGTCCCAACATTTTCTAAAGCACTAACCAGCTTAAAATCAACCAAGTTTCTGGTAGTTGGCGCCAAGAAAGTACACATGACATATATAACAAAAAATCTCTTAAAGTGCTCACCACCATCACTTAGTCTGCCCAGCTCCTCAAAAAGATTAACATGAGAAATATTTCCATATGTATCAGTACCCAACTCATCTCTCCATTTATTCCTAATGTCCACATCTCTTGACAAACCCCTACCTTGCTCCTAACCAAACCAACGGCATAGCCTAGAATCCTAGGGATACAGAATATATCAAACACATCATCAGGAGTAACGATGTACCTTGAGCTAGATATTTCTTGCACACAGCCAACAAGATCAAACCTAGAACAAAAAATAAGAAGTCAGCCTAGAACAATTTGTAGTCAACATAAAACAGTATGAAATCAGCCCACATAATCAAACCTGTCAACCAACCAAGGCACAATTCCAAAAGGAATGGATGAGATGTCAAACACAAGAAGTCTACCAAAACCTATATCTTCCACATCAATCTTTTGGGCATGAGTGAGCGAGGCAATTAACGATTTTAGCTTCGAATGACAATAACTGGTTGAGAATTTCTTAGCAAACCTAAAATAAAATAAAATATAAAAAGTGTAAGCATACACGTCTTGAAAAGTGTAAGATTATTTGAGACTGTGAATAACAAATAAACACTGAATCTTATCAAAGGTAGAACCTTATGAAACAAGTACAGTTTATAATATATTAAAATAACATTGTAAACAAGGGAAATAACATGTACGTTTTACCCTTCTCATCAGTACATTTGACCACCTGCTTCTTCTTACGGTTGCACTGCTGTTTCGCAACTCTTTCTTCACCAGCAACCATTTTTCCTGACCCTGAAGCTTCACCAGCAGTACCGTCTGCTTTCCTCTTCAAACCAATTTTTTGGCCACTTCAACACCTTTCTTCACCTTCTCAGCAGACTCCTTCAAAACTCCACCAGATTTCTTCGCCTTTACATCACCTTTCTTCACAAAAATTTTTTAGTCTTTGTCTTCATGCCTTCTCAGCAGGCGACTTTGCAGCATGTTCTTCTGCCTTCCTTTTATTCTGTCCAGCAGAGGTCTCACATTGTTTACCCTTCTCCTTGCTCAACATATGAGGTGACAACCTCTCCTTCTCTCATTCAAATGAGACCACCACAGTAGGTCGAGCTTCAACACTCTCACCTACATCCACATTAGCTTCACCACCTTCACTATCCCGTTCACACGTAGCCATGGCAGCTTGCGCCGCCTCCACCTTCGCAACTAAATCCAAAATCCACTGATTTTCATTGATATAGTCTTTAATCATACTGTTCATACTGTCACATCATCACTGGACCCACCTTCACCATTATTCTCAACATTCTTAGAACAGCCCTCACCGGCAGGTACAACTTCCTCACTAACAGATTGAGTCTTTTTCCTATTCAAATCAGTATCATGCTCATTAAAATATACCTCAACTTCAGCATCAATATCTACTAAAGCATCCTTCCTCTCAGCATACCTTACAACTTCACCATCAATTTTTGCTGAACCATCCACACCATCAACACCCTTAACACCACCACCTTCAACACTAACATTAGCATCAACCCCTTCAACACCAGCACTAACATTATCAATCATCACATCCAAAACGTCCGTAATATCTTTCTTCACTACCCTAAAACCCCCGGCTTCATCAACACCAACTACTTCTCTACTCATTCGAACAACATCATTCAGCAGTGTGTCATAGTCAAATTCTTGACTTGATCCACCTTCACCCACAGTAACTAACTTAGACAAATGTTAGCCTAACACATACAAATCATAAGAAAATAAATACACATTATAAAACAGAGTCAAAACATATGAATCTGACATATAAATAAGAAAAATAGGATGAATAACTAATACATCTATTAACCTAACATATGCAACTCCTAAGAAAATAAATGCACATTATAACTAAACTACTAACATGCTGAAAAAATAAAGCATCTAACAAATACATATGTTACAATAACAAATGCAACTTCTAAACAATAAAATGTATGTTATAAAAATGACTCAAAACATACAGATCTGACTAACAAAAAAGTCAACAACAACAACTCATATGAATATCTGATTTACAAATAAAGTTTCTAAAAAGAGTCAACATCAACAAGACTGAAAAAACACATACACACACAACAATAACAAAAAAAGCGGGAAACTCAAAATATTGAAAATGGAAAACAGGAAGAATACGAACCAAGAGAAGAAGAAGGCTGAGACAACTTCTCAGCTTTAGGAAGAATAGCTTTCCCCTTCGCCCTACCCATGACTAGGTCAAATACACAAAAAAACCTTACATCAGAATCACGAACAACTACAAAGCAAAAATGGAAAAGAACAACAATGAAATTTAAAACCTAGAATATCAATCTTACCGAATTCAGGAGATTCTGGCGCAAACTTGAACAATGCAATTCCGCCAAGATTTCATGAAGAACGAAGAGCGAAATTGAAAAAATGAAAATTGGAGAACCCAGGAATTGAAGAACGAAGAGAGGAGAAGAGATGGCAAAACACGCGCAATAATGAGGAGACCTTCTAAACACGCGTGATAAATGATTGCAGTTTCCAAAAATTTTACTGCTAAAAGCTGCTGACAAAAGGAAAAGTAGGCATGGATGAAAATTAAAAATAGACAATCAGCTTTAATTAATTACTAGGTACCCCATTTTAAAAATAATTACAATATAAACCTCATTTTGCATATCAGTCTCTGGCCTGTCCATAAGCTTATGGACAGACCGCCTTTCCAGAGACTTACTCATGCTATAACTTAACTTATCAACGGTCAACCCTTGATTCCAAATATAAACATTGATAAGTAAGATTTTACCTTAATTAATCAATGGTATGAACATTTATAAAAGGTATGACTTCAACTAAGTTGCGGTCAACTCTTGCTTGACTTTCTATATAAACACTAATGAAAGGGTTTGGCTTCAACTAATCAACGGTCAACCCTTACTTGAATTTCCGTATATACACATTAATAAAATAATTTTAATTTAACTAATCGATGGTCAACCCTTACTTGACTTTCCATATAGAAGCACTAATAAAATTGTTTGACTTTAAATTATTGATGGTCAACCCTATATGACTTTCCGTACATAAACACTAAGAATTGGTGAACCTTCATTTGAATCTCTATATATAAAGTATAATATTAATGTTTGACTCTGATAGTTAAGGTTCTTAACTAATAAATGGTCAATTATTACTTAACATTCTATATATAAACAATGAGAAAAAGCTTGAACTTATTTAATTAACGATCAATTATTACTTAACTTAGTATATATGAATACTAATGTAACAATATGACTGTAACTAATAAATGACCAACTCTTACTTAATTTATCAAATTTACATACTAATTTTTTAATCTTCATACATCTATAAAAATATACGCAACAATATAAATTTGTTTTTAAATCATAATATAGATATAAAAATATATTTTAATATTTGATATTAACATTATATACTACAAATTTTGAATTTGGGAAACAAAATTTTAAAACAAAAGTAGGTACTTAGAATTTTTAAATATAACTTGTTACTCAAATTAAATTTCAGCCCAAACACATATTTAAAAGCCCAAAATATAGCACTCAAACCCTAATCCAAACTATATTTATAAGACCCAAACCCTAATAGCAATCTTTCCCCTTCTTCATTCTTCCTGCCTCCACACATTAGCCCCTTCTCCTTCTTCATTTTCCCACAACCACCGCGCCACTCTGCTCTCCGCCATCCTCCGACGTTATCTGCTGACCTCTGTCATTCTCCACCGTCCTCTATTCGTCCTCCGCCATCCTCCGTCCGGGTTCCTCCCGATTTGCCAACGCCAATAGTTTTGCCAGTGCCATCTCGTTCACCACCAGACTCGCCGGAGCCACCACGCCGATCACTTCTAGATTTGTAAAATGTTAAATATGAATATTGTTTATATGAGTTTGATTTGGAAATTGTTTATATGAATCTTTTTTTAATGTCATTTTTTTAAATTTTGGTTGCCGAATTTGAGTTACTGTATCTTGGTTATGAATTATCATAAAGTGGAACCGATGTCGGTTCCGTTTTGGATTTTTTGCATTTTAATCCTATTTTTATATGTAAGTGCAGAAATGACTTTGTAAAATTTGAAAATAAAAAAATTGACTTCATTGACCACAATTTCAACCGCCAAATTGGCCTAAAATCAGTGTAAAGACCATAATACCGCTAAGTTAATTTTTTTTAAAAAAAGATAAAAATACATAATGACAACTTTGGTCATTTCCTCTTCTTTCTCGAAAACCCTACCCTTCTCGGCCATCTTCATCCTGTGCCATCTTCAGGTGCAAACAGAGTGGGTGCTAACGATGGTGCGAACGGTTAGCAGGCTAGGCGATGGTGTGTTCAATTAGTGAGTGGGCGAGGGTTCTAGCGTAGTGGTGGTGCGAACAATAAGCGTGGTAGTGGGTGCGAGCGACGAGCAAGCATGGATTTGGTGTGTTCAATCAGTGAACGAGTGAGGGTTCCACCGTTGCGGTGGTGCGAACGGTGGATGAGCAAGAATTTCGTTGAGCAGGCGAGGGTTTTCGAGGGGGGGGGATGAGCAGCTAGGTCTCGGCGAAGGAGGTTGAGCGGTATGAGGTTAGGGGTTAGAGCAGAAGGTGGTGGGGTTGAGCAGTGCTGGGAGGCTGAGCAGCTAGATCTGGCGACAGAAGGATGACCGATAATGGTGGTTTTGGGTAGGGATCGAAGCAGTGGCGAAGGTCCGCTGAGGTTTGGGAGGGCACTTGGTCCTCACTTCCAAACACTCTTATTTATCCTAGATGTATTCACTCATTCATTGACATTTATTGCCTACGGGGAATGCTATCACTTTCCAATTGAAGAGCAACATTCATTAATTCTTAATAGTAATTTGCAAACGCAAACAACGATATTTTGCAAATCTTGTTGACAATCGCTTTAGGTAAACCACACCATAAATGTGTTTCATCAATGACACTTCACACGAAGGACCATAGATTTCATAACAACAATCCTTCTACTAAAGACGTAGTCATTTAACCTAACAAAACATTTATTAGGCTAACCCTAGAACAAATCATTTTCAAGGTTCAACCATTCTTTGCATCTATAGGACCATTATGAGAACAATTCACATTAACATACTTACCTAGCAAGAATCACAACACATTATACACAAGAAGTTTTAAATCCATGTTTTTGGATTTTCATGTCAAATGAGCTAAGAAATTGTACACTTTCCTAGCACCCTAATACTTCAATCATACAAACACTTCAAATACTCAAATAATCCATGGAAAAAATGAAGTAAAACATAGCATTAATGACACAATAAATGCTTCCCCATAAATGTTCATAAATAAGCAAAATCAAGAATCCCACTACATAGGTTTGGAAGTTTTAATCAATTGCTCCCAAGACATTAACTTAGCTACTAGAATCCATACTAATTAACAACAATCCAAACATAATCAAAGATAAAAAAAAGAGGAAAAAGAGGAAAAAACTTAGGGATTTGCTGTTTAGAATCGGGAAGAGAAGAAGTGAAGAGAGAGAGAGAGACAAGATAAGTGCTATTTATAGTACAAGAAAAGAACGATAAATCCTAGCCACCTGCCCTTCACAACTCATGACCATGTTAATCGCAAGTTGGGATGGTTGCCCAGAACCAAATTTTTGGTTTCCTTCTTCTTCTTGTCTTCTACCCTTCAATCCATTACACACTCCTTCACTCTTAAAGTCTTCAAATATTCAAAGCAAGTCTTCAAATCTTCAAAAGATGATCTTCAATGTTCTTCGGTCTTCAAGTCTCGATGTTCTTTCCTTGTCATACAAAATTCATTTTAAAAAAGGTAAAAGAGCGTAAAAATCGCTCTTACCTCTCCTAAGATAATTTCAAGGTAAATCACAAGCTCTTGATAACAAAAGAGCACAAAAGTGATCCCAAAAAGTTCCAAAATATGCACATAAAATGGACACATCACAATGATCCCAAAAAGTTACATGATATGCACACATTATGCACCTCTTCTCTTCAATCCATTACACACTCCTTCAACTCTTCAAGTTTTCAAATCTTCAAAGCTAGTTTTCAAATCTTCAAAGTCTTCAAAAGATGATCTTCAATGACCTCCTGTCTTCAAGTTTCGATGTTCTTTCCTTGTCACACAAAAGTCAATTACAAAAGTAAAAGAGCGTAAAAGTCGCTCTTACCTCTCCTAAGATAATTTCAAGGTAAACACAAGATCTTGATAACAAAATAGCACAAAAGTGATCCCAAAGGCCAAAAATATGCACATAAAATGGACACATCAAGCCTCCCTGCACTTAAACCTTACTCGTCCTCGAGTAAGAAGAGATTCAAGCACAAGAAGGAATTTACGTATCCATATCCTTAACTAATATTCTTCCAAATCGGTACCTCACAAAACTCTCAATATCACACATATCAAAGTTAGGATCAAATGAGAATTCACCCACAACCCCCATTTCTAATTCTAACCAACCATACCAACCTATCAATTCATTTGTATCCAACAATTCCAAATCTCGAATTGACAATCCCAATCCAAACAAAATGAAGTAAAAAACATGTATGAAGTTCAAATACATACTCCACTTTTATGCCAATATATCATCCCTAAAACGAAACATATCAACAATTAAAATTTTCAAACCTTACTTCGTTTTCCCCGCTAAATTACCCAATCCCAAGAGGTCTCATGATGTTAAGCTGCCTGATCCACCCATATAGAAACCGCAACCTTATGACTACAATGCCGACAAATGAGTGAAATCATAGCATTTTTCCTTTTTTCTCTCTTTCTCTAATTTTGCCTAGGAGCCCTTTCAGGTTTTCATCCTAACCACACATCATGTTTCTTTGGCTCACATATCACTTTTTTCCGTACATTTAGCTTCTCATTTTTCCTAGGTCGCCCTTTCGGGTTTTCGACCTATCCGGATCCCCATTGTTTCCTAAGTTGCCCTCTAGGGTTTTCAACATAGCGGGTTTCTTTTTATTTTTCTTTTTATTTCATTTTCTATTTTTTTCAAAAATTTCACTTTTTTGTGTTTTTCCGATCAAAAGTAGCAAAAAGCTTTCTAAATGTCAAAGCTAACAAAGCATCCAATTACATCACATGAAAAACATCCCAAAGCAAAGAAGAGATCCCAAACATCCAAGTCTAAGCAAAAAAAAGTCTAACCAAGCAGCGAAAGCAGTAAATACCCCTCCCCACACTTAAAACACTACATTACCCTCGATGTAGACAAAACAAGGCAGAAGCATACACAGCAAAGTATGGGGAGAGTAAAACAATAAGCTCATAATCAAGGATTAGATGGCCAAGCACCATCATCGGTATCCCTACCATAAGTCTGCTAATACTGCGCCACCCACTCAGTGTTCCTCTGGCGCCGCTCTCTTCACCTCGCTGCTCTAGTGTCGGTGCCTAATGCACCACCATCCTGCAGTTACATCTCTGGAAACTGGATGAAAGATAATCAATCTTCCCGTCTATCTCCATGAGGCTCCGAGAGACGAACATGTTATGCTTAACCTTTCCATGGAAACCGTGTTGGACTGTCTGCATTAGGTGCTCATAAAAATTGGGTGGAGGCTGTGGGAACTGAGGAGGCACATGATCCTCCTGCATCGACTCAGTCTCTGGTGGAGGCGATGGAGAATTTTGCTCACCCTGTGGCTCAATGAATAGTAAGGCACCCTCATCAGTTGGAGATGGAAGTGGGGGTAGGTTCTTGAGCTCTCGCTAAAAATCCACCCTACATGAAGTATCAGGTGCTATTGCCTAATCATGGATTGGCGTATCCAACTCTAGCTTGGTCATGTAGTGTTGAGGAAGTGTCATGAATGTGACATTCCCCGCGCCAGATACCCAGTGATAGATACCTCAGTTAGCTGTGGGCGCAATGAGGCTGAACTTCTCCATCCCTCTCAAGGTAATGAGGTATGAAGAATTCCAGCCCACACTTGGAAAATCAGCCACGGCCACGTGGCCTAAGTGCTATGCTAAATGGGTGATCATACCTCCCATAAAAATCTCTCCCATCTCCTTCTGTGCCACCTCGATGACCCTGGTCATCCATAACTCACCCCATCTCCTATATCGTTATCCCTCACTTGTCATCTGCCATAGGAAGTGGACGTCCAGTTCAGGCACGTTTGTCATCTTCGCCGAACAAAATAGTGTGCCCGCCAGGACTCAATGCACACATCTCAAAGCAGGATGGATGATCAAGTTGCTCTTGTCCTTGGAAAGTCTCATCCTCCTCGTCACGATAGACTAAAAGAGCATGTCCTCCTCAACAGGGCACATTTCGAGTGGTGGGTCTAATCGTGCCTAAATCTCAGCTGTGTCCCAACCAAAGGCATCCTCAACCTATGCCACCATCATCTCTCGAGTGATATCATCCAGGTGGAATTGAATGTACCTCTCGCAGGGCCCTCCACCCCTCATACTGCATACCCGTACGGTGTACAAGAACTCTAGTGTGTAGCGCTGGTAGGTGGGGGCACTCTTGTCCATGAAACCCTCACATCCTTCTTTGGCAAGAAAGATACAGACCGACTCTATCAGCATTGTTTGATCAATGAAAATCATCTCCTGGATCTTCAGGCGGCCAGAATGTCCCACCTATACGAATAAGACCTAGTAATCTGGGTCAAACCTAAGTACCGGTTAGGTACATGGTTCAACTCTGGAGCCGGTGGAGGTGGAGCGGCGGTGCTCGAACCTCATGTGGCTCTAACTCTCTTTTTTGGGGCCATGTCTAACAGTTACAACAAACGTGTCAAATGCACAAGAACATAAGCATATGGAATATTTTGGAATCACAATCATCCCAAAACTATTTTAGCTACATCACCAATTCCAAAATAACAACATTCAAGTCCAAGGTAAACTAGTCTAAGTATCTTTCATAGTTGCATATACAACAAAAAAGCAGGCCACATTCTATCATGCCAACATTTCCAAGACCATATCACAGGCCACAAGTCATGCACAACCAATTCCAACAATCACAACTTTGAGATTAACACATAGTTAACATTCACTTATGAATTCACTTATGATATTCTTTGCCCAAAAGCCTCATCAATATGCATTCAGTATGTTTTTGGCCAAACTATGTCATCATAAGCAATTTATATCAATTATGCATCAATATCATCCTATAGTCAAAATCTCAATCAATCAAAATCATAACCAAAATATCCACAGGACTCAATCAATTCCAACAATCAATATCCACCATTCCATAAAATATCCAATGAATCATTCATAATTAAGTCCAACAGTCCCATAACTTGAAAGTTTATACAAATCCTCACATTCATAAATATTGAAATTTAAAAGCACGGTTGTGAAGAAATAGAATAACTACACACATATTATCAATCCTACAAAATTCACAATCTTAATATGATCAATTCAAGCATGTTAAAGTGAGGGATTTTGCCACTTGGATGGGTATTGATAGGAAGGAAGCAAGCTCACAACAATTCTAGCCTTAATGAGGAAGAATTTGAGAAATCCCCAAAACCTAGGGTTTCGGAATCCTTCACGATGGGGCTGATTTGTGGGTGTTTGTGGATGATTGAGAGGTCAGGGATGATGGGGTAGGGATTTGCAGCTGATTGGAGGTGGATTGGTGGCCGGAGATGTTGAGGAGCTGTGGTTAGGGTGGTGGAGAGATGGTAAGAACGGCGGAGGGAGATGGAAGAATGAAGAAGGGGAACTGTTCTGCCCATTTTTTAAAGAAGGCTTTGCATGCTCGTCATGATTCGCGAAGCCTTGGTCATGACTCGCGATGAGGAAGTCAAACCGGAAAAATAGTCAACATAGTCTTCGCGAGTCGCGAAGGACGTGGCCGCGAATCGCAAAATCTTAGATCTGTAAGCCTTAACTTTAAAAACACTTCCTAATTTCATTGCGACGTGCGATGAGTCCATCGAGAGTCATGACAAACAGTCATGACGAGCGGTAATTTTGTTGCACCTTGCAAAATCTTACACCCGAAAGCTTAATTTTTCCTAAGTTTTCCTGATTTCGTTGCATTGTGCGATAGATCCATTACACCCCGCGATGATCCATCACGATGTGCAACGCTTTCATCGCAAGTCACAAAATGTTAGAACTTGGAGCTCATTTTCACAATCATTTCTCTTATTTATCGCACTGTATGACGAGATCTTTGCGACTCTCGATGGCTAGCCCTGCCTAGTACCTAGAAAATGTTCAAATTTACTACATGTCCAATCATTTCTTCCTTCCTCCATGCATTTCTCCCTCCATCAATCCAATGCCATGCACCTCAATGTGGTACAAAATCATGGAAAAACACAGTCGTGAAAGGAACAAAACAAAATGATTAAACTAACGACAAAAACTCAAATTTAAACAACAACGACGTAAAGTCACGAATGATGATCCGGACGATCAAAGCCAAGTTTATTTAACATTATCGGCATGACTTACTCCCTTCCTTGGAGTTATTCACAAAATGACCCGAAGTGCTTGGTCTCTTTTCCTCGATCTAGGTCAAAACATTTGGGATCCACACCATCCCCCAACAAAAATTTTCTCATATAGCTTAGGGTTTCTTCATGTAGCCTCAACATTTCCAATAACTCACCTTTTTGTTCCATGGCGATCTCAATCAAGTGAGCATTCAGGGGTTTCTCTCCTTCTCTAAGGGATGTACATTTAAGAACTTTTGGTGGTGGTTTGCACTCTACCACCAAAGTCTTCTCAAGAGAAGGAGGGAAGCCCACCCTTATTGGCTTACCCGTGGACACACAAAAGGTGTTGGATGTTGTTTTCCCAAGAAGGCATTACCATTGTTGTTTTCCTTCAAGTTACTACTTACAACATTTGTAATCAAAACATCACTCAAAGCATCATCTATGGCAACATTCAAGGAACTACCATCATTGGGCTCAAATACATCTTGCTTTTATATCATCGATAACTTGGAAAAATGGTATCTACTAGGATGATCAATAGAATTATTAGTGTTAAATTCTATCTTCAGTCCGTTAAAATCTATGGTTAAAGTTCCTTTATGCACATCAATTATTGTCTTTGAAGTCTTTAAAAATGTCCTACCTAAGAGAATAGGTTTAGCACTATTTCCACCTTCCATGTCAAGAAAATAAAAATCGATGGGGAATGTTAAAGAGCCCACTTTCACCAACAAATCCTTCACAATACCTTTTGGGTATGTGCTAGAGTGATCGGCTAGTTGGATAACAACCTAGGTTTTGTGCAAAGTGCCTAGATCTAGACTTTCATACAAGGAATATGGCATCACATTAATGGAAGCACCTAATTATAGCATGGCCTTGTTAATACATTTTCCTCCTATCTTACAAGGGATTGTAAACATTCCTGGATCATCACATTCAGGAGGCATTTCATCATCAAACATGGCGGAGGCATACTCATTCTTTCCACCCTTTTTCTTACTCTTCAACTGTTGTTTCCTATTAAAGGTACACAATTCCTTAAGAAACTTAGCATACCTAGGAATTTTATTTATAGCATTTAAGAGTGGAATATTTACCTTGGTCCCCCTATCCTTTAATGCCTCCAAAAATGGTAGTTCTGGCACATAGATAAGGATCTCCACCCCTTTTGACTTCTTTTGGGGTAGGGATGAGGTTTTGGGATTTGATCCCGGTCTTGGCACGAAGGTTTCCACCTTGATTTATTCCCCTTTGCTCTCCTTCTTCTAGGCCAACTGCTTGACCTTCTTTTCAAGGTATTTCTCCTTTTAAATCACCCACTTAACAACAATCTTTCCTTGAGGCTCTTTCACTTCCTTCCCACTCCTCAATGAGATTGCACTCACATTTTGTCGAGGGTTGATTTCTGGTTAGAAAGGAAGTTTTCCCTTTTGCTCGTGCCTCAATCTGATTCATAATGTGTGCTGGTCACTTGGTTTTTCCTAAGTTATGAAATTGAAAGAAAAGTAACTTGAAAAGCAAGGGAACAATGCTAATCATGCAACAGCTAAAATGATGACTAAATCAACCAATAAACGGAGCCTTGGGGCAATTGATCCTCACTTCCAAACCTCTTATAGATCCTAGATTCATTCACTCATTTATTGACATGTATTTCTTACAGGGAATGCTATCACTTCCCAATTAAAAAGCAACTTCATTCTTCAAAGTAATTTTCAAATGCAAACAGCATTTTGCAAACCTCGTTGACAATCACTTTAGGCAAACCACACCATAAAGGTGTTTCATCAATGGAATTTCACACGAAGGACCATAGATTTGATAACAGCAAGCTTTCTACCAAAGTCATATTCATTTAACCAAACAAATCATTTATTAGGCTAACCTTAGAACAAACCACATTCAAGGTTCAACCTTTCTTTTCAACTATAGGACTATTATGAGAACAATCCACATTAACACACTTATCTAGCAATAATCACAACACATTATACACAAGAAGTTCTAAATCCATGTTCTTGGATTTTCATTTCAAATAAGCTAAGAAATTATACTCTTTCCAAACACCCTAACACTTCAATCATACAAACACTTCATATATTTAAACAACTCATGACCTAAATGAAGTAAAACATAGTATTAATGGCACAATAAATGCTTCCCAATAAATTTTCATAAATGAGTAAAATTAAGAATCTCACTACATGGGTTTGGAAGCTTCAATCAATTGCTCCCAAGAGATTAACTTAGCTACTAGAATCCATACTAATTAACAACAATAATCCAAACATAATCAAAGATAAAACAAGATGAAAAAGAAGGAAAAACCTAGGGATTTGCTGTTTAAAATTGGGAAGAGAAGAAGTGAAGAGAGAGAGAGAAGATAAGTGCTATTTATAGTACAAGAAAAAGGAGAATAAATCTTGGCCACATGTCCTTCATGACTCGCGACCATGTTCATTGCGAGTCGCGATGGATTCCTAGAAAAGAATTTCCGATTTCCTTCTTCTTCTTGTCTTGTACCCTTCAATCAATTACACACTCATTCACTCTTCAAGTCTTCAAATCTTCAAAGCTAGTCTTCAAATCTTCAAAAGATGATTTTGGTTGTTTTTGTTGAATAATGGGTGGTGTAAGGGAGGGAGGTCAATATTGTGATAATGATAGTAATTGTGAGCAGGGTGGTGGTGGCTTGGTGCTTAGCAAGGAGTGGTGGCGCTCGACGATAATCGGTGATGATGGTGGTGGTCAGCAGCGACAATGCTCATGTTTAGGGTGTTAAAGATGAAGAAGAAGAAGCCTAGGGGGTACAATGGTCATTAGAATTTAAGTTTTAAGGTTAAGTGAATTTAGCCAATGTCTGAATTTCTTTAGTCAACACCAGAATAGTGTAATTTGGGTATATCTGCACAATTGCTAAAAAAACTTAGGGTTAATTTATCACTTTCAGATTTTATAGGGTTATTTATGCACTTTCAAAATTTAATAGGGTTATTTATGCACTTTTCCCATTAAAATAATAATGGTACCGGTGTTGAAACACCATCGGTTCATGGTGTCTGTCTTTCTTACATCAAGTACGACGTCGCATGCTCTGTCGATCATAAAACCTTTTACCTTGGTTTTTTCATGTACGACGTCTTACGCGTTGTCGGTCATAGGCTTTTTACCTCATTTTTATTTTGAAAAACCGAGGTAAAAACTTTTTACTACACCTACATTTATCTTGGCTTTTTAGGGATGAAAACCAAAG
Organism: Rubia yunnanensis; assembly: GCA_037428765.1. Taxonomy (NCBI): domain Eukaryota; kingdom Viridiplantae; phylum Streptophyta; class Magnoliopsida; order Gentianales; family Rubiaceae; genus Rubia; species Rubia yunnanensis. The sequence continues at coordinate 29,069,078 of CM075070.1, forward strand.
TAAAAACCCTTGCAGAACCAAGGTAAAATGTGTTGTTTCTTATACTGTGTTGGTGATGAAGTGCATGAGGAAAATACTGAGGATGATGTGCATGCAAAGAGGAGGTTCATTGTTGAGGATGAGTTTAATTAGAAGGAAGTTTCTCAAGATAATGTGAATTTTGCTAACGATGAGGTTCATTATGAAGTCCCTGAACCTAATAATGATGATGATGAGGTTCATGATGAAGTTCATTATCCTAAAAATGATGAAGATGAAGTTAGATATGAAGTTCCTGAACCTAATAACGATGTTGATGATAATGAGGTTGAGACGACTAAGGATATAGAGGTTGATGGCAAGTTGCAGGCTGAGAAAGAGAAGAACAAGAACAAAAAGGAAGTTTTGGAGAATGAGAAGAAAAAAATACCATGTGGGACATAATAAATTATCGAAGAACTCCAAGAATCAGTCCTTTGATAGACAGAAAAAGATGATGATGAAGAAGGATATGGTGGGTAATCCCGTGATGGAGAGCATGAGGAGAGAGTCACTAAGTATGGTTAAAATGGGAAGACTGATGTCGTGGATAAGGAAACTTCGTCCTCCAGAAAAGAAAAGGGTTTAGCTGTGGAGAATTACGAAGGGGGAAACAAACTTGGTCATACCAAACAACAGTGCAAGCAGGTGAAAAAGCAATTTGTCGAATGTGTTGATAATAAGGGCAACATGTAAGTTTTTTGTCTTTTTAAAAATTTTTAATTCATTTTTGTTATAATATGTATTTCTTTTACTTAGATGTTGCATTATTTAGATTTTAGTGTGTATTAGTTATAATATTGTGTGTGACTGGTTGTGTCTTTTTTTATTAGATTTGCATTTGTTTACTAAATGTTGTATACAGTTAAACCTCTATAAATGAATACTCTTGGGACCAGGAAAAAAATATTCGTTTAGCGAGATTATTTATTTATCGATAAATGAATATATTATTCATTTATCGATAAATGAAATTTTATTCATTTAGATAGTATTGAAGAAATTATATTAGTAATACATGAACTGTATGTATGTGGACTAAGTACAAAAATGTACATATGTACATTGTATTTGAGACTACTAATAAGATAGTATGTACTGTATGGAATATCTAGAGTCTTAGAAAATGTATCTAACCTACACTACAAACTACAATATGTATGTGGACTAAGTACAAAAATGTACATATGTACATTGTATTTGAGACTACTAATAAGATAGTATGTACTGTATGGAATATCTAGAGTCTTAGAAAATGTATCTAACCTACACTACAAACTATATATAGTTCTAAAGTATTGGTTTGGTAAGTAATTCATTCTATAGTACCATATCTTTCTTAACATTCAATTTGATGGCTTCCAATCAAAAGCCAAAGCCATCAACAAAAACATCTTTGACTGATAAGATAAGGAGGGTCATATGTGAGCATAAGAAGGAACATCCAACACTTACGCAAAAGGATATGCAAGCATGGATGAAGGAAAAGTTTGGTTTGGATTCTAGCCAAACCACAATATCAAACGGAACTACTTTCTACAACACGAGCAGAATACTCCTAAAGTTTTGTTTGCGCTAGGAAAAATCAAGGATGAGATGAATTTTGGTGGAAAAAAGTAAAAACTATAGACTCCTTTTTTGTAAAAGAATGACTTATTGTATGAACATTGTTGATTGAAAAAAAACTATTTTAATATATATATATATATATCTAATGAAATGTGATGATTATTCATTTATATTTACATAGGGTCTTTAAGGATTTCAAGAAAATTATTCATTAATGCATTTAGCAAGGTTATTCATTTAGCCCCTTAGCCCAAGTCGGGACCGGAAAAAATTATTCATTTGTCGAACATTCATTTATCGAGGTTTAACTGTAGTTAGCATTCAATGTGTAGAAGTTTGTAATACTGTGTGAGTGCTATATTTTTTATTAGACATGTATTTTCCTTACTTATATGTCGTATATATAAGTTAGCATTAAGGGTAGTAGCTATTTATACTTTGTGTGACAGTTGGATTCCTTTTGTTGCTGTTTGTTTATCTTTAATTACAAACTGCATTTCTATACTTACATGTTGCATACGATAGCATACACTGTGCAGTAGTTATACTTTCTTTTACTGGTGGATTTAATTTTTATTACTGCATCTATTTACCTAAATGTTACATTAGTTAGATTTCAGTTCGTAGTACTAACTTATCTCGGTGTAACTGCTGGCTTCTTTTTTTGTTAGTTTTTTTTATTTTTAATCAGCTTTTTATCTCTAGAGCAGAAGGAGGATGTCAAAGACAACGATTTTGGTGGGCTACTGATCACCAATTCCAAATCATAGCTTTCCCTACTGGGATCATACCTTGGTCGAGAGGTTTGATCATGTTGGGTGTGTTCAATAAGTTGCCAACCACAAATACATAATTAATCCTAATGATATGTATGATATTGTTTGTATTTTGATGATTTCTAGATGTCCCGTGGGCGTGGTAATAATTAATAACAGGGGTTTGATGACGATTATTGAAATTAGAGAAAGGTGGAGATCGAAGTTGAATGCTTAAAATTTTGGTAACATCACAAATTCAAACCTTTTGGATGAGATTAAGAAACTTAGTGGAGGTGGTGATGTGTTCAAAAGGTATTTTGTGATATTATGTGTACTTTTGTAGCTCCAACTACGAGAAACATTGTGGACATGAAGCTTATTGGTGCACCAGGAAATGTTGGAATGATTAAAGATTTTGATTGGTGTAGTCTTGTCTTATACCATCTCTCTCAAGGTGTTGGGAGTTTCAAGTCTGGAATAAAAAATATATCCTCAGTTAGTGGTTGTATTTGAGATCTTGTTTTAGTTCATCTATAGATTTCCTTTTAGAGGTCATCTTGACTCTATTAGAGTGTCATTATACGTGCATTGGTCCAATCTAACCTTATTAGAGAGGGATCTGGTGCTTGAGAAGTTGGGATATGACAGAGGGGTAATGGTTCAGGTTGGGCATCCTTTGACCAAAGATGGGAGATTGAAATTAAAATGCACAGTTGAATATGAGAGAACTGGTACCTCGAGGTTTAATACTCCCACTCTTAATGCTCAGGAGTCATGGTTCATCAGGTACCCCATTCCAGTTAGGATGTTGTCAAACGAGAGCATTGATAGAGCTCCTACAAGTGTAAGTGTTTGAGAACGTTTAATCTTCATTTGTTTATTTAAAATATTGCATAAGTTGGAATTGAGTACGATGTAGTTACTGATACTGTGTTGACTTTCTTTTTGTTGTTGATTGTTACATTTAGTTTCTGACAAGTATTTGATCTGCATATTTTTTACCTCAATGTTCCATATGGTAGCATTCATTTGTGTAGTAGTTACAAATACTATGTGTGACTATTGACTCTCTTTTTTTAATTACTAAAATATTGCATGAGTTACCAATCAATGTGCTTTTGTTTGTTTATGTATTTTTCTGGGGTTTGTGATTTAAGCGTGCAATATTAAGTGTTGTTAAATTGTGTTCTGCGAGTTAATTTGTGTATTTTTTTATTTCAAACACTCCACCCCTCCCAACAAAAATGACCTTTTTTTTCCTCTGTCCCAACAAAAATAACAAAGAATATGTTGTTAAATTCTCAATGTCATTTTTAGCAACTTTAAGACCGGGCCCACTACTTTCCCAAAATATCTCTACTTTTTCACAATTATTCATTGTCATATCAGCTTGTATAAAAGAGTGAACCAAAAGCAATTCTGTCATTTTTTGCCGGGACGGAGGTAGTAGTAATTTATAGGTACGGTGATAGAATCTTGTGCTTTTTTTAAAAAACGGGATAAGGAGATCGTCATTCAAAACTTGGTGAAAAATCTGGAGAAAGCAAATGCAAGTTCAGTTGTGCGACAGAATACCAACGAAGATTTTGACCCTGTGATGACGACTCAGGAGGTGATGGATGATCTAAGGACTCACGAATTGATTGACAATATGGTGCATAGTATATGAAGAACACTCGAAGATCCTTGGCTACATTTTCTCATGGAGTTGAGGGGATTGATAATATAAACTTAAATGGTTGAAGATGATGGTTGCAAATTTAGAAACTATCATTTGTAATTGTGATGATTTTCGTGGATAATTTAAAATTAAGATTTGATTCTATTTGGCTTCCTTTTACTGTCACTATTTCTTCAATACTTTCAGTGTAGAAGCCACTTGAGAGAATAATGTTCAAGTATGTATGTAGAGCTATGTGTTGGTGTTTTAAGAAATACAAGCGTTTTAAGTATGATTGGATTCGAGTAGTTGTGAGCTCGGGATGTTAAAACAAGTTTGGTGGTGTGGAGTGCACACTTGTACAAACTTTCTACGAGCTTACTGTGTGGAAAAATGTACATTTCAGAGTTCATTATAATTCTGATAACTACGGTACACTGGATGATGAAAATGTAATTATTTAGGTGGAAAGATACATTGTTTTAGAATCCATTTCTGATAACTAGGATACATTGAATGTGGAAAGTATAATCATTCATGTGGAAAGATGCATTGTATAACAGTTGTATCAGAGTGGTGCATCGTAACCATGGTGGCATATAACCCACAGATTCCACGATGAGTAGCATCTTTTCGGGACATCTTAAAATTGTATCAGAGTGATGGATCGTAAGCGTGGTGGCCTATAACCCACAGATTCTACGGTGGGTAGTATCTTTTTGGGACATCTCCTATATAAACATGCGTATGCATGCATAGAAGCACAAGTGAAAACCTTAGAATTTTCAGATTTACTCAGTCACTCAAAACCTTTCTTGTAATTTCAAGCCTAGATCAAGAGATTGTTTTGTCCTCGAGGAGAATTTGTGTAACCCAAGGCAGTAACTGGGTCGAATAATTCTTTTAGGAAAGCGTATGTTAACTCACTCAAATCGATATCCAAGTTCCATTACACCAAAGTTCAACAAACACATAACATTTAACAGAATAAATGTTTATAAATTTACTACTATTTCTTCCAAAAGCCAAACCGCTGTTTGTTTCTTCCAACATTCTACATTTTGAGAGGAAGGTTTGCCAACGAGTGTTTGATTCAGCACTGCATTGTCTGTCAGCAAGTCCACATTGATTCACTTGAAGGGATCAACCATTTTATGCATTTGGCTAATGAACGAGATGAGCTTGTTTCCTAATCATTAGTTACTGATCTTTTCACTTTTGGCTACATTTACCAAGATTTATCATTTGTTTCCTAATCATTTTTGTGGTGGCTTTAGATGTACTTCAGTTTACTTATGAATTTTTGTTGGTTTCTTAATTTCCTGAGTTGTTTTCATCTTTATTTAGGATTTATTTCTCTTTTCAATTTATATTTTTATAATTTGTTTCCACTACATATATCATGCCAGAATGATCCAAACGTTTATAATTTGTTTTTTAATCGCTCCAAATGTTTTATTCCAGTTCCAAAAGACTAACTGTTATGCTTAAATTTGCAGAAAGCCATATTAATGCAGGCTGAGTTTATTGTAGGCATCTATCATAAAAATTCTTTCCTTCCAGGCCTTTTTCTGTTTATTTTGAAGGTTTCCCCAACCTGCTGATTTCTGAAATTTTGGTGTCATTTTTATGGGTTTCTACTTTCTAGTTCATATTTGTCTCTACTGCAGGATTCTCCCCGATTACGCATAGCTAATTTTTTACTATTGGCGTATGGTATTCTGACACGTTCAAGGTTTAGATATCTTACTTGTTTACTATTACTTCAAATTGGTCGTCAAAATAATCTTGGAGACTAGTATATAAGTCGAACTTACGTGTGTAGTTGAAGTATTCTGGTCCTATTACATATAGCTTAGTTACCCTTCTTATTGGTTGTTACTGGTCGCATTATTAGATCCGGTGTCACTGGTTCGTGATCACAACATGAAGCAAAAGTTAGGAGAGTTCCGCGTTTCTGTACAGACTAATAATAAAGAGTTGTATGTTGAGTCAATATTTGGTATTCAGCTTGGATCACGTTTCGACCTTTGTGGGCTTGATAGAAATGAAACAAGGGAAAACTGAGATATTTTTTGGGAATGATTATCTGTGTGATATTGATTGAATGATGGGTAATTTATACCAAAATGTACAAGATATGACTAAGGTAACTAGTAACCAATACAACACAAACTCTATTACACTATTACTCCCCCTCAAGTTTGTGCATGAAGATCGAGAATGCCCAACTTGAAACTGAGATGTAGGAATGCCGCTCGTCCTAGTGCCTTAGTAAACATGTTCGCTGGCTACTCCGAAGTGGCTATGTGATGAATAGAAATGGTAAGCGAAGACACTAGATCACGAAAAAGATAACAGTCAATCTTGATATTCTTGGTTCGCTCGTGAAACATCGGACTAGCCGCGATGTGGAAAACAGCCTGACTATCACAATGTATGCGAACCAGATCCAAATGGTGAATTCCGAGCGAGCGGAGAAGCGAGCGAAGCTAGAGAATCTTGCAACAAGCGTGTACCATAGCTCTGTACTCAGCCTCAGCAGACGAGCACGATACAATGTGCTTCTTCTTGGTCTTCCAAGAGATCGGTGACACACCTAGAGTGACAAAGTAACCAGTGATAGAGCGACAAGTGATAGAACAGGTTTCCCAATCAGAGTCACAATAAGCAGTCAAAGCTAAACTGCTATCTTGAGAAAGAAATAGACCTTGAACTAGGCTACCTTTGATGTAATGAAGAACACGAAGTGCAACATTCCAATGCTCCAACTTTGGCTTCTGCATGAAATGAGATAGAGTATGAACTGCGAAGCTGAGTTTGGGTGAGTGATAGTCATATAGACTAACTTGCTAATCAGACGACGATATTGGTCTGGATGATCATAATTCGGACTAGTAGCATTTGCAAGATTATGTGTTGGGTCCATATGCTAAGCGACTGGCTTTGCTCCAAGAAGACCAGCCTCGACGACCACCTCCAGGGCATACTTGCGCTGAGAAACAAAAAAGCCAGAGGGGATTCGCACAACTTCGAGGCCCAAAAAATATTTGAGACTACCGAGGTCCTTCATATGAAAGCAGGAAGACAAGTATTGTTTGAAAGTAGAGATGGCGGTGGGGCTATCACCTTCGATAATCAAGTCATCGACGTACACCAAGACATGAAGAGTGTGACCAGCTCGGCTGAGACTGAACAAAGAATATTCTGCATAGATTTGTTGAAAACCATACAGACGAAAGACCTGTGAGAGCTTGGAGAACAAATTTCGAGGAGCTTGGTGGGGACCATAAAGAGACTTGTGGAGATGACAGACTTGACCAGTTAATGCTTTAGAGTACCCCTGTGGTGGAGATATGAAAACCAACTCATTCAGATCACCGTGAATAAATGCATCATGAACGTCCATTTGATGGAGTTCCCAACCACGAACTGCAGTCACTGATAAGATTGTACAAAACAGTGACCATCTTAGCGACTGAAGCAAAAGTTTCATTGAAATCAATGCCTTCTACCTGACGATTACTGAGCACAACAAGGAAAGCCTTGTAACGTTCTATGTCTCCGTTCGACTTATACTTGATACGGTAGACCCACTTGCAGCCAATAGGTTTCTTGCTAAGAGGAAAAAATGTGAGTGACCACGTGTTATTTCTCTCAAGAGCATTGAGCTCTACTTGCATGGCATGTCGCCAACATGGCTGATGCACGGTCTCAGAAAAATGAGTCGGTTCGTGCCCAAAGTGACAGCCGCAAGAAAGTGGGAGTGAGCAGGAGTGAACCTATGAGAAGAAACAAAGTGGCTGATAGGATATGGAGTTTACAACGAGGCCGAGTTTGATTGTGGAACACCTGTGAGAGCGGAGCTGTATACAAAATCCTTGAGAAAATTCCTCGGCCTGCGATCGCGGGTGCTTCGTCCAACCTCTGGACGTGGTGCCTCACAAATCACCTCAGGCAAACCCTCATGGTGCTCGATTTGGAATGGTGAGCTTGACTCTAGCGACTGCTCAGACTTCCTCTAGCTCCGTGCTACGTGCTTCTGGGAAGAGCTCCCACTTGCTGGGGAGGCAGGAAGCTTCGAAAGGTCAAAGACAGGATTGAGCCTAAAACGGAATGATGTTTTCGAAAAACACCCTATTGCGAGAGAAGAAAAATTGACCGGTTTCGAGATCATACAACTGCATACCATGTTTACACTAGGATAACCCATGAAAACACATTTGCAACCACGAGCAGCAAACTTATTAGTTTGTCGAGGAAGAACCGGAGCAAAACAAAGACACCCAAAGACACGCAAATCAGAAAACTTGGGTTCACACTGAAATAGCAGATGAAACAGAGTCTTAGTTTGGAGAACTGGTGTTGGAGTGTGATTGATTAAAAAAATCAATCAGAACACATTCACCTCAGAACTTAATGGGAAAAGAGGCTTGAAAATGCAGAGCATGAGCCACGTTTAAGTGGTGGCGACACTTACACTCCGTTCTTCCATTTTGTTGGGGAGTGTAAACACATGAAGTCTCATGAGCAATGTCGTGAGTAGCAAAATAATCCCTCAGTCCTAGAAACTCTGTACCATTGTCGGATAAAAAATGGTGAACTGAGGACTTAAACTGGTAACAGTCAAAGCACAGAAATCCATGATCAGACGTGGAACTTCTGACTTAGATTTCAGTAAATAAACCCAAGTAGCACGATAATAGTCATCAACAATCGTAGCAAAATAAGTAGCACCACAAGAAAAAGGAGTACGATAAGGACCCCAAATGTCACAGTACACAAGTTCAAATAAATGTTGGGATTTATTAGAACTTAAGGGAAAAACAACTTGTGTTTGCTTGGAACTGAAACAAACATCACAAGGTACAGTGCTAGAAACTGAATCAAATAGAACAGACAAAGAAGATGAAACTGCGTCTGAAGGGTGACCCAGCTTCTTATGCCACAATTCCACTGAGTACTTCTTCTCGGGTTTGGACGCATGGCATGCGTGTGCGGCAGCCGAGAAATTCCACAACCAGTAAACCCCACTTCATTGCTCACCCACACCAATCACTGTCTTCGAAGTGCTTTCCTGAAGTACACACAACTGATCGGTTAAGAAAGTGAAACATTGATCCTATAGAAGCAACATAGCAAAGGAGAGAAGATTGCACTCCAAAGTTGGGAAATAAAGAACATGATCAATTCTGGCAGACTGAGAGAATGCTAGAGAACCTTCCTGAACAGCTATAACAACACGATTGTCCAGAAGTTTAATAAGAATATGTGCAATATCAATCATATCATGAAGCAAGGCTAGATTACCCATCATATGAAAAGAGGCATCAGTGCCGAGAATCCATAAAGAATGCTTACTAGTAGCATCAATGGAAAGAGTGTTCATGGAATTGTACATTTGCAAGACAGTCTACCATTGATCACGGCTAAGATTCGGACCACGAGCCGCCTACTTTGGAAGGGAGACAACATCAGAAGTTGTAGTTTACTGATGGGCCGATAGGGCGACGCCGCCACCTGGAGATCTATGGTCGTGACCAGCCCCATGCCTGGCTGAGCAGTGGACAAAGCCTTCCAGGACACTGTGGATCTTCCAGCAATGAGAAACATCGTGGTCGAGCTTCCCGCAGTGAGTGCAAGAGGGCCGGTTAATGGTGGACTTCTCCTGCATCGATGGAGCTAACTGGTGCTACGGAAAAATAAGCTTAGCCTGAGCAGCGAATGCCATACCATCAGACTTTGTGTCGCGTTCATGCATTAGGGTCTTGTGGCGTTCCTTCTGAACAACAAGAGCGTAAACCCTATTAAGAAAAGGCAGTGGTTCCTACGCCATAATACTGGAACGGAGAGTCCAAAAAGTGTCATCGAGTCCAAGAATGAACTGATGAAGGTGCTCGACATCATGTTTGGTGTGAAGCTTGGCAGTGATATTACTCGAACAATTGCTGCAGTGATAGGTTTAAAGGGGGACATATGTTGTGACTCGTCCCAAATATTCTTGAGAGCACTATAATACGTAGTGGCAGATTTTCCACCTTAGAGATAGTTTGCCAAATCTACGCAAAGCTGGAGAAGACGAGGGCCATTACCGACAGATAAGCGATGGCGCAATTATTCCCAGAGCTCAAAAACAGTTTCAGGATAGGTTATAGGAGATCGCAGTGAAGGATCAATGGATTGAACTACCCATCCAATCAACATTGAGTTAACACTATACCAGTCATCCAAATTAACATAGGTGATATCAACCTGAGAAATTTGACCAGCAATGAAGCCCAACTTACGCTGAGCCTTGAGTGCGTTCTTCATCGAGGTGGTCCATTCCTGATAGTGTCGCTCTTGAGAACAACCGAACAGAGAGACAAGCCCAAATGGCATGAAGAATGAATATAGAATGGAGATGAGTGATTAAGAGAATGCAAAAGCAGCTGAGGGCCGAGAGCATCATCAACCAACAATGGAGGAGGTGGCACCGTCGGTATGACGTTGCCAGCTGGAGTCTGACAGGGGGGGTTGAGTGTGCTTCCGTGTTGCTTATGGTGAGTTGGTGGTGGCGGAAATACACTATGGTAGGTTGGGGTTTGGAAAATTTTTGGTTTCAGAGAGTAGGCTCTGATACTATGAAACAAGGGAAAATTGAGATATTTTGGGAATGATTATTTATGTAATATTGACAGGACGATGGGTTATTTGTACCCAAATGTACAAGATATGACTAAGGTAACTAGTAGCCTATTACAACACAAACTCGATTACACTATTAAGAAATCCTACAAGACAGCGAGATAAGAGTCAAGCAGGCTAGCGCAGTGTTGGGCCTGCTTCGACGATCAAGTCAGTCGTGAGAGTCAATCTAGAGTTTTTAAGAAGCATGTCTGAGAAGTAGGAAAGTAATTATACCCTTTCACTATCACATGAACCTCCCCCCCCTTTAGCACCGGTTTTTTTGAAAAATAAAAACCGGTGCCTAAGTTACCGATGAAACGGTTTCACCCGTTGGAAGAAAATCGATGCCAAATCCCTACTTTTAGCACCGGTTTTTTTGTTAGTACCGGTTTTTAAACCAGTGCTAATACGTAGCACAATAGCACCGGTTTTTTTTGTTAGCACTAGTTTTTCAATCGGTGTTAATTTTAGCAACGACAACGACTAAAAAAATCCCTTCCTCTGAAAGCGGCAGCGTGCTGCCGCTTTCAGAGGAAGGGAAAAAGATCCAAAATTAACAATTTAGTAGGATATTAGTTTAATAATAAATTAACTTCACAAAATTGATAATATAGAAATAAAACCAAAAAAAAGTTATGAAACAAAATTAATAATCTATGAGACTAAACATTGCAGCGGAGACCTGGGAGAGGAATCAATCTCACCACCACCGGCACGACACCCTCACCTCGGCACAGCAGCAAACCAACATTCACCAATTAAGACTCTACATGCACGAGAAAATCACAAAAAGACTCTACATACAAAATGACTAAAATAATTCAAAATATTTAGATATTAGCGAACCGTGGGTTCTGTGCGTCGAAAGAAAGTATCCAAGGCTTTGAGTAGGAAGACGAGATGCCACGAAAAGGCTAAGCCGGAACTCTCATCGGAGAAGCCTATAAAAAAGCTACATTTCAGTATAGGTCTTAATTACAACTAAAGTCCGACAATGGAGAAGTAAACCATACCGTTGATATACCCATCATGCTATGAAAAACTCTTGATCCAAAGAACATTGCCGCAGCCTCAAATATACCAATTCCAAGTGATAGTACCAAGGCGATAGAGACTGAAGGAAGCATCATCCTTTCATCTATAACAAGTAACACATATTAGTATCCAATGGATACTCAAGATAGTGGTCAGAACTCATTGAATCACAGATTAAAAGATAATAAAATTCCAGAAACTTACATCGTAAAGTGGCTGTCCATCCACAGTTAGCCATGAGACGTATTTGTGAGGAGGCTGCAGGCTCTTTGTTTGTGCTGCATATACCAATTCAATCTGCATGATTTACGCCTTTTAAGTCAATCGATAACTACCACTCATTTCATTTCAAATGCACAAAATGGATAACATTGACTAAGAATGCATGAATGTTTTGAATTCTTCTACTTTTACTTCCAACTCTTAAGCATAACAAATTGATGGATCCAATTCAAAAATTAGTCAAAGTAATTGAGATCTTACCATCTTTAAGATTCTTCTCTCGAGCTAAAGCAACAATCATTTGCTTAAGTGTACTATTATTAACATTGAGTATCAACCTCTGATGATCCCAAAAAGTAACCCATGGAGAAAAACTTACATTCCTGTCTGCACAACCATTTCAAGAAATCTATAAATATTTTAAATAGAAATACCAAACTCAGAACCACATCAAAATTAAATAGCAATAGCAGATCATATTAAACATTAAAAAGTTGTATAAATTGCAGGATCAGAGGGCAGTACATATTGCCCATGGGAGCGATTGGGATAAGATCGACGTCAAATAGGGGGATCGAGGAGGAATTTGGAATCAATGTGCAGTGGCTATGCCGGACAAAACATCAAACACCTTAAATGCTACCATATGAAAGCTATAAAGTGATTGCGAAAAAAATTAACCACACACGCATATAGAATTCAGAACTCGATAAGCTTGGGAGTCGAATTTGTTAGGAGAAGAGGGAAAATTACAAAAATCATAAAATTAATGAATCATAACATCTTCAAATCCTTATCTGAAACAAATTTAACATGGTGTGGGTCGAATACATTAGAAGAAGAAGCAGAAGTACACCTCGTCAAGATACTCCCTTGTACCATAAGTATAGACCTGCACCAAAGCCATAAATAAAAATGGGAAGAAGAGATTCAAAGTGGGAAGAAAGAGGTTTTCGTTGCCACGTGTATGATGTGTGGAAGACATGAAGATACAAAGAAATTCTGCACTGAACACGGGTAGAAGAAATCAGAAGGAATCAGAGCTACCTCTTCTTTCCAGCTCTAAACAATGGAAAGAAAATCAGATTTATGAATCATCAAAGTTATATCCCTCCAAATATTTATATATATATATCAGCATGAAGAGGCAAAATAAACTCAAGAATACTAATGATTGTATCAATACTTAACAAACACAAGATCAAACTTATTCACATTCACTTCAAAGGGGAATCAAACAGCAATTAAGTTTATGAGGAAAGTTCGTGATAAAAATATATAAGCACGGCACTATCAAGACAAAAAGGATGAATTTGGGCAGATAAAGCAAAGAAAATTTATTCTTCTAACATCTCCACAAGCCCAGAAATCACAATAAAACAAGCAAAATTAAAAAAAAGAATATAAACCCTAGAAAATTCACCCCCATTCGCACATTTTACCCAAAAATCTCAAACAATTAACAAGTTCTTAACATTTCGAATGAAGCCCTGTTTTAGGGGGGTGAGTAAACTTGAGTCTGACACCACCACCACCTCATCCTGCCACCACTGTCGCTGCCTGGCCTCACTGCCTCACCACCTCTGCTACCCCTGCACTACCACATCGCCGTGTCGGCGCCTTCCTAAGACCCTGGCCTACCCAACCCACCCCCGCTGAAGCTCGACACCACCGCCACCTGACCTCGCCACCTCACCAATTTCGCTAGACGAGCTGGTAGATCTGGTCATGACACCACCACCGCTTGACCTCATCCCGCCACCACCACTTGACCTCGTCCTGCCACCACCGCAACATCGTCCCGCCACCACCACCCCTCGTTTCGGATGGTGACAGATTGGAGATGGGATAGTGGCAATGAACCAGGGTTTTACCTTGGCAGCTTGAAGACGAAGGGCCAAATGAAGAGAGGAAAAGAGACTAATTTATTCATCAATTTTCATTTTATATGTTAGGTTAGGGTTTTTTTAATTGGGCCAGAGTACACTAATAAACATATAAAAATTTAATTAAAAATTAATTAGGTGGAGATAACTTGATTATGTACATATATAAATGTTTAAAAAAATATTGTAAAATTGATTGTCAGGGATAAAGTTTTAAAATTTTAATTTTAGAAGAAATAAATTTTAGAGGAATAAATTTTAGAGGGTTAGAAAATTAATAAAAGGTAAATTCAATATGATCCATTAAAAATAAAACTATTAATTTAAATATGAGTACAAAAAATAGGAAATTTGATATATATATATAATTTAAAATAAGGTTTTACCCTTAATTAGTAAAAGTAAACAATTAGTTATTAGTGTTTATACATAGAAAGTCAGGTAAGAGTTGATTGTTGATTAGCTAAAGTCAACTTAGTTATTAGTATTTCTTTATAGAAAGTCAAGTAAGGGTTAACCATTTATTAGTCAAAGTCAACTTAGTTATTAGTGTTTCCTTATAGAAAGTCAAGTAAGGATTGACCATTGATTAGTTAAAATCAACTTAGTTATTAGTGTTGTATTAGGGAAAGTCAAGTAAGGGTTGATTGTTGATTAGTTAAAGTGATGTTAGTATTTAGAAAGTCAGTTAGAGTCAACTTTGTTATTAGTGTTTTTTTATAGAAAGTCAAGTAAGGGTTGACCGTTGATTGGTTAAAGTCAACTTAGTTATTAGTGTTGTTATAAGGAAAGCCAAGTAGGGGTTGACTATTGATTAGTTAAAGTTATGTTAGTATATATAAAGCAAGTAAGGGTTGACCATTGATTAGTTAAAGTCAACTTTGTTATCAATATTAAATAGAAAGTCAAGTAAGGGTTGACCGTGGATTAGTGAAAGTCAACCTAGTTATTAGTGTTTACGTATAGAAAATCAAGTAAACTTTGACCGTTTAATAGTTAAAATTAACTTAGTTATTAGTGTTTGTGTATAGAATGTAAAGTAAAGGTTGAACGTACATTAGTTATGGTCAAACATTTGATTAGTATATACTACAAATAAAGTTTGACCGTTAATTAGTTAAAGCAAACTTAGTTATTAGTGTTAATATATTGATTGTCAAGTAAGGGTTGACCGTTGATTAGACAAAGTCAAACTTTTTTATTAGTATTTATTATATACTAATTCAAATAAAGTTTGACCGTTAATTAGTTAAAGTCAACTTAGTTATTAGTGTTTATATATTGAAAGTCAAGTAAGTGTTCATCGTTGATTAAACAAAGTCAACCTAGTTTAGTGTTTATATATTGAAAGTCGAGTAAAGTTTAACTGTCGATTAGTTAAAGACAGCTTAGTCACTAGTCGAAGGTAATGGTAAATAAAAAGAAACCGTGAGTCTACGGGAGTGGGAACATTGTCCCACTCCCGTTATACAATGAAACCTACTAAACTACCCCTGATCTAGATGGTACAATCAGGTGGCCCCAAACAATGCCGTGGGAATGTACGGGAGTGGGGACATTGGCCCACCCCCTTAATGCATGTTACCTAAAATACTACCCCTGATCTAAATGTTGCAACCAGGTGACCAAAAGAAGCTAGTCCCATCGTGATGACCGGGGCCTGTGGGAACCATCCACGGAAAATCTTACAACCCATCGTGGTGACCGAGGCCTGTATGAGTCATCCCTTCAACAGAGTCCCGTTGTGGTGACCGGGGCCTGTATAAGCCATCCCTGAAAAAACAGAGGGGTAGGAGAACAAACTCACTAGCCTTTTCGCTTCATGTTACATTCATGCTACCGGTGGTGTGAACCGGATCTTGCGCTGTGGTTTGCTCCCCACGGGTGTCTTCAACTCCGAGAGTGGTCTCGGTCTTCTAATGAGTGAAGTAGTATGACATGTCCTCCTAAAAGGGCTCGCACACCGCGTCTACCATGTACACCTCTAAGATGAAGATAAAGAGGTGTTATTGGCCTTCGATAACGGTCTCTGGATGAGGGCCGAGGCTTTCTCTGTGGGGTTGGGAGCAGTTTGACCGTAGTCTGTTGTGCTCCCAAGTGTTCCCCGCGGATAGACCTCCTAGGCATAGGAGACCGGGCATGACTTCTACTGCGCACGCCCCGTGTAATGGTTTTGTAACCGTTCTTTCCATTTTAGGCAAATGGACAGCCTGATGCCATTCTGCACTTTTCAGTACAGCACAGGCAGATAGCGCAACCGTTTAATCCAAGTGATACCTAGCTAGGGGTTAATTAATTTGCGTACGCATAATCAATTTACCCCCTACCCAACCTACATGGCCATGCTGCTGCCATGGGAAATCTTGTCAACCATCTAGAGAAAAGCTGCTGGGTTTTTTTCCCAATCCAACAGTAGCCATCCCTCGAGGTTTCTTCATGAGTCCCCCCTCGAGGACAGAGCACTCGAACACCTTCAGCCCCCGAATACCCCCCCCCCACGAGCACTCGGGAGCTTACGACACTCGAATGGCTACTTTGAGTACTCGAGCACCACCAGCACCACCTCGAGAACCAAGCACTCGAACACCTTCAGCCCTCGAGTGCCCCCCGGTGCACCCAAAAGCTTCCAACACACGAATTGCCTCCTCGAGATCTCGAGTACCACTAGGACCACCTCGAGGACAGAGCAGAAGAACACCTTCAGCCCTCGAATGCCCCCAATGAGCCCAAGAACACCTTCAGCTTAATTCTTCCATCCTCGAACCATCCCTTAAACTCGAATACCTCAATCCGTCTCTCCTCGAACCATCCTCAAATTTTTGAGCATATCCAGTACTCGAATGCCTTCACCACTCGAATCCATCGAAAACTCCTTCAGCCCTTAGACCATCCTTCCAACCTTCAACTTCCCTTCGAGTACTCGAACCTTCATCCCTCGAAGGGTTACTGTTCAGCATACCATTCGAGTTGCCACTGCCAACTGATAGATGTGATTGTCGGACCATATTTTCTGGCGTTGTTGAGTCACCGGAATCTGGGCAAAAATTGAGAAAACTACCAATTACGAGAATCTGCTCTTCCGTTCCTTTTCTTTCGGAAATTCTTATGAAGCTGAGAAACAGGGCCAACAAATTGAGAATGCTATTCTTTATGATTCCGATTAAAATAATCCACCATGGCCGGCCGCCGGACCAACCAATACACAGTGAAACATCTCATGACATCTATGATGAATCCGAATAGCCCCAAAGTATTGCCACCTCAATTATACCCAGAATGAAGGTCACCGTATGAATGTTCATGAGTGAGAGAAAATTTTAAATCTGTGTTTTCAGCATAGAGCGTCTAAGTGCAGACTAGGTCAGGGAACACAAGGCCGGGGGTTGTCTGGGTTCTAAACACAAGCGAGGCTGAGAGTTTACCGGCATCTGAGCACAAGCAAGGCCGGGAAAGGAACCGGGTTCTGTTCACTTGCAAGGCCGGAGGTTTCCCAGGATTTAAACACACACTTAGCCGGAAGATGGCCGGGTTCTGAGCACTAGCGAGGCCGGACGATCAGTCCGGGTTTTGAACACAAGCTAGGCCGGTCGGGTGCCCGAGGTTTGAACACAAGGTCCCCTGAATCAGTTTGGGTAGCCTATTGGTCTAGGCTCCAATTTGAATTCGAGTAAACAAGGTCGAGCATTTTCTGGGTTCTGAGCACGAGCAAGGCTGGGTGGGTTTCCGGGAGCAAGGCCGGGAGGGCAGGCTGGGTTTTGATCACTTGCAAGGCCGGAGGTTGCCCAGGTTTTAAACACAAGCAAGGCCAGAAGGTGACTGGGATCTGGGCACTAGCAAGGCCAGGGGACAAGGCCGGGGTTTGGTCACAAGCTAGGCTAGTTGGGCTCGAGATTTGAGCACAAGTTTACCCGAATCGATTAGAACTGACTGTAATGCTAACAATTTTCATGCCTGAGACCCTTCATTAATATTAATCTCCTATGAATGTCATATTTACAGGCCACTTTCAGTAGGAGTGGCGCACTAACCCGCACAGATTCTTATTAACAGCCCATCTCTTCCTACCATACCTTCCCAACATGCGTCGGTAATCCACACATTCTACAAAATTAGATATGCAAAGCTTCTCCTGTTCCCAGTAAAACTACTCAGAACAGAGTACCACGGTAATCCCCACGGGTTTAGCGTACGAATTACTTCTTTCCACAGGAGGCCTCACCAAAAATAATCTCTATACAAATAGCACTAAATGAAACCAAACAGCTTCCCAGACGACAAGTTCCTCTTCAAATATTTGCATAACTAAATCCCCAGAGAATCCGCACAAGAAATTCATCCATTAAAGTCCACACAAATTTATATAGTGCAAGACTTACATGGGTGTTCGCCAAGCTCTCCGTGTTTGCATCGGGTACGGGTCTTCCTTCTCCGCCAGAACTTCATCTTCCTTCTTCGGCATAAAAATTCCACTCATCAGGACCGGTGAGCAGGTCCTCTTCTATTAAAACCCATCATGGATCCATGGGTCTTCGAATTCCAGTTCGAAAAGTATGATATTCGAACTTCAAGAACCCAAAAGCTCCTAGCTTGAAGACCAAAGAGCAAGTCTTCATCCCAGAAAACCCATAAAGAGGCTATGGGTTTTCCAAATCCACGTTCGGACTGCGGATCTTCTTCCAAGAGTTCAAGGGTCAAGCTTTCTTTTGCATAACGGGAACCCAGATCCCGAATTCAATTCATCCACAACCAAGGCAAACCATACATGGAAACACTCCCAGCGAGGAGCCCAACAATAATGTCGGGCTCCTCGCTGGAGAAGGGGAGCTGTGGAAGAGAGACCTGGCGAAAACCTAACACGATGAACAGTGCAGGGCTGCGCCCTATTTTCGCCTCAGAGCTCTCCCCCTCCCCATGAACTAGTGTTTCTATATAGAGAGAGTCAAGTAAAGTTTGACTGTTTATTAGTTAAAGTCAACTTAGTCACTAGTATATGTATATAGAAAGTCAAGTAAGATTTGACCGTTGATTAGACAAAGTCAAACATTTTTATTAGCATTTATTATTTACTCATTCAAGTAAAGTTTGGCCGTCAATTAGTTAAAGTCAACTTTGTTATTAGAGTTTATATATTGAAAGTCGGGTAATATTTTACCGTTAAACATTTTTATTAGTATTTATTATATACTAATTCAAATCAAGTTAGATCGTTAATTAGTTAAAGTCAACTTTGTTATTAGTGTTTATTTATTGAAAGTCAAGTAAAGCTTGACTGTTGATTAGACAAAGTCAACCTAGTTATTAGTGTTTATATATTGAAAGTCGACTAAAGTTTGACCGTTGATTAGTTAAAGTCAGCTTAGTCACTAGTGTTTCTATATACAGAGAGTCAAGTAAAGTTTGACTCTTGATTAGTTAAAGTCAACTTAATCACTAGTATTTATATATAGAATGTCAAGTAAGGTTTGACTGTTGATTAGACAAAGTCAAACATTTTTATTAGTATTTATTATATACTAATTCAAATAAAGTTTAACCATTAATTAGTTAAAGTCAAATTTGTTATTAGTGTTTATATATTGAAAGTCAAGTACAGTTTGACCGTTGATTAGTCAAAGCCAGCCTAGTTATTAGTATTTATATATTGAAAGTCAAATAAGGATTAACCGTTAACAAGTTAAAGTTATATTTATGTATACTAAATCAATTAAGGGTTGAACATTAATTAGTTAATTTAAACAAATTTCATTCTTATTTGTATATATTAGGCCAGTAAAGGTTGATCGTTGATTAATTTAACTTAACTTAGTTATTAGTTAAATTCAATAAAAGAAGTGAACGATTTGAAAGTAAAAAAAAAAGCTTAGAGTGGCTGCGCAGCTGCTCCTAACCCATAAAATTTCTGGCAAGATTATTTGAAATTTTTGGCGAATTTTTTTAAAAAAACGTTTGGCAATTTTTTTGAATTCTTTGGGAGAAAAATTGAACTTTACAAATTTTCAACGAATATTTTTGAAATTTTTGGGGGGAAGACTAAATATTAAAAAATGTTGGCGATTTCTTTGGCGGGAAAAATGAACTTTTAAAATTTTTAGCACTGGCTTTTAAAATCGGTGCTATTTTGATTTTTTTGCAATTTTTAGGCGGGAAGATAGAAATTTTAAAATATTTAGCACCAGTTTTTAAAAACCGGTGAACTTTTAAAATTTTATGGAAATTTCTTTGGCATGAAAAATGAATTTTTAAAAATTTTTAGCACCGATTTTTAAAATCGGTGCTACTTTTTACAAAAACTGGTACTATTTTTAAAATTTTTAGCACAGATTTTTAAAATCGATGCTATTTCAAAATTGTTTGCTAAATTTTCAATTTTTTGGCACCGGTTTTTAAAAATCGATGCTAATTTTTTCCAAAATCGGTGCTATTGTAAAATTTAGCACCAATTTTTAAAAACCGGTGTTAAAATTTAAAAAACCGGTGCTATTACATTTTTAGCACCAGTTTTGAAAACTAGTGTTAAAAACCGGTGCTAGAGGGGGGGTCTCTGTGGTGGTTAATTTCCTCAAGTTGCGTCCTAGGTATATATGCGGGTGGCTATGATGGAATGTTGCAATTCACATCTGCTTTTGTCCGTTGGTCAGCTGGGTCAATCCCACGTGCCTCCGCTAATACTGGGATTGGGCTGACTAGGTCTTGCTTTGGGTTTGGGCCTTTCGGCCCATATATTATTAAGTCCCCTTAGCCCAAGGCCCAGCGTTGGCCATGCGTTGGCTGCGGGGCTGAGTGACTTGCTGCACCTATTTGATTTTTCGCGGGAGAGCCCGTTTTAAATGCGAGATTTGAAAAGTTGTACCTTTTCGAGGGTTTGAAGTTTGTTGTTCCTACATTCGTATCATGTGCCATGGATTTGCCACATGTCTGCATCTGGTGTGATGACGTGTTTCTCTAGCGTGAAAAGTCGTGTTGCTCTAGTGCCTTAATCATTTTGTGAATTGCTATATTACGCCCTGTATTTTACTTAATTACACCCTGTATGTTATACAATTTAAATACTCATGTATATTAACATTAATTTAAATGAAATTGTAATTCAATGATAATTAAGGCTATTATCATTAGTATTTAATTAACAATTAGTGATAATTAATGGTGTAATCAATGTTAATTAACAGCTTTGGGAAGTGGTGGTGGTTGGCAGCGGCCGGTGCCGGTCAATGGCGGTGAAGTCGGAAGTCAACGGCGGAAGTCGAAAGTCAGTGGCGGTGGACGGTGGTAGTCGACGGAGATGGTGAACGGCGGCGGATCGGTGGCGCACCATTTTTCTTCGGCGGCTGTGGAACTTCTCCTTTCTTCTCCGGCGGCGGCACACCAGTTTTCGTTTCTTCTCCTGCAGCGGCGCACCAGTTTTTGTTTCTTCTCCGACGGCGCACCAGGTTTCCTCGTCTTCTCTGGCTGTTCTCCTTCCCTCTCTGGCGTGCCTTCTCTCCATTTCTTCTCCTTTCCTCTCTGGCCTCCGTTCTCTCCAGATCTTCTCCCGCCGTTCTCCTTCCCTCTCCGGCCTCCGTTCTCTCCTCTCCGGCGCGCCACTTTTCTCCTTCCGCTCTCCGACCTCCGTTCTCTCCTCTCCGGCACGCCACTTTTCTCCTCTCACTCGAGTCTCTGTTCTCTCCTCTCCGGCGCGCGAGTTTTATCCTCCGTTCGGCCGTCCCGCTCTCCCCGGTAAGAGGCGAACCGGGACTCCTTGACCGGTTCGCCCGACACTGACCCGGACCGGGTCTCCCTTCCCGGTTCTTTTCCCAAACCCCTTCCGGTTATCCTCTGAAATCCCCTTCCGGTTCTCCTCTGAAATTCCTTTCCAGTTCTTCTCTCAAACCCCTTCCCGGTTCTCCTTCCCATATATTACCTCCGGTTCTCCTTCCATTCCTAATCTTCTTCCCCTTTTCGATTCTCCTTTCAAATTTCCAGCTTTCTCTTTCAAATTTTCAGTTCTCCTTTGCCTAACTACCATCTACCCACATTTAAGGTCATTTACTCCATTAAATTTGAAAAAGTGTAAATATCTTCTATAAATTATGCTGTAAATGTCATTGGGTAGAAATCTCAAAATATTTACTCCAAATTAGGGTGTTGGAAGTTCCATGTCTTTGGAGGTAAATTTTTTAATTATTTTTTTGTTTATTGTAATAATTAATATTTAAATTTATAATTTATTAGTTTTTTAAGTAGAGACTTATATTCATCTTAGTATAGTTATTATTAATTGTAATTTATTAATTATTGCAATTTATTAATTTATTTATCTTAGTATAGTTATTAGTATAGAGACTTTTTTTTTTGAGAACACCCGAGGGTGAGGGTTATTTTATTATAGGTACCCCAAGCCTTAATTTCCAAATGATCGAATATACAATTAGAGTTGGATTGTGAAATTAAGAGGTGAAACAACATGGTTGTTTCCAAAAGACCTAAAAGTGTTTGCTAATATTGTGAAGACAGCTATCCTAAGTGGATGGATAGGTGTCGAAGTTGCGATCCAAAACAAGAGGATCTCCACCCCTCGTGTTAATCCTCTGTAATGGCCAGGCAACTTCAATCACGAGACAAGAAATTAGTCATGAGTATGCTGAGCCTTGTAGCTTTGAAGCTAAGAGTATCTGAGAAGGACTCCAACTCCCTGACCTGTGCGCAAGCCTCCCTACCGTAGCAGAAACAGCAAACAGCAGAAAAGCCAAACAGCAAGGGAGCATCCGGGCTGAGAATAGTAGCAGTAATCTAAGCATGAGCAATCTCCCCCGCATAGTAGTGCTAGAGTTCCCTTGTTCTGCAAATCAACAAAACAAAAAAAAACATTCAGCAGCATCATATTCTAAAACCTGGGAGTTTTAGCAACTCGAATATGAGGAACACAGCCTCTATCTATATCTATAAGACCCTGAATTCTAGGTGTAACATTAGTCATATCCAGCCCTTGGTTTAAATCAAAGTGATGTTTAGCTATGGCATGAGCTACAGAGTTGCATTCCCTGAAAGTGTGGATCAGTTCAGCATTACCAAGTAAAGATTTCGCTTTGTATACCTTATCAAAAACTTGCCACTATGCCTCATAAGGATTCTGTATCATATCAATAGCAAGCTTACAATCTGATTCCACAATAATGTTACACTCCAGATGGTCAAAAGATTCTGAAGCATATAATATTGCTTCAATTTCGGCATGTAGGGGGGATGAAGATGTAACAGTTGCCGAACTAATTCTAACAGGTAAGCCAAGACTGTTCCTAGCTATAAGACCCACAGAGGCTTTGTTAGGGCACCAGGCTGCATCTACATTGATTTTTATGGATCCATGTTTAGGTCTTTCCCAGAAAACAGTCCTTAAATTTGGTTTAGGGGGAGGCCTTAGCAATGGAATGAGATGCTGAAAATATGGTGGTACTGATACTGTGGATAGAATTGTTGGAGGACAACCACTAACTGTCAATTTAATCAAATTCTCCACCTCAGTACAGATAACATTCATGGATAAAGGCTTGTGGTCATATAGATAGTTGTTTCTAGCTTTCCATAGACTCCAACATATCACAGATGGGAGAATCATGCAATATATTTGATAAAACTTAGTTAAGTCTTGACAATCCCAAAACAGAAAGAATCTTTGAGGGATGGAATGGGATGTATTAAGATTAAAAGGGACAAGGGACAAGAGATAAAGTAATGTTGGATAGAATCAGATTGACAACAAGCAGGGCACTTTGAAGCTAGGCTGAAACCGCAAGCAATAAGAACATCATCAAAGGGGAGAAAAGAATGTAGGAGTTTCCAGATAAAGATTGAGATCTTTTTTAGTAACAGTGGATTCCATAAGAACTTAGAGACAGGAGAATTACCTGTTGGTAGAGCTAGAGCTCTATAGGCCGACTTAAATGTAAATTTACCCGATGGTTCTGGCTTCCAGATCCTCAGTAAGTACTGCCTCCTGAAGAAAAAGCACCGTGTCATGTTCAAGAAAAAATGCAATTTGATTCAGAATAGCATTTCTGTTGTTAATGAAATCCGCCACAGATATGTCATCCATTGTAGAGGTAATGTTATCAGGGATTTTAGAGATAAGAGGTCCATGCGGACACCAGTTGGCATTTAGAAAATTACATCTCCCATTTCCATGTATAATTGAAGAATTGTTAACAGCAAATTCATTGATGTAACAAATTCTCCTCCAAGTAACTGATTTCCTGTATGATGGTGGTAGAGACCATAGAAGTTTAGACCACAATGAAGTTCCCAATTGGCTATTCCACCATAGTTTGGCCGAACAAGAATCAATAATGGCTTTTACCGATCTAAATCCCAAACCATCCCTGTTAGTAGGTATGGCAATGTTTGCCCATTTCTTCCAAATCTTATTCTGTTTACCTTCAGTCTTTCCCCAGAAAAATTGAGCCAATTTTTTTTCAAATGTTTTAATTATAGCTTTTGGGGGATTTGTAACCATCCATGTATGCTGAGGAATAGAATACAAGACTGATTTAATGAGGATCATTTTCCCCCCAGAGCTTAACCAGCAGTTTTTCCAATTTTGTAGCTTAGCATCTACATTGGCCAGCAGTGGGAAGAAATATCTGTTCAAAGTTCTTCCTCTGAAAATAGGGCATCCTAAGTATTTGAATGGAAAAGTCCCTTTTTTCATTTTTAAAATTGCTTTCACCCGAATCTTTCTTGCAACAGTAGCCTTTCTACTTAAATAAAAGTCTGATTTCTCAAAATTAAACTTTTGACCTGAGCAATGTTCAAAGATTTCAAGAAAGGCCTTAATCTTAATTAAGTTAGGTTTAGAAGCTTGCATAAATATTATGGTATCATCTGCATACATCAAATGAGAAACCACAGGAATTGAACCAGGAATCTGGTATGAGGACAAACATTTATTCACAAAGATAAAGGTTAAACTCCTAGAGAAAGCCTCTGAGAAAAGATTAAAAAGAGAGGGGGAAAGAGGGTCACCTTGTTTGATTCCTCTTGTTGCACTGAAAAATCCAACTGGATTACCATTGATAATGACTGAAAAGTAGGCTTGAGACAAATTATTCATTAAAGCTGTTAAAAAATTTCCATTGAAACCAAACTTAGATAAAATCTGTTTGAGAAAACTCCATCTAACTCTATCAAAAGCTTTCCTCAGATCAAGCTTGAGGATGCAGTTAGGAATTCTATGTTTCTTATCCAAAAATCTAATCATCTCTTGTAAATACAGAATGTTATCAGATTTATCCCTATGTTTCATAAATGTTGTTTGGTTCAAGGATATCAGATTCTCCATATGTGGCTTCATTCTCTCCAGAAGAACTTTAGAACAAATCTTATTCAACACATTAGATAAACTAATAGGTCTAAAGTCATCAAATGAAGTAGGGGTTGGTTTTTTTGGTATTAGAGTAATCCAGGTGCTGGAAATCCCCCTTGGAATTTCAGCACCAGAAATGAACTCATTTACCACCTCTAACAAATCTTGCTTAATAATCTGCCAGCATTTGGTGTAAAATTTTGGAGAGTATCCATCTGGCCCAGGGCTGCTGTTCTTGTTTAGGCTTTTAATTACCTTTTCCAGTTCACCCTCAGTCACAGGCCTTGCTAACTCAAGATTATCACTATCAGTTATGATACCAGGAATCTGACTTAGAAAATGAGTGTCAAAAGTATCATCCAAGATTAAATCAGGTTCAGTCAACAAATCAGTAAAATATTCAACTGCTTCCTGTTGTATGTCTAGCTGAGAATTAATCCATTGACCTGATCTAGTTTTTAATTTGGTTATGTGGAGTTTACAGTTTCTTTCTTGCACAACCTTGTGGGAAAAAGAAGTGTTATTATCACCTAGCTTATGCCACTTTAATCTAGCTTTTTGCTTCCAGTATTTCTCTTTTTCTTTTAAGACTTTTAGCAGCAGAGCATTTTTTCATTGAGTTTAATTCTCTCAGAAGTTGAAGGGTTCAAATCATATTTAGCTTCCTGAGTTCTTAAATCTTCTTCAGCTTTTGTCACATTTAGATCAATGTTTCCAAATTTATCCCTATTCCATGATTTTAGAACTCTTTTAAGTCTGATAAGCTTAAGGTAAAACTTCAGCATTCCAGTTTCTGACAATGGAGATTCCCAGCTGTCTCTTATCACAGTCATAAAATCTTCTCTTAGAAACCAGGCATCTATGAATCTAAATGGCTTAGGGTTAGAAGAGGTAAGATTTGAAACCTGTAGGTGAAGAGGTGCATGATCCGATGTTTGTCTATTTAAAATCTGAACTGAGGAAGATGGAAACTTAGTTATCCAAGAGATTGAGCATAGGCCTCTATCTAGTCTTTTCGAAGTAGGGTTCCGAAGCCTAGAATTACACCAAGTAAACATGTTACCTACCGTATTAATTTCTTGGGTTCCATTGGAGGAGATCCAGGAGTTAAAGTCTCTTATACTACCTAAGGCAGGAGAACAGGGCCCTCTATATTCATCTAAAGAAGTTATTGAATTAAAATCACCTATGAAGATAGTGTCACCCTTTGGAATTGATTGAAGGTCAGACCAAAGAACCTTCCTACCATCTCTAGTTCTTGAGGTATATATGAAAACTGCCTCCATGTACAGATTAACAGAATGATGCAAAATATTTACATGCATAAACTGATCATGGAAGATATTCAGAGAGATAGTTAACAAATTAGACCACATAATCCAAATCTTCCCATTAGGCAGTGTCAAGTTATGAGTGAATGACAGTTTTTTCATGTAATCTTCACATTGGGAATTATCATGCATAGGCTCAATAATACACAACAAATGAATTTTTTTGATCCTGCACAAATTAGTTAGCCTAAGCATTGAAGTGTCCATTCCTCTTAGGTTCCACACTAGAAAATTGACATTAAGGTGTGTCATCATTGTTCACTTGATTTAGAGCTTTTTGTAGATGACCTAAGCATCATCTTATTTAACTGACTTAGGTAATTATTTTTCTTAGACTTAGTCTTACCTTGGATATTACCTGGTAGAGCAGAACAGGAGGTTTCTTGATGTGTAGATGTGTTCTCCTCTAGCAGCTCCGATGTCTCAGTTTGCAATTCCTTTTCTTTGAAGCTTTCAGCAATCTGCAATACTGAAAATCTATTCCCCATTTTCCCAGGTTGGGAGAAAGAGTTCTTGTGGAAAGGACTGTACATAGATAATGAACCATAACCAACTTGTATATCATCTTTAGCATAAGCAGAAATTGTTGGCTTAGTAAGTGAAGTATCCTCAATCAACCTCAAAATAGAGTTATCAGAAATATCTGGGGGTTGAGTGTTTTTAGTAGAGGTATCTAATTTTTCCTGATTTACCATCATAGGGAAAGCTGTATTGTTCAAATTTTTTGGAGATTCCATCATAACCTCATACTCATTGTCAGGGAGAGCTTGGTCTTCCAGTAGTGGTGGTTTATCAAATATCTTACCTATTGCCTGCCATAGGTACTGAGGTAGATTATGTTTCAAATTAGGCTCCTGAGTGACATTCTCATTCTGTAAGTTAGCTTTACACTGAACCAGAGAATGGCCTAGTTTTGAGCAATGATCACAGTAAAGAGGGATGTCCTCATATTCAATCGGGTATTTCTTATTGTTGGTCACAGAGCCCAGCCTTATGAAACTACTCAGGGGTTTTTGGAGATCAATTTCAACGCAGAATTTAATTGCAGATGGTCTTGTTAGCATATCAGTTGCTTGATCGTTTTTAATGAAACTGCCTATGCCATTCCCAATAGCTTCAATCGAAGCTGTGTTATAGTAATAAAGAGGGGGCTCCTTAATAGTACACCAGATAGGAACTATTGGTGATTCTTTACGAGTAGAGAACTCAGGGGTCCATTTTAGGATTTTCAGAGAGATCCCATTGAAGTTCCAAACACATTTCATCCAACATCTTTGATAGTCATTTATATGTTCAAACCGAATCAAAACATGTTTGTAATCAAGGGAACCAAGTTGGTACTTACCTTCGAATCCCACAGTTTTAAATGCCAGTTCCAATTGTTCCATTGTAAGCCTGCCTCTTGTGAACTTTCCAACCAGTGCATTCGCATAATGGGCAGAGAGAGTTGCTATCTGATCATCTGAATACAGGCAAGAGGGCTCCCCCAGGTGCTGTGATTTGGGAATGAGCTCTGGGTTGTTAGGTAAGGATTTCGAAAGCGGAGGAGCTTTGGCTTGAAGAACTGTGGCGAACGTTTTGGTGGGGAATTGAGTGGCCGGAGGGAGCGCCATCTCAGTTGGTGTCACCAATTGGTACTCCGTAGCTGTACCAAAACTATCAATTGGCGTTGCCGGCGGAGGAGCCGTTACCGGCAAGGAGCCGTTGCCGGCGGAAGGGGGAAGAAGAGAAATAACAGTCGCGTGTTACTATTCACTAAAATCGTTTTTCAGAGAGAGCGTTTCTATAATAATCGTTTTTAGATTGCTGAAAGCTATCACACTGAAACCTGGTGAAGAGTGAAGCGGAAGTCTAGAAATTTCTGTTGTACACTGATGAGCTCTTCTATTATTGGTATAGAGACTTGTATTCTATCTAATACTATAATTTATTATAGATAAATTTTATTCATCTAAGTTACATGAATATTTTTTTGAGTCTGTATTTTAGTTAAATTTATTTTCTTTTTATTGAATTTTGTTAGTTAAATTTTATTTAATTTAATTACGTTAATTTGTTTACTTTTACTTAAATTTGTAATTACCTAAATTTATTTGCGTAAATGTATGTACGTAAATTTGAATTTCAGTTCTTACATGTAATTATTTTTTACGTAAATGTAATTACCTGAATTTAATTTTTTTAATAGTTAAATTGAATAAGTTTTTATTTATTTATCTTGGTATTTTCTCGTGTACTACTAATTTATCTTGTTATTTATCTTGGTATTTTTTTCGTGTAATAATAAATTGAATTTTATCTTGGTATAAATTGAATTTACGTAAATACCAAGATAAATTGAATTTGTGTGAATTTATGTTAATTATGCGTAAATTGAATTTTTTCGTGTTTTATCTTGGTATAAATTGATTTTTTTAATATTATTTATTTTAGTTAAATTTTATTTATTATATTAATTTTATTTACGTGTACTACTTATTTACGTGTACTACTAATTTTTTTAAAATTTTTTGCTACTACTAATTTGTCTTAGTTTGATGATTTATCTTAGTTATAATTTGGTTATACTAATATGTTAGTTCGTTCGGAACATAAAATACGTTACTTAATTTGATAGATTATTTATCTTAGTTAGTTGATTTGTCTTAGTTATAATTTGGTTCTACTAAGATGTTAGTTCATTTGGAACATAAAATACGTTAGTTTGTTTGATAGATGATTTATCTTAGTTAGGTGATTTTTCTTAGTTTAAAATGATTGTACTAGTAGTGATAGATTTCATGCTAGTAGTGATAATTATTTTACTTTAAATATGTGTATGTATCTTTTATGCACTTATTAAAAAATATTACGACCTGTATATTTTATTTGTTATTAGAATGATTTATGACATCATTGTGTTTGGTAGAATATTTGAGTGAAACTAATTACTTGATGTTTATTGTTGTTTAAGGATGACAATGAGTCATATGGAGCAATTGCAGGGGGAAATGGTTACTCAGCATTTGCAACCACAAATGTGTTTCTAAGTCACATCGAAGCTTATTCCTACCTGCAACAGACTGCTCGTCATGTAGGATTTGAACTTGTCATGGGGTCGTACAAAAAAAAGCCATTTCGTCCAGATACATGTGAAGGAAAACTGCCCCATGCCCCCTGTGGTTAATTTGTGGACCACATGGAGGAAGTCTGATGTCGTTGGTTGGGAGTTACCCTTCCGTAGGAGGATGGTGGCTTGGACCAAAGCATACACACCTCATAATTAATAGTTGTACGATATTTTTTTAACATATTCTCGTACTGTAGTGAATGGAATTGCATCATACGAGGGCTATGGTATTTGATCCAATGAAAGAGTTCGGCATACAAAAATGAAAAAAATATTATCAAAGAGTTCCGGTTACAGAAATGAACAAATTAAAAGCAAAAAGTGCGTTCATACAGAAATGAACCAATCACCTAGGGAATGGGTTCATAATCGTTTCGTCTACGATACTCCTCGCGACGACAGATCCTGGTAGTCAACAACTCCTTCATACGTGGGTCAACAAGTTCATGAATGGTTGTAGAGTCAAACGGATCCAAGTCGCTCATCATATCATTCAACAACTGATATATAGGAAACACGTATTATCATAACGAATCAATTAGATTTAATATAATTAATTAAAGCAAACAGTTAGAGAAAACTTACCAGTAAATCAAGATTTGTTTTATCTGGTCTGCAACTAGTACCATCATGTACATGATTTGTGATCAATGAGTGCGAATGATTCGTGAACCAATCCTCGTAATCCAAGGTACAGTAAGATTGACTAGTGGCAATAGGATACTCGGCTAGCTGACCCCTGTGCCACGCGTGTGCCATGTCCCACAAAGTCAACTGCATCGTCCCTGAGTAAGTCACTGAATAGCCAGAAGGATCAGCGGGCCTGGAGCAAGGTTCTAGCACAATCCTAATGCTATACGATATACCATGTACGACACCGAACTGGCGCACAACACGGTCTGGCATGTATGCCTCCATTGCTTCAAAATATCGAATCACACCGCGGTAATGAGTCATCCCCGTCGCATCCCTAACCACGTCAGGTCCATATGGAAATCAATCCACCTGAAGCTGTTTCGAAAAAAATGTAACATTCATATGGAATCCAATCTACCTACTATTCTTAGAATAAATTTTAAAACATGCTAGTCATACCTGGTGAACCTGTAAAGCATCCAATTGACGCCTGATTATTCCAATTGACGTCTGAATATCCTTCCCCATTTTCTCCCCTGAGTGCCACCGGTTGGCGCGTCCTGGAAGAGCTGGCAATGTACTCAGTCTCAGCCGAAACATTGGAAAGTACTCGTAGATCCATGCTTGCAGCAGCGTGCAACAGCCACATAGGCCGCAAGCCTTAGCCCGGGAGGCAATTCCCAACTGTAGATACAAATTGGCCAAGGGGCCGAGCCCTAGGACAACTGCGAATCAACTACAGGGAGAGTGTTGGCTCTTACCTTAGTCCCGGTTTTATCAACAAAGAGAGTTGATGAAAACAGGGTCAACATGTAGCACATAAATTGGAAGTTATCGCTCTGACCTGCCGCTACACACCTCGCCATCAATGCTTGGCCATCAATATTACCCCCGTTCCAGTCTTCCCTGAGGAAGGACTCCACGTCTTTCCCAAACAGTTCAGCACTTGCTTCCTGAACGGCCTCCACCGAAATGGTACTAGCAACAGAGCCACCAACAATAGGAATTCCAAGAATCATCTCAACATCGTGCAATAGGACGGTCATCTCCTCAAAAGCCATGTGAAATGAGTTCGTGTCCGGCTGCCACCTCTCGACAAAAGCAGATATCAATGCCATGTCAAGGTATTTGAACATAATCGCGGGAAGGTGCGACAACCCAGTCGCACATATCCTAGCCTGAACAACATCGTTGCGTTCCGAGAGTGTAGTGATTAGCTGCTTGCAAAGAATTGAACGAGCGTGGCATTTCAGCACACCTCGATCTATACCATTCCAAACATCAACTGCAACATGGCCTCCAAAGCTTGGTATAACAAGGTCATCTTGCGGGCCACCACCCATCGGTTCACGCACAAGGCATGTTTCATCGGCTACATGCTTTCTCTTGTTCCTCAGACCCCTTCCAGTGCCAGCCTCACCAATATTGCACGATCCACCAAAAGATTGGGCAAATCGACCAGCTCTATTCCTATAAGTATGCCTACCTCTTCCACCAGCATGTGCTGCAATTCCAACCTCCACTTGCAAAGTCGTCGCAGGTTGGCCACTAGGGGGAACATTGCATGTACCCTGCCTCCCCTCGGCGTCGAGTGGTGGCTCTACACCACAACCATCTAGTTTCTACATACTGCTGCTTGATCCCCAACCTGTAATTTAAACATTGATTGCCAGCCTTCTTCCCCATTTATTGAATGCACTCTACCGGCACTGAGAATGTTGAGCTCCGGACCATCCCAGGTTAGCATGGGGATCAAAAACATCATCGGGCCTTGGAGAAGGCTGCTCAACTAGTACCTCGTGCTCTTGCGGAGGTTGCTGCAACTGTTCATGCAAGGGTTCCTGCAACTGTTCCCGCACAATAACACGAGCTCTCGCCTGTCTGGCCGAGACACTAATATCTCTTTGTCGTATACAACGACCTTCATCAATGGGTCGGCCGTCAGTGTTCATCTACGATACAAGATACATAATTATTATCATAACAATTGATTAATTGTATGAGAAAATAAAATAACATACATATAAATATAAGTTTTCCCCTGCTCTGTTTCGTTTCTTCTTCAATTTCCTCTGATAACGGCTATATTTTTCTTCATCGGTGTGTGATCTTTCCGCTGCTATGGCGGCTCCGCCGTCTGGTAGCGGTGGCCACGGAGGAGGGAAATCCTTTCTTCAGGCCCTCGCTAACCGCCCTCCGCCCCTACGCGATTCCCTCCCCTCAAACCCGGAGATTTTGCCCAAAGTCCAATTCAAAGGGGAGATCGCATGCCTTGTCACGCGCAAGGATGCCGAGACTCTAGCCTCCCACTACAGCAACTCTCTGATAGGTAAGTTTGCCCGTGGAAAGCCGACGATGATCCAACTAAATAGTGCTTTCAATTCTGTAGGTTTCAAAGGCAAGTTCCAGATTGGCTCGATTGACTACCGTCACATTCTCATCCGATTCCACGAAAAGGAAGATTATCAACGATTCTGGCTCAAAGGACAGTGGTCCTTCAACAATGCCCAGATGAAGGTCCTTAAATGGACTCCTGATTTTTCACCGGAGGCAGAATCGTCGATTGTTCCGGTATGGGTATCAATTCCCCAAGTTCCAGTTTACTTTTATAACTCTTCCATGCTTGAGATTATTGGGAACCAAATTGGAAAATTTATCAAAGTTGATGCTGCTACTGAAGCACTGACTAGGCCTTCCTGTGTCAAAATGTGTGTGGAAGTTGACCTAAAAAACAAATTACCAACACATATTAGAGTGGGTATTGAAGAGGAAGGTAATGAATTCAATGTACGCAAATTACCCCTAGAATATGAGGATATCCCACCCTACTGTTTCCATTGCAAATGTATTGGTCATGAGGACAACTATTGTGTATATTTACACCCTGAACTTAAGAGAACTTGGACAAAAAAACCAGAGTTCAAAATACCTGAGGCTCATCAGATTAACCTATCTCAAGTAGAGTCTCTTAAAGCTGGGAGTTCTGGAATGTCTATTTTGGAAAAACAGAAAAACTCCCAAGCTCAGAAAATGATATATGTTCCTAAGAAAGTCCCTAATATTGAGCAGGACACTAATAAGACTAATCCTTCTGGTTCTGTTCCCCTATTGGCTCCTCATAGCTTACAGATTCCCGATCCTGTGACAAATGGCTCTGTTCCCCTAATGATTTCTGATCCTGTGACAAATGGTTCTGTGCCTTCTGGTTCTGTTCCCCTACTGGCTCCACAAACTACAATGATTCATGATGCTATGACAAATGATATGCTAGATCATAACGCTAAGATTGATGCTATTAACTGTACTAATGAGATGCCATATCATGACATGAGCCAAATATTGATAATAGAACAAGACAAAGAGAACCATCATCTTAGTAAGGCAACAATGGTTCCCCCCCCCTCCCTCCCCCTCTGGAGATGACAGGAAAAAATAAGGTTTTAAATTCATGTACTATTCAAAATGATCTTGTAATCTCTGGAGAAGTTCTACCCTTGTATGGGGACACTTCCCCTGCTGCTCCTTCCTCTGGTTATAGTCCAATTAGGCAGCTAAACAAGATATCTCAATCTGATCCTACCAACCGTAGGAAAGCCTTTGCAAAGGATGATCTGTATGGTAAGCGAGGTAGATCTTTTTCTCCTTTTAATTCCATTATTGCTGCAAAAAACTTCATCTTTTCTCAACAGAAACATAAGCAAAATAGGTTCTCCCTCTTGGCTGATGAAGCATTGAATGAAGACCTACACATTATGGAAGATTCTTTACAAAGGGGCACACTGGAAGTAGTTTCATCCTCAGCCTCTCCAGGTACTATGGAGGACCTGAGCCATAAGGTTAGTCCCTCCACTACTCATCATGGTAAGGAAGGATCTGATAGTCCTCAAATGAAACAATTAAAAAAAGGTAAAGATTCCTTTTTCTCACAAAAAAACATTATAATGACCAGATCAAAAAGCTCCTCTAATGTTTCTCAATGAACTGTACATCCACCAAGCTTAAAATGTTGGTCTGGAATATTAGGGGCATGGATACATCCATACTTCGGCTTTGTAATCTTTCTCAAAGACATAATTTTGACCTTATCTGCCTAATAGAGCCTAAACATGATAACACTCAGTGTGAGTCATATAGACAGAGACTAAAATTTGATTTCTGTTTCTCTGCTAATAGTGGCCAAATCTGGTTATTCTGGTCATCAAATCTAATCCTAAGGGTTAATACAGATAACCTGCAATTTCTAGCAGTAAACTTGAGTAGTATAAAGCTTAATTGCCCAATGGATGCTTTCTTTATTTATGGACTTAGGACCAGAAATGGAAGATTACCCCTTTGGGCAGACCTTAGCTCTTATAGCCATTCTGAATCTCTATTTATAGGTGATTTTAATGCCATTTCTTCTATCACTGAGTATAAAGGCCCATCATCTCCAAATTTAGGTAGTATAAGGGATTTTAATGGCTTCATAAATGGTTTGGCTTTGGAAAACATCAACACCTCTGGTAATCTGTTTACTTGGTCAAATAATAGATTAAGATCTCCCACAATAAAAAGACTGGATAGAGGTTTGTGTACCCAATCTTGGTCTTCTTGTTTCCCTCAATCCTCTATCCAGATTCTAAATAGAGCAACCTCGGATCACAGTCCTATGCTATTAACTGTAGGAAGTGACTCTCCCTCTTGCCCAAAGCCTTTTAGATTTCTTGATACATGGTATAAGAGGAATGAGTTTAATGAAATCATCAAACAAAATTGGGAAATTCCTGTCAACAATACTGGAATGTTAGCCTTCTATCTTAAATTAATTAGACTTAAAAGGATTCTAAAAATCTGGAACAAAGAAAAATTTGGTAATATTCATGATAATGTGATCCAAGCTGAACTTGCAGTACAAACTCAAGAGTCTCTAGCTGATGTTTCAGATTCTTTGTCAGATCATGTTAAGTTGAAAGAGGCTAGAGCTAGGTTAGTTTTGGCCCTATCTGAACAGAAAAATTTTTGGAAACACAAGGCTAAACTTAAATGGCTGCAAGAGGGAGATAACAACACTAGTTTCTACCATAACTCGGTTAAGGATAGAAATAATAGACTGAAAATAACAAAAATCAGGAGCAAAAATGGACTGTGGCTAGATAACCCTAATGATATTGAAATGGAGGCTATTAATTACTATCAGGAACTCCTGAGTGAAGAATCTGCAACTTTCAGCTCTCCTTTTCAATCTCATTTTCTTAATCATATCCCATCTCTAGTCACTGAGTCAGATAATGAAAAGTTACTAATGCCAGTCTCCCTGGATGAACTTAAACAGATTGTTTTCAGCCTGAATAAGTCTAGCAGTCCTGGTCCGGATGGTTTCACTGCTAAATTTTATATTAAATCTTGGAACATTATTGCTATAGACCTTCTTAGTGCTGTTCAGGACTTCCTATCTTCATCCATTATGCCTAGAGGTATAGGAAGCACATGGATTACTATTATCCCAAAGAAGAAAACACCAATCACCTTTGATGATTACAGGCCTATAAGTCTTTCTAATGTGATCAATAAGATTTGTTCTAAGGTGCTTATGGAGAGACTTAAAGCTATAATGCCTAAATTAATTTCCCCTAACCAAACAGCATTTCTTCAGGGTAGGGACATTTCAGATAATGTCATCTATCTACAAGAAATGGTAAGGCTGCTCAATAGGAAGAAAAGGGAACCTAATTGCATAATGAAATTAGATCTTAAAAAGGCTTTTGATAGGGTTAGATGGTCTTTCCTATATAAAGTCCTTGCTAAATTTGGTTTCCATCCAAAATTCATTTTTTCAGTTATGAAGAACCTGTCTCAAGCATGGTTTTCTGTTATTATTAATGGCAAGCCCTGTGGTTTTTTTCAATCTTCTAGGGGTATTAAGCAAGGGGATCCTCTTTCCCCTTTTCTATTTAATATTTTCTCTGAGTCTTTTTCTAGGAGTATGGACTACATATTCCAAACAGGTAAGCTCTCATCCTATGACCTGCCAGGTAATCCTCCTAAAATCTCACATCTTTCATATGCTGATGATACTGTCATTTTCTTTAAAGCTAATAACCTAACTTTGATAAGGTTAAAAGCTTTCTTATCTACCTTTGAAGAAGTCACTGGTCAATCTATTAACTATAATAAGAGTGACATTTTTATCAGTAAACATGCTACTGCTCAAAGGGTAAATCACATTAAGAGAATCATGGGAATGAAAATTGGCACTTTTCCATTCATGTATCTAGGTGTTCCAATCTTCTCTGGTGCTTTAAAGAAGATCTATTTTCAACCCCTTTTTGAGCAAATTGATAATAGGATTAACAATTGGAAAAATAGGTGGTTGTCTACAGGAGGTAAACTCATTTTAATTGAATCCTGTATCTATTCTATCCCCCAACATATCTGGCAAGTAATTAAGCCCACAAAACTGATTATCTCCACCATGGAAAAAAAACTGAGCAGATTCTTTTGGGGAGATAATGAACACAAACCAAAAAGAGCATGGAGAAAGTGGACTGCATTATGTGCATCAACTGATCAAAATGGTTTGGGCTTTAGAAATATTAGAACTATTGTTAAAACTTGTTCAGTTAAGTTGTGGTGGAAATTCCAGATGGCAGATACATTATGGTCTCACTTGTTGGCTAACCTCCCTCCATCTTACAGAACATCTCCTAATTGGAAAAGAATCTGTTCAGTGCATCCTTGGGCTGAACCTAACTCAAGAGTAATAATTGGAAATGGGGAATGTAATTTCTGGAATTCCAATTGGTTGGGAATTGGAATGATCTCTGATTTATGTGATCAAAATAGCATAGCTATTGATGATAATTGCTCTGTTGCTGAGTTTATAGACAATAAACCTAGCTTTCTTCCTCTAATTCAACCATTCCTACCACCTCACATTACTCTTCTCTTGCAGGAATCAAGAACATGGCCACATAGACCTGACAGACTAATCTGGAAGCCAGGATCCAATGGTAATTTCTCATTCAAAGCCACCTATTTGTTACTATGTAACAACTCAGGTCAGTATGCTTCTCCAAGTCATTTCTGGAATTCCAGAATTGAGAAAAAAATATCTGTGTTCATGTGGAAAATGACAAATTCACTTCTTCCTTTTGATAATATTCTTCAACATCTAAGAATTAATCTGGCCTCTAAATGCTGTATGTGCAACTTACATGTGGATGATCTGGATCATTTTTTCAACTCCTGTGAGTTTGCTTTGAAAGTCTGGAAATATATTCATCAGTTTATGGGAATTAGAGACAGATTTTTTCATTCTGTGTGGGACAGATTATCTGTTTATTTATCCCTCCCCACTCTTTCTAAATTACACACCACCATTGTTAGAACAGCAGCAATCTACACATTCTGGAATTTATGGAAGATGAGAAATAGTTTCATTTTCGATTCAGTTAAGCCCTCTGCTTCCATAGTTCTTGACCGGATCAGAGATCAAATCTTCTACTCATTCTCTGCTAAACCAGTATACATATCTTCTCCATCTGATCTCAGCATTGCAAACCACTCTTATCTTCCTCTCATTAAGAGTCCCCCAAAGCCAAAAATCTGGAAAATTGCATGGATCAGGCCATCAACTGGTTTTAAAGTCAATGTAGATGCAGCTTGGTGTTGTAAGACAAATAAATGTGGCCTCAGCATGATCATAAGAGATTGTAGAGGGTGTTTTCATGAAGCATATACCTCTTTTACTGATGCAAAGTCTGCTCTTGAATCTGAACTAAAAGCTATTCTATTTGCTATTCAATTTTGTGACTCTTTGTCTAATGTCTGTATGGAATCAGACTGTCTTAATGCTGTGCTATATGCAAATGATCCATCAAAATCCCCTTGGCATCTGTTTAACTTAGTAGATGAGATCCATCTCTCTTTAAGGGATATACACATCATGCATATTTTCAGGGAAGCAAACCAGGTAGCACATTCTCTAGCAAAAACATGCTTCTCACAAAAATGTAACCTGGTTTTTTCACAATTTTCATTGCTGCCTAACCAAGTACAAGGATTAATTAGACTGGACCAAATGAACACTCCCTCTTTGAGAATTGATCACTAGTTGGAAGCTATTGTTCTTTCCTGTTTTCCATTGCAGTTCAAAGGAATCGGATCTGGCTTCATGGAAACTGATCAAGCTTCATGGAATCAGGCCTTCTTGCTGTCATGTTGCTGGACTCAGATACTGAAGTTTTTTTTTTGCCATAGATGTACATATGGATGGAATATTGCTACTTCCCTTCTTTTGCAAATACTTAGATTAGTTTCTCAACTACAGGCTAGTTTATAAGGAAGGTCTCTTCATTTATATGGGGAGGGTTTCGACTGCTCTGTGTTTCCTTTCGGACTCACTAATAAGTTCTGACCCTTTCCATCATCTATGAAGAGGTCCCCGACTTGATGTTTTCATATATCTTTCCTCTCATTCTTTTGGGGGCAACAAGTGTTGCTCCAAATTAGCCAGTGGCACTTTTGTATAGGCTACTACTGCTTCGGCTACTTTGTATTCTGTCTATTTTTTGGCTCGGGAAGGCCTAATAGAATTTCCCCCATCTAAGGATGGTTTTAACTAAAAAAAAAAAAATACATATAAATAAAATGTTAACTGATATGAAAAAAAAAACACTACATAATTTCAAACTACTTATGAAAAAAACTTAACTACACATAAAATACATTATCAACTTCTCATGTAAATTTTTACTCATAAAGTACATATTTACTAATGCATAGAAAAATGTAAATATAACGTAAAAAAACACACTCTAAACAAAACATTTAATTCTTTTCAAATCCTATACAAAGAACTATTTATTTTTATTATTTACAAATTATAAATAATTTACTAAATCATTATATAATAATTTACTTAATTATTAAATGAAATTATTATTATTATTTATTAAAATAATTATTTAATCATATCATCATCATTTACTTCACAATTATTTTTTAAAAATTCA
Organism: Rubia yunnanensis; assembly: GCA_037428765.1. Taxonomy (NCBI): domain Eukaryota; kingdom Viridiplantae; phylum Streptophyta; class Magnoliopsida; order Gentianales; family Rubiaceae; genus Rubia; species Rubia yunnanensis. Next base: position 29,108,302 of record CM075070.1, read on the forward strand.
TACATTTGATTTTCATAATATTAATTTAAATAATATTATATTTTATAATATTATATTTACTTTTCAAATAATTAAAATATTTTTCATTTTAAAATTTAAACTAAACAATTTTTAAAATTTACAATTTTTTCATTTTAATTCCAAAGTTTTTACAATTTATAATATTTAATTTTTCATAATTTAATTTACTATTTAATTTACAATTTTCAGATTAAAGTATTAATTTTTCATTTGAAACTTTAAATATTTAAATTGCACCCTAAACCCCTCATCTTCTTCATCCCTCCATCTTCAGCCTAAACCCTAAACCCGCCAACCGCCGCCGGCGTGCCTCATCCTCTCCTTCTCCTCCGCCCGACGCCACCTACTCTCCTTCTCCACCGCGATCTACCTCCTCTCTCGCCACATCCTCTTCTCACCCGACGCCGTCCACCGCGGTTTGCGTCCTTCCCTCCACCGGCGTGCCTTCTCTTCTCCACCACGGTCACGCCTGACGCGCGATGCCCGACCAGCCCGATGCCACCTCCGGTTCTTCCTCCTCCAGCCCGACACCACCATTCTGACGCACCACCATCTCCCTCCGCTCCATTCCGAAGCTACCAATTGTAACAATTGTAACAAAATCTAACAATCCCCAATTCTACCAGTTCTAACAAATTCTAACAGATGGGCAGAAAAATCAAACCCATTCCAAGATTTACATCTGGCCAGATTCAGAAAATCATACAAAGTGCAGAATTCGAATTTTTTTTTGGAAAACTTACATTCTTGGCGAGATTCAGGCGACGTGCGGTGGCCGACAGTGGTCAGCGGCAGTCGGTGGCGGTAATTAGTAGCGGTCGGCGGCAGCCTCCGGCGGTAGGTGGTGGTCGCTAGTGGCGGCGGTTAAAATGGAGGAGAAGCAAAAAACTCTTAAGTTTTACCAAAAATTTTGTGAAACTTTTTAACCCACACACTTTTATATACCAATTTTCATTCAATAAAAATAATTAATTAAAAATATAAATACATATATGTATACGTATTAAAGCATAACTAGTAAAATACAGGGATTGATATAGCAATACCCATATTTTTGGCATTGCGTCTCCTTGGTTTCTTAAGAGTGCGCTTCGAATATTGCGCTGGAGTCTATTTACTTCTCCATTTTCTCCATTTTCTCCATTTCCTCCATTTCCTCCATTTCCTCCATTTCCTCCATTTCCTCCATTTTCTCCATTTTCATCTTTGTCTCCGCCTTTCACATTTCCCTTCTTTTTCCTTTTATGCTTCCAGGTACTGTTTCTTTGTTTTTCCTTTTTCTTATTGCACTTTTTTTTTTAAAATCTTTATAGTCATCCCTTAGGAGAACATGGTGCCCCGCTCCCAAGTCGATTCTTTTCGTGATACCATCGATTCAAATTTTAAAGAAAAAATTGCTTTTATAACCTTATCTATTTGAAGTAAGTGTCAATATAACCTTTCAATATTCGAAAGTGTTAATATAATTCTATATAGTTAGTGAAAGTGCTAATATAGCCCTATAAATTTTAAGGATGTGCTGATACAACCCAACAAACATTAGAAATGTACTGATATAACACTACAAACATTAGGAATGTGCTGATTTAACCCAATAAGATTGCATAATGTGCTGATACAACCCTACCTAATTTCAACGAACTATGGCGTTCCGGCTAACTATGAGGGTAAAATTGTCCACCCAATTTCAGAGTTAGCCCAAAGGGTATTTTGGTTAATTTACATAGAATCAACGCTGTAAAAATTGAGGTCAATGCCGAAAATGGGGTCTGAGGGTTATATTGACACTTTCATTAACTAGTTAGGGTTATATTTGCACTAAAAATTATCATAGGGTTATATTGACACTTACTCAAGTAGATAGGGTTATATTGACACTTACTCAAGTAGATAGGGTTATATTGACACTTATCCCTATTTTAAACTCATCTACTCCTGGGTGAGGGTTATGACGCCCAACATAATAAAACTAGAGACCTAGAGGCTAGGGTTCGGTGAACGTTGTTTCACTCACCAAAATAATCTGCAAACTTTATAAATGAGATTAGTACAGTAGCAAGTAGAGTCGATCCCAGAGGAATTAAGCAAAAACTATAAATAAATACCTACTATTATAGAACACTTTTGGTGTAGCCACCAGCCATAATTTTTAGATTTATCTAACAACTAATAATGCAACTAACTAATATAAAATATAAAATAATAATGCAAACAAAAAAATATAAAAATCTATAAAATATATGAATAATGTAATCGGCTCGGAATAACTCACATTAGTTAAACATCGATCATAGGCGCAAAGATAAATAAATTCATATGCATCTATTAGTTATCGGAAAGTAGGTACGATTAACCTCCTCAATTCTTTCATACTTTATCAACAATTAACCAATTATAATTAACTAATTGTTTCTCTTACCAAGATGCCCCCGGAAAATATTCGTTGAACCAGATACACACCTCCATAGCATTAAGAATGAAAAGAACCCGATATAACAATTACCAAAGTAAAATCAAATAGTAACGCACACTTAATTGTTCCCCATCTAGCTATTACAGTCTTAGCTAGTTAGCTATTTTTCACAATAACTCGCTACTTACTTACCCTTTCCAACGATTACGTATTGGTGGAATTAGATAGCATTATCCCAATAATATTCAAGTAGATCAAGGTTAAATATATCAAGAATAAAATAAACCAAGAACAATCAAGAACACATAAGAATCAATTAAAAAATAATTAGGTCTCACGATTCATAAACTAATGCTTGTTATTCCATGCTGATATATAAATTAGCTACTCATAACGATTAAACAAAACAAATAAATATTATTAAAACATAACATAATCAATATAATAAATCAAGAAACGAAATGAATAAGATAATACAAACCAGGATTCAAACTGTTTGCATGCGTTAATTAAGAATGACTGCGCACCAAATTGCTCACGAAATCAATTAATCACAAAGGCAATATATCACCTGATCAATTCGGTCGCCGAAAAGAAAGAAGACTATATTATAAAACTGAACTACTCCCTCCGTTTCTTTTATTATGGCACATGTTGACCATGAAATTTTTCATGGCATGTTTGACCAGCGATAACTTTTATTGTATATATGTATGGACATTATGTGAGATGTCTTTGGATTCTCAGTAACGTATAGTTTTCGAAAAGTAAACTTTCATAATATAATATCGTACGCAACAAAAGTTATCGATGGTCAAACATGCCTTCAAAAAATGTCAGAAAAAGAGGTGCCATAATAAAAGAAACGGAGGGAGTACTCCCCTAAGTGTTCTGTGTATCAGTCCCAAACCCTATGCGTGTATATGTGTATATATGTATATATATACGCATATTCCAAATACAAAACCAATTCAGACTCATCTTCCGCAATAAAATAGAATCTAATCTATTCTAATTCTAATTATCTAATTTCTAAAATTAAGGAATTTCAAATGAAAGGAGATAATACAATCATTATCAATATGGCAAATGAATATATTTATTTTCTTTAAATCCACATCTCTTCAATAATTCACTTTTCACTCAATAACTTCAACAATTCTTCTTTTGCCTCTCTACCTTCATCCCTGGAAAAATATCTTATAAAATAAGAACATTTTCCATTGGAGTATATCGCCTCATTAAGAACTTTAACCTGGAAAACCTAGTGGGAAAAAATCATTGGTTAAGGGAAAAAGACTACAATGTATAGCTCCCTCTCAATTCTTCACAATCCATGAATTCCTGCACCATAAACACCTAAAAGTGCAAATTATATCTCAATAAAACCACAATAATCTCACTCAATATGAACACAATACAACACACATCAAATATCCTCACACTTGAATCATGCTTGTCCTCAAGTATGAAGTGAAGAATATAAGAGCAATGAACAATCTAGTGTTTATAAGCTCTCATTCGCTCATAAGACTCTATCTAAAACGACCCTAAAAAGTAAAAGTAAGATAGAAACACAAATCACACAACGAGACAGACGAAAATTCAACATTTAAAAACTCTAGATTCTATTCTTATAAGGATAAATTTTTCCCTGCCAAGGAGGAAAGGATCACCTTAATGCACCTGGAAATTATCAATCCTTAAAGTAATTTAAATGAAAATGCTCAAGATCATGAAATATAATCATCAATTTAGTCAGAATCGGACAAGCAATGAATATTTCTCACGATTTCACTCAATCACTCTCAATATGTGAAAGACAATCACTCAAATAATTCACAAGTAATAACATATATAAGTTAATATGCAAATCATGAAGGTCTTTCTCAAAGGTTGTAACGGGACTAGAGACCATTTAGATTGGTGAGATCCTAAGGGTTCTAAGCTCAGACAATATCGATCAAAATATTATGCATGTTTTTTTCTTCAACCAACATCCATATATAGTAGACATTCACCAACAATCTTCATCTCATGGCTATTATGAGAAAGCCAAGTAATATCACATCAATGTAGGTGCTATTTTATTTTTATTCTTTTTTTTTGAATTTTTCCAGCACCATTCTTCTCCAACATAGTCCAAAACCAGTACTTTTGAGAGAGAAATTGCAACATAAAAAACAATAAGAATTTTTTTCTTTTTTTTCCACAGTTACACCCTCCAGTTTGGCCAAACGGAACCACAGTGTCACTGTGCATGATAAAATTCAACGTTCAATTTTCGAAACCATTCCGGCTGAGCAAACTGGACACATACTTAGTAATGTCATCAACTCAAGAGAACACAATGGATGAATTCATCAACATAATCAACTCCGAGAACATGCATAATAGGGCCAAGAGAAAGGATAAAACAAGGCTTTGGATAAATATATAGTAACTCATATCAAAGAACATAGTTCAAAGTTTCAAAGTGTTTCACCAGGGGTTAATGTAATTGGTAAGCAATTTAAGCTGTGTGGTTCATCCTTGTGCCTTCCATCACTTTCACACATAGCAATTCCAATCATAACAATGTGATCTCTCAGAACAAAGATTTATATAGAGAGTGCTCTACTCTAGCTCAAACCTCACTTTAGTAGGCTAAAATATTCAATTAAACTCGTCTTTTTTCGTCATCCCAAAAATCATATCAATAAAATTTCACAAATCATAGAAAATCTCATTTAAAAAACTCAAGGCATATCAGATTTACCAAGTTTGTTACAATGAAATTTACAACCGGCAGCGTACTTTTATCAAGAGCCACTAGAATTTCTTCATGTCAAATTATCGACTCAAACAACACAAAAACACATGTTTAACTCAAAAAACTGGAAAAAAATTTATTTTTTTTCCAAAAATACGAAACAAAACACACAAGAAACCTTCTCACACTTAAACTTTGCTTGCCCTCAAGAAAATAATGCAAAGCTCTTATGAGAAAAGGTTTAACACACAGGAAACATCATAAAAAAATGACAAAGGAAGAGGGAACTTAAAGTGGTGGGTTTGGAGGAATTCTTGATCAAGCGAAGAGCGTTTGATCATAATCAGGTTCTGCCACATGCCTTCGGTTTGGCCAAACGGAACCTTGCCAAGTCCCAGCTCTACAAAGGTGTGAATTCTTCATGGTGAAAATTCAAGTACTTCAACTTTGTAGATCACGAATTGAGATCAGATCAGAAATTGAAATTCCTAAAAATAAAAAACTTAAAAGAAAAAAAACTAAGAAAATTGGGTTGCCTCCCAAGTAGCACTTTTGTTTATAGTTTTTGGCTGGACTTTCAGATGCCTTTAATGATTATTTGTTGGGAACTATGGAATTTCTTCCATTAATGCCACCTGAGAAGTATCATAGTACGACATAAGGCAACGACTATCAACGAGGAATGCTCTTTTTGCATCCATGCTATTAATCTCTACCATCCCATCAGGCCAAACATAAGCCACTTCGAATGGTCTAGTCCATTTAGACTTGAATTTCCATGACATATGTCGAAAGTTTGACTCTGATATAAGAACATTTTGCACAACCACAAATTTCTCTGACTTCAAATTCCTGGCATGCCACATTTTATTGCGCTCCTTGTACCGCATAGATTGATCAAACCCTTTCAATCTTAGATCTCCCAACTCTTGGAGTTGGAACTTTATTTCTTCGTCACACTTGAGCGACTCCATACTCATTGGAAGATTATCATCCTCTCCTTTATAAACATGCTTCAGATTGGGTGGTAACGCCTTCAACTCCAAATTTGAGGTTTTCACCTCCGATGGAACAAGTCTGGTGGGTGGGTTCCGTTTGGTCAAACCGGACCCTGTACTCACTTCAAAATTTTTCCAAACATCCGCTTCGGACTGAGTCGAGTTGGGTATTCTTTGATTTATTTCAGTTCTGGGTACCACTTTCTGAGAGTACACTGAACACAACAATTTGCGGATTTCCTTATCGCTTGAGACTTAAACATTTACCTCTTGTGGACTTGTAGGAATTTGAATTCCCATCTTATCCTGTAAAACTTTAGTCTCAAGAGAATCTTGGACAAATGGGTCAGTATGATCAATTGCGTTCACATTCTCAACATCTATAGATTTCTATGTAGGTTTATCAATGTTGAGTGTGTACTTATCACCAAAATAATCAAGTGAAATAGTTCTATTCCCAACATTAATAATGGTGTTTTCAGTTTTCAAGAATGGACGACCCAAAAATACCCCTTGTGTTCCCTTATCATTGGTATGATTCATTTTTACCACATAAAAATCTGCTGGGTACACAAGATTTATTTGCCAATTGAATTACCAGTCTAGTGTCTACCATTTCAGCTTCATTCAAAGTTTGACACACAGATAATGGCATGACATTAATTGAAGCTCCTAAATCACACATGGAAGCATCGATCTTCTTATCTCCTATATAACAACGTAAGGAAAACATACCTGGGTCCTTGCACTTTTGAGGCATTTTCTTTTAGATCACAGCTGACACAGATTCACTCATCATGATCTTGCTTGAATCCTTTGGCTTTCCTGCAATAAAATCTTTCAAGAATTTGCTAACTGGTGGTATGCTTATTGCCTGCAAGAACGGAAGATTAATCTCCATTTTTTCAAAAATTTATACAAAATTCATAGGCTCTTCCTTTTTATTTTCCAATCTACGAGGGAATGGTGGAAGAATTTTAATCGAGGGATCATGTAAGGTTGGCATTTTACTTACCTCTGCTGGTACCCTAGACTTACCATTATGAATGAACTCTGGAAGTTGAAGATTTGGGTGTTGTATGATGGTGGCGTCACATTTCTCCTCCGACTCTTGAATATGATTTTCTTTTGCAGGGTTCCGTTTGGGCAAACCGGACCCCCCGTTAGTGATTTCTTTCATCTTTTTGACTGCGGATTTAAAAGGCAATGCACCAACTTCTTCCCCACTTCTCAATGTGATCTGATTTACTGTCTCATGTGGAATTAACTGAACTTGATAGGGTAACCCTGGTTGTTTTATTCTAGTTCGTTCATGGAATTCAATAAATGAGTGATTTGTCGTGTATGCTCCTCTAAAGTTGCTTTGATCTTCTCAAACCTTTGGTGTTGCTTTGCATCATATCCATCATTATGTCCAGCTTATCATTCACAGATTTCTCTTGACCACCTTGATGAGGCTGAGGAAAGACCGGAGCTTCTCGTTGCATTGGTGGAGTATATGGTCATTGGTAATGCTGAGGCTGCTGCGGCGGGGGACCTTGTTCTCTCCAATGAAAGTTAGGGTAATCCCTATACCTTGGATTGAAATTTTGGGGACATGGTTAACCTTTTTGCTACCTCTCATTGAAATTCCCATAGCATTTTCTTGGACAGGTATCTCTCCCATGGTAAGAATGCATTGCGATGTCGTATGGTTAACTGCCCCACACGTATCGCAAGACCCTTCTTGTACAGACGCAACCTTGTCAATGACCTTGGATAGCATTTTTTCCATTCTTTCCATCCTTTCCTTGATCTCATCTTTTTTCGAGAGTGGATGCCTGTGCCACTTTCTTCAAGATATTTACTTCCTGCTGATCATACTTCTTAGAGTCCACCAACCTCTTGATGATCTCTCTAGCTTCATTCACTCGAAGGTGAGAAAATCCACCACTACTAGAAGAGTTCATCAAGTCCTTGTTGTTGGATGCCATTCCTTGGTAGAAGCATTGAAGCAACTGGCATTCCGTCATTCGGTGATTAGGGCAATTGTCTACCAACTTCTTGAACCTCAACCAATACATACTCAATGGTTCATCATACTCTTCCTTGATACTTGTGATCTCCTTCTTCAAGGCATCTGTTCTTGTGGCTGGAAAGTAGTACTCCAAGAACAATATCTTCAATTATACCCATGTCGCAATGGAGTTGGGGGGCAAGCTCAAAAACCACTGATTTGCTGCTCCTGTCAAACTGAATGAGAATGCCACCAATTTGAATTGATCTTTCATCACGGTGGATGGCCTCTTCTGAACCTTACAAATCTTGATAAATTAACTAAAAAAATTGTAAGGTTCTTTGGTGCTTCTCCCGTGGAACTTTTGAAGTACGTTCAGGAATGCTAGCTTGATTTCAATAGGATTTTCAGTCTCTGGCAGCTGAATAAGAGTGGGGGATCATCTTCACTATGACCAGTAAGTTCCCACATGTATGGATTGTTTAGGTTCTGCCCAGGCTTTAGATTTCGGCCAGCTTCGTCCATCTCGATGTCAGTTCCCGAATTAGAGGTAGTTGCTGAAATCGTGATGGGTTTGGTTTGGCCAAACCAAATGGTCTCAGCAGAAACTGCTTTTCGTACCTTTGTTCGCTTTCTGTTCTGCTTGGTTGTCTTCTCAACTTCCGGGTCGAATATTAAATTTGGCCTGGAAGATCTGCTCATAAACCAAGCACAGTAACACACAGATTAGAAGGATTTTTTTTTTTTATAGAAATTGACTTACCGTTCCCCGGCAGTAGCGCTAATTTGGTGAACGTCATTTCACTCACCAAAATAATTTGCAAACTGTATAGATGAAATTAGTACAGTAGCAAGCAGAGTCGATCCCACGAGGAACGGAGAAAAAACTATAAATAAATACCTACTAATATATAACACTTTTGGTGTAGCCACCACACCTTAATTTTCAAATTTATCTAACAACTAATAATGCAACTAACTAATATAAAATATGAAATAATAATGCAAACAAAAAAAAAATATAAAAATCTATAAAATATATGAATAAGGTAATCGGCTCGGAATAACTCACATTAGTTAAACATCGATCATAGGTGCAAAGATAAATCAATTCATATGCATCTATCAGTTATAGGAAAGTAGGTACGCTTAACTTCCCCAATTCTTTCGTACTTTATCAACAATTAACCAATTATAATTAACTAATTGGTTCTCTTACCAAGATGCCCCCGGAAAATATTCGATGAACCAGATACACCCCTCGATAGCATTAAGAATGAAAAGAACCTGATATAGCAATTCCTCAACTCGCTATTACAGTCTTAGCTAATTAGCTATTTTTCACAATAACTCACTACTTACTAACCCTTTCCAACGATTACGTATTGGTGGAATTAGATAGCATTATCCCAATAATATTCAAGTTGATCAGGCATAAATATATCAAGAATAAAATAAACCAAGAACAATCAAAAACACATAAGAATCAATTTAAAAACAATTAGGTCTCACAATTCATAAACTAATACTTGTTATTTCATGCCGATATATAAACTATCTAGTCATAACGATTAAACAAAACAAATAAATATTATTAAAATAGAACATAATCAATATAATAAATCAAGAAACGAAATGAATAAGATAATACAAACCAGGATTCAAACTGTTTGCATGCGTGAATTAAGAATGACTGCGCACCAAATTGCTCACGAAATCTACTAATCACAAAGGCAATATGTCACCTGATCAATTCGGTCGCCGAAAAGCAAGAAGACTATATTAGAAAACTGAACTACTCCCCTAAGCGTTCTGTGTATCAGTCCCAAACCCTATGCGTGTATATGTGTATATATACACGCATATTCCAAATACTAAACCAATTCAGACTCATCTTCCGCAATAAAATAGAATCTAATCTATTTTAATTCTAATTAACTAATTCCTAAAATTAAGGAATTTTAAATGTAAGGAGATAATACAATCATTATCAATATGGGAAGTGAATATATTTATTTTTTTCAAATTCACATCTCTCCAATAATTCACTTTTCACCCAATAACTTCTGCGATTCTTCTTTTGCCTCTCTTCCTTCGTCCTTGGAAAAATATTTTATAAAATAAAAACATATTTCATTGGATCCAGTAGGAAAAAATCATTGGTTAAGGGAAAAAGAGTACAATGTATAGCTCCCTCTCAATTCTTCACAATCCATGAATTCCTGCACCAAAAATACCTAAAGTGCAAATTGTATCTCAATAAAATCACAATAATCCCACCAAATATAAACACAATATAACGCAAATCAGGGTTCTACGCCCTGCTAATGACCAGACGGCGTTGGACGTCCCTGAGGGGATGACGGTTGTCTATCTGGAATGGTGGCCTTCGCTTTCCTCTGTCATCCTTTTTCCAGTGTGTTTTGGGCTACTTTAAGCTTATCCTTATCGATATGCCTCCAAATTCCGTCCATCTGTTGTTAGGTTTCGAAGTCCTCTGCCGTTGTTTAATCATACCTCCAACTGTTTCCCTGTTCCAGGTTTATTGTCATTCTGCTAACTTGCCTCCGGATTGGAATTTTCTGAAATTTAGGCCGGGCGGGTCCAAATTCTTGGTAGGGTTTCCTACTTGGGTAAAGTGAAAACGTAGGTTTATCTTTGTTGATTCTTTTCTGGTGTTGGGGATCAGTCCGGCCTAGTAGCTTCCAAGCCGAACCCACTAAGGTGTGGGGTGCGCACCCTAGTGCCTGAGAAATGGATCTCCTTCTCATTTTTACTGCTATTTTGTCCAAACTCTCCGTTCAAAATGTTATGATTTTGCTCAATTCTATCCTTGTAGTTATTGACCTTCCCTATCTGCCAGTCGGGGTTGTTCTCGTGGGCAGCCTTGGTGATCTTTGGGGTATACTATTTAGCTTGTTTTCTCTATCTTGTTTTTGTCTACACGTTTCATATTTTTCTCGCAGTGTCTGACTAGTTTTGTTAACTTCGACCTTCTCTGTTATTTATTTACAGGTATGTCGATGGCTGACATGATTGGGGATATTTCCCGCCTGCCAGGCTGCCTCATCTTGCCCTACTCGCTCTGTTGTCAAGACAGAGGAGGAGGTTAACCATCACGAGAACGCTATCACCATCTTTGATACTTCTGCTGCCTCTGTTGCTGACATGGAAGAAATGCCTCGTTGAGGTGCAACGCCGCAGTCCTGCACCTGCCCAACTGGGGCTCTCTTTGAAGAGTGTCCCTAAGACTCTTTCTGCCAACCTTGCTCCTGCTGTTGTGCCAACTTATTTTGCATCTGGGGTGCCTTCTACCACCACCACCACCCCCCCCTTTTAAAAAAAAACTTTGTAAGTCTCTCGGTGGGGGTGAAGTACTTTTGGTTTTTACTGGGGGCCTTCTTCCCTCTCTGGCTGCTTTTATTTTTTAAAAAAACCTTTCAGTGAAGGGGTTTAGCTATCCCTTTTTTTCCCATTGCACCTTTTTTGGGTGTTTTCTTTCACCTTCTGTAGGTTGGCTAACATCTTCCTGGTTGCGCTAAGCCATGTGTGTTTTTCTTCAGCCTGAAAAGGCTGGTTAGCATTCTCCTGGCTGTGTGGGGCCAGGGGATGCTTTTCTGGTTGCTGAGCACTTTGTTTCCAAACTGTTTGTTTTACACTTGAGATTTTTCTTTGCTTTTTTTCTCGTGGCCCCCCCGTTGTTGTAACTGGGGGTGCTTGGCTCTGAAGATCAGCATCTTCTGGATTGGGAACTATGTTTCTTTTTTTGTTATATATTCTCCCTTCCGTCCTCTTCTTTTTTGTTTGTTTTAAAAATATAAAAAAGGTAATAAGAATGCATACAGAGTGGTCGTTAAAAAAGAGAGGGTAAAAACAAGATTACAGTACGAAACTGAGCAAGTTTGTACTTTTAGAATCCCTCCAAGTCGTGCCCTCTCTGGGATTACATAGACAGGGTGTTCATTGCTTGCTCTAGCTTTTCCAAAATAAACCAAAAATAAGGGGTATTGCCTGTCTGATTTGTTATGTTCCATGTTTGGGGTATTGCCTGTCTTTCCATCGTTTCTAGCTTGTAGGCCCCCTTTCCCAGCACCCCAGCCACCTTTTAAGGGCCTTCCCACGTTGGGTCAAGCTTCTTCTGTCCGTGCACTCGACTAGCCCTATTTTTTCTCATAGCGAGACCACCCTATTCAGGTTTCTGGGTCTCACGTTGTTGTAGTGCTGCTCCATCCACAACTTGTATGTTGTTTCTTTCAGGGTCGTCTTACCCCTCAGCTCTTCCAGGTTCACTCTCATGGCCTTATCAATTTCCTCCAGCGGCAGCGAGACTATCACCCTCCTGCTGGGGACTGCAATCTCTGGTGGGATGACTGCTTCGCTCCCAAAACACAGCCTAAAAGGGGACTCCCCTGTTGCTGTTCTAGGCGTGGTCTGGTATGCCCGTAGTATGCTCGCTAGTTCCTCTTCCCATTTTTTCTTCACCTTGCCAAGCCCTTTCTTCATGCCTTAGAGAATGGTCTTGTTTGTCACCTTTGTCTGCCCATTTGTCTGGGGATGGGCGGCTGAGGTGAACTGTTGCCTGATCTTCAGCTTCCTGCACTAGTCGCAGAAAGGGTTGTTCGCAGACTGCTTCCCATTATTGCTGACCATGACCTGGGGTATTGCAAACCTACATACAATGTTTCTCGACATAAAGTATGTGATTTTCTTCACAATTGTGGTTGCTACTTCACCTTCTACCCACTTGCTGAAATAGCCTATGGCTACTCTTAAGAAATTCTTCCTGGTCACTGCCTCCAAGAAGGGGCTGACTATGTCAATTCCCTATTTGGAAAAAGGCCACAGCGACCTTATGTAGCTCATCTCCTAGGCAGGCTGTCTCTATACATTCGCATACTCCTGGCACCTCTGGCATTCTTTCACAACCTTCTCCGCATCTGCTTTCATGGTGGGCTAGTAGTAACCTGCTCGCACTGCCCGATGAGCCACTGCCTTCGGTCCCTGATGATTTCCATAGCTTCCCTCATGTATCTCTCACAGCACCACCTCAGCCAGGGGTGGGTCTGCACATCTGAGCTATGGCTCTACATAGCCCCTCTTGTGCAACATCTAGTCCTTCATAGCCTAGGGCATTTCTTTTGGTTCTCCTTACTTCTGTTTCATCTGATAGCAGCGACTCATTGTTGAGGTAGTTTTTGATGGATGTCATCCAACTATCCCCAGCTCCATGTATTACACATATCAAGTTTGCGTCAATGGACATGCTTTCCTATTCTTCCTCCCGTACAGCCTTGGTCAGGTGTCCATGGGCGGATGAGGCCAACTTGCTTAGTGCGTCCGACGCATGTTCTGAGATCTTAGGATCCTTGTGATATCAAAATCAAGAACATATAGACAATTACATATTGTTCAAAAAAGGCAGTAAAATTTTTAGAAAAACCTTGTTCACAAAAATCTCCTTACAAATTAATTAGTACAAAATAATTTGAATTTAATAATACATGTCTGAGTACCATTATTAGAATAGAGATTACAAGAAAATCAAGCCTCTCGAATAATGATAACCTTGAAGACAATCGCCCCTCCCCAGCTTCTATGCCTCGAAGAACAAGGTGTCCCTAATGCGCAAGTTGTTACCGGAAAGAAACTCAAAAAATTCCTTCGGGGATAGGCCTTGATCTTCCTTTGGCCCGAGTAGGTCATGCGCCACTCTTTCCCGTAGCACTTTATCACAATGAGGGTCTTTGCCTTCGGCATAAGTGGTATGTACTAAACAGAAAAATAAATTCATTATGAACAAATATATGCAATTATAAACAAATAGTATTAACTGAAAATAAAATAATTTAATGATATTAATTATTAGCAAGTTTTACTCCTTATCAAAGTTGGGTTTTTCCCAAAGTTTTACTGCTTCAAGGTGCAATGGAAACACGGGTTTTACGGAGCCATTGTATGGTCTTCAATGTTGAACACAACTGGTCTCCTTTGTGCAAAGAACTGTATAATTAATAAAATAAAAATTAATATAGATATCATATTGTGCATATGTTTTAGTAAATATATTATGTAAAATGGTAAAATACCTCAAAAAATGGGCGCCTAGAGGATTCGTCACCAGTAGTTAGTCCTGTATATGAAGTGAACAATATGTTTACGTTAAAGTATCCTTATAAGAAAAGCGTGCGAAGTCGGTACAGTGTCGCAGGAACATATTGGTTTGAACTAGTGGTAGTGTCGACATGTGCCAGCAAGGTCGCCGCTAAATAGGCCAGACCGATTTCATGACCAACGATAAAACGAGGTTGCAAAAATAAACATTAAGTTAAGTAAAATGCCTACATGTCTAGTCACTTAAGACATTGGTAATATCGATATATAAATCGGTACAACTGCGAAGGCTTATGCAACAACTAGAAATAAGAATGTGTGACGTCACATTCATAAATCGAATGGCGTGTGACTGGAGACCGAGTTCGCATGCATCGAAGACAGCAACGGGAAAAAAGAATCCTAGCAACAAAACATGCATTAAGGAGACAAAATTACACAAAAATGTCCTAACACAAACAAGAACATATTACCTAGGTTCACATGTACGAAACTTCTCACTCTAACAAATATGAGTAAGAACTAGATAATCAAAAATACAACTCATAAGAAAGCATAGATTGATTATCCAAGGTGAGGTAACAATAAAAAAAACTTAGGCACTACATGAGTAGAAATTCATACCCTTGTCAAAGGAGAAGAGGAAAGGGGTGGATAGACTCTTGGTATTTGCGGGAAACCTAGAAATGAGGAGCTAAAATTGATTCGGGGGAACCATTTATTTTAGCCATTTTGAAACGACGTTGTTTTTAGACCTTATGTTGTCTGTCGCATTAAGTGCGACTTTGTACCGTTATTGCTGAAGTTGATAGACCACTGAATTCATTGTGACATCGCATTATTAGAGATGGGCTCCAGACATAAAGTATAATTGATGGGCTCTATAGATGGGCTCTATGTATTATTGATGTGTCCATTTTATATGCATTATTTAGTAGTATTTAGGATCACTTTTGTTATATTTTTGGTGTAAGATTGCTAGATTTACGTAGGTTTACATAATAAGGGGTTTAGATGACCATTTTCGATTTTTATATCTAAATCCTTCATTTTTGTAACCTATGTTGAGTCTAAGGGATTTTTGGTCCTCATGAGCATCTAGATTCCTTTTTGTGAGCTTAATTTGTAGATTGCTCATGAGCATTTAGAAGTGGTTTAGTGAAGGCCATTCGAAAGGATGGTAGAAGATTGAAGGCCACTCACAAAGTGGTAGAAGATAAAGTGAAGAAAGGAGAGCAAAGAAACAGGTGAAGGATGGTCCAGGGTTTTCAGAATTTTCCGAGAAGAATCAGCCTTCAAGAGTGGTACCATTGGATTCCTCTTCTCGAGCACTATGAAATCGACTACAAGAACTCCCAAAACGGATCAGCGGTTCACCCGGAGGAAGCAAAACAAAACAGGGCTGGCTTTTACTGATCTGGTCGCGACTCGCGACGACAGCGCGAATTCAGCCCTGCAGCAGCGCTTTTTCTCCCCTTTTTCCTCCACTATAAATACCTCTTCACCCCTTCTTCTCCAAGGCTCTAAGCCCGACTTAGGGGCTCCAAAACCCTAGTTTTTCACCATTTTCTTCCATTTCTTCTTCTTCCTTTGTAGATTTTTGTTCTATGGTATGGGTTTTGATTATCTAGCTTAGTTTTGTACTTGGGAGCAAAGGATTGAAGCTTCTATTTCTATGTAGTAAGAGCCATTTTTATCTATCTATTTGGTGCTTTTGCTATTATGCATTTATGGGTATTGAACGTGTTTGTTGATATCATTAATGTTGTTGAAAGCTTGAGCATATGAAATACTTGTATGAATTGCTTGCTAGGGCTTGGGGGATTTGGGTTAATTTCCCCCTTTTTCTTGTTAGGAATCTATGAGTATGATTTAGAGCTTTTGATTGTGTTGATGGATTGATGATTGCTAGATGAATGTGATGATGTCGAACTCTTTGTCATGTTTGTTTTAGGTAGCAAACGAGAGAGGTCTATGAGCGTCGATTGTTCTTGACTAATCTTGTGTAAATGCATGAATTGGTTAAATGCTTAGCCACGGTGTAGTGTTCATAAGTGTTGCTAAGCTTGTTGATTCTTCGTGCTAAATGCCATCAATGGGATACTCTTAGCAATAAGGGAGTCATTGGTGAGCTTTGACAAGAGATGTCGAATTCACTCTTGCAAACTACTACCTAAGAAGGATAGAAGATTTATCTTCACAACAAGTAGTTGAAGTAGTGAATAGATGGTTTTACTCATCCTTGAAGCATTTGTTATTTAGCATTTGTGTATTCTTGATGGTGTGTTTCACTTCATTTATGCCATGAGTTGTTTGAGAATAGGAAGTGTTTGTATGATTGAATTGGTTAGGTGTTAGGAGCGTGACGAATTCCGTAGCTCCTTTGCATGAAAATCTATGAGCATGAACTTAGAACTTCTTGTGCATAACGTGTTGTGATTCTTGCTAGATGAGTATGTTAATGTTAAGTCATGTAATGAATGTGATAGAATGAGTGAATGGTTCAATGATCTACATTAGGTTTGGAAGTGGATATCCCTTGCCCCCAAGGTTTTTTTTATCTTTATAGTTTTAAACCCCTTTTTCTTAGTTTTGTTTGATGATTAGCATAGTCACTTGACTTTGCTAGTTATCTTGTCTTTTTACTTTCGTAACTTAGGAAAACCAACCATCCAAAACCCCCCCATTTACATGCTTTTATATGTATGTATATATGTCTACTCCTAGCCTAATATCAACCTTTTGTGTCTAAACGCTTAGGAAGATCCCTCTTCTTCGTGGACGACCCTGACTTGCCGCTATCTACCTAGTTGTAGAAAGTAAGCAAAAAGGGCTTATAAATATTAACTTTGAGAGGTGCGGCGACGACCTCCCAATTATAAATGGGCTGCATACATAAGGTATGACTCGGCCAGTGTGACATCGCATTTTAATCGCCATATCCAACATTGTCACCGGCATATAACCGACATTGGCCAGTGTGACTACAACCCTCATCATTTCAGCCCACTAGCATTTCAAATGAGCCCTTATTTGGCCAAAAAATATATAATTAACCTTAACAAACGCTCTATAGTATATTATAAATACTTATTGAATTTTATAATTATCCATGAACTTGATTAATGTCTGTTTCGATTGTAAACGATTTTACCTCCACGTACGAGTCAAGTTTTAAATTTTTGCACTTAGGTCCCTCCACGAATGTAAGAGAAGTGGAAATGCAGATTTGGATATACCCTAATCTAATTCACAATGTCATGACCAAGATTTTCTTATTTAGGCATGATTGGATGAATGAAATGGGGTATTCGACCGTCATATGTATTAGTATTTCCATTTATACCCTTAAGATAAGCGTTATTGGAACGATGATTTTCATCACAAAGAATCAAATGAAATTCCTTATTCTAGGATTTTTATGAAAATATAATATAATAAAATCACGTCTATCAATTTTTTAAAAGCGCTAGTACGTGGTCTAGAGTAAATTATAGATGGTTACTTATAAGTAGGCAAAGGTTATTTGGTAGATGTAAACTGGGAGAAGTCTCCATGAGATCATGCCTGTTATATAATCATTTTTGAGGATTATAAGTTTCACTGAGGATGGAAAAGGTCCCTTCCGGGATGCTTCGATCGATTTTACCTCCACAGGTCAAGTTTTAAATTTTTGAACTTAGGTCTCTCCGCGAATGTGGGAGATGTGGAAATGCATATTCAAAGATACCCTAATCTAATTCACAATGTCATGACCAAGATTTCCGATTTAGGCATGACCGGATGAATGGAACGGGGTATTCGTCCGTCATTTGTATTAGTATTTCATCCATACCCTCAGGATAAGCATTATCGGAACAATGATTTCCACCACATATAATCAAATGAAATTCCCAATTCTAGGATTTTTATGAATATAAAATATAATAAAATTGCGTTCATCAAATTTTAGAAAGCGCTAGTACGTGGTCTAGCGTAAATTATAGATGGTTATTAATAAGTAGGCAAAGGTTATTTGGTAGATGTTGACTAGTCCCCATGGGAATCATGCCTGTAATACAATCATTTTCGAGGATTGTAAGTTTGACTGAGGATGGAAAATTAGGTCCCTTTCGGGACGTTTTGAATTGATTTTACCTCCACGGTTCACGATTTTACCTCCATGGGTCAAGTTTTTAATTCCTGAACTTAGGTCCCTCCGCGAATGTGGGAGATGTAGAAATGAAAATTTAGAGATACCCTAATCTAATTCACAATGTCATGACCAAGATGTTCCGATTTAGGC
This sequence comes from Rubia yunnanensis, assembly GCA_037428765.1. NCBI lineage: Eukaryota > Viridiplantae > Streptophyta > Magnoliopsida > Gentianales > Rubiaceae > Rubia > Rubia yunnanensis. The sequence continues at coordinate 29,126,878 of CM075070.1, forward strand.
ATGACCGCATGAATGGAACGGGGTATTCATCCATTGTTTGTATTATTATTTCCATTTATACCCTTAGGATATGCGTGATCGAAACAATGATTTCCACCACGTAGAATCAAATGAAGTTCCTTATTCTAGGGTTTATTTGAAAATAAAATATAATAAAATAGCACCCATCAAATTTTAGAAAGCGCTAGTACGTGGTCTACAGTAAATTATAGATGGTTACTTATATTTACACCGGTGAACTTTTAAATATTTACATTGTAGTTCCCTCCAAGAAAGTGGTAGAAGTCCAAATACAAATTTTTAGATAACATTTTGTATTCATATTTTCACTGAAGGAGCCCCTTTTTAACACGGAGTATTTGACAACACTTTTCAAAAAATACCAATTTGCCCCTGTGTGCGAAGTCGTGGGTATGTCACCAAATACGGATCCACGACCGAATAGCTATTGACGTCGGTCACAATGAAAATTCCAGCGGGAAACAAAATTTTCAAGCAAAAATTTGAAGCAAAAATTTCCCCCCACCAAAATTTCAAGTCATTAAAACCAGCATCATTACCCATTTTACATCTATAACACACCTTCTCCAAACCCTAGCTACAACACACCATCTTCTCCATCCAAACCTTTAATACAAAAATTCAAGAGCTCAATCAATTGGTTTTTCCCACACATGAACAAATTCGAGGTGATGGAGCACCTCCGGGTTCAAATTAGTTGAGGTAGTTTTCCATACATTCAATGTTAGTTTAGCAATTTAATTACCACAACTTCTACATGTTATTTTTCTCATAGATCAAAGTTTGTATATTTTCATAATGTATGATGATTTTGTTACATGTTATATGGTGTATATTGTTTTTGTTTCACGGATGATGCCATGTTTGTAGGGAATGATAAAAAAAATGCTTAGATTAGAGCTGATTGTGTACAAAAATTACTTATTCATATGAACACGATAAATGTACGACGTCGGTATCTGTCTAGGTCGGCCTTAACGATGTAAATTTGAATTCAGACCGACGAGGAACACGTCAATGAAAACCATGAAATTAATTCAATGTGAGACTTCACACTTAGGTCGGCCTTAACGATATCAATTAATGTAATGTGCGACGTCCCTTCTACCAATATTCGTTCCTTTCCAAGTTAACATTCACGTCGTCTAAGTATGACTATATTATGTGTATTTTTACTTTAGTGCATGCCCAATTCTAACTTAAATTGTGTTTGTTGTGTATTCGGTGTAACAGGACAAGAAGAGTTATAGATGGACTATAGATGGACAACTTCCCATTTAACTAGTCGCCCTAACAGTGTTTATGCCTTACAACGTAGTCAATTTGGAGGCTCAATACATTTAATGTTTATGAGCAACCTTAGGGCATTGAACATGTCATTGTTAATTTTCCCATATATTTTTAATGATAATTAATTGTTGTATGATGTTTAACCATTAATAGAGTAATACAATATTAAATAACATGTAATGGATATCGACTAACACAATTTTTTTCATCAAATATTAAATATTATATTACTTAACCGAAGCGTCCTCTCCACGACTGATCCGCAACGCCGCACTTACCGGTACACATGCGACATAAATGGGACGTCGCATATAGAACCGGTGTGTAATTTTTTTGCGACATCGTCAATCCAAAATGATGTCATAATGTTCATCGCTCCACGTCAGCATGGACATGTCATCGTTGCCTCCCATTCCACGATGTCACAGTTATTTAGAACGACGTCGACTGGAACAACGTCGCAGACATTCCTCTCTGATCGAGTGTCTTGTTGGTATGGCCGACGTTGTTCCTCTGACATCCTAACATTGATCAAACGATGTATCGTATCCTATTGCCAGTCTTAGCAATAAAACTGACGTGGCACATACAATCTGTCGACGTCGGTCCAAAACTGAGGTAAAAAAGTCCTTAACTCATTTTAAACCGAGGTAAAGGTAATCTTTTTACTTCACCCACATTTACTTTGGTTTTTCAGGGGAAAAACCGAGGAAAAAAGGCCTAAAAAACTGAGGTAATAAGTGTTGTCTATAGTAGTGTCACCCTCATTGCCTTGCAGTTCAGCCTGTATTTGCAGACAACACATGACACTTGCACCACTTCATGTTGCACAGAGGCTTCATTCCTCGACATGGAAGAAGCTCTTTCTTATCCAGCTTTTCCAAGATAACACTGTGCTTTGAGATCAACGGGAGAACATGACAAGCATGAGGGTTCCTTTGCCTCCACTCCTCTGGATTCCTTGAGAGTTTCTTCAGAGGCTAGAACTTGAATAGTGTGTTAATGTTAGTAGCAAGACCAGTTGTTATTTATTTTGGTTAAGTTGATGTTTTCATGGATTTATGTTTTATCTTCATTCAAAATCTTTATTATAGTACTAAATTTCCAAAATGAATTGTACATTGATCAAACCATCTATGCATTTATGTTGTAGCATTCAAAGTGCAGGAATTTCAATGCTTTATGCCCTTTAGAGCATCCGCAATGGTAGTGGAGTTAATGAGCACTCTGGATCCGCCTCCACTCAGGGTCGTTAATCGTAGCAAATTAAACCCGAGCAGAGGTACCGAGATCAAAGGTAGTTAGCAGTGAGTCATGGGTGTGTCCTCAGAGATACTAGGGCTTAAGAATCACTTAAAACATAATCTCGTATGGGTCGTCAATCCATATGAGTGATAGGAATAGTTAGTATAGCAAACAAAGGGGGGGGAGTTTGGTTTTCCAATTTAACTGCAAAAGATAAAAGTAAAAAGCAATTGATCTATAAAGCTAAACACTTGGGGATTCGTTGCGCAACATGGTTAATTTAATGTTTCGATCCTCGATTCATTCACTTAGAGATTTAGACAAACATATTAGAGTGTTCATAACATGTGGTGTAGCCGATGACATACACTTCCTCGTACCTGTCATGTCGGGTGTGCTCGTAACCCTCCATCGACATCGCCATCGCCATCGTAATTAGGGGAGTACAACAAGGTCCGACCATTGTTGTAGATCTGTTTCTCCCTCGTACCCTCCATTGACATCTCCATCGTAATTAGGGGAGTACAACAAGGTCCGACCATTGTTGTAGATATGTTTCTCCCCTGTGCAATTACGGCCTGGGCATTCCACCACGAATGCTCTACTTCCCAATTGCCTATTGAGTTAGGCCAAGGGATTGTTGGGATCGTTGGCACCTTATCTATGACACTAAGTCTCTTATAACCCTAGCTTGCTACTTTTTGCTATATCTACCGGTAACCTCTCAGACTACTTTACGTAATCAGCTAAGACTGGTATGATGGTAAATAATTTAGAGTACGACTCGGGTCTCCCGTGCACACACCCACACAGCCCCGTACCCCCATTACCCTTTCAAAAATCTGGGTTTCTCTTCCCAAGAGGCATCAATATTTGCACCAACATGAATATAGACTAAAGTATGTGCTTATATGAAGTGTACTATTCATGCAATTCAAAAATTCAAGAACAAGTCACAATTATATCATGAACACAAAATTAGGACGAATTATTGAATCTCATAAAACATAAAATACCATGCGCATACACTTATCCTCAAGCTATGAAAACTACTCCTAGGATGTGGAATTCGCATACACTTATCCCCAAGCTATGGAAACTACTCCATAGATATGGAATTAAAATATAGATTTGAATTCCACATCCTAGGATTAAAGCAAAAGAAAAGAAAGAAAAGAAAAGGGGAGAGAGTGTTTCTCCTTCTACAAGATGAACTAAAAATGAATATAACTCTTTCTACTTTTTAACCTAGTAGGCTAGGGCTATATTTATAGTAGATGGGGATTGGGCCTAAAAATAGGCCCTAAATAGACCAAAAACGTCTAAAACCCTTGGTCAGCCGTCGCCTGGCGCGGGCAGTTGAAGATGGCGCAGTTCGTGCCGTGTCATTGTTCTTGCTGGCGCGGGCTGCTGGATCTGGCGTGGTCTGTGCCAACACCTTTGGCGCGGGGCACTACATCTGGCACGGGCCGCTACTCTATGCGGTTGCGGGATGCCGGATCTGGCACGGTCCGCACCAACACCTTTGGCACGAACCGTGGCCTTTGGTGCGGGTTGTCGTCTAGAATGCTGGAGTTGGACTTCTAATCGTGCGGGACGCGGCCCTTGGCACGGACCACCATCCGGAAGCTTGATTTTCTCAGAATCATGGTAAGGGCCACCTGATTTTCCATACCCCTCCGGCTGGTCTCAACATTTTGGACTTGGAACGGTGTGGGCCGTCGTAAATGAAATGGTTTGCGCCCATACTTAGCCGATTTTAAGTGAGGATTGGAACTGGTGAGTGCGACCCATGGCGTTTGGCGCAGTCTATGTCATTACCTCGTGTTGAACACTGTTGGCACGGGTCAACTCATTTGGCACGGGCTGTTGGTGCCAACCATGAACGGCCCGCGCTGACTCGTGGTACCTTGGCCGGCTGAACTTGTTTCCTTCACTCCGGGTGAACCGTTAGTCCAATTTGAGAGTTTTATTAATCAATTTTATAGCGCTCGAGAAGACAAATCCAATGGAATCAACCTTGAAGGATAATTCTTCTCGGATCGTTCTCAGACTTTGGTGCAACTCATCGGACCACGATTCCCTGTTTCTTCGTTGGCTGCTTATGAACTCCGTTGCCACCTATCTTTGACTCCAATCTTCTTCTACCATGCTTTGATGTTCGTGGTCTTCGTCTACTACCATTCTAGAGGTGAATGACCTTCGATCTCTTCTACCGTCCTTGCGAACGGCTTTCAATATCTTCAACCGCCCTTACGAACGGCCTTCACATAGAATGTAACCAAAAGTACCCACGTGCAACCTACTAAAGATTATCACAAGGAAGATCTAGGAGCCCGTGGATACAAGATGTCCATTAGTACTAATTAAGTCTGCAAAACGTGAGATTTAGACAAGAAAACCAAACATGGTCATCTAAACCACTTGTCACGTAACTCAACTAATACTAGCAATCCACCAAATAAAACAAGCTAATAAATATACCGAATGCAACGATTAAAGCACGCAAAATGAAGCACATCAACTTCTTAAGTGCCACATCATCAATTTTGATAAAACTTAGGTAAAAACCCACTGACAACAATGAAATGATATTTGAGAATCATTTCTTTAGCGCCACATCACCATCTCTAATTTTAAAAAATTTAAATTTTATTTATAGTTTATAAAATAACAGTATCATTCAAATTAAATATTATATTATATTGACTATATAAATATAACACAAACATGTTTATTCTTTCATCCATAACAACATTTTATATAAAATTTATATGATTTTATATTATCAATATTAATCAATATCATAATATTTTTCTAAAAAAAACTACATTTGATCCTCATTTCCAAAACGTTTGGAAATATATTCGACGATATCCGCTCTAAGTTGATGATGATGTCCTAATCCCAAATCTCCAAGCGTCGATGGATTGAAGTTTCAAGTTCTTGAATTAACTCTTCTGTGACTTGTGTAGTTGGACTTTGATCTTCTCTCCAATATAATAGATTACGTGATATAAAATAATATTAAATACATAAACAAAAATAGAAAATAACAAATAATCCCATTTATGAAAAAATATACATAATCAAAATTAAACTTGATTATAATCCAATCAAATTAAAAATACAAAACAATTAATGCTAAGAGTCCATCAATGATTGGTTGGTCTTTCACAAATAAAGATATATCAACTCCTTATTAAAGAGTGGTTCTTAAGAGCATCTATATCGGTAGTGGACTTAAAGAGCACTTCTTAAGTTCCACATCTTGAATTTTTATAAAAACAATGCAAGAATAAACTACCAACAATGGTAGTGGACTTCTTAGGCACTTCTTTTTAATTTTAAATTATAATTAATTAAATTATTAAACTCATGTTAAAAGACATGCATTGATTGGTTGCATTTGCACAAAGAAAGAGGTAACAACTCCTTATTAAAGAGTGGTCCTTAAAACTCCACAATGTTGCTCCTTAAATAAGGAGTGCTCCTTATTAAGAAAAGTTGGTTTAAGGAGTTACCATTGTGGATGCTCTAAAAATTCACAATGGTCTTCCTTAAATAAGGAGTGCTCATATTAAGAAAAGTGGGGTTAAAGGATGTACCATTGTGGATGCTCTTAATGCCTAATTTATTTTGAAGAGAAACTTAATAGACATTAATCCAAGTCTATGATAACATAAACAGTGGCTAATGGTGATAAAAATCTCCTGTGCCTAAACTCTGGGCGATATCTTCCTTCTTCGTCATCACTTTTTTTCTTTTTATTTGAAAGACGCGGTTCTTAATTGGTGATTGGATTCAAAGTCATTGGTAGGAGTTGTAGTACTCCACGGTCTTAGGCGAACTCCTGCTGCCAGTGAAGATCATTCTGTTTTTAAGGTTCATCACAGCCACATCCTGAAACTGCATCTTTTTGTGATCTTTTTATACCATTTCTCAGACATACCAATTCTTTATGTACTTTATTGAAATGGATAGCCATTGGCGGCCTTAAATTCATAGTTGTAAAATCAGTACTCCTCTGTTTCACTATTTTGGCTTCCATTTTAGTTTGTTTTTACTAAGATTGTCATATTTATTTTTATAGTAAAAAAAAAGAATCATTCTCAACCACTCATTAAAATTTATACTATTTTCACTCAATTCACTCGACTCATTTCAACTTGCAAAAAATACACCTAAAGGTATGATGCCAAACATAGTGAAACTGAGGGAGTATGGGTTTTTATTCGACTTATAATAAAATAATTAATTATTATATAGCAAAAAATATTGAATCAATTTTCAAATAAATATATTATAATATGATAGAGTCTTGGAAAAGATCATATTTTCATATAGAAAAATGAGTTTAATTATAATAATAATATGAAGTTAGGGGTTATACTATGTAGTAACTACAAGTGAAACATGTTTATATGTTTTACTCTGAATATGTAATGTTACAAATCAAAACTCAAAACAAATAAGTATTTGAGTTTACCAAAATAGCTTCTAATCCGAATTTAACTTGAATTTTAATTGCTTTAACCCGTGAATTTTTCATTTTTTTTGTGGTAAAATTGTACTTGACTCAATGATTTTTCCATATTTTTAAAAGACAGACTCTTATAATATTTATAAATATATTAATTTATTTTAAAAGAACTGCATCGCATGTATTTTTCATAAAGATATTTTTTTTATTATTTATTATAGTTATATATATATTTTTTGGTTCATTAGCCGTGCCATGGTGCTATCTAGTATTCCATCATCAGATTGAACCCGTACCCGCATTTGCCAAAAAATATGTGGATTGCTATATCACGCCCTGTATTTTACTAGTTACGCCCTGTATTTATACTGTTTTATATACGATATGTATTTTTAATTTAATTTAATTAATTAATATTAATTTAATTTATTAGTAATTTAATTGCTGCTCCGGCTCCGCCTTGCTCCGGTGCCACCGCGCCGCCGCCGCCGGGCTTCGCCGCCGCTTCCGGGCGTCGCCGGCGCCGCCGCTGCCGGGCGTCGCCACCGAGCGCGCCGCCGAGTCAAACCGCCGCCGCCATGGCCTGGGCGCGAGCCGAAGGCTCTCCCGTTCGCCAGGGCCTTCGCGCGACTGGCGCCGGTTCCGTTCGCCACGGTCCGGGCGCGAGCCGAAGGCTCTCCCGGTCGCCACGGCCTGGGCGCGACGGGCGCCGGATCCGTTCGCCACGACCTTCGCGCGACGGGCGCCGGTTCCGTTCGCCACGATCCGGGCGCGAGCCGGAGGCTCTCCCGGTCGCCACGGCCTGGGCGCGACGGGCGCCGGTTCCGTTCGCCACGGTCCGGGCGCGAGCGCGCCTTCCGTTCTCCTCGCCCTCGGCGCGAACCGGGGCTCCCGTTCTCCGCCACTTCTCCCTTTCTCCGCCGACGGTGCTAGGGTTTCCCTCGAGGACGATGGAGGATGGCGGGCTAGCTTCGCTCGACGGGTTTAGGATGGCGGAGCTCGACGGCGACGAAGGAGGAGAGACGGAGGGGCTAGGGTTTCGATCGACGGGGCTAGCTTCGATCGACGGCGACGAAGGAGGAGAGACGGAGGACGAAGGAGGAGGAACGGCGGGGACGAGGCGAAGGAGAAGGTAGGACGGCGGCGGGGCTAGGACCGCCGGAGAAGACGAAGAAGAGAAATAGGTGGTGATGGCGGCGGCGCTGGAGCACGTAGCGGCGGAGATCGGTGGCGCACGGCGGCGTGGCGCGCGGTGGCGTCGCGGGACACGGCGGCGCACGGCGGCGCGGTGGTGGCGCACAGAGCGGCTGCGGTTTTTGTTTTGTTTTTGATTTTTTTTTTATTTTTGATTTTGATTTTAAATTTTTGTTGTTGATTTTTGTTTTATTTTAAAATCTTAATATTAGTATTATACATATACATACGTATTAGGGCGTAACTAGTAAAATACAGGGCGTGATATAGCAATGCCCAAAAATATTCAGTCATAAAAGAAGCTTTAACAAATACTAATGATAGGACAAAAGGGTACTAGTAAATCATGCTTAGTGGTGAAAGAAGTCATTTGTCCAAGAAATGTAAAGTACTAGAGTATAAAATAAAGGATACAAATTATTGTAAATGATTACACTAAGAACAAGAAGCATATATCAGGGTAAAGACAGTTGCTTTAAAACTTACACATACAGAAAGGTGCATCTCTTATGATCATTGATCTCTCTTAAAGAACGAAAATGTTGAGAAATTCCATATGAAGAAAATCAGATGGATCTATGCGAGAAAGGAACATAAAAGAAAATATAAACTCCAGCAAAATTCTTCTACACATATGTTGTTCCATTATCACACACATTGTATGAACTTTTCAATTGATTATTTTGTTTCTATGACATCATTTATGTACTTGACATTTACCTGAAAAATGTGACTTTCTAAAAGACATGCTGATCCACCAATTCTGAAGACAGCGAAAAATCCAGGATTCATTGAAGAACGATAAGTCGGTCAATGAAGTAAGTATAACAAAATGGCTCAGTGATCACCACCATCTTCAAAAATACCTCAGTCGTTAGTTCTGAAGTATCGGTCACCGAACTCCCCCGGACTAGGTATCACTCACAAAAGCTACAAGTAAACACATGCACGTATATAATCAATGGGAACATAAAAAATTACATCAAATGAGTATTATCTGGACTTTGATTACCTTGTTAACTATATTAACTGTTCTGGAATTTCTTCCTTAAGATTGGAGTGCAGAATTTATTTCTTAAAAAGGATAAGAAAGCTACATTGTGCAACAAACATTATTCTAGAAAGCAATAATTTACAAGATGAAAATCAGATGGATGAAAGGAACTACCTTGTAAATCTCTGTACAGCGAGTTCTGCTTTAGTCAAGTGTTGCTTCAATTGAACTCTTTGTAGTTTCTCTCTACTAAAAAAAAATTCTAGTTCATCCTCCTCTGCCTTAAGAGTTAAGATTTGCTGTCAAATCACATGAAAATACTAGTCAAGTCCAAAATCCAGTATAACCTGCATACTTGTAGTTCCATCCCAAATGAAAATCAAACACCATTCAGTTCAAAATCCATTTCCAGAAAACGCATAAATTTGTTGAATGTGCAGAATGCGCTCAAGGTTAAAACAGAAGTTACGGGCTGAGAGTTACACCCGAAAAAAGAAGTTCAAAATGCAGGCCTTCTTTTTTGCTGAGGTATCATCGAAATGGCTTAGATTCCACACTTTGCTATGATTCCGGAGTGCAGACACCACTTCTGAGACTTCAGTTAGCACTGAGACATCTTCCATTATGTTCTTTTCTTCTGTTTGAACTTTTCAGTTTTCCTTTTCTTGAAGGGGTATTGTTTGGAAGCCTAGCTAGGTGCTGCTTTTCAAGATTCTTGGTGTTCTTCCTCAGCGTCATTCTCCTCCAAAGGCAGCATTAGCCTTTTGAGCTCACATGCACCATTTACAAGCTTTTCATCACTTTGTGTTCAAGGAAGAATATAAAAGTGGGAGCAACCAAGATCAAGAGGAAAATGACACATATAAGCAAGCTGCTAAATGACAGAACCTGAGCTCATGATTGCCTATAAAGTACAAAAACATCAAATGCACTTTTAATGCAAATCATCAAATTGTAATCAAGCACAACAACTTATGATTAATTAGAAGTTAATTGAAGGATACGGTCGTAAGAAGTCGAGTCCTTCATCAAAACTTTCCAGATGTTCTTGCGGTATAGGTTTCAGGTGTTTAACCGCTTCGCGGAGGAATCATATCTGCAAGAAAATAATGAGTGATGCACATTAATATATTGAATTTGGAAGCAAGAATAAAGTCAATAGAACAAAGAAGCTTCTATGGTTGCTACATACTCCCTCCGTCCCACTTTAAAGTTCCGAATTGCTTTTTGCACAAACTTTAAGATAAGTCTATGTGGCATCTTTTTAATGGGTGATGAGAGTGGGCCTACATAAATCAAATGAAAGGAAGAGTTGTGACCACATATTTATGGCTAAATATAGAAAATTTAAAAGTAGAAAGTTGATAGTGGGACATCCCAAAAAGGAAAGTAGGAAGTTTATTGTGGGGCGGAGGAAGTACATATGAGCATGCTTGAAAAATGCAATTGATTCTTTGAAGGATTTTGAGTAACTTTCAGGCATTTGATAACCTTTCTCCAACTTTAAAATGCAAAGCAACATGCCCAAATCAACATCATTTGTACATCACTAAGCTTTAGAATTGCATTTCATAACCATGACTCCTATTACCTCATTTTTCAGACAATAAAATGATAAAAAGCGAACATCATTAAATAACATGTAGACCAAAAGATTTTAGGACGTATTTTTTTCCTTTAAGATACGTTGAACGAAACAAGGATTAACTTATGCGATCTAAGTTACGATACTTGGAAACCAAATTATGAGCTTTAACTATTCCAACTCCGAGAACACATGGAAGGAAGTCACAACCAACCAAGACACACATACCTGTAAAATAACTCACCCCCATCAATCTTTTCTTATTTATTAAGCAATGCTAAAACAACTTATAGGTAAATTGATGCACTTTATTCTGAAGTACACCAGAGTGTAATGTAAGAATAGTTTTTGTTTTCACCAATATAGGGCAATTCTTTGCTGTAGTTAATAGTGAGGGTGTTATGTTTCAGGAGTCAATGTTTAGCACATCAAAAGAACCATTGAAGAGCTTGTTTAGATTCACCACATGTGAAGAGTTCCATGTCAAAACTCCTGAAGGACGGAAGACCAGCATTGGAACTGAAAATCCTCTCGAGAATTAACTCTTTGCCATTCCCATGCTGGTCCATTTCAAACATGATCTCTTTCAGCCAAAAATGCAACACAAGATAAATTCAGATTATGAAAGTAAGTAAGAATTTCCCTAATAGAGTTTTATATAGTAATAGATATTTATAGTTTTGTTATTGTCCTAATAGAGTTTTAAATGGGGAACCAATTTCTTTTGTCTTTAAGGGAAGGGAATTTGGTCTGTATACTTCTTAATAATGTCTGGTGCCTTGAAAATATTGAGCAGTTGAAAGAGGTCGCAAGTATTCAAAAAGTTGCTTAAGCATGAGCAGTGAAGATACACAATAAATGAAGTTATATTGAGAGGAATATCAATGTATTAGTAATGAAAACAAGACAATTGGTAGCTCATACGTATTTTGGAGATTGATTTAACAAAATACGGTGCAGTGTTAGTTCTCCAATCAAATGAATCTCCAAGGTACTCCTCTCCCATTTCAAACTCGTATAAAACCATTACAATGAATGTACAATAGGAAAGGAAGAAATCAGTCAAGTCAAGCTATACAAATCTCTGTGGGGCACCAAAGAATTCCTAAGAGCCATTTTTGTACATTATACAGAAGAATTCAATCAAAAAAACCAAAAAGATTCAACATGAGTGAGATTCAACAAAACCCCAGATTAATAACAAGAGTTACCAGATTTCAGAAACATTTAGAGTCAAACAAAGATCTCAGCTTTCTAACTACATACACATATCTAGAATGGTAAAAGTTATTCATAAATTACAAGGATGAAGAACCATATAAACATATCATCTTTAACCTTTTTTTCCAAAAAAAAGGATAAAAGAGAGGTGAAAATATGTAAACCTTCCCTCTTCAATTTATAAACGAAACCTTCCATTTCCTTATGTAAGTTGTTTCAGGCTAATTTTTTTTTTGTTTTACCATGTAAGTTGTTCAACAACTCCAATGCAATATTTAAGCTGATTTTCCACTCTAACCATTTTATCATAATACTTCATTGTACCTCTTCTCCCGAACACTTACTACTCATACTGAAGTACATGTAGTTAATTTGTGTGTAGAATCCTAAAACAACTAACATTAAGAAACAGAGAGTAATCAATTAAATATGAATATTCCAAGTAGGTATTCACGTTTTATGAATATAAGTCCTCACTCATGTATGATGTAGTCAAGAAGCTTGTAGAAATTCTATAATGGTGTCATAAATCCCCTACACCTGAGAGGTTTTTGGAAGTCCAGACCAAAAAGAGATGAAAAATGAAGACTAATCATGTACAGTGAAATTTAACTTCCAACTAACCTGTTTCAACAAGTTCTCCAACAAACATTTTTGCTATACCAGATGTTATAATAGTCATAGGAACTGAAACCTTCGAATTTCCAGTGATAACAGTTGTATTCATGAAAAGGCACAAGCACTAAGATATGACTCAAACCAGATGCCACAGAATCAACTCGGTGCATGCAAATTTAACATAATTACAGGATTCCAGATATAAAGAATGCTCGGTGCATAAAGAATGCTCTTTAAGAATGGAGATACTTTAAGAACGTTGAAATTACATACACACTTCATGTTCGATCTCGGGAACCCAGATCTTTGAAATGATTCATATCTATTCATTTGCTCTTCAGTGAACTGTGATAAAATTGACCTAGAAAAAAAAGAGGGAGTCAATTTAAATTACATAACAAAAAGAAACAGAAAAGAACTGTCATCATTCTATCACGTAGAAAATGATAAAAAAAGAAGAGAGAAAAAATAAAGCGCATCAAAAGTTTTAAAATACATATGTTGTGTTCTGAATTAAAAACAAAAGCCTGTTAACAGAATGCAAAACAAAAAAAATTTCTTCTTACATTCAACATGAATAGAAACATATATAGTGCCACACATCTTCGAATTTATCATTCTGGTAAACTGGGTTATAGATGCATAAATAAAAACACATTAGTTGTGAGGGAACTGTGCATATTTCAAAAATATGCTACTGCAGTAACAACACCTTACAGTCATGCCAAATGCAATAGTTCATTGTGCATTTGCATAATGTAGTTACTAAGTTGCCAAGCTAAAACCCTGCTAACTCAGAATTTAAAAGAATCCAATATAACGAACACAACCACTACCACATTAACCTCGAGAAATGAACATCAACACTGATGATTAAAAACTGCCTTCCATCAGAATTCTCCTAATTTTTGTATAGTAACCCGATGCAAAAACTTAAGTACGCTAAACATAAACCTTTCACATACAATTTTCCAGCTACAAACCTTACATACACAAAGTAAACCTACTTGCTGAATCTTGGAGAACAGCATTCGGAAAATGTCCGGGACAATTATCAGAGTCGAATCTAATCCAACAAAGATATCAGGCCAATAGGTCTCTGCAAGAGACATCATAAGAAAGCATAAAATCCATTAGTATATGAAGGCGCTTCATTCAAAATATATGTATCTACTAATGTAGAAAGCAATTCATCTTGAAAGCTGCAATTGCAGCTCTGTGAGAGAATGTGATAGAGGAAGGAATGACATACGTTCTAAAACATATTTAAACATTCGTGATTGTCTTCAAATTCCACCTTTGTCCAATGAATTCCATCCATTTCATACTCCTACATAAAAATAATGGCTTTGTAACCTTACTATTTCAGTTAAGACCAGTGAATATGTTTCATTTCCCGACAAAGTTTGCCAAAATGAATCTTTTTAAGCACAGAGCATATGGTTGAAATGATTTACCAGCAGGAATACTCAAATGAATAACTTCAAGGCCATGGAGTGAAAGAATAGCAGCATGCCTGTTATACTAAAACTAAAAGTCCAAAACAAGCAAACAAAAAAAAGGCCGGTCCAGATGATATGCTAAGGTTTTTGTAAATCATAGTAAATGATACACATACAAAGCATACGGAGAACCTGCCACAAAGTTTAATTTACTTGCAGAAAATGAAGAATTTTTCTTGTTCTAGTCCATTCATTGACTTAATTTACTTCAAACGCTGACAAAACATTTTATTACACACATCAAACCACAGAAAACAAAAAGAAACTATTTTAGGAATTCAACCGAACATCTACGGTGCATAAATGACAGCCTAATTTGAGGTACTGAAAAATGATAAAAAAAAGAAAAATACGGATACAACATAAGAAGGTATAATTCAGTAAACCCAAAGGTAGATTAATCAGTGAGGGGTGGAGGGAAACTGGCGTAGAAGGTGAGCGTGTGTGAGGCTGCGGGCGGATGAAGCAGGGAGGTGAAACCTTACAGAATTGAAGAGACACCCGGATACCGGCTAATTGTTGCTTACCTGGAGCTGGCAGTAGAGAAGGCTGCCAATTAGAGTAGAAACAAATGCCACGAAGCAGGCAGGAGAAAGGGATAAAGGTCTGTGGACTGGTTGTTTGGCTACCGTCTGTGGGCTACCAATAACCGGGTACAGGGTTGAAGGAGACATTGAGAGGAAGCAGAGAGACCCAAGTTGAACGCGAGATAACGGTCTACCGTACCTAAACTTGTTCCCAAACAATCAACTAGCGCTTTTATAGTAGTATAGTATAGATATGACAAACTGGGAGAAAAGGCTCAAGGCGCAAAGACGTTGTCAAGACAGTATTTACTGTCTCATGAGCCAATGTACAACAGACTTTGACCTTCGATGAAGCGATTACATTCAGAAAAAAATATTTGCGGCCAAATGCATTTGGGTATTGCTATATCACGCCCGGTGTTTTACTAATTTATGTTCTAATACGTATATACATTTATAATACTAATTTTAAATTTTCAAAATAAAATAAAAATCAAAAACAAAAAAAACAATTTGAGGCCACCGCCGACGCCGCTGACCCTGTGCGCCACCACCGCTGCCGCCGTGTGCCACCGCCGCCGTCGTTCTCCGGCGGTCTCCGCCGCTGCCGTGCGCCAGTGCCACCACCTTCTTCTCTTCTTCTTTGTTTTCTCTGGCGGTCTCCGCCGTGCGCCACCACCGCCTTATTTGCGCCACCGCCACCACCATGCATCCTTCTTCCTCAGCTCCACCCACCGTCCCTCATCTTCCCCTGCTCCTCCCGCCGCCGTCCCTCATCCCCTGCAAAACCCTAGCCCCGCCGCCGCCTCTCCTTCTCCTTCGTCCCCGTCGAACAAAACCCTAGCCCCGCCGTCCTTCTTCTCATTCGTCCCCGTTGAGCAAAACCCAGCGGGAGAGGAGAATGGCGGAGAAGCGGGAGAGGAGAAAGGCTTCTGAAGCGGCGGCAGAGAAGCGGGAAGTGGCGGAGCGCAGAGGAGAACCGGGCGGAGGAGAGGAGAACGGGAGAATGAGAAGGAGAATGAGAGCGGGAGAATGAGAAGGAGAGGAGAACGAGAGGAGAACGAGAGGAGAAGGAGAAGGAGAAAGAGAGCGGGAGAGGAGAACGGGAGGAGAAGGAGAGCGGGAGAGGAGAACGGGAGGAGAATAAGAAGGAGAGCGGGAGGAGAAGGAGAAGGAGGGCCGGAGAGGAGAACGGGAGGAGACGGAGAAGGAGAAGGAAAGCGGGGAGAGGAGAACGGGAGGAAAAGGAGGAGAAGGAGAGCGGGGATAGGAGAACGGAAGGAAAAGGAGAAGGAAAAGGAGAAGGAGAGCGGGAGGAGGAGAACGGGAGGAGAAGGAGAAGGAGAGCGGGAGAGGAGAAGGAGAAGGAGTCGCCAGAGAAGAAGAAGAAGAAGAGGGAAACAGAGAAGAAGAAGAAGATGATGATGATGAGCCGAAAAAGAAGAAGAAGAAGAAAAGCCGAAGAAGAAGAGAAGAGAAGAGGAGGAGGTGGTGGCGCATGGCGGAGACTGCCGAAGAAGATGAAAAGAAGAGAAGAAGGCGGTGGCTCACGGAGGAGCACGGCGGCGGCGGTATTAGTTAAATAAATAATAAATTTTATTTAATATTAATTAAATATATTTAAATTATTTAAATTAAATTAAAAATACATATTGTATATTAAATAGTATAAATACATGGCGTAATCAAATAAAATACAGAGCGTGGTATAGCAATTCACATGCATTTTTGCATTATTACTATTGATCATAATTACTAAGATTGGAGTGTGAGAATGTCAGTTCGTCAATTTCAATTAAAGGTTCATATCACTTTTTTTATGAATATATATATATATATATATATATATATATATATATATATATGTATATGTAGTAAAATTTTAGCTAAATGTGGAGGATTGAAATGGCTTGAGCAAATTTCAAACAAAAATTTCAGCCAAATAAGGAAGTAGTTAAAATGTGAACATTTATTTGAGATAGACAAAAAAGGAAAGTACGAAATTTGGCTGAGACCATTACAAGAAACAGGACCTATTACTTTGCTCATTTTACCTCAATTTTTTTTAACACCAGCCTTAACCTATTCTCTAATTACTGCGGGCGATTGAGTGTGCGATAGTGTGTGCGACGCTAGGGTTTTGGCTTCTCCTCTCCCCTTCATTTCTGCATCTCATCTAACTTTCTTCTCATTTTTCTTCGTTTCTCTCCGCCTTGGCGGAGTCTTTCTTTACCTGCCGTTGATGGCGGCCTCATCATCTATCCTTCCCCCTCCTCCTATAAAAACTTTTGCGGCGGCGCTACAATCTAAATCACCTCCGCTGGTTTCTCAGCTTCCTACTAACCCTGAAATAGTCCCAAAATCTTCCCACCTAGGCGATCTTGCTTGTCTTTACTCTGATGAGCAGATCGCGACCCTCTCGGCCCACTATTCTAATGCCTTGGTGGGAAAATACACGAAGGGCAGACTAAGTATGGAACAGTTGGAGGTTTCTCTCAAGACCATCGGCTTCGAAGGTAAGTACCAATTAGGATCTCTTGACTTTAAGCACATCCTAATTAGATTCGAATTGATAAATGATTATCAACGTTGTTGGATGAAAGGTTTATGGAATTTTAATGGGGTTTTACTTAAGATGCTAAAATGGACACCTGAGTTTTCCACACAAAGAGAATCACCGATTGTCCCGATCTGGTGTACGATTAAAGAAGTTCCCCTTTATTACTATAATTCTGCTTCTATTGAAAACATTGGGAATAATATTGGGAATTTCATTAAAAATGATTATGCCACTGAAATGTTAACTCGGCCATCTGCTATTAAATTCTGTGTTGAGATTGATCTGTTGAAACCCCTACCCCAGTTTATTAGACTTGGTTCACTCACAAATAATAGGAAATATTATATTGAGTATGAGGACATTCCTCTTTACTGCAGTCACTGTTCTAAACTTGGGCATTCCTTTGACCAATGTAGAGCAAACCCCCAAAATGTTATGAATAAAATTGATGAACCTACTGCAGTAGAGGCTCCCCCTCAACCTATATGGCAAGCCACAGGGAAAATTTTTGAACTGCCTCCTATGATGAATGATTTTTCCAGTAAACCATCTTCCCCTGAATTTAAAGTGATGCCCCTGAATAATTTAGTGGTTTCTCCCTCAACTCCTAGATCCATCAGGTCTAATACATCTCCTTTGATACAAAAATCAGTTTCAGAAGACTCTACCTCTAAGCTTCTTCAGGAGACTGCATATTCCAAACCTGTTTTGAAATCCTATGCTTTTGATGATACTCAAGTTGGTTTACGGCAATCTGTTATGAGGGATTCAAGATCTAACCCCACACTTTCCCATTATGGAAAGATGTCAAATAGATACTCTCTTTTGCAGGTAGAGGAACCACAATTTCAGAACCTGATTGATGCAGACATGTCAACTCAGGAGGAGCCGGATTTAGAGTTGGAGCTGGAAACTGGAGGACAAGAATCCTCCACTCAGGATCTCCAAGGTAAGTCAAAAAACAAAGGTAAGGAAAAAATAAAAAAGATTACCTATCTCAGTCAGTTAAATAAGATGCTACTGAGATCAGCTACAAAAGGTATTAAAATAAGTGAAATATGACAGTCACACCTTATATTAATTTTTTGATTTGGAATCTTCGTGGTATGGACACTTCTATTCTGAGACTCTCAAATCTGATCCTAAATAAAAAGATTAAATTGCTTTGTATAATTGAGCCAATGCATGATAACTCTAAAATCCACTCATATATGTCTGTTTTAAACTTCTCAAACTGTTTGGCCCTACCTAATGGAAAAATTTGGTTAATGTGGTCACATCTTCTTAAGATCTCTCTAAAATCCTCTCATGAACAATTTCTGCATGTAGATATTTCTCATCAATCTTTTAACCTGTGTATGGAGATGGTTTTTATTTATGCTTTAAGGAATAGAGAGGGTAGGAAATTATTATGGAAAGACTTAGAGCCTATCTCCAATGGAGATACTGTTTTTATTGGGGATTTTAATACTATTACTAATGTGACTGAATATAGAGGCCCCTCTAATCCTGCCCCTGGGAGCATTAGGGATTTTAATAAATGGATTAACACTAATGGAATCCAAGAGATTAACACTGTAGGGAATCTATTTACTTGGAGTAATTCAAGACTTAGAAGCCCTACTTTAAAAAGATTAGATAGAGGTCTTTGTTCCCTTTCCTGGAGTAATAAATTTCCATCATCTTCAATCCAGATCCTGAACAGGAATACCTCTGATCATTCCCCCTTACTCCTGCAGATTGCTAATTTTTCCCATTCCTTTCCTAAACCCTTCAGATTTATAAATGCATGGTTTCAAAGGTCTGATTTTATTGATTTAATTCATAACAATTGGAATATACCTCTCCATGAGTCTGGTATGATGAAATTTTATTTAAAGCTGATTAGATTAAAAAGAGTGATAAAAATCTGGAATAAAGAAATTTTTGGTAATATTGAAACTAATGTCACTTTAGCTGAGGAGGCACTAAGATCACAGGAAATGGTTTTTGATCTTAATCCATCTGATTCTGAACTCATGAAATTCAATCAGAAAAAAGCTCTTTTACTTAGGGCTCTTAAAGAAAAAGAAAAATTTTGGAAACAAAAGGCAAAACTTAAGTGGTACAAAGTGGGGGATAATAATACTGAATACTTTCATAAGGTATTTAAGGAAAAAAACTGTAAGACTCAGATTAATAAAATTAAAAATTCTGAGGGTTCTTGGTTAACCTCTCAAACTGACATCCAGAAAGAAGCAGTTGATTTTTTTCTGATCTTTTAACTGAACCTGATCATAATGCTGAACATAGATTCTCCTCTCATTTTCTCAGTCAAGTCCCCTTGATTTTAAATAATGAGGATAATCAAGCTCTTGCTGCCCCTGTGTCAGAAATTGAACTAGAAAGGGTAATAAGAAATTTAAAAAGTAATAGTAGCCCAGGACCAGATGGATTTACTCCCAAATTTTACAAAAAATGCTGGTCAATTATTAAACAGGATCTTTTAGCATCAGTAAATGATTTCATCTCAGGATCTGATATTCCAAAAGGTATATCTAGTACTTGGATTACACTCATCCCTAAAAAGCAAACACCTAGTTCCTTCAGTGATTTTAGGCCAATTAGTTTGTCTAATGTACTTAATAAAATCTGTTCTAAGGTGCTGATGGAAAGACTAAGACCTTATATGGATTCTCTTATTTCTCCTACTCAATCATCCTTTTTAAAGAAAAGAGACATCTCAGATAATATAATCTACCTTCAGGAAATGGTCAGATTTCTAGACAAAAAGAATAGGATTCCAAACTGTATACTGAAACTGGATTTAATGAAGGCCTTTGATAGAGTTAACTGGGAATTCCTTAGGAGAATTTTAGTCAAATTTGGCTTTCATGGTAACTTCTTATCTGCAGTTTTTAATAATTTATCTCAGGCATATTTTTCAGTCCTTGTAAATGGGAATCCTGTTGGATTTTTTAGAGCTTCTCGAGGTATCAAACAAGGTGATCCACTCTCTCCTTTTCTTTTTAATATATTCACTGAAGCTTTTTCAAGAAGTTTAGAATATATTTTTGCAAATAATAAACTTACTCGTTTTTATTTACCTTCTTCTATTCCTGCTGTATCCCATTTAATGTATGCAGATGACACTGTAATTTTTATGCAAGCCTCTAAATCTAACCTTATTAGACTCAAAGCTTTTTTGGAGGTATTTGAATTAATTTCAGGACAGAAATTTAACTTTGATAAATCTGAGTTTTATCTCAGTAACAAGGCCACTGTTTTGAAAGCTAACCAGGTTAAGGCTATACTAAAGATGAAAAAAGGTTCTTTCCCATTCCAGTATCTTGGTTGTCCTATTTTTAAGGGAAGAACCTTAATAAGATATTTCCAACCTTTAATAACTATTCTTGACTCTAAGCTTCAAAGTTGGAAAAATAAATGGCTTAGTGCTGGGGGAAAAATGATCCTAATCAAACACTGTTTATATTCACTCCCTCAGCATTTATGGGCAGTAACTGATCCACCAAAAACAATAATCAGGATTTTTGAGAAGAAATTAGCTAGGTTTTTTTGGGGGGAGTCCAATGGAAAAAAAAATAAAGTGTGGAAAAAATGGCAGAATATTTCTTTCCCTGTTCAATTTAATGGCCTTGGCTTTAGATCTGTGAAATCTATTATTGACACCTGTTCTGCAAAACTATGGTGGAAAAGCCAATTAGGAAATACTCTCTGGTCTAAATTAATTTGGTCAATCCCCCTATCATATAGAAAATCTGTTACTTGGAAACGAATTGAAGCAATTAACTGTTTTGCTGAACATCACTCTGTAATTATCCATGGTATGGGCACCTGTAATTTCTGGACTGCAAATTGGTGCCCTGGTGGGCCTCTTTGCAATTTCATTTCTCAACATACTATGGATAATATGACAAATTTGACAGTTGCTGAGTTTATTAATAACAAATCTGATGTACTGTCTCAAATTAGTTCTTCATTAGGAAATGATACTTTAATTTTTTTACAGGATTCCACTCTTATCCCGGATAGGGAGGATAGATTAATTTGGAAGTTGGAAGCATCAGGTAATTTTACTTCCAAATCAACCTACAAGGCTCTCACTCTTGTATCAGGTAATTTCCCAGCTTGTAAATTTATTTGGAATAAGGCATTGCAAAAAAAGATCTCAATTTTTACATGGAAACTCTTGCAATCCTTTCTTCCTTTTGATGAAATTCTGATTAAATTAGGCTTTAACCTGGCTTCAAAATGCCCAGTTTGTGCTAATTCTGATACTATACAGCATTTTTTCATCTCCTGTCATGTTGCTAAGGAAGTCTGGTTCAATATTGCTTCATTAGTTAATTTTCATATTCAATTTGACCATTCCCTCATACAAAGATTCTTTCAATTTTGGAATACAGATGATTTGGTTAGTTGGAAACATTTTATGTGTAAAATCATTCCTTCAATTATCTGCTGGTCACTTTGGAAGGCTAGGAATAGATTCATGTTTGATAATCAACCTTTTTCCTCAGCCAAAATCTCTAATGAAGCTCAGGATTTGATAAAATTGGCCTTTTTATCTACTCCAAAAACATACTTTGCATTCTCACATATTGATTCTTCATTAAATCATTGGATTCCCTTTTGTAGACCTCCACCAAAGCCTAATTTTAATACTATTTATTGGGAAAAACCAGCTGTAGGATATCTAAAAGTTAATGTGGATGCCTCATGGTATCCAGACAAAGCTGCAGTTGGTATGATAATTCGAGATTACTTGGGAAATATGATTAATATTGATTCTGTTTCAGTTCATGCTGGTTCACCACTTGAAGCAGAAATGAAAGCTGTTCTTTTTGTGACTGATAGAGTTTCAAGTCTAAGTAACAAATACTTAATAGAATCAGATTGTCTGTTGGCTGTACAAATGATTACAAATCCATATTCTGCTAACTGGATTCATTTTGATCTGGCATACAAAATTAACAAAAAGTTGGGTGATGCTCAGTTACTGTATGTCTACAGAGATGTAAATGCTGTTGCTAATGCTATTGCAAAACAACACATTTGCTCTTCAGTATGCATACAGCCTGATACCATTCCCCATCTTATCAAAGGACTGATCTCCCTAGATAAAGCTCATATTCCACATGTTCGAGCATCATAATACATCTTATTTTGGATAGATACTGCTAATCTGTCTTTGTTCCTTTTTGCAGAGAGTTGCTGAATTACTTCCTCAACCAGCTCACGTTCCTGAACTACCATGACAATGGCTACCTGCTAACTGAACTACTGTGACATAGGCATACAGCTTCCTGGTGACAACTTCTTTGCCCCCGGATTACTGCCGCAAGTTACTGATCTAATCTTTTGCTATTAACCAGATTCTGTATCTGTGTTCTAAGGTTGCCTGGCCGGAGGGGGAATTAACACGAGGGGTGGAGATTCCTTCATCCGGATCGCAACCTTAGCATTCTTTTGTCTATAATTATTAATATCAAGTAGTACTATGTATAGATCCTTGTAGGTTATTTTGGATGGCAATTTTGTTGCCTCACCACATACATTGACTCATCTTGTAATTGGTTCTTAATGAGGAATGGGGAGCCTCTAATATATCATCCCCCACCTTAGGGTGTTTTTATTAAAAAAAAAAAAAAAAAAAAAAAAATTTAACACCAAATAGCCAAGGTAAGAAGTTCTTTTACTTTGGTTTTTTTCGAAGTGAAAGATATTATTTACCTTGGTTATAAAAAAAACCGAGGTAAATAATTAGTTTTTTACCTCGGTTATTATTTGAACCGAAGCAAAAGGTTAAAAAAACAAAGTAAATAATGTTACCGAGTATGGTGCGACGTCGCATATGTTCTTTGAAAAGCTTGCCCAATTTCGCTTGACACGTGGCAAATGACTAGAGAAGTCGCGTATATGTAAAAGACAAGTTAAAGTAAAGAATTTGATGGTGATAAAAAATATTTAAAAATAAAATGAAGGTCGTGCGATTTTCACTGTTGTCTTTGGCGTCTCTCTCCTCCTAATATCCAGTCATCATGATTCATTTGGGGGAATGTAAAACTAAGGACAATTATGCACAATAGTTGCTAGCAATCATTGTACTACAAACACTCTAGAAATCCTCCCCTAATTTGTACATGACCAGTACCCCATTTGTTCAATGTTCAAATAAGATAGACAAATAATTAGAAAAACAGTAGTCATGAAAATATTCTTACAAATATAGTACAAAATTAAATTAAAATAAGAATTTTCTTGATTCCAACATAACAGAAATTACAATACACTCAATCAGCTCGGAGAATGATGACCTTGAAGAAGATTGCCCCGCCAGCTTGTATCACCTCGAAGAACGAGGTGTCCACGATGCGTAGGTTGTTTCCCCTAAGGAACTCGCCAAAACCCTTCGGGAAAAGGGCCTTGACCCTCCCACCCCCCGAATAGGTCATATATTACTCTGTCCCGTAGGTCGTAGCACCTCAGCACTACTGGGGTTTTCTCTGTCGGAAATAGTGGTACAATCTCCGATGGGATGTACTAACTCACAGTAAAAGATATTGATTAGAAAAATAAATAAACAAATATATATATATATATATATGCAATTGTCAAAAAGTAAAATTTATTTAAAAATCTTTACCAAAGTTGGTATTTTCCCAAAGTTCAACTGCTTCAGAGTGCAATAGAAACTTGGGCTATCAATAGTCATCGAATGATGTTCAATGTTGAAGCTAAAATGTGGGAGGTCGTCGCCGTACCTCTCAAAGTTAATATTTATCAGCCCTAGATGCTTAGTAACTAGAACTAAGTAGATAGTTCTAGTTTAGACGAACATTTATCAGCTAAAATATTTATCAGCCCTTTTACTTCAGTTAAAATAATGACCGAGGTAAAAAAAACTAATTTTTTACCTTGGTTTTTTTACAACCGAGGTAATTAATGTCTTTTACTTCAAAAAACTAAGGTAAAATAACTTTTTACCTCGGTTTTTTGAACTAAGCCAAAAAAACCAAGGTAAAAAGGGTGAAGTAATAGGTTCATTTTCTTGTAGTGTCATTAAAGAGTAAAATAGAATCTCACTACATGGGTTTGGAAGCTTCAATCAATTGCTCCCAAGTGATTAACTTAGCTACTAGAATCCATACTAATAATCAACAACAAACCAAATATAATTCAAGATTAAACTAAGGTGAAAAGTAAAGAAAAAACTAGGGTTTTGCAATACAAAGTCGGGAAGAAGAAGAGTTGGAAAGAGAGAGGATAAAGTGTTCTATTTATAGTACAAGTAAAGGACAAAATGATTCTGGCTACCCGTCTTTTGCGACTTGTGATAGGGTCTATGCGAGTCAAGACGGAGGCCCAAAACAACAAGTTGATTTACTTCCTTCTTCTTGTCTTCTAGCTTTCTCTCCACTCCACTTATCTTAAAATCTTCAAGTCTTCAAAAGATTATCTCCATGGTCTTCGATTTTCAAGTCTCAATGTTATTGCCTCGTCACACAAAATCCACTTAGAAAAGGCATAAGAGCATAAAAGTCGCTCTTACCTCTCCTAAGAGAATTTCAAGGTAAAACACAAGCTCTAGATGACAAAAGTGCGTAAAAGTGATCCCAAAAAGTTCCAAAATATGCATATAAAATGAACACATCAAACCTCCCAGACTTAAACCTTACTCGTCCTTGAGTAAGAAAATATTCAAGCATACAAAGGAATTCACATATCCACATCCTAAACTAATATTCCCCCAAATACCTCACAAAACTTTCAATAATACACATTCCAAAATTATGCTCAAATGAGAATTTCACACACAACCCCAATCCCTAAATCTACCCAACCCCAATTCCTAAATCTACCCAACCATACCAACCTATCAATTCACTAATACCCATAAAAATATGTCTAAATCCCAAATTGATAATCAAAGTCCAATAGTACAAAATGAAGTCAAAACCATATAGGAGTTTCAAACACATACTTTACTCTACACCAATATATCAACACAAAAACAAAGCATACCAAGAATCGAGAGTTTCATACCTTACTTCATGTTCCCCGCCAAATTACCCAATCCCAAGAAGTTCCATGATGTTAGGCTACCCGATCCATCCATATATCAACCACAACCTTATGACTCAAACACCGGCAAATGAGTAAAATTGTAGCACATTTTTTTTCTTCTTTTTTTCTCTCTTTCTCTCATTTTGCCTAGGAGCCCTTTTGGGTTTTCATCCTAGCCACACATCATGTTTCTTTGGCTCACATCTCACCCACACATTTAGCCTCTCCTTTTTGCCTAGCCTTTTGGGTTTTCGGCCTATCTGGGCCCCCAATGTTGACTAAATTGCCCCCTGAGGTTTTCAACATAGCGGGTTTTCTTTTTTATTTTTGTTCTTTTTCATTTTCTATTTTTTTTCAATTTTTTTTCATTTTTTCATGTTTTTCCAATCAAAAGTGGCAAAAAGCTTTCCACATGTCAAAGCTACTACAAGCAACCGAATACATCAAAATAAAACATTCAAAACCAAGAACATCCTCAATCATCCAAGTCTAAAATCATCCAAAAGAAAACAATAAATGCTAAATCCCCTCCCCACACTTAAAACACTACATTGCTCTCAATGTAGACAAAATAGGGCAAACATAACACATATCAAAGTAGGGGAGTGCAAGAAAAATATGCTCACAATCACTGCTATGAGGAAGAACCACCATCTCCGTAGTAGCGCTGTCTGTACTGGGCCATCCAATGCTCCTACCTCTAACGCCGCTCCTGATGCCTCGCTGCTCCGGGATCAGGACCCCGGGGACCACTAAAATGCGCCTGTATGTCTCAGACTCTGGATGCGAGCTGGTCAATCTCCTCGTCCTGCTCCATCAGTCTCTGCGAGACGAACAAGTTATGCTCAACCTACCCACGGAAACCACTCTCCACTGTCTACATCAAACGAGCATAAAAATCTGGGAGTGGTAGAAGAAACTGATTGTGCACGTGATCCCCCTGCATCGGCTTTGGCCCCATCTGAGGTGGTGAAGAATGTGGTCCATTCTGTGCTTGAGTGAATGGAAGGGCTCCCTCCTCGGTCTGAACTAGATGCGGGGGTAGGTTGTGAAGCTCTCGCTGAAAATTATCCCTACACACAGTATCTGGCTCTATCGCCAAATCCTTCACTAGCGTATTGAACTCCAGCTTAGTCCGCTGGGGTTGAGGGAACTTCATAAAGGTGACATTTCACACCTCATACACCCAGTAGTGCACACCTCGCGTATCTGTGGTGTTGATCAGATTGAATTTTTTCATCCTCCATAATGTGATAAGGTATGATGAATCTTTACCAAAACACGGAAAACCATCCGGGATAATGAGGCCTAAATGCTATGCTAGGAGGGTGATCATACCTCCCATGGAAATCTCTCCCTTTTCCTTCTTAGCCACACCGATGACCCTTGCCATCCACAGCTCGGCCCATTTCCTGTAGCCCGTCAACTCGCTTGTCAAATGCCACAAGTAATGAATGTCTGCATCGGGCACGTTCTTTGGCTCTGCTTGATAAAATAATGTGTATGCCAAGAACCTATGCACATATCATAGAGCGAGGGTGGATGATGATGTTGTCTTGTCTTTGGAATCTCTCACCCTCTTCGTGACTGTGGACTAAAAGTCCATATCCTCCAAAATACTGCACTCCAAGGCGTGTGGGTTCAATCTTGCCCTAATCTCCGCCATGCCCCACCCAAAAGTGGCCTCAATCTGTGCTGCTGTCATCTTCTGAGAGACATCACCCAGGTGGATACGGATGTATCTCTCACATGGCTCGTCATTCCTAGTACTGCATATCTTCATTATGGATAGGAACTCCATCATATACCACCTGTAGGTAGGGGAACTCTTTCCCATAAACCCCTTCAATCCTCCTTTAGAGGGGAGGCAGTGGACCGGCTTCTTCAGCCCGAGAGCATACAGTGATGTCTCATCTATGAAAGTGGTTTCCTTCATCTTACGGGTGACTAAGATGTCCCATCTCTCCGCATAGGCTCCGGTGATCCAGGTGAAGCCTATGAAACAGTCAGGAGGAGGTGCTGGGGCTGGCTCCGAAGCCGGTGGAGGGGGTGGAAGTGGAGTGGATAAGCTCGCAGCTCTAGGTCTCTTGGGAGGCATGTCTATCAACACAGCAAAAAATGTCAAAAAAGCAAGGACATAATGGAAAAATTCATGCAATTATATCCAACTTATGTAAAACATAGTGATCAACATCCAAGCACCATTATAGAGAATTAGCGACCATAGTCAAACAGTTGTAATAGATATACTACAACCATCAAAAAGCCACTATAAGGATGCAAGAATGTGTATATGCTCATACATGTCAAATTCAAACCAATTACATTGCTAGAGAAATTATGTCCTATTTCAACAATCTTGCTCATGCATTTTAATTTCCCAACTAAATTGAGATCATCATATAGCCAAACATCACATATGCAATATTCTTGAAGCACAATCATCTCTACTTATCACCAAGCATAGCTAATATCAACAATTCCAAAATGCTAACATTCATGCCCAAGCTAAACGAATCTAAGTATCATTTAACAATTTCATATCAATATCAAGCTATATTTACCATGCCAACCATCCAAATCCATATCACAAGAATTTTCACAAAAAATTCTAACAATCCCACAACTTTGTAAGTTCACGCAAATCAACACATTCCTAAATATCACAATTCAAGAGCATAAAGGTGAAGAAATACTAGAAATATACTAATATCCTCATATCCACAAATTCCACAATTTCATCAAAATTAGAACTACACAATTATCACAATTCAAGTATGTAAAACTGAGGAATTGTAGCAATTAAATGTGTAGGAAGATGAGAGAATTAAGCCCACAACAAGTCCTAGCCCTATTCTCTTGAAGTTTCAAAAATCCCAAAACCTAGGGTTTCAGATTCTTAGGGGTATTGGCTGGATTTTTGAGTGTTTATGGATGAGAAAATAGCTGGGGATAGAAAGTGAGTGATTTTTAGATAGGAGGAGAGTGATTCCGGCAAGAGTTGGTGGAGGACGGTGGTGAAAGGTGGAGAACGGTGGGGAAAAGTGTGAGACTTTTTAGGGAGAAGGAAAGCTCTGCCCGTTTAAAAGGCTCTCTGGAAAGCCGTTGCGAGTCGCAAAGGCCATGGTCGCGACTCACGACAAGGAAGTCAAATGGGTCCAAAAGTCAACCCAGTTTTTGCGACTCGCAACAATGGTGTCACGACTCGTGACACAGCTTTCGCTCGTAAAATGTTGTGTTTGTGAGCTTGAAATTCCAGGAATTTTTCTGAACTGGATGCGACGTGCAACAAAATTGTCGCAACTCACAAAGTGTTGTCGCGACGTGCGAAATGCCTTTCACAAATCGCGAAATGTTAGGCCTGGAAGCTCATAATTTTAGAAAATTTTCTAATTGGTCGCGATGTGTAATGAGAGTGTCGCGACTCGTGAAAGCTAAGCCTTCCTAGTACTTAGAATATTTTTTTAAAATGTCAAAGCTTTTCTCCCTTTCTTCATGCCTTTTTTCATTCACACATCCAGTGCCATACTTCTTCAACTTGCTACAAAATCAGGGAAAAAACACATCCGTGAAAAGAACAAAGCAAAATAATGAAAATAACACCAAAAACTTAATTGAAACAACATCAACGGAAAGTCACGAATGATGATCTGGATGATTAAAACCAAGTTTATTTAATGCCGTTGGCACAACTTACTCCCCTACTTGAAGTTATTCACAAACTGAGCCGAGGTGCTCGGTTTCCTTTGCTCAATCTAGGTCAAAATACTTAGGATCCACATTATCCCCTAAACAAGACTTGGCGCACAATGGCCAGGGTTTCCTCATATTCATCCAACATGCTCAACAACTCCCCTCTTTGCTCTATGGTGATCTCAATTGAATGTGCAATTGGGGGTTATTCTTTTTCTCCAAGAGATAATCATTTAAGAACTTTCAGTGGTGGTTTGCACTCTTCCACCAAAGTCTTCACAAGAGAAAGAGGGAGGCCCACTTTAGTCGGCTTTCCCATGGCTATATGAGGGTTGTTGGAGGTTGCCTCCCCAAGAGAGTCTTCATTATCGTTGCTTTTCTTCAAGTTAGTACTAACAACATTTGCAATAGAAACACAACTCACATCATCATCTAAGACAACAGTCAAGGAACTACCATCTTTGGGCTCAAACACATCTTGCTCTTCATCATTAACAACATTAATACCTTGGAAAGAATGGTATTTACTAGGATGATCAATAGAATTATTGGTGTCAAATTCTATTTTCCACCCATTAAACTCTATGGTTAGGGTTCCTTTACGCACATCGATTATTTTCCTTGAATTCTTTAAAAATGGCCTACCAAAGAGAATAGGTTTAGCATGATTACCACCCTCCATTTCAAGAACATAAAAATCAGTGTGGAATGTTAAAGAGCCCTCCTTCACCAACATATCCTTACAATACCTTTTGGGTATGTGCTAGAATGATTGGCTAGTTGGATAACAACCCCGATTTTGTGCAAAGTGCCTAGATCTAGACTCTCATATAAAGAATATGGAAGCACCTAAATCTAGCATGACCTTGTTAACACATTTTCCTCCTATTACACAAGGGATTGTAAATATTCTCGGATCATCACATTTAGGAGGTAATTCATCATTAAACATGGTGGAGACATATTCACTCTTTCCACTCTTTTTCTTACTCTTCAATTTTTGTTTCCTACTAACGCTACACAACTCTTTAAGAAATTTAGCATACCTATGAATTTGATTTATAGCATTCAAGAGTGGAATATTTACCTCGCATCTACTAAAGACTTCGTAGATTTCCTTGTTGTCCTCCGTTGTCCTCTTATCCTTCAATTTCTCTAGGAATGGTGGCTTTGGTATATAGATAGGGATCACCGCCACTTTGCTTCTTTTGTGAGGAGGGGATGAAGTTTCAAGGTTTGATCCTGACCTTGGCACAATGGTCTCCGCCTCAATTTCCTTCCCCTTGTTCACTTTTTCTTTGGCCAAATCCTCGGCCTCCTTCTCAATATTTTCTTTTTTTTTCAATCACCCGCTCAATAAATTTTTTCCTTAGGGCTCATTCTCTTCCTTTGCACTCCTCGGTGAGATTGCGCTCACATTTTGGGAAGGAAGTTTGACCTTTTCCTGTATCTCCATACGATTCAAGGCTTAAGCTATTTGGCTCACTTGAGTCTCCAAGTTCTTAATGCTTAACTCAGCTTTCTATTGGAATTTGTCGGCCTTCTCCGCACATATACTCAATCTCCCAATGGCTTGGATCACATTATCTTTTGACATGCCCGAACTCTTGCCTTGATCATAGGGCTTATCTTGTAGCCTTAGGAAGTTTTTTTGTGGTGGTCGGTATTGTTATTGAGGAGGGCCATAAGGTTGAGCATTTTGGCCTCCTTGAGCATTTCCATACCAGAGATTTGGGTGATCTCGATTACCCGCATTGTAAGGTCAATTTCGGTAGCCTTGGCCGCCTTGGTACCCTTGATTTTCTTGATAACCTTGCCCACCTTGATATCCTTGGCCTCCTTGAAAACCCATGGAATTCACCTCCGCCACATGATCATCTTGCAAACTCGGGCATGCATCTGTAGGATGTGGTGAAGAAAAAATATCACAAGATTTCACATGTGGTTTGTTTTCGGATTGTGTCATCAAGGCCTTGACCATGGAAGTAAGTGCTGAGATTTGATCCTCGAGTTTTCCACTGTTGGATAGAGCACTTGTGTTGTTGGGATTTTGTCTCCTCAAATCGGCTCTTGCACTAAAGTTCCTTGGCTCCTCCGCTAACTCCTCATAGAGCTCCATAGTCTCCCTCAAAGTCTTGTTCCCAATAGAACTGCCACAAGATCCCCTAAGTAGTCTTTGCTCTTCATCGAGAAAACCATTGTAAAAATAGTAGACCAAATCTTCATTTGAATAGCCATGATAAGGACAATTTGAGAGGAGCTTCTTGAATCTCTCCCAATAGTCATAGAACGCCCTTTATGCCATTGGAGGATGTTTCTAGTGTCCTTCTTTATGGCGGCAGATCTTGAGGCCGGGAAGTACTTGGCGAGAAACTTTTTGTTCATCTTATGCCAAGTGGGTGATTCTCCCGGGTGGTAGGTAGTGGAGCTGTTCCCTTGCCGTATCCCTCAATGAGAATGGGAACACCTTCAACTTGTAGAGGTCTTCAACTACTCCCTCGGGAATCATACCACTACACACCATGTGGAAGTTAGAGAGATGTTTGATGGGATTTCCCCCTTGTCTACCAAGAAATGAGGGTAGCAAGTGTATCAACCTGGACTTAAGCTCAAGGTGCCCATTTGGTCCAACCGGTGGATATGTGATGCACATAGGTTGTTAATCAAGGTTGGGGGCCATCATCTCCCTCAATGGTACTTGCCTCAAAGGAATACCTCCCCTTGGATGTGAGAGTGTTGAGGTCCTTCTCCCGAATTCTCATCTTCATGCTCTATGGAAGTAGAAGGTTCTGCAAAATGGTCACTAGGATGGGTGTTATTCACACTATCCAAAGAAAGCCTCCCATCCCTTTTCAAATTCAACTCTAACTCGGGGTTTTAGTGTAGGGGTTCTTGTGAAGAGGATCACGTACGAACCATACACCAAGAACTTGAACAATACGCCTCCAAGCCAAGAAAAAATCACAAATCAACTAAAAACCAAAATAAAAATAAACTAATACATATTCACAACTAGCACATTTTCACACATAATATGCACAAAACACTTAAAAATAAACGTCTCTTCCCCGGCAGGGGCGCCAAAATTTTGGAGGTCATCGTTGTAGCTCTCAAAGTTAATATTTATAAGCCCTAAATGCTTATCAACTACAACTAAATAGATAGTGATAAATCAGGGTTGTCAACGAAGAAGATGGATCTTTCTAAGGGCTTAAACATATAAGGTGGGTACTAGACTAGATATATATATACATACATATATAAAAACAAGTAAATGGGGGGGGGGTTGGTTTTCCAAAATTATGAATTAAAAGACTAGCAACCAGCAAAGCAAGATAGCAATGCTAATCGTGCAACAAACGACTATAAAGATGATGAAATCAACAATGACAAAGCCTTGAGGGAAATTGATCCTCACTTTCAAACCTCTTATAGATCCTAGATTCATTCACTCATTCACTCATTCACTCATTCACTCATTCACTCGTTCACTCGTTCACTCACATTCAATGCCTATAGAGAATGCTATCACTTCAATTTTGAAGATCAACACTCATTTGTTCTTAAGAGTAATTCACAAACGCAATCAATGACAATTTGCAAACTTCATTGATAATTACTTTAGACAAACAATTCCTAAAGGTATTTCATCAATGGCATTATACACAAAGAACCATAGATTTGATAACAACAAGCATTCTACCAAATGCATATCCATTTAACCAAACAAAGCATTTATTAGATTAAACCTATAACAATTCACATTCAAGATTCAAACTTTCATTGCTACCCTAGGGAAAATATGATAAAAATCCACATTAACATACTCATCTAGCAATATTCACATCACATTATACAACAAGAAGTTTTAATTCTATGTTCCTGGATTTTCATGCCAAAGAGCTAAGAAATTGTACACTTTCCTAACACTCTAACACTTCAATCATACAAACATTTCCTATTCTCAAACAACCCATGGCATAAATGAAGTAAAACTCAAAATTAATGGCACAATAAATGCTCAACATCAAATGCTCATGAAAGAGTAAAATAGAATCTCACTACATGGATTTGGAAGCTTTAATCAGTTGCTCCTAAGTGATTAACTTATCTACTTGAATCCCTACTAATAATTAACAAAAAACCAAACATAATTAAAGATTAAACTAAGATGAAAAGTAAAGAAAAAACCAGGGTTTTGCAGTAAAACGTCAGGAAGAAGAAGAGTTAGAAAGAGAGAGGATAAAGTGTGCTATTTATAGTAAAAGAAAATGATAAAATGATTCTAGTCAGACATCTTTCACAACTCGCAACAGGGTCTTCGCGAGTCGCTACAGTGGCCCAAGACAGCAAGTTGATTTACTTCTCTCTTCTTGTCTTCTAGCTCTCTCCACTTCACTTCTCTTAAAATTTATAAGTCTTCAAGTCTTAAAAAGATAACATTCATGGTCTTTAATGGTCTTCGGTCTTCAAGCCTCGATGTTATTGCCTCGTCACACAAAATCCACTTAGAAAAGCCATAAGAGAGTAAAAGTTACTCTTACCTCTCCTAAGAGAATTTCAATGTAAAACACAAGCTCTGGATGACAAAAGAGCGCAAAAGTGATCCCAAAATGTCCCAAAATATGCACATAAAATGGACACGTCAAAATGCTCTAGGTGTCTTTGTTATGCAGTGAACTATAAAAAAATCAAAAAGTATTAGTTGTAAATAGGTGAAATTCCTGAAAAAAAGGCCGAATAGACGATACTTCGCCAGCCATTGGGTCCTGCATCAACAGTAAAAATGTTAGATTGAAACTACCCTCTGGAATGCAAGTTTCGACATCACCAAAACCGTCACAAATGCATGTCGGTCCAAAGTGGTGGGTTGATTGAGATATGAATGCGATATCAATTTTGTGTCGGACAAACCGAACAATGGACCAACACAAAACCGATGGTATGGATGCAAATCCAAAGTAAACTTAGAAGCCACAATGCGATGTTAGTATCATTTTGGGCATACAGAAGGTCAGATTGGATACATGCAATGTCAAAAACTAAATAATATGCAACAAGAAATAAAAATATGCAACGTTGCACTATTATTGCATGAACCGAAACGTGTTAGAAAGAATACCGACGTCGCAGAAACACATCAAACCCAAAAAATGAGGCTTCATCAACATCAAATTAAACAAAACCCCTTTGGAGACATACCAAAACATTGTACCAACATTCAAAGTCAAGGAAAGTTCACACTCTCATAAATTAGAAACAAAAGCTAGAAAAACAAAAAATACAAAACAAATTCACAGACCACAGATCTAACATTGTAAAGTAAGAATTATAAAACTTAGGTGTTAGGATATTAGAAAAACCATACATTATTCCAAGATAGAAGAGAATGGAGGAATTTGGAGACCGTTGGAATTTGCAGGAAAGTTGTAAGAAGAAGCTTGAATTCTCTGTTAGGGTTACCATATTTATACATGTTTTGGAAGGACGTATTGGCCATATTGTAAAGTCCACCTAATATGGTGCGATGCCGCACGTATTTTGGTTCATATAAAAACATGCTGACCTATGACCGACGTCGCATGTTTAAACGGGCCTAACAATTTTAACCCACGACCCAGCCAGTCAACAATCCCAATTTATTTAAAACAATTGAAGCAACAAATATGTGCTAGTTGCAGAATAATTAGAAGAAATTATTCAGCATACACAAGTCTTTTACAGTTTCCTAAATGATCATTAAATTAAAACTCTGTTGATCATATGTTAGGTTAAATAATAAACATTAAAATAACAATAAACAACCAAATTTAAAGTTTAAAGATTTCAGATATAAAATACGTTTGAATAAATATTCTTCCAAATACGAATCAATTAGTTTTAAATACATGGTCATACGAAGTCTAAGCTAACATCTAATGTTCACGGGGAAGAATGACAACATGGAATACTACAAGCCTAGCACCATTTATGAGCTTTAAGAACAAGGTGTCCTCAATCTTAAGTTCCTCTGCGGCAAGAAACTGGCCAAATCCCTTCAGGGTCAAGGTCTTGAGCCTCCTGCTCCATGAGTAGTGCATGTGATACTCCCTCCCTTTGAACCTGATCATAGCATCTAACTTGTACGGTGGTAGGAGCTCAACAATCTGGCTAGGGAAATACTGAATTATAAACAAAAAACCTTTGTTAGTACATATGATAATAATATATAAAAAAAAAGTTAATTGAAAATTCAATTTGTTTGAAACAGGGAGGACTAACAAGAATTAGAACTGACCTGAAGTTCGTATGGGTCAGAGTATGTACAAATTATGGATATCTACCTGAGAATATGCAATGTAGACTATCATCGTCTGAATCAGTACGGATCTATAATTGTCAATGAAATTATTAAAAATTCCATTTGAATCTTCGTAATGAAATAGAAGGAATATTTAAAAAAACAAAAAAATTGCTCACCTCAATCGGGTCACGGCTGAAACCAACATTGTTAGCCATGATTGTTGTTATTCATATTGTCACGGATGTTAAATGTTATGATAGCTAGAAAATGGTTAGTAAACACATACAATCTATTTAGTTAACCAAGTCAAGGTGATGTCGATCTGCCATTGGTATAACCGATTGGTTAACCAATAAGGGTGCGACGCCACATTTACTTGGCCAACTACAGAAAACATGACAATGAAGATTGACATGCCAGCGTTGTCGCATTCAAGCAAAGAATGAATAACACCAACAAAAGTTTCATCCTTCAACCATATTCTAACACCCCCAATTCATATTCTAACACCCTAAAACCATATTCTAACACCCTAAAACCATATTCTAGCACCCCAAACCATAGAAACTTCAAAACTTAAAACAATTAACACATTCACACCCTAATCCATGCACATAAAAATCTAAGGATAAATGCAAAAATAAAAGTAATGTAACCACAAGTAGAAACCATACCTTCTAGAAGATGGGCAGGGAGGAGTGTTGAAATTCGAGGGAATATAGAAAGTTTGAAGTGATGTATGGAAGGTGGGCTCCATTTTATATATTCGTTAGGAAGCGTTGAGCTTCCACCTAGGGTTGTGCGACGTCGCATGTCTGTCGAAGTTACCAACATAAGATCGACATTAATGCGTCGTCGGCTAATATAAATGTGGGCCTCACCATTTCAGCCCACTAGCATAGGAGTGGAATGTGTTTGACCGATGTATGTGCGAGATCGCATGTAATTTTAGTTTAGCTACATGTAATCGAAAAAGGACCGACGTCGGCGACTATGAAATTGGGCCTCACCATTTCAGCTCACTAGCATGTCAACTAGGCCCGCATTTGACCAAGACAGCCACTATTGACCTTCACAACGGTTAATTGTATATTAGATACTTCTAATTTAATTTATAACTGTCTATGAACTATATTAACATCCGGCTTGATTGGAATCAATTTTAACATAGCCAGTGAACTTTTCTATTTTTACACTTAGGTCCCTCTAAGATGGTGAGGGAGGACGAAATGCGAAATTGGAGCTACCCAATAATCTAAACCGCATTGTCATCAGTTTGACTGGGGATGGCAAGGGTCCTGCCTACCAACCGAGATAACCGTCCGTCATTTTTGTTAGTATTCCATTAATATCCTTACAATAAGCGTTATATTATTCCACCACATAGAATCACATGAAATTTAATATTCTAGGTTTTTTATGAAATTAAAAGCTAATAAAATTCCGTCCATCAAATTTTAAAAAGCACTAGCACATTGTCTAAAGTAAATTGTAGATGATTACTTATAAGTATGCAAGGTTCAGTCACGAAGAACTTGTGGAAATCTTTGTGTAATCATGCCAATTTCTTTGTCACCAACGATGATCATAAGTTTGACTGGGGGTGGAAAGGGTCCCATCCGCGAACCGAGGTAATCGTCCACCATTTTTGTTAATATTCCATTAATACCCTTACTATAAGCATTATGACAACAATTATTTCCATCACATAGAATCACATGAAATTTAATATTCTCGTTTTTCAAGAAATTAAAAGCTAATAAAATTTTGTCCATCAAATTATAAAAAGTGCTAGTACTGCCTAGAGTAAATTGTAGATGATTACTTATAAGTATACATAGTTCATTCAGAAAGAACTTGTGGAATTCTCAGTGGGATAATGCTAGTTTCTCTATAACTAACAGTGATCATAAGTTTGACTGGGGGTGGCAAGGGTCCTGTCCGCGAACTGGGGTAATCGTCCGTCATTTTTGTTAGTATTTCATCAATACCCTTACTATAAGTGTTATGAGAATGATTATTTCCACCGCATAGAATCATATGAAATTTAATATTCTAGGTTTTTTATGAAATTAAAAGCTAATAAAATTCCGTCCATCAAATTTTAAAAAGCATTAGTACATTGTCTTGAGTAAATTGTAGATGATTACTTATAAGTATACCAGGTTTCATTTAGGAAGAACTTGTGGAATTCTCTATGGGATCATTCCAGGTTCTTTGTCACTAACGGTGATCATAAGTTTGACTGGGGGATGGCAAGGGTCTCGTACGCAAACCGGGGTAATCGTTTGTCATTTTTGGGACTACCGGTGAAATATTTTGATTTTCCACTTAGGTACTTCAAAGAAAGTGGGAGGCGTTGAAATACAAAATTGGAGAAAACATTTTTTATTCACGTTTACAGGATAATGTTGTTCCTATTTGGCATGAACGGGTCATCCGAAGGGGCCACAATCTGGACATGGAGTCTTTTACAACAATTTTCAAAAATTAGCCTTTGGCCCCACACGTACGACTTCGCAAAAGCTAGTAGCATGAAACGAACGAGGGACTGACAACCTAGCAATGCCGCTCGTTCTAAAATTTCCAACGGGAACCAAAATTTTGAGCCAAAATTTTGAACCAAAATTTCCCCCCAAACCCATCTCATTATAATAATATCCAGCACCAACACCCATTTCTTATTTCTAACACATTTCCTCCTAACACAACTTCACACCATCCTTTCCATTAACACAATTACAAATACTAAAGAGCCCAATCTAATTTCTTCTATCAAATATCAACAAATATCCTCGGATAGAGCATCTCCGGGTTCAAATAAATTAAGGTAGTTCATTTTAGCTTCTCCTTAATTGTATATGTTTTTTCCTCATTAACCAATAATTGAATATATTCATGGAGTATGATGATCATGTTACATGTTATATAATTTACAATGTTTGTCTTTCCAAAATAATGCCTTGTTTGTAAGGACTGAAGAAAAAAGCATAGATTGTGGCTGATTGTGGACAATAATCAAATTTTGGTATTGATGCAGTTGTTCTGGTAGCTTCTTTGTTGGTCACCTCTTTGAGTTCCTTCACCTGCAAAGGCAGTCCCATAAGTGATTCCGGGAAAGTACCTCTAACGATCAAGTCAGTCTTCTCTTTAAGAAATGGAATTTCTCATAATAGTAACATTTACCTAAGCCTTGTCCATTTGCTGTATTTATAGACTGACCTAAACGTGTTTCCCTATTTTTAGGAAAGTAGATCATGGGGTGTATCATGATCTCAACTTTATCGGTTTGTAGCTTTCATGGTCATTATTCGTTCCTCCTTTATCAGTCCACGTTCTTTGTAGTGTGTGCTTAAGTTTTCGATGACTTGGGCTTGAACAAGTTTGACTTTGCAATTGAGCTGGGCCAGGCAGCCCTTGGCTTCGCCTGCAGGGCCACATATACACTATAAGCCCCCCCTCCCAGCCACGAAGCCAATGCTACACGAAGCATTGACCAGGTTCGTAAGCTGCGCAACAAATTATTATCTCGCCATATAATTATGCATTTCGAATATGTTCGCTTGCACTGCGATGTGAACTATTCTTGTGAAGTGTTGAATACTTGTTAGTTGTATGCTGCATTTTCCTATATTTACGCATTCATTTGAATTTCAAAATTCAAAGTATTTCTTATCCCTATGAAATTCATTCGTTACAATCTGACAACCGAGATTTGCTCCTTCGTAATCGCTATCCTTCAATAATTTAGTGCAATGTTGTTTCACTTACCTCTCCCTATAATTACATTGAATTTAGAGCTTTTGAAAATTTCCCCATTTCTGACTATTCCTGCCGCCATATCGAGAATTTAAAAAGGTAACCGACTTATGTCAGCTAGTCATGATTGCACATTATTCCCTTTTTATCTTTTAGCTCTTTTGTTTCAATAGTTAATACCTTTTGTATGTTCAGATCCATTCTCCTTCTTCCATCTCCTATATTTCTCCTAGTTTTCCCTTGCATTCCGTGCTACAACACTAAGTTATTTTGCATCTTTTTTTATTAATAAATATTTGAAGCGTTCAATTTGTGGATATCTTGTAGCGTAACTTTCTTTCCCAGTGATTGAGGGGTTTTTGTTTTCTTTCTCCATCATTTTGTTCTAGATTCTGGCCAAAATAGGGTTTTTGTGGTTTTTTTCCTTTAATTGACACCCCCACTCATTGTTATTTTAGGGATTTTGAACTCACTGATGTCTGCCTCTAACAACCCTGGACTTTCTGCTCCAAACACCTATGAATTGAATGTCGATTACGGGCAGGTTTCCAACTATCATGCTAGATCTTCCATTATTAGTAGTCTTCTCACAGATTCTTAAGTTGAGGACTTGAAAAATACTTTCTCCTTTTTACGCTTGTATGAGCTTAAGGCACCTGAGCCTTCTGAGGGTGTTCACACTCCTCGTTCCAGTTATTTCTCATGTTATTTGGATTACCTAAAGTTTGGGCTTTTGTTTCTTCTGCCCCAACATGTGTTGGATCTTCTTTTACTATAAAGTCAACCAATTTCAAATGCATCTCAAAGCAGTCTCTATCTTTGTATTCTTTTATTATGTTTGCGAAACGGCTGGTGTTGACTTTTCTATTGATTTATTCTGCAACCTTTTCCATCTTCGTAAAGTTAAAAATTCTTCTGATGAATTTACTCTATCCCTTGTGATCCCCATCATTAAGTTCGTTAGTGGGTTGCCGAATAACTGTGGGGTGTGGCGTGAAAAGTTCTTCTACACAAAACTTGATCCCAATAGTAGTTTAGCTTTTTCAGTTTGGAACTAAAATGCTCTGAAAGCGAAGCTTCCTAAAGCTAGTGCTCATCTAACTGTCGATTCTGAGGTTGTAATATCGCTTAGCCCTCATTCCATCGCACTTCGCCCTGCTAGTACCTTAAGAAAAGGTGTTGAACTTATTGATCACTTAGTTATTTCTGGTATTCTTATCTTGACTATGTTCTTCTGCATTGCTTCTTATGTTCACAATCTTATTAACTAGCTCTACTTTTTTGTCACAGATATGAACCTGACACGATGCACCACTGAGAGGAAGTTCGATTCTGATGATGAGGATTAAGAGATAGAGACCTTGGCCAATGATGGCGACAAAAACACTGAGGTAGTTCCTCATGAAGTGATTATTGCTGACATAATTGCATCTGGCTGTCACACTAAAGAAATCACTCAGGATGGTATCCTAAGGGGAAGGGCTAGCAGAGAAGTCGCAAAGATCGAACTGAAAATACTTGTGTCGATTAAGGACCTGCAAAGAAGAAGGG
The DNA here is from genome assembly GCA_037428765.1 of Rubia yunnanensis. Taxonomy (NCBI): domain Eukaryota; kingdom Viridiplantae; phylum Streptophyta; class Magnoliopsida; order Gentianales; family Rubiaceae; genus Rubia; species Rubia yunnanensis. Next base: position 29,167,471 of record CM075070.1, read on the forward strand.
GAACGTTGGCCAACTTCCTCCGCCTTCTTTCTTGCTGAGCTATGACCTCTTCATAGAGGGGATTGTTCATGTTATGCTCACCAAGCTATCCCTTTCAGAAACCATGGTTGTGGTATGTTCTTGTTATGTTTAAGCATTTATCATAATTTGAGTTCTTTGTCCTGTTGTATAACCTTTCTTACTCTTTGTGTGCCTTGAAATTAAGATTAGTGAGAGCTTTCAACTTGTCAGCGAATGAGTTGCTAGCTTTGGTAAAGGGGAAGGAGCCATACTGGTGGAGCTGCAGACCAGTAAAGCTTAGTGCAGTGTTTTGAGTACAGCTGCTATGGATGTCAAGGAGCGAGCACGTACTACCGAGGAGCGCACTGCAAGCGCTAAAAGAGATGGAAAAGATACACTTTCAGTTGGAGGAGATGCAGATGAATGGTCCCACTTCGCCTGGATACCCTCAGCTATTGGTCAACCGACTATTGAAGACTAGTTCTTTTTATGCATTGATCAAGGAAGTCTCAGCTAATGCTTGTGATGTTGGCTACTGCAAGGCTTTGGTTGAGCTGAGGAAGCTGAATCCAACTGCAAAGCTTGACAAGTTTCCCAAGCTGGCCAAGTCAAGGAAGATTTTGGCAGAACATACCAAAATTATTAATGATGGATTTGTGAAGAGCGTCTCCGACGATGGTCATCATTTCGTACTGCTGTTCTATCTTGCTGGTCTGCCAATTCTTTTATCCGCAGCTAATCTAAAGAAATACACTGTTGATTACTGCGAGGAGCTTCCTTTCGTCGCTTTTAACTTAGAGGATCACCAACCTGGTCAAGATACTATAGCAAACGACGCTGCGCATCCTGGGAGAGGGTCGAACAACGAAGTCCCTGCTCATCCTATTAGCGTGGATGATAATGCTATTGTGGCCCGTACTTTGCTATCATCTCCTTCCAAAGTTAGTCAAGAGCTATAGACTTGAGGCATATTCTGTTTGTTTTATGTAATTTTATGACAATATTTTGGAGTATGTTTGTATGATTTTTGTATCATTGGCAACTGATTGGATCATTGTGCCTGATATTTATAATTTGACCAATTTTTTTATATTTATTTATTTTCATGGCTTTGATATTTTGGTGGACAAAAATTTTTTGAAAAGCGTTAAATATCTGGGTTGTTACACTCGTTATCCTTGTGACAATGTTTTCTAACTGTCTTCTAGATGCTGCCCTATGAATCTAAATGAAGCAACTAAGCATATATCAAAAGAGTATCTCCAACTCATTTCTTCAGACCGCTTGTCCCAAGTGGATTATATTCCATTGCACATTGGGTGGAAAAATACGTCTTCCTTGTCAACTTTGCCTACTTCCCCTTCATGTCCTTGTAGTAAGCTTATACCTTATGGTTATAATGTTGCATCGCTTGGCAAAGATATTGTTCGTGGTTTAGTTGACCTTGAATCAGCTTTTGTGTACTTGTGTTCGCTCAAGCTTCCTGCTCGTGTTCAAGAATGGACATTAACCCTGGACATTCTTCTGAAGTATATGATGTTAGGTGTTCATGATCTTGAAAAGGTGGGGTAAGACTGTGAAGGAGACTCAGGATGCCATTCGCGATTTAAGAAAATTTCGTAACGAGCAGAATGATCTTATTTTTTGGCAACAGTTGAACATGGTTAAGATGCTTCGCCAACAGGAGCAAACTAGAAACTATTTTGCGAAAAGACACGCAAAGTACACTAGAAAACATGGATCATAGATAAGCAGTGTATCCGTATTGATGACTTGTATGATTGGTTAAAGAAAAAATATGAGGAATGTGATCACCTTTCAACCACTACCGTTGGTTGGCAGACAAAGTTTGATGAGCAGTTTGCTATTAACACACAGCTATGGAGTGATACTGACAAGCTTCACGCTGAGTGTGACCGACTCGATAGATATGTGCATCAAATTGAGAAGGCTTGTGCTAAATACAAAGACAAACTCTAGGCTCTCCCGTCGTCTTCTCGAAGTTCTAATGGTTGTGGGGATCTTACCATGGAATTTTATGGTCAAAGGATCAACTTATCTAAGTCTGTTTGGATGCACATTCGATCCTTATAAAAGGAAATACGGGACCTGAAGGCCGAGATGAGAAGATATGAAGAAATTGTCAACGTCATGAGTATGCAATTAGATCGCGAGGAGTTTGGCCCCATTACTGACTTTAAGGAAAACTATGCTACACATCTTGGGCATATGGAGCAAAGAGGTTTTATACGCCATCACGCTTATTTGCATATGAAGTGGCGATATGAGCATTGGTTAGTGAAGAAGAGGCCACCAAAGAGAATTGTCATAGGGATGAGCATTCTCGTCATGAATCTAAGTGTGGGCATCGCTGTGGTGAATCATCACCTTCTGGATCTTCGCTGGCTTCAAGGCGTAGGTAGATATGCTAACTTGAAACAGTTATCTTGTAATGTTTTCAATAATTTTGTTAATGGCCTGGTGAAGTGTGTACATATGTCTTCGCTAAGAAAACTTTCTTGTCAATGTTTTGTCACCTAAGTTGGTGGATTTAATAAACTATGAAGGTGTAAGCTCTATGGCTTGCTTTTATTGTTTTGTTCTGACTGGCTAAGTATCAAGATGTTTGTGTGACTTCCTTGGCTACTATAGCAAAATGTTTTAAATTGTGTAACTCCTCTTGTGTATGCTATATTTATGAGAAACTCTGCTCTAAGCAAGGTCTATAATTTGCGTCCGGTATAAATAAGTTAGCAAGATCTAAAGCTTGCAATGTTTGGTGGTTTTGCAAGATCTATAGCTTGCGTTCGTTTGATTTGCAAAGCTGCAAGATCCAAAGTTTGCAAGCATCAATAGTTGAGCAAGATCCATAGCTTACGCTCGTTTGATTTTGCAATATCCAAAGCTTGCAGGTATCTATGACTGTGCAAGGTCTATAGCTTGCTTTTGTTTAACTAGAGAAGGTGCAAGATCCAAAGCTTGCAATCATCGATAGTTGTTCAAGATTTATAGCTTGCGGTTTATCAAGTAGCGTTGTTCAAGTAAAGTCTAGGAAACTTGATCTTAATAAGTTACAAACAAATTGTCTTTTAACCAGTGCAAGTAAAGAATGAGAAACTTGATATTGGTCCAGCAAAGTGGTTTTATATTAAATATGTATGACCATGATTGTATCACGTTGTGATACAATGTCAAAATATCATTTATATATAATTTTCTTAGTTTAGTATTTTTAGTAGGATAACACTATAGTTTTTTCCCATTGTGTTTTTAATGAGGTAGTGTGATCATTTGTTATTTATTTTATTTTTGAATAAGGCTCATTAACTCAGCCACGTTGGCTTAGAAAAGCTTTGGTATATTTTAATTAGGGTTTAGAATATTCTGTTCTAATTTGATTTGGTAAGATTAGATAAGGAAATATTCATTCAAGATTTATCTTGAAGAATATAGTAATTTATTTTAGGTAGTCTAGTCAAATATGGTTTTAGCTCCTTAAAGCTGCCATAATCCTTTTCAGTTTCTTGTTTGTATTCTTGAACACCATACCTATGTACTATAAATAGGTGGTGATTTTCAACATTATTTTGACCTAACACTTTTATCAATCAAATATACAACCTTTTGAGTTCATACTTTTTGCTTGCGAGCTTATTCCATTGTTGCTTAACCCGAGGGCTAGTTAAGTGTCAATAAACCTTGCAATCTAATCCTGAGAGCTAGTTATAGAGCAAGTCAAAGTTAGGCGTACCCTGAGAGCTAGACTCCTGAATTTCGTTCGAGATAGTGAGGGTTTGCAGATCCCTTCACTAGATCAAAGATATTAATTCCAAAATTGTGAGTCTTTGCAATGAGATTCATATCATGTTGGAACAATGGAATGAACGAAACCAAGAATAATATCCTGGTATCTATACAGGTTGATGTTCACAGTCTTCCTCCTAGACATAAAACTTTCTTAAGTTAATCACATGCCACGTGTTTGGGACTACGGTGTTATCCATTCTTTCATGTTCGTAGTTGTTGGACTTGTGAGTTTTTGTGACATTTTAAGGTCCTTTCCACTTTGGACATAGCTTTCCTCGTTCTTCTGCCAGGCTAGCTTCATTCTTCCTTAACACTAGATCACTAATATGAAATCGTGTTTCCTTCACCTTCTGATTGTACACTCTTGCCATTATTTCTTTGTATTTGGCTTATGTGATTATTTCCAGATATCAATGTTCCTCCAATTCCTCCTGTTCAAGTTTCATCACATATGAGTTGTCCATCTCCTTGTAATCGCTTATCCTAAGACTTGAGTTTCCAATTTCTACGAGTATGACTGCTTCATGACCGTACACCAAACTGTATGGCATCTTCCTCGTTGGCTCTCGAATAGTTGTTCTATTCGACCATAGTGTGTTTGGTAACTTGTCTACTGATCATGTTCACCTTCCTTCTAGTAGCTTCTGTATCCCTTGAACTATGGTCATGTTTGTCACTTCCACTTGGCCATTAGCTTGAGGATGTGCCACTGAGGTAAACTTCTGAAGAATCCCGAGCTTCAAACATCAATCAGTGAACACCCTACTTGTGAATTGTGTACCGTTATCCATGACAATGGTATGTTGCACTCCGAAGTGACATACTATGCTTATCCATACAAATTTCCTAGTGGCTTCAGCTGTGACACGTCCTAAGGGTTTAGCTTCCAACCATTTCGTGAAGTAATTGATTGCTAGAATCAAGAACTTGGCGTTTCTTTCTCCCTTTGGAAATGGTCCGACTAAGTCTATCCCCCACTTATCAAATGGCCAGGCTCCATAGACTCCTGTCAAAGTTTATTGCGGCTTGTGCGACAACGGGGCATTGATTTTGCAACTCCTACACTTGAGGACGAAGTTGTGTGCATTGTTGAACATAGTTGGCTAGTAGTATACTACTATGATTATCTTTTTAGCTATCGTTCTAGCTCCCTGATGCATTCTATATAGGCCTCCATGAACTTCTTTTAAAATCTCAGTCACCTTTGTTGGTCCTACACATTGTATCCATTGAGACAAGATGCCTTTCTTGTACAAGGCCCCGTCTTTGTAGGCGTAATTAGTAGAACGCAAATCCAACCTTCTAACCCCTATCTTATCTTATGGAAAAGTCCCTTTCATGAAGAAATCCATTAGTGGAGTTATTCAGCTTACTTCATCTCCTTGGATTGTCAACACAATCGTTGACATGGTGCTTCTGACTGGGATGACTTCAATGATGACGTCTCCCTGATCACTAAAGGAATCAAATCATGTTTTTGCTAGCTTGCTTAATGCACCTGCCCTTGTGTTTTCACTTTGCGGGATGTGTTGTATGTCGAAATATTCAAGCTGGGCTATGAGTTGTTGCATCTTACCTAAATACTTCATCGACTAGTCTTCTCGCACCTCATAATCACCTTGCACTTCTTGGACTACAATTAGCGAATTGCTTGACACTCAAACACTTCTGACTTTCATTCTGAAAGTGAGATCTAGTCCACTAATTAGAGCCTCGTATTCAGCTTCATTGTTAGTGAGCAAAAAATCGAATCGTAATGAGTGTGTGTGTTCGCCTCATTTGGGTCTACCAAAAGCAATCCTGCTCTGCAACCTTCCTTGCTAGATGCACCGTCAATGAACAATGTCCATGCAACCTCCTCCCATTTTGTCTTGCCTTTGTCAATTTTCAAACTCTGGTATATGTTTTCCCTATGTATCTCTTCGCTTGTCATGTCTACAATGAAGTTTGCCAACGCCTGAGCTTTAGGTTGAAATTGTATTTCAAATTGACCTAGTTCCAGGGCCCACTTTGCTAATCTTCCTGAAGACCCTAGCTTAGTGAGGATGTTCTTGATTGGAAATCCTGTGTAAACTACTATGCGATGACTATGAAAATACGATTTCAATCTTCGAGCCGAATAGACCAGGGCTAAGGTTAACTTTTCAAACGGAAGCCTTCTGTGCTTTTTGCAGGATTCTGCTGATGTAATAAACGGGAACCTACTTCTGTTCTTCCAGGAAAACCAACATCGAGCTAACAACATTTTGTGAGATTGCTATGTACAAGTATAATGCTCTCCAGGTGCAGACGATTTCAATGTTTGTAATGCTTCAAGTTGGTCTTATAGCCCATCATATGCTCTCAGATAGTCTTCGGTCCAGCAGAATTTTCTTACCTTTCTTGACACTTCAAAAAGTGAAAAATGCTTCTCTGCTGCCTTTGATACAAAGTGGTGAAGCACTGCCAGTGATCCCATTAAGATTTGCACCTTTTTAACCATTTGCAACTGGGGGAGATATACTATAGTCTGGATCTTGCCTGGGTTAGCTTCGATACCTTTTAAAGAAACTTTGTATCCCTAGACTATTCCAGCACCCACTCCAATTACACATTTCTTGGGGGTTGAGCTTCATCCCTATGGCCTTTAATGGGTCCAAAGTTTCTTTTCAATCTGCAGTAAAGCTTCCTACCTTCTTACTCTTGATCACCATATCGTCAACAAAAGCTTAGACGTTTCTCCCTATTTACCTTCGGAATGCCTGATCGACCACTCTTTGGTATGTTGCTCCAGCATTTTTGAGGTCGTTTTCTCTGCAGCATCCGGGTTTATCAGTATTTGGTGATATCCTTTGTATGCATCTAAGAATTCCAAGTCTTCGTATCCTGAAATTGCTTCCACCAGTTGATCGATCTTTGGCAAGGAGTATGAATCTTTTGGACATGCTTTGTTCAAATCTGTGAAATCAATACACATTCTCCAAGCAACATCTAATTTCTTCACTATGACTGGGTTTGCTAGCCATTTTGGGTATATAACTTCTTTTAGTATACCGGCTTGCAACAGCGATGTAACTTCCTTCTCGATTGCCTTTTTCCTATTGCTAGCAAAGCAACGCTGTTTTTGTTTAACCACTTTTACGCTCACTCCTCCCATGTTTTGTACGTCCCATGCGTATATATCCCTTTGGCTTTGCAAAATTTGAATAACCTTTGCATTTTCTTTGCTTGGAAGGTGATTTCCAACATTCACCCATTTAGAATTGTCTTCACCATCTAGGCTTACCAACTCTATTTCTTCTTCTATTTCTTCTCCTAAGTCGACTGATGCATCTGATTGTTCCAGTAAGTTACCTCTCGAAATGGTATTAACCAGCTTTGCCTTTTTTTCTATCTTTCCTGCCTTCATCGCTATGACCGTGCACTGTCTTGCCTCTTGTTGGTTTCCCTTAATGGCTGCGACTTTGGATGGGGCTGGGAACTTCATTACATTGAGATAGGGGGACCAAATTTCCTTAGCTCTGTTCATCCATGGTCTTCCAATTATGGCGTTAAATGTACTTGGGGCGTCCATAACCATAAAGTTGCACAACCTGTTGAAGCAAAGAAGTGGACTTTTTTAGGTCTATTCTTTTGAAGCCCAACCTGTTGAAGCAATCCATGAATAGTATTTCAACTGCACTACCGTCATCCACCAATAATCTTTGAACATTTGTGTTCCCAATTTTTGCTATTATGACCATGGGATCGTTGTGCGGTGAAGCGTTGGGTACCGCATCTTCTTCGCTAAAGGTAATTGCTTCGTGTGGTCGAAACCTTTTATCAGCTGGTTCTTGTGGGAGAGAATACCTTGCATTGGCCTTCCAAGCTTTGTTGGACAGTGACTCCATGGAACCGTGTATAGAGAAGATAATTGTTTTAGGCACTTTGCTATCCACGGTGTCGTTGTATTCTACAGCCACAGTCATTTTTTATTTTTAGCCACTGTGGTCGTAGTACCTTGGTTTCTTGGAGACGGGTTCACTGTCTTACTTGCGTCCCCATACTGACTTGTTACTTCTTTCCTATACTAGCCCAAGTTGCCATTCCTCATATTTTCTTAAATCTGTCTTCTTAGGTCCCTGCAATACTCAATGCCATGTCCATGATCTTTTGGAAGGCACAATAAAGTGATTTTCTTCGTATAAACGCAGGTTGAATGTGTAATGTCGCACTCTATCTTCGTGTAATGTCGCACTCTACCATCGCTCGGCCTTTGGTGTCAACGACATTGATCTATCAACCAAACGACATCGATCTATCAACCAAGGGACATCGCTTTTAATCAATAAAGGTACTTTTTTCATGTTTAGATTATTGTCACCTGCACTTAACTATATTATGTGTACATCATTCGGGGATTGTCAAATTCTGACATAAATTATGTTTTATGTGTATGTGTTTTAATAGGACAAAGTGAGTTATCGATGGACTCTTAGCATAGACTACTTATTTCGCTAATCCCCTTAATAGTTTTAATGTCGACAACGTAGGCGAGAGACGTTCAATACAATTAATATTTTATTTTTACATCAACATTATGTATTTGAATATATTCTGACATTTATTGGTAATTTATGTTCAAGGTTTTGTCTTTTTTGTGTCATCTAATAGTAAATATTATATTTTTACACAAGAATAAATTCCTCCACGATTCATACCGCGACTACTCACAAATCGGTAATGATACGACACCTAACTGATATCGCATAAACCAATAAAGATACGACACCTAACCGATGTTGCATAAACCGGCGGGGTTTTTTTTTACATTGCCCATTCAAAACGATGGCATATTAGTTAACCTCTCACGCCAGCAGGCACACAATGAGGGTGCTCTGGATCTTGAAATCTTTAATACAATCATGAGCGGCGTCGCTTCAATTATTCTACAACTTTGATCTTGTCGATGTCGCAGCGTCTCAAGTGTCATCGATTTCCTTCTTCCTGTGATTGAATTTGCTTCTTATGAACGCCGATAATGTGGCAGTTACAGTGTACTATAGTCGGCCTACTTCCTTGGATTGACATCGGTCCCAGATGCTGTCGACGTCAGTCCAAAACCGAGGTAAAAAACTACTTTTTACTTTACCCACATTTACCTCATTTTTTTATGGAAAACCCCGTGGTAAAAAGCCCTAAAAAAAGAGGTAATAGGTGATGTCTGTTGTAGTGGACAGAGGGAGTATCAATTAGACCAATCATGAAAATTTACGTTTCAATCAAATTTAATGTCAAATTATAATTATTTATACATACACTTCAAAAGATTTTCAAAATTATAAAAATCTCATTGTAATATATAAAAATAAACATCATATTCCCTTATTAATTAGATGAATTATAATATAAACCCATATAAAGGTTAGTTGGTTTAAAACAAAACTTTGTGATAAAAATTTTAAATATGAAGTTTCAATATTGCATAAAGACAAGACACTACTAAAAAAATGGTCTTTGTTGACACCTAAAAGTGTTGTGAAAATACACGTATGATGACACGTTTTGATATCCCAACACTTTGTTGAAGTGTGGCTTTTGCAGGTTTTATTATATCTAAAGTGTTACAATGAGTATTTTTGGATTTTAATTAAATTATTGAAAAAATATATATATTAGTGTTGGGATAGATATAATATTCTCACACATTATATTGTAGTTATATATATACATATATATAAAAGGTGATGATAGGTCATTTAAAAATTAGTGAAATTTAGAAAATGGATACTATGGGGATATGTATGTTGATTCGACAAACAGCGATGTAGGAATGGATAAGTTAACACCACATTAGCTTGTGTTTTATTTGGAAAATGTTAGCAAAATAATTTGATGTCCCTATAAATCCCATTAGGTGACACATTTATGCACGTGACAATTAGTCACACGTATACCTATCACACTATAAGATACATAGGACAATATTTAGTGTTGTATTAAAAGTGTTTTATCACACTCATTGAATGTCTCATTAGAACACAATGGATTACACTTACATGTGTGACAATTATACAAATAAAGCACATTCAAATATGTCCAAATACATACATAACTTATCATAATTAACATGTAGTATGAATTCAATAATATCACACAATAAAGTGTCATTTTATGTGACATGTGAAAACACTTTGAGTTGTAATCTCTCAAAGCATATGTAACAAGATTATAGTGTTGTTTTAAATTTAAACTAAATACATTGAAAATTTTAAGCAATTATGAAAATTTTAAAAGGTTAATTCAGTGTTAAAATACACTTTTATATATGATGAAAAAAACAATTCATCGATAATTTAATTAAAATAAATTAATGTTAATTAAATTAAATTAAATTAATATCCTATTGAATATCTTTACGGAGATAATTTTATAAATAAAAAATTGCTTCATAAAAAGAATATGCAGTGAATCCTCCAAATCTGCTAAAATGGTTCTTAAATCTATTTAGCGTGTCACCTGTACAAAAAATAATATAAATATTCAGAATTCATATTTATACCCATGTACATAATATGCACACATATAAAATCACTACAATCACTTAATCAGGCACATGATCAGTAAAAAATACACAACACGCAATGTATGAAAGTCAAACATTGAACACAGACTTCAAACACAACACAACTGTACACGAACTTTAGAAAGGGAGTGAAACCAAATCTGTCATTTCAATTCCTTTACTTGTGTACTTGATGAAAATCAGTAAAGGTCAGCAGCTAAAGAAGTTGCATTCTTAGCCTTGATGTGGTACTGCCACCAGAGCCACCACCGCCTTTTGTTCCACCACCATCACTACCTCGGCTAGCAAGCTCCCATTCACTTCAAGAACTTTATCCACCGTCAAGTAAATCCTTCTACCTCCACTCCACCGTAATCGACCTCTCTGCTAGTCATTCCACCTTTACATCCATTTACATTCCCTCAAATTTTTTATGTCTCTTTATCCGTTCTTTTTACCATGATTTAACATCAATTGATACAAGTTTACAAAAGAAACATCCACATCAACAGATTACCATGTAATGTATATAAGCAACATCTTCATGAAACTCAAACTTAACTTCATAATGAAATTGCTGCTAGATAAATTATTGCCACAAGAATCTTCAAAATTCTCATAAAACCCACCTAAGAAAAGGCACTTATACAAACATATTGTGTACAGTAAAAATCAAACACCACCTGATTACACATATGAGACTGGAGTAGTACCTAAAGTGAGGCCACACCTGGCTTCATAGATGCCCATAATGCCAAGGCTCCAAGGCCAATTTCCCCTGAATCTAGTACTAAAAAATCTGGAGCAGGATGGGTGAGAAGACGAAGAGGAGGGCAGGGCTTGTTTAACATTAGAGACGACGTCATTTCTGAAGTATAAGGAAGACAGAATAAGTTCAAAATGAAATAATCAAAAAGTAATAATGATCTTAAAAATTCATAGGATTGATCAATAAGTCAGTGGACATATAACAAGAAATTACCCATAAAACTTCATGAAATATCTAAAAGTAGGAAGGAGGACTTTTGCAACAAGCCTCAAGGACTCGTAAACCTCACTGTCTAGAATTGTCTATTGTGATTGCCTCTGATGAAATTCCTCAAACAGAATGTTGAAGATCTTGAACCACTCTTTATGTGCTACACGGCCCACTCCGATCGCCTAAGTCGATCTCCTCCGGAAAAGGTTTTGTATCGCTGAGGAGAAGCAGGTTGGTCTTGCTGGGAAGCCTTTGCCAATGGTGTGTGATGATGGTGATGTTGTTAACCACAAACTTTGGTGTGTTCACCCGGGGATAGTAGACAGCCTCAAACGGCTTCCCAAACACATTACCTGGCTACCATTGTTCTTACAACACAAATTCAAAAGAATCAGCATACTAACTCACCGTGATTACCACCTTCCATTATCACAACCAGATGAATAGAGAAAAATCACAAATTGGAATCGAAAAGTCAAAATTTTGCATTTATCCGGGTGATTTGAGCCCACTTATTGTGTACATTCTGAGATTGGCTAGATAAAAGAGACAAACCAAACCGAGAATACCAAAAAAAGAGAAGTAATCACGGCTAAAGGCAAAAACATAATCACAAGACAAGGCAGAATTCCGCAGCAGTATTACAGGTGATATTTCACATACATTAGTTAAGACCAATAGAACATAATCGATTATTTTAAGACATCCACATTACCGCGTATCAAAGCTATCAGGAAGGAAAAACAAGTTCAGTGTTTGCATGAAGAAAGCAACTCATAACTGGCGCAGTCGGAATAATTGTAAAGATTCGCAAGCACGAATCTTAAAGAACAATCAAGGGCTACAAGCACAAACCCTAGGTTTTGGTTCTCAAATCCACCAGAGAGAAAAGAATTCTCAAAAATATTATTATGAAACATGAAATCTCTGAAAATACAAGAGGTCCTTAAATACTGAATTCAGAAGCAAAATGGGAAAAAATAAAAAATAAATTTGGAATTAATAAATTCCAAAATTAAACGTAGATCGAAAAATACTCAAAAACAGTAAATTGTTGTTTTGAGGCCTTCAACGACCTCAAATAGGAAAATGGAGCGACTACTCCCGACTTTGACAAGATCTTGTAGTGCTCGCTGAGAAGGTTCCGACGCATTCGAAATTGCCTGATTCCGAATCCGGACGTAAAAGGTATGCTCAAAACCGTATCGGATCTTTGCGGTCATTCTCCCTGCATCAATGACTCACATGGGAGTGATGCTAAACATAACCAACCTGTCCTGTTTTCATCGATACCAGAGACTCTCATTGAACTTCTTCTCCATTTTGGATCCTTTGTGCACAATAGTTCTCAGCATCAGCTCTTGTAATCTGCGCAACTTTACCGTTAAAATCTATTTGCAAAAAAATGATAATGACCACCACACTTCATAATATGAAAATACCACTTGTAGGGGGAAATGGAAATGGTAAGTGATCACAGCATAATCCTAAATCCTAATCCCAAAAACGGTATTTTAACATGAAACTGGACCTGTTCTCGAGTTATCGCATCCAGGCAGCGGAGGAATAGGATTATCCATGGGAACAACAGAGGGATTGGTGTTGATGAGCTTGCGACTAGTGATATCTAGGGCTTGGTCGTTGATGCAGGTGGCCTGGGGTAGAATTCAACGGAGCAGAAATTGCGCTTGTCGTCACAGGCGTCGCAGTTAGGTGAGAAGTGCATGCTCATGGCTCGTTGGCTGCTGAGCGGGAAGAAGCTGAGGCGGTGGATGATGAACTCTTCATTTCAATGCGAAGAAGCCTCGATCTCCACTAGGTCAATGGCGATGGTGGGGATCTCTGAAAAACAAATAAGAAAATCTATGTAAAGGAAAGGAAAGTTGGAAAGAAAGTGAATACAAAACAAAAGAAAAAGAAGAGACGATAACGAGGAAATTTTGAAATAAAAATAATGAAAAAATATGGCAACATCTTGGAAAAATCTATTGAAAGATGGGGTTGAATTAGAATTATCAAAGGTATAAAAGATTTTAGTTGTAATATTAAAATTTTATTATGCAACTTGTAATAGTTATAAGTTTATTATCCGATTAATGCACTCCAAAAATTTTATCTCGACTTCTTCTAATTTGCCGTTTAAATTTTGATCTTTTTATAATTTATGAAAAAAAAAATTTAAAAAAGACGAACAAAAAAATATTAAAAGGTTATTGAGTTGCATTTGTTTGCTCGTGCTTTTCAAAAAGTATGACAATAGTCATTAGGACTAAACGTCAAATATGCACTGAAAATTTCGAACTTTTGCGACCATCCATTTCTTACTCAATTCTCGTGTCCAAACGCCCTGCATCATTTAAACACATATAATCTAGATAAACTAAATAATTTCTTAAAATTATAAATATATAATTTACATCATCTAAATTAATTTCCTATAGAGTACCTTTACTTATGAAAATTTTTAAGGCAAAGTCTTAGATAAAAACCGTCTTTCTATAGGTTTATAGAAAGATGAGATTTGATTATAATAATAAAAGGTAAAAGGTCTTAGTTGCAATATTAAAAATTTATCATGCAACATGTAGTAGTTAAAAAGTTTATAACTCGATTCATGCAACCTAAAACTTTTATCTTCATTTCTTCTAATTTGCACTTTAAACCTTGATCTTTCCATGACTTATGAAAATACCGTCATTCGAGAGACGGGCTCATTTTTTAATATATAACAACGAAATTATAACATCCATTTTATTACATTTATACATATTCAGACATGCAGAATGCTGTCCAAAAAAATACATGCAGCATGCCATAACACATTACTAGGCTATATTATGGAAAATAGGTACATGCGCACTAGTATAAATTCATGAGTACAGGTATATTGGTGCGTATGTAATCAATTTTATTGATATTTATCATGTTAACATCAGTACCAGTGCAAATAATTACATGCGCACGGTATTCTGTCAACCGGTGTAAAGTTCACCTAATTTCGCTCCGGTGTTGGTTCTACCGGTGTACAATTTCAAAATTTTTGCACAGGTATTATCTGTATAGGTGGTTAGGACCGGTGCATTTGCTTACGTGTGCACCAGTAACAATTACCGGTGTGTACATATTTCCTTTTTTAAAATTAATTTGGCGCTAAGAGGATAACTTTTTAAACCGGTGACGAGAACTTACCGGTGCAGAAATAAAAAGAATGCAGGAAAAATTTGCATGTGTACGCCAGTTATTATTAGAACCGGTGTAGGAATTAAACATACACCGGTATTTTCTTGATACCGGTGCATAGGAATTTGCTATTTTTAGTATTTTGGAGCCAAGACTATTCGTTTTTGCACCGGTACTATAAACTTACCGGTGCAAAAGCAGAAAACACGCGGAATTGGGCTAAATATCTACATCGGTTACTGTTTTTACCGGTGTAATGAGCTACAAATGCACCGGTAAATTCTTAAAACTGGTGTAGAAAATCGCATTAAATGCTCACCTACCACATTTTTTTAGCCGGTTAAAAAGGGATTTTTGGAAGAAGAGGTTCATAATGGTATTTTTTTTTTTGGTTGATGAAGGCATTGAATTCTCCACAAGAAGACCCTTGAAGGTACCATTTTTTTAATTACATTTATCAATATTAAGGATTTCACGTATGGTTTTGGTTAGTAGAGATATTTACATTTTGTGTTTGATCATTTGATGGTGATTGAGGTAGAATTGTTGATATTAATTTGTGATTTGTTCACAAGGTTGTAGTTATAATGCTATGACTTTTGATTCCTATAGTGTTGGACATGTTAAGAATGTTGTAATTGTAATGTGGAATGTTGGTTTATATTGTGCATTTATGATGTTGCATGATTAGGAAGTCGTCATGAAAAATTCTATTGTATTAAATGTGTTGAAGTTTGATTGTTAGACATTTATTGATATGTAGGGTTGTATCACGCCATCGAGAGGCGTAAGCATGTGTATGCCAACGTTAGTTGGGTGAGCGATGAATATATTATGTTCGTGGATAAGTTCTTGGAGCATGCTTTTAGTCGAGAGAATCGAATGTTATGTCCCTATCGTGAGTGTGGAAATTGAATTCGTAGTGATAAGAAGAACATCCTGAAACTCCATTGTATAGCCGGGGGTTTGCGAAAGATTATGTTGTGTGGACCTAAGTGAGAGTTAGTAGTGAGGGAGAGTGTTTTTGGGATGCTAAGTTGGATGACATGTGTGAGGAGGTTGTTAATGAGTTTAGAGGGAGGCCCGAGATTTTGGCTAACTTCCTTGGTGAGAAGGAAACACCATTGTATCCTGGTTGCAAAAAGAAAGACACGGTCATGTCGTGTTTGATAGAGTTGTTTAATTTGAAAGGTGTAGGGTCATGGAGTGATACTAGCATGAATAAATTACTTAAGTTTTTTAATGAAAGCTTCCATCCGATAACCTTTATAAAGCTAAGAGAACTTTGTGTCCGATGGGATTAGAGTATGAAACAATACTTTCTTATCCGAACGATTGTGTCCTATATAGGGGTTACCTTTAGGATAAGATTTTTTGTCCAGTATGTAATGTATCGCTTTATAAGAAGAAGAGAAATGTGGCTGTCGGTGGAGAGCATGTTGTGCTGGTGCGGAGGCGGGTGCCCGCCAAATGTATGTGGTATCTTCCAATTATTCCGAGGCTGAGAAGGTTGTTTGAGAATGAAAAGGATGCAAAGAACTTGACATGGTGCGTTGATAGGGGAGGTTGTATAGATGATAATATAATTCGACACCCGGCTGATGCGGACTAGTGGAAGAAATTTGATAAGATGTATCCAAACTTTTCATCTGAACGTAGGAATTTGAGATTTACTTTGTGTACTGATGGTATGAACCCATTTGAAAATATGTCCTCGAAACACAGTTCATGGTCGGTTATGCTTGCCATTTACAATCTTCCACCGTACTTGTGCATGAAGGGAAAATATATGTTGATGTCCATCATGATTTTAGGACCGAAACAACCTGGAAATGGCATAGATACTTATCTTTCCCCTTTGATAGAAGATTTGAAGGTGCTTTGCTCGGTTGGCGCCTTAATATTTGATGGTTTTAGTTGTGAAGAGTTTACATTGAGAGCGATGTGTTTTTTGTACCATAAATGATTTCCCAAAATATGGTAACCTTTCTGGGTATGTGGTCAAGGGTCACAAGGCTTGCCCAATTTGTGAGGATGATCCAGATTACCATCAGTTGAGAAATGGGCAGAAGACTGTTTATTTGGGTCACCGTAAATTCCTGCCGGTGAAGCACAAGTTGCGGGATAATGCGATTGTATTCGTTGGTGGGAAGGAGGGGAGAAAGGCACTTAAACCTTTTACCCGGATGGTACCTTCGTGTCCGAGGAGGCTAGGTTGGTCAATGAATCATACAAAGGATACCGTCATCACATAGAGAGAGGAATTGAAGCATCTCCCCTATTCGAACAAACTATCCAGAAGCTTGGGTGGGAAAAAGTCGGCAAGACTCTGCAACCATTCAACCTGACCATTGTAAGTGAGCTCTATGCAAACTTGAAGTGTGGGCCGAGCTACGATCACGTGTATTGTAGAGGTAAAACTGTTCCTGTCACACCAGAATCTATCAATGGCTTGTTTGGGTTGCCCAATGTTCCAAATGATGAGGACTAGTTTCTCGCACTCCACTTTCTAGGTGATGGCGGCTATATTCTACAACTACCAATTGAGAAGGAGATCGTTGGGACAGTAACTAGCGCAGGTACGAACATAGATGAGTTGGTCAAACCAGGTTGGAGCAAAATACCTAAGAAAACTCTAACTCCGTAAATGAATGGGTGGTACCACTTCATGGCGCCTAGAATCCATCCAGTAACTGTGAACACAGAAGTCCACAAACTTCGCCTCACCTTCTTGTATGCAATAAAGAAGGAGCTTCGATGGAATGTTGGTCGTCAAATTTTTCCTATGTTGCTGAGGGAACGAGATCAGATGGGATCTTATGCCTATTGCAGTATCATCTCTGCGCTTTGTTCAAGAGCGGGAGTTAGTGCCCATGCGCATGACGTTTATGGCCAACCAATGGGTGAGATTTGTGTGGACTCTTTCTACAGACAAACATCCGATACGCCTGTCGCTACTATTGAATCCAGAGTTGCTTCCTTGGAGGTCGGTGTAGCAAACTTGCTTGAAGAATCCAAATATCAAAGATCCTGGCACGAACATATGGCCAAAGTTATGACGTATCAATTTCCTAACACCGTGGAAACTGTTGGAAATTCCCCTACCTTCTGTGAAGGCGATGTCGAGGGCATGGATGTTGGCACAAGCACCTGTGATGGTGATACAATAGGACCTGCTAACGGGGTTGAACCATTTTCTCGTTATTATTCATAGAATACTTGTAGTAACAGCTTGAAAGAGTAGATTTTGTACTAAACATTGACAGTATTGCACTTAGACCGTTTGACACTTGTACTTTTGATAAATATGCACAATGATGGGTCGAATCAAAAAATTTTACACTACGTGGTTTGAGATTTTGTCTGACAAATACACTTATGAAGACTAAAAAGAAAGGCCGAACGTAGTTGGCCTAAGTGATTACATCAAGACCGCCAAATTTGGTGCATTTTATTCCAAGAATGGTTAGAATTAAAAAAATTGTAGCATTAGGAGCTATGGAGGTTCCCCAAATAAATTTGTGGGCAATAGTATAATTTTGAAAAATATAGTGCAAACATTCACTGTTAATTTTACAAGGCCTCCATCCACCCGTATGGTCTACAAACACATGAACACGATTGTAATGTATTGAATTGCATATATGTGGAGTCAATTTTATATTTCAACCCCTCCAAGATTCTTGGAGGAACTAAATTGCAAAAAGTAAAAAGTTTACTCGTAAATCGAAATTGAAATCCGATTGAACCGGATGGTCCACAAAAAAACCCTTTTTTATTTCCAAGTTCCACATGCAGGGAAATGAACGGGTCCGGACTGTGTACTTAGTTTGGAAGATGTTCATATTACATATAGAAACAATGAAGTAAACCCTTGTCGTTTACTCTACAATACCTACTAGCCATTGGCGGAACCAGCATAGTATTTTAGGGGGGGGCTTACTTATATTGGCAAAAAAAATTTCGGACGCTATATTATATAGGTTTTTTTTTCTGGGCGCTGAATTACACTGAATCTTTTTTTCTAAACACAAGTCGACATATTCAAACAAAATCCACTTCAATAATAAGGTGTTTATAAAATAATCCATTTTTTTATAAATACGATAAATCACACTTACAATTATTCGATCTTGTTAATTAATATATTAAAAAAGACTTAAATAAGATTATAAAAATAAAATTAGTGAGAAATCACATGTATAATCAGTTTATACCTAAATGAAACCAAGTTATGTCTAAAATTAATTAAATAGTTTAATAACTTGGTAAAATTACAACTGAAAATATATAGCTTTATTGTGATTTTCTTAATTTTTTTAAAGTACCATATCCATCAGCATTAATTTTAAAATGAGATAAAGAATTTCTTATGATCCTCTCTCATCTTAATTAATTATAGTAACAAAATCATACTTAATGCAAAATACAAAATATCACAAATGACAAACAATTATACTACTGAATATAAAGATACAGTAAACTATTGTTAGCAGTGCTATTTTGACTTCCATAAAAGCAGTGGACTTCAAAGGCTGGTTAAGAAACTTGACAGCGGGCCCAAGGCTTCGTTTGAACGGCCCAATTGGTTTTTAACCCATATTTTGCCTTCAGACTTTTAATCAAAACGACGTCGTTTTGATGTCTGAAAGCAAAGAAAAAAAAGGCAGGCCAGTCGTCTTCTTCGGCGAGAAGACGAACAGGGGGCGGAGCTGGCCATCCAACGGGGGGCGGAAACCATTTTTCTGGTGGAGTGATGAGACGTCAAATGCATGTATTTTCCAAAACATTTAGCATCACTTTTGTCATATTTTTGTTGTAAGATTGCTAGATTTACATAGGTTTACACGATAAGGGGGTTTAGATGACCATTTTTGGTTTTTATGTCTAAATCCTTCATTTTGTAACCTATGTTTAGTCTAATGGACTTTTGGTCCTTATGAGTATCTAGATTCCTTTTTGTAAGATTAATTTGTAGATTTCTCGTGAGCACTTAGAAGTGGTTTAGTGAAGGCCATTCGAAAGGATGGTAGAAGATGGAAAGCCACTCACAAAGTGGTAGAAGATAAAGTGAAGAAAGGAGAGCAAAGCAAAGGGTGAAGAATGATCTATGTTTTGAAGCAGAGTTCTGAGAATTTTCCGAGAGGAATCAGCCTCCAAGAGTAGTATCATTGGATTCCTCTTCTCGAGTACTATAAAATCGACTATTAGAACTCCTAAAACGGATCAACGGTTCACCCGGAGGAAGCAAAACAAAACGGGACTTTTTTCCATCGCGACAAGTGTGACGCGACTCGCGAAATCTGGACCTGAGAGCTCACAATTTCCTGATCTGGTCGCGACTCACGACGGAGGCATCGCGACTCGCGATAACTGCCCTGCAACTTGCGTTTTACTCCCTTTTTTCTTGCGTTTTACCCCGCTATATACTTACCACTACTACAAAATGCATGTATTTTTCAAAGCATTTAACATCACTTTTGTCATATTTTTGTTGTAAGATTGCTAGATTTACATAGGTTTACACGATAAGGGGTTTAGATGACCATTTTTTATTTTTATATCTAAATCCTTCATTTTGTAACCAATGTTTAGTCGAATGGACTTTTGGTCCTTATGAGCATCTAGATTCCTTTTTGTAAGATTAATTTGTAGATTGCTCGTGAACACTTAGGAGTGGTTTAGTGAAAGTCATTCGAAAGGATGGTAGAAGATGGAAGGCCACCCACAAAGTGGTAGAAGATAAAGTGATGAAAGGAGAGCAAATCAAAGGGTGAAGAATGATCTATGTTTTGAAGCAGAGTTATGAAAATTTTTCGAGAGGATTCAGCCTCCAAGAGTTGTAGTACTATAAAATTGACTATTAGAACTCCCAAAACGGATCAACGGTTCACCCGGATGAAGCAAAACAAAACGGGACTTTTTCCGTCGCGACTCACGAAATCTGGACATGAGAGCTCGCAATTTCCTGATTTGGTTGCGACTCGTGACGGATGCGCCGCGACTCGCATTAACTGCCCTGCAACTTGCGTTTTACTCCCTTTTTTCTTGTACTATAAATAGCTTTTAACCCCCTTCTTCCACAACTCTCAAAGCCCGACTTGGGGGCTCCAAAACCCTAGTTTTTCACCATTTTCTTCCATTTCTTCTTCTTTCTTTCTAGATATTTGTTCTATGTTATGGGTTTTGATTATCTAGCTTAGTTTTATCTTGGAAACAATGGATTGAAGCTCCCATATCTATGTAGTAAAAAAAATATCTATCTATTTAGTGCTTTTGCTATTGTACATTTATTGAGCTTTAAATGTGAATTGTTAATTGCATTGATGTTGTTGGAAGCTTGAGTATATGAATTGTTTGTATGATTACTTGTTAGGGTTGGGAGAAAGTAGCTAATTCTCCCCTCTTTTAATGTGGAATCCAAGAGCATGAGTTAGAGCTTCTTAAATGATGTTGGTGTGTTGATAATTGCTAGATGAATGTGATGATGTCGAACTCGTTGTCATGTTTGTTTTAGGTAGCAAATGAGAGAAGTCTATGAATGTCGATCGTTCTTGACTAATCTTGTGTAAATGCATGAATTGGTTAAATGCTTAGATACGGTGTAGTATTTATAAGTGTTGCCAAGCTTGTTGATTCGTCGTGCTAAATGCCATCAATGAGATACTCTTAGTCCTAAGGGATTCATTGGTGAGGTTTGACAAGAGATGTCGAATTCACTCTTGCAAACTACTATCTAAGAAGGATAGAAGATTTATCTTCACAAGTAGTTGAAGTGGTGAATAGATTGTTTCACTCGTTCTTGAAGCCTTTATTATTTAGCATTTATGTATTCTTGATGCTATGTTTCACTTTATTTATTCCATGGGTTTTTTTGAGAATAGGAAGTGTTTTTATGATTGAAGTGTTCGGGTGTTAGGAAAGTGACGAATTCCTTAGCTCATTTGCATGAAAATCTATGAGCATGAACTTAGAACTTCTTGTGCATAATGTGTTGTGATTCTTGCTAGATAAGTATGCTAATGTTAAGTCAAGTAATGAATGTGATAGAATGAGTGAATGGTTCAAGGATCTACATTAGGTTTGGAAGTGGATATCAATTGCCCCCAAGGCTTTATCTTTGTAGTTTTAAACCCCTTTTTCTTAGTTTTGTTTGATGATTAGCCTAGTTACTTGACTTTTCTAGTTATCCTATCCTTTTAGTTTCATAACTTATGACCACAAAGTGGTAGAAGATAAAGTGAAGAAAGGAGAGCAAATTAAAGGGTGAAGAATGATCTATGTTTTGAAGCAAAGTTATGATAATTTTTCGAGAGGATTCAGCCTCCAAGAGTGGTAGTACTATAAAATCGACTATTAGAACTCCCAAAACGGATCAACGGTTCACCCGGATGAAGCAAAACAAAACGGGACTTTTTCCATCGCGACTCGCGAAGAGTGTGTCACGACTCGCGAAATCTGGACATGAGAGCTCACAATTTCCTGTTCTGGTTGCGATTCGCGACGGAGGCACCGCGACTCGCGATAACTGCCCTGCAACTTGCGTTTTACTCCCTTTTTTCTTGTACTATAAATAGCTTTTAACCCCCTTCTTCCCCAACTCTCAAAGCCTGACTTGGGAGCTCCAAAACCCTAGTTTTTCACCATTTTCTTCCATTTCTTCTTCTTTCTTTGAAGATATTTGTTCTATGTTATGGGTTTTGATTATCTAGCTTAGTTTTATCTTGGGAGCAATGGATTGAAGCTCTCATATCTGTGTAGTAAGAACCATATCTATCTATTTAGTGCTTTTGCTATTGTGCATTTATTGAGCTTTGAATGTGAATTGTTAATTGCATTGATATTGTTGGAAGCTTGAGTATATGAATTGCTTGTATGATTACTTGTTAGGGTTGGGAGAAAGTAGCTAATTCTCCCCTCTTTTAATGTGGAATCCAAGAGCATGAGTTAGAGCTTCTTAAATGATGTTGGTGTGTTGATAATTGCTAGATGAATGTGATGATGTCGAACTCGTTGTCATGTTTGTTTTAGGTAGCAAATGAGAGAATTCTATGAATGTCGATCGTTCTTGACTAATCTTGTGTAAATGCATGAATTGGTTAAATGCTTAGATACGGTGTAGTATTTATAAGTGTTGCCAAGCTTGTTGATTCGTCGTGCTAAATGCCATCAATGAGATACTCTTAGTCCTAAGGGAGTCATTGGTGAGGTTTGACAAGAGATGTCGAATTCACTCTTGCAAACTACTATCTAAGAAGGATAGAAGATTTATCTTCACAAGTAGTTGAAGTAGTGAATAGATTGTTTCACTCGTTATTGAAGCCTTTATTATTTAGCATTTATGTATTCTTGATGCTATGTTTCACTTTATTTATGCCGTGGGTTTTTTGAGAATAGGAAGTGTTTTTATGATTGAAGTGTTCGGGTGTTAGGAAAGTGACGAATTCCTTAGCTCCTTTGCATGAAAATCTATGAACATGAACTTAGAACTTCTTGTGCATAATGTGTTGTGATTCTTGCTAGATAAGTATGTTAATGTTAAGTCAAGTAATGAATGTGATAGAATGAGTGAATGGTTCAATGATCTACATTAGGTTTGGAAGTGGATATCATTTGCCCCCAAGGCTTTATCTTTGTAGTTTTAAACCCCTTTTTCTTAGTTTTGTTTGATGATTAGCCTAGTTACTTGACTTTGCTAGTTATCTTATCTTTTTAGTTTCATAACTTATGACCACCAAACAACCACCCCCCCCCCCCATTTACATGCTTTTATATGTGAATATATATCAACTCCTAGCATAATATCAACCTTTTGTGCCTAAACGCTTAGGAAGATCACTCTTCTTCGTGGATGACCCCGACTTGCCGCTATGTACTTAGTTGTAGATAGTAAGCATTTAGGGCTTATAAATATTAACTTTGAGAGGTACGGCGATGACCTCCCAAATTTTGGCGCCGCTGCCGGGGAAGAGGCATTTATTTTTAAGTGTTTGGGAATATTTGGTTGCATATTAGCTAGTTGCTTTTATTTTTCGCTACTTTTTGGTTATTTTTGTTCAGAGTAGGTATTGCTTAAGTTCTTGGTGAATTTTTATCTAGAATTCTTGCAATATGATTCCGGACTTTTGAAAAAAAAATCAAATGGAACGTCTCACCTTGAGGGACCTCATGATGAGAAGAGAGGCTCAAAAAGCAAGGTTTTGTAAGATGTGTCATTCCGACCATCCTACCGAGTCTTGCTATTTGTTGAGAGAGGAGCACTATGATGGTGAAAGAACCTTTGGTTTCCAAAACCAAGGGTATTATGGAGAGTGCTACCAAGAAGTAGGAGATGTGTAATCTGGTAATATTAAGAAATTGCCGAAGTATATGTTCAATTATTTTTGCTCGCATTTCAGAATTTTAAATTTCTTCATTTTTTTCTAAGGTGCAAACATTTTTACACTAGTACATGTCATTTTTGCACCGGTACATGCTGAATACTTAGTCTCAATTTGTAAAGTTCCTTTCGGGTTCATCCTACTTTTTCCAAAAAAATATTTAAAGCAGCCGCACGCAGCTGCTTTTTGTGTGATTTTACACCAGTATCAGTATTGTCTACACCGGTAATAATACCGGTGTACAACAGTTAGCCAAAATTTTCAATTGTTGCTTTCGGTTCAGTGAAAAAATCATTTGCAGCTGCTTTTTTCCGTTTCTACACCGGTAACCCTACCGGTGCTGAACAGCTAGCCATTTTTCAAACCCATTTTTACAAATATTACACCAGTACTATACATATTACCGGTGTAAAAGAATGGCTTCATATGTTTTCAACCGTTTCAAATGGACCTAACTCCCACAACTTCTCCTCTCCTTATCAAACACCTTCAAATTCTCTCTAAAAACTGCCATCCACTACTTCAACCATTAAATTCACACTAAATTGAACCACCATAACTCCTCATCAATCATTGTACCTCCTGTCATCTTTCCTATAAAGGGTTGAGCAACACAAGAGAAGCAACACAAGAGAAGCAACCCTTCATCAACCCTTGAACAACACAAGAGAAGAAAGTACTTGCATAGGTTCATCCCATTCCGTTCTTAGCGAGTTCAAGCAAAGGGAGTAGCAACACAAACGCTCCATTGGTGAAGGTAAGTGTAGGTGTTTATGTAAGCATGGGTTACCATATCAATTTCTCTTCAAAAAATCATTCCAACCCTCACGCCCAACACATGTTTGACTAAATGCCTCTATGAACAAAAACATGTAAATTGAAAAAAAAAATTGAAAGGGTAACTTGAATGGTATGGTTATACAATAGTGGGGTTAAAAAGTTTTGTATTTTTTGTGGAAGGATGATGTAGTACTATAGTTTTTTGGTTGGCGATAATGTTGATAGTCACGTTAGGGGGGAGTAATAATTGCTCGGTTATAGGCCTATTTTTTGAATCCAAAGAGATTGGTATGGTTTTCTATCAACTTCTATAAGGTTCCATTTCATTTTATATCAAGTTTCATGTCTTGTTCGTTCAAGTTCTATGTCATGTTATATGAACTTTTATGTCATACATAATGTAGTTTTATGTAGGTATTGTTCAATTTCTATGCCATGTTTTGCTCAAAAGTTTTATGAATTTGCTATTCAAGTTCTACGCCACGTTCTATCAATATTGATCTTTAAGTACCATTATTGTTTAAATTGATAATTTTCTATTCTAATGTTTTAGATGCCGACGAAGAATGGGAAATTAAACACAAAGAGGAAGTAACCAGTTACGGAGAAGGAGGAGGAAGTGAAGAATGTGGTCGATGAGGAGGTTGATGTGGCGGACCAAGAACCTCCTCCAAAAAGGATCTTGTTGAAGATACAATTTGAGGAAGAAGCAACGCAAACAAATGACCCGACTAGTGAAGAGAAGGAAGAAACCCCGGAACATGGTGATGTGATTATAGGGGGTGTTGAAGGAGAAGACGCCGGTAAACAGTTGGCCAAAACACCAGTTCGCAAAGGAAAGGAAAAGAGCACCATCAAAGGAAGGCCAACTGTTGATGAAGCGGATGACAACTTGACAAAGGCTGGAGGCAAAAATGGAGAATGATGGGACAAGTTTGAGTTAAAAAGTTATTTGAGGAGGCGAGGAACTAGCACGTGCCAGTCTGTGATGTTGGTAAAGTATAACACTCCAACTCCTGTTGCGTTTGAGTTCCGTGGGAATCAAGCAGTATGCATTAAGAATTGGTCAGCATGGCACACTTATGGAAATTACGCATTCCGGTGGCACATCAGATTTGGCGCATGCGAACACTGGAGCGATGTCCTTGAAGATGTTAAGGAAGAGTCATGGAAGGATGTTTAGGTAAGACTCTCGACAAAAATTTTATTTATGGTAAAGTCTTAGTGAAGACATGATTAATTACATGCCCTTTCATATGATTTGTTCCATGAGAGCTTCACAATTGAAATACCTGTGATAGACGAGCAACTAGAAATGCTGAGGAAAGAGGTTACAGAGAGGGCAAAAAACCAACATAGGAATTGGAAAACAAAGGTGGCAAATAGGTTTATTCATGACGTGGACAAAGGTATCAATAAAACAGGAATACCAGCATAGGAGAAGTACAATTGGATGGATGAAGACGAATGACACTTGTTTGAAAAGAGGCGTCGGCATCCAGATTTTTGGGTACGATGAAAAATTTAATACTTGTTAAGAACTATGTTGCCCACAAATTCTATTCAACTAAATTTTTATTTATAACAACGATATAGTGGCTCAGGGAGACAAATATTGAACGCAACAAGGGCATGGATTACACGCACCACACAGGCAGAAGGGGTAATTGATACATCTGTGACAAATTGACTAAGGAGCTGAAGGAGAATGTGAGAATTAGGTTGACAGCCGAGGGATTCACTGACGAGGAGATTGAGCAACAACTCAGTCAAAATGATTTCACACCCAACATATCTCTTGTCTACCTTGAGGCAAACAAAGATAAGAAAGGGTTATACACATCGAAAAAGGTTTAGAAGATCATGCCGGACATTGTAAGTTATGCCAAAATAGACCATTTAAATTCATTTTAAAATGTATTTCACATTATTCATTTAAACAATTGTGCTCCTATGTGTTTCTCAGTTGAAATTGAACGAGCTTAAGGAAAAGGGAGCATTGGAACTGCAGCCGGATGAAGACATCCTCATAAAAGTGCCAATGAAGAAGGATCACCTGGGCAGGTACAGGGGAACTCAGACAGATCTACCCACAACGGTGGTTGTTCCTCATCTTTCTCGCAGCAAGTGCGGTAACAGTTCCCCAACCAGAACGGAGAAGGTTTTCACTCTGGACACATTGTCAAGGGGTATCAAACCAACAAACTTGATCAAACTCAGGGTCATTTCTAGGTATTTCAATCAATCAAATTATAAATCCTAGTTTGGTAATATATGAGAAGAAGTAACCATTTTAATTTACTTTCTTGACAGGCTTGCATGCGCATACCAAAGGGAGAAGAGAAAGACGGAGCCAGAACCCGACTACACTTGGAAAATCAACATCATGGTATGACATTCTGTCATTTCATCCCTCAATTTATTATATTTAGGACTAGTAATTACATTTACCTTTCTGGTGCAGTACCGAACCCAGAATGGTCCGTGACAATGCAGGTACCCTATCATGCTCTTCATGGAAGAATTTGTTAAGCACCTGGAGACAAACAATATCTTAGAGGTAAACCTTGCATCTCAAAATTTGTTATCATTAATTTTTAGTAAACACAACATTATTGACTAACAGTGTAAGTTTGAAATTAACATATCTTCCCAGAGGGCAAATGGACGTACCATGTGTACGAAATTCAAGGTGTAGCAGAGAGATAGTGTGAGGCTTGGCTCGAAGACTACTCGCAGCAGGCGAAAACTAAGTTGCAACTTCTGGATGACAAGAAAGACATAATAGGTTGATGGTTGATTTTCAGTGGTTGATGATATTAATTCTATGGATAGTGTTTGGTTATATTAAACTTGTGTGATTTTTTACTTTGTTTCAATCCATGCTTAAGATAGTTCTACTATTTCATAGTTTGAATAATGTTCGCGTGTTTTGCGAGCAATATTTTCTTAATAAGTTGTTTCAAATTTCTTACCGATTCAAAGGTTTCCAATTTATAATAGTTCACAAGTATCTCTGGCTGTCGTTGCTCCATAAATGATCCGGGAGGGACCATCGGAAAACAAATTGGGAATTGCAAATTTTATCCAAATCATACACCGGTAGAAAATGAATGTATCGGTGTAAAAAATAAATCACATTTTTGATAATTTATTTTAAATTATTAAAATAATACCGGTGTAAAAAATAAACCGGTGCAAAACTATTCCGGTGCAAAAAATAATATTCCCATTACAAAAGAAAGACCGGTGTTATATTTAATATCGGTGTACAAATCACGGTTTACACTGGTTCATATGTTACATACCGGTGCAAAGTGTCTATAGCGGTGTACCAAATCTTACTGGTGCAGATACTCTGTGCCCCTAACTTTTCAAAATTTATACACCGGTATAAAATACATGTGCAAAGAATTTTCTACACCAGTTCATTTACCGAATTACCGGTGTAATTGTGTTGCGTTTTTACACTTATGTACATACGCACCGATATTTTGGGAGGCCAAAATACCGGTGCTATTGGCCTAAATGACTGGTGCAAATACCCCTGTCCTGTAGTAGTGAATTAGTAATTCAAAATATTAGATAATGATATATTAACACCTCGTACCTATATAAATAACCAAATGGCTTTACAGTAGGTAAAATTTAATATAACCATTTTGAGAATGTTTGACTCAACAATCGTGGAAAACGTAATCATGGCAAACGTATGGTGTATAGTTAGTTCTTATTAGCACTTTTTTACGTATAGAATATCTTATCTATACTGCCTCGTATAAAAATAAATTGTAGAAATACATATTGCTCCCCATTCATATAAAGGATGGAACATTCAGACACCAACAGTGAACCAAAACCATCGCTAACAGTGAACCAAAACCATCGCTAACAGTGAACCAAAACCATCGCTCCCCCGCCATTCATATAAAGCGCAGAAGATTTAGACAACTAACGGTGAACCAAAATCAAATTAAAAAAAACCAGTAGTTGTGAAAATATGAAAATAAAGTGCAGTCGTTGCGATTATGAGGTGGTAGTAATCTGCTGCTATGAGCTGATGATGCCGCCTTCTGTTTACGGTGTGACAATAAGATTCATGTCAACCACAACTGCATGCATCAACGTGTTTTACCTTCATTGACATACCTGCATAAGAGCGGATAGAACTTTTAGTTAATTCTAAATTTAACTTATTAATTACTAGAGTAATATATAACCCTAAATGTTTTAGTATCAGATGTATGAAAATTGTTTTCAGACCTAAATGTGGTTTTTGTCAGTTAGAACTTTTAGTTAATTCTAAAATTAACTTATTAGTTACTGGAGTGATATATATCACTAAATACTTTAGTATGATATGCATGAAAATTGTTGTTGATTTCCTAAATTTGCAGTTTCTAATAAGTTAGCGGGTTAGAAGTTGATAGTCAGTGTGTTAGATGTAAAATTTGATTATCAGTTTTTACTAATAAATGGTACAAATATTGTGTTATTTATTACAGGAGAGGACGGGATATTTTATTTGCTTGGAACATCGAATACTATTGTGTAGAAAATGCGATTTGATGATACACACAGCAAACTCATTTGTTCAGAGAAGATTTTTAATCACGGGAGCAAGGGCAGGAGAGAGAGATATAGGCTCATCTTCTGTAACAACAAAGTCACAACAAATGCCTTCTAAGTCTCTAGCACTCCAATGTTCATCTTCGTATCCGTCGCAGTTAGCCGCTACATCACATGTTCATCCTCGTCCATCGTCGCAGTTAGCAGCGACATCACATGCTCATCCTCTCCAGCCTTTGCAGCTAGCAGCCCCATCACATGCTCATCCTCTCCCACCTTTGCAGCTAGCAACCACATCATATGCTCAAGATCCTCGCCCGTCCTCGCAGTTTGCAGCCACACCACATGCTCATCCTCCTCAGTCATCACATTTAGCAGCCACAACACAACATGCTCATCCTTGTCGGTTGGATTGGTACGACAGATCTGAGGAAACTAATATGGCCGGCACCACTTCAAGAACAGACATCGATGAGACGGACTACGAGATGGAGAAAGTTGCCAATGCAAATTTACAAACGAAAGAAATCCTAAACTTGGACAACTATTCATCCAGTCATGACTCATGAGGCTGACTCCTACAACTTAGGTTACGCAATGATCCCAACACAAGAGTATGATTAAAAGCCATAGGCGTTTGACATGTTATTATTACTATTGACTATTGTTCACAAACTACAGAAAATATTTCACAAATCAAAAGTACTCTATTTTTCCATGAAGGGCTTGTAAATTTACAGATATCAAAACTTCACAAGTATAGAAGAATTTACACACTCCTATGCTCCACCAGAGTATAACTAGTAACAGTTTTATGTACTAATTATCACAGGATAAACAAGGAAAGAATGCATAATGTAAAGTGTAAAGATGCCACAGACAAATAACAGCTAAGATTAACATTGTATTTGATTGAGGAAAATTTATGGCTGAGACTTACTCTCTTAGCCCATGGGCATAGAGCTTCGGGGGAGCCCTGAATGGAGGACGTTTATTTTAAAACATATCATTTTGGAACATCAATCTCTTGCTTATCAGAAAAAGGATTGCAACCTTCAATCATCTGGTAAAATTTACAATATCACAGAAAATCAATTAAAAGGGTTAAAGGATTCATTGAATAGCTAAATGTATGACAACGGAATAACGGATTTCGAGGAATATGACATGCTGAATGAGCCAACTGATGAGCATACTGGTAGTAGTGTCAGCCAGGGGTTATTACGTCCTAATGTCTTTTGCGACAAGTCCATGATCACAGGGGGGCAAAGAGAGTGAAAATCTTTCCAAAAGATGTAAGAGAAAAAATGAGGCCATGTTGGATGCCAAAACTTCTTGAAAATCAGTACTGTAAAATTTGATTTTCATTATTAAGGCTAGCATTTTAACCTTCATAAACAGTTAAGGTTTTAAAAATTCATAAGAAGACTTACCTCCTGAAGTATCAATGCAAATGAAAACACGTCAACTTTGGTATCATATTCCTCATTCTTAAGAACTTCTGGAACCAAATATCGCCCTAGTCACAAGAAAGAATATTATTCTGCATTTTTTATTTAATGTAACAGTTCTACCAGAAATCAATTACTTGCAACCACAGAAAAGCTTTATATTACAAGAGGTCTCTTGGCTTCCAGCAGGTTTATCTTCTCTTGTACTTTTTGTGACGATCATCAGCTTACTAATTCCAAAGTCTGCAACTTTCAGATGCCCAGAGTCATCTTGCAGTATATTTCTGTCATCTTACTAAGATAATTAGCAACCTATAACGTAACAATGTACTGCTACAAAATGAGGACTGGTTAAAAAATACGAGAAGATATGATTCTCAATAAAAAGGGGTGAAAGAAAGAATCGTACAATGGCTCCAGATCTCGATGAATAATTGCTCCGGGTTTATGCTCATGCAAGTAACTCATTCCTCTGTTCAAGTAACATGTAAAATAACTGCAGTTATGCACTATTCCAGACAGAATGAATTTGCTCATTAGAAGCATTTAACTAGCCTCGCAATATCTAATGCAAATTTGACAGCAATAATTGGCTTCAAGGCACCCTTTTTCCTTAAGAATGCATGGAAATCTCCCTGTAGACAGTACAGATTGAATTACAAACTACAAGAAATTCAACATATCAACACAAAGCAAACCCTACGAAGTGCTTAAATAATTTCCGCGAACTTCATTCTACACAAAGCAAACCATTCCACATAAAGAGTCCTATTTCTCCAATGCACAACTTCTTATGTTTTGTTCATGTGATTGATGTCAAGAATGCATAGAGACCTCCCTGTAGGCCGTACGATTGAATTGCAAAATGCAAGAAATTCAAAATATCAACACAAAGCAAACCCGACAAAGTGCTTAGATAATTTCCGCGAACTTTGTTCACCACAAAGCAAACAGTTCCACATAAAGAGTCCTATTTCTCCAATGCACAACTCCTAATTTTTATTCATGTGATTGGTGTAAAGAATCCACAGAAATCTCCCTGTAGACATTACAGATTCAATTACAAAATGCAACAAATTTTATATATCAACATAAAGCAACCACTACAAAGTCCTCAATTATTTCCATGAATTTAGCTCAACACAAAGCAAACCATTCCACATAAGAGTCCTATTATTTCTTCAATACACAACTTATTTTTATTCATGTGATTGATGTTTACAGCTTTTTTAAAACCACATATCCGTTTTTTTGATACCAATATAAGAAAATTCTAATTTAATAAGGAAGATATAACATTGCTTTGAAAAATATTATCCATTTTCAATTAGATACACACATCTTCTTCTGCTTTAGAAACAGAATCCTTTTGTGAAATGAAAAAAAAGTTAAAAAACAAAACTCTATACTGTGGGATGGAGATTGGAGAGTGTAGAAGACAAAGTTTAGTTTATGTACACGGAGGAGAGCAAGTGTCATAACTTCTAAACTATATAAAGCTACCTTTGGCAGGTATTCCGTGACAATCATCATTGGTGTACTTTGTGTCACCGCACCAAGAAACTGAACCACATTAGGATGACGCAAATTCTGAACCAGAGCAAGCTCATCAGTGAATGCCTTCCTGCAACACAAAACCAAACCAGTAAAGGCAGAGGCACACCATAAACATTTAAAAGAAACCTAAGGCTAGCTAGTCAAGACTCTAATCTATTAACTCCACGACATATATGACCAACCCACACTTTATCTTCATCTGTGAACAAATCCTTTCCAAGTCTCTTAACAGCGACCTCAGTTCCACGCCAAGAAGCTATGCAGAAAGTTCCCTATTGTGCATAACAAGCAGTGGAAAGAAACATTAACGAATTATGAAAATGCGAGGGTAGTTAACAACTAACTGAAAAAGAAGCACCATTTAAGGTCTCATCACGAAGTCATATGCAACTCGCTGAAGAAAGTAGAAAGACTATACCTTAGTTATGTTAACACTGTGACTGAAATCAAGCACTCAAGGATCAATTTCATACTCTGGAACTACACGAGAATTCTGTACCACCTTGTGAAGAACAAAAATCACAACAGAACTTAGCACTCCGGTTGAGCTTAAACAAGATAAAACTCATAAAAAAGAATTACAAAAACCGGTTTTTTACCGGTGCTTTTGCCCCATGTTCCTCCAGAAGCTTAATAACATCGTTATTCTTGAAATAAATTGCATCTGCTAGAGGCCATGTAACCACAGCTTTCATCAGTTCATTTCACTAGGCTAAACATACTAATCATGATATATAATCAACAAGAGTAAATAAATCAAAATCATAATCGCATACCGTACTACCCCAGAGATCCCTGACATCCACGGCAGCGCCGCGGTGGAGGCGCAAGCTGACGACATCGGCGACACCCTGGCAGGCGGCGACGTGCAGCGCCGTCCGGCCATCAATATCCCGGAAATTGACACTAGTGCCGGAATCCAAGCCCTCCTCGATCCCCTCCACGTCACCTTCGTTCACCATGTACATGAGCCGGACTCCGGGATCAACAACCACTCCTCCATCACCGTCCACGTCAACATCGCCGGCGGAAGCCCCTCCGTCCGGCAGCTCCGGCCTCAGCGACGACTGGCGGCCCAAGCTGAATCGGTGCTGCGACTTGGATTCCATTATAAAAAAATAATATTTTTGGGAAAAAATCTGGAATTTTAAATTAATTTGTCCACAGGGGGAACAATTAATGATGTGTAACAGAAGGGCAGAGAAACGAGGCATGGGTCACGAATAGAGCTGTCAATCTCTGATCCGATCTGAGAATCCGACCTGAATCGATACGAACGAATCAATTTGAAATCTGATCTGATCCGAGAAATATTCATTCGAACCCGACCTGACACGATCACACTTAACCCAAAATCCGATTTTGACCCGAGAAATATTGACCTGTACCAGAACCCGACACGATCGAATTCAACCCAAAACCCGAATATGACCCGATAATCTGGATCCGAACCCGACCTGAATATGAACCCGAATATGACCCGATAATCTGGATCCGAACCCGACCTGAATACCAACCCGAGATCAACCCGAACCCGATTTAAAACGAACATAATTCAACCCGATAAATCAACTATATAACCCTGCATGTAATCAACACAAAACAGATGCAGTTATAAAGTCAATTAACATTTAATATGGAACCAAGTCAAGTTGGTTGTGCGTCAAACTAATAACAAATGGGGTTTTTAGCCATATGATTACTAGTACGTAAAGTCAATTCATAACAAATGTGAATACACAATGTTAAGTTAAAAATGCACACGACTAAATATATAAATCTAAAAGGCTATTTCGGCTAGCCCTGGGCCACCAACTGACACCACAGCCAACATGTGAGAGGTAAGTCACGGTAGCCCAACGCCAGGACCCAAGCTGGAGCCCGTACTCACCGCACACCAGGAGCCCACCCGCCACATGGCCCAGAAGGCCATGCTTTGAGCAAGGACATCCCACACGGTCGCTTGCGAGCCTCGAACTCGGGGTTCCCCCTGAATCAACTTGTCCCAACCGCTGAGGTACACCCGTGGGTGTGACTAAATATATAAATCTAATGAATAATAGTCAAATAAAGAGAGATGTCTCATTAATACCGTCTTTCCATTATTCCATAGGCTTATGGAAAGATATGGTTTAATTATAATAATACAAAGTAAAAGGTCTTAGTTGCAATATTAAAATTTTATTATGCAACGTGTAGTAGTTATAGAGTTTATAACCTGATTCATTCAACCCAAAAAATTTATCTTCATTTCTTCTAATTTGCATTTTAAACCATAATATTTCCATGACTTATGGAAAGACCGTATTTCAAGAGATAGACTCATAATAAATTCAACCAAACAAAGGTAATAATAATTGAAGGAGTTGGAAAATGGAAAATGAATCTGCAGGTGAAGTCATGCAAGGGCAGCAAGACTTTAAAATGATGAAAGAAGACTTAGCATTACTACATTAGTCCCACATCGAAAGATGGTGGAGACTTAGCATTAGATATCAATTATAAATACTAGGGTATCACTCCTCCATTTCTTCAAAGCAAAGCATTAGATGCAATTGGGTCTTAAGTGACACATCACTTGGCCTTGAACTATTGGGTCGTAATTGTTAATTTAAAGTTAAAATTTTGACATGCTTATGGGTTTTTTGGTTTGGCCCACAATTGTTGTGGGCAAAAAAATTGATTGAATTGAATTCAATTTGATAAAGATTGGAATCAATTTGGTTTATTTGGTTGAATTCGGTTTCAAACTGAAATTGAATTTTGAATTCGGTTCGGATAATTCGGGTTATTTGAATTATTTGGGTTGGATTCGAATTTTTTTTTTAGGGAAAAAATTGAATAACCCAACCTGAATAGGCCGAAAACCAAAAAAAAACTGAACCGACGCCAACCCCTAACGTACTTGGAAAATACAATGGGGGTGTATAGGGTAGCATCACTTTCGAGCGGATTTAAATTTGGAGTTACGAGCCAAGTTTTTATATTTTGCAAGTTACAACGAAACAATACCTGATAATAGTGCAGTTGTAACAATAGTATTATTGAACTATAACCTAAATCAACCCAAATTTAATTGGGTGACATAAAACCCGATCTAAAATGAACCAACCCAAAATATATCTGAATTCAATGTGAAACATTATAAAAAATAATTGACATAATCAGACCCGAACAAAACTTCAGTACAAAAAATGACACGACAATAACCCGATCCAATCTAACCCGACAATATTCTGACCCGACCCAATCTAATCCGAGTATAAAAATTACACGACACTAACCCGACCCGATATTAACTCAACCCGACACGACCCAATCCAAGAAAAAAACTGACACGTTTTCAACCCGACACGATAAGTACCCAATCCAACCCCGACCTGACACGATAAATGAAATCAACACGATTCAACCCGACATGTTTCAACACGACACGTTTCCAACCCAATACGATAAAGGAAATCAACACGATTCAACCCGACACGTTTCAACACGACACGTTTCAAACCCGATACAAATGTGACACGATAACCCAAATTGACACCGTGACTCACGAGGGTGGAGGTGGCGGGTTTTGTCCTTTATTTGCTATATTTAGATGAATCTCGGGAAATTGGCCTCAGAGCATATGCAAGGGTAGAAACCGGTAGAAACTGCTACCAATTTCTTATCAATTAAATATATTATTTTTCTCATTCTCTCTCTTCCACCTCACTTTGAAAAATCACTTAAGAAACCACACATTTTCTTCTCCACAATGGTAAAAAACCATTTTTTATTATTCATGTACTCCACTTGATTTTCTCTATCCTACTCATTAATTTTATTATTAACATTTAATTTAAATAAATTTGTCTACCCAAACTAACTTGAACGTGAAATTTAATGATACATTATAAATTTTAAAATTGAATTTCATTTTTTTCAATAATTATTCCAAATTTTTTCAATAATTTTTCTTCAATAATTTTCTCAAAAATTATTCCAAATTTTTATTCCAAATCATTCCAAATTTTAATAAAAAAAAGCATTCAATATTTTTAATTTAAAAAGTTTTAAAATTAAAATTTAAAAATAAAAAAAATTAGCTTTTAAAAAAAATTAAAAACAAAGATAGGGATGCGTGGCCCAACCAGAGGGTGTCATGTGTCCCTCTATTTTAAAAAAATACATGCAGCATTTGAGTGGGACACGTGGCCTAATGTATGGGTGACACGTGCCCCACTCAGCCAAAAAAAATTGGGCAGCATCAGGCGGCCCTGTGCCATGCGCAGACATGCTGACAGAACCGATTTCTTAACCGATTTCCTAGTTGGCAACTATCTGCCGATTTCTTAACAAGAAATTGGCCTAAAAATTACCACTGTGAATATTTTTTATTTTTAGAGTGATTTTTTAAATGTTAGAAAACCCACTGCCCTTGCCTCGGAATCCAAATTAAGTAAATGAAGACCTCCATGTGATCGACATTTGACAGTGCGGCGGTCTAGTGGTGCCGATCGAGGTTCATTTATCTTTGTTTACATGGAAGAGGGCGGTGCTCTGTTCTGATAATTAATGATAAAATTAACTTCTCCCTAATCCAGAAGGGACTACTCGTACTGTATTTCACTTCAGAGGTTTTTCTACATACGGTAAATTCTTTTACATGCGCCCTCCCGGATCAAATTGTAAGAAATCCGTATTCAAAAAATATTTTTTACCCCTAATATATGGGCAAACTTTTAAATAAACCGTCTTTCTATAATGTTATAAAAATAGGTGTTTAATTATAATAATAAAAGGTAAAAGATTTTAGTTTTAATATTAAAATTTTATTATGCAACATGTATTAGTTATAAAGTTTATAACCTAGTCCATGCAACCCAAAAAGTTTATCTTTATTTCTTCTAATTTGCACTTTAAACCTTGCTCTTTACATGGCTTATGAAAAGAATGTCTTTCAAGAGACGAACTCTAATATGTAAAACTTTGTATAATAACAGTAAAAAAAATTAATATTTAGAAACTACGTCACATACGATAATATTATTATTTATATCTATTTGATATGCTTTTTTTCAATCTTAAATTATATTACAGAGATTGAGCTATTTTATAATAACATAATTAATATAATGATATAATATTTATTTTATTTATCACAAAATTTTATTATTTTCTTAAAATTATTTAAAATGATTTGTTACCTGAATAGATGTTGTTTATGAAAAATAGGATTGAAAATTAAAAGTATTTTTAGTTTATAAGTTGATATATAAATAAATTAAATGATTATAATAATGTTCAATTAACGAATATGATAAAAATTTGTATTGAACAATCATTTTTCAGTGTGTTTTGAGATGGAATTGCATATATAAATGTGCATTTTCCTTTTATAAACTCCATCAGTTCTTGTTTCTGGTGGCCATGTTCCGTGTTCTTACTTTCCGGTATGAAGTTTTCCTTTTCCATAACAAGGAATAAAGAAAAGTTTATTGGCAATTAGGGCATCTTCTCGAATTTTTTTTTATAATTATTTACAAGTTTGCATTTATGTTGAAGTTTCCTTAGGATGAAAGTTTTCTTTTCTCCCAACTTATTTTCTCAAGCCAAGGATCGGGTTTTCCTCAATTTAGTTAGCCCATGTGGGCACTACATAAGAAATGAGACAACAATGAATGATACATGAAAGATATGGGAAAAATCAAGTCAACCTCGTAGAATTATCTCGTAGAAATGTTGAGTATGCCTATTGAAATATATGTGGTGCTAGCTAACTCAGTTTTGACAAAGTAAAATAAGTTTTATAAATAATTTTTTTATAAATGATTAAAATGAGTGGATGAGAAAGTTAAGTTTAAAAATAAGGTTAAAGAAAATAATAGATTTGTGTAGCGTAGAATGAATGTGAAAAGAAAATATTTATCTTGAAAAGAAAATGTGCATCTTAATTTGAAACGGATTAACAAAAAAAGCATCCTTGAAATAAGATAGTGGAGTACTTTTTATTATAAATATAGTCCTTTTTTTTAGTATGTTTGTCATATTTTCAGTCAATTTTTCTAATGTATATTTGATCACTAATAACTTTAGTTATACATACTAACTATATACTCTAATATAATTTTAATATTTCAAATAGAGTTCGCCTCTTGAATGACGGTCTTTTCATAAATTATGGAAAGATCGAGGTTTAAACTACAAATTAGAAGAAATGAAGTTAAAATTTTCAGGCTGCATTAATCAGGTCATAAAGTTATAACTACTGCACGTTACATAATATATGTTTAACATTGCAACTAAACCTTTTGCCTTTCTATTATCATAATTAAACTTCGTCTTTCCATAAACCCATGGAAAGACGATATTTCACAAGATTTTACCTTTCAAATATACATGGTATGAGAAATTTATCGTCAATTTCCAGCACAACATGATACATAAAGATATAATATAATTTTAATATTTCAAATATACTACTCTATCAGTCTCAATTCATACTGCTTAATTTGACTTTTGCAAGTCAAACTTACCAACTTCAACCATTAAGTCCATTATTGTATATGTAAAACTATGTAATATGTTGTTGGATTTATCGTAACATATATTTTTAAATTCTACCATGGGAAAGTCTCAGGAAAGACGGCATGTCCATAAACTTATGGATAGGCCAGGGACCTGCTTGCAATTAATCAAAATTTCCTCGCCGGCCAAGCCCAACAGTTCGGATCCATCAATTAAATTTTCTAGGCCGTGTTAGTTTTCCATCAAATCATTTTCCGGCAGATGCGAGATTCCCCCTCCCTGTCATCGGTGGCAAGAAAGAGCAGTTTCTCCAGCACCGTAACGGTGGACAGAGCAACCTGCAAAAACGACGGTGTGTACGTCTACGATATGCCAATGGAGTTCAACAAGATGATGTTTCAAACATGTTATATGTCATGTTTGTGACTCAATTTGGCTCATTTGGCTCATTTAGAGTTGAGACCTGTTATTGTTTAATGGAAGTTGTTATTCTTCTTTAATCCTAATCATAGATGCTACATTTCGTGCTTTGATGTATGGATGAATTCATTGTAATATCTTGTCCTATTTTTTCTTGATTGATGGCTATGAAGTGTACACTTTATGAAATTCTAAGGTGCATTCGTTTATTTATATGTTGCAGTTGTTATTATCCAATGTGTATTTGTTAGTTTTACTGTGATGTCCTTTTTTTCTTCTTTTTTTGCTGATCATTTTGAATTATGAACTGCATCTGTTTACTTATATGTTGCATATGTTAGTATTCGATGTTTACTTGTTAGTTGTACTGTTTATAGACTTTTTTGTGAATGACTTTTTTTCTTCTCTTTTTTGTTTATCGTTCGTTTTGAATTACAAAATGTGTCTGTTTAGTTATATGTTGCATATGTTAGTATTCAATGTGCACTTGTTAGTTGTACTGTCTATAGACCTTTTGTGAATGACTTTTTTTCCCTCTTTTTTGCTGATTGTTCGTTTTTAGTTACGAACTGCATCTATTTACTTATATGTTGCGTCTGTTAGTATTCAATGTGTACTTGTTAGTTGTGTTGTCTATGACCTTTTATTTTCATTTGTTGTTAGTTGTATGTTTTGAATAATGAGTTGCATTTGTTTATTATATATTGCATTTGTTAGTATCCCGTATGTACTTGTTAACTGTGTTGTGTATGATTTTTTTGTAAAGTTGTTGTTGGTTGTTCATTTTGAATTAAGAACTGCATATGTTTACTTATATATTGCATTTGTCATAATCCAGTATGTAATTGTACTTGCTTGCTTATATGTTGCACATGTAAGTATCCAATGTGTATGACTTTTTGCAGGAGTTAGATCTAAACTTTTTTTGGTTTTAAATTTTAAGGAATCAGACAACGTTGAACATTGGACTTCACAAGATGTTCCGACAAGAGGAAGTTTCATATGAAGATGACACTGAACTTTTAAGGAATCATATGCTTGTTTTTTTATTTAAAACATACATGTTGTAAAATAATTAATGCAAAGTTAATATGACAATGTTAAATTGTCTAATTTTAGTCTTC
This sequence comes from Rubia yunnanensis, assembly GCA_037428765.1. Taxonomy (NCBI): domain Eukaryota; kingdom Viridiplantae; phylum Streptophyta; class Magnoliopsida; order Gentianales; family Rubiaceae; genus Rubia; species Rubia yunnanensis. The sequence goes on from CM075070.1 coordinate 29,207,751, forward strand.
TCTGTCTGTGTAAACTATAACATATACTAGTTTTAAATGATTCATAATTTAACTTATACATGATCTCCTGGAAAAGTTTCATAATTCATATTTAGAGATCTTAAAACAAGTGCATGTTTTAATACAAACGATAAAATTTGTAAGGTAACATGTGCATAGTATATACGAAAATTTTCAGCAGCATTTATTTTGTTTTTTGAATATTTATCACATGTTTTTTACATGTTCATAGCATCGGAATTCATATTCTGATGAACCTCCAGCATCAAATAGTCTTAATAATCATGTCAATATACTATTCTAATGGTCAAAAACTCTCTATTGTTACACGAACAAAAATCCTATTTGTTCTATAACTATACAACTCCAAAACAAACTTCTATTCGTCAGTTATGGTGTTTCCCCTTTCTTCTTCTTCTTTCTAGAAGAAGGAAGAGTGTCAAACCATAACAATGAGAAGAAGGCTCCTATCAATGCACCATAATGACTTGGCTGAATGTATGAAGCTGCTGCGAAATGTGAAACCACGACTGAGGGCAAAGAAACATGTTAGGGAAACAAATCCCCAATGAAAGGCTAGGAGGAAACATGTTGGATGCTTACCAGATACAAATCACAATAATAGAACTAATGATTAGATGCAAGTAGAACATAATACAACATTGCTCATTTTAAGAACCTATTAGTGAAAATGTAGGATCATTCGTTTGATAGACAGATACCGACAATAAGTAGTATAACCAACATAGATATCAACAAAGTAGATGATTAAGGGAAAATTCACATTTATACTTTTCAGTAACCAAAACTTAAAGATGCCAATGTTTGCATTTAATAGGAAGACTCACTAGTAGACCCGTAATGATATCAAGAGCGTTGGTTTTCTTGCTCTCCATGCCAAAAAAATTTTAGTCATTAACGTAATTGCTACACCCTCTAATTCAGGGCACATCATTTGGGCCTTTAAAGCATAGTTCCTGGAGCGCGTGTAGTCCCTCTCAGCAAATTGCTTCTCATCGTACAACTTAACAGTAAGAGCCTCTTCAATGTTGTCTACATAAGGAAATTCCCATACTCAAATAGCAGAAAAAATGTAAAAGCTACAGCATTTTGACGCTACCAACATACACCTGGAGTCCAACTTTGCAGCCACTCGCATCAATCACCAAATCAATGCATCAAAACAGGCACAAAATCATTGCAATGAATACATTCCCAAAACGAAGCCATTACCATTTGTAGGTGTTAAAAACCAAAATAAGAGCACAAACTCATATACGAAAAATGCATTTCAGCACAGATTCAAAAAACACCATAATAAAAAACAACAGGCATCAACCAACAACATTTCCATACATGGATACACCGTCATAAATAACATTCATAATGCAGCTATGACCTTCAAGTAATTAAACAACACGCGACATGTTAGTTGCATAAGTACATGATTTCTTCTTCAAATGCCGCACAGAGATCTCTTTCTGTAGACTTCATACAAGTACCTTCTGCAATTCTTCGAGGAAATACCAACAACTTACACTTAGACTTAAAGCTTGTATTATATATGAACCTTAAGGCTATTGGCTAAACTGCTTAATTAAGCACCTAATTAAACTCGGCATTTCCATTGGGTAAGTACTACTATACATGTCTAAGCTTCGAGGCTTTGCTCTTGTCATGGTCCATAACATACCTGTAGACAATCGACCAACAAAGATAAAAGTCACTGAACCGTCATAACCACTAATTACGAAGCGAAAACAAATCCAAAGAAATATAAACTCACCTCGTCATCGGAAACCTCAGACTCAATCAGATCGAGAACTGTAATCTTCCTGAGATCAAAGATTTTCCATCATTTTCATTTCACCAACCAATCAACATTCCTAACATAATGAGAGAATGATCAGATGATCAGATGAATAGAAGAATTGGGAAAATTTTAAGTGGAAATAAGAGAATGATCATATGATCACATCGTTACATTCAAGTTGTATTAAGAATATCTAACAGACACAACGCTGCAAAGTGCAGAGCTTTTCTTACACTATAGTCAGTGGGGAAGAATATGACAGCTTGAGCATTTAGAGTGCCATCGACTAATCTGATGTTAAGAGTATTCGAGATATATTTAAAGGCAAGATCAACATCTAGCATCATTTATTTATCAAGGTAATTATACATAAGCAGTAAAGTTTATGGTAGAAAGAATGTAAAGGAACTTGTGTACTGCGCCTTAGATATCCTCAATTTGGAAGCAAAGACTGAAAAGATCATGACAAAATCAAAATGAAGAGAAGGCACCGATCCTACTTGGTTAAGTGGCTTACCTCTAGTCGGACCTATTCTCCATGGCCGGCCGACGGCGCAGGGAGAGAGAAGAGCTAAAATTGCGCAGTTAGTCTCATCCAGAATGACGTGCAGGTCTCCCAACGCCTACATTCTCCGATCTTTGAACACCGCCGCTGCCCTCCACAAAATATCTCTTCTTCAACCACCCCGCGCCGCCCCCTCCACTTCCTCCTCACACGAACCATCGGGAAATCTCATGATGGCACCGTCGGGGACTATAAAACCACCAGCGAGGAGTACGGATTGTTGGCAAACTTCATCGACTTCGCGTCGAGCTCGCTCTCGTTCACGCAGCGCTGCTGCTTGCTATTAACTTCCTCCTTCATGGTCGAGGTGTGTGATAAATGTGAATCGCAGAAGTGTGTGGGTCACACAATGAGCGTGGAGTGCATGAGAGAGAATGGGTGTGATCTGTGTAAAATAAATGTATGACCCAGCCCGCAAATTTCTTCAATTTTCCCTAATTTGTAAATTGGTCTCTGGCCTATCCATAAGCTTATGGATAGGCCGCCTGTCAGGAGACCCACTCTTTTACAATAATCCTACCTACTTGAGTTAGTGCCAATTTAACCCTGGGATCATTTTAGTGCAAAAAACCCTTACTAGTTAATGAAACTAGCAATATAACTCTCAGATCCCATTTCTGGCATTGACTTTGATTTTTCAGCGTTGAGTCTATGTAAATTGACCAAAATACACTTTGTGAAAAATTTGAAATTAAGTGGACATTTTTACCCTTGCAGTTTGTCAGACCTCTGTCAGACCGCCGGCGTAACATGTAGAGTTATATCAGTACATTATGAAAACTGGTAGGGTTATATCAGCACATTCCTAAAACTAGTAGGGTCATATCAGTACATTTCTAAAACTTATTGGGTTATATCAGCACATATTATAAAAGTTAAGTGTGTGTTACTTGACTGGCCTTAACGGGCGACCATAACATCATATACACCATTATCACATCATAACAATATCTTACACACCATAAAATTTGACTTCATGACACTATCATTCATATTAAACAACATTATCACATATCATGGCCTCATTTCAAAACTTATCAACATTATAAACCCTAGGTCGAAGAACACATCAAAATAACAACCATACACAACATCAAAGGTAATCCAATCATTAATCTGGATTAAACACAACAACATAAATGTTGATATAACCCTACAGTATGTGCTGATTTTATAGTATGTGCTAATATAACCCTACACTTTTTATGAATGTTGCTGCCTATAAGTTTAAGGAATGTGCTGATTTAACCCTACCAGTTTTCATAATGTGCTGATATAACCTTACCTATTATGGCGGCGATCTGACAATATTTGGAGTATTAATGGCTCTAAGGGTAATAACATCATTTCCTATTTTTTTAGTATTTTTATTTTTTTCAGAAGGGGAAAATGTATTTTTATAATATTCCGGCTAAAAGTTGCCAGAGAGGGTTATATTGGCACTTTCACCGACTATCTGGGGTTATATTGGCACTTTCGAACACTAAAAGGTTATATTGACACTTATGTCAACTAGGTAGGGTTATAAAAAGTACTTTTCTCTTTTTTAGATTTTGTTGTATATAGAAATAAAGATATTAATATTTAAACATTGATGCAGTTGACTACCAAAAGTCAAAATAAACAATATGAAGTGGGACAGAGGGAGTACATGATATGAGAAATTTCAAATATACATGATATGGGCTTCGATCAAATGATTACATTCGGTAAAAATGACGATGTGCCAAATGTATTTTTTGCATAATTACTACCCCCGGTCCCTGCAAAAATAATGCATTTACTTTTTTACGATCTTCAATGATCATATTTGACCGTTAATATCTCCAACTACGTATAACAATTTGGGATAAAATATTGATATTTGGAAAATAGATATTAAGATTAATATAACAACATCTCACATGATATTTTTATTGTATATATATTATCTTATATTTAGGGTCAAAGTTTACGAAATTTGACTTTGAAAAAGTAAATATGCCATTTTTTGGGACAAAGGGAGTATTATCATAATCATTGATATTGGATTTGAGAAAGGTCTTTGTTAGACCAATTGTAAAAATTCACGTTTTAATTTTTAGGGCGAACGACTTGGGAGGCTCCTGAACTCCCTCAATCGTTCACTTTTGGCCCTTATTTATTTTTGAACGCTTTTGGCCCCTCAATTTACAGAATTACTGAATTGTGGCACTTTCGTCAAGATTAAGCGTCAAGTTTGGAAAAAAAATACTTTAAGTTTAAGGGGAAAATGGTCATTTTCTAATTTTCTTTTTTTTATATCTGAAGACGGTTTTGTATCAGTATCATTCTTCCCTTTATTTCCAATCGCCACCGCCTCCGATGGAGTCAGTTTAGTTTGCTTTCCGCTGCCGCCGCCTTCATTGTGATGACTACGCCTTTCAAAGATGGTGAAAATGCATAGTACGTACTACCTTTTGTGCTTTTTGTAGGAAGGAGATGTGATAAAAGCTTCTCCATCAGAATACACATTTTGATTCAGCGGCGCCGGAGGGGCAGGGCGTTGTTATTGGAGTTTTCGAAGAAGGGAAAAAGCCGGCTGAGGCGGTTAATAACTTCCCCGCAGAGATTCGGGTTCCATAGGAACAAGTTAACGCTAAATTTCCTAAGAGTGGGAGTCACCGGCATCAGACCAGTGAGGTTGTTGTTAGAGACATTGAAGAGCACGAGGATGACTAGTTTAATGGAGGAATGGAGCTGTTGAACAGCTTGGAATCCAGTCGGTAATAGCTAAGCCAGTCCAGAACGATTAGCTCAGGCGGGAGCAAATTAGTAAAGTTATTGGCAGAGAGGTCGAGAATATACAGGCGAATGGAGAGAATGGACGGCGAAAACACGCAGAGAATGAGTTATGGTCCAAAAGAATATACTTGAGATTAACGTGCCAAGTGAGGTCGGAAATTAGGTCGGAGAGGGAGTTGTTCCGGAGGCTAAAGACCCGAAGCTGGGCCAGCTGAGCTAGTGATTGCTCCGGGAAGGGGAAGGGGTTTGAGAAAAGGAAAATGGAAAGGAAAGTAAAAAACAAATAAGGAAAAAGAAAAAAGGGAGAGGGAGAAAAGAAAATTGAAAAATGAGAAAAGAAAAAAGAAAAAGGAAAATGCAAAATGAAAAATTACAATGTTGCCCTTAAATTTGATGCTTTGACTAACACTTGAAGTTAGGGGTGGGCAAAAAAATCAAAAACCAAACAAAAAATCGAATTATCCAAATTTGAATAACCCGAACCAAATTTAATATGCGATTTTTAGATATCCAAATTGAATAAACCGAATTCTGAATATGGTATTTGGATTGGTTTTGGATCAAATCAAAACCCGAACCGAATACCGAATTGTAATTAAATAATAATAATATATATAATAATAATTAAATTTTAAAACAACAAAATTAAATTTATAAATAAATTTAAGTTGGAGGACCAGTCTTTAAATTTAAAAAATTATCCCAAGGTGTAAATGCTAAGTAAGTTTGTGGAGTGCTTGAAGGTGAATGTGAATGTGCAGTGCTTGAAGGCTTGAAAAATGTGAAGATTTTGAGGATGATTGTTAAAACAAACTATTTTTCTTTAATTTTAAATGTAATGCTTGAATTTGTTATGTACTTGTTGGATTTTTATTTTAAAATTTTGATTTTTATTATGTAGAAATTAGATACGTATTTTAATTTAATTTTAATTTAAGTTATATGATTTTAGGAATTATTTTGTAAAAAGATTATAGTCAATTTGGTTTATTCGGGTTGAATTTGGTTTCAAAACGAAACCGAATTCCAAATTCGGTTCGGATAATTTGGGTTATTTGGGTCGGATTTAGTTTTTGATTTTTAGGGGCAAAATCGAATAATCCGAACCAAATAAACCGAAAACCGATTAAACCAAACCGACGCTCACCCCTAGATGAAGGGCCACGACTCAACATATATATTAGTTGAGGAACCAAAAGTGTTAAAAAATAATAATAATGGGCCATAGGCGATGGAGGAGTTTAGGGGCTCTCAAGTTGTTCGCCCTAATTTGTTATGTCAAATTATACTTATTTATACGTACATTTCAAAAGTTTTTCAAATTTATAGAAATCTATTGCAATATATAAAATTAGAGTGAGTCTCCTGACAGACGGCCTTTTTTTTTTAATGAAAACACCCGGAGGTGAGGGATATATGTATTAGGTTCCCCGGGCCTTAGAGCAAGATCAACAGAGGTTACATAGAGTGTAGCTAGTTCATCATGAGCAGTGAGGCAACATAGGTTCCTCCAAAAGTCCTAAACTATCTATATCTAGGATGTATGGACAAATTTCCAAGGGGATCGTAATCTGAATTGAAGTTGCGATCCAGAAGAGAGAATCTCCACCCCCTGTGTTAATTCTCTCCTTTGGCCGGGCAACTCCAATGACAATAAGTCGATAACTAAACTAAAAAGTTTCTAAACCAGAAGTTAGATTAGTGATATTTTACTGCACAAAATTAAACTATTAGCAGCAGCATTTAGGAGTCCTTAAATGTGTTACTGGAATGAGCTGCAACTCCAGATTTTCCCTAGCAAAGAGCTAGGAACTCCAGTTCATCATCCGTGCATTTCAATTGTCACTAGGGAGCTATATTGGCAGCAACTCCAGATCATCCGTGGAAAGAGTTGCAACTCCAGTTCATCATCTAGATTATCGGAAGTCCTGCATAAACGCAACCACATCTTAGCAGTATCTATTCAAAGCCATTAGCACTTTTAAAAATCTGAATGTGAGGTGTGAAATCTTTGTCTAAAGTAATAAGGCCTCTAATGTGCATAGGGATATTAGATAGATGGAGGTCTTGATTGTGGTTAAAATGGTGCTTGGCTACTGCATCAGCTGCAGCATTGCACTCTCTAAAAGCATGTTTAAGTTCAGCTCTACCAAGAAGAGATTTCACTTTGAAAACCATGTCGAAAATTTGCCAATGAGCAGAGTAGGGATCGTTGATCATTTTAACCGCAAGTTTAGAATCAGATTCAATTATGAAAGTATGATCAAGATGAGGGAAAATATGGCAAGCATGCAAAATGGCTTCGATTTCAGCATGTAATGGAGAAGCAGCAGAAAAGATTGCAGAACTAATCTGTATAGGGCAACTAGAGGAATCCCTAGCTATAAGACCTACAGATGCTTTGTTAAGGGACCAAGCTGCATCCACATTAATCTTTATACAACCAGTCTTAGGCATTTCCCACAGGACCGTCGATATGTTTGGCTTAGGGGGAGGTCTAAGCAGCGGGGAGAGATGCCTAAAGGATGCTGGGATAGATACAGAGGATAACAATTTAGGAGGGCACACATGTAATGTCAATTTAATCAGATCATGTACTTCATTACAAATAAGATTAACAGAAAGAGGCTTATTATCAAATAAAAAGCTATTCCTAGCTTTCCAGAGAGTCCAACACACCAGAGAAGGCAAAATGCTGCAGTAAATTTGCTGAAACTTAGGGAGATCATTGCAATTCCAGAATATGTAGAATCTTTGGGGGATGGAATGCTGAGCATTTAGGTTAAACTGAAGCAAAGAGGCCAAATTGGACCAAACAGCATGAGCCATATGACAAGAGATAAAAAAGTGCTGGATCGAGTCCGAATGGAGACAAACAGGACATTTCGAAGCTAAACTAAATCCACAAGTAATGAGCACATCATCGAAAGGGAGAAATGAATGCAACAGTTTCCATGTAAAAATAGTGATCTTTTTTTTTGCAATGGAATGTTCCATAAAGTTTTACCTACAGGGAAGTTACCTGATGATAAAGTTAGGGCCTTATGCTGACTTGAAAGAAAAAGTATCTGTGAGTTCAGGTTTTCAAATCAATCTATCATCCCTATCCAGTGTTAGTTCAGCCCCCTGCAAAAACAACAGCGTATCATGTTCCAAGAAGGAAGAAATCTGGTCTAAAATAAAGTTTCTATTGCTGATAAAATCAGCCACAGAGATGTCAGACATAACAGAGATAATACTATCTGGAACGTAATTAAGAAGAGGGCCATTTGGACACCAGTTGGCAGTCCAAAAATTACAACTGCCTTTGCCATGGATTATAGTCGAATTATTTTCAGCAAAAGAGTTAATAGAACAAATTCTTTTCCAAGTCACTGACTTTCTGTGGGATGGTGGGAGTGCCCATAGCAGTTTATACCACAAAGAGATACCTAGTTGGCTCTTCCACCATAGTTTAACCGAACAAGAGTCTATTATGGCTTTGATTGATCTAAAACCTAGACCATTCAAATTTGTAGGCTTAGCTAGTTCTGCCCATCTTTTCCAAACTCTATTGTTTTTGTCATCAGTTTTTCCCCAGAAGAATTGAGACAATGTTTTCTCAAATAATTTAGTTATACCTTTAGGGGGATTAGTTACAGACCCAATGTGTTGAGGAATAGAGTACAAACAAGACTTTATTAAGATCATTTTCCCTCCTCCACTAAGCCATTTATTTTTCCAATTTTGAAGCTTATGATCAACATTAGCCAGCAAAGGATCTCATTAAAGTTCTTCCTCTAAAAATTGAACAGCCTAAATACTTAAAAGGAAAAGATCCTTTTTTCATTTTTAAAATAACTTTGACCTGATTAAGCTTAGCAGGTGTAGCTCTTTTACTTAGATAAAAGTCAGATTTGTCAAAGTTAAACTTTTGGCCCGAGGTATACTCAAATATTTCAAGGAAAGCTTTGATCTTAATAAGGTTCGATCTTGATGCTTGCATAAAAATAATCGTGTCATCCGCATACATAAGATGAGAAACGGCCTGACAGACGGCCTGTCCATAAGCTTATGGACATGCCACTTATATTTTACCTTATACATTGCATTTGTTAAATTACATATAAAATTTAAAATAATTTAAAATAAATTTTTAATCATATATTTTTACATTTTCACCTTCAAATACATATTATTACTTGTTATAACTTATAGTAGTAGGGGATGATTATGGTCTAGGACCCGATCCAAATTCACAGGGTTTAGATCCATTGGGTTGGGTATGAATAAAAAATATTTAGATCCATCGAGTCTAGGTCTAGTTTTTAAAATATGGGTTCGGGTTCGGGTCCGGGTCCGGGTCTAAAATATTAAAACCCAGACCTGACCTAGATCCGACTCATAGACCAATTTAACCCTGACAATATACATAATTATACCATAATATCTATTTATTTTTATATTCTTTCTATATTTTTTTAATTCAAAAAATAATATGTAGTGTATATTTTTTTCTTGAAAAATTAATTTAGATGCATATTGCACTTGAGTTATTTGTATTTATGATAATAAATTTTTTATTTGGTGAAGAAGAAAAATTAGAATGTTAGACCCATTTTGGACCCAAGGCCCGTTTAGACCCATCGGGTTTGGACGATCCAGATCCGACCCTAAAAAAATTTAGTTAGACTCTGACCTAACCCGAACTCGTAGGGTCTGAAAATCTTAGACCCGTACCCACCTGATGGGTCCAAAACGGGTCTGGGTCCTAAATGGGTCCTAAATTGGTCTAATATTCTAATTTTTTTCTTCACTAAATAAAATTATATTATCTTAAATACAAATAATTGTTCAATATGCATCTGAATTAATTTTTCAAGAAAACAAAATATACGATACATATTATTTGATGAATTCAAAATAAAAATACAAAGAAAATATATAAGTAATTTAGAAATTAGAGTAAAATTATCTATATATTTAGGGTTATATGGGTCTACGGGTCGGGTCTGGGTCGGGTTTGGGTCTTAGTATTTTAGATCCGGACCCGTATTTTAAAATTAAGACTTAGACCCGGACCCGAATCCAATGGGTCTGAATTTTTTGGACCCATACCCGACCTAATGGGTCTAGACCCTATGCGTCTGGGTAGGGTCCTAAACCCATGATCATCCCTACTTATGAGTTTATGTTGGTTTCCTAATTTGCTGAGTTTTTTCATCTTTATTTAGGATTTATTTCTCTTTTCATTTTTTTTGGAACTCGGCAAAACTTCCACTTCTTTTCAAAATATGCACAAACCCCGTGTTACAAATGCCCTATTATATCAGTCAATATCTACCATAAGTTGATCACATAACGCTTTCAGCTTTGGTTTAACCCAAGCTCTATATACTACACACTCTATAATTTTACTTACAATGTTTTTGCTCTCCTGTTTATGGAAGCACACTTCATTTCTCCTCTTCCATGTCCAGTAAATTGTTTCTGCTACTGCCATCTTCAGGAGCTGGACTTTTCTTCCCTTGCCTCGACATTTTTGCACCAGCCATGCTATCTTCTCATCCCACGTACCAGGTTCCCTTGCCATCTTCAGCCATCGCAACAGGTCCCTCCAGATTTTCTTCGTTTCAGGGCAAGCAAAAAACATATGTTGTATCGTTTCCTACCTGCCGCAGAAATTGAACTTTCTATCTGTGCCTATGCCTAACTTGGCCAATCTGTCTTTCGTTGCCAATCTCTGAAAATAGCACATCCAGAGAGTAAATTTTGCCTGTGGTCGTGCATAGTTATTGTAAAGGAGTTTTCTCTAAACCATTTCTGGTTGCCTCTGCTTCAGCTCCTCATAAACACGCCTGATATTGAACGTTTTAAGCCCTTCTTGCTTCTGCCACACCTCCAAGTTCAGTACGCTGTCCCTGCATTTACCTAGACTTTTGATAATCCAGGATGCATTGGTTGGGATCTTAACAGTCAATCCATTCCTTTCCTTTATGTAATACACATGAAGACAGCGTATCCATAGCCTATCTCCCTTTCTAAAAACATTCCATAAGGTTTTACTCTCGCTTGCCATACTCTATTCCTGCAACAGGATTAAACCTAGTCCCTCAGCTTTCCTCCTGCCACATAGTTTTTCCCAAGCCACTGGTGACTTTCTGGAAATCGTCTCCCCTCCACACCAAAGGTAGGTACGGCATAGGGCCTCTATGTGTTTAACTACTGCTTTCGGCAAAGGAAACACTTGCAGCCAGTGATTAACAACTGGGAAGATCACGTTTTTAATCAACTGTAGTATACTTGAGTAACTAAACAACTTAGGACTCGAGTGTTTAATTCGTTCAATTATTTTCTCAATCAAGGGATGGCACATATGGATTGTTAGCTTTCTACTAGCTAAAGGGATGCCAAGATACCTGAATGGAAGTTGCCCTTCTGTGAACCCTGTCAGCTCCAGTATCCTCCCTCTGTGGTCATGTGCCACATTGCCAAAGTACATGTTGCATTTGTTCCTACTGACTCTGAGCACAGTGGATTGCTCGAATTTCTAGTATGCCCTCATCAGAACGTTGACAGAATCTACCTCTCCCTTTGATAGAAGCAGGACATCATCCGCAAAGCTGATGCTATTCAACTGCAGAAGCTCACAGTTCGGATGGAACTTAAACCCAACCTTCTTGCTGCAATCATGTAAGCACCTTGTCATGTATTCCATAACGAGTACGAATAACAGTGGCGAGAGGGGGTCTCCCTGCCTTAGTCCCGGCTTTGCCTGAAGAAACCTGGTAGTGTGCCCATTGACATTGTATCTGTATGACACTATTTTCACACCCACCATAGCCCATCTCACAAATTTCTCAGGTATTCCTATCTCCTTCATGATATCCTCAAGTGTTTCCCATTTGACAGTGTCGAAAGCTTTCTGTATATCCATTTGTATAACACATCTTGGGGTTCCTCCTTTTTTGTTGTAACCTCTGAGCAATTCATAGACCACCATGATATGGTCGTGAATACTTCTACCGGGGACAAAGGCAGCCTGGTTAATTTGCACTACTTCTTCAATTACCTTTCTCAGTTGATTCGTCATTACTTTAGAGATCACCTTGTATGTTGTTGAAACACAAGATATGGGCCTGTAATCCTTCACCTTGCTTGCCCTGGGACTTTTCGGAATAAAGTGCTGTTTGCAGCTATATATATCCTCCCTGATTCAAAGAAATCCAACACTGCTTCAATGAAATCATCCTTCACCACTCCCCAGTTTACTTTGAAGAATCTTGCATTAAACTTGTCACTACCCGGTGCTTTCATGTCGCCTATTCCCTTCAAGGCTGCATATATCTCCTTCTCATTAACCTCTGCAATCAGCTTCCTTCTGTCTTCGTTATTCAGTGTTTTGCCATTCCTCATGACCTCGACATCAATGCCTTCTGATCTGGTACTTGTCCTGCCAATCAGGTTCTCATAGAAACTGAGTATCTCTGCTTCTATTTCCTCCTGTTCAGTGGTCACACTTCCATCCTCTTTTTCAATTTTCAGAATACATGCTGCCTTGTTTTTTAACTTCACCGATGCATGGAAATACGAGTTGTTCCCATCACCCAAGCATAGCCAATCTATCTTCGATTTCTGTTTTGCTATCTTCTCATCTATTCCACTCCACTTGTAAACTTCTTCTATACAGTTAATAACCCTCAGTACTTTATCCTTATCCAGCCTATCATTCATCAAGTTTCATTGGGCTTCACTTAACTCTTCCCTAGACTGATCCATCTTTCTTTTCACCCCACCAACCTGTTTCATGACCAGTTCAAGTCTTGCTGGAGCCTCAGTAACTTCATCCGTACTCCGTACATAGGCCTACCATTTACTGGTTTCTCCTAGCTTTCCTTAATAGTCTCTAGAACGTCCTCCCTTTCTAGCAGGCAGTTTAAAATTTTAAACTGTGTAGGTCTCCTCCCCTTGTCTTCAAATAGCTTCACCCTGAGTAATGCATGGTTTGAGATCCCTGCCTCCATAATTTCTACTACAGACCGGGGAATCTCATAAACCATTGTGAATTCCCCATGCCTCGATCAATTCTAGAATAAATGATACCTCCCACCTGTCTATTCGACCAAGTGTAGAAGTGTCCCATTGATTTGCATTCACTCAGTCCAACTGTCATTATCATTCGTTCAAGTTCCCAGTACTCACTAGTCTGCAGATCATTGCCTCCCAGTCCATCATTTATACCGAGGACATTGTTGAAATCCCCTAATAAAAACCAAGGCCCTGCAACCATTTTCTGATATTTTTCTATATTCTTCCAGAGAACCTTTCTCACCTTCAACTGATTCCCAACATAGATAATAGTCAACCAACACAGCAATTCCCCACTACTACCAGTTACTTCACACAATAGCATTTGATTAGTCACTTCCCTCTTCAGTACTCTAACTTTTTTTATCATCCCATAACAACCATATTCTACCATTAGGATGTGCCTCATAGTTATCCATAAACTGCCACCTATTTTTAAAACATTTCCTGACTTCATTCATGTTTTCTCTTTTAACTCTAGTTTCTACTAAAACAGCAATGATAAACTTCATACCAGAAAGACGAGAGTAAATCTATCTCCGATTCGCTGTATTATTTAACCCCCTCACATTCCATGAAATAATCATGGAACGTGATCGAAGCCCTCTGGAGAATCAGTCAAAATTCCCAGAGCTACCTCCAATCCAATCGAACCTTGTCTGCTACATTCTCCTTGTGTGAGAACCACACCCTCCTTTTGTTTCCCCCTATTCCTTGGTGCCACCACCTTCCAGGCATTACCTTGAACACTGCTCACAGACTGCTGTGCCACCACCGTGATCACTGCCTGCTGTTTACCCTCAGCCTGACTCACTTTCCCTTCGTCTGGTGTTCTTTTCTTTTCCTGCCACAATTGGACCTGTTTCTTCTTTTCTCCCTCATTGTTACACCTATGCCCTCCTATTTGGCATTTGTCACAGAACAATGGCCTCCCTTCAATTTCAATTGGTTGTTGTATTTTATTACCTTCAACATCCCTGATTGTTACAACTTTCCTAATCTGCTGGGAGATATCTACTTCCACCAGAATCCATGCATATGATACCCGCAGCTTGCTTGCAGTGCATTCGTCAGTGAACAGGGACTTTCCCACCGCACTTCCAATCTTCCCTAAGCTCTTGGGTCCTCAAAGATGGATAGGTAGGTTCAGTAGCTTCACCCAGACAGGCAGGGTTTGCACCATATCACTCTTCAGTGAAAAATTGGGCTTCCATATATGCAGGAACATGGCCATGCTATAGATCGTGTACGGCCCCCTCCTCAAGACTTCATCTCTATCCTTCTCAGATTTTAGACGAAGGATAAAGTATCCCTCATCATTGTACAGTATCTCTGGTGCGCTGACAAATGACCAGAACTTCATTACATACCTTTTCACAGCATTCATCGTCAAATTCCCACCTAAAATGTACATAATCAGAGAGTTTTTCCAGTAGTCTAATTCGTCCTTCACATCCTTCATTTCAATCTCTACCTCAATTTCCCCCTCTATAACTGTGGGAGCTACATAATCGATCTTCATCCCATTTTTCTGAACCCTATTTCCACTGATAATGTCTACCCATAACATCTTCTCTTTTTTCTCACTCTCAATTGAATTGCCCTTATCCGTTGAGAGAATAGGGTTAACCTCTACTGTAGCTTCCACTGCCTCAGTGTTCTCCTCCGATAGCTCCTCATCCCCCTCCTCCAACAGACCGGTAGCCTCAACACGTTCCTCCCGTATTGATCTACTCCACTCCGCCGCCGTCGGAGCCACCTTCTTCTGTGGCATGCCCCTTCCACGCTTCATGGTTGCCGCGAAGAATGCACCGCCAGTGTGTGTGTTTCGCCCGCACAGCCGCTTCCCAAAATTCATTCACTTTTTTAGGCACTCCCTTTTCATTTATATTTTTATAATTTGTTTCCAATACATATATCCTGCCAGAATGATCCAAACGTTTTTAAATCGTTTAAATGTTTTATTCCAGTTCCAAAAGACTAACTGTTATGCTTAAATTTGCAGAAATCCATAATGCATGTTGAGTTTATTGTAGACATCTATCATAAAAATTCTTCCCTTCCTGCCTTTTTTCTATTTCTTTTGAAGGTTTTCCCAACCTGATGATTTCTGAAATTTCGGTGTCGTTTTCATGGGTTTCTAGTAATTCATAGTTGTCTCTACTGCAGGATTATCCCCGATTTCGTATAGGATTCTGACATGTTCAAGGTTTAGATGTTTTACTTGTTTACTTTTACTTCATATTATTTGTTAAAATAATCTTGGAGATTAATATACTTGTAAATAGAACTTACATGTGTAGCTGAAGTTCGGGTCCTATTAACACTTAGTTATCTTTCTTATTGCCTGTTACTGGTCCCATTATTTGATCCAGAGTCACTGCCTCGTGATCACAACATTAAGCAAAAGTTAGGAGAGCTTGGCGTTTCTGTACAGACTAATAATGGAGAGTTGTACTTGTTTAAACGTATATTGAAAAAATATGTGAAAATTAAATAACGAAATTATACGAGCAATTTAATATAAGTAAGAATAATAAAATTTTATTAATTATTTATGCGTACAATTGAAAAACTTAAAATACAATTAATAAGCATGTTTCAATCAATCACATATATCACATATTGATGGAGTCATGAGTAAACTTGATGTCCTTGAAACGAATGAGTCCCGTCGTGAACATAGTTTCCTAGGATAAACCATCGAAGGTAATTTTAACCTATGAAATTACCTCAGAGTCACACAAAGCCCAAAAGACTATCACCGACAAAGGCAGAGAAAGAAGATAAGACTCAAGTTTAGAAGTAGAGAGTAACTTGAGAATGGTTCGAGGTTTTTGTCAGACATGGAGGCTCCATTTATAGTTGTCTAAGAAACCCTATGGAAAATAGGCAGAATATCTGATTCCCGTAATCAGAGAAAATATTCTCCAACCACCAAATATTTTACAAATATTTGATTAGATTCTGGAAAGATAAGAATATCTCATATTCCTTATCATGATTAACCGCGTATTAAATATCATATATTCCACGCGTGATTCCAAGAATCTTTAAGACACAGTTTGGGTTTTCTAGAGACTTCCACACAATCCAAACGAGTTTTAGACAGTAAAAAATTAGAGAAAACTTATTACGTGGGAATAAATTTCCACCTAAGTTTCCATTCCAAGAGTGACTCTTTGAGCATCCATATCGCATTCACCCTTTATACGTTTTGAGGGTTTAAACAGTCGATTTTATAGTACTCGCAGAGGAGAATACAAAAACAATGCCCACTGACTCTAATTCAGTTCGAGGCCAGATCAAAACGAAGGCCAAAAGTTGACAAAATTCAACTTGTTTTACAATCATTTTCTAACAATCCCCCACATGAATAGATATTGATGTGGAATCAAAACAATCACGCTAGACACGGAGTTGACTTAGTGATATATTCATTTTGACGGCATGGATGCTACATAGGATAAGTAGGTATCGCCCTTTGAACTTTCCCTTGAGAGAATACACTTAGCCCGTTGGTTAGGAAGTAGACGCGATGTCCTTGAACTTCCTCAACCGCTTGTGTGAACGACAATGCTCTTCCCACAGACATCTTTCCTAGCCTTTGTGCTTTCCTCGGTTGTGTCCATTAATCAGCCCATGGCACACCCTTAGTTCTGTAAGGTTTCTAAGGAACCGCGTCCCAACAATTCCCTTTCGAAGCGGCCACACTTCTCGCTTACATAGGTGTTCTTAGCGTAAGAGAAGTTCTATAAACTATGCGCTCTTTCAAATATCATACACTCGGTGCCGTGAATCATTAAAAGCGATTTAATGCTTAAACTCCATTCACTTCACCGTTTCTTCATCATATGAATAAAACAGGAGGTATGAATCCCCCCCACAGTGATCGCAATAGGTCTTTGAAGTTTAGTTATCCCTTTGAACCTAGATCTTGGGATCTCCAGTCACATAGGTTGGGTGTCCACGTACGTAACCCATCATTTATTGGACTTAGTCCTATTCCTTTCGATGAGTTCTCAACTAACTCTCGATTCAATTTCTTCATCAAGAAATCGGTTCATTCCTTTCGTCAAAGAATCACAACCCTTGTCACATTAACCTTACGTAGTCAACATTGATAATTCTCGTAGAGAGTAGTTGTCTAATGGTATGTGTCTATGTCGAGACACACCATCATCGATATGGCTTTACACTACACCAATAAGCATAAACATTTTTTGGTCGTCCTGGGATATCCACCACTAAATGACATAACTTCCCCAATCTTTTCCAACACAACTGACTTAGATTCCTCTATGAATCTAGCAAGAGAGAATAATTTCTCTACACAATTCAAGCCATGTCCATAAGTCTCACACACTGCTTCTTTTCATGGATCATTTATGGATTACTCATGTATCATCTTAATTTCCATTATAAGCAATGTCTAATGGACACTTTAATAGGTACTAATGACTCTTGAGTACTCTTCTTAAGAGACAACTCACCTTTACACAGGCAACTCATAATGTTAGAGTCATTACATTGAACACGACACATCTTTCAGAGACTCAATCATCATATCAATATTCCCATCAATGACAAAGTCATCAATACAATAACACAAATGACATGGTCATTTTTTGTGTCTCTTAGCGTATATTCCATCATTGAACTCCTTAATTCAATATCATGGCTAAACAACAATTAGTTTGGTCAAATGATGGGTCGTTTAGGAGCATTGAGCTTTTAATATTGCTCTATTCAAATTTATTATCTAAATCTCCAATTTACCATTTAGGTCAATTAGATGTACTTCTAGCTTTCACACAAGCTCGATAGCAAGTATCATCACCGTTAGACTTATTCTCACGTCTAGAGAACACCCATCAAGTACACAAATGTACTTACTAATTGTTGAAATCTACTAGTGCCTTAGTAATTTGCACTCATGTGGTAGATCAGTCTCTCTATTGATCGTTGCTTTCCACAAACATCATTTCATGGAATCTCTTTTCCTTCGTTGGTTTATTCTCGATCCTTAACGATTCCATCTATAGACTCTTAAGTTCATTTAAGATATATCGGGGTCTCTATCAAAAATTTCCACTAAAATACACTTTACATAAAGATGTATTTTTGGTTTCCGTATATTATTTCTTGTAAATCTCAAGAAATTGATAGCACTTTAACACTGTGCATATCTAGTAAAGATACTGTTTAAGTATTCGTTTTACAACCATTGCAATACCCCATCCCCCCACATTCGAAAGAACTTGTACGATGGCTCTAAGGAGTTTTAATTTTCTCATTCCTGGGGTATCTCATTTAAAAGATAGCCAACTAACGTAAAGGCTCCCCCACATCGCTTTGATTATTTCTAGCGATTTCTAGCGATTTCTTTCAACCACCACATTTAGTTGGTGTAAGTATATAAGAATGACCTTGCGAAAAATCCTACATTGTGAATCACATTCACCAAAGGATTCTACGTATCCGCCTTCACGGCCACTTATAACCACAAATGGTTTTAATGCTTTATGTAAGTGGTTTCATTAATTTTACGTCTACCACTTTGGACAACATTATTTTGTCCACCCCAATGACTTGTAAAATTCTCGTTTGTTCTAATTTGAATAAAACACCAGGTTCTTACCCATATATTTATTTTATGGATAGTTCATTTCAAATTTGCAGTTTAAACTTTGATCTTTACATAACTTATAAAAAGACCGTCTTTGAAGAGACAGACTCCTTGTTAACTTATATAATACAATATTTTAAATTTATAATTTTTATGATAAAGGGTTAGTGCATTTGTCCATAAACTTATGGACATACCACATTTCCTTTCCTGAGACTTTCTTATCAAAAAATACAGTTTGAAAATTAAAATATACTCTTATTTGTCTTTTTTTTTATAAAAATAACCTATCTTATATAAAATGATATTTTTTTACTTTATGATGATAAAAAAAGAGTATGTCTCCTATGAGACCGTCTCATGGTGAGACCAGGTACTAGAGGCAAAATAAGAGAAAGGCAAATTAAATTCGGAGGTTAAATCACAATTAATTTGGACTCGGGGTTATAAACGAAAAATGCAAAAAACTTGGGGGATCAAACTACAAATGTAAGAAAACTACCCAATAAACGCGTCTTCCTTCATCTGCATCGATTGCTCCGCTGGCACCGCCTCAATTGCTCCGTCGTGCCTCCTCGTTACCCCACTGTGCCACCTCGTTGCTCCATCATCCTGCCTCACTTGCTCCGTCATCCCGCCTCACTTGCTCCGTCATCCCGCCTCGTTGCTCCATCCTCGCCTCGCCTTCTCCGCTGTGTGAAATCTCAGAAATAGGAAGCCTCGCCGGTGGGAACTTGATTTGTAGAGTGGCATCGTCGTGTGAAATCTCAATTTGCAGAGCGCCATGTGAAATCTTGATTTGCGGAGCATTGGCGTCGGATTCGCAAAGATTCCGACGAGAATTTGCAGAACGCTGGTGTGGATTTTCGGTGACAATTTGTAGAGAGGCGGTGTTCGTCGAATTCGCGTTTATCGGCGTTCGAAGCAAACATTTTTGGAATTCAACATCTATTTTGATAAACATTGATGCATAATGTTGTCTAGTGGACTAATATATCTGCAAAAGTGACGACAATGCAATTTTCTGGTATGCTCACTGACGTGCCGGTCATTCTCACGCCAGCCGGCTTCAATTCCAAACAGTTTCTATCAGTGCCTGGCCCCAAGTCCTCGCTCTCCCTCACCACCCCCAGAGTAAGCTGCTTTTTCTCGTTACATACACGTCGTTTATGTACAGCTTACTGTTATTACCAGTGACGTAGAAGAGCTGATCAGATTTTGGTAATTTTGTTGGAGTTTTGATTTATTATGAATGCCTGAATTGTTGATGTTCGTGTTGTCAGTATGCGTTTTAATAGTTTGTGTTGAATGTATAATCTGGTAATTTACTTTTGTGTTTTTAAGGTTAATTTATATTAAGATGCAGAATACATAATGATCTCAGAACGTACTGAGTGTTTAGCTAGGTTCGATAAGACTTGATCTGTGTTCTTTTTCAAGCTCTTTTTCAAGCTAAAGGTTTGCAGTTTATTTAGGTTGGGTGGATGGTTCAGAAGGGAGGGGAGGG
Organism: Rubia yunnanensis; assembly: GCA_037428765.1. Lineage (NCBI taxonomy): Eukaryota > Viridiplantae > Streptophyta > Magnoliopsida > Gentianales > Rubiaceae > Rubia > Rubia yunnanensis. Next base: position 29,228,095 of record CM075070.1, read on the forward strand.
ATGATGGTCGTTCTTAGAGGACCGTGTGGTTAATTAAGTAGATTCCAATAGTCCAGTCTTTTGCCTGAATCATGCAGTTGCTGAACACCACGGCAACCAGAAGTGAGAAGTGTCTGTTGTCTACTTGATGTTCTATTATCCCACTTATTGATGTGAATACATGTTACTAATTTATTTTTATCCTGTAGTGTTGTCCTTCGTTTTCCCTCTGGACGCTGAGTATTGGGCCGGACCAAAGAAGGGGATGCTTTACTGTTAAAGCATCTGAAGCTTCCTCTGGTAATCTGCTTCCGGTTACTTCTGCTTAACTTCACTGCGCTGATGGTTCCTCTGTGATGGTTTATTTAGTTCATTCTGTTGTTCTCCAATGTTTACTATTGTAGAATGTAATTTTCTGCTTTGGTGATTGTTTTTACATCATGTTGAGCTAGAGGTTGCTTAAATCGACTTCTTTGTGTGCATGTCTAACTTAATTCAGTTTCTGCTTCTGAATATTTTCATTTTTGTGTGTCATTTCATGATACATGATGGCCTCATGAGCTGCATTCAAGGCACCAAACTAAATAGTTAAAACACAGGCCTTCTTGATTCATCCTGGAATAGCTCACTTTCTTCTGCTGAATTGTTGCTTTATCTCCTTGATTTCTTATTGCTACTTAGCCTACTTTGTTGCAGGGGGTTTTCCTCAATGTTGTTAGTGGTGCTAAAGTATCCGAGACTGCTGGAGATCTTGAAGTGGCAGCTGGAATTTGGAATAGCTAATTGTCTAGTTGGTGTCTCACATGTTTTTGGTACTTGTGCAAGGTTGTGGTTGTTCTTGAGATGCAGTGCCACAAAAGGATCAGTTTATCACCAAGAATGCAACCTTGACAAATGAGAAGGAAGTTAATGTTCATCCAATCAGAGCAATGAAGTTCCATGTCTCACCTGTTGTTTGTGTTGTGCAGTGTAAGACTGCTTTTGACCAACAAGCACTATTGTCTCTACCTGGAAGCAAGGCCCTTGGAAGAGGGACTTCCCAAAGCAATTATTGATGCTCCGGGATCTTGTGTTGGGCCTGATTGTTTTTGCAATTGGGACTAATTTCTAAAACATCAAATTCGAATTATATTTCATCCTATTAAGTTATTAAAACATCAATTCATCAGTTTATCTAAAGTTAGCTTGTTGGGACTTGACTATTATCTACTGTCATACTGTGATGTTACACTATAATGCTGCGATGGTTCAATTTTTTTGTGTGATGTTACACTATAATGCTGCGAGGGTCCAATTTTTGTTTGTGATGTTTTACAAAAGTATCGATGAAGATGTTGATTTAAACAAAATAATTATATGCTCCACTGCACTTATACATTCCACTGTTATTACATTTCAAATTACTTGTTAAAAATCATTCATTACAATAAATGTTCAAATACCATAAAACTTCGCTAACAAAAAAACTGGAAAAAATTCAAATCAAGCTAAAACATCAATAACTATCAAGCATCTTAACACTAACAATCAACCATCATAACTAAAAAATCAATGACAAACAATACATCCCAAGGAATCAAATTCTATTTCCCCCAACTTATTTCCCCTCGTTGCCCGCTCGGTTAAGAACTTGTCTTTTCTCTTGCTGGTTTTGAAGAGGATGACTCTTCTACACCACCAACTCCAAGATCAATGGTCGGCTATGGTCCACTGTCAAGGAACATCTTCAGGAGCATGATTCTTCATAGCATATTTTTATTACCTCATCAATGGCAACGTAAAGCTCTACCTTGGAAAATGTTCAATGAAAAAAACATAAACCATCACATAAAGTAATAAAAACAATAATATCTAAAATTAAAACATCACAATAGCACACATAACATGACTGACAACTATATTGTGAAACATCAAATACAGTATTTAAAACATCAATATTAAAATTTTAAAACATCAATCAGTACACGCTAAAATATCAAAAGAACGAAACTGAACATTAGTTGCATACTTAAATATGAAAACACCACGAGCATCAAATACTGAAATTAAAACATCACACCAACACAGATAACAGTACTTAAAGCCTAAAGCATGAAACATCACACAGAAAACCAGAAACATCAACAACAGTACTTAAAAAATCACATGTGAAAAATAACAAAAAGTACAGATCCTACTTCCTTCTCGATTCCAACAACAGTGGGCAAGCGTTTTTAGACATCTAAGAAACAACAACACAAAAATTTGCACAAATCATAAAAAAACCCCTAAGATATCACACATAATCAAAACATAACATCAATTGCACACTTAAACATGAAAATACCACAAGCATCAAGCGCTGAAATTAAAACATCACACAAACACTGATAACAGTACTTAAAACCTGAAACATCATACTGAAAACGAGAAACATCACACTGAAAACGAGAAATATCATTACCCGTACCTGAAACATCACTGTTGAAATTAAGATAAATCCTTCTTCCTTCTCGATTGCAGCAGTAGTGATGCAAATTTTCTTAGACATCTAACCAACAGCAGCATCAACACAAATATTAGCACAAATAGAAACAAAATCCTAAACACACACAATCAAAACAACAAAACTGAACATCAATTGCACACTTAAAACACTACAAACATCAAATACTGAAATCAAATCATCACACCAGCAAAGATAACAGTACTTGAACCCTAAACATGAAACATCACACAGAAAACCTGAAACATCAATAGCAGTATTTAAAACATCATATCAGTAAAATAATAAAATTTACAGATCCTCTTTCCTTCTCGATTGCAGCAACAGTGGCAAAAGTATTCTTAGACATCTAAGGAACATCAACAACAACAACAAAATTAGCAAAAATCAAAACAAATGTATCACACACAATAAAAAACTAAACATCAATTGCACACTTAAGCATGAAAACACCACAAGTATCAAGCGTTGAACCTGAAACATCACAACAACACTGATTACAGTATTTAAAGCCTAAAACTTAAAACATCACACTGAAAGCGAGAAACATCATTAACCGTAACTGAAACATCACAGCAAAAAATTCAGAAAACTTACAAACGATTCTTCCTTCTCGATTAAAGTGGCAGTGATGCAAATCTCCATGCAAATCTAACAAATAACAACAACACAAATATTAGCACAAATCCATAAGAACAACTCACAAAACATAAAAAATAGAGAAATCCCCAAATATTAACACATTGAACAACATAAACCCTAGAAAATCACATAAACAAAAAAAACAAACAAAAATTGAAAAAAAAACAATAAAATATGCATAAAAACACTGAGAAAAAACATTACCTCCAAAGATAAACACAAAACGAAGCTCTATTATGTTCGTCCGCCGGAAAATTTGTCAGAAAATTTATCGAAAAACTCCAAAAATTGCGACGAATCACTGTGCGCAAGAAAGAGGAAGAAAAACGAAGATGATGAGCGGTTGAATCGAAGAAAATGAGCTAGAATTCAAGAAGATGGAAGAGATATTGAGAGGATAGAGAAGACGATGATTTGAGTTGGAGAGAGAAAAAGGAGGGGGAGGATATTCGGCCGAGAAGGAAGAGAAAGGAAAGGAGAAGAGAGAAAGTTTTAGAAAATATGAGAGAATAATGAGATTGAGTTGATATTTATACATGTACTTAAATGTAAAATAGTAAAATTTCACATCCCGCCCCTAGATTTTTATAGCTTTAATTAAAAATCTCATTTGCAATTAAATCCATGATCTCACCATGAGACGGTCTTATATAAGACTTTGTCTAAAAAACCCCTTTATATTGAGGAATATCATTCATAAGAGTCTGTATTTTGCAAGATCTTCTCAATGTGAGATCTAATTAGAAATTGTGAAATAATAAAAATAGGAACTGGATAATTTTTTGGGTCAAAATGTAATAATTTTGTTTTCAGGGTCAATGTTTAAAAGACCACAGAAATCTAGCGGCCAAAATGCAATCACACAAAATATAGATCCAGTCATCGGCATTGCCGTTGTCGTCGCTGCCGAAACTCAATCGCCATTGGCGTCGATGTCGGAGCTCAGAGTCGCGCGATTCCTTCCTGTTTCATTGTTTCAGGCAGCTTCTTCGCTACGATTTCGAGTTTTGAATGTTTTGCCGTCCAACTTTGCGGGGTTCTTCCTCATCACATTTCGAGGGTTTTGCCGTCCGATTCTGTTACTTTCGTCCTCATCAGACTTCACGAGATCATCGTCGTGTTCCCTCCTTTTAATACTCACCGGATTTCGTCTGGTTTCGGTGGCTTTGTTTCGTCTGGTTTCGGTGGCTTTGTTTCGTCTGGTTTCTGCAATAAAATGTCGCCGGAATCTGGTTTCATCTGGTTTTCTGAATATGATGATACAATCTGGGCCGGATTTGGGCTTCCACCGGCCCATCCACTATTTAACTTTTCAACCTTTTTAAAATTAGAATAAATTAAGAGTTCGTCTCTTGAAAGACGGTCTTTCCATAAGTTATGGAAAGACCAAGGTTTAAAGTGTAAATTAGAAGAAATTAAGATAAAATTTTTGGGTTGCATGAACCGGGTTATAAATTTTATAACTACTACATGTTTCATACTAAAACTTTAATATTGCAACTAAGACCTTTTACCTTTTATTATTCTAATCAAACCCCGTCTTTTCATAAGCCTATGGAAAGACCGTCTTTCCCAAGACTTTGCCATAAATTAAACAATAATAAGTTGGTAAAGTCTTGGGAAAGAGCTCATGGAAAGACGTGCTTTAATTAGAATAATAAAAAGTAAAGGTCTTAATTACAATATTAAAAATTTATTATGCAATATGTAGTAATTATAAAGTTTATAATTCGATTCATACAACCCAAAAATTTTATCTTCATTTCTTCTAAGTTACAGTTTAAATCATGGTCTTTCTATGACTTATAGAAAGACTCTCTTTGCATGACTTATAGAAAGACTGTCTTTCCATGACTTATAGAAAGACTGTCTTTCAAGAGACAGATCTTTTTGGACATTTTGCTTAATAACGTCAAAAAACGCTCTCTTCTCTCTCCTCCGCAACCACCACTTCTCCACCGCAACGGTAACAGCACCACCATTGCCACCACCGTCAATCATCCACTCCCTACACCATACTCACCTTGATCTAAGCTTGCTTAAGCACATCGCCACCATGGCGGCAAACCGAAGCTTTTCCCAGGCATTGCTAGCCAAGAGCCCTCCAATCACAACAACCTTTCCCGCTACACTAAACCTAAACCCCACCCTCCAATTCAAAGGGGAATCTTCAATACTCTACTCTCCAGATGAAATCCAACAATTATCAAGCCACTACTCGAATGCCCTAATTGGGAATTTCCCCAGAGGAAGGCCATCCATGGAAAAATCGAAGCGGATTTCAAAACTGTGGGTTTTGCCGGTAGATATTAACTAGGAGCTGTTTATTTCAAAAACGTATTGATACGCTTCGAGGATAAGGAAGATTTCCAAAGATGCTGGATCAAGGGGGTCTGGGCTTTCAATGGAGTTACGATGAGGGTATTATGCTGGACACCAGATTTCAAGCCTCATCACGAATCCTCAATTGTCCCAGCCTGGCTCATTATCAGAAATGTCCCACTCTACTACTACAACGTCCCAGCGATTCAAGAAATTGGCAACCAGATTGGGAAATACATAAAGATGGACCAGGCAACAGAGAAGCTTACAAGATAATCTGCTTTAAAAATATGTGTTGAGGTAGACCTTCAAACACCGCTCCTCACGCATATCAGGTTAGGCTCAACTGTTGAAAATGGAAAATATGCAATTGAGTATGATAATCTCCATTCATACCGCCTTCACTGTAAGAAGATATGCCACTCCATTGAGAAATGTAGAATTAAACACCAGGAATTAGCCACTAGACACCCTACTGAACATAAAGCCCAAACCATAAACCAGCCAATAAAAAAAAGGCTGTTTCAAAATATCAGGATTTGGGTAATAACAAAGTGATAAATGTTGAAACTACTGGTCAGGATTTGGGTAGTAGCAAAGGGATAGATGTAGAAACTGTTGGTCAGGAGTTGGGTAGTAACAAAGGGAAAGACGTAGAAACTGCTGTTTAGGGATCCGGTGGTAGTAAGGAAAAAATGATAGAACTGGCCAAGGATCGAGCAAAACAAGTGAAGAAAAGCAAAAACATAAGGATGCTCAGCCTGAAATAACCCTAGCTGAAAAAAACCCACAACAAATTATGCTTACAGATCCAGGTTGTATCATTCTGGACAATATTAACACTGTTGAGGAGGTTACATCAGGCTTAATAAAAATACCAACCAGCTGCCTGGAACATGCCAAAGATGACATCACAGGTATCTCTCTAAACTCCCCTGTCTCAGATAAGGAGAATAACAATTTGTTCATGCATTCATGCAGGTCTAGCCCTCAAAACTCAAATAGATTCAAGATACTGAGCAATGAGGAGGAATATGACATTGGGGAAAACTATGAATCAAGTACTAGAGAGCTACAGCTGGAGCAGGTAAGTAAACCTATTCCCAATCTCCTAAATCTGACACCACACAAAACAAGGAAAAGAACCTTGTTTAATAGACTCAACAAAATGAATCTAGGTTACAACTCAAAAAGCAATACCAGCCAGTTAACATGAATGATAAAGCCATTACCAATAAAATGCTGGTTTGGAATCTTAGAGGCCTTGATACATCAATTGATAGACTCAAAAGATTGTTAAATATACATAAAATCCAGATTTTATGTATCCTTGAACCAAAACATAATCCAGAACTGTGCTTAAGTTACAAAATAAGACTTAATTTTGATAGTCACCACAGCTCTGTAAATAATAACATATGGCTAATGTGGAAATCTAATTTCATAATACAAGTTATATTTGAAACTAGCCAGTACACAAAGACATGTATCTCCAACCAATCTTTTCAATCTGACATGTGCACATACTTTATACATGCTTCAATATATAGAATAACTAGGAGTTTACTATGGACAGAACTTATAGCACATCAGGATAATAATAAATTACTGATTGGTGATTTTAATGCTATGAAATCTATACAAGAATACAAGGGACCAAGCTGTCTTAACAGAAATAGCATTAGAGACTTTAATAAGTTCATTAGTAAAAGCCAACTCACACACATCTCAACAGTAAGAAATACTTTTACATGGTCAAATATGAGAAAACCACCTACTGTAGAGAGACTTGACAGGGCCCTCGCTGATACTACATGGATTGACAACAACCCTAATAGTTCTATTCATGTCCGGAATAGAAACACCTCAGATCACTGCCTCTGTTATTCAACATAGGCAGCAGGTTTCCCTCTACCCCAAAGCCTTTTAGATTCCTAGACGTATGGCTAATTAGAGCTGACATCAAACAATTAATTCAGTCAAACTAGTCTATACAAATCAGAGAAAGAGGAATGAACAGATTCTTCCTCAAATTAAAAAGACTGAAAGTTGCACTAAAAACTTGGAACAGAGAATGCTTCAGAGATATTAATGCTAACATAAAAAAGGTAGAAGAAGATGTCAGACTGAAAGAAATTGCATATGATATTTCTAATTCTCAAACTGACATAATATATCTAAACCACAAAAATGCAAAGCTTCGGAAAGCTTTAAATGAGGAGAAACTGTTCTGGAAACAAAAAGCAAACCTTAAGTGGCCAAAAGAAGGGGATGAAAACACAAAATTCTTCCATGCTTCAGTTAAAGAAAAAGGGTTAGGCAAAACATAACAAAGATAAAAAAAATCTGATGGCTCTTGGACTGAAGATCCAGCACAGATAGAAACTAAAGCTATTAACTTTTACTAGAATCTCCTAACTGGCGAGGAAAATCAACATTCTGACTCTTTCCTTCCTCACTTCATGAGCCAAATACCTAGTATCATTAATGACCTAGATAACCAGAAGCTAATCCGACCACCAACCATGGATGAACTTAAATCCATTTTCTTCTCACTGAATCACAGTGGATCCCCGGGTCCAGATGGCTACACATCTGCCTTCTTCAGAGAAAGCTGGGAGATAATAGGTACTGACCTTCTTGAAGCAACTTGTGACTTCATGAAAGGCAACGCTATCCCACCTGGAATTTCAAGTACATGGATCTGCTTAATTCCTAAGAGAGACATACCTATAACTTTCTCAGATTATAGGCCAATCTCCCTCTCCAACTTCACAAACAAGATATTCTCTAAACTCTTAGTTCAGAGAATATCTAAGTTTCTGCCTGCCCTGATTTCTAAAAATCAGTCAACCTTCTTACAAGGTAGAGAAATGAGAGATAATGTCATTTACCTAAAAGAAATGACAAGATTTTTAAACAATAAATAAGGGGCTCCAAATTGCATACTTAAATTAGACTTAGCAAAGTCTTTTGACAGGGTCAAATGGTCTTTCCTAAGAAATGTCTTACATAAATTTGGCTTCTCAGAAAATTTTATTAATCTGTCATCAGCTTTCTTCTCTGTGATTATTAATGCCAAACCTGCAGGTTTTTTCAAAGCCATCAGGGGAATCAAACAGGGAGACCCTCTCTCACCCATTCTCTTTAACATATTCTCTGAATCTTTCTCAAGAAGCCTGCAATTTTGTTTTCAAAATAACAAGCTTAGATATTTCAAACTACCTGCAAATGTAGTAAACATATCTCACCTTAGTTATGCAGATGACACAATTTTATTCTTCCAGGCCACTAAATTAACTGTAAAAAGACTTAAAAAACATTTTTAGAGGTGTTTGAGTCAACCAGTGGTCAAAAAATAAATTTTGAGAAAACAGATTACTACACCAGTAAACATGCAACCCGGGGAAATGAGAACATGATCAGAAACCTACTTGGAGTAAAAAAGGGATCTTTCCCTTTCACATACCTTGGATGTCCTATATACATAGGAAGAACAAAAGCTATACACTTCCAGCCTTTGATTGAAATGTACGACAGGAAACTTAACTCACGGAAAAACAAATGGCTAAGTGTTGGAGGTAGATTAACACTCATTAAATCAGTAATGTTCTCAATCCCACAACACCTTTGGGCTGTAATGAAACCTCCTAACTTAGTAATCACTAAGTTAAAAAGAAAGCTGAGCACTTTATTTTGGGGTACAGTAGAAAATAGGGATTAAAAGGTGTGGAAAAGTTTCCCTAAAATGTGCATCCCAAAAGAACAGAATGGAATTGGTCTGAAGGGGTTAGTCTTCATCCCTCGATGGGATTAGTCTTCAGCCCTCGATGGGGTGAGCCTTCAGCCCTCGAGGGGGTGGAACTTGAGCCCTTGAAGGGGTGGAGCTTCAACCCTCGAAGGGGTGAGTTGCCAGCCCTCGAAGGGGTGAATCTCCAGCCCTCGAGGGGGTAAGTCTTTAGCCCTCAAGGGGGTGAGTCTTCAGCCCTCGAGGGCAGAGGCGGAACCAATGGTACGCGAGGTAGGGCTCCAGCCCTACCTAAATCGCCGGCCAGAGGTAGCAGGAGGCAGTCCGGTCGTCGAGCGCGTCTCCGGTGACTGGTACGGTTTGCTCGGAGAAGAAGGCCGCGTTGCGGCCTTTTTTTTTATGCCTAAGTAATAAAACGACGACGTTTTCACGTTAGTGAAACGACATCATTTCATTTAGTAATATGAAAAAAAAATGAAATGTGAAATGGATTGGGCCAAAACTGAGCCCAATCCAATAATCCAATCTTACAAAATATTATGTATAAGAGGCGAGAGCAGCAGAAGAGCATCTCCCTCTCCCTCAGTCAGTTCCCTCAGCCCGTCAGTCGAGAGCCCTCCGCCGCGGCGCCGCCGGAAGCTGCCTCATCCTGCCGCCTCTGCACGCTGGACGCCGCCTCTCCAAACCACCGGTAGGCTTCTTCTCTTTATGCTAAGATTTTTTAATTTTAGGGTTTATTCTCTTTTTTATTTTTGCTTCAAAACTTAAATTTATGTGAACATGATTTTTAGATTGGATGTCGAATTGAAGTTATATGGTTGTATAACTTGTATTATATATGATTGTTGAAATTTAGTTGAATTGCATGTTTGAATTTAGTTGAGTTTCATATTTAGTCGAATTTAGTTGGAATTTAGTTGAAATTATAATTGTTTGATTTATTTTGTATAATTATATGTGAAAATGAAATTGTCAATTTGTCATAATTGGTTTATGGAATTTTCAATTAGGGATATTTGTTAAATTGAATTTAGATGAATATGATTTTATAAATTTTTTGTTATCTCAATTTGTTATTGTTTCGTAACTCTTTTAGATTTTTTAAAAATAAATAAATTTACATATTTTCCCTATTTGATATTTAATAGGTTATGGATAAATTTTTAATTCGAAGTAGCGGATCTCCATCTTTAAAGAGATCGAATTAATCTAATGAACAAAGGCACAATGAAGAGGGTAGTAGTACAAAACAATCTCGTGTAGAATTCAATCAGAATGATGTTATAAGTGATCCCGGGCTACGTAAACCTATTGAAGAGATTGATGTTTCTATTAGAGATGAAGTGCTAAGAGAATATATATTAAGAGGTCTTTGCCAACCTAAGAATCATACTTTTCCAAAGACAGTGTTCAATGATGAATTTAGAAGTTTTCAAAAGGGTTGGTTTGATGAATTTAATTGGTTGGAGTATAGTGTTTCAAAATATACGGCCTTTTGTTTTCCTTGCTATCTTTTTAAGAATTCAGCAAAGGGGATGGCATATACTGTGGATGGGGTGATGAATTGGAAGAATGCCCTTAAAGTATTTAGGAAACATACTAAGAATGTGGATGGAATTCATCATGGTGCAGCAATCAAATTGAGAAATTTTAGCCTTCAAAAGCAAAGTATTTCACATTGTTTGGATGGTCATTTTACTGAAGCAAAAAAAGGCATATCGCACACGTTTGAATGCGGTTTTGGATGTGACAATATACTTGTTAAATCAAGGTTTGGCTTTTCGTGGTCATGATGAAGGTTGGGATTCCATCAACAAGGGTAATTATCTTGAATTGGTTGAATGGTATTGCAAGCGAAGTGAAGATGTTGCTAAGGTAATGAATGAAAATGCTCCTGGAAACTACAAGTTGACATCCCCCAGAGTTCAGAAACAGCTCTCAAGTGCTTGTGCTGGCGAGGTAACTGATGCTATTGTTAATGACATTGGAGATAGTGTATTTTCTATTCTTGTTGATGAGGCTAGAGATGCATCAATAAAAGAGCAAATGGGGGTTGTTTTGAGATATATCAACAAACAAGGATGTATTCTTGAGCATTTTCTTGCTCTTGTGCCTGTTTCCAATACTAAAGCTATTACTTTGATGGAGGCTCTTAAGCAACTGTTTGTAGATAAGAAATTGTCCTTGTCAAAGTTGAGAGGCCAAGGATATGATGGGGATTCAAATATGCGAGGGGAGTTTAATGGATTGCAAGCTTTGATATTAAAAGAAAACTCTTCTGCAAGGTATATTCATTGCTTCTCTCACCAACTTCAATTAGTTGTTGTTTCTGTTGCATAAAGTACTCTATCTGTGGGTAAATTTTTTGGGTATCTTGTTAAAACTGTGAATCTAGTTGGAGGTTCATGTGTTAGAAAAGAGATGCTTGTGCAATTAGAACATGCTAGACTTGTAGAGGCATTGGAGAGTGGGGAGAATGTTAGTGGAAGAGGCTAAAATCAAGAAATGAGTTTGAGACGGCCTGGTGATACACGTTGGGGATCACATTACAGTACTATTCTTCGCTTTGAGTCTATGTGGTCTTCAATTATTCATGTGCTTCTTAATATCTGTGAGCATAGCAATTTAGATGAAAATGCCTCTACAGCAAAGGGTTTGATTGATAGAATGGAGAGCTATGAATTTGTATTTTGTATGTTTTTTATGAAGCATTTGTTGGGAGCTACAAGTCAATTGTCCCTTGCCTTGCAACAAAGAGATCAAATTATTTCGATGGCTGTGCGAATGATGAATAGAATGAAGACTGAATTGCAAGAATTCAGAGATTGTGGTTTTGATAAATTATTGGATGGAGTCAACACATTTTGTGTGAAGCATGAGATCACATTAGACGTGATGGAAGCACAACGGAAAATTCGTCACCGTTCTAGACGACGGGGAGAAATGTCAACCAATCATGATTTCTACCGTGTTGATATTTTTCTTCAGGTACTACTTTAATATTTACATAGTTTAATTTATTTTGTTTATAATATTTTATATGTATTTTTTATCTTATTGATATATTTTTTATTGTTTCAATACTAGACCGTTGACAGGATGATTCTTGAAATGAATCATCGATTTTGCGAAGCAAGCTCGGAATTACTCACTTGTATTGCGTGCCTTGATCCGAGAGAAAGATTTGCCATGTTTGATGTTGGTAAGTTGCTTCGCCTTGCTGAACTCTATCCGGATGACTTCTCCCTTGTTGATCGTTTAGAACTTGAGCAACAACTTAATTTCTTCATTCATGATGTGAGAGATGATGATACCTATTCGGTCATCAGTGATCTTGGAAGTCTTGCTCAACATATGGTTCGATCACGTATCACGGTACTCTATCCATTGGTATATTGTCTTATTGAGTTAGCATTAGTTCTACCAGTTGCAACTGCTTCAGTTGAGCGAGTTTTTCTGCCGTGAAGAATATCAAGACCAATCTTCGTAATAGAATGGGAGATGAATGGTTGAACGATGTTATGATGGTATATATTGAAAAGGTTATTTTTGTTAAGATTGAGAATGAATCGATTATGCAACGTTATCAAGCCATGGAGTCTCGTAGATATCTGTTGCCCCCACCTTTTTCTAGTTCTACTTCTAATAATTCGAGCGTTAGAAAGTAGTTATTTTAGTAGTTTAGTGAACTTGTAAAAATATTATTGTATGGTACTTGATTTATTATATTATGTAGTATTTTTCATTATTGTTGAGTTGAGTTTTAAAAATTTATATGTCATTAATATTTATCAGCCTCCCCTGAAAAAATTTTCTGGTTCTGCCACTGCTCGAGGGGGTGATTCTTCAGCCCTCGAGGGGGTGGAGTTCAGCCCTCGAGGGGGTGGAGCTTCAACCCTCGAAGGGGCGGGTCTTCAGTCCTCGGAGGGGGTGGGTCTTCAGCCCTGGAGGGGGTGGAGCTTCAGCCCTGGAGGGGGTGAGGCTTCAGCCCTCGAGGGGTGGTTCTTCAGCCCTCGAGGGGGTGAGTCTTCAGCCCCCGAGATGGTGGAGCTTCAGCCCTCGAGGGGTGAGTCTTAGGCCCTCGAGGGGGTGAGTCTTCAGCCCTTGAAGGGGTGAGTCCTTAACCCTTGAAGGGGTGAATTCTCAGCCCTCGATGGGGTGAATCTTCAGCCCTCGGGGGGGGGGGGGGGGTGAGTCTTCAGCCCTCTAAGAGGTGGAGTTTCAGCCCACGAAGGGGTGAGTCTTCAACCCTCGAAGGGGTGGAGCTTCATCCCTCGAGGGGGTGGAGCTTCAGCCCTTGAGGGGGTGAGTCTTCAGCCCTTGAGGGGGGTGGTTATTCACCTCTCGCGGGGGTGGTTCTTCAGCCCTCGAGGGGGTGGAGCTTCAGCCCTCGAGGGGTGTAGTTTCAGCCCTCGAGGGGTTGGTTCTTCAGTCCTCGATGGGGGTGGAGCTTCAGCCCTCGAGGGGTTTAGTCTTCAGCCCCCGAAGGGGTGGAGTATTCATTCCTTGAAGGGGTCCAACTCTTAGCCCTCGATGGGATGGAATCTTCATTCCTCGAAGAAATGGAGGTACCCATTCGAGATGTGAACTTCCACATGGAGAACCTTCACATCTCGAATCAGTACATCACGAACCCCTCATCTTTAACCTTCTCCACCTGAACCTTCACCTCTCACCATCTCTACGCTTCAATTACATGTATAATTGGTACATTTATAGCTTCAATTACAACTCTTTTAACATTCCTATACAATTTTTATAATTTGTTATCAAGCTCACCACGCAATGAGCGGTGCAGCCATACTAGTCTTTTACAATTCGACAACTGCTTCTCCGTTTCTCCTCCGATTCTCCTCCACTCCTCCCTAGTTCTTCTCCGTTTCTCCTCCTCCATTTTTCCTCCGATCCTCCTCTGATCTACTAAGATCTACTCTGATCTACTATGCTTTGCTTCTCCACTTCACTATGAAACCCTTAGTTCGTCTTTTTGATTGTTTTTTACAAGTTTTCTAGCTCTAATCTTTGATTCGTGGCCTCGACATAGTTATTCTGATAAATTCTCATCGTTTAATCGATTTTTTGTATTTTTCGTAGGTCGTTCCCCGTCGTCGAACGACAGGAGGTTGAGGAGGATCCTTTCTGCTCGGTGCCACCGCTTTTTGCCACAGGAGGAACTGAAGCTCACGGTATTTAACTCTATCATTTCTGCATTTTCAATTTAACGCATAATGAGTTCAATTGCATTTTGTATGTTTGAACTTTTTTTTGTTACTATATAATTTCGTTATTTTATTGCTTTAAGTGGTTTGTTCCGCTATATATTGATATTGTTTACATTTAGTTTGATGTTTTCTATAATTTATTTATGTGTTCTTGTTGTTACTGTGTTGTATTAGTTTATTTGTATATGATTTTGTTAGTTGATTGTTTTATGTGGTTTGTTTTGCTATATATTTATGTTGTTTGCATTTTGTTAGTTTGTTGTTTTTATTACTTTGTTCTGCTATATATTTATGTGTTTATGTCAATTTTTAGTGTTAAGGAAATAGAATACCTTTCCTTGTAGGAAAGGTTATACATGGTAGTTACCTTATAGAATTAGTTTCCTTATGGAATTAGTTATACATTGTAGTTTCCTTATAGACTTAGAATCTTATTCCTGTCAGACTTTGGTTTGCTGTAATTCTATATATTGTAACCCTCATCATTGATGAGATGTGTCATTGATTAATATCAGTACATCATAATAAAGTCATTTATATTTTATCATGGTTTCAGAGCCTAAAATTCTGAAACCTGAAAAGAAAATTCCGCTGCCCTTTTCCCGAGCCCCCACCGCCGTCTCTCGGTCGTACTTTCCTCCACGCACCATCGTGCCACCGTCAAAAGCTCGACGTTCGTCGCTACATCGCCGATCGCCACCGCCACCATCTGCCCGTGGTAATCCGTGCACCGCCTTTCCTGATCTGATCGGTCCGTGCGCTAAGCCACACGTGCCGACCCCAAAGCTCGCGCCGCCATGTTCCCGTCACGCGCCACAGCCGAACCTTACCTGTTTTTGCTCTATGTCTGCCTCTGGAAGTAATCCCGAAGAACAAGCCCATACTGATATTGGTTTTGAGGCTACTGCGCTTCAGAACAATAATGGCTATGAGGTAATTGCGACTTTACTGAAACAGTTGCAGTTGCAATGTGGCCCTAAAATACCTATACATGTTGGTCGTTTGTCGATTAAGCCCTACTTCATTGGCTCTTCTGACGGACCTGGTTTGGTTATTGCACCCATCATCCTGAAGGGTCAAGAGAATTACCTTGAATGGTCTCCTACAAATACTGCTTTTACTGAAGTTGAATACTACTTCTACCCCTACTGAGATTTTATTTTTTAATTTATTTTTTAATGATTAGCAATTTCATAATGTTCTTCGCAAGTTGGGCATTCTTGCATCATACTCCAACTTGAGGGAGGGTGTTAAGGAAATAGAATACATTTCCTTGTAGGAAAAGTTATAGATAGTAGTTACCTTATAGAATTAGTTTCCTTATGGAATTAGTTATACATTGTAGTTTCCATATAAAAATTTTCCACACGTTTTACTCAGCCTAACTCTACTGTTCACTGTGGGCGATTTACAGTGCGAAAAACACACTAACTCTACTGTTCATTATCTTCTTTTATTTCTATTTGCTTCACAGACAACGGCTATAACCTCTGGTGGAAGCCGTTGCCACCTCCGGTATGGCGTCACCGGCGCCTATACCGAATCCCGACACTAATCCTTCTATGACTACGATTCATCCTATCCCCCAAATCCCCAAAAGCTTTGCTCAAGCTCTAAATTCAAAACCATCGCCACTGCTGATGTCACTTCCTGATACCCCCAATTTACATCCCGTTACAGAATTTAAAGGGAAAGTAGCGTATATTCTACCTCCAGAGGAGGGAGAACTGCTAGCTGCGCATTATCAGAATGCGCTTGTTGGGAAATTTCTTCGTGGGAAACCAAATATGGAGGCTATTCACATGGCTTTTAAATCGATAGGTTTTAAGTCTAAATTTCAATTGGGTTCTATCGATTACCGACATATTCTTATTCGTTTTCAGGAACAAGAAGATTACCAACGGTGCTGGATTAAAGGGCAATGGATGATCAATGGATTCAGCATGAAGGTTCAAAAATGGACACAGGATTTCTCGCCGTCAGTGGAATCATCAATAGCACCGGTTTGGGTTACCTTCCACAAACTCCCAATTATGTTCTATAGTAACTCAGCAATTATGGGAATTAGTAGTCAGATTGGTCGTTTTCTTAAGATGGATGCGGCAACACTTGCTTTAACCCGACCCTCGGCTATTAAAGTTTGTGTAGAGATAGACCTGTTAGCATCACTTCCTAGTACAATTGTTGTAGGAGTTGGAAATAAGGTGGCTGAATATCCGATAGAATATGAAGATTTGCCTACTTATTGCTCACATTGTAAGATAACTGGTCATACTAGTAATAGATGTAACTTCTTACATCCTGAACTAAGGAAAAAGATGGAGAAAAAGAGGGAAGATAAACAACCTAAGGGAGCTAAAGGAGAACAAACAATAGCACAAAGAGTCCTAGTTAATCTAGAGGGCTCCTCTGATTTAACAGTATCACAAAAAGAAAAGGAGTTCCAGGAACAGAAAATTAATACAGAGGGAAATAGAAGTCTGAGCACTGATCTTGGCCCAATTAATATCAAGAAAAAAACACCTTCATTCTACTCTCTTGATGATATATCTAAGCCAATAACCACAACAGTTTGGAGGAGAAAAACAATACACTCTGAAGTTATTCCAATTCAGGAAAATACTTTTAAACCAAACACAGTTTCTATTTCTAATGCTTTCAATATATTGGATAATCTCAGTGAGGATCAGGACCAAGAAGGGGAAACTCTAGAGATTTTTCATGAATCTTTGGAGACCCATGATAATCCAGTAATTATACTTTCTGAAGAACAAGTAAACAGGAACATAGTTTTAGGTTCAGGTGATGAGATAGAAAAACAAGGACTTAATCAGGAGATTTCCACAATAATGGTAGCTGAACTGAATCATCAAAACTCTGATCAGATTAATTTAGAGCTAAATGTTGTAGAGGAGGAAAACTTAAAGCCAAATGATCAGATATTTCAGAAGAGGAAAATTTAAAGCTAAATGAGCCTGAGCTAAGCCCTGTAGTTGGAAAAAATGGAAAAGAAACAGGTAAATCAGGGAATAAAGGGAAAAATTCAGCTAAGACTGGTAGGAATCTTAGATCCACACAAAAAGCCATGCCAAAAATTTTTAAATGATTAAACACACAATTATAGGAAATATACTTGTTTGGAATGTTAGGGGAATAGGTACATCCTTGGATAGACTTAAGATCCTAAAAAACAAACATAAACTAGACATTTTGTGCTTAATCGAACCATGGCAAGATAAACTCAAAATTTCAGAATTTAAACATAATATTGGTTTCAGAAATGCTTATCCTGCTCAGCATGCTAAAATTTGGATATTCTGGAATGAAACTTTCAATATCTCTATTGCTGATGAAACTGACCAATATGTGAATGTTAAAGTTACTGATGTGGCCTCCTCTAGCACTTGGAACTATGTTTTCATTTATGCAAGTGTTCATAGGCAAATAAGAGAGCTTTTATGGTCTGATTTAAAAGGAAAAAAAGAGGTTAACACATTATATATAGGGGATTTTAACACTGTGACAACTGTTAATGAATACAAAGGCAGAAAGTCCACTCCAAAAAAAAGTATGAAACAGTTTAATGGATTTCTTAGTTTTATGGATTTGCATGAAATTCAAACTGTTGGAAATTCTTTCACATGGAGTAATAACAGGTTTAAAGATAGATGTAAGGACCTAATATTTCAAAGACTAGATAGGGGAGTGGCAACTTTAGACTGGTTTGATCTATTTCCTAATAGCTCAATTCAGGTTCTAAATAGAATGTCATCAGATCATGCTCCTCTTCTACTTTCAGTTCAAATTGCTGAAGAATTAGCACCTAGACCCTTTAGGTATCAGGAAATGTGGTCGAATAGAGAGGAATTTCAGAAGTTAGTAATGCTTAACTGGAACATAGATACTCCTTTCAGTGGTATGTTTAGGTTTGTAGCCAAACTAAAGAGGCTAAAGTTGGAAATTAAAAATTGGAACAAAACACAATTTGGTAATGTGGATCAAAATTTGGACCAACAGGAAAATAGAGTTACTGATTTGGAGAAAGCATTTCAGCAAAATCATGATCAGTTAATCCTAGCAGAACTTAATAAATCTAAACAAACACTGATGAGGGCTCAAAAAGAAAAAAACATTTTCCTCAGGCAAAAAGCTAGGTTAAATTGGTTAAAATATGGAGATGCAAATAATAAATTTTTTCATCATTCAATTAAAGAGAAGAGAGCAAAGGCTAGAATCTGTAAAATAAGAGATAAACATGGAATATGGATTACTGATCCTACCTTGATAAAAGATGAGGCAGTGAGATTTTATACTGACCTTTTGAATGAGGATACATCTCAGAAACAAGGAACTTATTTTCAGCATTTTCTGAAAGAGATACCAGTAGTGATTACAGATCAGGATAATTCCTCTCTTCTGTCTCCATTTTTAATAAAGGAATTACAAAGTGTAGTCTTTGAACTTAATAGAAATAGTGCACCAGGACCGGATGGATTCTCTAGTTCTTTTTATATTACATTTTGGGATACAATTAAAGAGGATCTCTTAGATGCTGCAAATGATTTTTTACAAACTGGAAATATTCCTAGTGCAATTTCCAGCACCTGGTTATTTTTAATCCCTAAAAAACCGGTCCCAGTGAACTTTTCTGATTTCAGGCCTATTAGTCTTTCAAATTTTGTGAATAAGGTTTTCTCTAAGTTGCTAATGGATAGGATTAAACCTTATATGTCACAAATAATATCTTTGGAACAGAGCGCATTTATGAAAGGGAGGGATATATCGGATAATACCATAATGATGCAGGAAATGACTAGAATACTCTCTAGGAAATCTAAAGCCTCAAATATAATAGTTAAATTAGATATGCAAAAGGCTTTTGATAGAGTTTCTTGGTCTTTTCTCAATTCAATTCTTCTGAAATTTGGTTTCCATGGGAGTTTTGTCAACAGGATAATGCAAAACATATCCTCAGCACGGTTTTCAGTTTTAATTAATGGATCTGTTTCAGGTTTTTTTGCTTCTAATAGAGGTATCAAACAAGGAGATCCCCTTTCTCCTTTTTTGTATAACATCCTTTCAGAAGCTTTCTCTCGGGGCTTAAAAAAACTTTTTAGTTTAGGTTATCTAAAGTATTTTAGCTTGCCTAAAAACTGTTCACAGATTACACATCTAATGTATGCGGATGATACGGCTGTTTTCCTTAATGGAAATAAAAAAAATCTGGATAGGTTTAAGAAGTTTCTTACAGCTTATGAACAAACAGCGGGACAAAAAATAAATTTTTCTAAATCTAATTTTTTTGTTGCTCCAAATACTGCTATTGATAGAATACATGCACTGAGCAGGAATCTAGGTATGACTAGAGGCAGTTTTCCTTTCA
This sequence comes from Rubia yunnanensis, assembly GCA_037428765.1. Taxonomy (NCBI): domain Eukaryota; kingdom Viridiplantae; phylum Streptophyta; class Magnoliopsida; order Gentianales; family Rubiaceae; genus Rubia; species Rubia yunnanensis. The sequence continues at coordinate 29,247,876 of CM075070.1, forward strand.
CCTACTTAGGTATCCCCATTTTTTCAGGTAGAAATAAACAGATATATTATTATCCCATCTTAGAGAGAATGGAAAAAGCTTTAAATAATTGGAAGAATAGGTGGTTAAGTACTTCAGGCAAAATTATCCTTATAAACCACTGTTTTCTCTCAATTCCTACATATATGTTTTCAGTTCTAAAGCCACCTAAGGTAATTATAAGAAAAATGGAGAATATGGCCTCAGGTTTTTTCTGGGGAGATGATAACTTAGTCCATAGGAAAAGATGGAGGTCTTGGCTTAGAATGAGTTTTCCTACCCATGAAAATGGTACAGGATTCAGGGATTTACATGCTACTATTAATGCCTTTTCTTGCAAGCTTTGGTGGAAATTGCAAGTAAATAACACTCTCTGGGCAAATTATTTATGGACACTACCAGATTCATATAAGAAATCTAATGTTTGGAAGAGAATCTGTCAAATAACTGAACTAGCTAATGGTGTGTCTAGAGTAATTTATGGAAATGGAGATTGCTCTTTTTGGAATGCAAACTGGACAGGAAAAGGTGCTTTAACATATGAATGGCCACAAGATGAGGAAATACCTTTCCCAGACATTCCTCTTAATACTTTTGTGATGAATAAAAACTCTTATCTTCATTTTTTGGAGCCACATTTGGCTACCAGTACAATGCTACTCTTGCAGGTGGTAACAATTTCTCATTCACATGAGGACAGGTTAATATGGACAGCTTCAGCAAATGGAGATTTTAATACAGCTTCAGCCTATAACATCTGCAGACAGAAAGGAGTAACTATTAGGCATTTAAATAAGGTATGGTCATCCTTTATACCTGCCAAAATGTCAGTTTTAGTTTGGAGAGCCCTTAATGGAATTTTACCTTTCGATAATATTATTTGTAAGTTTGGTTTCTCTCTAGCCTCAATATGTCCCATGTGTAGAGTTCACTCAGATTCTCTTAATCACTGTTTTAATTCTTGTGCTTTTGCCACTGCAATCTGGAAAAAGGTCAATGAAGTTTTGGAAATTAATCAGCCAGTTTTTGGTAATTTTAAGGATAGAATTGATTTTTATCTGTCTATCAGAGCTGATTCTGTGATCTGGTCCAATTTGATAATAGCTTTTACAATGGTCACAGCATGGTCAATATGGAAATATAGGAATAAGATTTTGTTTGAGGATCAATCATGCTCTGTGGATTCATGCTTTTTGAATGTTAAAGAACAGGTTTACCAGATTTTTGTTGCTAATACTCAATATGGTAGCCTAGAGAAGCATAAGCACCTAATACAAAAGGAAATCATACCTGCTCCACATCAGAAAAATAAGATTTTAATCACAGCAGTAAGATGGGAAAAACCAGCAGTAGGTTATAAGCTTAACACAGATGCAACATGGAAACCTGATTGTGAATCTACAAGTGCTGTTATAATTAGAGACTGGAGAGGAGAGGTGATTAAGTTAAGAGTTTATCACTTTAAGGCTGATTCACCTCTACATGCAGAACTTATTGGAATACACTATGCTTATCTCCTAGGTTTAGAACTTGATCTTTTAACCTTCACAGTAGAGACAGACTGCCTTAATGCGGTTATGGGATCCCACAACCCAAAAAAATGTCACTGGTCAGTTTTTTCCTTATACTGTACTTTGAATAAATGGAACAAAGGAACTTTGATTCATTACATTCCTAGGGAGGCAAATGTAGCTGCAGATTATATGGCTAAATATGCTAGGAAAAGGAAAATAACTGGAGATGTTAATCTAGAAGATATTCCCTCTTTTTTAAAAGGTTTGCTATATTTGGATAGAGCAGGGTTACATGGAATCAGAATTGGAACATAGGAACATAGCTAATATTTGATCTTCGGCTGAAGCTTTTAAACTGGTTTTTATATCCATCTCTACTGGATACTGCTCCCTTTTTTTTATGCATTTGCAGGTGGAGCAGACTAAGAATGGAAAGACAGGATTAACTAATCTTTGAACAGAGGAAGGGACTGATTCCTTATACTGCAGAGGAGGATATTACAACTTAAAGGAATCAACTAAGGAAGTTTCTGGGAAGACATTTTGCTGTATTTTCTACAGTACCAACCTTTCTTTCCAGCTCTATGGTTCTGCGGCCAGAAATCATCGACAAATAGAAGTTTCGTTCTGTACGACTCTTCGACCTGTTTGTGATGTCTCGGCTAAAACTATAGACTACATAGAGGCTGTCTTGGCTAAGTTCACTGTGTTTTTTTCTTTGCTACTTGTAGGATAAAAACGAATAGGTTACAACCTATTACTTTTAAGATTCACATTCTAAGGAATGATTTTTTGTATTTGAACATTGTGCGCCTATTGGCATATCTAACGGTCTGGGGAGCCAATATATACCCTCCATCTCAGGATGGATTTAAAATTAAAAAAAAAAAATTGTAGTTTCCATATAGACTTAGAATCTTATTCCTGTCAGACTTCGGTTTGCTATAACTCTATATATTGTAACCCTTATCATTGATGAGATGTGTCATTGATTAATATCACTGCACCATAATAAAGTCATTTATATTTTATCATTTAGTATTGCATTTCGTGATATTTGAACGGCGTTCCTTAGTCTTATTACTTATTTTATATATGATTTTATTAGTTTATTGTTTTAGGTGGTTTGTTCGGCTATATCTTGGTGGTTACCTGCAGTGCTCAATCCAACAATGAACTGATAAAGAGAACATATTGTAGTACAAGCTAAAAAAGAATCGCCTCTATATTTCAAAAGAGAAACACGGAAACAACGACGAGTGCATGATTTTACTATCGTGCAAAGTGGAATTTTGGTCCACATTATGGTACACTCTGAATTTGGAAGTAAAGGGTTGAGGACGCATTTCCATAATGCGTCCTCCCCTTTTTTAATTTCCACCTCCTTCCCCTTTTTGTTTTTTTCCGGTGCTGGGCCCCTTCTATTTGTTTTTTAATTTGATCGAATTTTTTCTTCTTCCGAAATTTTTTTCTTCTTCCGAATTTTGTTCTTCTTCCGAAATTTTTTCTTCTTCCGAAATTTTTTTCTTCTTCCGAATTTTTTCTTCTTCCGAAATTTTTTCTTCCGAAATTTTTTAACGCAATTTAGCACTCGTTCTGGGGAGCGACTCCTCAGATCCGGCGAATTGTTTTTTTGAAAGTATTTGGAGGAATCGTTTTTGAAAGGAGCCCTCAGACCTGGCAATAGTTCGATTTTTTACTGAAGAATTTAAATATACGGATAAATATATAAAAAATATATATATACGGATATATGTATAAATATATACGTAAATATAAATAATTATATATATATATATTACAAATATATAAATATATAAATATATATAAATATGTATACACGCGTAAATGTGTGGATGTATACACCCGTAAATGTGTGGATGTACGCACGCGTAAATGTGTGGATGTACGCACGCGTAAATGTGTGGATGTACGCACGCGTAAATGTGTGGATGTACGCACGCGTAAATGTGTGGATGTACGCACGCGTAAATGTGTGGATGTACGCACGCGTAAATGTGTGGATGTACGCACGCGTAAATGTGTGGATGTACACACGCGTAAATGTGTGGATGTACACACATATATAAATATAAATATAATTATGAATATAATTATAAATATAAAATAAATATAAATATGTACATATATATATAAATACAAATATAAATATAAATATAAATATAAATATAAATATAAATATAAATAAAGATATATATGTATATATATATACATATATATATAAATATATATATATACATAAATACATACATATATATAAAAATAAAATTATATATAAATATGAATATAAATAAAGATATATATATATATGAATATATATATAAATATATACATATATATAAATATACGTAAATATAAATATGAATCTAAATAAAGATATGTATACAAATATTTAAATATACAAATATATAAATATATATATATGTAAATATATAAATATGCACACACGTGAATGTGCGGATGTACATACATATATATATGTAACTTTATGTATATAAATATAAATAAAGATAATATAAATATAAATATATACATATATAAATATAAATAAAGATTGCGCATAAGCAGACTTTTGTTTGTTCGATGAAAATTTGGAAAATAGTCAAAAGATGATTTTGGGTCTCGTTGTTCGAATCTTTTTGAGTAGTCTTGAATGTCGGTGCAGGAACGGAGTGTTGCATAGTTAGAATGGATACTAGTTAGTATGAATGTACAGTGTAGAACAGCACGAGTGAAATGTAATGCCAATTAGTGGTGAATAGCATGTACTGTCCTATCGATGGTCTCTGCAAAGCTTTCCACCCGTTCCACACGGGGGAGGACGTATGGTCCTGGATGTTCGCCGTGGTACAACCGTCTGTGCGGGTACATGTTCTTCCTCACGTGGAGCTCCCGCTGGTATGTCCTCCTCCATTTCGTATCCCGCTTCCTCGTTGGAATCACAGTAGGCATATGGAATAGTACCTGTATGTGATGGATCGATATGGGACATGTACCGATGACTGGATGCTGGAGTGACATATGTATTGTAATCTGATGCATCCATGTTGTACTGTGAGGGTTCCCCGGCTGATGGTCCGCAAATGGGTGGACTCGCATGTGAGGGGCCCGCTTGTGATGGACCAATGTGTTCCGCATGCCCCCTAGCACGAGGCCTCCGACCTCCTTGCCGACCAGGTGGGGCCTGACGGTGGGTTCTGAGGTCAGTATATCTGACACCAGGGAGCGGTTCCTCACAGTGCACGAACGGTTGATAATGCTGCGGCCTGGAGGGCTGATGCGCATGTTGTAGACTACGTGTGATAACATGATGCATCCCCCTTATGACGTCCGCACAATGTGGGGGCCAACTATCCAGATTAATGTCTGACATGCCATGCAACTGTGTCATTCCCTGCAACTACGGAATCGAGATGAATATGTCAGATATATAATTTTGAGGAGCTTTGTTGTATTCTTTCTTGACAATATTTGAAATTTAGGACATACCAAGTACTCGGCGGTTGCACCGTCCCCGTGGAAACCCTCAGCAGCTGTTACAGGCCGCCCTGGTTGATCAATGAAGGACACCGTCTTGCGGAAGTACCACTCCAAGTAATCACGGGTGGGTAGGTATGGATCCGCACTCTCCAGTGGGGGTAATTGTCGGTTGGACCGATGTTCCCAAGTGTCGAGATATCTTCTGAGCTCGACGCGCCAATCCATGCCCGACCTTCCGCGACGGTCTCTAGTGTGGACCAAGTTGTACTCATCCCTACTGACCAACTGGGTGGGTATTGGCTGAATCAGGCCAAACTGCCTGAGAACACGATGCGCATGATGGAACTCCACGGCATGCCAGCAGATGAGGTCGACGCAAAGCAGCCAATTGTTTCTACCATCCGTACAATACTGCGGGAGTTGCTGCAGGACGTCCTCCGCATATGGCTGCCAGATGAACTGAGACAAGATGCAAGTGTTGCCGTTAGGTATAGGAAACCAATTTCCGTGCGAAGTCTAGAAATCAAAATCCAATTATTCCTATACCTGATTATGGGTGAGAGACGTCAGTTGATCTCGGTATACTTTGAGAACGTGCATTGGCGATTGTGAACAATCGTAACGTGCCCTCCACCTATGAGGAACCGAGTGACACAAATTAGCCGAACTATGGAATTGCATGTGGACTTATGAATACCGCATATTGAGGGATCAGACAAGTACCGGGATCCAAGAGCACTCATCGTCACTGTCACCGGTAGTGCCCCAGCCGGACGGATGGATGGTATGCGTTCCCATGCCCACAGCTGCCAGTAAATGCAATAGAAATGCCCGTTAATGTTAAGCACGGTATGTTCGAACGGCTATGTTGACCAACAATTTTACCTGTAACAAGACAAGTGGCCCGGATATGGATTTAGATTGTGGGATTGCCGCGTCACACAACGACCTGTACAAGCATGCAAGAATCGAACTCCCCCAACTGTACCGATGGACTGCACCCAAATCCGTAAGTGCGGATAAGTAGAGCAACGGGATGAGGTGGCCGGACGTGTCGGACATCAGCATTCCCCCAAGAAGCAGCAGAAGGAAAACCCTAGCCCGCTGTTGGCATTGTACATCAGTGGCATCATCGGGGAACGGACTGTGTAGTAGCATTCCCAACCACCTGGCCTTAATGCGGCCCCCCCTGATACAAGTGAGGTCTGGTGTAGCTCCCAGGTAGTCTGTGCAGATGAGCTGCCACTCGTCTGGACGCCTGACGGTGTCAACCCCTGTTACTGGGATGCCATCGATCGGTAGACCCCACAGGACCCCTATATCCTGCAAGGTGACCGTGGCCTCCCCCATTGGTAGGTGAAATGTGTGCGTCTCTGGGCGCCAACGCTCCACTAGGGCGGTGATGAGGGAGTGGTCAATCTGTATTGCGGCAGAGTCCAGGAGTCCCTGAAATCCGGCGTCACGAACATACCGCATAACCTGTTCTGGCGGTTGGTCGGTCCAACATGCCCCGTCGCACCGACGCACCTGCAGTGCCTCGTCCTCTAGAGTGCCGTTGTATAGGGCACGAGCACGGTGCTCCTGGTGTAGGTACAACAAGTCCTCCTCAATCGGTCCTGGATGGTACATGGTGTTACCTGTGCGCAAATACCAACCCAAGTTAGATGTTTTTTCTGGAAGAATAACACAGATAAAAGTAACACTGCGTAATGTAACATATATTTGCCAAACATAAGTAATACAACAAAATCTGCCACATATATCATTTAGTACAAGGAATACTACATCAGACTACGAACGACAGACTACGCATGTACAATGCAAACCAAGTGAAAGATGGAGGTTCTATTACAGACACCGTATGACACCACGATACTAAGCACGACCACGCCTACGATTGCCCCTGGTTTCACCCGCCACCCTGTCATCCATCTGATTCCTTATCCGCCTCTCCGCAAACTGTCCACGCCTCCTGTTGCGAAACTTTTCTACATCCGGAATCAACCTCCAACTGGCACACTGCCAGAGTGATGGATCTCGCACGGGCATAAACCCCTGACTGTATTGTTGGACATATGTGGTCGTGTGATACACCCGGTCACACAGACTAGCAGGATCGTCACGCCTATGGCAACAAACGGCCAGGGCATGGGAACAAGGGAAACGAAATATTTGCCATTCGCGACAAGTGCACTCCCTGCTACGGTATTTGATCGTGTACTGTCGTTCACTAATGCTCCCGTCGATGTTCCTCGCCACAACCCTGTATATCTGCGACGCGTGCCCGAACAGGGTGACGATATGTCCCTGTGCCAATGGATCCTGCTTCTGGAACTTTTTCCAGATCCTCTGCGGAAACACGGACCTGGACAGACGGGCAATATCTCATAAGCAGCGAACCGGCATACCGGTAAATCTGAAAATGCAATTAACTGACAGCGTACCTCCAATCCGTAGCGTCCGTAAGCCTCTGTGCAAACATTTCAACCGTTCGCTCGAACGTTGCTTTGACACACGCTGTTATTGGAAGGTGGCGTGCGCGCCGTAAGCAGTTGTTGAAGCTCTCCGACAGATTTGTTGTCAAAATTCCCCACCGCCGATCACCATCATCGAAGGCAAGACACCACCTACTCCTATCTTGCCGTTCCAGCCAAGCCCAAGCGGACGGATCCATACTCTCCAGCTCCTCCTTGTACTCCCTCCACCTGCTCTCGCGCCTGGCACTACCGAGCTGCCACACCAGAGACTTCATGAGCGCATTCTTGAACTTCCCGCGATCATGTGATAAGAAGTTTGACTGAAAATGCCGCAAGCAAATCCGGTGGTATCCGGCTGGCTCCATCCACTCCTCCATATTTGTCATCGCATTTACAAGTCCTGCGTGCCTATCTGATATGACACAGATTGGTCTGCTATCACCTCCAACAACGTGAAGACGCAATCTCCCCATGAACCAGTTCCAGCTTTCATTCGATTCCTCGTCGACAATTCCGTAAGCGATAGGGAGGATGTAATCATTTGCATCGTGGGTCACGGCGACCAGCATTGTCGACTTGTACGCACCTCTCAAATGAGTGCCGTCGACGCTGATCACTGGCCTGCAGTGGCGGAAGGCTGCAATTGCCTGACCGAATACCCAGAACACAAATTTAAATTTCATACACCCGGGACCGTGTATTCTGTCAGGTACGCCAGCCCAATCAACAACGGTGGTCGGATTAGCCCTTACAAGTTCATCCATAAAAGTCGGGAGCTGTTCAAAAGAATCCTCCCACGTTTCAAATACCATGTCAATTGCCTTCTGCCGAGCATACCAGGCCTTCTTGTAGGAGATCGTGACGTTGAACTCATCATTCACTTGAGCTCGCACATCTTTCACCGTGTACGAAGGGTTAACATCAATGTGGTGGCGGATTGAACGGGCGATCATCACCGACGTCAGATTCACGTTACCCGTGGATCGACCAGCCCCAACACACCCATGGCTACTAGCCCATTTGGTGATCTGCCACATACCATGCGAAGCCTTTTTCGAAGCTCTGCAAACCCAAACACAATTCCCAGTTCCTTCGACGACGTCCTTGCATTTCGCATACCATGTGCGAGAACTGCTCTCCACAACCCTGTGTTCCCTGTTCATCATAGAACTCCACCGAGAAATAGCTTCGACCAACTGCGGCTTTGTCTGAAATCGCATACCCACGTCCACTTTACCAGTCTCCTGGACATAGGTAGAAACGCCGGACCCAAAATGGGTAGGGTCATAACTATCCTCATCGGGGCCCCCATAATCTCTGTAGTAGGCCTGTGTATCCGGGTTTGCCAGAATATGAAACGACGTCGGTACATTGTTCGTGCACACCAATTGCTCTTCCTCGTCCCCGGGGTTCGAATCGGTTGACAAGGAACGATCATCCTCGGTTCCACCATCAAGTCCAGGTGCCGAGCCGTCATCCTCGCTACTATCATGCCGAGCATCGCGGTCGCTAACGGCACCCACAAAATCATTGCAGAAGACATTCTGCTCGCCATAGTCTACCACGGCTCTACCACCACTTGTGGACGGCTTGGCACAATCCACGTGGGCATACTGTCCAGGTTGGCTGGACTCACCAAATTCACGACCCCAGCTACGAACAGGTGGTGGTATACTGGGCACAGCGGCGGAGTTCTGCACGTTGCTCAGCAATGACATGAACGTGCTTCCCCGCGCCCCGTAATTAGCGATTGGCAACTGTTCCGTAATAATGTAAAAATCCGCAGAGGACAATGCCATTCGATCAACAACGTTGAAGAAGAACGTGGTGGACGCATCATCTTCCACAGGATAACATCGATAGTATACCGCTGAACCGATCAGCTCGGGACACCGGTAATACATTTTCAACGAACAACTCTCCCTCGCAATGGCCAGTCTCGTTACAATTAAATCAAACAATTCCAAGTAGTTCAGCCTCCGCTCGAGAGTCGTAACTCGCTCCGGCATTGGAGGATCATAATAAACCCCCACACCCAAATCAAACTTAATCTGGCCCCCTCTATACATATACACTGCCAAAAACATCGCAGAACTGCAACACACAAACACGTAACACATAACTCACAATGCAACGAACCAAGCTCAATCATGAAATGTACACACAATCAGACAACACAATCATACACATACAATTAAATTAACTAAATTACTCCAGCATATCAACAGATTATAATTGAACCCAAACGGCAACAACTGACCGACGACCGGCAATGTGCGACACTCACATAATGTCGGAACACGTTCGTATAATTCTATAGGCCGCAAATACCTACTACATAAAGGATAACAGAGTGGGAGCGGTTCTGAGACTTACGGGTCAACGTCGGTCAACGTGGGTCAACGCAGGTCAACGTCGTTCAACGCGGGTCAACGGCGGGTCAATGGGGCAACGGCGATTCGACGGGGTCAACACGGTCAACGCGGTCAATGCGGGTCAACGTCGTTCAACGCGGGTCAACGGCGGGTCAACGGGCCAACGGCGGTTCGACGGGGTCAACGGTGTCAAGAAACGCAGTCAACGTCAGGTCAACAAACGGGTCAAGGACACGATCTCTGCAACCGAAATCCGATTAACAAATCAGTAGCAATTAACAAAAAAAACAAACACATATTCAGCGGAAAAAAGGAAAATACCGGATCACGAACAAAACTCGAACTGCAGATAAAAATGGAGGAACACCGGCAGAGCAATACTGGAGAACGAGTGCAGCGGAGAAAGAGTGCAGCTGAAAAAGGCGAAAGCACCCGAACACTGGCGAAAATGTGACTTACAGTGGGGGAAATGAGAGGAAGGAAGGCTGAAGAAGATGGACAAGGCTGGAGAAGAAGAGCAATTCGGTGGGAGAAATGAGAGGAAGGAAGGCTGAAGAAGATGGACAAGGCTGGAGAAGAAGAGCAATTCGGGTGCTTTAAACACAAAATTTCTGACGCAATTGCCACGTGGCAGCATGCCATTCGACCGAAAATTCCACAATTGACCAAAATGGTTCACATGCAGCCGCGATGACGTGGCAACTCCCCTGGCCGACACGTGGCCTGGGGATTTAAAGGAAAGGGCCGGATCTGGGTTAAAAAAAAATGACCGACACGTGGCATCTCCGGATGAGAGGACGCATTACCATAATGCGTCCTCTGCCACGTGGCGCGTCTCCATTCGGCCACGTGGCGCCTGATATTTTGGACCACAATTTTCAAAAAAAAAAAACCGCTGCCAGGGAGGACGCATTACCATAATGCGTCCTCTGCCACGTGGCGCGTCCCCATTCGGCCACGTGGCGCCTGACATTTTGGACCAAAATTTTCAAAAAAAAAAACGCGGCCAGGGAGGACGCATTACCATAATGCGTCCTCTGCCACGTGACGCGTCCCCATTCGGCCACGTGGCGCCTGACATTTTGGACCAAAATTTTCAAAAAAAAAACGCTGCCAGGGAGGACGCATTACCATAATGCGTCCTCTGCCACGTGGCGCGTCCCCATTCGGCCACGTGGCGCCTGACATTTTGGACCATCCCTTTGCGACCAAAAAATGAAAAAAAAAAGGAAAAATGGGAGGACGCATTTTCGAAATGCGTCCTCCATATTCAGTTGCCGTTTGTGGCTACTGTAGCCACAAACATAGCAATTTCTCCAACAACGACATTGCTTTAGAACAGTTTAAATGCATAGTATTCTTCTTTAACGGATGCCTAAGTTCTACAACTACTGTATCACTAATAGCAACTGAAGTAGCTCATCCAGACTTGTCATTGAATGTTTTTTGTTGTGTGTTTTGTGTTAACTTTTGTTGGTATGCCTTGAATATGTATTAGCCGGTTCGACAGGTTAGTACGGGGATCTCGCTGCCCGATCAGCGAGTCGGGGGGTCCAGGGGGCGGAGCGCACCCTGGCCTGGGGGTCCGGAGGGGCGGAGTCGCCCCCGGTCCGACGGTATAGCTTGTCTCTTTATTGGACTGCTGTTGATTTGGGCGGAATTGTGTTTTGGCCCAGTTTGTTAGGGTTTAGTGGAGACAGCATATAAAATGTCTCTCTTCTCTCTGTAAACATTAATTCTGATATAGTGAATCCGTCTCCCGTGGATGTAGCGAAATTGGTGAACCACGTAAATCTTGTGTCTTGTTATTTTCGTTCATATTTTCTGTTCTTTCTCCATTCCGCACAACAACTTTTATGTGAAAAACATTCACAATTGCAACGTCAAGTGCTGGGAAGATCATATCTTAAGCCATTCAATGCTCTACTAAAATTGAAGTTTCTTGGTGTAAAAGGAACCTGGCCTCGATTTCATATCTCCGTTAGCTCTTCTTTATGTATCTCTAGTTGAGGCATTTAGTGCCTTTGCTTGTTTTGCTACATATTTAATAACGTCAAAGGAGTTTGTTCTCGACCACGATCATATCTTAAGACATTCAATGCTTTACTAAAATTGAAGTTTCTTTGTGTACAAGGGACCTGGCCTCGATTTCATATTTCTGTTAGTTCTTCTTTATGTATCTTTAGTTGAGACATTTAGTGTCTTTTCTTGTTTTGTTGCGTATTATATAACGTCAAAGGTTGATATGGTCTGCCTCCTTCCATCTCTCACTACTTCAATCCTGCTATTCTCATTTGCCACCTTCAAGAATTGCTTGCTCTTGGTGAAGTTGCTGATATAAGAAAATGCAAGAACTACAAAACCAGCAGCAATATCCACCATATTTTATGTGTATATGTGATGGCTTATTTTGGGATAAAATGGGTTCCTATAGCAGGACTTATGTTCCCTCAGTGATCAAGTTGCTGATTCCTGCTAGATAGTCCATATCACCAAAGTTTTTAAAGGGGCTCACCTCCAGGATGTTTCAACCGTGCTAGTTTGTAGCACTTGGTGGTGGTTCCTGGAATACTCAGTTGTTGCTACTTCTTAGTTGCATTTGTTTGAACAAAATGTATGCACATGTAGTGCAGTAGTTGCAGCTATCAAGAGGAACACAACATAGTGATGAGAGTTTCCATTTAAGTTTAAAGACATATTTATTGTTTTTCTAAGCACAAGCAACAATCCACAATTATATATTTACTTTAGAAATCCATTTCGATATTTTTCTGAGGGTAATTTAGAAGGTGTTTGCAGCTCAATGTTGAGCCAAAACAGGAGCAAATAGTCAAATATGTTCTTATGTCATTAAATAGCTTTATTTATGCTAGCATTAAGCGATTCAAAGGAGCCTCAACAATGACAGCAACCATACATATTTTACTGGTACCAAACTCTTTTTTATCGCTTAGCTTTGCAAGATAATGTTAGACTTACAATTAGTAAATAGTGTTAGTTTGTGTGTTTGAAATGTTTGTTAAGCATTTTAAATACTTTGTTTAGAGTTTCAATTTCTTCAAGATAATTATAGAACTTAAACGGACAAATGTATAAATTTAGTTTGCATGTACATAATGTTTGTCAATTATTTTAATGTCTTCGTTTATAATATTATTTTTTGCAAGATAACAAAATGTATAAATTAGTTCATATGTTTAGAATACTTGTTAATCAATTTATTAATTTAGTTTAGACTTTTAATTTAGGCAAAGTCTTGGGAAAGACGGTCTTTTCATAGGCTAATGGAAAGACGGAGCTTAATTAGAATAATAAAAGGTAAAGGGTCTTAGTTGCAATATTAAAATTTTAGTATGCAACATGTAGTAGTTATAAAATTTATAACCCGGTTCATGCAACCCGGAAATTTTATCTTCATTTCTTCTAATTTACACTTTGAACCTTAGTATTTCCATGAGTCATAGAAAGACCGTCTTTCAAGAGACAGACTCAATTTATTAGTTTTTTTTTTATTTTCTGAAGATAATAATAGAATTTTATAATTAGAAAATGTATAAATTAGTTCTTGTGTTTAAAATGTTTGTTAATCGGTTTAATGGTTTAGTTTAGTTTAGAACTTATGGTTAAAAATTGTATAAATTAGTTCATATATTTAGAATATTTGTTAATCGATTTAGGGACTTAATTTAGACTTTCACTTTTTTTAGAAATAATTGTAGAACTCACAACTAAAAGATATCTATACTATATACTAAAAGAGCAACTCTTAGCCACATGTAATCTCCTTGCTTAACCATATCACATTTGCCACGTGTCACCTTTAAAATTAGCCACATCATCTAGTATGTGTCCAGCGTATCATTTACCTTATCTAATGTTGTAATTATTCTCTTATTTACCTTCCTTAATTAATGCACTTTTAAAAAGACATAATTTTTATAACTTTGATTAGATTGTTTTGATTCATTAAAATAAGAGATCTTCCATTTTGTTATTACTATATTTTTTAGGAAATGTTTTTTAAACAACTATTTTTTTCTACATAAAATATATATGGGTCAACAAAAATCGGCCGTCACATTTTTTTATTCAATTTATAATATTAATATATATATATATATATATATATATATTTATTGAAATTAATACACTAAAATGTATTATATTTTCATTTTCATTTACAAATTCGTGCATCAACACGAGTATTATTTAATATTAATTACTCGTTATGCTTAGATTGTTCGCTTATTACATTAATTATTATGATTAGATTTTAATTTTCTACAAGATTATGATTAAACTTACAATCATGAAATCTATAAGTTAGTTCCTATGTTTAGAATGTTGATTAATTGCAGTGATGATTTGTTTTTAAATTTCATTTTCTATGAGATAATGATATATTTACAATTAGCAAATACTGTTATATATTAGTTCATGTGTTTAGAATATTTGTTAATAATTTTAAACATATACTTGAGGATAATAATAGATATACATTTAGTAAAAATATAATCCTCCGTCCCACCCTATTTTGGACAAAATTTTTTTGGTCAAATATGTCAAACTTTGACCACATATTTGAATAGGTATATGAACGATAATTTTATCGTATGAGATATGGTTAGATTCGTCGTAACATGTAGTTTCTAATTATCAAATTTTTGTGAGTCATTATTGTCTGTAGCTACACATATTTACAGTCAAACATGTTTATTTGATACCGTGAAAAAATTCTGTGCAAAATAGGGTGGAACAGAGGGAGTATTAGTACTTACGTTTAGACTATTTGTTATTCCTTTTAAGAACTTTGTTTAAGATTTTATATTATCAAAATAATTATAAAATTTATAGTTTGAAAATTTATAAGTTAGTTCATATACTAAGATAGTTTGTTAGTTGTTTTAATCATTAAGTTTAGACTCCATATCAGTTAAAATAAATTAGTGTTTCCATGCATCAATTGTATGAACATATTCAATGATATCTCATCAATTCACATGACTTTCAAAGGACAAACAATTTCCTCAGATATTTTCAACACTACTGCCCGACTAGCTAGCAATTGATTTTCCACAATTGTTTGAACCAAGGGCGGAACTGGGGGGCGAGGGGGTGCTGGCGATCTAGTAGCGCGGAAATTAGGTTTAGTCTCTATCGGAAAAATGGTTTTCGCCCCCCTTGGATGGCCAGTTTCGCCCCTGTTCGTCTTCTAGCCGAAGAAGACGACTGTCCTGCCTTTTTTTTTTCCTTTCCCTTCAGACATCAAAATGACGTCGTTTTGATTAAAAGTCTGAAGGCAAAATATAGGTTAAAAACCAATTTGGCCGTTCAAATGAAGCCATGGGCCCGCTGTCAAGTTTCCTAACCAAGTCTTTGAAACTCACTGCTTTTATGGAAGTCAAAATAGTACTGCTAACAATAGTTTATTATAACTTTATATTCGGTAGTATAATTGTTTGTCATTTGTGATATTTGGTGTTTTACATTAAATATGATTTTGTTACTATAATTAATTAAGATGAGAGGATCATAAGAGATTCTTTATCTCATTTTTAAATTAATGATGATGAATATGGTAATTTTTTGAAAAATTAAGAAAATCACAATAAAGCTATATATTTTCAGTTGTAATTTTACCAAGTTATTAAACTGTTTAGTTAATTTTAGACATAAATTAATTTCATTTAGGTATAAACTGATTATACATGTGATTTGCTCACTAATTTTATTTTTATAATCTTATTTAAGTTATTTAATATATTAATTAACAAGATCGAATAATTGTAAGTGTGATTTATCGTATTTGTAGAAATTGGATTATTTTATAAACACTTTATTATTGAAGCGGATTTTGTTTGAATATGTCGACTTGTGTTCAGAAAAAAAAATCAGTGTAATTCAGCGCCCCCCCTAAAATACTAGGCTGGTTCCGCCACTGGTTTGAACAATTGCTCAGATACAAATAGCTACAGAGTTCTACAATTTTAAAAATAATTGTTTCAGCTGCATCAAATACCTCAGCTAACAAGATCGAAGTAACCAATAGAAAGTGATCAATAATTGTGTCAAAACATGAAGGCTATGGAGATCCAGTTCACAAGGACAAAGTGGAAACAAGGTCTAAAGACGGGAATAAACACATGGAGCGAAAGCTATTCAACAGAGGAATTCAGAGACTGGATCGCTATGCGGCGGACGGTATGCCATTAAAGCACAACCCTAAGAAGATGATCTTCGAGATGGTGAAGCCAAGCTGATTCTCTAGCTTGCGGTAGCCGACACTAATTCCAACTACGAATACCTAGTAGCATAGCGTCGCACAGCGATTGTAAGCACAAATTTCTAGCTCATCCTAGTTGGTTTTTGCAGCAATAGTATCTAGAAGGGTGTGTGTGGTTTGAGGCGATGTAGGGGAAAGGGGAGAAATAGAAATTGGCCGCGAGAGAATGGATAGGTAAAAGGGTTTGACCCGTTTCCAATCTTATAACCCGAAATCACTTGTATATATGACCCGCAAATTTACTTAGATTTTTTTATAAATTGCATCTTGGTCCCTTGTCTCATATTCTATGCTGAGACGGTCTCATACGAGATTTTCTCAAATTATTTAAGCACCAAATAAAAAAATTAAATTAAAAATCTTGAATAACATGTAAAATAAAAGTAGTTTAACACCAAATAAAAATATTAAAAAATATACATAAAAAAGTAAATAGTTAAACATCAAATAAAATACTAAAATATGCATAAAATTATATGGAATCATATTAATGCAATATATATATATATATATTAAAATGGTCTCAGTGGAAAATAATAATTCATCCTATTAAAATATTTAAACATCAAGGTTAAAAATTAATTATAAAATAAAATAAGTTAAAATATAAACATCACATAAAAATAATAAAATAGTTAAACATCAAATAAAAATACTAAAAATACACTAGATTATAATTAAATATCAAAATAAATTAAAATAGTTTAATGTTAAGTATAAACTAAAATACACATCAAACAAAAATAGTTAAACATCAAATAGAATTAGTTAAACTTTAAAAAAATAATAAATTAACATACAGTACAAAATTATAATACACATAATGCTCATTTTATCTAAAATCAGCTTGTTGGGACTTGATTATTATTTACCGTCATACTGTGATATTACACAGTTATGTTGTGATGGTTCAATTTTTTTGTTTGATGTTTTACAAAAGTACTAATGAAACAAGATACTCATCTGCTCCACTGCACTTATACATTCCACTGTTGTTGCATTTGAAATAACTTGTTAAACATCATTCATTACAAAAGGGTTTAAATGCTCTAAGACATCGCTAACATAAAAACTGAAAAAATCCAAATAAATCTAAAACATCAACAACAATCTAGTGCCTTACCTCTAACAAATAAACCAATGTTTTTAAACATCATTCTCAAACAATACATCTCAAGCAATCAAATTCTATTCCCCGAACCCCCCCCCCCCAACTTTATTCCCTTAGTTGCTCACTTATTCACAGACTTGTCTTCTCTCCTGTTGGTTTTGAAGAGAATGGATCTTCTACTCCACCAACACTAATATCAAAGTTCGCCTCTGGTCCTCTATTCAAAGGAACACCTTTAGGAGCAGGATTCCTCATTGGATTTTTTTTCATTATCTCATCAATGACATCATAGAGCTCTGCCTTGGAAAGTGTTCATGTGAAAAAAATATAAAACATTACATACGGTAATAAACATATCAATATATTAAATTAAAACATCACAATAGCACATATAACATGATTAACAACCACATTGTGAAATATCAAATACAGTATTTAAAACATCAACAATAGTATCTAAAACATCATATCTAAAAAATAAGAAAACTCACAGATCCTCCTTCCTTCTTGATTGTAGCATAAGTGGGCAAATATTTTTAAACATCTAAGAAATTGCAAAGACAACACAAAAATTAGCACAAATCGTAACACAATCCTAAAATATCACACAAAATCAAATTGCACATTAATTGCACACTTAAGCATGAAAACACCACAAACATCAAACATTGAAACAAAAACATCGCACCAACACAAATAGCAAAACTTAAAACCTAAACATGAAATATCAAACAGAAAACCAGAAGCATGAACAATAGTATGTAAAACATCACAGATGAAAAATAATAAAACTTACTGATCTTCCTTCCCTATTTCTATTTCGACATCAATGGAAAGGGTTTTAAGACATCTAAGAAACAAAAACACAAAAATTAGTACAAATCATAAAAAACCTTAAGATATCACACACAATCAAAACTGAACATCAATTGCACACTTAAGCATGAAAACACCACAAGCATCAAACACTGAAATTAAAGCATCACACCAACACAGATAAAAATAGTTAAAAAGTAAACATCAAACATAAAACTAAAAATATCAACAACAGTATTTAAAACATCACAACTGAAAAATAGTGAAACTTATAGATCCTCCTTCCTTCTTGATTGCAGCAGCAGTGAGGCAAGTCTTCTTAGACATCCAAGAAACAACAACAACAATACAAAAATTAACACACATCTGTAAGAACAATTTACCAAGTATAAAAAAACAAAGAAATCCTCATATATTAACATGGTGAACAACATAAACCCTATAACACACAATAGAACACTCAATAAAACATGATTCCACTACATGATGAACAAATACCACAAAATAAGCACAATAATACTTAGTATAACCTACACAACCCCAAGAAAATTACATGAACCAAAAAAATTAAACAAAAAAAAATGTGCATAAAAAACCATAGTGAAGATATTACCTTCGAAGATAAACACAAAACGAAAGTCGTATTGTGTTGGATTGCCGAAAACCAAAGCTAAAACTAGAAAATTCACCGGAAAATTCCAAAGATCTCTACAAACCACTGTACGCAAGAAAAGAGGAAGAAAAATGGAAGAATGTGCGGTTAATTAGAAGTAAAGGAATGTGTGTGCGGTTTAGATTTGGAGCTCAAAGAAAATGGAGAGAGAAGATGCAGAAAAGTGATAGAATTTTGTGTGGAGAAAGGGAGAGAGGAAGGTGAAAAGTTTACTATTTATACCAGGACCTAAAAATAAATCAACAAAATCACAAACCCAGCCCCTGAACTTTTTAAACTTTAATTTGAAACCCCATACTGAATTTTGCAATTTAATCTTTGGTCTCGTTGTGAGACCATCTTGTACAAGACTTTGTCTTTTTATAAATAATACACTAATAAAAAAAAGTAAGCTAAGAGTAGAAAATATATTTTCAAATTAGAATATAAGAGTAGAAATTGTAATTAACAAAACAATTATATAATACATGAATAATATATAAATATAATTAGAAAAAGGAAAAACTAAGATGAAAACGAAGGATGAAAAATGCAGCATAACATGGGATAAAAATGAATCTTACATTGCTAGTACAGTAAAAGTGAAAGTTGTGTCATATTTGCATTGAAAATACCCAACCTTCTTCTCTGAGGTGATCCTAAATTTTAGGATCTCCGACCACCGCTCTGATCCTTCTCCACGGTTTTCATCTCTGGTGACGCCAATATGGCGGCGCCTTACACCTGCCCTAATCTATAGTTATCCTATGCTTAAGCTCTCAAAACTAAACAATGGAAACCCTTGCCTGTCCACACTGACTCCCAAATCCTCAAAGTCCCCTTCAATCCAAAGTAGAAAATCGAACATTTAGGGGAGCCGGGACTGCACTTCAACAATGAAGAATGTGATAGGATCGAAGAACCATTAAGATGGACGATTGTTGGGAAGTTTTCTCGAAGCCGCCCTCAAATGGAGAAACTAATAAAAGGCTTCCAAATAGCAAGGTTCAAGGGGAATACCGAAATCAACTTGTTGGAAAACAAATAGGTTCTTATTCATTTTGCAATTCCGGATGACTATTATAGATGTTGGTTACATAAAGTGTGGAATTTCATATCTTACTATATTAGGATGACTAAATGGATGCCCAATTTTATACCTAATGCATTCACCAATAGTTCCAGTATGGCTAGCCCTATATGGTTTACCCCAACAACCTTTTGATTTTCATGCTATGATGTCAATTGGTAATCTGGTTGGGTCCCCCGTGAGAGTTGATAAAGCCACATTGAATAGGACTAAACAACATGTTGCCTGAGTTTGTGTTGAGATTGATGTGTCAAAACCCTTACTGGAAAGAATTTGGTTAACCTTCAGAAACATTGGTTTTTGGCAATACATAGAATATGAGGGTCTTCCAAATTATTTCTCTAACTGCCTTAAACTAGGGCATTTAGCTTCTGAATGCAGGTTTGATCCCAACAATGTTAAATTCACAACATGGAGGCCTAAGGCAATTATCAACACATATAAAATGACCAACCACAATGGTGAACAGGGCACTGAGAAAGGTAATGTTGTTTGCATTTCTTCTAGTGTCTTATCAAAAGATAAGGCTTACATTCCAACCTAAAAAAATAAAGTTGGTGCTAATCACTCTTCTAAACAGGTCTACACTAACTCCTTTGCTTTAGCTGTTTCTACCCAGGTAATGGAGGACATGTCCAAAACTAACAATTCAAACAAAGAGGCTCAAATGGAAGTCATGGATTAAGGTATGATACAAGTTCTAAAGGTTTGATCCCTGATCAGGGACCTCAGGTTTTTCACTCATCCCCTCTAAAATTGCATCAAACTGTAATTGATCATATTGCTAATTCAACCCCTACCTCTAATCATACCCAACAATCCACTGCTAAACCCACTGATGTAAATGACAAATTGAAAGATACTTCTGATAGCTATAACTAGGCTAACACATTACATCAAATAGAAAATTATGATAACTCTTAAATCTTAATCATACCCTCTTATGAAAATAGTAAACTGAAAGCTATTGGAAGCTCTAATCAGTTTATGATCTTGTAGCAATTTGATAACACATAACACTCTGAAACCTTAACCAAAACTAACCAACCAAATAAAGAAGATAACTCAGATAAAACGGATACCAATTCAACTAAATTCATTGAGATAAATGCCGATGACTCCCCCCTCCTTACCTCAAATAAATCCAAAACTAAAAGATTTGATTGGCTGAATAATGCACAAATCCAAAATCCTACTCATAACTCAGCCCCTGAGAAAATAGCAAGCTTTGTGGAAATTAAGGAAAATCTTAAGGAATCTAAAAAAAGATTTGACTCCATCTTAAAAGGCACCAAAAGTTTGGAAGACTCATTGTCTAACCCTCGGGTGGAAGAAACATTGGCCACCCAAGATCAACCTGAGATAATCACCAAGCCAAGGAAGTATAATAAGAAGGATTATACTTCAACCCCAAAGACCATATCCACTAGATCCACATTGAACTCTAACAAGCAAATTTAAATGATTAATCTTAATATATTATCTTGGAATGCAAGGGGAATTCAAAACAATCCCACACAAATAAGGATAAGGATATTAAGAAGAGATTCAAAGTTGACATAATAGCAATTATGGAACCTATGTCACAAAATGATGCCACACAGGAGATAGATAAGAAAATTGGGTTTAAGTGATTGCAATAGACCTCTCAATAAGATTTGGATCTTCTGGCAGGAGTCTATGAACCTTAACATTATCAAATGTGAAGAACAACTCATACTTTGTGAAATAAACCATACATCTCTAATCCACAGTTGTCTCATAGGTTTCATATATGCTAAATACACAATTAAAAAAAGAAAGGTTGTGTGGAATTCAATACTGAATGTAACTCACAAACCTTTATGTGTGATTGATGACTTTAACATAATTGCAAAACAAGAAGAATACATTGGCCCCTTAATCCCTAGCCAAAGAGGAATAACTAATTTCTAAAATTTCATATCAGAGGCCAGACTCACCCCAGTCAACACTTCAGCCAATCTTTTCACCTGGACAGGCATGAGGCCTAAGGGTAGGGTTTGGAAAAGGTTAGATGGAGCTCTAACAAACCAAATATGGGATGCCTCTTTCCCCATAACCCATGCCCAAACCTTAGCAAGAGATCAATATGACCATTCACCTATAATACTGAGCCTATCTAACAATCTGATCCCAACAAAACCAAAACCTTTTAGGTTTCAAAATTGTTGGCTCTCCCATCCAGAGTTCTTAAACCTAATTGAAAAGTCATGGAAAATCAACTCCAACTCTTCAGGAATGAAAATTTTCAGTTTTAAACTAAAAAACACAAAAAAGGCTTTAAAACTGTGGAATATTGGTAACATTTTTGATAAGGTCAAGTTAGCATAGGAACTATTCTCAATTGCAGAAGCAAATCTGCAACAAAATGAGAATTCTGAAACTCTAACTAATTACAATAGAGCTAAAGCTGAACTGACCCTAGCATTAAAGAACCAAGAAACTTATTGGGAACATAAGTCAATGGTTAAATTTCTAAAGGATGAAGATTTAAATACTAAGTTTTTCCATCAACAGATTAAATCAAAACATAAAAGACTACTATCTCTTCAATAAAAAAATGACAATGGGGACTGTTTGTATGATCATAGTTCTATTGGAGCTGAAACAATAAGATTTTACATAAGTTTTCTATCAGATGATCATCAAGACCCCTCATTAAGACAACAGTAATGCTGGAAAATATACCCAACTTAATTAATGAAGAAACTAATCAACAACTAATTAAACTCACCTCTATTGAAGAAATTTCAATCATCCTTAAAGACATGGACGCTGAATCGGCATCAGGACCTACTGGTTTCCCTGGTGCATTATATAAATACTGTTGGTCCATAATTAAAGATGATCTGATTGAAGCCACAAATGACTTTCTTAGTTTAAAACCTATCCCAAAAGTCATCTCTTCTACTTTAGTCATTTTGATTCCAAAAAAGGAAGTATGTGCCTCTTTTAAAGACTTTAGGTCTATAAATTTATGCAATTTCATTAAAAAAAATCTTTATTAAACTTATAGCTTACAGACTAAAACCTATCCTACATGATTTGATCTTCCAAGAACAAACAACTTTTGTGGCTAACAGAGAACTGACAGATAATGTACTCATCATGCAATAAATGACTAATTATATTAATTCCAAGAAACCTAGAAACAATATAATTATAAAACTTGACATAGTGAAAGCATTTGATAGGGTTTCCTGGGATTTCCTCTTAAAACTCTTTAAAAATTTTGGATTCTCTAACCATCTCGATAAATTAATAATAGGAAATTTGAGAGCTGCCTTCTTCTCCATTCTAATCAATGGAGAACCCTTGTGTTTCTTTCAATCTTCCAGAGGAATAAAGCAAGGAGATCCACTGTCTTCCTTACTTTCATCCTCATGGTTGAAGCTTTTTCAAGAAGCTTGAACTTCCAATTCCAATATGCCAACATTGGATTTTTCAAGCTTCCAGGACTAATGAAACATGTAACACACTTGTCTTTTGCAGATGATACTGCAATTTTTTTAAGATACTCTAAACAAGGTATCAAAATGTTAATGAGATTTCTAAAAATCTATGAAAGAGCATATGGTCAAAAAATTTATTTTGAAAAATCTTCTTTCTATATCTCAAAGCATGCTCCACTAAGAATAAAATATGTGATCAAAACAGAATCAAACATGATGTCTGGTTCTATGCCCTTTCAATATCTGGGATGTACAATATTTACAAAAAGAAATAAAAACATCTACTATCAAGGCCTATTGGACTCTATCAATTCCAAAATCAATTCATGGCAAAATAATAATCATAACCAAGCTGGAAGATTAATTGTTTTGCCACAATACCCTTGCATATTCTAACAGTTTTAAAGCATACACAATATACCATTGATAAGCTACATAAAGTGTTTGCTAAATTTCTTTGGTATAATCAAGACATAGTTAATAATAAAAGGAAAACTATGAGAAGTTACACAAAATTAACTCTTCCAAAAGAAGAAAATGGACTAAATCTAAAAGACTTAAATACTATTACCAAAAGTATTTCCTTAAAGCTATGGTGGAAGCTTCAACAAGGAAAATCAATTTGGTCACAGTTTATGTGGTCAAATCCTGACAATAAGAAAACCTCTAAAACATGGAAAAGAATAAAAGAGGTTCAAGATTTGGCTATCAACAACTCCTGTGTCCAAATTGGTAATGGGGAATCATCTTTTTAGCATGCAAATTGGACTAAGTTAGGACCCCTAACAAAATACTGGCCCTCGAAATCAGATCTACTTCACCTAGACTTGTCTATTTCAGATTTTCTGAGCAAACAGAACTACTATATCTCTCTGCTTCAAAACATTCTTCCAATTCCAATCATCATCTATCTCGAATCTAAACATCTGTTATTCCCTGAACATAAAGATGAATTGATCTGGACAAAAACTGAGAATGGAAACTTTACACTCAGTTCTGCTTATGAGCTTTTAAGGCATAGAAAACTTAAAGTACCATCATTTAAGTTTCTATGGTCATCTCTCATGCCACATAAAATAAGCCTATGGAACTGGAAACTTCTAAACAGATTTATCCCAATGCCTACCATCTTGGAAAACTTTAATCTTCACTTTGACGATTTGCATCATGTTTTCAGTTCTTGTACTTTCTCAGACAAGATATGGCAGCTGGTAAATAGAGTTTTTAACATACAACATACTGCTCATGCCATACTTTGGAACAAATTCTTTTTCTAAAGGATATTGGATTTAAAAATCAAGCATGCCACAGACATCATCATATCTTTACAAGGTCTTATTACTTTGTGTTTATGGTGTGCTAGAAACAGGTTCATTTTTAAGGGTATTATACCAAATCAAAAATACATATGTATAACCATCATGAACTTGTTAAATAACACGCTATTAGCTCATAAAATAAGTGCTCATTGGGATTTGTCTGGTACATACCCTACCCTTCACATATGCAGAACATTGAAAAGAAAAAAATGACTAGTGGCTGTTTCCTTGTCCCTTTCACATAAAATTAAACTCAGTGTGGATGGTTCAGTTTTGGTGCATGGTACATCAGGAATTGGTTTGGTTCTTAGAGACCATAAAGGAAAGCATATCCGTTCTTCTGCTATAACCATTCCACAATGCACTATTTTGGAGGCTGAAATAACAGCAATTCACCAATGGCTCAAAATGGTTGAGGAGACCAACATCACATCCATAATAATTGAATATGATTCAATGATAGTAGTGAAGATATTGAGGAGGGAATGGGAAATGCCTTAACAAGAAGTATATGGCAGATAATGGACAAGAGTGAGTGCACTTTCATTCACATTCTAAGAGAAGGAAACAAAGTTGCTGATTCCTTAGCCAAACTGACTACATTTAATCTAGTAACTCGGCTGTTTACTGGTAAACGCCTTATCTCGATCAGTAGTAATAGTCTCTAGCAATCCATGCAATTTGAAGATCTCACAAAAATATATACTACATCCGTCCCAGAATAAAGATCCTAATTTTTGGTCAACTTTCTCAAGCCATGTTTAACCATAAAATTTCAATTAGTATATAGGTTACAATATCATGTTGTGATATATTGTTGGATTCCTTGCAACATGTATTTTCTAAAAATAAATTTTTTTATACACTGGTAGTATATATTACTTAAGTTATCGGTGGTCAAACATGACTTGAGAAAGTTGACCAAAAATAGGAACTTTTTTCTGGAACGGAGGGAGTATATGTCACTTGTTGTGCAGGGAAAGGATAAAAGAGGGCTACAAAATGAGAATATTTAGTGAGCCCACAATTACAACAATATCCAACCCCTTTGATGAAGGAAATCTCTATATGAAATCCATTGTTAGTTAGGACCAGGCCTTAGATAGAGCTGGCAATGGTTGTAGCAAACCTGAGGGCTGACAGTTTTCATGCTTGCTCTTTTGGCACACCATGCATTCCCTAACAAACTGAGTGATATCTTGTCTTATGTTAGGCCAAAAGAATAGAGATTATACATTTTCCATAGTAGAGAACTGGCTAGAATGCCCTCCAATGGCTGAAGCATGTAAAGAGAATAAAAATATTAGATTTAATCCCTTCTGAAGCTCCCACATATATTTTCTTTCCTTTCTTAAGGATTCCCTTAACAAATTCTGAATAAGCATCCGGGGTCTATGTATCTTGTAAAATCAGTTGTGTAGCTTCCTCATCCCCTTCATAGCTCTCAGTCAATTGATCCATCCAAGCTGGTTGAATTGATGAGATAACAGGCACTTGAATTTGTTCTTCTAATGAAAACTTATTTATGGTTTCCAACTCAGAGTTTCCGTGTGCTTAATCTCTTATTGCTCTCACTGTTATAAAACCCAATACAGATTCTTCATTTGGATTTTCACTGCATCTCTCAGTGTCTTCCAGTCCTGGACTATACTGAAATCAGAAAACTCCTTAAGGTGCTTCACGTGACTCGGATTAAGTAAATCATTAAAACTCCTTGCTCAGTTCCTGATTGTTGAGTAATCTCGGATGTCTTGATAAGGCATCTGATGTACTCTTTCGCCTCTCTTTTTATATTGAATTTCAAAATTAAGCCCAAACAATTTAGAAATCCACTTATGCTGCAATGTACTAATTAGTTTTTATTTAAAAATATACTTCAAAGACCGATGATCAGTTTTAATAATAAACTTTCGACCTGTTAAATAGTGCCTCCACTAGTCTATTGCCGTGATGATAGGCAGTAGATCCTTCTTGTATGTGGACAACCCTCGGTTTCTAGGGCAGAAAGACTTACTCATATATGATACAGGTTGATGATCCTGCATTAAAACAGCTCTAATGCCAATGTTACTGGCATCTATCTCCACCACAAAAGTCTTATTAAACCCTGGCATTTTTAAAACTAGAGTCGTAGTCACGACTTCCTTGAGTTTGTCAAAAGCTTGTGTGGCTTTCAAGCTCCACTGAAAATTGTCTTTCTTGAAGAGATCATGTAAAGGTTGACATATTCTGCCATAAGACTCTATAAAGCTTCTGTAATAACCTGTAAGGCTAATAAATCCTCTCAGTTGTTTAATGTTTTCAGGTTCTGGCCAGTCCCTGATACAAGCCAATTTCTGTGGATCCATTTGTACACCTTTTCCACTGATAATAGGGCTGAGATACTCGACCGGCATTCCCTCGTGATTTGTAGGATCTCATCCAAGTGTACTATATGTTCATTCAAGTTTTTGTTGTAAATTAAAATGTCATCAAAGAAAACAAGCACAAACTTCCTAAGACAGTCTTTAAACACCTGTATCATGAGAGATTGGAAGGTGGCAGTGGCATTTCTAAGCCCAAAAGGCATCACTAAGAACTCATAATGACCCAAATGTGTTTGGAATGCAGTTTTAGGAACATCTTCATGCTTAACTCTAATATGATGGTAGCCCGCTCTTAGGTCAAGTTTGGTAAACAGTACTGCACCATGTAATTTGTCCAACAATTCATCAATTACAGGAATTGGAAATTGTCTTTTACAGTGAGCATCTAACTTCATATAGTCTATACATAGCCTCCAACTGCCACTTTTTTTCTTAACTAGTAAGACTGGGGAAGAGAAAGGGCTCTGACTAGCTTGAATGATTCCGTCCTTCAGCATCTCATTAACTTGTTTCTTTATCTCGTTCTTATGTGTATGAGGCTGTCTATGGGGACATATCTAGAAGGGTTGTGCATCTGATTTCAACACAATTTTGTGGTTAAGATCCCTTACAAGAGGTGGAGATTTAGGAATAACAAAAACATCCTCATAAGAAGTTTTAGCAGTTCAACATGCATTTCATTTGTGCTTGCTGAATTCTCATCCAGGACCTGTAACTGATTCCCCTCCCTCTCTGGAGTATGGTTCATGATACAATGGTACACACTTTTTTTATTTATATTGGGAAAGTTGTTGAGCTTCAACACCTTTGATTAATCTTGGGTTAATATCTTGATATGTTCCCTAAATATTCCAACAGCTATTTTTGCTGCAGAAAGTGATTTTATTTCCATGGAAATCAAAAGTTATAAGACTAAATGTTTTCATCCACTCAACACCCAGAATGATATCCAATTCACCAAGTGGAAAAACCTTAAGATCATAGACAAATTTATGTTTATCAATCTGCCAAGCCACCTGAGGACAATAGGTTGAACCACTAATTTTGCTGCCATCTACCACAGTCACCACAAATGGCCTTCTTTTGATTGGTCTGAGTTCCAATTTAGCTACAACACCTGGATCTATAAAGCTCTCAATGCTCCATGTATCCAATAATATGCTAATCCTTTTTTCCATGCAAACGACCCACCACAGTAATGGAATTAATCCTAGGGCCTCCAATGGACTTAACTACAAACTGATCAGTATCAATGCTCATCCCAATCTCAATTTCTATCTCCTCCACGGAGATTTCTTCATTAACTAACTGATAAGTGACTTCCATTTTGTTAATTTGTCTGTACTTACAGGTATGACCAGGTCTAAATGTATCACCGCATTTAAACATAGGTTATTTTATCCCCTGTATTAAAGCTCTTGAGGTAAAATTCGTTTAAAACCATTCTCAACATTCTTCCTATCAGATTGAAAACTGAACTACCCTCAGATTCCTTCCATATATTTTTTCACTATTGGTTTTAGTGCCTGAACTATTTCCAAGCCAGTTTCTATTCTTTTTATGCAGTAGTTATATATTCAGCTCCTGAAATTAGTTTATCTCTATAGCATCATGCAAACTATCGGGTTTCATAATCTTTAACATTGGCTTAATTTCATCTTTTAAACCACTAAGAAAACTGGAAATGAAATACGATCCTGATGTGGTAGACCGCTCAGACAAGTTGGTTGTTCTCTCCAAGAATCTCCTTACCTACAAACTTATCCCGGAAATGATTCTGGGAGAAAGGCTCCAACAATCAAGTCAGTCTTCTCTTGCTAGAATTGGAATTTCTAGAGATAGTTGCGCTTATCTTAGCTCTTTAAGAGCTTATTGTATTTATAGGCTAACATAGTTGCAGTAACTTGCTTTCAGGGATTCAGATCGTGGCCATACCACAATCACCATGTTCTGCGTTCGTTGCCTTTGGGTTTGTTGCTTATTCTGTATATCTCGGTCTACGTATTCTGCCATGAACAGAAGCTCTGCATCTAGCTGATCCTTGCTTTGGGCAGAAATATGTTTGTTTCATTGTGGGATATCATTGGTCTGGGCCTAGCGGCATTAACCTCTTGATCGCTGGGCATTATATACACCATAAGCCCCCCCAGCCACAAAGACTAAAATAAATGGAGTAATGGTGTGGTTTTGTGGTTTAAATGTGAACAGATGTTGCTTGTCCACAGGTTGTTCGTTATTTAATACTGAGTTTTTTGTCATTGCGAAGTGACATTAGCTTTATGGCTTTATCTCTATCCTTGATCTTTCTTCAAATTTGAATATTTGAACTTTGAACTCCTCGTGGTAAGGCTATTTCTGCAATGATTTTGTTTCTCAAACCCAAGATTTGCCCCCTCATTCTTCGATATTCCAGTCTGTGTTTTCCTGACGTTTGTTTTCATTTTACCTCTTAAATGAGGAATTTGAAATGAATATTTAAATGTTTCCCTCAATCAGTGTGCGTTATTTTTGTCTACCGCCATCATCTCGATATAAGCAAAAGGTACTTTGCTTTTTGTTTCAGATTATCATCATTGCATTTCTCTGAACTGGTTGTCTTCCTCGATCTTGCCATTTATTGCTGATATTTAAGCACCATTTCTTACTTTTGCTTCAGTTCCCCTTCTCTATTGCCCAAACTTTTATCCTCTCTGAGCATCCTTAGGTTTTCTGCGTATCACCTTCCATCATCCTCTTCAAGAGTAAGTTCTGTTCAGAATTTAATTTTCAATTCCTTTGCATCATATTCTGGATTTGATATGTTGGAGTTGTTCCTTATTTTGTAGTAATTTCGTTGGTTGTGTCTAACTATTTTCCAGTCATCTTCTCCGACTTGTTTTCTGTGAAACTTTGTTCTATAAAACTTGTGTCCATGGTGTTTGGCCCTAATTAAGGTTATTACTTCCAACTCTAGGACCATATGCCTTCCTCTAACCGTGTTAAGTCTCCCGTAGAAGATGTTCCTTCCGGCGGGAATTCCGGTCATGCCACCGGATCCTCCATCATACACAGTATTCTGACTGGTTCGTATGTAAATGATTTAAAGAATTGTTTCCCTTTCCTCACTTCTTTTAAGCTTCATTTGCCTGCAAATTCTGAGTCTGCTTGCACTCCTCCACCTGGCTACATTTCCTGTTATTTAACCTAGCTGAACTTTGGCCTTTATTTACCTCTCCTTGCACATATGATTGAACTCCTCTATTTATATAAGGTTACGTTGTCCCAATTTCATCCCAAGGGCATCGCTATCATAATGGGGTTTCTTTGTGTGTGTGAAAAATGTGAACGATCCTTTCACTCTTGAGTTGTTTCGCAACTTCTATCACCTCCGAAAAGTGAAAAACATTGTAGATGAATTTACTTTTTATCCTGTGATTCCTGGGGTTGAGCTTGTAAGCAGTTTCCCCAGTAATGTTGGTAATTGGCATACAAAATACTTTTTTATAAAAGAAAAACTAGCTCCTGAAGCTGTTGTACCTTATTGGAACTACAAGGTTCCTAAGTCTAAGCTTCCTGGTCTGAGTTTCCGTTTTACCAAAGAGATGAAGATCGTGGCCACGCTTCATGTGCATAAACAACATCTTTTCCATGCTGACTCTGATGCTGAAGGTGTTTTGTTTGCTTTTGTTTTGATGTGTTCAATCTGTACTCTTTCATATTGTAACAAAGTATTATTCTCTTCATTTTTTATCTATGATATTCATTTTGTTTCACATATTAACCTATCTAAAGGTGAGGTTGACCCATCCCTCTTTGAAGGTGAAGATGAGGAGGTAGATGAGGCTTTTGTACAAGCCAATAATGTTGGTGGGAGCAACACTGCGCCTAAGGGTGCAGACACAACGAGCCATTTTAATAAGGGTAAAGGTACTGAGGGAGGGAAGCAAGTGGTCATCGCTTCAATAATGTTCCAAAGGAGAAGAAGAATAAGAGGGGTAGGGGCGGTGGGCCTTCAGGACATTCTGTTCCTCCCTTGAGAAAGGGACGAGTTAACCAAACTGGTTCACAGATTGTGCCGCAAACTGAGAATCCGTTAGCGGAGGGGATGATCTCTAATATCCTTTCTAATCTTTCTTTACCCGTAACACTAGATGTGGTAAGTCTGCAACCAAACTTTAATGGCCTTCCTTACATCTTGGTCTCTTGTTTGTAAAATGTTGAATAGCTTTGTCCCATGTGTTGTTGCCTTATAAGGTGTGTGAAGGCCTTCAAATTGTGTGTGAGCGGTTGTCCAAGTGTTCTCCTAATAATGATTCACTATTGGAGAAGTACAAAGCACAGGTGACCAAATGTGCAACACTAGAGAGTTCACTTAAAGAGATTGAGGAGATGGCGAAGGCTGCTGAGGAAAAAGCAAGCGTTGTTGAGGAGTGTGCTAGGCTCCTAAGGATGGAGGTGACCTCAGCTTCATTATGAGTTAAAGGAAATGCACACCAATGGATCTGCATTACCTCAATACCCCCAAGTGCTGGTAGATTAACTTTGCAAGACCAAGTCGTTCTATAAATGTTTTGAGGATATTTTCAAAGGTGCTTGCACCATTGGATACTACGAGGCTGTGAAGAATCAACGCAAGTGGAATCTCACTTGTGATCTTAAGAGTTTTCCTTCTCTAAAGAAGTGTATCGATACCTTGGAAAAGAAGAGGGTGAATCTTAAAAAAGTCTTCCAAGTCTGTGACTGAGCTGAAGAAGTACGAGGTGGATTACTTCAAAGATCTTCCATTCAAGCCTAATGCTGATGTTCCCACTCCTAATTCTGATGCCACTGTGGCTAGTGAGGTTAATACGATCACTGAAACTCCCATCCAGCAGCCAAGCGAGGGGAATTCTACTCAGCAACCAAGCCAAGATGCCACCACAATTGTTGTTCAGCCTACGCTTAATTCAAACTCTGAAGTTAGCTGATTCTTAGCGTATTTTGCTTTTTGGATTGTAAATCTAAAGCAATATTTTGATGTGTATCTGTACTATTTGTGTGACTTTAGTATGAAAGTTGATCTATTTGTCATGTTCTACGCTTTCTCATCGCCCTTACTTATGTACAGGGCTTCAATATTTTGGTTGATCATAAATTCTTGAAAACCTTGATTTATGGGACATAATGATCCTCTTATTAAGCCTATTAGTTTGCTTCGTGCTACCCGATCCTTCACCAAAGAGTGTGAAGAAGTTTTTTCTTCTGAACTATTTTTGCGTATGGAATCGCTTCCCTTATGCATTGGGTGGCAACTTCCTATTTAGTCTTCATCTCCCTCTTCGTCTGCAAGTTGTCCTTGTAATAAGAAAATTCTTGATGGATATAATGTTGAATCGCTTGGCAAGGACATTGTTCGTGGTTTAGTTGATTTTGAATCTGCTGGCAAGTACTTCCGATCGCATAATCTCCCTATCTGTGTTCAAGAATGGGTGTTATGTTTAGGAATACATTTCAAGTAAATGCTACCGGGTATCAGTGAACTTGAAAATAAGCTGAATGCGACTGTGAAGGATAGCAAGGATGCTTTGCGCAATTTAAGCAGGATTTTAGGTGAGCAGAACAATCTTATTCATCGACAACATGTTAACATGGCAAAGATACCCCGCCTACAAGTAGAAGCTAGAGATTATGGCGCGAGTAAGACTCGCAAGGCCCATCAGAAGATGTTGATCATTGATAAATAATGTGCTCGTATTAATGATCTGCTGGTTAAGTTGGAGAAAAAGTAGGATGAGTGTGATCACTTATCAACTTCTGCTCTTGGTTGGTGGGCAAAGTTCAATGAGAAGTTCGCTATAAACACACAGCTGCAAAGTGACAGTGAGGAGCTTCACGCTGAGAGCAACTGACTTGATAGATATGTGCATCAACTTTAACAAGCTTGTGTTAAGTATAAAGACAAACTCCAGTCTCTCCCTTCGTCATCTCGAAGGGCTACTGGTCGTGGAGATCTTATAATGGAAGTTGGTGGTTAGAGGATTAACTTGTCTAAGTCTACTCGGTCACACATCTAGTCCCTAGAAAAGGAAATACAGGACTTGAGAGTTGAGATTAAAAGGTATGAAGAAACCATCAATGTTATAATTATGCAATTGGATCACGAATAGTTTAGCCTCATCACTGACTTCAAGGCGTACTATTCTAAAAATCTTGAGCATATGGAGCGAAGAGGTTCCATACGCAATCCCGTCTATTTGCACATGAAGTGGCATTATGAGCACTTGGTTAGTGAAGAAGTGGATGCTTAGGAGAAGGAACGTAGAGCTGAGCATTCTCATCGCAAAGTTAGCATGGCCGCCACTGTGGTGGATCATCGTCTTCTGGATCTTTACGAGCCTCGAGGCATAGATAGATTTTTTTTGAACCACTTACCCTTCCTTTTAATGTTTTGATAAACTTTTTTATGACTTTGTGAATTTTGCATCTTCATTGTTGTCTAATTAGCTATCGTTCGTCCTCTTTAAATATGTGGGTTTTTGCTGGAGAAGTCAAAAGTTGCGGAGCTGCCAGATCTATGACTTGCTTTAGTCACAGTTTTGTAGCCATATATGTTTTGTAGCAAGGTTTATTGCTTGCTTTGTTTGGATCATGTAATGTGCGAAGTTGCAAGATCTATTGCTTACTTTTGTTGGTATATTAGAGGCATATTTTCCTAACAAAAAGATCTATAGCTTGTGATTATGTATATGGCAAAGTTACAAGATCTAAAGCTTGCAAGGATCGGGAGTTTTGCAAGATCTATAGCTTGCAATTGTTTGATTTGCAAAGTTGCAAGATCCAAAGCTTGTAAGGATCGCTAATTGTATAAATTCTGTAACTTGATGTTAGTCAAACTTCTTGACTTGAAAATTTTGGGTGTTTTAATCATAATATGTTACGATGAGATACTTTCTATCGTGTAAAATTAAAGAATGAGAAATATGATCGTGGTCCAGCAAGGGGGACTTTTGTATTAATAATAATTTATGTGATAATGTTGCGTCGGAAACAATGGAAGAAAAGCAAGCAAGGATAATATCTTGGCGTCTACACAGGTGGATGTTCGCTACCTTCTTCAAATCTAGACATAAAACTTCCTTAAGTTGATCACATGCCACGTGTGCAGAACACTAGTACCATCCAGCCTTTCTAACTCGTAGCTATTGGACTTGTGAGCTTTTGTGACTTTGTAGGGTCCTTCCCACTTTGGGCATAACTTTCCTTACTCCTCTGCTAGACTAGCTTCATTCTTTCTTAGCACTAGGTTGCCCATCTGAAATCGTGTTTCCTTCACTTTCTAATTGTAAGCTCTCGTCATCTTTTCCTTGTACTTAACTTTCATGATTGTTGCCAGCTCCCTTTTCTGTTCCAATTTGTCCAGTTCCAACCTTATTAGGTCCGGGTTTTCTTTCTCCTTGTAATCGCATACTCAGAGGCTTACATTGCCAATTTCAACTTGAATAACTGCTTCGTGGCGTAAACTAGACTATACGGTGTTTTCCCTGTTGGTTCTCAAACAGTTGTTCTATATGACTATAAGGTATTTGAAAATTCATCTACCATCCAGTTCTTTTCCTTCCAGCCACTTTTGGATTCCTTGAACGATACATGTTAATTACCTCCACTTGGCCATTGGCTTAAGGGTGCACTACAGAGGTGAGCTTCTGGAGAATTCCAAGCTTGGAACACCAATCCGTGAATACGCCGCTTGTAAACTGCGTACCATTATCTGTTACAATAGTATGTGGCACCCAAAAGCGACATACTATGTTTTTCCACATGAATTTCCTAATGGCTTCAGCTGTGACTCACCCTAATGGTTTCGCCTCCACCAACTTCGTAAAGTAGTCGATTGCTACAACTAGGAATTTGGTGTTGCTTTTGCCTATTGCAATGGTCCAACCAATTCAATCCCCCATTTATCAAATGGCCATGCTCCATAAATTCCCGTCAAAGGTGCTTATGGCATATGCGACAGCGAAGCGTTGATTTGGCAACTTATACATTTAAGTACGAAGTTGTGCGCGTCATTGAACATAGTCAGCCAGTAGTATCCAGCTCGAATGATCTTCTTTACTATCGTTCTTGCTCCCTGATGTGTTCCACATATCCCTTCATAAACCTTTTTTTTAAAAAAATCCACTTGGATTGGTCCTACGCATTTTATCCACGGAGACAGGAAACCCTTCTTGTGCAAGGTCCCATCTTCGTAGGTATAATTGCTAGAACGTAACTCCAACTTCCTATCCTACACCTTATCTTCAAGCAGTGTTCCATTGGAAAAGAAATCTATTAGTGGAATCATCCAGTTTACTTCATCTGTCTGAACTGCCGACACAATAGTTGACACAGTGCTTTTGACGGGAATGACTTCTACCACCACATCTTCATGTTCGCCGAGAGGGTCAAACCCCACTGTCACTAGATTTCTTAGTGCATCCGCCTTTGTATTTTCACTTTGTGGTACATGTTGTATGTCAAAGTTCTTGAGTTGTGCTATGAGTTGTTAAACTTTCCTTAAGTATCTCACCAACTGTTCTTCTCGTACTTCATAGTCTACTTGCTGGACCACAATTAGTGAATCACTAGACACTCGACCACTCTTAACCTTCAATTCGATTGTAAGTTCTAGTCCATAGATCAAGTCCTCATATTCTACTTTGTTATTGGTTTGCGGGAAATCGAAGCATAGTGAGTATCTGTGTTCGCCTCCATTTGGGTTTGTGAATAACAATCCTTCCCCACATTCTTCTCTGCTAGACGTACCATTAACGAACAATGTCCATGCCAATCTTCCCATTTGTCTTGCCTTTATCGATCCTCGGGCTCTGATACACGCTCTCTTTTTTCGCTTCTTCACTGGTAATATCTACAATGAAGTCTGCCTGTGCCTGTGTTTTGATCGCTATTCGTAGTTGGAATTGAATCTTGAATTGGCCTAATTCCAGGGCTTACTTTATCAGTCTTCCCGATGATTTGGGCTTGTTGAGGACGTACTTGATTGGAAAACCAGTGTAAACCACAATGTGATGAGCATGAAATACGTTCGCAGTCTTCGTGCTGAGTATACCAAGGCTAGGGTTAGTTTCTCCACTGGTATGCACGAATTCTCTGCACTCTGTAATATTCTGCTAATATAATAGACTGATACTTGTTTCTGGTCTTCAAGACAAACCAAAATAGAGCTGACAGAGTTCTGCAAAATCTAGGGGTGGGAAAAAACCGAAAACCAAAAACCGAATCGAAAATCGAATTATCCAAATTCGAATAACCCGAACCGAATTTAAAATACGGTTTTTGGATAACCGAATTGAATAAACCGAATTCTGAATATAGTTTTTGGTTTGGTTTTGGATATGGAAACTCAACCCAAAAACTGACCCGAATACCGAATTATAATTAAAAAAATAAATTAAATATTTATATTCTAAATTACTAACTAATATAATTCTAATATATCATATATATCATGGCCCAAACTTACAAACTCAGAAATTAATATGTATATATTCATGGCCCAAACATGAATTCATTATGGCCCAAAATAAAAAAAAATTAGAACAAAAGTTAAGACAAAAAGTTGAAACCAGAAGTCAAACGGAAGGAAAGGAAGTCAGGAAGACAGGAACCCTTTTCTTCTTCTGTTCTTCATCGCAAAAGGCGAAAGGCGAAAACCCTATCCCTTCTTTTTTCAATCCCAATTCCCCATCCTTATCTCCGTCGCCACGACCTCGTACTCCGACGCCATAGCCTTGCAGTGGCCGCAATGACAAGGATCAATCAAAGATATCAACCAAGGTAGTTTTTTTTACTCTTTGATTTCTGAACAGTTATTTTACTCTTTGATTTCTGAACTGATTCAGTTGATGGTTGTAGTTTTAGGAGGACACTAAACTTCGTTGATATTTGTAGGAGATCCCTGGATCGTCAATTGTGAAGGCATTGGCATCATCACTTCGCAAATCAGGGGTCTGGACAATCCCACGGGATTAAATGGTGGCTGGAACAATCTTAATGGTAAGAGTTAATGAGTTATAAGGTTGATTTTTTTTAAATCTGATCCCAAGTGCATGGTTTAGCTTTTGTCCTACTGCTAGTAGTTTTGTCTTGTGATGTTTGGGGTGTTCTTGTGTGTGGTATCATTGTGGTTGATAAACAGAGGAAACAAGAAGGGGATGCTGAATTGTCTCTAACTAAGCTGCAAGTTCTACAATTGTTACTGTTAATATTGTACTTAGTTGGCAGAGTGGAAATTGGAAGGTTACATGAGTGAAAATAGCAAACAGGAAATACCACCCCAAAAAAGCAATATATTGCATGTCAGGTGTTTGTGATTTTCTCAAATATCTAAGAAAAGTGTTCCTGTAGAAGTTTGAGGCAGTAAATTCTCATTGCCATTTCATTTCATCATTTATGGAGAACTTCATTTTTTTTTCATTTGCATTATTGGCATATACTTATGTATAATGCACTATTTTAAATTAATAAAGAAAATAATGATGTATTCTACATTAACCCGTGGTTATAAATAAAGAGAGAGGTGGAAAAGTGAATGAAGTTAAGGATTAAAAGCAATAAATATGAGTGAGATGATGATATAATAAGGCGGAAGTAGTTATCACTGCAACAAACACCGACTTTATTGATAAGCACATTTCATATTTCATAATTAAAGATAAGTATTTCGTGACAAAAACTCTTTAGTGAAAGATAATTTGACGAATAATTGTTGATAAGAGGATCATGACTAAAAAATCTTATGACAAATTTATTGTTCAGTCATCACTAAAAATTCAATAGTTGATTAAATGATTGTCACCAATATGCTAATGACGAAGAAAGTCGTAACTAAAAAGTCGACAGTAAAGGTCTCGACGTCGGCGCTATATAATATTCTCTAATTGGATTTGGCCAAAACTTCCCAAGTGCATGGTTTAGCTTTTGTCCTACTGCTAGTAGTTTTGTCTTGTGATGTTTGGGGTGTTCTTGTGCTAGTAGTTTTGCATGCCCGAGGACTGATCTCCTGAGCACGCTGTTGTTGGAAGTTCAGTTTGTTTTTAATATTTATGTTATTTAAGCTTATGAATGTTGCAACTGATATACTCATTTTCTTGCATACTGCACTTGCAACTGATATACTTGATGTCTCATGTGAATTATTTCAGGTTTTGTTTTTCTATTGGATCTGTACTGATTTGGCAACTTGGCTGTTTCAGGAACCAACATTGATCCCATACAAGATCTTGAGTGTGTGTGAGTCTTGATTGAAATAAACTGGAACAGTTCTTCAAGGTAAACTGGACTCCCACTCGAATACTCTGTCGCATGTTTACTGTACAGCTCCATCATTGATTGCTAAATAGAGTAAGCTTTGTTATATGTAGTATGTTATGTACACAGAACATGCACCTACTAATACTGCTCATTCTGAAATAATTATAATTTGATTTTAGAATGAGTAGGATCAAAAATTTTGGTACATCTATTAGTAGGTTCTTAATACTGCTACTTACTCCTTATTGCTATATTATATACTGCTCAAAATGAGTGTTTAATTGAGGATGAGTGTGGTGTAATAATGGAAATTGAAATTAAAGTGTTGCATACAGCATATAGATGTTTTATTATATACATGTTTTGAAGTGCTTGCCTTTGTTTTGTTTTCTTAGTTTTGTGATTTTGTTTTATGGGTTCTTAATTTTTTTCCAAACTCTGGTTTTGGTGGTTTGTTTAGTAGGACCAAATTTTTGAAGAGCCAAAATTAAGCGAGGAAGCACA
Organism: Rubia yunnanensis; assembly: GCA_037428765.1. NCBI lineage: Eukaryota > Viridiplantae > Streptophyta > Magnoliopsida > Gentianales > Rubiaceae > Rubia > Rubia yunnanensis. The sequence continues at coordinate 29,286,646 of CM075070.1, forward strand.
GCAAGAAGGTGAGTACTGTAATATTTCCCCATATTTACTGTAATAATTCTTGGTTCGACTTCGACTACTCATGTGCCTAGGTTTACTGAGTTATTACTAATAATACTGCTGATACTGCTACTTATTACTAATAATACTAATAATACTGCTACAGTAATACTGCTACAGCAATACTGCTACTGTAAACTTGTAATAGTGCTACTTATTAATAATAATAAATAAATAAATGACACTAAGTTTACTCTGATGAAATTTACAGAACATGCTCCAAAATTTCAAAAGTCTATCCTAACAAATACTGAAATACAAGTGTAGGTAGTAAGACCTGCAAGAATTTCAGCTGTAGGCTTCTTCTTCTTCAGAAACTAACTAATATAGGCTTCGATGCTTTTTAACGTTGGTTGTCCAGTTTGGTAGAGTTCAGAAACTGGTTTGTTTGTCATTTTAAAATTTGATTTTGTTTTGCAGATTGAAAAACAGCAAAAATATCTGATGAGGTTGAAGCAAATGAGAGCAACATTAATTCAACTTTCTCTAGTGAGGGTTCACAAGGATCTAATGGAGCTGTAGGGGTAAAGGGTGTGCATGAAGTGACCCAAAAATGAAAGACGTACAAAAAAAGGTCAGTTGTTTGGAATCACTTTATTGAATTCACTGATGACAAAGGTGGTTCAAGAAGTAGATGCAAGCATTGTGGAAGAGAATATGGTTCTAATAGTAAAACTAGTGGGACCACTAATATGAAAAATCATATTAGCACATGTGCAATGAACCCTGATAATAAGTCATCAACCCAATCCCAATTGACCTACAATACATCTTTAAATGGGACTAGCGGTGAGGAAAACGTTAGCTTGGTGGCTTGGAAATTTGAAAAAAAAATGGTAGGTTGGGTTTAGCTCAAATGATTATTATGGATGAACTCCCATTAAAGTTTATTGAACATGAAGGGTTTAAACGTTTCATAAGAATTATTCAGCCTGCCTTTGTGATTCCATCTAGAAGAACATTGACTAGGGATTGTTATCAGTTGTATGTTGAAGCAAAATCCAATCTTAAATCCCAACTGAGAAAAATAGCCCCTAGAATGTGTCTTACTACAGATACTTGGACATCAGTACACCAAATTAATTATATGTGTCTCACTGGTCATTTCATAGACAATGATTGGAATTTGAGAAAGGTTATATTGAACTTTTGTCCGGTTGATAGTCATAAGGGTCATGATATTGAGAAATATGTAGAAAAGTGTTTGGTTGATTGGGGTTTGCATACTATTTGTACTGTTACAGTTGATAATGCAAGTTCTAATGATGTTGCTCTTGACTACTTGAAAAGGAAGTGTGTTAATCGGGGAGGGTCTTGTATTTTACAAGGAAGATGGATGCATGTTAGGTGTGTGGCCCATATTATCAATCTAATTGTTCAAGATGGGGTAAAAGAACTTGGTAATTCTATTGAAAGTGTTAGAGCATCGGTGAAATATGTTAGGCAATCACCGGCTAGGCTAAGGAAGTTCTATGGTTATGCAAAATTGGAGAATTGTGAAAGCTCTAAATCCCTATGCTTAGATGTTGCTACTAGATGGAACTCTACTTATTTGATGCTAAGTGTGGCTTTGGAGTATGAGAGAGCTTTTAGATACTTGGAGCAAGAAGATGACAATTTTGTAAAAAGAAGTGGTTGTTCCACAACTTTGGGATTGGGATAATGTTCGTCGACTTGTTGTTTTTCTTAAACATTTCTATGTGCTTACTGTAAGAATTTTGGGTACAAAGTATACTACTGCCGATTCTTATTTGGATTACATTAGTTCTATATATGCACTCTTGAAAGAGAGTTTGAAGAGCCTCGATGCTGAAATGAGAGAGATGTCATCCTCAATGTTGAAGAAGTTTGAAAAATATTGGGGAAATGTGGAGAAGTTCAATATGTTGGTTTTCATTGCTACAAGGAACAAATTGGACTATTGTGAAATAGTTCTTTGTCAAATGTATGGTGATGAGGAAGGGGCACACATTGCTGAAATCGTTAAGGGTGCTATGTATGAAGTGTTCAATGATTATAGGAGGATTTATAGTGTAGGAGTTGAACATTCTGCTCAAGTATCTACTTCATCAACGTCTTCTTGTTCATCCCATTCTTTTTTGAGTGACAATCTTGACCCATTGAAGAAAATTAGGGATAAAAATAGGGCTGCATTGAAAAAGAAAAGACAGAATCCGGTTTTGTTAGGGATTTCAAATCAGAACTTGATAGGTACCTAACCGAAGAAAGTGTTGATGATACAAGCATGTTTGAAGCTCCAGATTCCTGTGTGTTGAAATGGTGGAAGAGGAATAGTCCTCAATTTCCCATATTGTCCAATTTTGCTAGGGATATTTTAGCTATTCCAACATCTACGGTTGCTTCGGAGTCAGTTTTCAGCACAGGGGGAAGAGTTCTAGATGCATTTAGAAGTTCCTTAACTCCTAAACTTGTACAAGCCTTGATATGTGCTCAAGATTGGTACCGTGGTGCTGGAACTGAAATTAAAGTGGAAGAAAACATTGAGGAGCTTGAAAAATTTGAAGAAGGTAATATCATATTCATGCTAAATTATTTAAATTCTAGTTTGCACTTCTTTAATATATATTTTTTATTGTAGAAATCCAACAAACAACGATGGAGTCAACTATTGTGGATGTTTAGCTGCTCCTTTGCTTTGGATTTTTGAAGGTCTGTACAAGATTTATATCTTAAGGCCTTGATATTAATTGACTATGATGCATTCAGTAAAGCTTAATTGACTATGATGCATTCAGTAAAGCTTAATTAACTATGATGCATTCAGTAAAGCTTAATTGACTATGATGCATTCAGAAAATGATGATCTGTGATTTTTCTTTTCAGGTTGCCTCAAGGTGAATATGAATGTGGAGTGCTCAACGGCTTGAAGAATTTGAACACTTTGTAAATAAATTATATAATGAAGTATTTTACTTTAATGTTAAATGTAATGCTAAAGTAAAATTATTGTGATTGAATTTGTAAGGTATTCGTTGGATTTTTATTTTGAAAACTTGATTTGGTTGATGTAAAATTTAGATTTTTAATTTTCATTAAATTTCAAGCTAAGATGTATAATTTTGGTAATTATTTAATATATATTAAACCCAAATCGGTTTATCCGGTTTCAAACCGAATTTCAAATTCGGTTCGGTTTATTCGGGTCGGTTTCGGTTTTGGACTTTTTTGGGGAAAACTGAATAAACCAAACCGAATAAACCAAAAACCAAATACCCGTAACAGCATGAATGACCCGACGCCCACCCCTAGCAAAATCGCTAAATATAAGTATAACGATTCTCCATGGGTGGGTGATTTCAGCGCTGGCAGTGTTAGAAGTTGTTCTTTTAAACCATCATATGCTATCTAGCATTCTTGACTCTGGCTAAACTTCTTGGCCTTTCTTAGAACTTCAAATAGTGGGATATAATTTTTCACCGCTTTGGAGACGAACCTGCTGAGCGCTGCTAGTGACCCCATTAGAACTTGTACCTGTTTGATAGTCCGTGGCTGAGGAAAATTAACTATGGCTTGAACTTTTTCAGGGTTGTATTCACCTTGTATCCTAATAATTTCCTGCGCCTACCTCGAATACACATTTCTTGGGGTTGAGCTTCATACCTATGGCACTTAGTGTGTCCAACGTTTCTTGCAAATCCTTAATGAAGCTATCCACCTTCCTGCTTTTGATAACCATATCATTGTCATATACTTCAACATTTCACCCTATTTGATTGCAAAATGTGTTATCCACTACTCAGTAGTATGTTGCCCCTACGTTTTAGCCCGAACGGCAACTTTACATAACAGAACGTCCCAAAACTTGTTATAAAAGCCATTTTCTCTGCATCTTCCAAATTCATTAAAATTTGATGATATCCCTTGTACGCGTCTAAAAAGGCTAGCACCTGATACCCTGAAATTGCCTTAACTAGCTGATTAATTTTTGGTAGAGGATAACAATCCTTGGGGCACGTTTTAAAATCCGTAAAATCAATGCATATCCTCCATCATGCGTCTGACTTCTTTACCATAACTGGGTTTGCGGGTCATTTTGGGTATATGGCCTCTTTTACTATGCCAGCTTGAAGCAGTGTTGTAACATCTTCTTTGATTGCTTTCTGCCTATTGCTAGCAAGGTTGAGCTGCTTTTGTTTAACTGGTTTAACCGCATCACTAATATTCAAAGAGTGTGTAGCAATGTGCGGGTCTACTCTTCCCATGTTATGAACACTCCATGCAAAAGTTTCTTTGTAACTTCGCGGGATTTCTATGATTCTCTTCTTCTCTTCATTGGGAAGATATTTCCCTACCCTCACACACTTTGAGTTGTCTTTGTTATCCAAGCTAACCAGCTCTGTTTCTTCCCTTAGGTCTGCTATTGATTCTGGCCGATTTAGAAATTCTCCATTTGAGATTGTGTTAACCATCTTCGCTTTATCTCCCAATATTTCTACCTTTATTGCGATGACCATGCATTGCCTTACAGTTTTCTAGTTTCCTCTTATAGTTGGAATTATGGCCAGAGTTGAGAGTTTCATGACCAAGTTGTAGGGGGGCCATATGGTCTTTGCTCTGTTCATCCATAGTCTTCCAATGATAGCATTAAACGTACTTGGAGTGTCCATAACTATGAAGCCACACATGATGGTGAAATTTCTTCCACTTTCCCCAATAGTGACTGATAGTTGTATATTGCCCAAAGGCATTTCTGATTGCCCTGTGAATCCAGCTACTGAGGACGTGGATTTTTTGAGGTTCGCTCGCTTGAAACCTAGTTGGTCAAAGCAGTTGACAAATAGTATTCTGACTACACTTCCATCATCTACGGACTCTCTATGTACAGTAGCATTTCTGAATTTTGCTATAATGACCTAGCGGTCATTGTGAAGCAAAGAATTTGGCATTGCATCCTCTTCGCTGAAGGTTATCGCCTCATCCAATCAGAATCTTTTGTCAACATGTTCTTGCAGGGAAGGATATCGTGCTCCAGCTTTCCAAGCATTGTTGGACAATGACTCTATAAATCCATGTATAGACAAGATGACTGTTTCTGTTATTTCATCGCCTCTATCCTTCTTGCAATTAATTGCCGTGGTCATCTTTTGATTCTTTGGCAATATGGCCGCTATCCCTTGATTCCTAGCTAAGGTGTTTGTTGTTTTGGTATTTTTTCCATACTGACTTCCTTCTCTTCTATATTAACCTAAGAACCACTCCTCAAATTTTCTTCAAATTTTCTTCTTAGGTCTCTGCAATACCCGATGGCATGACCATGGTCTTTGTGGAAAGCACAATAATATTCCTTGGATCTTTTTTTTCTGGTGGTGCTAGCATGGGTGCTGGTTCTCGGAATAAATCCTTGTGTGCTTGCCATATTTCTTTTCTTGGCCTTGTCAAAGGTGTATCTTGACATGTTGTAGTCTGCGAACATGGTTCTCTTCCTTTGAAAGGGATGCATCCCTTTCCCTTTTCATGAATCCCTTCTGCGAAGACTCTGCTTCCATCGTTCGCTTTTCGCCTCTTTCTTGCTCTATCTTACTATTGTTTGCTTCTTCCATTTGCACATGCTGCTCAATCATCTTTTATAGCTCCCTTGGGTTTTTAGCCATGTTCTTTGTTAGCTCTTTATAGAACTCTCCTGATCGCATGCCTCTTTTGAACGCTCCTAATGATGATTGGAATGACAAGTATCAAACCTACAAGCTTTCCGTAACAAAATGATTATGATATTCTGCTAGGCTTTCATCACTTCGCTGGGTTATGTTATTAAGATCTACGATAGTCATAGTAAACTTTTGTTTCTGGTAGAAGTGACCCAGGAATAGGTAAGGCAATTGTGCCCAAGATTTGATACTCCCATTTGGAAGGTCTTCATACCAAGTGATCGTTGTTCCTACCAAAAAGATGGGAAATGACGTGAAAACTAATTTGATGTTCGTGTCACGAAATCTCATGCTAAGTGCAGAAACTCTTTTGGATCCGTGGTCCCATCATAGATTTTGACATGCAAAGGAAGCTTGAAGTCCTTTGAAATTTTAAAATCACGCAAATGTAGAGCTAGAGGTGATTTATCTGCATCGTCTTCTGCAATGGTATCACGTAACTCTTCATCATAGTTAAGGATTCCACGCTCTATATTTACCCTTTTTCTGCTTCGGGGGTTTTTTCCTGAGCATTTTCAAAAATTGGTTATAAAGACTTTCTCTGTTAGTTTCCAAGAATGCCGTGAATGCCTTCTTATCCTTGTCATCGTTATTGTACGGAGACTCTGCTTCCTTATCTGTTTCCTCATTGTTGTGCTCATTTTCTCTATTCAGGGTACGTTCCTGCTAATAATGTACTTCTCCATCACATCCCAGCATTTATGTGACTGATGTTTATGGCTTTTGTCATTCTTGGTGAACACCATTATCTACCTGAATGATCTTGAAATGAAAAAAAAAATTGAATCCCCACAGTCGGTGCTAAATGATGTGGTAGGCCAATCAAGCAAGTTGGTTGCCCTCTCCAATAATCTCCTTACCTGCAAACTTATCCCAAAAATGATTCTGGGAGAAAGGCTCAGACGATCAAGTCAGTCTTCTCTTGCTAGAACTGGAATTTCTAGAGATAGTTGTGCTTACCTTAGCTCTTCAAGAGCTTGTATTTATAGGCTAACATAGTTGTAGTTTCTTGCTTTTAGGGATTAAGATCGTGGGTATACCACGATCACCATGTTCTACGTTTGTGGCCTTCATGTTTATTGCTTATTCCATATATCTTGGTCCACTTATTCTGCCACGAAAAGAAGCTCTGCATCTAGTGGATCCTTGCCTTAATCTGAAACATGTTCGTTTCATTGTGGGGTATCATTGGGTTGGGCCTAGCGGCCATCAGCCTCTTGATCGATGGGCCATATATACACCAGATTCCAATAAGTGTGGGATTCTTACAAAACATCAAGGCTTTGAGCTCATCAAATTGCTCCCGATAAGATCTAACTGAGCCTCGCTAGAAAAGCTAGTTAAATTTCACTATCTCACCTTAAGCTCCTAGATCTGAGAACCTTTTCAATACTGCATCAGCAAAATCACTCCACAACCAACAATCCTTGGGTTTCTTCTCACTTAAGAACCAGATCTCAACCTTGCCTTCTAAATATACATCAATTTTTTTCCACTCTAAACGGATCTTCAATATGAAAATATGTGAATATTTTTTTGCTTATTCGCAACCATTCTTTAGGTCTCTCACTAGAGAATGTCATCAACTCCATTTTTGGATGATGAATGACTGGCCTTCTCTCTGACACTCCAGCTCCATCAATCTGGTTTCCTTGGAAGTTTCCCTTCGATACTTATGTGTGTTCGGATTCCTTGTGAAAACCTCCAAAACTAGCTGCATTAGGAGAGTTTCAATGTAGATTCCTGGAGGATTTGGGTGTTGAGCTGTCTCATTTTCCCGCATATTGATATTTTCTTGCTTCCACATTTTTCCCAGTAATGTAGTGATACGTTCCTTTATTGCTTGTATCTTTGTGTCAATGACAACATCCAATTGCCTCTCCAGCTGAGCTCCTACACAAGTTTCACTTTAGATTTAATAGCAGAGTACCTCTCCTCCATAGCCACGTATACCTGAGCATTGTTTTTTCCAGTTGATGCTTGATTTCCTGAGTAAATTCTTTGAACCGATTCTGAAGATCCTTTAGATAACCTTCTAAAGTTTGTAATGTTATGTTGTCTACCATTTTTGTCGAGGATCTACATTGCTATGATACCACTTGTCACATACAACAATATCTAAGCGATAGTTTGGGATTTTATTAAATAAGAAAGGTGGAAACGAAGGGAGAAAGAAGAAGAAAGCAGAAGAAGAAAATTACAGAGAAGGAGAGATGTTGTTCTTCACACCTAAATCTAAGAGATTGAATGAATGGCAACATGCCTTCTCTACCTACATTTATCCCCTTCTTCCACTTGATTCAGCTGCTTCCTATCTATATGAAACCACTTAGCCATTGCAACCTAATTCTTCCCACCTGATTATGTTTCAGGTACAACAAAAATGCACATAGCTCTCCCTTGGCCTTGTTTTACCAATTTACCCTTACTATATTAAGCTGAGTGTAACATTGTGGCGGGCTATCTGTGGACCATTCAGTCCAATTGCCAACTATAAGGCGATGTTTAGGTTTGTTTAAAATTTGTAAGTACTCCCTTTGTTTTATTGGATTTGCCACACTTTCAATTTTTGGTTGTTTTTGTGTATTAGGGACACTTTTCTTTTATAGCAAGATTCCTTCAATTTCATCCAGTCATTCTACTTTTTCCTTTCTAAATTTAATTTCATTCACCTAAATCCAAGCATCTAAGGATATGATGCCACATCCAACGCAACGGAGGGTTTTTACAACCACTTTCATTTATTCTTGTCCCACACAAAGGGCTGGGACTCCCTTGTGGCTCACACAACAAAGTGGGGTGAGCCTTCCACTCTTCGCAAGTGTGGAGGCTCACTCACCTAATACGGTGCATATTTGGAGACTTTTGAAGCCATAATAATGTAACTCTGGAGGGGAGGGGGGATTTGAACCTGGGTTGTACCTGCCCAGGCACACAGCTAGTATAGCTTTTTAATATTCTCAAATTGATCATTGGGTGGATGTTCTAAGTTGCTTGAAAATATTTTGAAATCATCATCATTCACGATAAAAAATAAATAAATAAAATTATATTTCTTAATATTATGTTTTACTTGTAATCAAAACTTAAATTGCAGTCTAATGTATAGTTTAATGTTTAAAATAACTTCAGTTGTGTACTTCATAATGATCAATTTCGAAATTTGATATGGAAGACAATCGATTATAAACAATATACTTGGTATATATATGCCCCATATATTAGGTCCAATTCACATGGAAGTTAGCTTAGCGAAGCTGGTGAACACTACACTGCAGAGAGCGAACACTACACTGCGGAGAGCAAACACATGCCGAAGTATGGGCCACGTAGCCAACGCTTCTTAGGCAAAGAAACATTCGGCCATCATGAATATTGTTCACGTAACTGCCACTTGGTCATGATCGAGAGAACATGACTTGCACTATCTACGCAGGGAAAAATCGTTCAACCACCAAGTTGGTCACAACCAACATGATATTTGCAGCAAACATAGCCCCGATAATGTAGGCCTAATAGGTCTATAAATACCAACGACTTGAGATATCAATGGAAGCAACAATTAGCAATAAAATATAGAATACTGAACAACAAAAGATACTAGCTTAGGCATCAAAGCCTCTAAACTAGATCCAATTCAGAAATTTGGTTGCAAGATCCAAATGTCATGGTACCATTTTGTCGCCAAGCTCGGATAGTCACAATTATTTGGAAGGAACAATCACATTATTGGCGCCATCTTTGGGGACACTATAGTTTTCACTTTTCCTTTTTAAGTCATGGTGCCAAGATCCAAAAGATCGAAAAGCCATGTAGAGAATGAAATTATGCCGCCCCTCCACCGCTAAACTCACTAGCATGAACAACTTAAAAGTGGAGACAACCTAAAAGTGGAATCCCCTTTACATTAATAAACAAAAGCAAGCTTTGGTGACGTTTCTTGAGACTACTATAGAGCACCTCTAAATGTAGCTTGTCAGCACAACGAAGGAGAATAGGAAAAATTCTCAAGAACCCAAAGGGAGCATAGAAAAGAAAAACAGCCATTGAAGGAACAACCTGAAGACTCTGATAAAACCTAGGACTATATAGTAGAGGAATAAATGAAGCACTCCCTACTGATGGAAGAGCTGCAAAATTTTGCAACACAAAAAAGCTTCAAAATGCCTACTCAATTGAAGGGTCATGATGGAACGACAATTCTAAGGGGTTCCTTCAGTTTCACGTGACTAGCTTAAGGTTCTGTTATGCACATATCCAACTAGTATGCAAAGCTTTTCCCATCTTCTTAGCGGGATCTACCATCGTATAGTACTATAGATTGCCCAAGAATAGCATTAGGACCTAAACCCAACTCGCAGATCAGTTCATTGGCATGTTCTACCAAAAGAAAAGCTCACGAAGACATTCTCAGATCTAATGAACATAGCATAATGAAGTGGTAAAAGCATTGCAGAATATCATGATCAGTTCATCCAAAAAGCCTGGAATATAAAGACCTAAACTTATCAAATATCCTTGGGGCATTTATGAAAGGTATGAGGTGAGGGGAGTTTAATAAAAATGAATCGCAGTAGATATGCCAGACAGCCCAAAAGATCTCCAAAATATGGTAGAAAATTTATCTGAACGGATGAAGCCAGCAATAAGAGGTTGGAAAATGAACGAGGGGAGAAAATATCTGGAGAAGACAGCCAAAGGAGAGGGGCAATAAAAAAAAGGAAAGCACAATGCTCATAAAAGGAAAGAAATTGACGGCCACCACATACCATATCCAGAAACACCTCTTACCAAGTTAAGAAAGGAAATCAGGCAGAACCATATGGAGTTGTTTTAGGAACCACCACAAACGAGAGCCCCATCATACAAAATATCCACATATAGTTGCTGCGAGTTCCAGGGAGACCATGGTTATGACACTGATAGTTGGAAAGACCTCTGGAGACAAGTCAAAGAATTACTTCGCGAGCGATAACTCACTCAATACAAAGGGAAGAGTACTTACCATCAAGTTATGGAGCAAAAAAATAGAAGGTAACCCAACCTTGGGAAAGTTCAAAGAAAAAAATGGAAGTAACAATCGAGCAGGGTGAGGATGATATGGAAAACGCCCTAGACGGAGTAATAATGTCCATCCACGGATAGACGAAGCTTGTCTCTAACAACGCGTAGAAAGCAAGGCAAGGTACATGTCATCACAAGAGCCCAGTGAAAAAAGAATGCATGTTGATGAAGCTATTACATTTATCAAACATGATGCGGTCGTAAATGCATCACCGAATTTTGTAATAACACCAAAGATAGGAAATTCCAAGGTGCACAGATCTTCATAGATGATGAAAGTGTAGTGAAAGTACTGTTCGCTGAGTATTTTTGACAAACTCGGATTCAAGCTATCGGATTTGAAGAAAGCAATATTCTCTATAATAGGGGTTCACTGGGAAGTCGGAGATTCCCCTAAGAAATATACAGATACTAGTGACCGTCAGGTAGAAAGACATAGTTTGTACGGTCTAATGTGAGTTTGTTATAATTGATTAAGCCATTTCAAAGCCATCATTGGGAGACCATGGATATACGACCAAGGCTATATGGTCCCCCTATCATATAGTTATGAAATTTCCCCCACCAAAAGGGTAGCGACAGTAAGAGGAGACCAGAATATAGCGAGACATTGTATAGCTATAGCAATGAAGCCTACAAACCCCAACCGATGGTACACTTGATTAATGATGGACAACTCTTAGAGGATGTTAAAACGTGAATTGATTTGTGGAAAGAAATCGAGATTGTACACATAGATAACAATGGTGATATGAATGAGGTTGGAATCGGGAAAAAACTGCCCGACCCATCAAACATAAAGTGATAGCTACACTAAAACAAATACATAAAATCCTTCGCTTGGTCACTCCAGGACATGAGAGGGATCAATCCCTCTATTATAGGTGGGAGTCAGGTCAGTTTAATCAGTTTTTAGTTTAGAGATAGTCTCAGGAAAGGTGGTCTTTCCATATGCTTATGGACAGTCCACAGGGTTTTTACCTTAAATATTTTAATTTTTTATAAAATTTAAATATTATATTTTATAAATTTTAAAAGTAATAATATGTATTTGAATGTGAAAATATAAAAAATATATGATACCAAAAAAATATTTTTAAAATTTCCAAATTTAGTTTGTAATTTAACAAATGCAGTGCATAATGTAAAAAAAGTGGCATGTCCATAAGCTTATGGACACGCGGCCTGTCAGGAGACCCACTCTTTGGTTTAATCGGTTTTGCTCCTAAAAAACTCAAACCAAAACCGATCTAATTAACCTGAATAAATCAAATTATCCGAACAAAATTTGAAATTCGGTTTTGGTTTGAATTTGGTTTCAAACCGAATAAACAAAATTCAGTGGAAATTTTATTTAAAAAATTACTAAAAATATATAAACTAATTCAAAATTCTATAAAAATATGTAATTCAAACTCTACATCATCGAACTCAAGTGTTTGAAATAAAAATCTAACAACTACAATACAAATTCAGCCACAACAATTTTAGGGTTTTAAAATTATATAATTAATATATTTTTTAATTGTAATTTGGTATTCGAGCTTCGGATTGAGTTTCAATATCCAAAACCAAACCAAAATCATATTCAAGAATCGGTTTACTCAATTTGGTTATCCAAAAACCGCAACTTAAATTTGGTTCGGGTTATTCGAATTCAGATTATTTGATTTTTGGTTCAGTTTCTGGTTTTTGATTTTTTTTTGCCCACCCCTACCCTCTATCGCAACATACAAACTCAATATTGACCCATCAGTAAGCCTTTCCAACAAAAGCAACGAACCTCCACCCATGATAGGCAGGCAACAATCGAAAACAAAGTACGTACCCTCGTACAAGAAGATATATTTCAAGAAGTGATATACCTAACATGGATGGCAAATCAGATCATTATTAGGAAAGTCGACGTAAAATGGAGATTATGTGTCTACTACACACACCTGAGCAAATATTACCCTAAAGATTGCTACCCCACTACCAAAGATTGACCAACTGGTTGAAGCAATCTCAAATATAAAGCCATGGCTTTTCTAGATGCATGCAAGAGATACACTATATCTTAATGAACCCTGAGGGCATCGAGAAGACAACATTCATAGCAAGTTTCATAGTATTCTGCTATGTCAAAATGACATTCAGACTGTAGAATGCAAATGCTACTTACCAGCATACATTCGACAAAGCCTTCACTCACCAAGTCGACAACAACATAGAAATCTATGTGAAAGACATAGTTATCAAAAGTAAGACACTAAGTACATTCACCCAGGAGTTAGAAGAGACACGTCTCACCCTCCAGACAATTGGAATGAAGTTGAACCCTAAGAAAAACACCATTGGTGTAGGTGAAGGAAAATATTTAGGGTACAAAGTATAATCTAGAGGCGTCGAGGAAAATTTGGAAAAAATAAACACCATTCCAGCACTACCACCACCACAGTCAATCAAAGAAGTCCAAGTCCTAACATGTCTGTTGGCAGTACTCAGTCGCTTCATTTCAAAAGTTGCCAAAAAACACATGTCACTCTTTGATGTTAAGAGAAAAGCGTCAAATTTGGAGTATCAAACATCATATAAAGAGATGAAAAATGAATTGCAAAGATCGTCACAACTATAATCACCCCGCATAGGTAAAAACACTATATATATGGGCGGAAACAACTAAATACAGATATAATGTACAAGTCCTACAACTACTCACTTGCCAAAATAGATTGAACAACTGTTCTGAATATGCGTCATTTGACCAACCTTAGGAAATATCATGTGTACACTTCGGGCTCCTATGGGGGCGTATTGTAAATTTGTTCATAAGCCAAGATATGATCGTAGGCCCACTTTTTAATTCAGTATCATGACATGATCACAGTTGTATATACATAAATGATAAAACGTACAAAAAAGGGATCACCCATCCGGTGACTTAAACAGGAAAATCACCTATAACTTTGTATAAACGAAAAAAACCACCAGAACCATGACAAAAATAGACAAATCACCTGCGGCTTTGTACAAAAGGGCAAACCACCCTATCCGTGAAATAAATAGGAAAATCACATATGGCTTTGCTCAAATGGGAAATCACCCAATCCACGACCTAAGTAGGGAAATCACTCGCAGTTCCGCACAAATGGGCAAACCACCCGACCCACAACATAAGCAGGAAAACCACTCGTGACTTCACACATACGGTAGAATCACCATATCCATAAACTTAGGCAGGAAAATTTCATTCAAATCCATATTAGCATAAACTCAACCCACACTCGTGACCACTGACGAAACTAGACCAAAAAACTAGGGGGCTTAGTGAGATTGTTAAAAAATCTGAAATATTTTAGCAGAATTTTTCTTAATTAAGCTAATTAAAAATAATGAAAATTCATTATTTCAAAAAGAAATTCTTAACTTATTAATATCATATGTAATTTTTAAGATATTAATATTATTATTATTATCTCAACAAATTAACAATACAAACCACACATATTCATTTAATAGTTAACATTAAAATAGTGACAAGAAAAATATAATTTACTAACTTACATATTATCATGTTTTTTAATAAATTTTATTGAATACCATATCTTTTACGAGCAAATTGTTTTTGAAGAAATAAAAGGCCTAGTATTTCATGTGAAATCAAACACCAAGTTTTGATTTCATGTTACTCACTGAAATATTTACTAAAATATTTTTCCGATAATGGAGCAATCAGGGTTAGAGTTGCCTACAATAGTGTAGTTTCTTGAATGAATTAAAGCAATGGGTCACCAATTAAGTAAAGAAACACTGTAAGATGTGCCTAATAATGTTGCATTAATATCCGTGATTCCGGTCCTTCCGCAACTTTTATGTTTTTTAATCCGCCTTATTACTATATGACGTTGTTCCAATAATAAAAACCACATCCTTTGAATTACTTGGGGTTAAAAAAAACATAGAAAACCAGTGCATGTCTTCTTCTTCGGCAAGGTGGGGGGAAGCTGGAAGAAATTCCAATGGGCGACGATCCAACCAGTCTAATACCTTATACTCTGAATCTCAGAGTGTTTTGGTGCACCCCCTCACTCCTAGTTCTGCCCCTGCTCGTGGCAAGGTAAATCCATTCAGCGTAAGAGACTCTGTTAAAAAAACCTACAAGGTATATAGTTGTGAGAATACAAAAACAAAATACAAGTTTGTGAGAAATTTAGAAAAACATCAAGGGTCCCAAGTACCTAAAATGCCCACGGACCTAGTAGACTACCTAACCTCATGACCTGGGGAAGGAAGAAGTCGACCATGTCTAGATTGCTGAAACAAACTTACCCTACCCAAGAAGGACATCTCCCCCAATCCCATGATGTCTTGCCTCTTCCTCCTAATCCAGAATACTCTTTAGTTATAACTCCATATGGGCATATGCAGGATAGAAACGATTACCATCTCGCTCTATCTTCCTCAACTCTTGCACATAATATGCTTTCTAATTATCAATTGGACCATATTATTCATGCTAAAGATGAAAGATCACAGTCTCTACCATCTTTTGATATACACTCAAAGAAAGTCGCAATCTATCGGCATCACCTAGGACATAAGCTCGCACTCAGGCCAAATATCGATGGGGGGCTATAATCACATGGTTTACAACCCCATACAAATAAGCAAACCATTTTGCCGCTCCTAAGCAAACCATTCTGTCGACCAAGCTTTCCCATCAGGAAACATTAGAGGGGTTAGGAATGTGGGAGCCCGTTAGGACCTTGTTCAGGACGGTCGGGTTTGAGCAGTTTCTACATAAAGGGATGCTGACTTACCCTAGGCTTACACTAGAGTTCCTTGCCACGATTCAGAGGGAGGAACGTGAGGATGGTGATTGTATCACTTTCCACCTTGAGGATATTGATATAGGGTATGAGCTTAGCTATATGGGTTTGGCCCGTATTTTTAGATGGGAGCTTGGGACTGGCATTGGTGATTTTTCCAATGCCCCTGGTTTTTGTGAGATGAATTTTTGGTCGGCGATCACCTGGAGGGTGAGATATAGTCATGGTAAGGGCTCACTCACAGTTCACCCACCTCCAATGGCGGAACCAGGACGGCATTTGGGGGGGGGGGGTTACTTACACAAGCAAAAAAAATTGGACGCTAAATTATATTGGTAATTTTTTTCTGGACGCTGAATTACACTGGTAATTTTTTTCTGAACACTTAATTCGATATATTCAAACAAAATCCGCTTAAATAATAAAGCGAGTATAAAATAATCTAATTTATTCAAATACGACAAATCACACACAATTATTCTATCTTGTTAGTCAATGTATTGAAAATAACATAAATAAGATTCTAAAAATAAAATTAGTGAACAAATCACACGTATAAATAGATTTATACCTAATTGAAATCAATTTATGTCAAAAATTAATTAAATAATTGAATAACTTGGCAAAACAACATAGTTAACTGAAAAAATATATCTTTATTGAGATTTTCTTAATTTTAAAACAATTACCATGGTCCAATCCATCAACATTAATTTGGATATGATAAAAATAATCCCTTATGATCCTCTCATCTTAATTAATCATGGTAATAAAACTAATATGAGTAAAGCTGCAAAGGTAATTTGGGGTTAGTTTTTAATATTGGGCCAATGTATTTTGGGCAAAATTGAGTGGAAATACTCACAAAATAAATAGAGTTGAACACTAGTTAGGTTTTAACCCATATTTTGCCTTCAAATATTTAATAAAACGACTCTGCTTTGATGTTTGAAGGCAAAAAAAAAGTAAAATGTCAGAGCAGTCGTCTTCTTCAATGGGAAGACTAACAGGGGGTAGAGCTGGCCGTTCACTTTCTATGACTGTGTTGGGCCAGGGTGAGCCCGTTCACTGCCCTAGCTTCCATGTCAAGTGCTTTTGGGCGATGAAATTTGAGGTTAGGGCCACCCAGATTGGGTATACTTGTGGGTCAAACACTGCATCAAGCTCTCGCAGTCAGACAATGGCCGGATTGGTGTGGGAAGTCTCATTGCTCGAGATTTGTAGTTACAGGCACCGAGCACAGGGGTGTCCATTTTGGGAAAGCATAACTATCCCTAACCTTATAGGCTCATAGAGGCCAAGATTCTGCATGATGCGTACATTTGGATGTATGAGGGGTTCAGGGATGTTAATTTCATGATGCTACCTCCGGATGGCAGACTAGCCATCTCCAAGAACACACCGGTTAGCAGTTAATTCATATAGCCTAATCACGAGTTTCAGAAGTACTTCTGAGATGCCCTCAATGTAGGGAATCGCAGACTCTGACCGCCACCGCCCATGCCTCAGTCACCCTCTCAGGAGCAGCCTCATTCTCTAAACCTCACTCGGTAGGTCATGCACCTCGAGCAACAGACTGCTGAGTACGGAGAGCGTCTGACTAGCCTGGACAGGCACCACACTTCCATGCAGCAACAGATGCATCAGCGTTCTCAAGAGTATATGAGTGAGTGGGGGATAACTGAGCAGAAGTTTGATGTCATTGAGAACAACTTAGAATCTATCATTTCCATGATTCATTCATCCTAGATGGATGACGACCCATCCTTGGATCCGAAGTCTAGACGTTGACGCAGGCAGGATGAGAGGGCGAGGAGGCACGCTAGCCGCCATGGAGGAGGTAGCCCCTTGTGGTCTTACTTATGAGTACATCTATCTTTTTCCTACCTTATATTTTTTCTTTGATTGTATCTATGCATTGGGGATGATGCTTGATTTTAAGTGTGAGGGAGGGGTTATTAGATTTGTGCTTATGATTAGCATGATTGGTGTGATATTTCTTACTTTTGATGTAATTAGGAACTTATAGGAATTATTTCTATTGAAAAAAATAATAATGATAAGAAAAAGAAATTTGATCTCTCTAAGTTGAAAGCCCACTCGCGGACAACTAAGGTAAAATTGGGGGGGGCCAGATAGGTCGAAAACTCGAAAGGGAGATCTATGCAAAAGTGAGAGACCCAAATTGTGCGGAAACATGTGAGGTGTAAGGTAAGAATAAGAAGAATAAATGTGTGGCTAGGATGAAAACCCAAAAAAGGCTTCGAGGCAAAAATAGAGAAATTGAGAAAAATGGAAAATTTAAAGGCCCATTTTACCACTTTGGGAACTTTTTAGGTAGTTTCAATCTCTCTTTTTTAATCTTACTTTTGATGATGGGTACCTCACTTTTATGTAATATTTTTTGGGGGAATTTTGATGAGTAGAAATCCTTTATGTCCAAATATGGGGGATGGGTAGTCTTTCGTATTTAGAATTAAGAAATCCTCAATTGAAAGATGTCAAATGTGTTGAGGGGTAGAATTTTCAGTAATTACCTTGTCCCTTTATCATTTTTACTCAAGGACGTGTAAAGGTTTAAGTGAGAGGGATTTGATGTGCTCAATGTATATCCTATTTTTAGCACATTTGAAATCTAATTTTGTAATAGGTTAGAGGGTTATTTGGGAAAAAATGGACCTTTTATCAATTAGAAGGTTAGGATAATGTCACATATTTTTATATTCTAATTATTTTAATTATGAAGAGTTTTGAAGATCATTTTGAAGATAGTCCTTCGCGGATCGCAACATATATCGGGGTCCGCAAAGACAGCCTAGTTGCCCATCTATGTTCTTTTTCTTCTCCAAATTCTAGACTATAAATACATCTCTCCTCCCTTAATAACCCACAAATTCGTATCCATAAAACCCTAGCCTTGCATTTACTTGTAGCCATTTATCACTTGTTTACCGTGGATTTTAGCTCTTTTGTTATGAGTTTTAGTTTTCTAGGCTAAATATACTCTTGGGAGCAATTGGTAAGCATTTCTAGTATGAATTTGTGAGATTTGGTTTATCCTAGTTTGTGCTTTGATTATCAATTATGGTTTTTCCTTTGTTAAGTGATCAATGCATGATTTAGTCCAGGATGATCAACTAGTTGATGATTGTTTGCTGGGCTTTTGGTCAAACTTGGAAGACTTTGTTTTTTTCGATGTGATTATTATTGATTGGTGTTAGCTTATAATTATGGGTAACAACTAATTATAATTATCAATTGATGAAATTGCTTAGGTTTAGGATGAATTTGAACGAGTTTGCCTAGTTATCGATGTGGCTCACTAAGGTTCTGTTTGGCAGAGCTTATAAGTTGCTTTGCTTATAAACAAAGCACTTTTCATTGTTTGGAAAACTACTAAAACTTAGCTTATTTTGAAAGCAAGGGCTATTTTAGAGGAAAAACCAGAAGCTAGTCTCCCCCTATCTTCAGAATAAACCAGTTTTGCTTATAAGCACAGCTCTACCAAACACACCCTAATAACGTCTAGCCATTAGAGAATATAATTGTGCTATCTCTATGTTTCTCTCTTATAGGATATTGTGTTAGTTATATTGGGTCTCCGTATTTATTGCTACCCTCAGGACATTATATGATGTTGATCATCTAGAATGACCCGAGGTTAAGGGCCATTTTGTGGCGTTGATAGCCCATTCTAGCTATAACCAAGGAGAGGAGAGAAATTTCTTCACTCGAAAGGTGTTGACAAGTTCTCCACAATATGCGGTTGATACATGATAATAATATAATTAATTAATGATCAAAGGATAACTAGAAATGTAATCCAATTTCGCCCAAAACTTGTTATAATTGTATTTACATCTATTATGCTAGTTTTTTTTCATTTCCTTGATAAAAGTAGTCTTTGTGTTTTTCCAAACTTAAAAACCCCCCACTTTGTTATCACACACTTGAAGTGATATCTTTGTGTGCATTTAACTGTGTTCAACACTCGATAAAACCTCCATTTCCTCGTGGGCGACCCCGACTTGCCTCTAGCTACTTTATATTAGTTAGGCACAATTAGGGTCTATAAATACTATCTTTGAGAGGCACGGCGACACCATTCCACTCCATCCCACCAAAATTGACATGGTTTGGTTTTTGCAATAAACTATATCGATGTTTAACTATTAATATCTTTTTTATGCGTGTAAATTTTTTTGAAAAAAATAATAATTTCAAAATTTAAGTTACGATGAATTCAAAAATACATTACATGATAATATATAATATTAGAACAAAATGTTTGAAATTGGTTCAGTTTGACTTCAAAAGGTCAACAAGTTCCATAATTGCGGTAGTTACCTTATTGTGTATAGTTCGGTAGAGGTTGATAACTAGGAGTGTGACATTTCATTTGATTTGAACTAAAATTTAGTAGTTTGAATTGCTCTAATGCAGAGGCTACGTGAATTATCATTAAATTTGATTCCGAATAAGCTTCGTCATTGAGTATTTGAACGAAAATTGGAAATCGGTCGCTCGATTGGAGGAATGGAGGTCACATTGAAGTGGCTTTGAACGACAAAGATCAGAGAAGAATGACGAGAGAGATCGGAGAGGTTTAGTAAAGTCGATGTGCAATTACGTAGGATTAAGAAGAAGAACGGCGAATAAGAAATAATCCAGCTATTTTGGGTTATAACCGACCCACGAGTTTTTATAACCCAACCTTACCCACTTTAATTAATTTCCCTAATTTTTCAAACTGCAATTAGGTCCCTGACATGTTTATAACTTATGGACAGGTCACCTAAAGAAGTTCTCGCGTACAAGTATCAAATTTATTTTATCTATTTATCACGTATTTTTAAAATATGATAATATTTAATTGATATTAAAATTCTACGTACGAAAATATTTATAATTTCTATATATGAACATAATGCATGCTTTAATATTTTATACATCTATACACTTTTCCCTAATAATTGTTATGGTATTTATAAGGTTTATTGGTTTCTTCTTTTTGTTCACCCCTATCACTACTTCTTTGATGATTAGCTTTCTAAATGTACTTTATTATTTCTTTTCACCATTTTGATTAGATTTTATGTTTATAATATTTATTTAAACTAATATTCCATTTTGGTTATTTAGATACGGGAAGATATTATAAAAGGAAAGCTCCAAAGAAACTTCATATAGTAGCATGCCGGAAGAAGAGTCAAAAACTAAAAAATATTTAGAAAGAAAACCGATTATGAATCAAAATAAATGATCACTCGTATGAAACCAAATTAAGTAAAATACAATCGATTTATGATCCCAATTTACATATTTTCAATATACTTTTAACTGTTCCCCCACTAAATATATTTACTAGATCCACCACTGACTATATACACACACTTTATCTCCATTAAAAAGACAATATATGGGTGATGTTTCTTTAGTAGGTTGGTGAGTACACTTTATATCCATCAAATTCTCCTTGTATTCTACTCCATTTCCTTACTATTTGCAATTGGCATGAATTCCTCCACTGCCCATTCTATTGCATCTTGTTGAGTCGGGTTCAAGCTTACTTCGGTACTAGTGCTTGCTTGGCCTTGTAACTCTTCTATCATTTGACTGGTCGGTGTTTCTAGAATTTGCTTGGTTACTCTTTTGGGTCCAACCACTTTATTCCCCGTTGACACCCATGAGAATTTGGTGTGTTTGGCGAGTGTGAATTTCCTTGTGTTCCATACACATCTTTTCTTGGATATACTGGTGGTTTTGTGGAACTTGTGAGGTTAGCCTTAGAAAAGTAGGTGGGTCATGGATTATTTTTGTGTTATTGGGCTTGGTATAGAAAATTAGAAATTTCTCCAGATAGGGGTCCACCTCATGGTAGGATACTGGTGGAGCTTGTTCCATCTCGACAAACCTACTTTCTTTAATTAGTGGTTTGTGAGCAGGATTATTAATGACTGCCAAAGAGATCATCTTTGAGTGCTAGACCGAAGGTTGCAATACCAATACCTTGACAATGGTACTCAGTTTTGGATGCGTCCTCCCATCAGTGCTCTAAGATAGGGTTTTTTGAGATTTGTACTCCTCCAAGTGGTTGAATTCTATCTATGTGTTCCATTGGCATATTCATTGAAAAAATATGTGGGTTTACTTTCATGGATTCCAGTGGTGAGGTGTTAGTGTCTGCTCAGTGTCAGTTGTGGCAAAGATACATCTAGAGCCAAGGTCTTATGACCAATAATTACATCAATCTCTGGTACCCCTAGCCGACATATTAACTATATTGTTACTGATAGGTTAACTCTGAGTTATTTTTGGCTATGTACACCTTTTATAGAATAACCTCATACCTTTTATGGATTAACCAATTAACTATATCGGCAACTCTTGATTTTCAAAGTTCACCTGAAATTTTCTACATACACGACTTGCCATGATGTTAGTATCATTGACTAGAGCCCTAAAACTTAAGTACAAAGCAAGTTCTCTACCCCATTTCTCATACTTCCAAGAAAGAATAACTGACAAAATAATGTACGAACCTTGATTAATTAAAACTTAAACTAGTTTATAAATATGGGGGGTACATTTAATGGCCTTTGTTGAGGTTTAGGTTTCTATGTTATTCAAAGCATTAACACATACTTGCACCTTCAGCTAATGCCTTTCATTTGTTACACCTTTTCTAGCAGACCTTTGACATTGAAATATGAAAATTAGACTGCATAGTTAACGATTCTTGTTCATCTCTAGACATTCTTAGATTCCTTATCTGTACTTTCACATCAGACATGATTATTTGCCTTATTCTAGTATACTTTTTCCTATCATCTTTCCTAGCCAAAATAAGAACAATGTGTTATAGGTGAGTATCTATAATCAATTTTAACACTTGAGAAATGTTTTCCAGCTTTCTATCTAGACCTTGTCCCTCTTACATCATACATTAATTGTTCGAGGTCTCACACTCACCTGCCTTAACTGATAAATTTTCCACAGGACGTTGTTTGTTTCTTTAACCTACAATTGGACTCTACGACACTAGCATTACCCTATTGATAAGTTAAGGTAAAAGTATATTTCAGTTTCAAACGCATATTAGACATGCCTTGTTCTCTATTTTCATTACTTAATGTCAAAATTTCAGTTAACTTGGACAATCCCGATGCTAGTATATAACTAACCCATTGAATCATTAAAAAAATCTACAAATTTGGTCAATATAAAATTTATAATAGCCAAAGAAACAACTATATTACCATAATACTTGTTAAATTAGTACTTACGACCAATTTATATAGTTGAGGAGGAAGCTTTTGGAGTGGGCCTTTCCCTTTTAAATTATGAATTTTAGGGCTTTACATTTGAAAATGATTTTTGTGGCCACTGAACTATCACTTTCATTCACCTTTGTCTACTCATTTAGTTTTCGACCACTTTTGACCATATAACTTTCAGAAAGAAAAGCCAAATCCCTTCTGTTAGGTTCAATATTTAAATATTTAAATATTTAAATATTTGAGTTCTGTCGTTCCATCCGTAATTCATGACAAATCTAGGGGGAAAATAGTCTGTTCGATCGAGTAACTGGCAAAATCCAAAAACTTACAACCACCCCTCGAACATCTCTAAAAGCCCAAATACATCACCCATTTTCCACACTCTCAAACGCCCACCATAACATAGTCATATTATCAACACCCCTATCTGCGCACTGACCATTTTCATCACCAAAAATCTTGAAATGGATAACAATGGCATAAACTCAACCCTAGGAGGTGCCCTGAAAGCCTAACCCAACCCCACAACTTCAATCTCCTTCTCTCTTTCCTCCATCCTCCAAATTCCTCACCCATTTCCTCCCTCTATTCATCTAGATTTCCTCCATTTTCAGCCCCACAAGGGCCATAATCCTCACTCTCGCACCTCGCCCTATCAAAGCCCTCCCTGATCCATTACATTCTCCTCCAAGTCCCTCTATAACCCCCTCATCGTTGCTCCTCTCCATCTCGGTGAACCTTTCTCCACTACTGCACCTCCACCGTCTAGTTCTGTAACGACCCCCGCGCCACGACAATAAATGTGTCAAATATACCAACAGCCAGTCATTGTGGTGTTTTGCTGATATTTATGGGTTATGGGTTTTTGTGTGTGTTCATGGTGATTGTGTATTTTTATTTTTGTGTTTTGGAAGTGGATTTTTTGGATTGTGTATTCTATGTGTGAAATTATGTTATTGATTGGATTTGCTTTTAAATGCTTCATGTATTAAACTCTCTGATGCTTCAACTGTGGTGGGAGATTTTGTACAGTCTCAATGTACATAACGAATTGATAGATTGACCAGATAGAGGTGGCGGCAGTGGTGTGTATGGTGAGGAAATACGAAGAGAGATAGTGGTTTAGAGGCAACGACATTGGTGTTTCTTTAGGGGTGGCAGTAGTGATGCATATGGAAGAGGAAAGATGAAGATGGTTGGTCATTTGGAGGCGACGCCGATGGTTTTGCTTTGGAGGTGGCCGTAGTGGTGTGTAGGGTAGGAGAAAGATGAATAGGGCTGATGGTTTGGAGGCTATGGTGTTGGTGTTGCTTTAGAGATTGGGGTAGTGGTGTGTAGGGTAGGGGAAAGGCGAAGAGGGATGATGTTTTGGAGGTGGTCGGTGTTGGTGCTACTTTGGAGGTGGAAAAAATGGCATGTAGGGCAAGGGAAGGACGAAGAGGGATGGTATTTTAGAGGCGGTGATGTCAATGTTGTTTTGGGTGTGGTAGCCGTTGTATGTGGGGTAGGGAAAAGACTAAGAGGGCTGGTAATTTGGAAACGACGGCGTTGATGCTGCTCTGGAGATGGTGGCAGAGGAAACGACGAAGAAGGCTCATGGTTTGGAGGTAGCGCGTTGGTGCTGCTTTGGTGGCGACAGTGGTATATGGTAGGGGAAAAATGATAGGGCCTTGGATTTTTTCTTGTAGGTGGCACATGATGGAATGGAGGGGAGGTTTGATGAATTGACCAAACATAAGGGCATTGACTCGGCTTCTTTGAAAGTTGGGAGACCAAAAATGGTCAAAAAATATATTAGATGCCAAAGCTGAATGAATGTGAGAATTCAGTGGCCATGATTTCCCTTAAAATATATGAGTATTTTATTTACTTAACTATCACTCTCAGTATTTATGTTGGTAAGAGTCATACTCTCGTTCCAAATTAAATTACATAACTTTGATCATATATTTGAACTAATATAAGTAAAAATAATATCGCATGTGATAATATTGGATTTATCATTAAAAGTAATTTCTAAATACAAACGTTTTATGTGCCATTATTATACACATTTTAATATATGAATAATCATACATGCATTTTTAAGATTGTGAAAATAAATCCATGCAATCTAATCCTAAACAAAGGGAGTACATCTAACGTAAAGGGCCTAATGAGCTTTTAACTGTAGCGCGAAACCTGACTTCATTATCGACATTCCGAAACTTCTACCGTGAGCATTTCAGAACATTCTTTGCTAGGTCGTCAACATCAACAGCTTATTTGCCTGAAGTTTGTCATGAGGAGGTTGGAGGAGTTACTTAAAAATCATGAAGTAACTGATTAAAATGTTATTAAAAAAAATCTACTTGTATAAGAATCTGGCAAAATCTTGGAAAAGATGGTTTTTTCATAGGCTTATGGAAAGACAGGGTTTAATTAAAATAATGAAAGGTTAAAGGTATAAGTTGCAATACTAAAACCTGATTCATGCAACCCAAAAATTTTATCTTTATTTCTTCTAATTTACATTTTAAATCTTGATGTTTCAATGACTTATAAAAATACCGTCTTTCAAGAGATGGATTCGAAGAATCTTACTCTAATTTTTATAAATTAAGAAAGAGATATGAATACTTTCATGGCTATCTTTCCCACAAACTTAAATTACAATGTAAACAAAATAATCACGTCGAAATAAAATACAGTGAGTATAAAAATCACACAAGGGTGATAATTATGTTCAAA
Organism: Rubia yunnanensis; assembly: GCA_037428765.1. Classification (NCBI taxonomy): domain Eukaryota; kingdom Viridiplantae; phylum Streptophyta; class Magnoliopsida; order Gentianales; family Rubiaceae; genus Rubia; species Rubia yunnanensis. Next base: position 29,312,245 of record CM075070.1, read on the forward strand.
ATAAATAAATGCACAAGTGAAGATACTCCTTTAATTACTATGATACAATTAAAAATATATAATAAGGATTCTTTGCCTTCTGGTATCAAGCAAGGGTATTTCCATTATTTTATCACTTTCCCTGCTTTCCAAACGACGCCATTTAAGGATTTCTTTCTCCTTTACACCTCACCTCACCCCCATTTCGTCTTCTTCCTCCTTTACTCGCTCCCAGAATGCCACCACCAGTGGCCTCGCCCCTACCCCACAACCCATCGTCAACGTCTCTTGCTCCTTAAAACACTAGAACAAACCGCGGACTATGCCTTATTCGACTGCTTGAACGACGTCGTGTGGAAAACTGCAGGCTATGTCGTTGGATTAAAGCCTAATCCTGAATACCATAGCCTGCGATCACACCGAAATCCGTACAGGTCACTTCTAATTCTACCCCATCATTAGCATTGTATCAATGTAAATCCCATTTTCAGTGTTTAGGTTTTGTTATTTGGCCTGGAAAGTGTATGCAAGGTTTTGGTTGTCAATCTAAATTTTTGTTTAGAATGAAAAACATGCATATTTTTCTGTTTAGTGGAATGTTGGAACTTGACACAAAAGTCTTATTTTTCTAGATCTTAGATACTTGTTCGAACTTGAGATAGAGCTTGGAAGTTCTCCTTCGTGTTTATAAGGGTGTGGTTTTAGGTTTTTAAGGGTGTGGTTTTAGGTTATGCTTCTTCGTTGTTGTCGCAATATTTGTTAATTATCTCAGATCAGCGTGCGCCCCAGTATTCCGTTCAAGCTGATTTCTTCAGTAGTCTCTTGTCCATGCAACTGAAATCTGCAATTGAAGGGAAATTCAAGGGGCTTTGGATTTATCAGCTATGACTCTTTTGAAGCATAAGATGCAACTATTGAGGTGTGCTCTTCAATCTTCGTTGGATACTATACCCTTTATTGTGACTCTCAAAGTGAAGAACGAATATAGATGGTGAATATCTTGGATTACATATTTATGCTTATAGGGGAAGAAAATCGTTGACAGTATCATTCATATGAATAGTTCATCAATATTTTAAGACGTATTAAAAAACTAGTAGGTTGCAAGCACATGTGTAGACGATAATAATGCATTTTCTTTAAAGTCTTGAGATTTTAGTACTCCACTATTGGAGGAGGCTTCTTGAGCTATGGTCACTGAGATATATTAATATACTCTTCAGCCTCTCCTACGTTTGATAATTTATTTTATACATGCTATGTATAGTCAATATTTATGTAACCATCAAACCACAACATATTACAAGAAAGACACAAAAGGCGAGCGTCATTGTACATCTGCAGGTAGTTTGTTAATCCCTTTATCCCTCCCTGCAATTAGTTTTCATGTGTGAGAGAAGTCATTGTAAGACATATATGTTAAGCATTATAATTATGTTAAAAAATGTTAGAATTTGACGTTCTTACTGAAAGAATAATTTTTCGTGAGGAATTTTATTATTCATGACTGAGTATATAGAGAGTACAATAGAGGTGAAATAAAGAAATAACTCTAATCATAATAAAACATAATCTAATCAGGAATCTGATTTATTCTAACACCCCCCTCAAGCGAAGCGTCGGATGCTCGTCGACGCACAGCTTGAACTTGAAGAGCTCGAGCAGCGGATGAGAGAGCTCCTTAGTGAAGATGTCCGCAATCTGAAGAGAAGTCGGAACATGAGCAACGCGCAGCTTTCCAGATGTCACCAACTCACGAACAAAATGGTAGTCAATGTCGATGTGCTTTTCTCATTTGTGTGCCACTGGATTCTGAGCCAAAAAGATAGCACTGCTATTGTCGTATAACAGCAGCGGAGAACCAGAAAGCGGAACCCAAAGATCACGAAGAAAATGAGTGAGCCATACCACTTCTGAAGCAGTGTTAGCGAGAGCATGGTATTCAGAATCAGTGCTAGAGTGAGAAACAATAAGATATTTCTTAGCACTCCAAGTGACCAGATTCCCACCAGGATAAACCGCATAACCATAAGTAGACCGACAAGTCTCTAAACATCGGGCCCAGTCAGCATCAGAGTACCCTAACACTTCAGGAATACTAGCAGAATGAAAGCTAAGACCAAAATGAAGAGTGTCATGAACATACCAAAAAATCCGTGTCACCGCAGCGAAATGGTCATCTCTGGGATCCTGAAGATACTGACTCACCGTGTTGACCGAGAAAGCCAAATCCGGGCGAGAGATAGTGAGATACTGGAGAGCACCAACAAGAGAAAGATAAAGTGTAGGATCCCAGAACGGAGGACTGGTAGAGCTGTGAAGCTGAGAACCAGCGACAAATGGGGTAGAAACAGGTGTCGCGATAGACATACCGGCCCGATTCAAAATATCACGAGCATACTTTGCTTGGCCAAGCAGTAACCCGGATGAGGTTGGCGAAACTTCAAGACCAAGAAAGTAATGATGAGCACCAAGATCCTTGATCGCAAACTCTCTATGTCTCTGATCGATAAACCGGTGAAGAAGAGTCGAGTCATTTCCTGTAAGAATGATATCGTCCACATACACAAGTAGGTACACTAACGACGAACCTCTCGAGATGACAAATAAAGAAGTATCAGCTGAGTTGCATCGAAAACCAAGCTATGTCAGATAATTGCTAAACGCTGGAACTAAGCCAGGGGAGCCTGCTTAAGACTATAAATGGCCTTTCGCAAGCGAAAAACATAGTCTGGATGAGCAGAATCTTGATAACCAACGGGCTGCTTCATGTAGACCAGAACATCAAGAACTCCATTAAGGAAAGCGTTCTTGACATCCAACTGATGAAGTGGTCAGGAGCGTATGGTGGCTAAAGCGAGGACCTTCTTAACAGTTGAGGCTTTGACCACAGGATTGAAAGTGTGGTCAAAATCAAAACCTAGAATCTGCGAGAAACCCTGCGCCACAAGTCTAGCTTTGTGATGCTTAATAGTGCCATCTGGTCGATACTTGAGCCTATAGACCCATTTAGAGCCAACAATGTTGACATCTGAAGGTCGAGGCACCAAGTCCCAAGTGTGCTGACCACGAAGAGCGCCCATCTCATCATCCATGGTTGAAACCCAGGCTGGATCCTGAAGGGCAGAGAACTGCGAGCGAGGCGTAAACTGTACTGTGAGCGCGTGTATAACACGCACTGGAAGGTGGTATGTGCCTAGCTGAAGGCGCGTGTTATCACACACTATGTGGCAGTGTGAGTCTGGGCTGACGATGGATTGACCGCTGCGTACTTTGCTCAAGCGATGCCAGAGAATGCCGATAGGACGTGGCAAGGCAGCAACTATTGCCAGTGCTACTGGAGAAAATACCGTGGGAGAGACGCCGAACGAACTCAACTTGAGGGGATGATGCCGTGAAATCATAGAAGATAACCTTGGGTGCCGAAAGCTGCTGGAAGACACCAGAGAATTGGAGACAGAGAACCACTGCAGGAAGACCGCTGCTACTAGAGAAAATACCGCAGGACAAAGTTTTGTTTCAGGCCAGTTCGGATGGTTCCAACCGTCATCATTTGTCGAATCAGTGGATCATTTATTTTGGTGCTACATATCACTGCATGTACTAGTAATCTTGATAAGGTACAACACTATTGTGGTTCTGATAATATTCTTGTTGGCAATGGTGAATCATTATCTATTTCTCACATCGGTCAGTGTCATTTTTCTAGTTTCTCTTTTAATGATGTCCTTGTGGTCCCTAAGATTACTAGAAGTTTATTGTCCATTAGTTAGCTTAATCGTGATCTACTTGTCTGTGTTATATTTGATGCTAACACATTTTCCATTAAGCACAACCATATAGGGAAGATAATTGGTAAAGGCCGTCATAGTTCAGGTCTTTATTTTCTTAAGACTAGTGATTCCAGCTTTTTAGGAAAATTACACTCTGGAAAGCTTCAGGCTTCTTTTTAGCAGTGGCACTCTCGCCTCGATCATGTGTCTCATGATACCATTCAGTTGTTAAGTCGACGGGGCCATATTACTATCACTTCTGCTATACTGGCATTTGTTAGTTGCTCTCCTTATCAGATGGCCAAGAGTAGCCGTTTACCTTTTTCCATTAATGACAACCGTGCTACTGGTTTGTTGGATAAGGTGCATTGTAATTTGTGGGAACCAACCTCTATTTTATCGGCAGGTGGTTTTTCTTATTATGCCATTTTCATCGATGATTTTTTGCGATTCACGTGGTTTCTCTCGATAAGGTATAAGTCAGACTTCTATGACACATTTATCCAGTTTCAGAAATTTGTTGAGACCCGATTTTCTGGTAGGGTTAAAAATTTCCAGACCGATGGTGGCACAGATTTACTAATCGCCAACTTCAGGCTCACTTCATATCATGTGGCATTCATCATCAGATGTCATCGCCCTATACACCTGCTCAGAATGTCCGAGCTGAGCGGAAACATTGTCACATCACTGGTCTTGCCATTTTCTTTCACTCTTCTGTGCTGCATTGTTATTGGGTGGAAGCTTTCTCCTCCGCGGTTCACATTATTAACCGTCTACCTAGTTCAGTTCTTGGTGACAAATCACCCTTTGAGGTTATTTTTGGGCATGTGCCTGACTATACTCTCTTTCACCCATTTGGCTGTCGTGCATGTCCATGTCTGCGTGCCACTGCTACTGATAAGTTTTCACCACGATCCATTCCGTGTATTTTTATTGGCTACAGCCCTCGTCACAAGGGCTTCCAGTGTCTCGACCCGACTTCTGGGCACATCTATGTCTCTCACCATGTTCGTTTTGATGAAACTTTATTCCCTTATGTCTCATCTTTCACGGACTGTCGTTCTATTTTCGATCTTGAGATTTCGTCATTTTTATGGAGTTGTTACTTCATCGATTGGGACCACCACGCCTGTGCCAGTTCCAGCCGCCCCTCCTTCACCACTATGCTCCATCTGGACGGCCGACCTGGACCCGGCTCCTCAACTGCAGGTCATCACACCTCAGCCGCCGCCCACCACACCTCAGCCGTCGGCCCCTACGCCTCAGCCAGTCTCGGTCATCCTTTCTCCGATGTCTTCCGAAGGCCAACCTCCGGTCAGCTCTGCTCAGTCTTCTTCGGCGTCGTCAGCTGGTTCGATTCCTCCAGCTTTGCTGCCACAACCTCGTACCCATCGGATGGCTACTCGGTCTTCTACTGGGGCCATTCAGCGCCGGGATTATTCGGATATTATTACTCACAGTCTCACTGCTGCACTCCTTTCTCAGACAGAGCCCACTGACTATCACTTTGATACCATGAAAGAATAATTTTCCGTGTGGAATTGTATTATTTATAACTGAATATATAGAGAGTACAATAGATGTGAAATAAGGAAAGAACTCTAATTATAATAAAACACAATCTAATCAGAAATCTGATTTATTCTAACACTTATGCAAGTAAAATTTGTAGTTTCGGTCAATTTTTTTTTATTAAACTGTGCCTCAAAATTTTTTCTTTCTGATTGAATTAATATGTTTCCGGATATGGCATATTTCATATGAGCAACCATGATTGGTGTATGCTTTCTGTGTGATTGCATATATTGATCAAAGTTCGGCACTAATGATTAGTTGATGTAATGCAGAGAGTTTTTTTAGCTGCTAGCAATCAGAATGTGGGGAAAACTGCTAGCAATCCATTCGGTTATGAGAGTGTAATTTTAATAGAGTTTGTACTTTTGTTGTTTAAAAGAGAGCAATTAGCTGATGATCGATCTCCACACAGTCATATATGTACATTTGCTTATACTGTAATGAGTTAATCAGCTGGAAAACTGGTAGTAGTTTACGATGTGAATGTTTTTGCTCCTTTGTCTGAATTCTTAGTGCAAGTATATGGATGTTGTTGGTACTCCTATATCGTCTTAGTTATCATATAATAATGAAAGTGTTGGTACCTTGTCCTCGTGTGTATGTGTCTCATATTCTTGAAACTGAATAGATTGTCCTTACACAAAAGTTTATCTTCAATGAGTCGTTTTGGACAAAGTTTCATTGCTTATTTCCTTGATTAAATAAAAAAAAATTATCATTGTTACATACAATGGGGTTACAAACTACAAAGTGTCTGCTTTTTAGGGCTTTGTGACTTTCAGATATGTCTTCTTCCTGGACGTCCTCTATCCATGATTTCCTCATATGGCTCATGGCAACATTGATCGTACTGTGTAGTGATCGTTTTTAGTACTCCATCTGTTCCAGCTGAATTTGCACCCTTGTCATTATCACGTTATTCAAGAAATATGTTTGACCGTTAATATGTTTACCTAAGTATAATAATGGCAAACAAAAAGTTGATATTAATAAACTATTTGTTATGACGAATTGAACAATATCATATACGATAAAATTACTGTTCATATAACTATTTATATATGTGGTCAAATTTTGATAGAGAATAGTGTCAAAAAAAAGTAAAAATGCAAATTCAGCTGGGACAAAGAGAATATATTTATTGTTCTTGAAAGGTAACGAAGATAACTATTTTTATTTTTATTCATTATTTAATAAATTCTTGCTATACTGACCATTTCACTTAATAATTCATTTTTTAAAATTTAAATGTAGGCAAAGTTTTTGGAAAGACGGTATTTTCCATACCCTTATGAAAAAATGAGGTTTAACTAAAATAAAAAAAGGTAAAAGGTCTAAGTTGCAATAATAAAAAATTATTATACAACATGTAGTAGTAATAAAGTTTATAACCCAATTCATGCAACCCAAAAATTGTATCTTCATTTCTTCTAATTTACACTTTAAACATTGGTCCTTCCATGACTTATGGAAAGACCGTATTTCTAGAGACGAACTCTTAAATGTAATACGTGTATATTAGAGTTAAGTGTTCATATGACCCTATGTATTGGTCAAAGTGTCAATATGACCCTGTAAAATTTGAACGTGCGATTATAAACCTATTATTTGCTTGAAAGTGCTAATCTAACCCTGAGATCCTGAATTTGGCTGAAATTCTGCGAATTAACAATTGTACCGTTGCTTTAAAAAATTCAAAATTCAAAAAATAGAAAAAAAGACTATATTACCATTAAACCTACTGTGTTTCCCCCAGTGAATACTAAACTGTCTTTCCCCCAGTGAATACTAAACTGTCCGCCACCTCACTCCTTGAGCACATTTTGTCGCCGTCTCACTGGTGTTCATACTCATTAACCCATTTCCTAAGCTATTTTTCCTAAGTGAATAATTATGGTGAACCATTTAGAAAGTGAACCAGTGGCCCATTTCCTCACTGCTCATTTCCTAAGCTTCCTCACTGCTGTTCATTCTCATTGAACTGTTCATTCTCGCTGAACAATACATCCAAATTCATCCACCGAATCCCAACCCTTCATCGACGATGCCGCCACCGACGTGTCCAGACTTCTTTCCTTGGATCCACGACGACCTAAGGCTATGGCCGTGGCGGGAGACTGCGATGACTTTTCGGTCGTTGAACGGGCGGCGTACGGAGGCCCTGATGCCCCTCATCCAGATCAGGAAATTCCTTGATTTTTGTTTGTGTTTTTCCGATAGCTATGGAATTCCTTGATTTTCGTTTCTATTTTCGCTCCAGATTGGGTCTCCGGCAGCGGCGTTTCTTCGCGATGGGGCTTAGGTTGGGCTCGGCCGCCGCTGCTGGTTGCCCAGCAAGGATGATTGCTGTGTCGCGACGAGATCAACCAATTTGCCATTGACCCATTTGTGATAGGATTTCCAGGTAAAGTTTGAATCATCGAATTTGTAATCGGCGGAGCAGCTACGGAGTAGCAGTGGTGGTGTTGGGGAGAGAAAAAGAAATAGGATTATTCTTGTTTTTACATTTTTAGTTTTAATGTCGGGTTATTTTATTCATTTTAGTTACTCTCATTGGAGTCAGTCTCCTATGAGGCCGTCTCATGGTGAGACTAGGGACTAGACGTAAAATAAGAGAAGGGCAAACTAAATTTGAGGGTCAAATTACAAATAATTATTTTTCGGCGCCAGAATGAAAATCATAAAAAAGGCAGAGGACCAAACAACAATTATACAAACATTACACAGAGAACGCGTCTTCCTTCATCCGCATCGATTGCTCCACCGTGCTGCTTGTTGCTCCGTCGTCCCTCCTCGCTTGCTCCGTCGTTGCCTCGCCTTATCCACCGTTACCTCGCCTTCTCCGGCGTAGATCCGGTGTTGTTGCCAGACGATTTGAGTACAGAATTGAGAGAAAATTGGGGGGATCGAAGAAGGCTCAATTGCTCAGAAATCGATGGCGCAGAGCTGGTCGATGGTGCAGACGACGCAGAACACCGGACGGTGGAGAGCTTAAGAGTTTGAGAGCTTCAGAGTACCCGTTGATTCCTCCTATTTGAGGTTCAGATTGATTCCTCCGATTTGAATGTAACCGTCCCGTCGAAGTCTCCTTTTGGTGAACATTTCCGGGAGTCAACTCTAGCGCCGGCGTGGAAAAAGGCTTTCATTCTTCTTAAACTCGATTCCCTTGAAAACTTGGGTTGAGGACTTTGTTGTTGCCATTGTTGTTATTGTTACTTGTAGTGATACTCCCATTATTGTTGCTAGTTGTTGCATTCACATTGGGAATACTACTATTATTTGGTGCACTCCCATTTGAATTCCCAATAAAAAAGAAGTAATGGCTGCAGCCAATGCTGTTGTGAAATTGGGAGCAGTGAAGGCATTCACAGTATCAGCCAAAGGATTAATACTACTGCTACTCTGCTGGCCTTGATGCAATGGTGGCAGTTAGGACTTTTGGTGAGTTTGATCAGAATCTTAAGACATTTGGAGCCCCAAAAACTTCGACCGGTTATACAAAGCCTACAATGGTTACTTAACAGAACCAAAACAAAACGACTGACTTGTGAAGAACAGAATATCATATCGAATTCCAGTTTTGATAATGGCCTCAATAATTGGTCAGATAATGGTTGCAATATTAGCTGCACGACTCAATGGCAAATGGAAAAGTTGTTCCACAATTTGGAAAGTTACAAAGAGGATGATTATTTGTAAAACATCATGTTAGTGATGGTTGAATTTTTTTGTGTGATGTTGCACTGTAATGCTGTGATGGTTCAATTTTTTTGTATGATGTTACACTGTAATACTGCGATGGTTCAATTTTTTGTGTGTGATGTTTTACAAAAATATCGATGAAGATGTTGATTTAAACAAGATAATCATATGTTCCATTGCACTTATACATTCCACTGTTATTGCATTTCAAATAACTTGTTAAACATCATTCATTACAAAAGGATTCAAATGCACTAAAACATCGCTAAAAAAATCCAAATAAAGCTAAAACATCAAACAATCCATTGTCTCATCTCTAACAAATAAACCAATATTTTTAAAACATCATTCTCAAACAATGCATCCCAACCAATTAAATTCTATTTTCCCCTCAACTTATTTCCCTTTGTTACTCGTTTATTCACAGGCTTGCCTTCTCTCCCGCTTATTTTGAAGAGGGTGACTCTTTTATTCCACCAACGCCAATATCAAGGGTTGGCTCCAAGCCTCTGTTCAAGGGAACATCTTCATGAACATGATTCCTCATAAAAAAAATTTATTATCTCATCAATGGCATCGTAGAGCTCTAGCTTGAAAAAATATTTCTATGAAATAAATAGAGAACATCACATACAGTAATTAAAACATCAATATCTAAAACTAAAACATCACAATAGCACACATAACATCACTAACAACTACATTGAGAAACATCAAATACAGTATTTAAAACATTAATATCAAAATTTTAAAACATTAATCAGTACACACTAAAATATCAAAAGTACGAAACTGAACATCAGTTGCGTACTAAAATATGAAAACACCACAAACATCAAACACTGAAATTATAACATTACACCAACACACTGAATAGTACTTAGAGCTTAAATGTGAAACATCACATAGAAAACCAGAAATATCAACAACAGTATGTAAAACATCACATCTGAAAAATAACAAAAATTACAGATCTTACTTTCTTCTCGATTGCAACAACAGTGGACAAGCATTCTTAGACATCTAAGAAACAACAACAGCAGCACAAAAAATTGCACAAATTGTAACAAAACCCTAAGATATCACTCACAATCAAAACAGAACATTAATTGCACACTTAAGCATGAAACACCTCAAGCATCAAGCGCTGAAATTAAAACATCACACCAACACTAATAACAATACTTAAAGCCTAAAACCTGAAACATCACACTGAAAATGAGAAATATCATTACCTGCACCGGAAGCATCATTGCTGAAAATAAAGACAAATCCTTCTTCCTTCTCGATTGCAGCAGTAGTGATGTAAATCTTCTTAGACATCTAACAAACAGTTGCATCAACACGAATATTAGCACAAATCAAAACAAAACCCTAAGATATCACACATACTATCAAAACAACAAAACTGAACATCAAATGCACACTTAAAACACTACAAGCATTAAATACTGAAATTAAATCATCACACAAACACAAATAATAGTACTTGAAATCTAAACATGAAACATCACACAGAAAACCTGAAACATCAACAATAATATTTAAAACATCACATCTGCAAAATAACAAAATTTACAGATCATCTTTCCTTTTCAATTGCAGCAACAGTGGCAAAAGCATTCTTAGACATCCAACAAAAAAATTAACACAAATCATAACAAAACCCTAAGATATCACACACAATCAAAATAGAACATCAATTGCACACTTGAGCATGAAAACACCACAAGTATTAAGCGCTATTAAAACATCACAACAACATCGATAACAATACTTAAAACCTGAAACATCACACTAAAAACGAGAAACATCATTAGTCGTACCTGAAACATCGCAGCCGAAAATTCAGAAAACTTTCAAATCATTCTTCATTCTCAATTGTACCAACAGTGATGCAAATCTCTTTAGAAATCTAACAAACAGCAGCAGCAACACAAATATTAGCACAAATCCGTAAGAACCACTCGCAAAACACAAAAAATAGAGAAATCCCCAAATATTAACATAGTAACAACATAAACCCCAGAAAATCATATGAACAAAAAAAAGCAAAAAAAAAAAACAAAATATGCGTAAAAACTCTGAGCAAAAACATTACCTTCGAAGATAAACACAAAACAAAGCACTATTGTGTTCGTCCGCCGGAAAATTTGCCGGAAAAATCACCGAAAAAATTACCGAAAAACTCCAAAACTTGCGACAAATCACTGCACACAAGAAAGAGGTTAGGTTAATATTTGTACATAGACTTAAATATAAAATAGTGAAATTTCACATCCAGCCCCTAGATTTTTATAGCTTCAATTAGAAACCCCATTTGCAATTAAATCCATGGTCTCACCATGAGACGGTCTTATACAAGACTTTGTCTATTACTACATGCTGTATAATAACTTTTTAATATTGCAACTTAGACATTTTACCTTTTATTATTCTAATTAAACCCAATCTTTTCATAAGCCTATGAAAAGGCCATCTTTCCCAAAATATTGCCATGATTTAAACAACAATTCAGCAAAATTATTAAATATATTTTCGAATCGAAATTAACAAAATTTTGACTTCCAAAGAGTGAGCAAAAAGGATTTTATTCCTTCCCTACAATTTTACCCAAACAGGAAAACAAAAAGGCAGCCATGAGGGGCTCGGCTGGAAACATCTAGGTCTAAAACCCTCCTTTCTCTCTCAGCTTATAAACTCGTCTTTCATGGACTCTGTGGGCAGAGTCTGTCTGCCAGTTCGCACTTTCCCAACAACTTAACGCACACCCACACACAGATACACAGTAACCATAGTTATCTTCTCACCACCTCCATTGCCAATACTCTGTAGCATAAGGATCCTCACTTTACCTTCCTTATTCTTATTATGCCCACCATGGAACCTGCGAGTGACAACGTTTCTCGAGCTGAGCAACTCAAGGCCCTCGCCAATGAAGCTTTCAAAGGTACCCCTCTTGCCCCTTCTGAATTTTGCCCATATGGGTTTTTTGCGCTTTCGTTTGGTGAAGTTCAAAGCTTTGATTGGGATTTTATGATTGTTTGTTCGCATGATGAAGCCCACAAATTTCATCAATCGGTTGATCTTTACTCGCAAGCCATCGGCTTGAACGGTGGGAATGCGGTATACTGGGCCAACCGTGCTTTCGCCCACACCAAATTGGAGGAGTATGGGAGTGCCATACTGGATGCTACCAAGACCATTGAAATTGATCCTAAGTACTCTAAGGTATGCGGATTTTGTTTCTCTGAATTTTAACAACTTGCTCTTTCTAATTTTTGATTGATGATTTCTACAAAGTAATAAACTTGCTGTTTTTATTTTGGCAGGGGTACTACAGGCGCGGTGCAGCGTATTTGGCTATGGGGAAGTTTAAGGAAGCGCTCAAGGATTTTCAGCAGGTGGGTTTTCGCTTTCTTTTTGATTGTGTGCTTTAGCTATGTGTTGCATCTCCCTTTTGAAGCTTTTTAAAGATGGGATTTTTACTGTTCACCTGTCTTCCCAATGGGCCATTTATGCGCCTGAATAAAGTACTCTCTGTTTATAAGTACTTTTGCCCAGAGAAGGCTGCGAGAATAAATATTTAAAGGGTCAGTTGTGATTATCGCTGCAAGGTCTCATAGCTGTAAATAAGCAAATGAAAAATATTTGTTATCTTTCTCGATATGGGTTGAGGGAAAAATCTGTCATAAAAGTAAGATAAATTTCAGTAGTATAGGGAAATAGGGGCTATCCAGTCTTGGTGAGAGTTTGTAGCCACACTAATCTGAGCGGAGCATGCAAATGCAACTCCACATTTAGTTACTGACATTCTTTCCAATTCATATTTCATGCAGCACGTGCTTGCAATTGATTAATGGATCTTGTTTTCTTTCCTTGCAATGCCTTGATTTCTATGGTATATAATAATGATTCCTGTTATGATTTGCTAAAGGGCCTTGCATTTTTCATGCATAATATGAATTCTAGGTCAAGAAACTATGTCCCAATGACCCTGATGCTGCCAAGAAATTGAAAGAATGTGAGAAAGCTGTGATGAAACTAAAATTTGAGGAAGCTATCGCAGCACCTGAATCCAAGAAGCATTCTGTTGCTGATTCTATCGATTATCATACCATAGGTTTGACTACTATGCTGAAATTACCTCTAGTTTATTAGTGTCATAGATCTCCTGCCGTCTTCTGTACAAGTTAAATTTGATATTTAAAAAAGTTCCTGATTGATGGGCTCTACTAGATTTGTGCGATTGGCACTTGCATATATTATATTCCTGGTTGAGGTAGGGTTTCCCTTGCAGCAATAAGTGAAGCTTGTCTACTCAAGCATGCCTTTGCATGTTTATAATAGGACATACCTTTGTTGCTTTCCATATAAGATTTTGCTACCGTGCTCTTTGTTTTGACATCTGGTACATATCTCACTAGTTGTTCATGGAATTGGATTCTTATAATTTGCTTTATGATGTGAATCTTCTGTGTAGAACACATGACCTGCCATTAATTTGTATCGTAAATGTGATTTCAGTTTTCCTTGTTGCTTAAGTTTTTCCCATCATGTAGTCTTAACCTGAAAGATGAGTGCTGAGATTTATAATGTTTGCCCTCTAGTTTGGACAAAAAACATATTTTGATAAACATACAGTCATTGTTGTTTGACATCCAACAATGGCAAGTAGGATTGTTGCATTCGTGAGACCTGAATTGGGTGAGGAAGAAGATCATGTATAAGCCAAGTGGCTCTAGTTCCTATTTCTGTTTCAGATCTTCCTAAATATCCCAATAGGGTGTTATAGATTGCTTCTTGTAGTCCTGTTGCTTTGATGATCCACTTTTACAATGTGTGTTGCTTAAACTCAGTTGGTGCACTCAAGAGTTAGCTTGAGATAGTCACATGGACAATTTAGGCAAGAAAGAGGGGCATTTATAGTTCTGGATGAAATTAGGGATCCTTTCCCTTTTGAATATTAGGATTTTGTTCATCGAAGGATTCTTTTGGTTATTTTGTTTCGTATTAAGAATTAATAATTGTGTTTAGGAACATTGACGCTTAAGTTAAGGCTATTAGTGCTTTGTGTAACTATGAAGATAATTCTTCCTTAGCAGCTATCACTATTTTCTCAAGATAGTTTGTATGGCTTAGAAATGCCCATGTGTCTATTATCAAATATAGAGTTGACTGGCTGTAACTCCGCAAGTAATTAAGGATCCCACTCAGTAGAGAAATGATATCTATATGCCATTCTTCTGTATCACTTTCCTTCCAGTTACTGTTTTCATAATTCCAGCAAGTCCTAGAATTCTTCAATTTTTTGTGGTAACAAAATTTCTGAATTGGTTTTTTGGGTGCTGGCTCCTGTCCTTGTGGAAATTGTCAGTGAGATTGTTCTTATATATTTGTTAATTTACCATATTGCATTTAGAATAAGATCCTAGAGAATTGCATTTCTTGGAGATTGTCTAGAATAATAATGAATAATCTCAGATCTGATACTAACAATAAAATTGGGATTGAAAATATTTGATGCATAGTGAAGGATATTGACCCAACCATAGCTTGAGAAAACACTCAAAAAAATAAAAATAAAAATGCAAAGGCTTGTTAGACTTGAATGTGATCTATTATCCACCCAGGGCCAAAAAAATCCTAGCTCAAACAACAAAGTCAATTATTTACTGAACTTGTGTTAAAATCATCAGAAGATATCAGAAGTCCAGTATCACTCCAACAACAAAGTGAACAAAATCATCACATGATATCAAATGTGAAAACGTGATGTTGGAAGTTCAGTATATCACTCCAACAAAGGCAATAATTTACTGAACTTTTGATAAAATCATCTCATGATATCAGATGTGAAAACATGATATCAGTAGTACAATTTTTATGTGATATGGTATCATGTTCCACTCACACTATTCTCAGTTTGCAAGAAAACTTATTTGTTTTCTTGTCAAAGATATGGTTTTAACATTGCACAGACAAAATCATTTGAACCCATGATTTTCTTGTTTAACTTAAAGAGTCTTATTAATAGCTGATACCTTCAATATTTACTCCTAGGCTCGAGGCATGATTGGGATAATTCTAGGCGAAGACACTTTTGGGCTGGTAAATTGTGAAGTTGGGCTTCAAGAGTGTTTGATACTTGCATAAGAATATTGAT
Source organism: Rubia yunnanensis (assembly GCA_037428765.1). NCBI lineage: Eukaryota > Viridiplantae > Streptophyta > Magnoliopsida > Gentianales > Rubiaceae > Rubia > Rubia yunnanensis. Next base: position 29,327,443 of record CM075070.1, read on the forward strand.
CCAACCAAAACTCAAGACAAAACACAAAAGTATGAGTGGAAATGCGATACTACCTAACTATCTAAACATTGGAGTTCTTTGTGGTTCCAAATCTTTCCCCCAGATGATAGATGATCATCTTTCTGTTTGTCTTTATCACTTTCTTAGTTTGTCATCTTTGTGAATCTTCGGTAAGAATTTTCCTTCATTCAATGACCTTAGTAAATTTGAATGAAAGGCTTTGAGTAACATTGATCAGGAAATGACTCAAACTTGGAATAACAATGACAATAATTTTTGGGCCTAGGAGGATAAGAGGTCAACTTCCAATCCAAAAGCCTTTCTATTTCCTATTTGTGTGTTATCTTGACTTTTGGTGGGTGGGTTGGTCTAATTCAGCACATATCAACTTTTTTAAGCCCATCTTTATAGTTTATTGGCCCAATAGTGTCTTAGTCAAGAGTTATCCAAAACATGCCCAAAGCCCAGGCGTGAATGTTGATGATTCAACTATTAGTAAGATTTTTTAAGTTAAACAAGTCAATCTCGGGCACAAATGATTTTCCCTATACAAACTATTTGCCCATTACCTCCTATGCAATTCATGAATCTGGACTTTGATTCACCCCATCCCAGCCTTTCAGATCTGAGCGTAGCTAGAAAGCTTTAACCCCAAAATTGAATGGATTCCTACGAAAAGAAAATCATCCCTTCAAAATGCTGATTATCTTTTTAGTCCAGTATATTGTCTACAGTTCTAGGTTTTGATCCATTTAATTTTTCACCTATTTTATCGTTATAGGAACTGGCACAGACTCGTCATTTTTCCCTCCCAAGATAAATCCTGTAGCAGTGGCAATAGTTCTATTGGCAGTTCTGGTGGTATATATGCAAAGTACTAAAGCACCTGTAGTGGTTACAGCTTCAGCTATGACTGCAATTTTGATGGTGTTGGGGATTTGGTGGCTTCTCAACAATGGCTATATCTTTTCCAAGAAAGAAAGACTTGACCTAGGTTTGAACCTTTTAAACGACTTAGCAATTAGGAAGATTATCAATCATGTCAATTTATTAGAGTCAGTTTTAGTTTCATAAATACACCAGCATTAATTGATCTAATAGTTCTTTCATTTATGCACGCACATATATGTAAATATAATTATTCTTTCATTTTAGCTCTGTAACAGTGTTTCAGTTTTCTGAAACTTGATATTGGTTTGGATGACTTCGTCTACATGTCTCAAGTCTCAGGGCGATAAATCAATTTTAAAGTAGGAATTACCAATCATTTCCTCTACTTCAGAGCATTTCTGATGGAGTGAATGTATTATGTAGTCACCTTCTTTCATTTCTCACACACCTCTTGTTCGAGTATGGCATAATTATTATTTGTTACTAAATGTTAATTAGATGGATGAACATTAGGTGTATGATTTCTCTCTCGAGTTCTTCGATCACTATTTTGCCTCAGTTTAGAACAGAGGAGTCTTTAGGCTGAATTATTGAGTTACTGGAGACTCTGGAGTATTATCTTGATTGGTGTTTTTAGCTTGCTTGTGTATTAGGCAGCTGCTGTTATGGCGCTGTTTGAATTTGTATGGCCTAACCACTGTAACTGTACATACTTTGTTTTGTGTATGTCTGCTGTACATGTTCATCTACTGTCTCTCTTCTACATTTTTCTGTGATAGATAAATGTGATAAGAAAACCCTGCTTTTTTCTCTGGGAAGAAACTGAAAATTTAACTTGTAGCCAGTTTTACCCCTGTCTAGCATCAGTTAAATAAGTAATGATTTCTCATACATGCTTTTTCTATGTTTATAGCATGAAGGATCCAATGGAAAAACTATAATGATGCACTATAATCAGAATTCCTCTTTTTGCCATTTCCCTTTTTTCAGATTCTGTTTGAATCATTGCTTTTTACTAACACTGCTTTGGTAGGGATGATTTTTGTCTCTGCACATTGTAGAGTAGCCCTATATTGTACTGATCAAAATCTGAATCATCGGTTACTGAAAATTGTCATTTGTCAGAGACTGTATTTTCATTTAACTTTCTCTACACTGCTAGTTTCCCAGAGTAAGAGAAGTAAATATAAGAAATGTAATTTTAAAGACCTGAAGTTAATGTTCTACACATTTGAACTGCAGAGGTGGAACCAGAATATGGTGGAGCAAGGATAGAGGGAGAAGTAGTAACTTTGGATTTTGTAAAAAAAATGATGGAGGACTTCAAGAATCAGAAGCCCTTGCATAGACGGTATGGAGAAGAGTGAGCGTGTTTTTATATATCAATCCACCATATCTTACTCTGACTTTTGGCTCTGTAGGTATGCCTTGCAGATTGTACTACAAATTAGGGAGCTTATGCGAGTTCTACCATCTCTCATTGATATCCATGTTCCAGATGGAAAACACTTCAATGTTTGTGGTGATGTACATGGTCAGGTAATGCAGCTTAATTATGACGGAGAGCACTTCTAAGGATTGTAGTTCTATTAGAAATTTTAAATAGATATGTGATTGCACAACATTGACCTAGTTGCATAACTGCGAGTGACTGGCCTGGTATTCATGCACAAGTGCTAGGTCATTTTAAATTTTCTTTTAACTCACTGCTTCTTACTTCTTCATTTTAGCAAAGTGCTCGGTGATCTTATTTTGCAACTTATCATGTATTGTGATTTTTTGCTCATCTCATTCCTTTTATTCATCACATGGTCACTTCTGATTTTCATTCACTGTCCCAAAGTTTCTGTGATTGAACACCCATTTTCAATACATATTAGTTAGGCACTGGAAATGCATCACACATCTGATCTTTTTAATGAAAAATCAGTTTGGGATAATGGTTAATGATACAAAGCATATTCACATGCACCATTTTCTGGGATTGTTTTTTACTTACACATGATGCATTTCTGAGCTTTGCTGAAGATATGTGTCATTTTGGGAACAGTGGGGAACTAGAGGTGTTGATCTCATTAACTTTCAGTATAAATATCCCTTCTGTCTCCTGTTCCTCTTTCTTTGCACCAGTTTACTAATAAAGATTTCTTTTGTTTTCTTGTGCAGTATTATGATCTGTTGAATGTATTTGAGCTCAATGGCCTTCCATCAGAAGATAATCCATACCTCTTCAATGGTGACTTCGTCGATAGGGGATCTTTTTCTTTGGAGGTTATACTCACTCTGTTTGCATTCAAATGCATGAATCCGAAAGGTAGCTTGTTTTATGCCTTTGATTTTTGGAGCAGTTATTTTCTCAAGGGCTTATTTGGTGCTGCACGTGCCTTTACTTGTGGTACCCTTGTTTAAACAAAGTGCTTGTGACATTTTATGGCTATATGTGTGAAGCTCCTTTGGTTAATCTAGGTCTGTATGAGCTTCACAGTCAGAACTAGGTATATTCATCAGGCTCTCTGCTAGTACCATCAAAACGAAACCGGTCTCTTAACCTATTCTTTTATTCTAAACGAATGGAGTGGTCTGTATTGAACTTAAGTGTACATCCTGGAGATAACTAAAACGGCCTATCTATCCTGGAAATTTTGGTTTGTTACATTTGTTTTGCTTTCCTTCACTGTTTTTTTTTGTAAAATGTTCCTTGTTGGAATTCTCCAGCTTTGTATCTTGCGCGTGGGAACCATGAAAGCAAGAGCATGAACAAAATTTATGGTTTTGAGGGTGAAGTCAGATCCAAACTCAGTGAAATGTTTGTGGAACTCTTTGCGGAAGTGTTCTGTTGTTTACCTTTGGCACATGTTATAAATGAAAAGGTATTTGTGGTACATGGAGGGCTTTTCAGTGTTGATGGGGTTAAGCTTCCAGATATTAGAGCAATTGACCGGTTCCGTGAGCCACCAGAGGAAGGTAAAGCCTTATTGATATTATATCGAGTTCAACACTCATTATAGTAATTTAATAGGTTTCTTGGTGGAAACATTCTTTTTAACTTTTATCTATAACAACCGTCTCTGCTTGCCACAAACAGCATTACAGTCTTTGAGAGTGTCAGGCTTAAATCATTTTCCCACGTTATATGGGGCAACTAGGGGGGAAGGACAGGGTAGTTTGGGTTATTGTTTTCTTATGAGTTCTTGATGACTGTCTCTGCAAGCCTGGGTCATTTCTTCTTTTAATCACTTATGTTGGCCAATCTGAGATGTTGGGCATCTGGAATCTTCTGTGTATTAGTTTGTCTAATTTAATTATAAAAACGAAAAGGGAAAAAAGAAGTAGAGATTTTGAGGTGTACGGAATGTTATATTGTGCTAGAACCAAAAGTATATTGCACATAACTGGTGATAAAAGTGATGAAACTTGGTCTGTGTGATGAATTGTGCAGTTGTGTATATACATTGGTTTGGTAGTATGGGAAGGGCTCAACCTCAAGTATTTACTTGTGCGACTTCCTAATCTCAGGCTTGATGTGTGAAGTGCTCTGGAGTGATCCTCAGCCTCAGCTCGGGAGAGGACCAAGCAAGCGGGGTGTTGGTCTATCGTTTGGACCTGATGTAACTAAAAGGTTTCTGGAGGAAAATAATTTAGGTATTTCTTTATTACACTAAACATTGCATTGTGCTTTATTTTTTACTACTCAAATTATACGCTGAACTTATCCAAGTTCATTGAAGCCACTATACTTATATTTGATTCTTTCATGCATCTTCAGATTTAGTGGTGCGATCGCATGAAGTAAAGGATGAAGGCTATGAGATTGAGCATGATGGTAAACTAATAACCGTGTTTTCTGCTCCCAACTATTGTGACCAGGTACCCAGATTCTTTACTCATTTATTTTCATGGACCTTCATTTTAGTATCATGATGTTAAATGAATGCTTAAAATCTACAATGGTGCATGATTGGCTGTATACTGTCTGAAAGCTGAATGTTTTAATGCACGCGGAAAGTTTTTCACATGTTTAATTTTCTTCTCAAAGCATGAATATCTTTTTCTGCATGAGTTTGCACTATAATTCCAACTCCACCTTCCCTATCACCGATGCCCAAGTTTCAGGATGCCGTGTAGTAATTTCCTGATTTTGAGTGTATTTTTCCTCTGGGATTTACAGATGGGTAACAAAGGTGCCTTTATTCGCTTCGAAGCCCCTGCTATGAAGCCAAACATTGTAACATTTTCAGCAGTGGTAAGCATCTTTTTCAGATTCCAAAATGCCTAACATTAATTAGTCTCTAACCCGTACTTCTCGATAAAATTGCAGCCCCACCCGGATGTGAAGCCGATGGCATATGCCAACAACTTCTTCAGAATGTTCAATTAGCCAAAGTGTTAGATATATAGACATCTTGTTGCGCTGAAGTGGCAGATGGGTTCATTGTTGTGAAAAGCATTTTTTTGGACATGTTTTGCAAGTCAGAACTGTCATTTTGGCATAGAACCTTTGATCACCCACCTTGTGGGATTGGTTTTGATGCAGTTGAACAATATCTTATCAAATTGACTTTCTTGTACATTGGCTTGCCGTTTGCAATCTGAAAAAGAAGGGTTGATAAAAGTAGAGCCTGAATTTTAGCATTTCATTCTTTGTATGTTATGTACCATCGTCAACCAACCAAAACCTACTGAGTCTTGAAGAACTTGAAATGGCAGTATATAATTGAAAGCTGTTTTTACAAACTTTAAGTTGATATAGGAACATAGATAGATAGACACAAGAAAAATGGTGAAAATTCGTAACACCCTTTTCATGTTGGTATACTTGTTAGCCACGATGACTGAGGTGACGAGAGAGATATGTTACAACGGAGATGAGTTGGTGTCCAAGAATGAGGATGAATTATTGTTCAAGAAGGGGCTGTTCCCATGGCACAGGGGCAGGTTTAGGAGGAAGTTTCCATGGCACAAGGGCAAGTGCAAACCCAAGGGGTTCCCATTTCTCAGGCCTAAGCCTAAACCTAAACTTAAGCCTAAGTTTAAGCACAAGCTTAAACCGAAGTTTAAGAAGCTTACACACAAGAAGTTCAAAAAGTTCCCGAAGTATTTTCGTGGTCATGGTAAGAAAAAAATAGTCCCAGTTCCTGTGCTTCCAGATGAGGGGGTGAGTCCTGATCCAGTTGATGGAGGAAATGATCCTACTGGACCCGGGGATGGAAATCCTCCTACGGATGGAGAGAGTGCTCCTCCTAGAGCTGATGAAGTTATATTGCCAGAACCACCTCATGAAAATGATCTCATGCCTCCATCATCCGCTGAAACCACCTATGCACCACCACCACCACCAGAGGAAATCGTACCTACACAACCAGAGCCAGAGGTAATCATGCCTCCATCTCCGCCACCACCGGATTTAACTTTTCTTCTAGGTACGCCACTACCTCCACCCCCATCTCCATCCTTACCTACACCACTGCCACCCTCTCCTCCACCTATGGTAGAAATCAACCCTCCCTCTTTACCCCCACCCCCACCTCCACAAAGGATAGAAGTTAAACCTCCGCTGCCCTCACATACACCCCCACCACCAACTACAACACCCATGATAGAAATTAAACCTCCCCCTTCACTTACACCCTTACCAACTACACCTCCACCTAGGGTGGTAACTAAACCTCCCGCCTCGTCGTCACCAGCACCACCAACTACACCTCCAACTAGGGTGACAATTAAACCTCCCTCATCGCCACCACCACCACCTCCACCTACATCTCTACCTAGAGTAGAAAATAAACCTCTCCCACCACCACCTATACCTCTACCTAGAGTGGAAATCAAACCTCCCCCCTCACATACACCCCTACCACCAACTATACCTCCACCTAGGGTGGAAAATAAGCCTCCTGCCTCACCATCACCACCACTAAGCACACCTCCACCTAGGGTAGAAATTAAACCCCCCGTCTCACTTACACCACCATCTCCACCTCTATCTAGGGTTGATATCAAACCTTCACCACCGCCACAACCTTCAATTTCACCTCCTTTAACCACATCACAACCGTCGCCACCACCACCCCCACCACTTCCATCTCCATCAAGTGAAGAAACCAAGTTTCCACCCCTACCACCTCTCACCCCCCAACCTATACCATCACTTCCTCCATCTACAACGTCTCCCACATCTCCACCCATGGAAGAAATCCAACCACCACCACTTCCCCCACCACCTCGACCTTCAACTTCACCTTCACCAACACCCACGGAAGAAATCAAACCTCTGTCCCCACCCACACCTTCACCTACCCTACCACCTCTACCCATTGAAGAGACACAACCTTCACCTCAACTCACACCTACACCTTCACCTTCTCCTTATCCACAACCATCACAATTTCCCTCTCTACCTAGGGAAGAAATCAAGCTTTCACCCCCGCCCTTACCTATACCTTCACCTCCACCCCAGGAGGAAGCCAAACCTCCACCACCAAATATGGAAGAAATAAAGCCCCCACCTACTCCCATAGAGGAAATCAAATATGCACCACCGCCACTACCTCAACATCAACCTTCACCCCTACTTACACCCCCACATACACCTATTGAAATCAGATATACACCACCATTATCACCTACGCAAACACCACCTCCACAGATTCAAGAAGTCATACATTCTTCCCCGCCTCCACCAAATACGGAAGAAATCAAACCTCCATCTCCACCTCCACCTATTGAGGAAATCAAATATGCACCACCACCACCACCTCGACGCCAACCTCCACCTCTACTTACACCCCCACATACACCTATTGAAATTAGATATACACCACCACCCCTACCACCTACACAAACAAAACTTCCACCAATTCAAGAAGTCATACATTCTCCCCCACCTCCTCCAAATGTGGTAGAAATCAATTCTCCACCTCCACCTCGACCTCCACCAATTGAGGAAATCAAATATGCACCACCGCCACCACCTCGACATCAACCTCCACCTCTACCTACACCCCCACATACACCTATTGAAATTAGAAACACACCACCACCACCTACACAGGCATCACCTCCACCGATTCAAGAAGTCATACATTCTCCCCCACCTCCTCCAAATATGGAAAAAATTAAACCCCCACCTCCACCTACACCTATGGAGGAAATCAAATATGCACCACCGCCACCACCTCGACATCAACCTCCACCCCAACATACACCTATTGAAATCATACACACACCACTACCACCATCACCACCCACTCAAACACCACCACCCACTCAAACACCACCTCCACCGATTCAAGAAGTCATACATTCTCCCCCACCCCCACCTACTGAAAATGTCACATACGCACCACCACCACCTACACCTATGACCCCCATTCGGCCTACACTCGCACCTCCACCTATAGAAACAACCAAACCAACACCATCACCTTCACCTTCACCTTCACATATGATCAAGCCAGGACCATCACCATCACCATCACCATCACCATCACCATCACCATCACCATCACCATCACCATCACCATCACCATCACCATCACCATCACCATCACCATCACCATCACCATCACCATCACCATCACCATCACCATCACCATCACCATCACCATCACCATCACCATCACCATCACCATCACCATCACCATCACCATCACCATCACCATCACCATCACCATCACCATCACCTTCACCATTATCATCGGCATCACCATCATCACCACCTTCACTTGCACCCGCACCCGCACCCAAAAAAGGAATCAAGGCAAGACCATCACCATCACCATCACCACCTGCACCTAAAGCAATGATCAAAGCAGGACCATCACCATCACCATTAGCTGCACCTGAAGAAATGATCAAGGAGGGACCATCACCAGCACCAACACCTGAAGAAGGAGAAATTCCACCCACTACACAACAACCCACTCCAGGACCCGAATTGTGGATCATGCCTCTCCCACCTAGTCCACAACCCCAAGCACAAGTAATTGCGTCTACACACGTGGAAATACCATATCCTTCTATGCGAGGACTTGGATATGGAAGACCTGCTAGTCCAGGCCTTGGAAATCGACCAACACCTGAAGAAAGAATCGAGTCAGAAGGACCAAGTCCAGCCCCAGAACCTGGTGTATCAACAGTAACATATATCCTTCATCCTAAATAAAGACTGGAGACTCGTCCGAAGTTTTCATGTATTAGAATTTTGCAATATATTTGTTCACTACTCTACTTCAATATATTTGTTTAGGAGTAGATTTTTCATTTTTTAAGATATGTACTTCAATGTTTGTAGAAATGATTAATGAATGAATACCATTTGCAAAAACTATGACCAAATCCAGAAAAAAAACATTTCTTGGTATAGAAGGTTTACACTTGTGATGACCCATTTCAACCAATAGGACAATTCACGCCAAAAACATTAATGTTCCATGATTCAAACAATTTTAGTCCCACCGTCCAGCCAAATCTGCACACTTTTTTGTCAACCTTCTCAATACATATTTGACCATAAATTTTAACTAGTATATAGACACAATATTATCATGTGAGATATTATTGTATTTCCTACATGATGTATTTTCTAAATATTAATTTTAACACACTGTTAATATGCGTAACTAAAGTTATCGTTGGTCAAACATGACCTGAGAAAGTTAATAAAAAAATATGCACATTCAATTGGGACGGAGGGAGCAGAATCATTCACATCACTTCTTGGCTCTTGCTAGTGTAATTCATAGGATGCAATCAGTGGTAGTATGCGACAACTCGATCAACATAAACTATTACAATAATACGTCATAATTATCATTTTTCACATCTTGTAGAATTACACAGAATATACATACACGTATGTACGTGAACATAACTCGATCTTCATAAACCAGCTCATACTGTCACACACACACAGAGGCAAAACATGTCCAATAATTTCCAACACCGTTTTCTTGAATCCAAGTTTTGATAAAAACGGTCTCTCTTATTCGTGACCCTACATTTGATTCAAATTGGTCACTCAAAATCATGACCCACAAGACGTCATTTCAATCACTTCGTGCACAACTCACTACTCTGAGTCTGTCCCTCTCCGACCCCCTTTTCTTTTGCGTATGTTCAACACTTGTATCTCCCAACATTCAATCAGAAATCACCCCAAAACCATCATTCATCTTCTTCAGCAAAATGCTGGCTTCATTCTTTCTCATCCTCCTAATCTTCCCCTCCACTTGCACACATTCCTCCGCCATTGGAATGGATCCGAAGGAGCTGGAGACACTGTACAAGGTTATGGAAACACTGTCCGATGATCAGAACTGGAGGGAGTCTCACCCCAACCCCTGCAAACCGGGCTCCTCATGGAATGGGATCGAATGCAAAAACACAGCGAGCGATGGCCTTGTTCATGTCTCCCGGCTCGATTTCGGCGTTTCGCCGAATCCTTCGTGCAAGAAGACCGCCATTTTCCCGACAGAAATCTTCCATCTGCCGCACCTCGAGTCCGTGTTCTTTATCCAGTGCTTCATCACCACCAGAACAACCATTTCCGTCCCGGAAAAGCTGATTAATTCCTCGCTCCAGTCTTTGAGCATCAGGTCGAATCCGGCGCTAGTTGGGCTAATCCCAACTCAGCTATCATCCCTGAAATCGCTCCAGATCCTCACGTTGTCTCAGAACAAGCTAGAGGGCGCCATTCCGGAAAAGATTTTCGCACTCGAGGCCTTGCTGCACCTTGATCTCAGCTATAATCTGCTCTCGGCCCGAATACCGGTGACGGTCGGAATGCTCGGAAACCTGGCGGGCCTGGATTTCAGCTTCAACAGCCTCTCCGGCGCCATCCCGAACACGATCGGCCAATTGGGTATGCTTCAGAAGCTCGACCTGAGCTCAAACCAGCTCACTGGAACAATCCCGTTTACGTTGGTTAAGCTACATTCCCTGGTTTTCATCGCCCTGAGCAGCAACAAACTGAAAGGGCCATTCCCCGCAGCGCTCTCCAAGATGCAGAATCTGCAGTACTTCATCATGGATGATAATCCGATGTTCATCATGCTTCCTTCGGGGTTCGGCGATTTGCCAAAGCTGCAAGAACTCAGGCTGGCTAATTCCGGCTACTCCGGCACAATCCCGGCATCGTACTCAAAGCTGAGTAACTTAAGCACATTGTCGTTGCAGAACAATCGGTTGCGCGGAGAAATTCCGGCGAGTTTTGGCGATCTGTCTCACTTGTATCACTTGAACCTGAGCAGGAATTTTCTGGACGGTGTGATTCCTTTCAATGGGAGTTTCTTGAGCAGGCTGGGGAAGAATTTGGACCTCAGTGGCAATCCAGGCCTCTGTTTGAGCTCCGACGAAATCTATGGCCCAAATCTTGGAGCTAATGTGTGTAAAAGCGGTGGAAAATCCAGTTCACCAGGGCAGAAATCTGAAGCTCATCATCATCAGCATCATTTCCTCTACCCATTATTATTATTAGTCTCTGCAACAAATAGTGGCTTCATGTGATTGTTGCGAAGAACTACTGTAGGAGATATTGAATATGTACCTGAGGATTAGGTAAATTCATTTCTTAGTGCTTGTAGCTGTAACATATTGCTTGTTGTAACTCATTGATTGCCAGGGAAGTGCTGAAAGTCAGCATCCACAGGTATGGTTTGAGCTTTGTGTAGTCCATTTGACCGTTTGTGGGGTCCCCATAATCAATACTTTTTGCTCATGCAATAATTTTCTTTAGCAAAATTCTTAGAAAATGCGATCACCTCTCTCTGTCAACTTTGTTAACTTGTGGATAGATCATGGATCTGATTATAATTAATATAAATTTATCTAAATATGAGTGTGGGGTCCATTATTTCAGATTTGAAATTTAGAAGCATCGATATACTCACATCAACTCCTCCTTCACCATCTTCCTTCCCCCTTGTTGACGTTACCTCTCTCTTCTCTTGGAAGCCACCTCCTTCCTCCTCAGCAGTATCGTATTCTCTCTCCGGCGATCTTTCTGTTCTCTCTTTGATAATTTCTCTTCTCCTCGGTGATTTATTTATTTTTATCTTGGTTACTGCTTGATTAGGTTGACTTATGTTTTGGAAGTGTACATGTGCTTCTCGTTCAGACAGATCTTACGTTTCAATTGTTGTTTTGCAAGGAGCCGATTGTACGTTGTATAATCTTTTGGATTAGAGATAGCTGTTGACTTTAGTGTAGTCTAATATAATTTTTAAATTGAATTTATGTGTAGATATATTTGACTTGAATTTACCATGGCGTAGTTAATCTGATCATGTTTTATGATTTTGTTAGTTATGGGTTCGGCTAATGTTGGTTTTGTTTTGTGACTGCTTGAACAGGTTGTGGAGGTGTCAACTTTCAAGACCAGCAAGCACGTTCATGCTAAGTGTCACTTTGTGGCCATTGATATCTTCAATGGAAAGAAGCTTGAGGATATTGTGCCCTCGTCCCATAGCTGTGACGTTTCTTTGCATTTCTTTGCCAAGACATGTAGGAAAGACGAGCATGTAGGATTGTAGAACTTGTGGTGACCTATGTTAACGTTATTGGATATATTTTTTTATTGTGCAAGTTGATGCCTTTTGACTTCTTTTTAAATTGGCGGTCTTCTACTCTGTATGAAATTACGAGATGCATTCGTTTATTTATATGTTGCAGTTGTTATCATCCAACGTGTACTTGTTAGTTGTACTGTGAATGACATTTTCTTCATTTTTTTTGCTGATCGTTCGTTTTGAATTCCGAGTTGCATCTGTTTACTTATATGTTGCACATGTTAGTATTCAATGTGTACTTGTTAGTTGTACTGTCTATGAGCTTTTGTTTTCATTTGCTGTTAGTGGTACGTTTGGAATAACAAGTTGCATCTATTAACTTATATGTTGCATTTGTTAGTATCTCGTATGTACTTATTAGTTGTGTTGTGTATGACTATTTAAAAATTTTTTTGTCGTTGGTTGTTCATTTTGAATTAAGAACTGCATCTGTTTACTTATATATTGCATCGGTTAGAATCCAGTATGTACTTGTTAGTTTTATTGTGTTTGACTTTTACTTTCATTGTTAATTATTGTTTGTTTTTAATTATAAATTGTACATGTTTGCTTATATGGTGCAACTGTTAATATCCAATGTGTATGACTTTTTGCAGGAGTTAGATCTAAACTTTTTTTTGGTTATAACTTTTAAGGAATCACACAACGTTAAACATTGCACTCCACAAGACGTTTCGACACGAGGAAGATTCATATGAAGATGACACTGGACTTCAGATTCTAAGATGATCCTTTTTGAAGATTAATAATTGATTCATTTTATTAGAGACTGTTAGTTAATCTAGATAAGAAAACTGTTGTAATTGTAAGTTCCCTAATGGATTATTTCCATCACGAGCACTTTATCTTCCATTTTGTTTAGATGTCGAGGGCCCTTGTCGCGTTTGAAATTGACAAAATTTGCATATTTTTTATATAAAGTATGCAATGCTTTACATGTGTTGCTTTCACGACGACAATAATTTCCGTGACCTCTCTTTGATTTAAATCAGAGAAATATGCTCATTTAAAAAAAACAAATAGAAGTTTTAATGTAATTAGTACACATTAGGTATTAAATACAGTTCATATGAAAATTTTAAAAACAATTACAAAATTTTGTAACCTCTTTTCTGTATTATACTATAATAAATACTAGCAGTAGGCTAACATATGCATGTTTTAACAAACCAGAAACAATTCATAAGGTAACATATGCATGTTTTAACAAAACAGAAACAATTCATAAGGTAACATATGCATTGCCTCATGGCAAAAGGAATTGATAAAAGGAATTGATAATTTAAAATTATATGCGTGTTTTATATAGACAATACATGTTGTAAAGTAATTAATGCAGAGTTAATATGGCAATGTTAAACTGTCAAATTTTAGTCTCCTCTATCTGTGTAAACTATAACATATACTAGTTGTAGACTAATATATGCATGTTTTAACAAAACATAAACGATTCATAACGTAACTTATGCACCACCTCATGGAAAATATTTGCTATTCATAAAAGGAATTGATAATTCTAAATCATATGCGTATTTTATTTAAACAATACATCTTGTACAATAATTAATGCAGAGTCAATATGACAATTTTAAATTGTAAAATTTTAACTTAACTTATACACGATCTCCTGGAAAAGTTTCATAATTCAAATTCAGATATTTTAAAACAAGTGCATGTTTTAATACAAACGACACATATTGTAAGGTAATAGGTGCATAATATATACGAAAATTTTCAGTAGCATTTATTTTATTTTTTGAATATTTGCCACATATTTTTACATGTTCATAGCACAAGAATTCATATATTCACACACACACACACACACACACACACATATATATATATATATATATATATATATATATATATATATATCAATTCTACTAAGAATCCAATGGTCGAAATTCCATATGTAGAACCGTGTATGAAAATGTGACTGCACCATTCATGACTTCCTTCAGCAGCATAGGTCCAAATGTCATCTCCCCCGACATTCTCAAGGTAACATATATAGTTGGAAGGATGATTGACTCCAAGCCACAAGTGACCCAAGAATTTTCCATATACTCATCTGCTGTTAAAACATGCATTTGGCTTGACGCCTACCTATTATTTGTTCATCACAATCCAAATAATTTGCTTCTTCTGTTTTGTTTTGTGTAATATTGATTTGCTTACATTGATAATTATGTGATGCGGCAGAAATGAGTTATGGCTCTTTCCAAGGAACAACTTCAAAAGTATGGAACCAATCTGCCTGCGCTGGATACCCTTCAGCAACCATTTCTACCCCTTTTTGAAACAATCGTTGGCGAACTCCCATTGATCAGGCTCTACTTTCCTAAATCCCTATAAATCAACCAAAACTCAATTAGAATTCACACCAAAGAAGAAGAAGAAAACACACTAAAAAAGCTCAAAAGTTCAAATGAATTGAGCTATTAATTCAATTGCGTAGGTAAGTATTCAGCTGGCGCACAAAGCGGGAGAAATTATGGTGCTTGAAATACTTTGGCAGCAAATCCCTGGAGAATTCAGCCGGCCACCACACGATGAAGGCGGAGCCACATCATTCCAGGAGATCAAATCGTCATGGGAAGGATCGTCCACAATCTGGTAAGTTTTGTTCAGAAACATCATTGGAAAAGACCTCTGCGATTCGCCGGTGGTCGATTCACCCATCTCACTAGGTACCAGATTAGTGATTGTGTTGTATACTGCTGAAAGTAGAATTGTTGTTGTTCAAATCCGGCCCGCGAATTTTTTAACTGTCCCTAATTTGCAAATTGGTCTCTGGCCTGTCCATAAGCATATGGGCATGCCGCCTGTCAGGAGATCCACTCTTTTATTTAACATGAACATAGCCATATAGTACATGTGTGTTGTGGGAACTGGGAAGTAGTAATAGTTTAGGTTGTTTTGTTTTCTCTTTTATAAAAGAAAAATTAGATAGAAACTGCGTTACATGATTTGAAATAAGTAATTGTATTTATTAAATAAAAAAATATGTACTTTTAAAAATGAAAATTTAAAATTATAGAAAAATACTACTTAACTATAAACAACCTATTTATAAACTATGGAGTACTCTCTCATTTCCAACTCTATCTGCACTTTTTTTTAACACTATTCATTATTAAAGTTTGACTGCATATTTGATAGATATATGAACAATAATATTATTTTATATGATATTGTTAATTCTTCGTAACAAGTAGTCTTTCAAAACTTTTTTACATATAGAGTAAAGTTGATAATCTTCCCAAGGTGGCAAAGGAGAGCAGAACACCACTCCAACATTTAAGGATGCAAGCTTTGAATTCTGATCCTTGAACAAGGATCCTAGGTTCAATATTTGGTTCAAAAGGAAAATGCTATTGTTAATACTGAGAAACATATTGGCATGGTTGTGCTTCCATCTGTACTCTCAAATTTGTTAGATGAGAATAACCACCTTAACCAAGAATCCATAATCCCTAAGAATGCTATGCTGTTTAATCCTCAAAGAGAGACTGTTATCCCTGATCCTGTCATTAGACTCATTACTACTAGTTCTAAGATGTTAAGAGGGAATAAACAAACCACTAAAGAATCAACTAAAGCTAGGGATGATGTCTTCGAAAATACTCAGGTTAATAACTTAATTAACACACAGATAGATGGGACTAATAAGGACATCATAATTGTAACATGAAATTGTAACCTTGAGGAAAACTCTGATAGGTTAGATAAATATTCTTCCCCAGTTTTGAGTACTGATCCAAAGAAGAAGCGGTTCAAGAATGATCCCCCTGGTCATCCAAGGATTAACCATAAATTGATCAATTCAGAATCAGATGAAGATTTTATAGAGATTAATGGAGGTGACTCCCCTCTATTATCTTCAAACATAAAAAATAATAAAAATCTTGACTAGATTAATACAGAAACTTCTAAAAGATAGAAAGAACAAAATTTTAACCAAGAAGGACTGAATTTTAATGAAATAAAAGCAAGTCTCACTACTGCTCAGGTAAAATTTAATGCTTTAATTTAAAAACCTATCATCACAGAACTGCCTTCTGAATCAGAACACAAACATAAACAGAGGAAATACAACAAGAATGACCGTTCCTCTACCCCTAAAAAGGTTCTTACTCATTCATCTTTGAATCTTTCCAAAACACATTTATGATATGACTCAGTATATGTGTATGGAATATAAGAGAAGTAGGCAATAAACCTACTCAGATCAGATCAAAAAATATATTTAAAGACGTAATGCAATTAAACTCTGTGCCTTAATCGAACCAATGCTAAACTGTGACCAAGCTCAAAATAGAGCAAGAGAGCTTAGATTCAGTAAATATTTTGCTACTACAAACTGTAAAATTTGGATTCTATGGGATGATGACACTTCAGTTGATATCATCTCCACTGATGAGCAACTTCTCCTAACAAAAATTAAAACATAGGATCTCTCAGCAGAGTTCCAAGTGGGCTTTATTTATGCTAAACACACCATAAAAAAGAGAAATGAGCTGTGGCAAATCTTAGCTCAACTAAATAAAAAACCACTGTGTCTAATAGGAGATTTGAATGTCATCTCAAATAATGAAGAGTATTTAGGTCAATCCATACCTGACTAGAGGAGTATTAGAAACTTTAACATGTTTTTAAACACTCAAAATATGTCAGAAATTCCTACCTACGGGAGCCTATTTACATGGACTGGAATGAGGTCAAAGGGGAGAGTTTGGAGAAGATTGGATAGAGGAATATCTAACAATCTATGGTGGTCACTGTTTCAAGATTCCAAAATAAAAACATTGGCAAGAGAGGAATCTGACCACACCCCCTTAATTTTTCACATTTCATAAACTTCACCAAGATCCAATCCAAAACTATTCAAATTTCAAGAGTGTTGGATTAATCATCCAACATTCATGAAGACTACCGAAGATTCTTGGAATATTTACACTAATAGCAAAGGAATGCACAGAATAGCTTTTAAATTATTTTTTTTAAAGAACACTCTCTAGGTGTGGGATACAACCACCTTTGGAAACATTTTTGACAATGTTCAAAACTGTGAAAAAATGGTGTTAAAAACAGAAAAAGACTTGCATGATTCAAAAACTAAGGAAAATATGCAAACCATTAATTTAGCAAAAGCAAAACTAAAGCAAGCCTTAATAATCCAAGAGGTGTTTTGGAAACAAAAATCCAGACTAAAATGGATGAAAGAAAGAGATGCTAACTCTAAATTCTTTCATCAATTAGTTCAAAGTAAATGTAAGAAACAAATAATTGATTCTATTAAAAATTCCGAGGGTCAATGGTTACACTAACCAGAAGAGATAGAGAATGAGCTATCAGGTATATCTCAAATCTACTGATTGATGAACATCAGGATCCATCAGGAGTAAACACTGCATGGATCCTCGAAAACATCCCTAGAGTAGTAACCGAAGAAATGAACTCTGAACTTATCAAACCAATAACATTGAAATAACTAACTGAAGTAATTAGATCCATGGACAGTCAATCAACACCTGGACCTCGTGGCTTTTCAGGGATCCCCCCCAATAAATGTTGGGATAATAAAAGCTTGTGTTGAAGAATTTTTTTGAAGAAAAGGAGATATCTAAAGCCATTTCATCAGTTCTTATTATACTAATCTCCAAAAAAGATGTGTGTTCCACATTTAAAGATTATAGACCTATGAGCCTTTGTAATTTTACAAACAAGATCTTTTCAAAAATAATCTCTAACTGATTAAAAACATTCCTAGACTTAATAATAAGTCCTGAACACTCAGCTTTTGTTTCAGGCAGGGAACTGGCTGATAATGTCCTTTTAATGCAAGAATTAACTAATAATTTACACACAAAAGCAAAAGGACATAACATAATCATCAAATTGGATATGATGAAGGCCTTTGACAGGGTTTCATGGACCCTTTTATCCAAAATCCTCGTCAAACTGGGCTTTTCAAATAAACGGGTTAATCTAATCATGTTGAATATCAAATCAGTTTTTTTCCATTATTAATCAATGGAAAGATAGTAGGTTTTTTCTGAGCATCTAGAGGGCTTAAATAGGGAGATCCCCTATCACCTCTACTTTTTTAATTTTATTTTAATGGCTGAAGCATTTTCCAAAAACTTAAATTTCCTATTCAACTGTGGAAACATTCAATCATATAATCTACCCAACAAAATGAAAACATTAACCCATCGTTCCTTTGTTGATGATACAACAATTTTACTAAAATACCCTAAACATGGTCTAAGAATAGTAATCGGCCTTTTAAAATCTTTTGAGCTAGCTACAGGGCAAAATTAAACTTTGAGAAATCATCTTTTTGCATCTCAAAACACACACCTAATAGAATCATTAATTTAATCAAATAAGAAACAAAAATGATAGAAGGTTTCCTGCTTTTCAAATATCTGGGATGTCCTATCTACACAGGAAGAACAAAGAATACTTTCTTCTTGGGAATGCTAACATCAATCAAAGCAAAAATAAATCAATGGAATAATAAACTTTTATCCCCAGCTGGTAAGGCAGTATTAATTAAACATGTTTTGGAAACAATGCCAATTTATTTAATTACTATCTTGAAGCCAACCAAACATATAATAACTCAGATTCATAAAACTCTAGATAGTTTTTTTGGAACTCTGAATCCAGTCCTGGAAATGACACAGAAGAAAACATGGAAATCATATCCTAAACTATGTTTTCCAACAGATGGAAATGGCTTACATTTTAAAATTTTAACCACTACTAAAAGCTTTCCATAAAACTATGGTGGAAATTACAGCAAGGAAATTCTCTTTCGGTCAAAACCATGTGTGGTCTGTGAGTGAAACTCATAAGACCTCAAAAACTACTACAAGAAATTGAACCTATTACTTCGCCCTATTTACCTTAGTTTTTTGGCTTAGCTTAAAAAACTGAGATAAAAGTTCTTTTACCTCAGGTTTTTAGAAGTAAATAATATTATTGACCTCAGTTTTAAACAACTGAGGTAAATAATAAGTTTTTACCACGGCTCTACAATAACCAAAGTAAATAGGCTATGAAATCGAAGTGAGTTATTACCGACGTAAGAGCGACATCAGAAGTAAGGGTACGACCTAGTGGTAATAATCATTGATAACAAGATCGACTTTAAGCCATCAGTTGATGTGACCGACTTCAATCCGACGTAAACATCGACATCAATTTTTTCACTCGGCGAAGTCACACATGCTCGTCGGCCAAAACTCGTGCCTAAAATCCTTTCAAATAATTTAATTTATGTGATGTCACACTGGAATCAGTGTTATATCGATTTAGGTGAAATAATACTGTGCAAATAGAGCGCGAGGTTGCACATATCTATCATACCCAATAAATTAAGGATACTTAACTAATACAACCAAAACTTGGAACGTACCATCTAAAGGTTTCATTCCAAGTTCACTACAGCCAGTCTCGAATTTCATCAAGTTACATCTAAACGACTAAAGCTAGGTACATACGTACGTATATATAAATCCAAAACACATAATGCTACGTACCACATGTAACATCCCAACAAAATGAAAATGAAACAGAAGACATAGAATCCTAATAAAATCCAAACAAACATTCTTCATGTTCTTCGACAAACAAACATATGATCCATGGAAATCAATGGGGTGGTGACACGGGTGGGATAATATCGCCTGCCGATGAACTGCATCTATTTTCTTGAGAATTAGTCTTCGACTCTTTGATGGAAGCCTCGCTAGCACCGGTGCTTGACCCTCCTTCATCATCTGTTGTATCTAGCCCATCCTCGTAAAAACCAGGCCCCTCATCCCTGGGCCCCTCATGCCCCACAGTTTTATTGATCACATATGCAGTTATAGACTTCAGTACTCCTAATTCTTCCATAAGATTACACACATTGTGTTCCATGTGCAGTGCCATGGCCTTTGTCTCGGCCATGGCCTTTGTCTCGGCCATGGCCTTTGTCTCGGCCATGGCCTTTGTCTCGGCCATGGCCTTTGTCTCGGCCATGGCCTTCAGGAGGATGGCCCAGACCTTCTATTTAGGTCTTGTGTGATAAGAAATTAGTTACATTAAATGAAAATGTTAAAATTTTAATTAATGATAATTTGGAATAAAAAAAACTCAAAATCTTATTACCCATTAGAGGGGCGGGAATAATGGTGGGGTGAATATCCATAGTTGTGGAAGCCGATGGAGTTGCCTTGGGCTCGGGTGTGAGAGGCACATACATATCCCCTATAGGAACATCACGATCAATCTACGTCCCTGCCTCTCAAACCCAATGCTTCAACCCAAAGTAGTTTGCATTGTAGTACTTAGGCTGGATCTTTGCTTTTGGTTTGATGGGAACCACCTTATTCTCTGTAATGGCGGTGATAATGTTACCGTAGGGGAGTTTTCGACTCTCCGTGGAGAGGGAAACTTGATGTATCTCCTGGTTGATGGTATACCCAGGGTCGACTACCTTCTTCTCTGCAAGGTGGTAGAACGTGACGATCCCATTGATCGTGGACTCCATAGGATGTGCAACCGAGATAAGTACTTGTACAATTATATTGAACATCATCCTCTCTTGAAGGTTGTGAACACCAAGCTTGATCTGCTTTATTGGGATGAGTCTGTTTCCCACTTTAATTTTGAAGTACTTCTCCACCATTCGGTTGGGGTCAAGCACCCCAGATGGGTCATTCTCGGGCTTCATCACTCTGACCTTTTTTATCCGTCGGCCCAAGATCTTTTTGAAATGCTTCTTTGCCTCCTCCTTGAAGAAGCGTATTTTGTACCATGTTGGTGATTGAGGGGTGCCGGTTGTCTTTGCCTTTTTCGTGCGCAATGGACCTGTCCCCTTGCTGTCTTCCCTTTTCCTCATAGATGCCTGCTTCATTCGAGGTCGAAATGCTGCCATTTTGTGTAACTTCGCAGGATGTGTCACATAGGAAGAATAAGAAAGGGAATGTAGTGCGAATTTGCGGATCGTAGGTTTTGGCCCAATAGAATGGCCAATTTTTTTTGGATTGGGCCTGGACGTACGTATATGTCGAATCGACATATAGCGATATCACAATAATAATCGCTCTATATGAGATAAAACTGAGTCCAACCCAAAATCACCAATAATATACACTAGGCTGTATTATAGTAGCGGCCCAATCCAAAATAACTTCGGCCCTGGTCTTTGGTGAACGAAAAGTACAAAATCCCCATGTTGCTTCAATGGCTTTGCCACTGAGGCCAAACCAATGCTAGATCGACGTCGCATTAATGGATTGCGGGCCGAATAGCCCAAATTGCATACTCAATGTTTCTCATGAAATATAAAAGTAATAAAATTACGTCCATCAAATTTTGACCACCACGTTTGAATTTGGCCATGATCCAGTCACCGGAACGTGCCCAAATTATTCACGGACATGGCATTACAAAAATTTGGGGAAGTTACACTACGGCCCAAACTTCTGTGGTTGTTAGACATTTAACCGAACAGAACGACAAATGTTTTATATGGAAATTATGCGTACTGTCTTACAGGCACGCGAACCTGTGTAATCTTGCAGTTTTTTATAGTATTTCATTAATACTATAATGATAAGCGTTATGCGAACGAACATTTCTACCAAATATATAGAATCACATGAAATTTCATATTTTAGGTTTTTTTTTAAATATAATGGTAATAAAATTCCGTCCTTCAATTTTTACAAAGCGCCAGTACGTGGTCTAGAGTAAACTGTAGATGATTAATTAAAAGTACATGATTTTCGGTCGTATGATCTTGTGGAAGTCTATGGGGAAATATAAGACCAGTTCATTATTACTATTAGTTATTATAAGTTCGACTATATATGGATGGCATTGCTTTTTTCCGGGACAATCAGGAATCGAGTTTGGGACCACAAGTTATCTTTTTTATTTTTGCACTTACGTCCCTCCAAGAAAGTAGGAGTTATCAAAATGAAAAATTGGGTATACGCTTATGTCATTATTGTCACGACCACCATGTTCGAATTTGGCCATGAACTAGTCACCAGATCGGGCCCAAATTATACACGGACAGGGCATTACAAAACTCTAGGGAAATTACACTACGGCCCAAACTTTCGTGGTTGTTACTATGGGTTAAGAAACATTTACCTAAACAAAACGACAAATGTTTCATATAAAAATTATGCGTATTGTCTTACAAGCACGTGAATCTAGGTAATCTTTTGGTTTTTTTTATAGTATTCCATTAATACTGTAGCAATAAGCCTTATAGGAACAAACATTTCCGCTAAATATATAGTATCACATGAAATTTCATATTCTAGTTTTTTTTTGAAATATAATGGTAATAAAATTCCGTCCTTCAATTTTTACAAAGTGCCAGTACGTGGTGTAGAGTAAATTGTAGATGATTACTTAAAAGTACACGATTGTTGGTCGCATAATCTTGTGGAATTATATGGGGAAATATAAGACTAGTTTCTTTATCACTCTCGGTTATTATAAGTTCGACTATATATGGATGACACTGCTTCTTTTTGGGACAATCGGAATCGAGTTTGGGACTATAAGTTGTCATTTTTATTTTTGCACTTAGGTCCCTCCAAGAAACTGGGAGATGTCGAAATGCAAAATTGGATACATCATTATTTTATTCATATTTTGACAACAATGTTGGTTCGATATGGGTATAAACGAGTCAACAGAAGGACCCGGACTCTCTAAACAGAGATTTTTAAGATAAATTTTGATTATTACACTCTGGCCACATATTCGGTGTTTCACACATGTTGCATGGCACAATAGATATACCGAATAATTAGCGAATTTTGTCATTATGAAATTCCTAGCGGGAACTGAAAATTTCAGATGAAAATTTGAAATAAAATTCCCCCAAAACTTTTTTTTTTCATTTCAATAACTATTGCCGCTAACACTCATTTCCATCTCCAATACATATCCCACAAACCCACCTTATCCATTCATACCACAATGAAAGAGCTCATTCAAATGGATTCCTTCAATCAACAACAAGTATCCAAGGAATGGAGCAGCTAGGTTCAAATTTATTGAGGTACGTTTCCATCTTTTACATGTTCCTTTAGCAAATTTGTTACAATCTATACCTTCTATATGTTTTTTTCATCATTCATGGAAGATCAAAGAATTTCATGAAAGGTGAATCATTGTGTCACATGTTATATATACTGTAAGTTGTGTTGGTTACCAATAAGATAACATGTTTGTAAATAGTGAGAAAAATGGATTAGCTTTGGATGAACACAATATGAATGTGCGACGTCGGTTATCAATCACTTAGTACGATACAATACCGAGTTAGAATCAACATCGCTAAGGTGAGGAATTGTTGAGTTTCACATTCATATCCATGATATCCAAATTCGCTTTTAAATTGGTCTCCGCGAGCTCGGGATTTATGAGTCCAACGTCACTTTGATATTGATCAGTTACTATTGCCATATTGCGAATAATGTCATCTACATATGAATATATCATTTGTATTTTTTGGTACAACCCAATTGTAACATAATTTTTCTTTCCTGTGTATTGGTTGTAATAGGATCAAATGGAGTTACAGTGGATTCTATCATATCAGATGGATGTAGTTGGCTTCTCACAGGTCACCCTAGAAATATGAATGCCGTACAACGTAGAAAATGGTGGTTAAATGCAACTATTATTTCAATTTTATAAAAAACTTAATTATTTTAATATATTGTTACATTTATTTGTAATATACTATTATGTCATAATGTTGTTGGTTTAAATGAATATTTCAGTTAATGATTCCCATAATGATTGAACAACAATTGAGTGTTGTATGATGTTCAACCATTACTAGGTTTATCATATTATTTATAACATGTAACAGCTATCAAAGACTGATTGTTTGCATCATCAAATATTTGTTATCATAATATTTTGCGAGAAATGAGTGCTGATCGAAAAAACTGTGACGTTGTATTAACTAGCTCTGAAATGACATATTAGCGATGTTGCATTGACCAACATGATTTTTTTGCGACGTTAGACAAAAAAATGGCATCATTTTTTCAGCGATCCATGTCATGAGGGCTACGATGTCCTTCCCTATGCGCGATATTGCTTCTAAGCGACTTCGAGATCGATCATATATTGAACGACATCATCTAGTGCGGAGTTGACGTACTTCCTCTATCGTCGGTTGCTATATTCATTTCATCGACGTCTCAAGGTTCATGATGTCGAAGTAATGTTCAAGAAAGTCGTAGCCGGGGTATGCAAAGGATCTGTCTCTTTTTGGTATGCAAAATGGATTGAGATTGGCCCTTTAATAGATCAGATGCAGAACACATCATAAGTTCCTAATCCGAACATATCAGTTGCTGTTTTTTTAGAAAATAAATCATTCTATGTAAACCTTTTCTGAACCATACTCCCTGATAACATAATCAACATTCTAAATTTGGATCATTGAATTTTCTCAAAATATGAAGATAAAATAACATAGAAGTTAACACAAAGTGGCCAGTTCACATTAAAGTCAGCTTATGAGTTAATTAGACAAGAAAAACAAGAATTCCTTCATTTAAACATCCGTGGTCTAACTTAATACCAAAAAAAAATGCTACATGAACTGGAAACTGTTTAATGGGTTAATAGAATTTCCAGGTGTATTGGAGGACTCTCAATTCCATCTACCATCAAGATGTTTTTGCTTCAATGATTCAGAGTCTATACATAATAGCTTTAATAATTGTGGCCATGTGCAACAAATATGGAATACAATTGACAGAGCTTTTAGCCTGAGCACTAATGAGTTTCAGTTTCTGTGGGATATGTACTATTACTATTGAAATCTTGATACCACTGATGCTATCTTTGCTAAACAAGTTAGAATCATACCCCATGTTGTTATCTGGTATCCTTGGTGTGCTAGATTCTCTAATAGTTTTGATGGGGTAAAGCCAATGGCAAGAAATATCATCAGTAGATTTTTTTGCATCACTTTAATGACACTCTTCTGGCTTATAAACTGGATTTTAAATAGGATCTGACTAATATCCCAAGACTACTGTATCATAAAGGAAAAATTTAGAAACCAGTAAGAATCATTAGATGGACTTTACCCTCTAACTAAAAGTTAAATACTGATGGTTCTTGTCTAAAGAATGGGAATGCAAGTATTGGATGTATCATAAGAGATCACATGGGTAAAGTGATTGTAGCTTTATCAAAGGTTATCAAAGCTGACTCTAGTTTGCAAGGTGAGACCATAGCACTAATGAATGGAATCCAATTATCACAAAACCACCATATAAGAAAAATAGACATTGATCAAGAAGGTGCACAAATAATACAAGATCCCCTGGAAATGTCTTCAGCACATGAGAACAAATTGGCAGCTGCATCAACAAGTTGACTTTACAATTCAACACATTTTTAGAGAGGAAAATGGAGCTGCAGATACATTGTTAAAGTTGGCCAGCAAAGATCAGGTAAATCAAACTTTCTATAATGCAGATCTGCCAAAAGAAATAGTGGGACAAGTGAAGCTTGATTCATAATCTCATCCATATATTCGAGTAGGCTAAAGTCTGGCATTTGGTATGCTTTTCTATGTTTATTTATCTGATGATACTTCAGAACATCAGGATTTGTATGTGGATGTTTAAACTGCATGGTAGAAATTTTTATAGCTCTTTCGATTTGCTAATGACAGGTACAAAAGACTACAACTGGATTCAAGTTTCTGGAATTGGAACAAGATTGGAAGAGAAAGGAAATGGCAACCTGAGACAACCAAACTGGACATTGGCCTCGGTGATATTCCTGAGCAAATCTTCAAATCAAAGTCTGCAGCTGACTCACACTACATCAGATTTGCATTTGATCATTGATGACACTCTGCTACTGTGCTTTTGGAGTGAAGCACTTCTGGGGACCTGTTTTGTCAGGGGTTATTACAGAAGGCCATCCCTTTTTGTCAACACGGGGTATGGAGGCATAAAAATGGTAGGCTGTAATAGACTCCAACATGGGTCACAATGGCCAAATCTTTGTTTACACAGGGGTGTAAACAAGGGGTTCCGAACAAAGCTTAGTGTACATAGCTTTCCACTTTCTTCTTTTCGATGTATAACTTATTGAGCTTATAATGCTACATTCATTCAGGGTTTGAGGAGCCTAATATATACCCCCTCACTAACTACAGTGAGTTTATAATAAAAAAAATGATGGCTTATTTTATGTTCGAAGCATGTATACTTCGGTCGTTTTGAAAGGTTTCTAGCAATTTGAATCTATCAACTTTGACTTTCTCAGTTAGACTAGTTCAGTTCAGTCTTCTAGATTAACTCTTTTGGAGTATTTCTTACATACAGAAGGATTTCTATAACCACGAAACAATATATTTTGTGACAATAAACAACCGGGTTAAGTTTGTTAGTTTAATAGGGTGATAAACCAGGTTAAATGGAGATGAACTAGATCTTTAAGAGAAGAGCAGTGAATGTTTTCGTTACTAAATTGCCATTTTTTTGATTGGGAAATTGTAGTAGAATAAAATTTTATCCAATTGGCGTATCTCTCTAGTGTGATCGTAACTTGGCAAGGAGGAATGCTAAGTCAGATACTTTCTACTATGATAGGCTCAATTTGTCTCGAGTTTGGTGGAAACCTTCTTATGATTGAAGATTAATTTATCATTATATATTTATTTCCCTCATTACTGGAAAACAGGAACATAGGCACCGATTACAGTGTACCGATGACCAAATACCAGTTCTAGAAATTACGTTAGCACCGGTAACATTATGTAAAAATGATAATACCGGTGCCTTTGTTGACATATGCACTAGTAGAAAAAATTCCACTGTAGAATACCGGTGCCTAAGTGAGAAAAAGTAAGAAATAAGACAATTTTCACCATCGGTAATGCGCATACCGGTGCAGAGTACTAGTGCTATGTCTAATGTTACGTGGGAAATAGATAATTCTTGCACCAATATAGTTAATGGTACCGGTGTTGATGCAAAACAAAATGCGGGAAATGGTATATTTAAAAACTAGTACCTAGCACCGACAGAAGTACCGGTGCCTGTGTGACAATTAATTGGATACATGATAATATTTCGCACCGGTACGGGTCTTACCAGTGCACAATACCGGTGCTAGAGTAATAATGATACGGGTAGTAAATAAATCGAGCACCGGTATTGTGCATAGTAATGGTACTGATGATTAAAAATCACGGGAAATCGTAAAAAATCAGCACCGATTTGAAAATTTTAACTTAGCACCGGTAACATTTCCTTTGCCAGTTTGTAAAAGCCATTTATAGCACCAATTTTATTAGCTTATGCCAGTGCTATTGGTGCATTAAATGCACACCTACCACCTTTTTCTAGCGGGTAAAAAGTGCCAAGATGTTGTCTTTTGAGTTTATTAATGGCAATTTTTGGATGAGGAAGACATTGAACTCTCATCAATGAACTCCTTTGAAGGTACTTTATGTTTTGTTTAAATTTATCATTTATGGTGGAATATGTGTGGAATGATATGTTGCCATATATTTTTTGCATGTTTGACCATTGAAATGTTGCTTCACACTCTTCATGAATAGAGTTTGTTAGCTAGTATTGTGGACGTATTGAATAACTTTTTCATGCATGTGGTTTGGTAGGGTGTGTTGCGAATGTAGTAATGTGATGTTGCACGTTGCATGTTGCATGTTGTATGTTGATAGAGTGTGGTATGAATAAAATCATTTTTAGGGTGGAAATATATGTTTTTGTGGAAGTTTAATTGTTGCACATTGATTAAATTGTAAAGATTTACCGTGCCATCGAGAGGGGTAAGCATGCATATCACAACGTTAGTTTTTTGAGTGGTGAATTTATTGCTTTTGTTGGGGAGTTTATGGAGCACACATTTAGTCATGAAAAGCGCATCTTATGTCAATGTTGTGATTATAAGAATCGTAAGCATACTGACGATCGGGACTTGTTGCAACTCCATTTGTACAAGAGAGGGTTTGCAAACATATTATTTGGTTTGGACCTTTCATGGTGAGAAACTTCCATCGGAGGTGGTTGTAGGTAGCAAGGGAGAATCTTTTGGGGATGTCAATTTGGATGACATGTGTGAGGAGGTGGTGGATGAATTCAGGGGGAGGACTGAGGTTCTCTCAAAATTTCTAGATGAGAAAACACACTAATAATTAATACAATTTCCAATTCAAATATTTTAAAATTGGTGTTTCCCAGTTGCAAGAAGAAAGACATTATCATGTCATGTTTGATGGAGTTGTTTAACATGAAAGGTGTTAGTTCGTGGAGATATACTAGCATGGACAAGTTGCTCAAGTTTTTGAATGACAAGTTCCTCCTCAGAAATGGTTTACCAGACAACCTCTATGATGTGAAGAGAACTTTGTGTCCAATGGGAATGGAGTATAAAAAAATACATGCATGCCCCAACGATTGTGTTTTGTATAGGGGGGCCTTGGAAAAATAAGTGGCTTGCCCCATATGCCACGTTTGTCGTTATAAGGAAAGGTGAACGGTTGTGGATGAAGAGCTTGTTATGAAGTTAAGGAAATGGGTCCCCGCAAAATGTGTGTAGTACCTTCCTATTATCCCGAGGCTGAAGAGGTTGCTTAAGAGCGCTGAGGATGCGAAGAACATGACATGGGACATGGATATGGGTTGTCTTGATAATGATATTATCAGATATCCTGCAGATGTGGATCAATGGAAGAATTTTGACAAGATGTATCCTAAGTTTGTAGTTGAACCCAGAAATTCGAGGATTACTTTATGTACTGATGGTATAAATCCCTTTCATAACATGTCATCGAAACATATTTCATGGTTGATTATGCTTCAATTTACAATCTACCTCCACATCTCTGCATAAATATGAAATATGTTTTGATGCCTTTGATGATTTTGGGTCAGAGACAACCTAGAAATGACACCGATACCTATCTAGCTCCACTCATTGAAGATTTGAAGGTTTTTTAGTCTGACGGTGTTGATGTGTTTGATGGTTATCAAGGGACCAAGTTCAATTTGAAGGCCATGCTTTTCTGCACGATAAATGATTTTTTGGCTTATGGTAATCTTTCAGGTTATGTGTTTAAGGGTCACAAGGCATGTCCTGTGTGCGAGGAAGCAACCGATATCCAGAAATTGAAGAATGGTAGAAAGACCGTGTATATGGGTTATAGAAAATTCCTCCCGACAAAGCAGAAGTTACGAATGACACAATTCATTTTTTAGGGGGAGGGAGAGGAGGAAAGTGCTAATAATATTGAGTGGGTTTACCATCTGCAACAAGGTGAAGAAATTAAATATTGTTTTTGGAAAAAATATCTAAAGTGCTTGGCACAAATGATGGACCTTGGAAGAAAAGATCGATTTTCTTTGATTTTTCGTACTGGGAGAATTTGGAGGTTTGCCATTGTTTGGATGTGATGTATATTGAGAAAACCATGTGCGACAATTTAATTGAGACTTTACTTAACATTCCGGGTAAGACGAAGGATAGTTCGAATGCATGGAAAAAATTGGTTGAACTCAGTATACAAGTTAATTTAGCTCTAAGGTGAAAGGGAACCAGATGTACCTATCACCCCCTACAGTATTTTAATCAGTGAGAAGAGGTTGGTTTGTGAGTGTATTTAGGCAATCAAGGTACAGTCTGGCTACTCTTCCAATGTTAGTCGGTTTGTGAACGATGAATTGCATCTTAATGCGTTGAAACCCCATGATTGTCATGTCTTGATGCAATAACTCTTGCCCATGGCTACCCCTGGTGTCATGTAAGAGGAAGTGAGATTCTGTATCATGCACATGTGTTTCTTCTTCAACTCCACTTGCTGCGAGAATATTAGCAGGAAACAGCTTGATGAGTTGGAGCATGAGGGGATTGTAGTGCTATGTTTGTTTGAGAAGTACTTTCCCCAGCATTCTTTGACACTATGGTCCATATCGTTGTCCATGTGGTTAGGGAAATTAGAATATGCAGACCCTTTGGGATACACTGGATGTACTCATTCGAGCAGAAAAAGAGGGTCTTTACGAGTTAAGTACACAATCAAAGCCGGCCCGATGCTAGCATTGTGCAGAGGCATATCACAGAGAGGATCATTGAGTATTGCACTTCAAATTTGATTGGGGCGACAACACTTAGAGTTCCAGAGCATGTGCAAAGTGGCAAGGAGAATGGGATCCCACGGTCAATGAGACACTCAACACACCCTACAATGCTGAGTTGATGAAATTTTATTTTTATGCTTTGCGGAACAGTAGCGAGACTATAATATATGTTGAGGAGCACATGTCACTGTTAGAAGTACTCTATCTTGAATGGACGTCGAATCAGTCACAAGTGGACAATTCTAAAACATTTGTCAATTGGTTTTATAATCGTTGCAATGTGGATGGAATGCCTAATAAACTTCAGGCGTTTGCAAGGGTACCCAAAAACACCGTGAAAAGATACCAAGGCTATGGCATTAATGGATATAGTTTTTCAACAGTGCCAAGGACACGAAGAGCACAACTCAGAATAGTGAGGTTTACGTGGAATCTGAATCCAAGTGGCAGTCAAGCAAGAGACAAAAAAGTATTCCCAAAGTTATGACTTTCTATGGGGTCATCGAGGAGATTTGGGAGTTGGATTATATTGAGTTTAAAGTTGTTGTCTTAAAGTGCAGATAGGTTGAAAATGGTATAGGGGTTCGTTCTGAAATACCCATGGGTTTTACGATGGTGAACTTGAATCGAGTGGGCTACGAGAACAACAAGTTCATCTTAGCCTCCTAAGCTCGCCAGGTATTTTATATCCAAGACCCAACCAATAAGAAGTGGTATGTTGTACTCCATGGGAACAAGTTCTTTTTTGAAGATAAAACTGATCAGCTCGTTAAATATGAAACTGCCGAGTCTCCTTCAGCATTCCCGAGTTTGGAGGACATCGGTGGACCACCCGTATGTAGATAATCACATAGGGATGGTTGTGGGTGGACGAGAATGTCATATTGTGGGTGGTGATGTAATCCTGAAAAGGAAAAGATAGGTTATTACGTTTGGTGTATCGCTCCCTTTCGTTCCCAATGATTGCTCTCTTGCACACCCCAAACTAATTAGAAGTGATCATTAAGCTTCTACGATTAAACTTCTACCTTTTGTATGTTTTAATGAATAAATTTATATTGAATTTGGCCTTAGCACCGAAATATCAATTATATATTGGTGCTAAAGAACAGAGTATATGCTCTGTTCCATGTAAAAGCACCAGTATAACTAGTAACGAAACTGGTATAAATATCGGTGCTAGTAAGATTTGCTCTTTGTTCTCATTAAATGTTTTAAAAATGCACTATAGCAGCTGCGTCAAGCTGTCTTAGAATACTAAGGCACCTTTAAATAGAACAGAGGCACCGATTTAGGTACTGTTGCTTAATACTTAGAAAAAAATCGTCTCAAATATTTTTAAAATACAGTATAACAACTGCATCAAGCTGCTTGAAAATACTAAGGCATCGATATATTTAACAGAGGCACCGGTTTATGTACCGGTTCTTGATACTTAGATAAAAATTGAGACTTGCTCTCTGGTCTCTTCAAATATTTTTAAAATGCATTAAAATAGTTGCTTCATGCTGCCTTAAAATACTAAGGCACCGATATATTGAACAGAGGCACCCATTTTGTACCCGTGCTTTTTACTTAGAAAAAGAATTGAGACTTTCTCCCTGGTCTGTTCTAAAATTGTAAAAATGAATTCAAGCAGCTGCGTCGGGCTGCTTTCGTAAGAAATTTACAGCGGTAATGTAAAATGTGGCACCGGTTTATGTACCAGTGCTAAAATGTGGTTAGCGGTTTCTAAACTAAATTTCCTGCAACACTAACAGTATGATACGAACACACAAAGTTTTTCACATCAAAGATCTGAAAACCCTATTTTCCACACCACTCGATTGTGCTTTATAAGGTAATATCATATTTTCCCTTTAATCTTGTAATGATCTCATACAATTTAATCATGAATCTTGTATTTTCAATGAAACCTAATCATGAATGGCTAAGCTCATATCATAATCCCAAGTTTTCCATTCAATTGATATTCTAATTGGAATAAGTGGATTTAGTTTTATAATCCCTTGTGTGGTAGATATATATATATGTATATATATATATATATATAGTACGGATAATCAGACGTTTCATGTTGTTTGTTTTTGTTAGAACTTTGAGTACATTTCCTTTGCATACAAGGTGTTTGATGAAATTCTTGTATGTAAATATAGGTGATGACCCCAAAAGTCCCAAGTAAAAGGCCTGGAAAAGAAGGGTTTTTGTCACACTCAAGCGGATCTCACTCGAAGCAGTCACCAAAGAAGGGAAAATATTGTGCGTCACCAAAGAAGGTACTGATGTCGACGATCTAGTGTTTCCTAGGTGGACAAAAATTTAGAAGAAATCACTGACATCGGAAATGAATGCGTGGTATCACTTCGTAGCCTCCCGTATTGACCTCGTAACCATGAACACCGAAGTGCACAAGAGCTGGATAATCAAGTTATACACAATAGAAAATAAACTTCGATGGAATGTTGGGGAAGGAATATTTGAGAGTCTGACTGAGGACAAGAAGAAGACATGATCCTATGGTTTTTGTAGCCTCATTTCTTCACTTTTTTTCGAAAGTGGAGGTACCAAACTATGACCACGACACCTTTGGCCACCCAATGACGCAGATTGCTATTGAATCATTATGCAAGATTGGACCATCACAATCTTCCCTGTCCATTGAATCTAGGGTCTCCACACTAAAGACAGGTATTTAAAATTTGTGGATGGATTGCCAATTTCAATGAAAATGGTGTGACCATATTGGGAAAGTGCTAAGCTACCAATTTCCAGATGCAGTCGAGGCAGTCGGAACTTTCCCGTCATAGAGCGACAATGATGTTGCGGAAGACATTCATGTGGGTTCAACTTCACAGGAATTGGGCAACACAACTTCCTTCGAGGAAGCGGAACCATTTTTGCATTATTATTTGTGAAATTAACAATTTATTATGTTGTTCTTGGATAATCATATATTTTTCACACCCTTATTTTATTTATTTTTGGTGGTGGCTATTTCGGCACCGCAACTTCTTGGTCATTATTGTGAGCATGGTGTAGTTATTTACATCAACTCTTATATAACTATACCATACTCATAATAATGACCAATAAGGGGCGGATAATAATAGCTACCATGAAATTTTTTAGTGAACATCAGATTGTGAATTTTAAGTGAAAATTTTAAGTGAAATTATGCTTTTTGTTTATAACCAGAAATTCAAAAGCCCCATTGTAGCAGCCTGACGCAGATGCTTTCTGTGAATATTGCACCGGTATAGTCATCTTATGAACTGGTTGAGACGCTGGTACTCAGTACATATTTACTCTCTAACCATAGCCATAAATAAAAAGGTAGCCTACCACGGTTGCATTATGCAATTATTGGCACCAGTATATTGTTCATTGGCACTGGTATTTAACATATAGGTAACATATTAGCACTTATTGCATTGTAACTCGAAATTTTTATAAACCAAGAATAACAATAAAATTCAATTTTTTATAAGTTCTTTTTAAAAAACCAAGAATAAAAAAAATCAATTGCATTGGAGGAAATGGTCATTGGTGCAACACAAATGGGGGCCACAGTGTAATTTTTCAAAACTTTGTTGCAACGGTCAAAGTTCCCAATCGAGGCCCTCCTTTGACCCAAACATGTCTAGAACACAAATTTGCCCTCCCCTAACTTTTTTGCCTTTCTTTCCCAATGAATGAATATTGGTCAATGGAATGTCATTATCAGGAGAAGTTTACACACATGCTCTTTCAAAACCAGAACTGAAATTTTGGACTGGGTTAGTGTTTATTGCCACTTTTTTGGATGATTTGCAACAATGATTGTCTGAATCTGATTTGCCGCTTTCTCTCTTTGGTATTCCTATATGCATATCGGTGTCGATTCAGGATAAAAAAAATTAACGCGTGTCTTCATAATTTGTGAATAAATTTGAGAACTAGATGTACATTTTTTTCCTTTGGAAAACAATCTCTCAATATGTCTAGTATATTTTGGTTTGTTGCCTTAAATTCTAAGTCACCAACTAAGGCCATCTATCTTCAGTTTCATCCCATCTACATCACGATCACTTTGGAGAAACTAGTGATATACGCCGGAGCTTTCTGCGCCATGGCGAGCATCTTGATGTATATTATGGTGAGTGTTGGTGTTCTTCGCTGTGTTTGTGGTGGTGACTGGGTTTCGGACGTGTTTTGTTGAGTTTTTTGTTGGTGTTCTTAGCATTATATGAATGTTCTTGAGCTAGAAATGCACCAAATGGTTCTACAAAATTGTGTATCATTCTCACTTTCAATTCAAAAATAATCTTATGTTTGCTTTAGATCATTGCAGTTCTCTTGTCTATTATGTGAATATTTCTAGATTAAGCATTATATGAGTGTTCTTGAGCTGGGAAATGCACCAACGTTTAAGTAGTAGTCCAGTCTGAATTCATTTTTAATGTTGTCTTTTGAAAGTAGCTTGTACTTTTTTTTGTTACTATCTCAAGAAGATGATTTTTAATTGAAAAATGAGAACCTTTTTGTGCTATTTTGATTGAAAATAATAGGCATATATTTTTGAAAGACACATTTTCATTACATAGATTCATTTCCTAGCTATTCAGTATTTTTTTTGTTAATATGGTACTACTTTCTCGGGTTTTTTTGGAGCACTCTGATGTTTTTTTGGGGTGAATTATAATTTGCAGATGTGGGAGGATCACATAAGCAAGGCTAAAGATGGAGGCTTGGATGTGATTGAGACTTACGTCTTATGGAATGTTTATGAGCCTACTTAGGGAAAGGTATGGTGCATTGTGCTGAAGAGTTTGTACATTTCCTAAGAAATGGGAAGGTTTTAGTTAATTTTGTTTTAGTTCTACAGTATGACTCTAAAGGAAGGTATGATTTGGTGAGGTTCAGTAAGACTATACAGAAATTTAGGCTCCATGCTCATATAGAATTGGCCCTTATATTTGTTCTGATTGGAGTTTTTATTACTCTTTTTTTTCTCCATGTTTATTTAGATCTGAACTACGTAGCCCCTTTGTGTGTATGTTTGATTTCTTTGTCTATTTGAATATACAGAGGATTTCCAATTTGTCTTAAGCATGTTCCAAGCATTAGCTTCTAAACATACAATGAGCCTTCCAAGGTAAGATTTAATGATTTAGTTACATTTACCTTTCCCCCCTACCATTTTTTCAAACTAAATTGATGTTTGTAGTTGTATGGTCTTGTAGATGCATATGAAACAGTGCATCTGAGCATTTTTAAGGATCATAGATTCAAGATTAGTTGTGTAGTTTAGCCTTGTGATTTGATGTGATTAGTTGCTAGTTCAAGCTAAAGTTATGTTTAGTCCTGTAGATACTTATGTTTGGGATAGTTATGTTTAGTCCCATAGATTATTAATTTTGTATCATAACTATTTTTGGTTTTATTTATATATTATCAATTTTGTGAAGTTGATTTTATTATTAAAGTAATGTCCTAATAAATTTTTAATTTTGGGTCTTTTTTCCTTCCTCTGAAAGTGGCA
Organism: Rubia yunnanensis; assembly: GCA_037428765.1. Lineage (NCBI taxonomy): Eukaryota > Viridiplantae > Streptophyta > Magnoliopsida > Gentianales > Rubiaceae > Rubia > Rubia yunnanensis. The sequence continues at coordinate 29,363,601 of CM075070.1, forward strand.
GCGCAGTGCCGCTTTCAGAGGAAGGGATATTTTTTAGTCCTTTGAAATAATTTAGCACCGGTTCAAAAACCGATGCTAACAAAAAATCCGGAGCTAAAATTAGAACAGGTTGAAAAACCAGTTTCAACTGGTGCTAACAAAAAAACCGGTGCTAAATTTAGCACCAGTTGAAAAATCGGTGCTAACAAAAAAACCGGTGCTAAAATTACAAAAAAACCGGTGCTAAAAGTAGGGATTTAGCACCGATTATTTTCCAACCAGTGAAACCGTTTCATCGGTTACATAGGCACCGGTTTTTTGGTAAAAAAACCGGTGCTAGAACCAAAAAAAATGGTGCTAAAGGGGGTTCATGTGATAGTGATTGCTTCATCACCGATGCCTTATTCACCACTGGCGAGTTCTTCCTTTTTGGCGGTTCCAGACTACCATTTGAGCCTCTCTACACTACAAGCGGTCACATGAATCAAAGGTAAGTGTCCCCTTGCCATTGCATATGTGTAAAAGTTTGTGATTTCCCTTTTTAGCTTGAATCATTGTATGTGCATATCATGTTCGATGAATTGCGTCAAAGAACTAAAATGTCATTGTGATGGATACTCTACGTGTTTCGTGGTAATGGATTCCATCACATTGTATATTCGTTTGGCCATACAATTTTTTGGGGTGAAATGGTATATTGAAAAAGTGTATTTATTGGTTGTGAATTGAGTTCAAATGGAAGGCGATAAGCTTTGGTAGTATTGTTAGTTTTTGATTATGTATTATTATTTTTTGTTATGGATTGGGTTCAAATGGATTCATGATGTTCTTGGTGGATTGTGGACTGATGTGGTTCTTGTGCAATGTGGATTGTTAAATTATATGTATGAAAATTGTGGGATTGTGAATTATTGATTCTTGGATTGATGTAGTTTTTGTTAGATTGTGGATTGAGATCTTTTTATATATGACAATTGTGGATTGTGCAACAATTTGTCCATATTTATCGATTTCATGAACTGAAGCTTTGTATTTATACCAGTGCTATTAATTGATATCATACCAGTGCTAATAAAAATGATCAAAGATTTTCATTCCGATGCTAAGAATTACTATGTCGGTTCTATAATACAATATCATTCTAAAATATTTTAGCACTGGTACCAAATTAACATCCGGTGCTGAAAATAATGAACACCGACAAGTTTTTTGACATACCAGTGCCCAATATCAGTAACTAGTCATTGGTTCATGAACACTGGTACGGAAATAATCACGCACTGGTAGAATTAATTCCAGAGCTCATTTTTATAACACTGGTATGTCTTTTCGGTGCTCATTTTTATAGCACCAATATGTCTTACAAGTGCTCTAAATTGGGAAAATTTGCACCAGATCACTTAAGCACTGGTAGCTTAGAGGGTGATTCTACCGCTGCCTTTGTTATAAATTACTGATGCCTATGGGTGGTTTTTCCATTAGTGCCTTTGCTATGTAGCTAGGTCATTGTTTAGAAATTGATCTTTAGTACATAAGTATGTATAAAAGGGTCTAACTTATATCTCATCGTAACATATCACTCAAACTGTAGACCCTTTCAATCAATATGATTAACACAATATAAATGATTAATTTTTCTAACATTCTCTTAATGAAGATTTGAATTTAAAAGGAAAAAAAGTTAAAATAACAATTTTGTGTTTTATGAACAACAAAATTTTACGATACAATTGAGTGAACCGAATAGAGAATTGTTATGAAATGTTAAGAGGCCGATTGAATGAACCGAGTAAAGAATATTTTAAAATAAATTTGGAATTATGGTAACCTAGGTGAAGTGATGCTAGGAAATAATTTGAATGTTTGTAATCAACACTTCAAGAACTGGATCAAACCTATGCAAATGACTTATAATCGACAACTGATACCATAATCAGACGGTATGATAAACAACAAATTTGTATTTTAAAAAAATGTATTTCCAAAAATTTAAAAACAACAAATCCGTCAAAAGACCTAATATTTTGTTTTTTCATCTCATCCAAACTAAAATTAAACAAAGTAAACAATGAATACTCTACAATTCATTTTAGAAAAGGTTGTCTTTTAATAAGCATGCAATTTGTTTTATAAAAAAAGATTCTATTTTCATGAGTTACTAAAAAGTCTGTATTTGTTGAATACTCTATAATCAATTTTATCAAAGGTTGTATTTTCATAAGGAGAAAGTCTCAGGAAGTTAGTCTATCCATAAACTTATGGACAAACACTTTATTTTAAACTTAAAATATATTTTTAAGTTAAACATTATACTTTATAAGTTAAAATATGTAATAAGGTGTGTTTTAATGTAAAATTGTGAGAGATAGATATTATATAAAATGTAAAATATTTAACTTAAAATATACTTTTATTTAAATTTAAAATTTAATGTTAAATATAACAAATACAATGTATAAGTTAAAAATTACAGTGGATTGTCCATAACTTAAGGAGAGGTCACCTATCATAGGACCTACTCTTTCATAAGTTACCGAATGTTTGAAAGTTAAATAAAATTAATATAATTTAAATTATACAAAGTGGTATTTTTATATTTGTTTTATTTTTTCTAAACACTGTAATTTTGAAATTAAATAATATGTATTTTAATATTAAATATAAATATGCAATATTTTTATGTTTTCACAATACGAATCACTAAAATAATAAAATTACAATTAGTTTAAAATAATATAGGCCAATAAAAAAGATTTACACTGGGTAGGGGGTCACAAGTGCAAACTCCAAAAGTAATGAGCCCAGAGCAACAAATAATGACGTTGGCTCCCCACTTGGAAGACCATAGGACTCGGAGAGACCATAGAAAAGAGCCTTCTGAAGTGCAATGGATTTCGAGCCGAGATTGTATAGTATTCAAACTGAGTTCAACTAATATTATTCGTTAAGTTTGTGTAACTTATCGAAATATATATATATATATTCAATATGTATTTTAAATATAATATATTAGCCACTGTTCGAGTTCGAACACAAGCCCGAGCCAAATTAATTTTATTTGATATCGATCTCGAGCCAATATTTAAAGATTCAATTGAACTTGAGGCAACTTGAGCTCGAGAAATTACAATATGCTCGACTTGTTTACCATTGATGCCATTTTCCCTTTTAATCTATACCTTGTAGCTCGCTCTTTCTTCTTCTACTTTTTCAATGTGGGATTCTTATAAAAGTAGTTTTTCTTTTCTTTTCTTCCATCTATTAAGGCTACATTAATTTCATAATGAAGGCTACATTAATTTTTATAATTTTCCCTTTTCAAGAGAATATATTGAAAATTAAAATTGTATGTTATGGTAATCATCGTTCCGATAATGCATATCCTAAGGCTATGAATTGAAACACTAATAATCCCATATTGAGCGGAAAACGCTCTCAGGCACGAAATCCCAAAAAACTTCAACGGAAAACGCTCTCTGTAATTTGCTCCCTCCACCACTGCCGTTAACGGCTCCTTGCCGGAAACGGCTAGCCCTTTGCTCTCCGGCACAAGGCTAGCTGCCTCTGTTACCGGCCAATATGGCCGCAACCATCAATGATCAACCTCCCCCCAAATCGTTTGCTTCGGTTTTACAAAAGAAATCCCCGCCTCTTTCCAAAATCCTTCCCAATAACCCTGAAATCATCCCCAAAACGAATCATTTGGGAGATCCATCGTGTCTCTACTCAGAGGACCAGATTGCCACCCTTTCTGCTCACTATGCAAATGCCTTGGTTGGCAAATTCACGAAAGGGAGGATATCTATGGAGCTCCTCGAGCAAGCGTTCAAAACAGTGGGGTTTGAAGGTAAGTATCAGCTCGGTTCCCTAGATTTCAAGCATGCATTGGCTCAATAATACTATAACTCTGCATCTATTGAGGCTATAGGGAACAACATTGGAAGCTTTATTAAGAATGATCTTGCTACAGATTTGCTAACAAGGTCTTCAGCTATAAAATTCTGTGTTGAAATTGATCTTCTTAAACCACTGAGCCAGTTCATTAGGTTGGGTTCTGTAAATAACAACAGGAAATATCAGGTAGAATATGAAGATGTGCCATTGTACTGTGATCACTGCTTAAAACTTAGTCACTCTCAGTCCCACTGTAAAGCCAAAATTCAACCAAATGATGAAACAGTTCAGGAAAGAAATTCAGTTTCAACCTTACCTCAAATACATTGGCAGCCTACGGGGAAACAATTTGATAAAGCCCCTCTGATTCTAGACTCCGTGGAAGAACTAACTCCCCCAATACTGGATAAATTTGAAGGAACATCCTATAGAGCATACCAAAATACATCACATAGCTCTCCTTCTCGAGTAATCATTAACAATGCAACATTTCCCTCCACTAGTTTTCAAACTCAGTTAAGTCCAGATAACTCGATCATAAGATTACTAGATGCCACTTCTATTTCCAAACCACAGTTCCAGTTATATGCTAAAGATGATATACAGATAGGAACCTTTTCAATTGCTGTGAATAGTCCACATTGCAATGTGTCTCTTTCCCAACCTGGTAAGTTGGGAAATAGATACTCTGTTTTACAAGATCTAGAAGATTATTGTAACAAACAGGAAGTCAATCTGGAGGCTGAGATATCTATGCAAACTGATCCAGTCAATCAAGACCTTACCACATCGGCTGCTACAGGTATGCAACAAGGTAAGGCCAAGTCAAAGAAAGCTAATTATCTGAGCCAATTAAATAAGATGATGCTTAGATCCGCAACAAGAAGTAATAAATCTGTTGAATAATGATAGTCAACTCTCATGTTAATTTTCTAGTATGGAATCTAAGGGGGATGGACACATCAATGCTTAGGCTCTCTAACCTGTGTAAAATTAAGAAAATACAGCTGCTATGTATTATTGAGCCAATGCATGACAATAGTTGTTGCCAATCATACATGCAGAAACTCCCATTTGATCAGAACTTGACATTATAGAATGGGAAAATATGGTTAATGTGGATTAATTCACTATCTGTATCTCTAATTTCATCGAATCAACAATTCCTGCATGTTTCAATTCTTCATCATTTGTTTAATTGGAATATGGAGGCAGTTTTTATCTATGGTCTTAGAAATAGGGATGGTAGGAAAAATATTTGGACAGATTTACAACCTATCTCTAGGGGTGATACAATTTTTATTGGAGATTTTAATACAATAACATCTTTGTCAGAGTACAGGGGTCCTAGTTCTCCAGCCTTAGGAAGTATTAGGGATTTTAACTGTTGGATCAACTCGAATGGCATTCAAGAAATTTCAACAGTTGGAAATCTCTTCACCTGGTGTAATGCTAGGCTTAGGAATCCTACATCTAAGAGACTAGATAGAGGGCTGAGTACCATGTCCTGGTTATCTAAATTTTCATCTTCTTCCATTCAAATCCTTAATAGGCAGACCTCAGATCATTCACCACTTCTTCTCAGGACACTGTCATCCTTAGACCTTTTAGATTTATCGATGCTTGGTTTCAGAGAATAGAGTTCACTGGATTAATTAAAGATTTTTGGGACTTACCTTTAGCAGGATCAGGAATGATGAGATTTTACCTAAAACTGATTAGGCTTAAGAAAATCCTAAAGAGATGGAACAGAGATACGTTTGGTAACATTGATCTGAATGTTAAACAAGCTGAGGAGGCTGTGAGAATACAGGAAATTAATTATGACATCAACCCCTCAATTTCTGAAAGAGTTAAGCTAAATGAGAAAAATGCATTGCTTCTAAAGACTTTAAAGGAAAAAGAAAAATTTTGGAAGCAGAAAGCTAGGCTTAAGTGGCAAAAGCTTGGAGATAACAATACAAATTTCTTTCATAAGGTAGTACAGGAAAGAAATTGTAAATTACAGATCACCAAAATAAAAAATGGAACTGGACAATGGATTGATTCTCAGTTAGATATTCAAAATACAGCAGTTCAATATTTCTCTGATCTGCTTTCTGAACCTTCTCAACAACCTGATGAGACTTATTATCCCCATTTCCTGAGTCAGATCCCAAATATCATCAAGGAAATGGATAATCAAACACTTGCCTGTCCTATTATTGAAGTTGAACTGGAAACTGTCATTAAAGGATTAAATAAGATGAGCAGCCCCGGTCCTGATGGATTCTCCCCTAAATTCTACTCTAAATGTTGGCATATTATTAAATTAGACCTTATCTTTGCTGTGAATGACTTTATTGCTGGAACTACAATGCCAAGAGGAATCTCCAGCACCTGGATTACTTTGATTCCTAAAAAAACTACCCCCTGCTCCTTTGAAGATTTTAGGCCAATTAGCCTTTCTAATATGATTAATAAAATATGCTCTAAGGTATTAATGGAAAGGTTAAAACCTTATATGGAAAGCCTGATCTCTCCTAATCAAACATCTTTTATGAAAAATAGAGACATATCTGATAACATCTTATATTTGCAAGAAATGATTAGATTCCTAGATAAGAAATACAGAACTCCTAATTGTATGCTGAAATTGGATTTGAAAAAAGCATTTGACAGGATTAATTGGAACTTCCTTAGAAAAATTTTGGAACAGTTCGGTTTTACTGGAAAGTTCCTAAATGCTGTTATGAATAACTTGTCACAAGCATATTTTTCTGTTTTGGTGAATGGAACTCCTGTAGGTTTTTTCCAGGCTTCAAGGGGTATAAAACAAGGTGATCCTCTCTCCCCCTATCTATTTAATTTATTTTCAGAAGCCTTCTCTAGAAGTTTAGACTTTATTTTCCATAATAATAGATTGGATAGTTTTCAAACATCTGCATCTATTCCTGTTGTTTCCCATCTGATGTATGCAGATGATACAATGATTCTAATGCAAGCATCAAGGTCGAACTTAATTAAAATCAAAGCATTCCTTGAGATTTTTGAGTACACATCAGGCCAGAAATTTAACTTTGATAAATCAGAATTCTACCTAAGCAAAAGAGCAAGTGTAGCTAAGTTTAATCAGGTCAAAACAGTGTTAGGTATGAAAAAAGGATCATTTCCTTTTAAGTACTTAGGTTGTCCAGTTTTTAGAGGAAGAACTTTAATGAGATACTATCATCCTTTACTGGCTAACATTGACCATAAGCTTCAAAATTGGAAAAATAAATGGCTCAGTGGAGGAGGGAAAATGGTCCTAATAAAATCTTGCCTTTATTCAATTCCTCAACATATTTGGTCTGTAACTAATCCCCCAAAAGGTATCATTAAATCAATTGAAAAAAGACTGTCACACTTCTTTTGGGGTAAAGTTCAGGATAAGAACAGAAAGGTTTGGAAAAAATGGGCAGACATTGCGAAGCCAACTAATCTTAATGGGCTGGGATTCAGATCTATTAAGGCTATAGTGAAGGCTTGTTCAGTTAAACTCTGGTGGAAGTGCCAACATGGTACTTCCTTGTGGTCAAAATTTATTTGGGCACTGCCACCATCTTATAGGAAATCAGTCACATGGAAGAGAATATGTCAGGTTAATTCCTTTGCAGAAACTAATTCTTCTATTATACATGGCAAAGGGAGTTGTAGTTTTTTGGTGGCCAATTGGTGCCCCAATGGTCCCCTCATAAACTACATTCCAGATAGCATTGCATCAGATATGCTTAATATATCAGTGGCTAACTTTGTTAACAATAGAACCTCAATATTAGATCAGATCTCATCTTTTTTGGAGCATGATACTCTTTTGTTTTTGCAGGGAGCTCAAGTTTTGCAGGAAAGAAATGACAGAATGATCTGGAAACCAGAGACTTCAGGTAATTTCACTTTTAGATCATGCTATAAGACCCTGACATCTAAATCAGATATTTCTCTGGCTAGTACTACTCTTTGGAAAATTCCTCTGCAAAAGAAGATAACTATTTTCATTTGGAAATTACTGCATGCTTTCCTCCCATTTGATGAGGTGCTTATCACTTGTGGTTTTAGTTTAGCATCAAAATGGCCGGCTTGTGATCAATCTGATTCGATTCAACACTTCTTCATAAATTGCCTTTTAGCTCATGATTTGTGGTCCTATTTTGCATCTTTGGTTCATTTCAACTTGAATATTCTCCATACCATTCCTCAGAGGTTTCTACTATTCTGGGACTGTGATGATTTACCTAAGTTTGAGCGTATCTACTGTAAATTACTGCCATCATTAATTTGTTGGGGACTCTGGAAAGCTAGGAATGGTTTCCTTATGGATAATAAGCCCCTTATATTAACTTCTATCTGTAAAGAGGTACAGGACCTGATCATACTCTCACTCCAAGTGTGTCCTTTAAAATTACTGACCTCTAGTTCTATCCCACCAGCACTTAGGCACCTATCACCTCAACTTAGACCCCCTCCTAAGCCTAATATATCGAAGATTTGTTGGATTAGACCCAAGTCAGGATACATTAAAGTTAATGTGGATGCCTCTTGGTCTTATAACTTAGCTTCGGTGGGTCTGATTGCTAGAGATTCACATGGTTGTCCTATTTGCATCAGTTCTTCTGCTTCTACTGCAGAGTCACCTCTATTAGCTGAAATTGATGCCATTATGTACGTTTGTCAGAAATTCCCTCAGCTTGACCATACTTTTATAATTGAATCTGATTCTAAACTTGCGGTCTCAATGATAAATGATCCTTTTTCAGGAAATTGGGAACTTTTTGATAAAGTTTATAAGGTGAAATCCTCACTAGGAGGGGCTGAGTTGCAACATGTTCTGAGAGAGGGTAACTTAGTTGCTGATGCCCTTGCAAAATTCCATTTCGATTCTGGTCCTGTACCTTCCATGGCTAACATCCCTACACATATTAGAGGGCTTATTACTTTGGATAAACTCTCTGTTCCAGCCATTCGTGCTCACAGGAATGATTAAACAACATAATGGATACTGCTGAGTTTTTGTCTGTTTATGTTGCATATTTCATTAATGATCAAGTGATGGAAGAGTTGTAGATACTCCTTTTTACTGCTTCAACTACTAGGGTGGCCTCTACTGATCAAGAATTGGGAGAGCTGAAGGTTGCCTCTTCTTCAAGTGAGGGGAGAGCTCCAGATGCTGCTTTCCTGAACCAGTGCTAGTATTGATGGGGATCACAGGTTCCCAAACTTGGACAAACTTATTTTCTATTATCATCTTCAGGGACTTCTTCATATGTATGTATCTTGACTGAATATAGACTAGTTTTACACTATCATTACTCAAACCTCCAAAAATCCTATTTCTCTTTCCCTCATATCTATCTGCCACTTCTTTATGCTCAAACCCTCCTCTGTCTCCTTTGTGCTCAACTTCTTAAAATTCACAAAACTTCCTCTATCTCCTTTCTAATCTTACTCCCAAAATTTACAAACCCTCCTCAATCTCCTCAATCTCCTTTCTGCTCCATGCTCTCAATTGCTCAAAGTTCACCAAACCCCGAAATCCTTCACTCTATCCACGAATCTAGAGCATGCGGGGAATCTGAAGAAAGCTTTCCGGGTTTGAATTTGAGAAGGGTGTGTAAGATTACATAATCCCATAATGGGTGATTAATTATTATTCAGTATAAATAGTTTGTACAAGAAAGTTATACCATATCTACAACTGTGCTAATCTATGTAACAAAATATTTACATATTTACTGTCTAATGCACTTTCTCAGTTGGAGCGGGACGAGGATGAATGCTTAGAATGTATTGTTAATAGAGAAAAAGATGTCATGGTAGTCCCTTAGTAAAGATATCAGCATACTAGTACTCAGCAGGAACATGAAGCACATGAACATAACCAACATATATCTTCTCACAGAAAAAATGAATATTAGGCTCAACATGCTTGGTCCGTTGATATTGCACTGGATTGCTGGACAGGTACACAATAGAAATGTTGTCGCAATAGACTAGTGTGGCGCGCCTGATCGGAACATGTAGCTCAAGAAGAAGGTTGCATAGCCAACTCATTTCTGCGACTGCATTTGCAACACCCATATATCCAGATTCTGTACTCAAACAAGAAATAGTTGCATGACGTTTGGAGACCAAGACACCAGGTTGTCGCCAAGAAATACACAATAGCCAGAAGTCGAACGTCTTGAATCTGGATAGCCAACCCAATCCTTATTAGAATAAGCAGTAATCATGTAGAACTGAGGCTTGACCAAATGAAGTCTAGAATCAACAGTATCCTGAATATACCTCAAAATGCACTTAATGAGTTGCATATGAAGTTCCCTAGAAGCATGCATAAATAAGAAAATAGGCAATGTCTGGATGAGTGAAAGTGAGGTACTGAAGAGCTCCAACCAGACTCCTGTACAGACCGGGATCATCAAGCAAATGACCGGTAGTGGCGCTAAGCTTGGCACCATTGTCAATGAGCGTCACCGATGCATTGTAGGATGACATGAAAGCTCGACCGAGAATATCCCTGGCATATAACTACTGTGAGAAGAATAAACCAGTGGAGGAGCGAGCAACAGAATACCCAGAAAATGATGAAGAGCACCAAGGTCGCTCATAGCAAATTCCTGAGAAAATTCAGAGATGATGCCGCAGAGAAGGGTAGTACTTACTAGTGTAGGAAGGTGCCATTAAAGGCGGTTCTATTGGACCATTAAAGGCACTTTGAAAGTGCCTTTAATGGTTCTTCTTTGATCAGGCCTTGACAAAGGCAGTTCAAATAACTGCCTTTAACGGACACCAATGAAGTTGGTTAAAAACTGCCTTTAAATATTTCTTAGCTCAGAAATGTTTCAAACTTCATCGAATCATTGAATCAATTTTTGAGCTCGGAATTTTAGCATTTATGAGTTTGGAAACAGGAATTTCGTCTTTCTACAATTCTTAATAAGTTTCGAAGCTCGTGTGACAGTTCTGACAAATTGTAGCATTTTTTTTGGAAATTACAAACCTTTCCAAACTTGGAAGGGATGTCATGGGTTTAGATTCCGATCTCGAAAACTTCAATCGTTCCTATGGTAATAGACTGGAAAAAATTTCTGGACTCGAAAGCATTGTTTGATCTTATGATAAAACAATACAATCTACTAAAATTTTTGGAACAAAAAGAGCCTCGATTCACAACCAGAATTGTAACACAATACACGATAATATGTAGTACCTTCACAAAAATCTATAGATAACGCTAACCAGGCAATAATCTATAGATAGGAATAGAAATAAAAAGAACTAGAATTCTATTCCAACATTTCTATGCTCCAATTTCTCTCTAACTTGTGCTACTCTAGCAAAATCAGGATTCCCCAAAGTCGCTGATCTATTGAGAATTAGATTCCTAGCCAAAGAATTTCCCACATTGTTGATATCATCTTGCGAGTAGGGATTCAAATCTTTTGAAAATATGACAATAACAAGATATTACGAAGTATTTTGAAAACCTCGATAGATTACTATAAACAAAAGAATCACAAACCTTGTCAATTTCAAATAAATCTTCACGAATTTCTTGAATGTACTCAGTTGCATATAACATGACGTAATAGTTGCACTCTCATGTTTGTGCTTGTTTTTTTGTACTGCTTATGAATAACATAAATTGTTAAGACACTTAAATAAAATAAGTTGAGTAAATTGAAAAAAAACATGTTCATAGCCCACCTTGATTTCGACCACTTCTAAAGTCAGTTTATTTTGGTTGACATTATCCTTCATTACTGGTGATAAAATGTGATAAATGTAGCCGACGGTTGGAAGTGGAGCGGATCCATCCAATAGATGCAATTATTTGCTGGAACAATAAAAATAAATCTCCAATGGTCCCTAATTACAAAATCAAAATTATATTTTAAATTTGTGGAAATGATATAGGTTCATGAATTGAACATTATAAGTGTAACCTCTCGATGTATGAGGCAATGAAAAGATTCTTACCCTTTAGTCCCAGGGATTGACGAATATGTTCGATCCTCTCTAGTGTAGTACAACCAATTTCTTGATTATTGGTAGCACATGTAGCCAATCCATCCCTTCTTTTGATTATTGGTAAAAAAAATGTATTATAATAATTATAATTTTGTCCTTAATTGTGTTAATGTATAAATTAGTAAATATTTAATTTCAAATAATATTATCGTTTGATTAACTTGGCCACATCTCCATATGTCTTCAAAATCACTCCACAATGCAATGATTTCACATTTGCATCCAAATAAGCATTCATTTCCTAAGAGTGCGTATGTGGAGTTTCGATCATGTGGTTGAAGCCAATTCTATAGCACCCGTACGAAGTGAGGTGAGTCTCGAAGGAAATGTTCCCTAGCAATTGGGGGTCTAAGCTTATTTGGTGTAGTTAGGGCCGCCTTGGGTGGTGCTTTGACAGTTTTTGGTGTTGTTTTCACTGCTTTTGGAGATGTAGGCCTTGTTTCCTTCAAGTGTCGATTCTTCACATGATCGGCGTATATAAGTCATTATGGAAAAGGCACCCAACACAATGAATTTTCCAATGAAACCCTTGGAATACCATCTATAATTGGTATGGAGTGATGATGTTTCATTAACTCATGCAATACTCCATCGGCTACGAGGAGTGATCTACCATCTGTCTTGATCAATGTATAGCTCACACAGACATATCTTCTAAAACCATACAAAAATTATATGTTAAATAATAAGCTAATTTCCAAGTTTACTCTTGAAAATGAATAACATATGTACCCTATTCTCACTTGCAAGAATGGCATTGTCGAGGTTGTCGGGTTTGAAACAATTACCTCTCGATTGACCTCAACATATTCGGGAGAGTGGCATGATCCCCTTGACGGTGGTGTCCAATCGAGCATCAAATCCTCTAAATCAGATGAACTAGCCTGGTGTGTTAGACCAACTTTCGAATTAGAATGTTTTGTTTCTCAATTCGTTTTTCTTGGAGTAGCACGTTGTTTGCAATGTGTGTATTTTTAAGGCCCTGCACGATTTTGTAGGACCGTATAATGTGAAATGCCTCTCGTTGGGTCAAGAATGCACCCCACCCTTAACATGACCCCGGTGGTCAGGTTTCTCCGTAGCTTCACAAAGGATATTGTGCTTATCCGTTGGAATTACCCTTGCGCTTGATCATTTTTCAAATTTTACTAGACATTTAAGGAGAAGTGGGTGTGTTAGTTAGCATGTTATTAGCAAAAAACCAAGTTAAAAAAATTTAGTAGGTAATACTAAGCCTCAAGTATTACTTACCACTCGTTCCGCAAATTTTTGCCTTCATTCTTGGCATAAATACCATCTTTGTTTTGTCGCCCTTTTAGGAAAATATCGCACCTCTTAATGTCATCCACATCAATTGGTTGGACCGAAGCCCTAGCCTCTTCTTCAATCATCGTGACCTCGATTGCAATCAGCACATTTTTTTGAGACGTTCTTTTACTAGCTCGATTGCTGCCAAGCCATATCCCCCACGACTCAATCGATGAGGTATTTTATTCTCTGCGGTAATGCATTATTTTTCTTCCTCAATACCCCAAGTTAAGAAGTTTAGAGTGTCAGGTCATGACTACAGAGATGTAAACCCAAACACTCCAAAAAATAGACATTAATTTCTACTAATGTTAAGGCTATTTTACAAGGCCCTTCTCTTGTGAATCTCCCAACTCTCCAGTTCAATATGAGTATAAGTGAGCCATAGACAATCACCTATCTTATCGCTAAAAATGTAGTCCCTTGAAATTTTTTATTTATGTTCACTCCAACTCTTGGACATCATCAACATAGCCTTCTTCCGCAAATAACCTATGTCTGGTGTTTCTATGTCAAATGGCCTCTATGAGGTTATTCAACAATATAGATTCAATCATGGGAAGTTAATTTAAATATTAAGTTAAATAGAAATATGAGGAATAATGTGTCACTAATGCTACCTTGCACCACATCAATAAAGTGTCCTTGTGATCTTTTGACACCTCATGCCAACTATCGTAGCAGATGTCTACCCTCATCCTACCAACCTTTGCAACCCAAATTAATCATTTAGCATGTTGGACCGACAAATACTTATCTGAGTTGTTGAATATCAATGGTGTTAGCCCCTACTCAGTCATTCGACGTTCTAAAGTTCTACAATGAGTTCGTGTTATTCCTACATATTCGAATCCTTCATCCTTATCCAAACCTTGGTCCGGTGTTGGGGTATTTTCATTTTGTGATTGTGAAACATCATCACGAGTGCTTTTCCTAGACATTTTCTATGCTATGTTGACGAAAATATATATTACCAAACTAATATTATCTTAAAATACTTTAACTTCAAATGTAATGATTATTATTGAAGAAATAATCCTATTTTAAAAACACTAGAAATTAACCTTCCATTTAATCACACATTTACCCTTGTGAAGCAAAAACTCCAAGAACTAAACCTAGGATTTCTATTGTAATCCAACATTTCCTCATCCACCACGATGAAGAAATCAAAACCCTAATATAATACACAATTGGAATGGATAAACAAATCCCACACTAGAAAGATCTCAAAACAATCCCAAACCCTTGTAGGTAAACTATGTTTTCCCTTCCTTTTCCAAAATTTTGTTCAAAACCCTAACCCTAACTCACAAACTAAGAGATGACTAAACTTTTGTTAAAAAAAATGAGATGAAAACCTCATTCATACCTTGTTCACCAAAGAAGAAAAAATCCTATGAGAAATCCAAAAAATGAGTTTAGAAATTGGAAAGGAATAGAGAAAAAGATGAAATAAATGATTGACACATATCTCAAATCAAGGGTTCATCAAATGTTAGAGTGGAGAAGAGAGGTAACTGAGTAGAGGGTTTGGGAGGGTTTGGGAGGGTTTGGAAGGGTTTTGGAGGTGAAAATGGGGGGAAGGTCGCGGGGGTTTTAAATGGGTATTAAATGCCCTTTATGAAAACCCGTTTGACCTTTTTATTTTTCTCGTCTGAAGCTATTTCTATGTTCAGAAAAATTAGGGTAACTCTTTCAGAGTTCATAAACATTCCGTCCCTTTGATGACAAAGGAAAGAACCACTTCCAAGCTCGGAAGTGGTATGTATTACTAAAAAAATGGGTGTTATAATGGGCATATTTAGGAAACCCCAAACATTCCTCCAAATTAACAATCCCAATTCACAAACCCACACACTCAACAAATTTACAATTAGTCGTAAAAGCTCGGTGTATAAGAGGGAAAGCAAGCGGAGTGATCGCCTATTCACGGAGTTCAATCCATTACCAAAATTCTTCAATGAAAATGCGGAGCAGAGGTATATTGATATTTCAAAGAAAAGAGTTATCAATACTAAGGCTATATTAGGTAGCAATGTTGGAGCTTTAGTTCTTGATTGTCTGCTTTTGCAATTTAAACAACATTTGGAGAATATGATGGGTATGACTAAGCCCATTTATGTTGATGAGGTTATACAATTTTACGACAATTTGGGGGTAATCTAAGAACAATCGAGATATTACATGGGCTAACGGATAAGATGTCATGACCAAGTATTCAATTAATGAAGCCATAGGTTTCCTATGCACCTGGCCCAAAAAATTGAGACCCGATGATCCCAATGGTCCCCTAGAGATATACCACACACAATCTTGGCCCTCCATAACAGATGCCACCCCACTATGTCCTGTCACGGTGACAAAAATATATTTTAAGAGAGTAAAGGCTATCGCGGGTCAAGTGTAATGGTATGCCATTAGATTGTTTACCGTTGAGCAACGTCTCATTTATGAGTGGATTTGTCTGAATATGTTACCGATGGGCGGCCACACTTGTCAGCTGACTATTGTGAACCTAATACTGTTGTACTATGTGATGGATGGTGTCAAGATAAACCCAGGGTACACCATACTCTCATTCAGGCTAAAATCTGCGAACACTAAGAAAAAGGGACCTTTCGTTTGGTGGTCTTATTATAGCTATGCTGAAGATGCAGGAGTGCAGCCCCAAGATAGGCCTCTCCACATGGAGTACTATGATAAGGGGTGGTTCCAGCCCAAACAACTAAGACTAGGCTACCACAACAAGTGGGAGTAAAGGCCACTACCTGGCCAAGCAGCGAAGAATGCTAAAAGGGCTCATGGCGCAACTCTAGATAGTGTCGAGGCTTCAAGCTCCCGTAAGTATAAACATAAATATTTTATTAATTGCATCATACAATTACTTTGTTGGAAATTGTAATTTTTATTTTATTGTGGTTAATTGATAGGATCTCGAGATGGATAGAAGGTAAGGCTTGCCAAATATTTTGACTGTGTTTGTGCGGACATGACCGAGACCCACGAGATATTGGACCGAGCACATTCACAGTATGTGGCGTTCTTAAAATCCCAAGGCCTTAACCTAGAATTGAGTGAAGATGTGGTGCCATCGAACTTCGAGCTGGTATTCTCCGAGAGTGATGAAAATAGTTATGTGGCCGAGGATTAAGAAAATGTTGTCGCTAGCAGAGACCAAACTCCCGGGGCCAAAGTGGGGGCGGATGGTCAAAGAGAAGAGGTGAAGACTCAGACATTGAAGCTATGTTCTTTGAGTTGTAAAAGTTTGAATTTGGGTATTTGGAAAAATAAACATAATGTGCTAGATGGATTTGGTATTTTTAGTTTGTTCAAGATTTGATGGATTTTAAATGTTTGTATGAATTGTTGGATTTGATCTTTTTTTGTGAGAATCGATGGATTCATATTTGTTTCCTCTTTTTTTTATAATATTTGATCATGTTCCACTTGATTTGGTGAATACATTTTTCCAAGATGGTACCCCTAATAATTTTACAATACATTTTGAGTTTCTCAAAAAAATTGACCAAAAGACCGGACAAGCTTCTGAGCTCTGAAGGTTGTCTTGTCTTTGGTTTTAGGGAACAGAGCATCTTTCGAGCTCGGAATATGTTTGGCTCTATTTGACCAAAAGAGCATAATAAGTTTTTGAATTCGAAAACTGTATTTCCTGCCTTGGATGAAATTTCTGGAGACTCTCTGGTTCAACGAAGCGAGCATTAACATTTTGCAATTAAATTCTTCCAAACTTTGAATTTGTTTGACTCTAGTTTACAAAGACACAAATTGTCCTTTCCGAACTCAGAAATTGGTCCTTATATATATATATATATATATATATATATATATATATATATAAAAAGGCAATCGGACATTTTCATCACAATCCCCAAATCATAAACCCTAGCCTCTACTTTACGAACTCGCAAACAAGAAATAACCCTTAAAATTTAACAACCTCCATAAGATTCATGGCAAGGGGATGAGCAAGCTGCGAAATGGCTAGGTCTCAATCAACCGGTCACACAACCCGCATCGATGAAAGAAGTCTTGTCTCACAATCCGCCCAAAATTTATATGAGGCTTTACGTGATAAGGGGAAACTACTTGATTATTTTATTGTGGACTTCAATGAATACCTAGCAACATGATTCAAAGTTCCTTTCATGTAACAAAAATGCATACTTTGATTTGACTTGTCAATTTTATGTGAACTTGCGTGAAATTGTAAATGGGGTCTACGAGACTAGAGTGGGTGGGTTTAACATCCAAATTAGCCCTTGGAATATTAATAAATTTTTGGAATGCTCGTATTTGAACCTGGAAAGTGTTTTCCAAAGGGTGTAGAGGGTCCTTTAGACGGTGTCGATCATAGGGAGAAGTTCCTTTAAACGTAAATTACCTCTTTGTTAACCCCATTGATTGTAGTGTGAGGTATTTCAAATGCGATAGGGTGGAATTGGGAAAGCCGGGAACTTTTGATCTCACTATTTTGCCTATTGATAACCATATTACTTATGGGATCATTGCAAGGTGTTTGGTTCCATCCGGCGGACACATAACCGAGCCTAACTGTCCCACACTTATGTTATTCTATTACATGATGGAGGGTAGGAGGATCGACTCAGGGGACATAAATTTTTAGGCATATGTTACATGTCCTAGACTCATGTTATCCTAACTGTCTTACTACTTATCTTTCCTCTAACATCGATCCACGTACCTTCATCGTGATCACTGCGGCCACGAAACTTATGCAGACTCCGTTTATCTTCCTCTAGCAAATTCACATCATCAAATACATCACTCGGAGTGTGTTTCCCAAATCCTATGATATCCCCTAATTTGGTTTCTTCAACAAAATCATATTTCCCTTCAAAAACAATCTCCCACCTAGGATCAAAAAGATCCCTAACATAAAAAACCTGATACCCTTGGGAAGCCAATATGAATGGATCGTCCTTCCAACCAAATTTACTTCTGTCAATGAGGGTGAAGCCCATTTCCTCAGTGTGCTGGGCCATGTTAATATCCACCCACTAACATTTAAATATGGACACCTGCATAGTGAAAAAGTCGAACTCCAAAATAACAGTAACCATTCCGAAATAGCACTTTAGGGCATACATTAGACTGCCTCCAATCCCACTGCCAACATGTAACGCTTCAGACACTAGGTACACTCCACTGTATTAGGTTTGTATGATTGAAGTGTTAGGGTGTTAGGAAAGTGACAAAGTGACAAATTCTTAGCTCTTTGGCATGAAAATCCAGGAACATGGACTTAGTATTTCTCGTGCTTAATGAGTTTTGATTTTTTCTAGATAAGTATGTTAATATGGACTGTTCTCATATTTATCCTATAGATGCAATGAAGGGTTGAATCTTGAATTTGGTTTGTTCTAGGTTTAGCCTAATGAATACTATGTTTGGTTAAATGGCTATGTCTTTGGTAGAAGGCTTGTTGTTATCAAATCTATGGTCCTTCGTGTGAAATGTTGTTGATGAAATACCTCTATGGTGTGGTTTTCTTAGAGTGATTGTCAACGAGGTTTGGAAATGGTCGTTGTTTGTCTTTGAAAATTACTATTGATAAGGGATGGATGTTGATCTTCGAATGTGAAGTGATAACATTTCTCATAGGTAATAAATGTGATAGAATGAGTGACTAATTCAATTATCTACATGAGGTTTGGAAGTGGATATCAATTGCCCCTAAGGCTTTATCTTTTGTAGTTTTTACCCCTTTTTCTTAGTTGTTGTGCATGATTAGCATTGTTCTCTTAGTTTGCAAGTTGTTTCCTTTTAATTTCATAACTCAGGACCAAAATCAACCACCCCCCATTTACTTTCTTTTATATCTTATATCTTATATATATATATACACACACACCTCTACTCCTAGCCTAATATCAACCTTATACGTTTAAATCCTTAAGAAAATCCCTCCTCTTCGTGGACGACCCAATTTTCCACTATCTATTTAGTTGTAGTTAATAATTATTTAAGGCTTATACATATTAACTTTGAGAGGTACATCAGCGACCTCCCAAATTTTGCCGCCGCTGCAGGGAAAGAGGCATTTATTTTTAAGTGTTTGGGCATATTTGTTTGCATATTAGCTAGTTGTTTTTATTTTCCACTTCTTGGTGGTTATTTTTGTCCGGAGTAGGTATTGCTTGAGTTCTTGGTGAATTTTGTTTTATCAAGAATCCTTGCAATATGATTCCAGACTTTTGAAAAATATTTTTTTTATAAAAATAATGGATCGTCTCACCTTGAGTGAAATCATGATGAGAAGAAAGGCTCAACAAACAAGGTTTTGTAGGATGTGTCATTCCGACCATCCTACCGAGCCTTGCTATATGTTGAGAGAGGATCACTATGAGGGGGGGGGGAAACCATTGGTTTCCAAAACCAAGGGTATTATGAAGAGTGTTACCAAGAGGTAGGAGATGTTGGTTTTCATGGGCAAGAAGCTCAAAAATGGTACCATACTACAATTCTTTCAATCCAGAGTGGAGAGGTAATCTGAATTGGTGGTATGAGAATGAGCCGAAAAACCAACAATACGAGCAAAATGTTGGCCATCACCATCTTATACCATACCCCAAAACCAAGCCTAACAAGAAAGTTCAAGTTTGACACGTGAGGAAGTAATGAATGCAATAGCAAACTTGAACAACTTGGACAAGACTAGTGAGGAACCAGACACTTAGATCTCCTCTAGTGTTAAGGCTATTGAGGGGAATGTGAGGAGTATATTGGAAGTGGTGGCCCGAATGGAAGCTCGTGATTCCAAAAAAAACATTATCCCAAGTCGAATTCGAAGATTTGGTGAGTGAGGTCACCATGAGAAATGAGTTCGAGTTTGAAGGGGATGAGGAGTCGGTTGTTGAGGATGAAAAAATGGAGGAAGAGGTGATTATACTACATGAATCACCCCTACCCCCACCTAGTGAACCAACTCCACCATTTCTGAAAGTTTTGAGGGAGACAATAGAGGAGCCAAAAGACTATCCCAAGCCTCCTAACCACCCAACTCTCTTTAAACCATCTCCACCTCCACAAGACTTTCCTCTTGAAAGTTTTGTACCCCTACCTCTCTACTTTTGGATTCTCATGGTGAAGGGGTTCAAGCCTTTACCATATGAATAACATTAGGGTTGTGTCGACGACCTTAAATGTACGGAGCTATGTCGTGCCGATGACGTAAATAAATTTGTCCTTTATTTTGGTTTTTGTTGTTTAGTTTTTGTTGTTTTGTCTTTTTCTTTTTACGGTGTATTTTTCTGTAATTTTGTAGCAAAGTGAAGCGCATTGAATTAGAGGAAATGAAGGAATGAGATCCACGAGAAAGGGAATAAAGCTTGGAAAGTTGGTAAGAAAAATTCTTTCTAAGTTCTGGGAAACCCCGTCTGTCGCAAGTCACAATAGAGATGTCATGAGTCGTGATGAACAGGGGAGCAAAAATGAACTCCCGGCACCAGCTTGTCTCGAGTCGCGACATGGGCATCGCGAGTCACGATTAGATTCAGAACAATTTCTGAAAGAATTGAGCTCGCAGACCCAAGATGTCGCGAATCGTAATGGCTTTTTTGCGAGTCACGACAAGTCATCGCGAGTCACAACAAGTCATCGCGAGTCACGACAAGTCATCGCTAGTCACGACAAGTCATTGCGAGTCACGACAAGTCATCGCGAATCACGATCGTGACTGTCGCAAGTCACAATGGAGAAACTAGCTTTTTAACTGAGCTTAAATACTGTATAATCCTTCCTTTTTCTCCACCAAATACTCCCAAGAACCACCATATTTCCACTCATACCTCCACCATGTTATTATTTGAAATTTTTGGAAACGATGTTAGCAAATAAATTGAATGTAGTAAATAACCTCTCGATGTAGTCGTTCATCATCGGGCACATTTATACAATCCACCCCTTCTTTTGATTACTCGTAAAATACATGTACCTGGACAATTTCGTTGTAGTTATTAATTGTAATAATGGTTAGTGAGATTTAAATCAAATTAGAAATAAAATGAATAAATCACTAACAAGGTGTAGATCGACATCATCGCTTGATTAACTTTCTCACATCTCCATAGGTCTTCAAAATCATTCCATAATGCCATGATTTCACGTTTGCATCCGAATACGTATTCATTTCCTGAGAATGTGAATGTTGACTTTTGATCATGGGGTTGTAGTAAATTATAAAGGACACGTACAGAGCCAGGTAAGTCTCGAGGGACGTGGGCTCTTGACAATGGAAATCTAACCCTAGTTGGTGTTGTTCGCACCAGTTTGGGCTTCGATTTGACCAATTTTGGTGTTGTCTTCACCAGTTTTGGTGATGGATGCCTTGTTTCCTTCAAATGTCCATCCTTGATAGGATTAACGTATATAAGTATGCGAGGCCAAATAAGGGAGATTCACCGGCAAGTCCTAACTTTCTTGTATTCTCCATCCGGGATTGGCAGAGGGGTGCCCATCACCAAAAGATTCCTCAAGGAAACCCTCAAAAGACCTTCTGCAATTGGTATGGAGTGATGATGTTTCATTTACTCATGCAAAACTCCATCAGCTACACATAGTGGCTTACCGTCTATGTCTTGATCAAAGTAGAGTTCACACAGACATAATTTCTAATACACAGGAAAAATAGGTATTACATATGAAACTTAATTCAAAGGGACATAATTTAGAAGATGATCCTTCGTACCTTTTTTTTTTTCAATTGAGAGGGTGGCATTGTCAAGGTCGTCGTGTATGAATAATTGTTTATCGATTCTTGGATTTTGAACAATTGCACCACGATTTACCTTAACATCTCTGGGAGAATGTCGTGACCCCCTAGATGGTGGTATCTAATCTGGCGTTAAGTTCTCTAAACTGTCCAGAACAACTAGCCTGATGTGTTAGACCAACTTCCGAATTACAATTTCATGTTGCTCAATTCGTTTGTCTTGGAGTTGGGATTTTTTTTGCATCGAATGGACTCTCAAGGGTCCTGCTCCATCGTAGGAGCGTACAATCCTAAATGCTTGCCGGTGGGTCGAGAAACTACCTGTACCCCTAACATGGGCCGGATGGTCCGGTTTTTCCGTGGCTTTACAAAAGATGTTGTGTTTATCCCGTGGAATGAATTCC
This sequence comes from Rubia yunnanensis, assembly GCA_037428765.1. Lineage (NCBI taxonomy): Eukaryota > Viridiplantae > Streptophyta > Magnoliopsida > Gentianales > Rubiaceae > Rubia > Rubia yunnanensis. Next base: position 29,385,987 of record CM075070.1, read on the forward strand.
CCTTGAAATTGATCATTATTCAATTTTTCCTAAGTGAAAACATAAATATATATACCTTTGTTGTTTTGATATAACCTTAATGTAGTTCAATCTAATAACGTATCACCTAAAAATTTACGTGCCACTCTTTCGGCAAGTAGTTTCTCTTCATCCTTGACATATATACCCTTCTTATTTTGTCGGCCTTTGAGAAATAGACCGCACCTCTCAATGTCATCCACACAAATAGGTTGCACCGAAGCCCTTCCCTCATCTTCCGTCATCCCACCCAATATTGCAATTTGAACATCTTGTACTAGATGTTCCTTTACTAGGTTGATTTCCGCTAAGCCATAACCCCTACAACTCAATCGGTGAGGAATTTTATTCTCCCCAGCAACACATTTTTTTTCTCCCCTTGTACCATAAGTTGGATGTTAGGGTCATATTACCACTATAGACCTTTTAATGTAATTAATCACACTAATAATTTGCATATTGTTTTACTAACGTTTTCACTATTCTCCAAGGACCTTTTCTTGTGAATCTCCCAACTCTCGGATTGAATATGAGTGGCGATCGCCTTTCTTATCACTAAATATGTAATCTCTGGACAATGTATTTATGTTCATGCCAACTCTATCATGAACATAGCCTTCTTTCACAAAGCACCCACATCTTGTGCTTCAATTTGAAAAGGCCTCTATGGGGACTACAAAACACAATGATATGAGGATAGGGAGTAAATGTGAAGACAAATTGTAGAAGAAAAATGTTGGAAAAATGATTCACTAAAGCTACCTTGCATTCCATCCACAAGGTGTCCTTATAATCATTTGGGACATCATGCCAAGTATCGTAGCGGATATATACCCTTGTTCTACCAACCTTCACTACCCAACTAGACCATTTGGCACATTTCTCCAACACACAATTCCTCAACTTATCAAAAATCAACGACGTAAACTCTTTCCTAGCCATTCTACGTTCTAATGCTCTACAATAAAGTTGTTGTTTTCCTACATCCCCTGAACTGTCATCCTCATCCCATGTCCTATCCGTTGTTCGGGAATTGACATTATTGGATGGTGACACATCGTCATGAATCCGTTTCCTAGTTGCCATTTTGAATGCTACATTTAGAAATATATCAAAAAATAACTTAACCTCGGAAAGAAATAAGGTACTAATATTTATAGAATACCCAAAATATATTAGAAGAAATGTTGTACTAAACCCTAAGAAATTGAAAAAAAATCAATAGACGATAAATTTACCTTGTTAGTTGTAGCAAAAACAATTGTCAACATAAACCTAGCAATTAACCTAGAATTTAAGCACACTAATACATGGCTCAATAAATGAATCTAGCACTACACCATTTATTATGATATCCCTTGCATCATTTTATCATCCCTCACCATGAAGGCAACAGAACCCTAGTATTATACACAACTTATCTTTAACTAACAAACTGCACTTAAAATAAAATTCATAACAATCACAAAATCCAAACCCTATCTAGCATGAACAAAAAGAAAATTGAGTTTGCTCATTTATATTTGAAAATAATGAACCTAGCTATTTATTGAAGAGTATATTTACCTTTTTGATTAATCAAAGGGTATGAAATACTCCTTCATAGCTTCTACCTACATATCATAGAAAACATTTGTTGAAAAAAACAATTGAAGTGAGAAATTGGATAAGAAGAGATGTAGACATACCTCAAATCTTCAAAACATCAAATGGGAGATTTGGTTATGAAGTGGAATGTTAATTTGGGTTTGGAGTTTTTTCGGAAGGGAGAAAGGGGGGAAATACGGGTTTTTTTTTATTCCCAATAGAAATGGTTTTCGAGTTTGGAAACATGTTTCCTAACTCGTAAATGTGTCCTATCTTCTATATTGAAGACACAAATGATTTCCAAGTTTGGAAACCCTTTTTGGGTTTAAAAAAAGGGAAAACAAAATTGAATTCTTCATTCTCCAAAACCCTACATTCCCAAATTTCAGAACCCAAAACCCCATATAACAGCACGGGTGCTAGGTTAGAGGCAAGTGATCAGAGTCATTGTTCTTTCACGCAAATTGGTCAATCCCAAAAATTCTTCAGTGATACCGCCGAGCAAAGGTATGTCAATTTTTTGAAGAGGAAAGTTATCAATTCAAAAGTTATATTAGCATCGGACGTTGATAGCTTAGGACTAGGCTATTAGCTATCACATTTCAACACTCAACATCTAGAGAGCCTGTTAATGTTGATGAAGTGATTAAATTTTATGCAAATTTGGGTCAAAATAGAAACACTAGAGAAATGACTGGGGACAATTGGAAAGATGTATCTATTACTACATATACAATTAACGTAGTCGTAGATTGTGATATGAATCCCATTTCAAATAATCTGTATTGCGGAAGTAAGATCTTTGACAAAACAAGGGAACTCGCAAACCCTAGTGTGCCGCACGAAATTGCGGCATCTAGCCCTCGGGGTACGCCTAATTTTGACTTGCTCTCTAGCTATCCCTCAGGATCAAATCACAAGGTTATTGGTACTAAACTAGGCCTTGGGGTTAAGCAACAATGGAATTGCTCACAAGCAAAGAGTATGAACTCAAAAGGTTGTATATTTGATTGATAAAAGTGCGTGAAATTCATCATAAAGACCTTCCTATTTATAGGGTTACAATATCGCCCAAAACCCTAATCATAGTAGGAAACTGAATCGACTTATGACAACTTTAAGAAGCTAAAACCATATCTACCTAAAATAGACACAACTCGCCGTATAATAGACATAGATGGCCAAATCCTTCTAAGACATACCTTGAATGAATATTTCCTTATCTAATCTTACCAAAACTAATTCTAATTATAATAAAAATAAATATACTAAACCCTAATGGACTGTATTTTTGAAATTTAGCTCTTCAAAGTCCACATCCCGAGCTATCAATCCAATAAACCCAAAATGAAATAATTTTACAATATTTTACCATGATCACACTACCTCATTAAAATCCTAGTGTGAAAAAAAGTATAATGTTCTTCATGATGTTTTTAATTCTTTGACAGTCTTGAACAATAAATCCAAGATGTCAATGATGACTCCTTCTTCAATTCTTCATCATAAAGGCGATCAATCAAAGCATTTAAAGTAGCATCCCTAAACTTGGTTCTTGACCTAGTCATAGGTCCCGCCATGTCACTTAGATGATCCCAAACAAGACCTTTAAATGTTTGCTCAAGATGTGGAATGTCTTTATTTATAGGGGTAGTAGTCGTCTTGGTATCTCCATCGTTCCCTCAATTGTTGAAAGGTTTTTCTCTCGGAACAGAATCGTCTTCAAAGGTAAAAGGAGATAAATTAGCAACATTGAAGGTCGCACTAACACCATAATGATCTAGTAACTCAGTCTTGTAAGCATTTTCATTCACACGATCCAACACGTTAAAAGGGCCATCTCCACGTGGACTCAAATTAGATTTTTGAGCATTTGGAAACCTCTCTTTCCTCAGATGAACCCAAACATAATCTCCCACATTGAACCTAATCAACTTGCGGCTTTGATTAGCTTTATCAATATTCTGTGCATTTTCCCGTTCAATTTTCATGCGCATATTCTCATGAATTTTCTTCACAAAATCAGCTTTATTTTCTCCATCAAGATTTTTAACCTGTGTAAAATTCAAAGGAAGTAAGTCAAGAGATGTATTAGGTAGAAAACAATAAACAATCTCAAATGGAGGTGAAGAAGTAGTAGAATGAATAGTGAGAATATAAGCAAACTCTACAATCAGAATTCATTTTTCCCAACTCTTCAAAATTTTTTGAACTAGGGTACACTAGATAGCCCCCAGGATTTGATTGATCACTTCAGTTTGTCCATCAATTGGAGGATGACTCACAGTAGAAAACATCAACTTTGTCCTTAACTTGACGTATTAAAAGTAAGATAAAAACTTAACATCACGATCAGAGACAATGGATGCCGAAATTCCATGTAACTGGACCACTTCTCTCAAAAATAGATTCACAATATGATTTGCTTCATTTGTCTTCCTACAAAGAATAAAGTGTTCCATTTTTGAAAATCTATCCACAACCACAAAGATAGAATCATTACCTGACTGAGACCGCGGTAAAATGAGGACCAAATCCATGGAAATATCAACCCAAGGATGTGTAGGAATATGTAATGGAGTATAAAGACTATGAGGCTTAGTTTTCGACTTAGCCTTCAAGCAATCAAGACAATTCCTACAAACCCTGTCAATAACTAGTGCCATTTTCGGCCAATAAAAGTGTTCTTGCAACAAATTATAAGTTTAAAATGCATCAAAATGTTCCATTAAATCACCTGAATGAGCTTATGTAACAAGTAATTCACACATAGAGCATTGAGGAATACATAACCTATTATTCATTAACAAGAAACCATCATGCCGAAAAAACTTCTCGTAAGCACCATTTTTGCATGAAGCATAAATAGATGAAAAATTAGGATTAGTCGCATATAAATCTCGCACGAATGAAAACCTTAACATAATGTATTCCAATCATGTAAGTAAGACATGTCTACAACTCAAAGCACCAGCAACAACATTTTCTTTACCCTTTTTGTAACGCAGCACATAAGGAGAAGACTCAATGAAACTAGACCATTTACCATGACACTTATTCATCTTCATTTGACTCTTAAAATATTCAAGGATTTATGATCACTATGAAGGAAAATATCTCTATGCAATAAATTATGTTGCCAAGTTTCTAATGTACATACAATTGTATAAAGTTCTTTGTCATACATAGGGTAGTTTAGGCACCACCTTTTAGCTTTTCACTAAAGTAAGCTATAGGTCGATTCTCTTGCATCAAAATAGCACCAATACCAACACTAGAAACATCATAATGAATTCAAAAAGTACCATTAAATCAGGTAAAGCAAGAACATGAGCATTACAGAACAGTATTTTCAATTCATTAAGTGCATTCTCTTGACTGCCAGTCCAAAAAATTTCACATCCTTTTAAAACTAGTTTATTCAGAGGTGCAACGATATATGAGAAATCACGCACAAAGTATTTATAAAAACTAGCTAAACCATGAAAAGAACGTACATGGTTGGCATTGGTAGGTCTCGGCCAGGTCTTAATGATCTCAATTTTGGATTTTTCAAGTTTATGCCCTCCTTAGAGACCACAAACCCGAGAAGCACTACTTCCGAAGAGCAAAATGTGCACTTCTTGATGTTCACATACAAACAAGACTCACATAGTGCAACAAAAACCATTTTGAATTGTTTAGTATGTTCATCAATCGATTTAGAATAAATCAAGATACCATAAAAATAGACCATAAAAAATTGACCAATAAACTTTCTCAAGACATGATTCATCAACCGCATAGAAGTACTAGGTGCATTAGTTAAACCGAAAGACATAAAAATTCATTCATACAACCTGAACTTAGTCTTAAATGAACTATTCCATTCATCCCCTTCATTAACTCAAATTTGATGATAATCCTGAGTCAAATCAATCTTAGTATAAATCACAGATCCATGCAAATCTTCAAGCATATCATCTAACCTAGGGATATAATGGCGATACTTAATGGTAATCTGGTTAATAGCACGACAATCAATGCACATATGCCAAGTTTTATCTTTCTTTGGAACTAAAATGATAGGCACAACACATGGAAATAGGGATTCTTGCACATAACCTTTTTGAAGTAACTCATCGACTTGTCACTGTAGCTCCTTTGTCTCCTTGGAATTTTCTTTATACGCCAGATGGTTTGGAATAACTGATCCCGGAACCAAGTCAATATGGTGTTCAATACCTCTCAAAGGTGGTAAACCCGCATGTGAGGCCTCCAAAAAGATATCATCACTAGATAAATAGCTCTCTTTAACGTGCATGATAAGCACATAAGAATGATTAGAAAAAGCATGATTTACATCCCTAATAAGTTCATAAAACAATCTACCAGAATCAATGGGAAGTTCAAGTCTCATCATGTAAATCGAAGGCAAAGGACTAAGATGTGAAGATAGGATTTTACATGACTAATCAGAATCATTCTTAGATTTACTTGGCTTACCTGGAACGAGCACCCTTAATTTTTGGTCGAAATCATCAAGGTTTTTGCCTCTATTTATGACCTTTTGGGTGAGCCCCCTTAAACCATGGCTAGGGTTTTGTTCGGCCACTTTTCATCAGTTGCAAACTTCTCTTTGTCGACTTTCATACGTCTCTATGCCTCTAAGACTTCCACTAGAGATAATGAAATCAAAGGATACCTTGTTCTATCCTTAATCATAGTAATTTTTTTAGTGTAACTATCATGCATGGATTTACGATCAAACTGCCAATGTCTCCCTAATAAAATATGACTAGCTTCAATAGGTATAACATCACATAAGATAGAATCATGGTATTTTTCAATCTTAAAGTTAATCATGCATTGTTTGTTAACCTTAATTTCACCACTACCATTCAACCAAATAAGTTTATATGGTGATGGATGAGTAGTCAAGGGCAAAGACAATGATTTAACAAGAAGATTAGACACAATATTAGCATAAGAACCACCATCAATAATCAGTAAAAAATTCTTATGTTTCACAAGGCAACGGGTATGAAAAATATTAATCTTTTGTACTTTTGTTTCAGCCATTTGAGAGTTTAGAACTCTTAATGACATGAAGTTACCTTGTGTTTCCCGACCTTGTTCACTATGATCAATTATGATAATCTCTTCATCTACCCTTTCTTCACCACTTTCGTATAATGCTTGCATATTTGCATATTCATCTTCTTCATTGCCTTCCTCAATGGTTGTTAGCACTTGAGCATGAGGAAAATTACTATAGACATGTCTTATTTCTTTGTAATGGAAACAAGTAGGAGTATTAATAGAAACCCAACTTGACGACGAAGTAGTGGTTTTACCTGGAATTTTTGAAGTCTTCTTGGTTGGTGGTGCCTCCCTCCTTTCAATAGGATTATAAGTAGGATTTGAATAGGTCTAAAATGATCCTAGTCCTCCCATGAGCGTGCCTCTACTGTGGCCTTAACTAGGAATTTTAGAGTTAAAACCCTGGTCATTGACTGGAAAATCCGGGTTGTGGCCTCTTTGGTCGCATGGTACTCTTCACCAACCTTGCTTTCACCAATAAATCGTCCATAGATATGTGATGTTAAAGCTTGGCTGGAGTTTAAAGGTTTTTACACAAGCCTTCAATGAATCAATTTTTGATGAATGCGTCGTCTTCTTTCATTCCAATCCTTCTCATGTTCAACTCAAGATCTTGCCATTATTCATTAACTGTGCAATTTCCTTGCTTTATGTTGGATAGATAAGAACATTTTTCCTCAAGTAGGCGGAACATGATATTGGCGAACCTCAGATCTCAATCTCTCCCAGGTGGAGATAGGTTTCTTTCCGGCAAGATAACACAACTCTTTTTTATTTTTTTTACCATTCATCCACATAGTGAGTGAAGGATTATTACGCCACCTTGACTTTTTTTTTTCTTCCGATAATTGTTGAGATCAATTAATTTCTCAATTTGTTGCTCACAATCAAGAGACTTCACCAGATTGTGTTGACCATCAAATCGATGGATATCATACTTCAATCCCTTGATGTCTCGAGCATTATATGAAACTGAACTAGATCCTGAGTTGTATTTCACCCTTCTTTGGGAATGATGTTTACTGTGGTGATGCCTTCTAGAAGATCCTCGGTGTGATCGCCTTTCCGAACCAATATCAGAATAGTCCTCCGAACTACTAGAACCATTGAATTGGCGGACATATTTCAAGGTTTCTTCCCTCTTGGCCAAGGATGTAGGTGTAGGCGGTGTTATGTTGTCAACCTTACTCGCCAATCTTTTCACCTCACTCATAAGTACATTTGTTGCTATAGCAAACCGATCTGGATTATTAGCTTCACTAGGTTTAATTCAATGTCGCTCCCAACTATCGGGAGCATTTTCTCGTGGATGTTCCCCATGCCTACTATCAAAGTTTTGTGTCATTGGAAAAATTTTAGGATCGCTGACAAAAGGCGGGACAAATGGATTTTTGTCCTCCATCTCCGCTAAACTGCTAATAAAAATAAATGGTTAGTATAAATATCCTCTCCCTCTTCTTTTTGATGGAGATGCCAAGATGACTACTACCATAAATGAAGACATTCCACGAATTGATCAAACATTTAAATGATATGTTCGAGATCCTCTAAGTGACATGGCAGGACCTATGACTAGGTCAAGGACTAAGCTTAGGGATGCTGCTTTAAATGCTTTGATTGATCGCCTTTATGATGAAGATTTGAAGAAGGAGTCACCATCGACATCTTGGATTCATTATTCAAGATTGTCGACGAACTGAAGACATCATGAAGAATACTATACTCTTTTTTCCCACTGGGTTTTTAATGAGGTAGTGTGATCACTGTAAAATAATGTCATCTTGGGTTTATTGGACTGATAGCTCGGCCATGTGGGCTTTGAAGAGCTGAATTTCAAAAATACAGTTCATTAAGGTTTAGTATATTCAGTTTTATTCTGATTAGAATTATATTCGGTAAGATTAGATAAGGTAATATACTTCAAGGTTACTTCTTGAAGAATTCAACCTGATTACCTTAGATTACCATTTATTCTAGGTATTTTAGTTAGATATGGTTTTAGCTTCTTAAAGCTGCCATAAGTCGATTCAGATTCCATTTGTGATTAGGGTTTGAGGCAAGATTGTAACCCTATAAAAAGGGAGGCCTTATGGACGAAAATTACAACCTTTCATCAATCAAATATACAACCTTTTGAGTTCATACTCTTTGCTTGCGAGCTAATCCATTGTTGCATAACCCCGAGGGCTTGTTAAGTATCAATAAACCTTGTAATCTGATCCTGAGGGCTAGTTAGAGAGCAAGTCGAAGTTAGGCGTACCCCGAAGGCTAGACTCCTGAATTTCGTGCGAGATAGTGCGGGTTTGCAGATCCCTTCACCAGACCAAAGATATAATTCCGCAAATCGTGAGTCTTCGCAAGGAGATTCATATCACTTTTTGTTTGGTAAGGTCACTCACTAAGTGTATAACACTCACAACTCACAAGGCGAAGGCTAAGGCAAAAGCAATTGAACAATTCACCGCAATTCAAAGCAAAATATGGAGATGAGTACTGCAAAACTTATTTCAAAATATAAAAATATATAAACTCAAAATTGGGCTCTACGATCTATAATTCCAAATTCTACAGAGAATAAGGAGCAAAACGCAATTTGAATGGCATGATCGGAGTTGCAATGAAAAAGTTATGATCAAAATAGGAAGACTTTATATATGCGACAAATAGGTTCTGAAAATTCAAGCAACTTTTCTGAAATCAAATTGAATTAGGAACTTAAATCCAATTCCCTTGTGGTAAAGGATTTTGATGACTTACTTGCCCCCAAGTCAAAAATTCAGATTATTTCTCCTCTCAATTGGTTCTTTATTTTCATTTTCCTCTTCCGATTAGGATTTTGACTTTTCTTTTCCTTTTTCTTTCTTTGTTTTTCAGCCACAAATTCTTTTTTTTGTCTATAAAAAACCCACAATCAGAATCTTATCCCAAAAGAAAAAAAATTTGGAACAAATTTATCCTATATTAAACTTGGAATAAGAAAACAGCGACAACTTCCTCTTGATTCAAATGAACTTTGAGATATTCAAGATCGGAACGATCAAGAATATGACTCTATATAAGTGGAAAATGACACAGAAGACTCTTTTTTTTTAATAAGGTGTAATCAAGAATCAAAGAACAATTCAAGATCACGGAATCAAAGAACGATAAAGAAAACAAATAGGATTATGAGCATGGAATAATTTTCAGAAGAGTGGATGAAAAATATCACAAGCACATAAACTGTACAAGCTACCGAAAAACTACAAAAACTAACCGGGAGGTGAAGATGGATAATACTTGTTAACGCTCAGACCTTTCGACGTCCTCCTGACTCGATTAATGAAAGTGAAGGAGGATAATAATACTGAAGTATTCTAACTCTCAGACTCTTTGACGTCCTTTGGCTCTAGATTCAATCCTCCTGCTAAAAACGATCAAACAAGCATAGTTAAAATACAACACGAAAGAATTTATAAACCAAAAATTTTTGAAAATAAAAATAATGCAAAAACTCAAAAACCCCTGAGTAATTTTGATCACAAGGATCTTTTTCTTTGCTTTGATACCAACTGATATAAATTCCCCTTGCGAAGAATCTGGATTACAGAATAAGATCTTTGACAAAACGAGGGAACTCACAAATCCTAGTGTGCCCCACGAAATTCAGATTTCTAGCCCTCGGGGTACGCCTAATTTCAACTTTCTCTCTAACTAGCCCTCAGGATCAGATCACATGGTTTTTGATTTTCAACTAGCCCTCAGGGTTAATAAATAATGGAATTTCTCGCAAGTAAAGAGTATGAACTCAAAAGGTTGTATATTTGATTGATAAAAGTGTGTGAAATTCGTCCCAAAGAACTCCATATTTATAGGGTTAAAATCTCACCCCAAACCCTAATCACAACTGGAAATTGAATCGACTTATGGTAGCTTTAAGAAGCTAAAACCATATCTACCTGTAATAGACTCAATTGGCCATATAATAGACATAAATGGCCGAATCCTTCTAAGACACACCTTGGATGAATATTGCCTTATCTAATCTTATCAAAACTAATTCTAATATGAATAAAACTGAACATACTAAACCCGAATGGCATGTATTATTGAAATTTAGCTCTTCAAAGCCTACATGGCGGAGCTATCAGTCCAATAAAATGAAATAATTTACAATATTTTATAGTGATCACAGTACCTTACTAAAAACCCAGTGGAAAAAAGAGTATCGTATTCTTCATGATGTCTTCAGTTCTTCGCCAGTCTTGAAAAATAAATCCAAGATGTCGATGATGACTCCTTCTTCAACTCTCCATCATAAAGGCGAACAATCAAACTATTTAAAGTTTCATCCCTAAGCTTAGTTCTTGACCTAGTCATAGGTTCCACCATGTCACTTAAATGGTCCCAAAAAAACCTATAAATGTGTGCTCAAGACGTGGAATGTATTTATTTTTCGTGGTAGTCGTCTTGACATCTCCATTAGATTACCCTTACACCACTGCTGAGAAATTAAGGCCCGATGACCTCAATGGTCCCCTTGATATTTATTACACATATGTTTGGAAGGGCGTTAATAATGCTTGGAAAATTTTTAAAAGTGTGGAAACCGATACCGGTAAGGCTGAGAGTTTTGATATCGGTATCTTAACCGTAGAAGAGTGTATAGTGTATAAGTGGATATGCCTTAATGTTTTCTCCACGGGCCTACTATTGTTAACCTCATGATGTTTTATTACGTCATTGAGGGTAGAAAGGTAACCCTGGGATTCATCGTCATCTCATTCATGTTGAAGGCCGCACAGATGAAGAAGAGCGATCTTCCTTATGGTGGTTTGATAACCACTATGCTAAAGAAGGAAGGCATAATTCCTCAAGATAAGCCTCTTGGTCAGGAGTACTTTGACAAGAGTTGGTTCCAACACAAAAACCTTCATTGAGACTTTGATGAAAAGTGATGCTTCCGTCCAATACCCGGTCAAAAAGCTAAGATCGCCAAGAGGGCTTACGAAGTGGAAACAAATAAAGAAGAGGCTTCGAGCTCCCGCAAGTGATAAATAGTTTAAATAAGTACAATTTAAAATATAGAATTTTAATATCCATTTTATTTTGACAAATACTTATTTACAAGTACTGTTAGCAGTTGGAAGGCTAGGTTGAGCAAGTACTTTGATTGCATGCGTGCGAACTTGACCGAGATGCATAATATGTTGACCTGTGCTCATTCCCAGCATTTCGCGTTCCTGGAAGGTCAGGGCCTCCAATTTGAATTGAGTAAAGATGACGAGCTGCCTAACTTCGAGCTGGTTTTCTCGAAGAGTGAAGATGGTGATCATAACGGGGATGACGGGAACGTTGGTCAAGTCGATGAAGAAAACATTGTGTGCGGGCCAAGGCGGGTGGGGGGGGGGGGGGCAGAATCTAGCTTTGATAGAATGCTTGGGTCGAAGAAATTATAATTTCTTATGAATATGAATCTAGCTTTAATTTTTTTTCTATGCTTTGGTTGTTGCATTGATAATTTTAACAATTAATTTTGTTTGAATCTATGAATTTTAATGCATTTTTAATTACACAGGGAATCTTGTTATTTAAATGCATTATTTTTTCTCTATATTGTTTTAATGGCTTTTTTTGAATGTTATAGAAATTTTATTAGTGCCTGAAAGTGTTGGCTTTAAAGGTGAATTTGTTTTCAAATATGAAACTGACCAAAAGACCAGACGTATTTCCGAGTTTGAAAAATCGTCTTTCCTTAGCATTTATAGTCTGAATGCATTTCCAAGCTCGAAAAGAATTCCACTCTAGAAGACCAAAATGCACGAATGACTTTCCGAACTAGGAAATCTATTTTACGAGTTTGGAAATGTTTCGTCTCTTACTGACATATAGGCACGATTGACTTTTCGAACTCGGAAATACAGTTTCTGAGCTCGTGTCCCATTTCCGGACAACTTCTGGAAAAAACAAAGCGTCCATTTTTTCCAGGTTTTCCGAACATGGAAACTCGTCGTCACATTATAGTAAAGAGACGAATCACTCTTTTTGAACTTGAAAAGTTCTTTCTATACGAAAAAAATTGGGCAACAAACAAATTTCAAACAAAAGCCCCAAAACTCCATACCCTAGTCTACTTACGAACTCACAAACGACCCTTCATTTTTCCATTCTTTCAAATCCCACAAAGAATTTGTCATTACTAGGGGAGATGCAACATGCAGAATGTCTAGATCTCGTTCAACCGGCCACAATCCCAGCTTTGATGATAGAAGGTTTGTTTCTCAATTTGCTCAAAATTGGTATGATTTATTGCGTGAGAAGGGGAAGTTATTAGATACATATCTTGTTGACTTCAAAGAGTACTTAGCTCTAGGGTTGGATGTTCCCCTTAAAACATTTAGTGAACAACATGTTAAGAATTTGCTTTCGTATGATAAAAAACATATTTTTGACTTGGTTTGCCAATTTTATGCTAATTTGCGAGAAGTGAGGATTACACTACTAGGGTTGGGGAAATTGAAATCCAGCTTAGCCAATGTATTATTAATAAGATAATAGATTTGTGAACCCCAACACATAGCAAATTCAGTACGTCGATAATAATTAAGTTTAAACAAGAACAGTCTGGTTTTATTTTTTGTTTCACACTACACCTTGAAATAATTTTTAAAATTGAACAATACAATTTATTTATGTTTTTTTTAAAAGGGTAAAATTTAACTATATATTCTTCTTTAATATATTAGCTAAGGGAAGGTGTCCAAGAATTATGTGAAAAATTGAAGGAACTAGATACCGAGCTATAATCCAAGATAGAGAGAAAAGTAAGAAGTAAAATTCGCATATTATAATTAAACATTTACTCAAGTAAGGAATAGCAATTGAACTTCTTAACTAAAGAATTTATAATAGATTATATTAAATTTTAGAGTCCGTCTCTTGAAAGACAATCTTTTCATAATTCATGTAAAGACCAAGATTTAAAGTGCAAATTAGAAGAAATGAATATAAAATTTTTGGGTTGCATGAACCGGGCTATAAATTTTAAAACTACTACATGTTGCATAATAAATTTTTAATATTGCAACCAAAACCTTTTACCTTTTATTATTTTAATTAAACCTCCTCTTTCCATAAGCCTATAAAAAGACGGTATTTCCCAAAACTTTGCGTCTATAGTTAGTATGACATTAGCGGAAAAATATATAAACTCTCGGAATGTCGTAACTACAACCGAAATCAATACATTAAAAACTGGGTATACATTATAAATCAGGAAAAAGAGATTGTTATCATTTATAAATTTGGTAAATGAAATAAAGAAAAGTATAATAAAATAGGAGTCCGTCTCTCGAAAGAAGGTATTTCCATAAGTATTTCCATAAGTCATGGAAAGATCAAGGTTTAAAATACAAATTAGAAGAAATGAAGATAAAATTTTTGGATTGTATTAATCATGTCATAAGCTTCATAAGTAATACACGTTGTATAATAAATTTTTAAGACTGCAAATAAAACTTTTTACTTTTTTATTATTCTAATTAAATATTCTCTTTCCATTTGCTCTGAGAAGAAATATTGCTTCTTTCAAAAGGCAAGTGGCCTGGTGCCTTATATAAGTACTCAATATAATTTTTTAAAACCTTATTAAACCACACCCCATTCCAATCACTTCTAGAGGAATCAACATCATTCAACAATTATGCCTCTCAAAATAACATGCTGCTATCGAATGGTGATACTCTTGCAGTCAATTTGCATTTTGCTTAACCGAAGAAATCAACCTCGGTTACAAGCGAGATAAAGAAATTAAGGTGAGTGTTTTCATCGCCTTAGCACGAATTGAATTAAAAACTATTATTCTATGTTATTTTATTCCTGTTAAATTTATATGTGTTTGTTCAGAATTTTTATCATATGAAATATTCAATAGTATTAAGTTCTATTCATGCCTATTATTTAGTTTCATACTAATTAAGCACGCCGTGTACTTTATCACACTATGCTTAATTATTGTGAACTTGAGTGAATTAATTGCCCTAGTATTTTATGTGGATGATCGGCTTGTACTTTATCTTGTCGTATCAAACTTGAATTATGTGCTACCTGATTACTTGTTTGTACTTTTTGGGGTCGATTGTAGTTCGGTCTAAGTCGGCGAGGAATGCTATAGACCGGACCGTTTGATTAGATCGGCTACACGTGGAGTTTCTGTTATTCTAGCATAACCATCTGGATCTGATACGTGGTTGTCGAGAATGAATTATTGATCCTGATAGCCTTCCGGCACTAGTGAAAGGGTTATCCCTTGTATGTTAGTCAGAGTTGCCATATAGGTATTTGACTACAACTTGACATTAACCACTCGTATCCTTTTACTATATGGTAGGATTTATGTTACTATTTGTTTTATGTGATCACTAAAACTCAACTTGGTAAATACTGGCGATGAAACCTCATTAAGAAAGAAGCTTTCCCTAGTTTAAACAACCCTCACAGGTGTAGCTGAATCACTAGAGTATAGAGCACTAGTGTCTTTACTTGTATTGAGGAAGGATCCTGGGCGGACCTTTAGAATCCTTTGTTTAGGTTGTATTATGGTTATGTAAAATATTAATGCAAACTGATCCATATTGGATCTTTTAGAACCTTTTGTCTGTATTTTAAATTAAAACTCATGTTTAATATTTGTATTAAGACTTTCACTATAATAGTAAGTTATGTTTTGGATTTTCTAAATTTTCTTTTGCATAAACTGTATTTGTTTGTTACCGCATTTGAGTAATCCGACCCCGTTGGATTCTTGGTAGCATGCCCAGTTTGACCCTATACTTGCGATGATCAAGTAGGTTTTGGATCTGGGGTGTTACAAGATTGCCCACACGTGTACCCGAAATTTGTTTTTTTGAAGGATCTTGATGGTCCATTGGATTTCTACCATCGGGAAAAATGGCCTCTAAGTTGACCATCCTTACATTGACCATATGGAGTGTAGTGTGAGGTACTTTAGCTGCGATAAATTGGATTTAGGAAAACCCGAGTCCTTTGATCTAAAGGTTTTGCCCATGGACCAATGTATTACATATGAGATCATTAATAGGAGTTTGGTCCCCTTGGGCAGACACTTGACCGAGCCTAATTACCCAACCCTTATACTATTCTATTTAGTATGGAGGATAGAAAAATTAACCCATGGGTGGCTATTTTTAGGCACATGTTGCATTTTTCAATGGCAATGAATGTGTTGACTCGCCTACCATATGGGAGCTTAATAACTCGCATTTTGAAGAGCATTGAGGGGTTGACTATCGAATGGGAGGAAAGAGGTCCAAAATATTATGACAAGACTTACTTCGAGAACAAGGGTTGGGTGTTGTGCGATCGAAAATGGTATCATAAGCCAATGGAAGAAGCCAAGGTGAGAAAGAGGCCACTAATTGAGGAAGGTTAGTCACAAATATGTTTGCGAGGATTTATTTCACAATTGTTTATCTTTACTTCATTGTTAACATAATTCATATGTTGGTCGCTATACTTTGTAGGTACTAAAAAGTCATACTTGAAAGGCTTCAAGGATTTCTACAAATGGATATGCAAGGAATTTTGTGCTATGAAGGCAAAGATTAGGTTCATGGAAAAGTCTCAGCGAGCTTATGAATGACACCTCACATCAAGCTCTCGACAACCACTCGACCAATCGAGTTTAACTGGCGACATTAAAGATGCCGAAGAATGAAATTTGAATACTTGATTATGTTTATGTCATTTTACTTTATAAAGGAATTTTAATGATTCAAGTATCTGACATCATCAAATGATTTCTACTTTTCAATTGTTACAAAATTTTAATCATTTGAAGTACTAAATTTCCTTTCTTACAACTCCTCAAGAATTTGTTTAGCAATAACGTCAATACTAGAAGCATGTGAAATGTCTAAGGTACATCAAGGAAAAAAAACATAAACTACACTTGATATCAGACAACTTACTACTTATGCTTCCTTTTGTAATTCACCACCTTCTTTTACTTACACTTCCTATGTGTGATCTTCCTCTTACCATCAATCCACATTCCTTCATCATGGTCACTACGGCCTAGGATACTGTGAAGACTCTGATCATCCTCCTCAAGCAACATGACTTCTTCAGGTCCACAAGTTATTGTATGGCATCCAAATCCAATTACTTCCTCTAACTCATTTTCTTCAACAAAAGCTCATTTCCCTTCGACAACAATCTACCACCTAGGATCAACAGGATCCATGACATAGAAAACCTGGTGCGCTTGAGACGCAAATATGAAAGGATCGTTCTTTCATCCAAATCGACTTCTATAGACAAGGGTGAAGCCCAAATCCTCGATGCGTTGCCTGATGTTATTATCGATCACTGGCATTTAAAAACTGGGACACGCATACTTACATAGTCAAGCTCCCAAATTTCAGAAATCGTGCCAAAGTAGCCCTTTAGAGCATACATAGGATTTTTATCACCACCACTTCCAACGTGCAATGCTTCGGTGACAAGAGACACTCCACTATTTTGAGTGACATTCTTATCATCCATTTATTGTGACAAACATAAAACCATTGATGTCATAGCCTCCGTAGGAAAGAACGGTCCCCAATGGTCTGCGAGCCAACCATTTAACCGTCGTTGGATGTTCGCCGACATCTACGTGATCTCGCAACCATTATGCAAATGTTGAAATGTGAAATTGAAGGACCCGAGCCTCATTGAAATTTGGGTACCTTGCTCTTATGGAAACCATATGAATTTTGATGTATGGAACTACATCCTCGTGGTTTCTTAGAAGAAAAAGATGTACGACACATAAATCTTCCACCCTAGGGCTAAATAATTTTCCATGTCTAACCCATAAACCTTCCAACCTCCCTTCATGTCAACCGATTGGAACCCCAACCGATTTAATTTACTTCATATAATCCGTGCAAAAATTAATGGCCTCTTCTGTCACGTATCATTGCAAAATACTAGCATCTGGCCTATACCAATTTTTCACAAAGTGCTTGAAGATTTTCATGTACCTCTCAAACAGGTACACCCATCTTAGAAAAACCAGACCACATAGCTTTGTCTCCCGCACCAAAAGAACAATCAAGTGGATCATAATGTCAATAAATGAGGGAGGGAACATGCGGCATAAAACTTCAACAATCATAACTTGCAGCCTATCCAACTTTGATACACTAATACTTTTACGACAAATGGATTTGAAATCCAAACAGAGCTTTGTAGTGCACAATATTACCTGAGATGGCAATGTAGAACAAATGGTAATGACATTCATTTCCTGCATTAGGTTGTGACAATCGTGTGACTTCAACCCACCCAACCTCAATTTCTCGACTAACACACAACTGCTAATGTTGGACGAGTATGCACCGGGCACTTTCACACTACTAAGGGTCTCACAAAAAAATTTCTTCTTTGACTACAACATTGAATAGCAAGCATGGGTCAAATAATAATCATCACCCGTACTCACTGGGGCAAGATTTTTTCGAATACCTAACTCAACCAAATATAGCCTAGACTTTAATCCGTCCTTTGTTTTCCCAGGGGTATTTAATAGTGACCCAACCAAGGAATCACAAACATTCTTCTCAATGTGCATAACGTCAAGACAATGTCTAACTTCCAAATGCTCCCAATAAGGTAGGTTAAAAAAATTAAATATTTCTTCCAACTTCATTCAACGGAAGCTTTTCTTTTCTTCTTGCTGAAGTCATTGGGAAAATTTTTAACAATCTTATATATCTGTGTACCTGACCATGGAACCAGTGAAACTCGTGCATCTACTTTCCCATTTAACCAATTTTGGCCAATTGCCAGGGGTGCCCCTCGGGAAGAAACTACCCGTGCCCCTTGTAAACAATCTTACAACCGTGTTTTAATTGACAAAAACCAGTGTCCTTCTCATACATTGGAAAAGCTAAGTGGCTTTTCACAAAATACCCAGAAATACTTCCATATACAGGAAAATCATTAATTGTGCAAAATAACAATGCTTAAAGAGTGAGAAAATCTTCAACCAACCCATTAAACACTCGAACACCATCACTAAACAAAGTAAAAAAATCCTCCACTAGAGGAGAAAGATACACATCAATATCATTACCAGGTTGCTTAAGACCTGATATCATAAAAGACAACACATACTTACGTTTTATGGTCAACCAAGATAGAAGGTTGTATATGACCAACATAAAAAACCAAGAGCTATGTGTGCCACTCATGTTACCAAAAGGATTCATACCGCCTATACACAATCTTGACCTCAAATGCCGAGAATCTTTTCCAAACTCAGGATACATAGCATCAACTTTCTTTCATTACTCCCCGTCTGAAGTATGTCTTATCACATCATCATCTGGTTGGACTCTATCCACGTGCCAACACAACAATTTTGCATCTTCCCTACAAGCATACAACTTCTTCAAATGGGGAATGATCGGGAGGTACCATAACACTTTTGTCGGTGTCTTTTCTTTGATTTCAATGGAACTTCCGCACCCACCGCAGTTGCACCTCTCTTCAACTTGTACCGAGACTAGCCACATACCCAACAAGTTTCTCTATATTTATCTACTTACCCCCTATACAACATACAATCGTTTGGGCATGCATGAATTTTTTGCAATTCTAATCTCATCGGGCATAGTATGTTTATTTGCAGCATATAACCTATTGGGCATTAAATTACCCTCGGAAAGCAAATCCCTAAAAAACTCGAGAGCCTTGGTCATCGACTTATCTCTCCATCCAAATTTTACCTTCAAGTTCATTATCCGCAGAGTCACATTCAGAACCGAGTTTTGCAAACCATTGTACAAAGTCGCCCCTTTATCGTCAATCAAAGCTTGTAACAACTTCGGTTTACCTTTGAACTCCCTCGCAATATCTTCCACTATTTTGTCAAACTCGGTGATACCATCTAATTAATCACCCGCCATCGTGTCCTCCAATTAATTTGAATGAGAGGCTTCCACAATTTCCCCATGACATACCCAACGAGTGTAGCTAGTTTGGAACCCTCTCATTAAGAGATGTTCTCGCAACTTCTTCCTCCCTAAATACACATGATTTCTACAATTCTTACAAGAGCATCTTGCCCGCGAAGAACCATTTTTAAAAGCATGTTCAAACGTAAACGAAAAAATGATTCAACCAATGGCATGTACTTGGGTGATTTCCTAAGATCATTACCAATTAGTTCCTCTTGACCCATTCTCCTAAAAGTCAAATAAAATGCAACACAAGAGGATCCATTCTACAATAATCATAAACCTAGCTAATCTCAAACCACAATCGTAAATATGGATATATAAGAAGCATTAAATACACCTTAAACTTGTTCAAGAAAATGGTTAGTTTGATAATTTGGATTAAATTAACCTTCTCCAATGCGAAATGATGAATTCTCAAGCACAAAACCTTTTATACAACAATGGGTAATGAATAAATGAGCTTCTTCTTCAAAGTTTTAGGGTTTTGGGGGATTAAATGGAAATGGGTGCATTTTTTTTTAAAAAAAACAAAGCCATTTGTGAACTCGTAAACCTTTCCCCATATTTATTAAGACTCGAACAAATGTTTTTTTAAAATTAAACCATCCGTAGATGGGGGAAGATTTTATTTGGCCTTCCCAAGCCAGGAAATAAACCAAACGATAAAACAGTAATAAGAAGCCGAAGCTAAGTTCTAATATACAAAGTCGAGCAGTAGGGGGATATACAATGATGTGCACTAGGCTCATGAAGCAACCCTTATTGCTTCCAAAAGAATGAAGTACAACCGACCTATCGTTAGAGGATTCCAAAAGCTCATTTAACTATGTTGGAGATGATCAAACTTATTAGTGAGTCTAATTAAAGAAACACAAGGCAGTCCAATCTACTCAACATAGAAAATGAGCATATCCTCTACTGACCGGAGAAGTAGACATAGTAACCTAACTATTTTGTAATATAATCCCAGCATGCAGCAGATCCAGCAACTGTAGCAATTATATCCTCCTGTTTAACCATCAAATCCAGCAACAGCAATTCACTTTGTACCATCAGCCTGCAATATACACAATAATCAGTAGCATCCATTCAAATTACAGTCCAAATATGGGTTACAATCAGAGTCATCCATTCAACTATCAATCCGGATTGTAGGTGTACCCAATTGATCTAATCTAATCAATCCTTGCACAACATTTGATAAACTCTGAAAATGCAGGAAAGAATAGGATGACAAGTTTTTTAAACAATCCTTAGCTAGTGCATCTGCAACCAAGTTTGCCTGTCTATGAACATGCAGTAGAGAAATTCCTCCCAGTAGATTATGAATCTCATCCGCTAATTGATATGTTTTCCATGGAGCATTATCAGGATCAAACACATACCTAACAGCATTTAGGCAATCAGATTCCAAAGAGAAAGAAAACCCTAGTTGTAAACCAATTTGTAAGGCAAACTTAATTGCCATCATTTCTGCCTCCAAAGGAGAATTGGCAGGAGTGATCTTAGTATGAGCAGCAAAGAAGGAACCCCTACCATCTCTAACAATCAAACTCAGTCCACTCATGTTTGTTTGACAGCACCAAGCAGCATCCACATTAATTTTATACCCCAAGCATGGTTTTGTCCAAGCAATTTTAAAAATCTTTGGTTTAGGATGTTGTTTGATCAGTGGCAGAAAAGAATGGTCTGCAATAGTCTTATCTATCCTAGAGATTACAAAAACCGGTTTAGCAGTGAACATGTAAAAAATGTGGATCCTTATGTTATTCAGGGCTACACTAATCACAGGATTGATAGAATCATATAAACATTTATTCCTGACTTTCCACAAATTCCAACATGTTATTAGAGCTGAAACATGAATCATTTCTAATTGTAACTTACTGATACCAGAATAAGTAAGATAAAAAGAGAGTCTATCCCATATAGATGTAAATCCCCTATCTCTGATTCCCATGAAGGAGTGAATCAGTTTCCAAACATGCAAAGCAAAAGTACATGAGTTGAAAAAATGATCCAAGGAATCCTCATGATTGTGACACATACAGCATTTCGAAGCCAGTGGAATTCTCAAAGAAATCAAAACATTATCAAATGGGAGCAAGGAATTCATCAGTCTCCACATGAATACTGAGATCTTTTTTTCTATTCTAGGACCCCATAAGTATTTGAAAGAAGCCACAGTACCTCTTTGATTCCTTAGCAGAAGATAGGTTGCTTTGAATGAAAAATGTCCATTAATACCTGGTTTCCATATCAGTCTGTCCTTCCTATGAGGAAATAACTTAGTATCCTGCAAAAGAGAAGAGGCATAAGTAGGAAGAACTGGGTAGATTTTAGCAGACATGACTGCTTTATTGTTAATGAATTCAGCAACACTACAGCTAGCTGGTATATCAACATTTGTTTGATCACAGAGATCCTGAAGGGGCCCTATATCTAACCAGTTAGCAGTCCAGAAATTACACTCCCCATTTCCTATTATAACTCTAGATTGGGATTCTGCCCAGTCATTAATGGAGCAGATTCTTTTCCAATTTGGTGAGGTTCTGGAGGAGGGTGGAAGAGATGCCACAAAGTGTGTCTAAAGTGCCTCAGCCTTTTGGTATTTCCACCAAAGCTTAACTGAGCATGTATTTATAATGGTGGTTACTGATCTGAATCCTAGTCCATTTTGTGTGATAGGATGACATAATGCATCCCACTTTCTCCATGCTCTTTTAGGATTTAGATCATTGAACCCCCAAAAAAAGTTGCTCAGTTTTTTTTTCTATTGTTAATATGACTTGCCTACCTGGTTTAATAACTGACCAAATATGCTGTGGAATTGAGTATATACATGAATGAATGAGAGTAATATTTCCTCCAGTTGAGAGCCACCTATTTTTCCAACTTCCTAATCTACTGTCAATTTGTTCAATTAATGGTTGGAAATATATCTTCTTTGCTCTACCAGTGAAAATAGGAACCCCCAGATAAGTGAAAGGAAACTTACCTACTTTCATACCTAAAGTTCTCCTAATTCTATTGACTCTATTTACAGTAGCATGCTTTCCTATGTATAGGTCACTTTTACTGTAGTTAATCTGTTGTCCAGTAACTTCCTCAAAAGTAGCCAGAAATGCTTTAAATCTGATCAGAGTATTATTACTGGCCTTAAGAAATACTACTGTATCATCAGCATAAGATAAGTGGGAAATTCTGATTGCATTACCTGGCACACCATAATATGACAAGCTACCATTCTGGAAAATAAAGGACAGGCTTCTAGTAAAAGCCTCTAAAAAAATATTAAAAAGAAATGGTGATAGAGGATCTCCCTATTTTATACCCCTTGTAGATTGGAAGAAACCAACTGGCTTACCATTTATGAGTACAGAAAACCAAGCCTGAGACAGATTCTTCATAACAAGAAAAATAAATCTAGCATGAAAACCAAATTTAGCAAGCACAGAATAGAGAAAAGACCACCTAACTCTATCAAAGGCTTTTTTAAGATCCAATTTAACAATGCAATTAGGTTCTCTTTGTTTCCTGTTTAAAAATCTCACCATTTCCTGAAGGTAGATAACATTATCAGCAATGTCTCTACCTCTGAGGAAAGCAGTTTGGTGATTAGAGATTATTTTTGGCATTAAAGGCCTTAGTCTCTCCATTAATATCTTAGAAAAAATCTTGTTTATGACATTAGAGAGACTAATGGGTCTATAATCATCAAAGGTAGTTGGTGTACTTTTTTTTGGTATAATTGTGATCCAGGTACTACCAATCCCCCTTGGAATATTATTCACAGTTAAAAAATCTTGAACAGCGGATAATAGATCCTTAGCTATAATATCCCAAGACTTAATATAGAATTTTGCAGTAAATCCATCTGGACCAGGACTACTCTTATGATTGAGTCCCAAAACAATGTTTTTAAGTTCTGAAATCGAAACAGGTTGTAACATTCTATCATTATCATCCTGAGTGATAACTTTTGGAATCTGACTTAAGAAATGATGCTTAAAAGAATCACAGTGAGGAGAAAACTGGTCAGTTAAAAGATCCTGAAAATAATGGATGGACTCATTCTCAATATCTTGTGAATTATCTAGCCACTGTCCATTTCCACCTTTGATTTTTGTGATTTTTAACCTACATTTTCTTTCTCTAATTGAGTTATGAAAGAAACTGGTGTTATCATCACCTTCCTTCAACCATTTTACTTTTGCTTTATGTTTCCAGAAGCTCTTTTGTTCAACTAAAGCTCTAACTAATTTAGCCTTGGCCTTTTTCAGGTTAACCATGTTCTCAACTGTAGCATTCTGATCATACAGTACTTCTTTTTCTTTCAGAGTTATTTCAGCCTTTAACACATTATCATTTATATTTCCAAACACATCTTTGTTCCATATTTTCAATGTTTTTTTCAACCTTAACAGTTTAAGAAAAAAACCAACCATTCCTGTTTGCTGAACCTGAGCCTCCCAGCATTGCCTAACTACATCATCAAATCCATCCCTTTTATACCAGGTATTAATGAATCTAAATGGCCTAGGTGTGGATGGAATGTCACTTCCTATGGTGAGGAGCAGTAGATTATGATCTGAAGAAATTCTATTTAGTATGTGGACAGAGGAGTTAGGAAAATTATTTGACCAGGAAGCTGTACATAAACCTCTGTCTAACCTCTGAACAGTCGGATTTCTTAATCTGTTATTACTCCAGGTAAACAGGTTACCTACAGTACTTATTTCTTCCAAAGCCATAGCATTTATAAATTCATTAAAATCTCTCATACTACCAAGCTTCGGAGTGGAAGGTCCTCTATACTCATTAACAGATGTTATAGCATTAAAATCACCAATGAAGATAGAGTCAGATTGAGTAACTTCCTTAAGATCTGACCATAGATCTTTCCTACCGTTCCTAGTCCTAAGTCCATAAACAAAAATAGCATCCATACACTTGTTCAGCTTAATGCTATTCAAAGAAACAGCCAGAAACTGAAGATTATCAGTTTTACATACTACTGAAACACTATTTTTCCAGAAAAGCCAAATCTGACCATTATTAGCATGCATGCAATTGTCAAATTGTAGTAATTGTCTGTAGTGGTCACATTGAATATTATCATGTTTAGGCTCGATTAGGCAGATTAGCTCAAAGTGGTGTCTGTTTATCAAATTATTGAGTCTAATCATAGAAGTATCCATTCCCCTAAGATTCCAAACTAGTAGCTTAATCTGAACTGTTGTGCAATTCATAAGGAAACATTATTAGAGCTTTTTGATCTAGTCATGATTGTATTTAACTGGGTTAAATAGGTCTCATTACCAAGTGCCTTAACCTTATGTTCCTGTTGTCCCTTTTTTGTTTCTGCTAATGTAGATTGGGGAGTTTTAGGGGTTACCTGACTTACCTCAGGAGTAACAGTGTCAGACTCCTTGTCCACCAGTGAGGTATTTATTTTTCCACTGAAACTATCTTCAGAATCAGATAGCACTTCATCCTCAAGTGGCAAGAACCTGTTTTGTCTATCTTTCTGCTGAGAGAGAATAAAACTTTTAGCAGCCAAAATAGGATTAAATGGTGAAAATAGCTTACCCCTTTTGCTAGGAATGTCATCCTTAGCAAAACCTGTCCTTGTGGTGAGATTTGGTGGAGCAGAAAGTGACAGCTTATGTATTTTTGTTGGAGACTGAGAATAGATAATTGAAACCTCTGGGGATCCATCCTTAGACACATTTGGTTTTTCATTTTTGTTATCACTTTGCTGGGCCACTCTAGTCTGATTTGGTGATAAAGACTGAACTTCTAATAGATCATCATTTTTATCAATTGGCTCAAGACCTGAGTCAAGATTCTGATCCTTCAAGTGATGATTTTCATAATTCTTTTCTACCCCCTGTTTAGGTGAAATAGGACTCTCTAGTTGTTCCACCTCCACGATTGATACAGCCTTTTGCTTGGGAACATATTTAAGTTTCTGAGCATACAAAGTCTTGAGTTTTTCCTTATCAGAGAGCCCCGAACCCCCAGCCTTATTATGTTCCTCTTGTGGTTGATTAATTCCATCTTTTTGCATGATATCATTCCCAACCTGTTGATCTTTGTTTCCAGTCAATTTCTTTTGTTCATTGATGGACAGATTAACCTTTGTTGATTTATCCACCCTATTATATCTCAGCTTCTTTAGTTCTGGGTGTAAATAAATACAGAGACTATCATCATGCCCTATGGATTTGCAATGATTGCAGTAGAGTGGTAGTTCCTCAAATTCAATAGGAAGTTTAACTACATTATACTCTATTCCATCCTCCTCAATGCCAACCCTAATGCAAGATGGTTGTTTCTTTTTTAGATCAATTTCAATACACATCTTAACAGCAGAGGGCCTAGATAGAGCTGCAGTTGCTGCATCCATTTTAATATAATTGCCTATTTGATTTCCAATTGATTCTATCATGGCAATATTGTAAAATAAAACCGGAACACAGGGGATTGTAACCCAAACTGGTACAATAGAGGATTCAATGTTAGGATTAAAATCAGTGTTCCATTTCATAACTTTCATAGGTGCTTGATTAAATACCCACTGACCTTTAATCCAAAGTCTCTGGTAATCCTCCTTATCCTGAAATCGGATAAGAATGTGTCTAAAATCTATAGAACTTAATTGAAACTTACCTTTGAACCCGACCGAGTTGAAAGCCTCATTTAGAGCGGTCATTGATGGCTTCCCTCTAGCAAACTTTCCAACAAGGGCATTACTGTAGTGTGCGGCAAGTGTTTCCGCTTCCTTCTGAGTCACTAGACAGGAGATTTCTCCTTTATATTGAGTTTTGGGAACTATTTCGGGATTTGAAGGAAGGGAAGTGTTGAGAGGGGATGGCCGATTACCTAATGCTTGGAGAAAGGTTTTGGCCGCGGTAGAACCACCGCGACCAGGCGGAGGAGCCGCCATAGGAGTAGAAGAAGAAAACAGTGGAAATAACCGTTACACAGCAAAGAAGGAAGAAGAAAGAGATGGTTTCGTAGGATGAATAGTAGTTAGATAGTGCGTATTTCGCACCTAATTCGCACATAGGAACAGTAAAAGCGGATCTTAAAAGCACCTTCTCAATGAACGAGTGAGACTCGAACAACCAAATTCTGAATTCATAAATTAGACGCGATGCATTTATGAGATCGAAATATGTTTCTCCTCTTTGTAGTAGGCAAACCACAGGTTTTCCAAGCTCTCCTCTCGTTCCTACTTCCTGACTTCGTAAAGTATCATTTTTAAAGGTGGTTAGTAATAACTGCCTTTAATTAGCCCTAATGAAAAGTGGTTCATGAAAAACCACCTTAAATAAACAAAAAAAACTGCCTTAAAACTCATGTGAGAGATGCGAATGGGCATTTTCGAGCTCGAAAATGTAAATTAAAGGCGATTTTTTGTGAACTACCTTCCCTTGCTGCCTTTAACAGGAGCCTTTCTACTAGTTAAATAATACTCTATAAAATTATGTCGTTGTCATGGAACGATGTCATTTCTTAGTTAACCAGACGAACATATGCCTATTGAAAAATCTAAATTGCAATTTGTTATTAGATCTTTGAATTAGTTTGTAAGTTATTTCCAACATTACGCCTTCAAACAACCCCCCTCCCCTCACAGCTTCGCTACAATACAATTAATCATATCCACTTATTCAACATAAGTAGGTAAATCACATGCTAATTTTCATAATGCGAAAGATACTCTCACATCGCGTAAAAAAATAGGACAATAATCCAGGACCTCGAACATGACTGGAAAATCACCACTCCAGCGATAGGATCATCCCACCTCTTCGCTGCAATGCCGAACCCTACAACCATTGATAATCATATCACCCTCCTCCGAACCCAAGCAAGTTACACAAAAAATACCCTTCCCTCTTTTGAACAATGAGCAAATATACAAAAATGCACCCTTAGTGGCCACTGGTTCACTAGCCTGGAGATTTTATTACAGCTTTTATGCCACTTCGCATCAGTAACACAATCATTTACCCAAAATAATTTAACTATATTATCACCCCTCGATGCTAAATCAAAATAAAAAAAACCAACATCTTCACCATTACACAACTTTGTCAAAACATTCCAATACCTTGCCATAATAATATTTGCATTCAAAATTCAACTTTATTAATATAAAAACTAAATACCTTTAACTATCTTGCTATTAAGAAAAAAAAATCAAATCTTAGTTGGAATCAAATTATTTATTTTTAATAAAACTTGTGTAGTATGAAAGATTAATATTCTTGTTATCTACGCAAATACTAACGTTAAGCCTGTGTATGGAGATAAATGTTTAAATATACTCTAGAAATTATTTTTGTTAAAACCTTTTCCAAATATAACTTGGATAAATATTTAATGCAATATTAGATAAAAAGGAATTATATTTCTTGTTGGAGTATACAATTAAAAACAAAGATTCCTAACATTTTAAACTACTTTCATCAATACCCTACGTATATCTGCAGTAAATATTATTTTAGGGGGGACCCCAACATTTTTTTTACCATATAAATATGAATGAAACAGAAGAAAAATACAGAATGTCAATGGTAAAAAAGAGTTGGCAGGGACCAGGCACCCTCTGATCCCCCAATGTTCAGCCCCTGTACGACAACTGTTACTAACCGCTCTCCTTTTAGGAAGAGAATGTTGAACGTTACTGTACAGAATAGGAAGGGAGACAAAGATGGATCCTAATCTCTTAATTATGATTCATTAATGAGTAGCATTTTAGATTCTAGTGCGAAGATGGGTTGTACAATAGTGACTGCTACTAAATTGAAGGAAGTTGAGGGTTATTGAAGGTATAGGTGATGCACAGGTTGTTGGTGAAGGCAACAAAGATTTGGATGTTGTAGGTATTGTATTTGTTTACTTTATTGTATCATATGTTATATTTAGTCTACTGTTTTTACCAAGGTTCTGTATTTGTTTACTTTAATGTAGTATATGTTTTATTTAGTATGTTATTTTTAACCTAGGTTATGTATTTATTTATCTAAATATTGTATATGTTAGAATGATACGTTTGCCCGTTGCTTTTGGATTTTTTCGTAGGTACAGTCATAGCTGATGTAGTTGGTGAAAGCAACAATGCTTTAGGTGGTGATGTTAATGCAAATGAAGAAAATGCCGAGGATGACATGCATGCGAGAAAATGAAGTTCAACCGAAAATTGCTGAAGATGAGAACGAGGAGGAAGTTTGTCAAGAAAATGTAAATTCTGACGTAACTAGGGTTCAGAGTGAAAAACCTGAATATGTTAACGAAGCTTCTTCATGCAGCCCCAAATAATAACGAGAGGTATAAATTATCCCTGTTTATTATTTGACTAAATTATTTTTTGGTCCCCTACATATTATACAATACAATCTTTTGGTCCCCAAGACCAACATCGCATTTGTTCAAAAATTAACATACTAAAATTGATTTATTTGGTCCCCAAATGTGGTTTTCAGGTAAAGTCAATGGTAAATTTGGTCAAAACATGTAAAATGATCATTATAACACTGAGTTAAAAAAAAAGTAAAAAAGAAAATCATACCTCTTCCCTCGATTCCAACTCCGTTGCTGCCTGGCGTGAAATTGCCGACGCCACCGTGGAAGCGCGCCATCCCCAGCCTCTCTATCAGGAGCTTCATCGCCGTGGAAGTGTACTTATAATCCGTTGTGGAAGTGCACCTATACTCTGATTTTGGAAGATCGCAACATCGCCGTCGGGAGCTTCATCGTCTCCTTCGACGAGGGCACCCCCATCCCCTGCCTCTCCGTCGACCACCCCTACCCGGCGACGAAAGTGATGTTCCACCCCAAAACCCTGGCCACCGAGCCGGAGCTGCTCGCCTCCTCCGGTGACTACCTTCGCCCGTGGGTGATCCGCGATAGCGGCACCTCCATCGAGCCATCGCGAAGCTTAACAACAACATCGTGAGACCCCTTCTTTCCATCAACGCTTTTGCGCGCTCCGCCCCTACCGGCCCTCTTCATCCCCGTCGCTTGTGACGCCATCGAATCTTCCACTTGCGATGCCATCGAATTCCTCTTCTCCTCGACCCCATCACGCCACCTTCTTCCCCGACCCAAAATCGATGACGATACCACCGAATTCCTCTTTTCCCCTACCCCATCACGCCATCGAATTCCTCCATTAACGCCACCTTCGTTCCCGGCCCCATCAACGTCATCGAGTTCCTCTTCTTCACCCACCCCGACCTAAACCCTAAATCGAATCCTCCGGCGAGCGATGTCGGCGGAATAAGGGACCGGCCGGCGGATAAGGGTTTCAAATGGAAACCCTAAAAGAAAATTAAAAGGAAGGAAAGGAAAAATAAATAAAAAGAAAAAGGAAATATTTTAAAATTATAAAATTTTAATTGAAAATATTTTTAATTAGTAAAATTACTAGAATACCCATGGCTTTACTTGAAAAGCATTAAGGTTTACCTGAAACCACTTTGGGGACCAAATAAATCAATTTTAGTATGTTAATTGTTGAACAAACGCGGTATTGGTATTAGAGACCAAAAAGATGTATAAGATGTTATTTAGGGGATAAAAAAAATTAGTCTTATAAGTTTGTTTATCCCAACCCCTCTCAATTATTATTCCCCTTCCCCACTCGAGCCTATTAAGACCCTGTTCTCTAGAGTTTATCTATATTTCAGTTCAGTTCAGTTTAATTTAAATCAGTTCAGTTCAATTCAATTTAAATTAGTTCTGTTCAGTTTAAATCAGTTCAGTTCAGTTTAAATCAGTTCAGTTCGGTTCAGTTTAAGTATGGATTTAAATTTGGTAAAATTTAGTTTAATTTAGTCATATATTACTATTTTTCAACATGTTTGTTTTCATTTCATTTCAGTTCAAATATAAGTTCATTTAAGATAAGAACAAGGCCTACACTTCAATCCCTCAAGAACAGGGGCGGAACTACCATGGCGCGTGGTAGGGCTCCAGCCCTACCTGAGATTCGGCGTCATGGTAATAGTGGTCAATTGCGCTTCCGAGCGGGAGCTTCGCTTTTCCGACTTTGATTTCTGTTTTTTTTGCCAGAATCAGCCGGAGAAGAAGGCCGCTGAAGGCCTTTTTTTGGCCCATATTTCATCAAAACGACGTCGTTTTGGCTTAAGTCAAATGACGTCGTTTTGATTAGTACTGAAGAAAAAAAATTGAAATTCAAAATTTGAGTATTTGGATTGAGCCAAAAACGCAGGACCAAAACATCAAGCATTTCACCTCCGCCTCTAGCTCTGCTCTAGCCTCCAGCTCCGGGCGCGGCCACTGCCGCCGTTGTCCCACCACCGTCCGGAGACTCCGGACCCCGCCCCACCACCGTCCGGTCCGTCCCTCCTCCAGCCCCACCTGGAAAAAAAATCTTGGTTTCGCCACTGCTCAAGAAGCTCCTGATCTCCAGCGTTCTTCACCCATCTTCACAGCCTTGCCCCTCCTGCCACTGCCATGGAGCCATCTGTTGTGGATAGTCATAAAAAAAATTAGACGCCACCGTAGACCCACCTTCACTGTCCGCCGTCGTTGCGTTCTTCACTTCACCGCTGCGTTCAAAGACTACCGCCACGGCTGTGTCCATTTTTCACTTTTTGTTCAATCTGAGTCCGAATTGAGACCCAATTTGAACAGAGGTAAACTTCTCAATTTTTGGCATTTGGTGGTAAAGCTTCTAAATTTGTTAGTATACCTTTGCTGGTTTTCAATTTCTTCACAATCGTAAAGCTCTGTTTGAATATTGCTTATGAATTTGTTGGTATAACTTTTGTCCAATCTAGCTTGAGAACAAGTACAGTTTCAGCTCTTTTTTTTTGGGTTGAAATCTCTGTGTTGCGCCTGGTTTTTCTTTTCTTGTGTTGAATTCTTTGTTGCTGTTTGTTATATATTTTAAGGCTTTTGAATTTGGCTTGCCTGAAATTTTAACTTTGGAATGTTGTGTGTACATTTTAAAGAAAAATCTGGGTTCTCATGCCTGCAGCCCCTTATGCTGTGTGGTCCTTCCCCTTCTGGTTGGAAAAGGTGCACTTAGATGAGATCAATTTCAATTCACTGCAATGAAGAGAACTTAGTTTATACCACTGAATTGACCTGTTTCTGATTGTTGCATAAACTGAAAAGTTTTTAGTTTCATTTTATATTTGCTGTGTGCTTTGTTTAGTCCATCTGTCAATTAGAGATGAAATTGCATTCTTGCTGTGAAGGTCCAATCGGGCTTGTTTGTTGTTAACCAAGTGAAATGTGTTGGTATAGTGAGATTTTTGCGCTGTCTGGACCTTCAAAAGGATTAGTAGGTTAATCTTAGAGTTGTTTAAAATTTAAATTCTCTGCTTCATGCTTCTTGACTATAATGTTTCATGCATCCACTAGGGACATGCCTGCTTGAGTTCTGCTTCACTTTCTACAAACTTAATATTAATTTGAATAAGTGGCAATGTTAGCTTTTTCGTTGGCTTATGAATAAGAGGCAATGTTAATGCTGCCAATAAGAGGCAGTGTTAATAAGTGGCAATGTTAGCTTTTTCGTTGGCTTAT
Source organism: Rubia yunnanensis (assembly GCA_037428765.1). Taxonomy (NCBI): domain Eukaryota; kingdom Viridiplantae; phylum Streptophyta; class Magnoliopsida; order Gentianales; family Rubiaceae; genus Rubia; species Rubia yunnanensis. The sequence continues at coordinate 29,418,260 of CM075070.1, forward strand.
GAATAAGTGGCAATGTTAGCTTTTTGTGGCCCGGGGTTCAGTTTGATGTGTATACTTTCCCGTGTTTTTGAGGACTTGCAGGGGGTGGGTGATTGGGTAGGGGGATTCATGTTCATGTGGTTAGGTTTGGATTTGAGGTGGATGTTGTTGTTAATAATGATGATGTTTGAATTAGTCCCATGTTGATATTGCATTTATATCTCGATTATGTGCTTGTATTGGACCAGCAGTGGTGACACTAGATAAATGGTTCGTGTAATTTCTGCTAGGAGTGTGGCGTGAATGCAGAAGATTATGAGAAAAAAGGCCAACTGTTAAATGTGGATGCGGTTGGGTTGAAGTCAAGGGACAAGTGTCCACGTTGTTTCATTGATGTGAAGGGCTGCATACCTTAAAATCTTGTCATAGGCACGGTTTTAATCCAAAAAAGAAAAGAAAAGAAAAGAAAAAGAAAGAAAGAAATTAATGTACTTCTTCAAGGTTTCTACGACAAAATGAAGGTAGAAGGTCTTCATGTTCAAACCTGGTGTATTTGTGGACACGGTAAGAGATTGATGATTACATTTTTCATTGATGAACAATCACAGCGGCAGGACAGGGGTATTTGCACCGATAATTTAGGGCAATAACTTTTGGTCTTCAAAATATCGATGCGTATGTACATGGGGGGTGTAAAAATGCAACACATTTGCGCCGGTAAAATGAATTGGTGTAAAAAATTCTTTGCACCGTCATTTTAGACCAGTGTATAAATTTTGAAAAGTTGGGACACAGAGTATCTGCACCGGTAAGATTTAGAATACCGGTGTAGACATTTTGCACCGGTATGTAACATATGAACCAGTGTAGAACCGTGATTTATAAACCGGTATTAAATACCGGTCTTTCTTTTGTAATGGGAATATTATTTTTTTGCACCGGAATAATTTTGCACCGGTATTTTTTTAATGGGAATATTATTTTTTTGCACCGGAATAGTTTTGCACCGGCATTTTTTATGCACCGGTATTATTTAAAAATTTTAAAATACATTATTAAAAATGTGATTTATTTTTACACCGGTACATTCATTTTCTACTGATTTGGATAAAATTTGCAATGCACAATTTGTTTTCCAATGTCCCTCCCGGATCATTTTCGGGGCAACGACAGCCAGAGATACTTGTGAATTATTATAAATTGAAAATCTTTGAATTGGTAAGAAATTTGAAACAACCTATTACGAAAATGTTGCTGGCAAAATACGCAAACATTATTTAAACTATGGAATAGAAGAACTATCTTAAACATGGATTGAAACAAAGTAAAAAATTACACAAGTTTACTGTAACCAAACACCATCCATAGAATTCTAATATTATCAACCATTGAAAATCAACCATCAACCTATTATGTCGTTCTTATCATCCAGAAGTTGCAACGTAGTGTTCGCCTGCTGCTGGTAGTCTTCGAGCCAATCCCCACACCATCTCTTTGCTACACCTTGAATTTCGTACACATGGTATGACCCTTTGCCCTCTGGGAAGATATGTTAATTTCAAACTTACACTGTTAGTAAATAATGTAGCGTTTACTAGAAATTAATAATAACAAATTTTGAGATGCAAGGTTTACCTCCAAGATATTGTTTGTCCCCGGGTGATTAAAAAAAATCTTCCATGAAGAGCATGATGGAGTACCCGTATTTCCACGAACCATTCTAGGTTTGGTACTGCACATGAAAGGTAAATGTAACTACTAACCCTAAACATAAGAAATTGAGGGATGAAATGACAAAATGACTTACCATGACGTTGTTGATTTTCCAAGTGTAGTCGGGTTTTTGCTCCGTCTTTCTCTTCTCCATTTGGTATGCGCATGCAAGCCTGTCAAGAAAGTAAATTAAAATGGTTAATTCTTCCCGTATATTACCAAACTAGGATTTATGATTTGATTGATTGAAATACCTAGAAATGACCCTGAGTTCGATCAAGTTTGTTGGTTTAATACCCCCTGACAATCTGTCCAGAGTGAAAAACTCCTCCGTTGTGGGACACATAATGATGAGGTACCAAATAATCGCTGCTGAAAATTATGTTAACAAATTAATGAAATGGAAGTGGTTTGAAATGTGAATGTAATTTCTAGGAAGAAATACTTACATTCTTATGTAGGGGACGATGTAGAACTCAACATCCGTTGCCTTCATTGTTTCTCAAATTAGTTTGAAACGGAGTTCGACCTCCTGCTTGAAGTTGTTCAAGTTGCCACAGTAGGATGGGTAGAATTGGACGCGACCTGAATTAGTTTCCCATATTTTCTCCTATAGGTGCCTGTAACGTTAATGATACTCAAAATGAATTCCTAATCAATTAAAAAAACATTAAGGTTGTAAGTTATGAAACTTAACACATCCACACATCGACCTGCGCATTATCAATCCAGGTCATCGAAAGCATGTTCCCCAGTTTCTTTCCGAACTCAACCAGAACATATATTCCAACACCGCAGGTGTAATGGCGTGCGAATGTCGATGGTCGGAATACTGGGAAGAACATGCAATCCCCCTTCTTTATCATTTCGAGGATAGTGGCATTTTCTTTCTTTATGAATCGCACCATGATGGGCTACTCTGTTAGGTCTCGTTTGTTGACAATCTGCGAACGTAAAATGATACGAAATGATCACTTGAGTGTGTAGTATTGAACTATCGTTGTTAATGAATAATAAAGGTACTCGTTTTAGTGCATTACCTATTTTAGCAGCCTATTTAATCTTGCTCTTGTAGATGGTCAGAAATTAGCCCTCGACTGGGATTTTTGCTCGCTAGTATCCTATTACAAGGACTAATGAATACGGATACGCAATAGTACTTTGAGGAATTGAAAACTAATGTGTTACAAGAATGTACCTCATCGTCGGTGGTGAGAACCATAACCTCCTCGTCGTCGTCGTCTGTATCACCTCTTGCATTGATATTATTGATGTCACTTGGTTGCTCATCTGCCTTGTCTATTAAAGACACCAGCCAATCCACAACACTTTTGAGGGCCTCTCCAACAATATCGAAGTGGTGGTCCGCTGAGGGCAATCTCGCCCTAGGACGGAGGACTGGTTCGCATACTCTCACACGAGCCACACATCTTTGTTGAGCATTCCGACGACAAGATACCTGTCGCAACCCATGAGCGACCATTTTCTTCTTCCTGACAATGTCTTTAATGAAAAGAGTCACGCGTTCTCCATTCTGTTCATATAATATTTTAGTGAATAGATAAAATGGTTATGGAGATATTTCAGATGTGTAATTCAGTGTATAGGACATGCATAGATTAATGAAGGTGTACCTCTTCATCTCCTTCTCCATTGCTGGGCTCTTCATTAGACTTTGTAGCAGCTGCAAAAATATCATCAATCTCCTTCTCTGTAAACTTCTTTGGATCATCAAGGCTTGGTGGAATTTGAACACTGCTTGCAGATGCTAAGCCATTCACCAATTGCTCGAGGTACGATACCATGGTTTTCACGACCGATTGATCGTTAGATGGTCTCCTCTAGGCTGTCTGCTTGGTTGAGGAACTGCTACCGCACTTGCTACGGGAAAGATGAGGAACAACCACCGATGTGGGTAGACTCATCTGAGTTCCCCTGTATCTGCCCAGGTGATCCTTCTGCTTTGTCACTTTTATGAGGATGTCTTCACCCGGCTGCAGTTCCAATGCTACTTTTTCCTTAAACTCATTCAATTTCAACTGAGAAACACATAGGAATGCAATTTTTCATAAGAATAATGAGAAATACATTTAAAAATTAATTTAAATGGTCAATTTTGTTGTAACTTACAACCTCTGGTGTGATCTTCTCAACCTCTTTCAATGTGTATAAGCCTTTCTTATCTTTGTTTGCCTCAAGGTAAACAACAGATATGTCAGGTGTGAAATCCTTTTGACGGAGTTGTTGCTCAATCTCCTCGTCAGTGAATCCCTCGGCGGTCAACCTAATTCTCTCCTTCTCCTTCTGCTCCTTAGTCAATTTGTCACGAATGTATCGATTACCCATTCTGCCCATGTGGTGCGTGTAATCCATGCCCTTGTTGTGTTCAATATTTGTTTCCCTGAGCCTCTGATATTGTTGTTATAAACAAAAATTTAGTTGAATATAATATTTGGGCAACATAGTTCTTAACAAGTATTAAATTTTTCATCGTACCTGAAAATTCGGATGGCGACGCATCTTTTCAAACAAGTGTCATTCGTCTTCATCCATCCACTTGTACTTCTCCCATGATGGGATTCCTATTTTACTGATACATTTGTCCACATCGTGAATAAACCTATTTTCCATCTTTGTCTTCCAATTCCTATGTTGGTTTTTTGCCCTCTCGATAACCTCCTTCCTCAGTATTTCTAGTTGCTCGTCTGTCACAAGTGTTTCAATTGTGAAGCTCTCCTGGAAAGAATCATATGAAAAGGCATGTCATTAATCATTTCTTCACTAAGACTTTACCATAAATTAAAATTTTAAATGACAATTGTCGAAATTCTTACCAAAACATCTTTCCATGACTTTTCCTTAACATCGTCAGGGACATTGCTCCAGTGTTCGCATGCGCCAAATCTGATGCGGCACCGGAATGCGTAATTGCCATAAGCGTGCCACGCTGACCAATTCTTAATGCATACTTCTTGATTCCTATGGAACTCGGATGCAACAGGAGTTGGAGTGTTTTGCTTTACGAACATCACAGACTGGTTTGTGCTAGTTCCTCGCCTCTTCAAATAACTTTTTAACTCAAACTTGTCCCATCCTTCTCCATTTTTGCCTCCGGCCCTTGTCAAGTCGTCGTCCGCTTCATTAACCGTTGGCCTTCCTTTGATTGTGCTCTTTCCCTTTCCCTTGTGAACTGGTGTTTTGGCCAATTGTTTAGCGGCGTCTTCTCCTTCAACATCCCTTATAATCACATCACCATGTTCTGTGGTTTCTTCCTTCTCTTCACTAGTCCGTTGCTTCTTCCTCAAATTGTATCTTCAACAGGATCCTTTTTTGGAGGAGGTTCTTGGTCCATCACATCAACCTACTCATCCAACATATTCTTCACCTCCTCCTCCTTCTTCATAACTGGTTGCTTCCTGTTCGTGTTTAATTTCCCCTTCTTCGGTGGCATCTAAAACATTAGAATAGAAAATTATCAATCCAAACAATAATGGTACTTAAAGATCAACATTGATAGAATGTGGTGTAGAACATGAACAGCAAATTCATAAAAAATTTGAGTAAAATATGTCATAGAAACTGAACAATACCTATATAAAACTAAATTATGTATGGCATAAAAGTTCATATAACATAGCATAGAACTTGAACGAACAAAGCTTGAAACTTGGTATAAAATGAAATGGAACCTTATAGAAGTTGATAGAAAACCATACCAATCTCTTTGGATTAAAAAAATAAGCCTACAACCGAGCAATTATCACTCTTCTCTAACATGACTATCAACATTATCACCAACAAAAAAACTATAGTACTACATCATCTTTCCACAAAGACGCAAAACTTTTTAACCCCACAATTGTATAACCATACCATTCAAGTTACCTTTCAATTTTTTGTTTCAATTTACATATTTTTTTTCATAGAGGCATTTAGTCGAACATGTGTTGTGCATGAGGGTTGGAATGGTTTTTTGAAGAGAAATTGATATGGTAACTCATGCTTACATAAACACCAACACTTACCTTCACCAATGGAGCTTTTATATTGCCACTCCCTCTGCTTGAACTTGCCATGAACGGAATGGGATGAACATATGCAAGTACTTTCTTCTCTTGTGTTGTTCAAGGGTTGATGAAGGGTTGCTTCTCTTGTGTTGATTAACCCTTTATAGTAAAGATGATGAGAGTTACAATGATTCATGAGAAGTTATGGTGGTTCAATTTAGTGTGAATTGAATGGTTGAAGTGGTGGATGGCAGTTTTCAAAGAAAATTTGAGGGTGTTTGATGAGGAGAGGAGAGGAGAAGTTGTGGGAGTTATGTCCGTTTGAAACGGTTGAAAAAAATATAAGCCATTTTTTTACACTGGTAATATGTAGAGTAATAGTGTAATATTTGTAAAAATGGGCTTGAAAAATGGCTAACTGTTCAGCACCGATAGGGTTACCAGTGTAGAAACGAAAAAAGTAGCTGTGTGCGGCTACTTTAGATGATTTTTTCACTGACCCGAGAGCAACAATTGAAAATTTTGGCTAACTATTGTACATCAGTATTATTACCGGTGTAGAAAAGGCTGATACCGGTGTAAAATCACACAAAAAGCAGCTGCGTGCGGCAGCTTTAAATATTTTTTTTGGAAAAAATAGGATGAACCCAAGAGGAACTTTAGAAATTTGAGACTAAGTATTTAGCGCCGGTTCATGTACCGGTGCAAAAATGACATGTACCGGTGTAAAATATTTCTGCCTTACACAAGAAAAATGAAGAAATTGAAAAAATTGAAAGGCGCACCAAAAAAATTGAACACATACACCAGTAATTTCTTAATATTACCGGTGTAAAAATTTGTTTTGTGAATAATTCATACTCTCTTATTTCATTTACCTCCCGTGCATTTTTCCAACACTCCCAATTATTCAAATTGACCCTTAATTATTGTGAATAGACATTGTAATAGTTGTTTCATGCAAATATCGACCATGAATGGGCCCCATATGTTGACGTTACTAAGCATTGTTAAATTTTACGAAATTTGCATTTTTCACCCCATCAAGCACTTTTCCATCAGCCCAAATGGCATTTTAAGAGGTTCCATATCGAATAAGTAATGTTTCAGTACCTCAATGGTATGGAGGAACCCGCAAAATTGATTATATGCATTTATTGCAATTAGGTCTCCCAAATTGTGACATGCGATTACGATATGTTAGGACACTACATAAATTACCAAATTTAATATTCTGGACTTAAATAATAATTACAACATATTTGTGTCTAGGTGGTGATTCGTCCTAAAACGCTAGTAGGTGTTGTTGAGTAAACGACAAGGGTTAACTTCATTTTTCTATGTGTACATCTTCCAAACTAAGTATAGAGTCTGGACCCTTTCATTTCCCCGCATGTGGAACTTGGAAATACAAAAGGGTTGTTTTGTGGACCATCCAGTTTGATCGGATTTCAATTTTGATATACGAGTAAACTTTTTACCTTTTTCAATTTAGTCCCTCCAAGAATCTTGGAAGGGTCGAAATATAAATGGCTCCACATATATGCAATTCAATACATTACGATGTATTTGGCCATTTTTAGACCCTATGGTTGGACGGAAGGCCCTGTAAAACCAACAGTGCCCACAAATTTACTTGGGGAACCTCCATAGCTCCTAATGCTACAATCTTTTTTAATTCTAACCATTCTTGGAATATAATGCATCAAATTTGGCGGTCCTGATGTAACCACTTAGGCCAAATATTTCCAACCTATATATTTTTTTTATCTTCATGAGTGTATTTGTTCAACAAAATTTCAAATCACGTAGTGTAAATGTTTTTGATTCGACCTATCATCGTGCATGTTTTTCAAAAGTACAAATGTCAAACTGTCTAAGTGTAAAACTGTCAATGTTTAGTACAAAATCTACCCTTTCAAACTGCTACTACAAGTTTTCTACGAATAATAACGAGAAAATGGTTCAACCCCGTCAGCAGTTCCTGTTGCATAACCATCACGGGTACTTGTGCTAACATCCATGTCCTCGACGTTGCCTTCACAGAAGGTAGGGAAATTTCTAACTGCTTCCACGACGTTAGGAAATTGATACTTCATAACCTTGTCCATATGTTTGTGCTAGGATCTTTGATATATGGATTCTTAAAGTAATTTTGCTACACCAACCTCCAAGGTAGCAACTTTGGATTCAATAGTAGCGACACGCGTGTCAGATGTCTGTCTGTAGAAAGAGTCCACACAAATCTTACCCATTGGTTGGCCATAAATGTCATCTGCATGGGTACTAACTCCTGCTCTTGAACAAAGCGCAAAGATGATACTGCAATAGGCATAAGATCCCATCTGATCTCGTTCCCTCTGCAACATAGGACAAATTTGACGACAAACATTCCATCGAAGCTCCTTCTTTATTGCATACAAGAAGGTGAGATAAAGTTTGTGGACTTCTATGTTCACAGTTACTGGATAGATTCTAGATGCCACGAAGTGGTACCACCCACTCATTTTCAGAGTTAGAGTTTTCTTAGGTATTTTGCTCCAACCTGGTTTGACCAACTTATCTATGTCCGTACCTGCCCTAGTTACTGTCCCAACGATCTCCTTCTTGATTGGTTGTTGTAGAATATAGCCGCTATCACCTAGAAAATGGAGTGCGAGAAACTCGGCCTTATTGTTTGGAACATTGGGCAACCCAAACAAGCCATTGATAGATTCTGGTGTGATAGGGATAGTTTTACCTCTACAATACATGTGACCGTAGCTTGGCCCGCACTTCAAGTTTGCATAGAACTCACTTACAATGGTTAGGTTGAATGGTTGCAGAGTCACGCAGAATTTTTCCCACCCAAGCTTCCGATAGTTTGTTCGAATGGGGGAGTGGCTTCAATTCCTCTCTCTATGTGATGATGGCATCCTTTGTATGATTCATTGACCAATCTAGCCTCCTCGGACACAAAGTTACTATCCGGGTAAGTGTGTGGTGATACTTTCGGCAATGATGGAGACGGTGAATGGCATATCCTTTTCGAATTGGACTTGGGGGACATTTCCTAAAAAATACATTGAAGTATTTCATCAAACACCTTACATGCAAGTCAACCTATTCATGATGTCACATTCTGAAGGAATCTATTTCATATGCAATTGTTAATTTATCTACTAAAAAGGTATTGAAGAGATTTACCTGATTATATGATAACCTACATAGGATTTCAACAAAGATGGGTAGTGATGGAGATGGTATTTAGTGAGAGATATAAATTTGCTACTGTGAAAATGGGGATCTAAGAGGGTTTTAATTTATTGAATGTTTTTTTATACACTGGTATTCTACATATACCGGTGTAAAAAGTAGCCTAAAGCAGCTGCTTTAGGCTGCTATAAATAAATAAAAATTTCTACCTAATCCGATCTGAGAGTAAAGATCAATTTTTTTTTCTAACATCGGTACATTTACCGGTGAAAATTCAACAAAATATAAATGCTTTAGGTTGCTTTAAACGCCAACAAAATTTCCATATTCACACCAGATACAAATGCTCAATTTTGTTTTCTAAGTATCTAGCACCGGTACTTTTACCGATGCAAATTTTATAAAAAGCAGCTGCTTCAGGCTGCTTTAAATAGCAAAAAAAATTAACATTGTCAGACCCGAGAGCAAAAAAATAAAATAAATTTCTAAGTACTATGAACCGGTAAGAGTACCGGTGCATAAGTACAAAACATAGTACCTCCCCTCTTTTTCTACACCGATAATGTATTCTTTACCGGTGTAAAAAACTGCATACAGTAAACATTTAGAGTAAAATTAAAACACATTTTCACCGATTTAATTCATAAACACTCCATTGAAATCAGGGATCATACCAACCAATTCATATAAGAGTGTCAATTAAATACATAATGCGCTAATTCACTTAATGATCATACAAATTTTCACAAAACATGGTTAGAAAAACAATGGCCAGGAACGACCAATCTATTGCTTCCGCTTCAAGACATTGTCCCCACCTACTATTTCACCTCTCTCATCAACCCATAGCCCTCCACCATGAGAATGCCTTCCAACAACGGGTCCCCCAACATCTTCCAAACCAGGAAATACTGATGGAAACTCCGGACTATCAGCTATGGTGGGCCGATCAATCTCCTCATCAAAGTAAAACTTCTTCCCATGCAACACCACATGATGCTTCTTATTTGAAGGGTCCTTGATGTAATAAACCTGTCATGCCTGGGCAGTTAGGATAAAATTGTAATCTTCATATCCTACACGATTCAAATCGACCAACGTGAACCCTATAGGCTTCTCAACTACAACACCGGAACAGTGTTCCACCCAACGACACTTGAAGACAACAACCATGAACTCTACATAATCCAACTCCCAAATTTCCTCAATCGCCCCATAGAAAGGCATCACAGCAACAACCGGATGTTTATCTCTCTTGCTTGCTTGCCACATAGATTCAGATTCAATATAAACACCACTGTTTTGAGTGGTGCTCTTCTCATCCTTCGCCAATGTTGAGAAACTAAAGGCATTAATGTCATAACCAAGGTATCGTTTAATGGTGCAGTTCGGCTTCCTAGCAAATGCCCGAAGCTTACTGGGCATCCCTTTGACATTACAACGACTGTAAAACCAGTTAACAAACCTTGAAGAATGCTCGACCTGAATTTTATTCAAGGGCTAGTCTAGATGAATCTCTTCCAAAATGGAAACATGCTCTTCAACATATGTTACAATATCAATACTATTATGTAATACATACAGGTGAACAGTCATCAACTCAGCGTGATAGGGTGTATGGAGCGTACCCTTAGGACGTGGAATCCTATTCCGCCTTCCACAGTAGAGTCCACCTGGAACACCAACCGCTCTTCTTCCAACCAAGTTTGTTGTACAATACTCGATAATTTCCTCAGTGACGTACCTCTGAACAATAGAGGCATCAGATCGACTACAAATTATAAACATAACCCTTGAAAATAGCCATGTGACGCTCAAAGGGGTACATCCAATGCATGCCAACGGGCCTGCACATACGTATCTCCCTAACCAAGTGTACCACTAGGTGCACCATGATGTCAAAGAATGATGGGGGAAAATAATCCTCCAAATGGCATAGAACAACAACACCCTCTCTATCCAGTTCATCTAGCTATCGCCTGCTATTATTTTTCCTTCATATCGAGTTGAAGAAGAAACACAAATGCATTGTTGAAAATATAACTTCCTCTTCCAAAGACCCACGGATTGCAGCAGGTAAAAGTTGTTGCATAATGACATGACAATCGTGTGATTTCAAAGCATTATGACACAACTCGTCATTCACCAACCGACTAACATTAGAGGAGTAACCGGATGGTACCTTCATTCCTTGGATGCTCTCACACACCGATCTCCTCTCAGCAACTGATAGATTGTAAGGAGCAGGGGGTAGCTACGTTCGCTTCCCGCTTACTTGCGGTGCCAGATCCAACCATATACCAAGGTCCACTAAATCTTTCCTCGCATTCAAGCTATCCTTAGTTTTCTCAGGAATGTTCAAAAGTGTTCCAAATAGACTCTCACAAAAATTCTTTTCGATATGCATAACATTCAAACAATGGAAAACCTCCAAATTTTCCTAGTACGACAAAGTAAAGAAAATAGACCGTTTCTTCCACGGTCCACCCACAGCTCCACCACCTTTTGATAACTTCTTACCAAGAATAACATTCAATTTCTTCACCTTATTGTGAATAGCTACACCGATCAAAGGTTTGGGTGCCTTTCTCCTCTCCTTCCCACCAACGAATTCAATTGTGTTATCCCGCAACTTGTGGTTCACTAGCAGGAATTTACGGTGACCCAAATAAACAGTCTTCCGCCCATTTCTCAACTGATGGTAACCTGTCTCATCCTCACAAATTGGACAAGCCTAATTACCCTTGGCCACATACCCGGAAAGGTTACCATATGCCGGGAAATCATTTATGGTACAAAAAAATATCGCCCTCAATGTAAACTCCACCACTAAAACCATCAAACATTAAGGCGCCAACCGACCAAAGCACCTTCAAATCTTCTATTAAAGGGGCAAGATAAGTGTCAATGTAATTTCCAGGTTGTTTCGGGCCTGGAATCATTATGGGAATCAACACATATTTTCTCTTCATGCACAAGTATGGGGGAAGATTATAAATGGCAAGCATAACTGACCACGAACTGTGTTTCGAGTACATGTTCCCAAATGGGTTCATACCATCAGTACATAGAGAAAATTTCAAATTCCTATGTTTGGATGCAAAGCGTGGATACATCTTATCAAATTTCTTCCACTAGCCTGCGTCAGCCGGGTGTCGAATTATATCCTCATCTTTACAACCTCTCCTATCAATGCACCATGTCAAGTTCTTTGCATCCTTTTCATTCTTAAACAACCTTCTCAGCCTCGGAATAATTGGAAGATACCACGTACATTTGGAGGGCACCGGCCTCCTCACCAGCACAACACGCTTTCCACTGACAACCACATTCCTCTTCTTCTTATAACGTGACACATTATATACTGGACAAACAATCTTATCCTTAAGGTCACCCCAATATAGGACACAATTGTTTGGACAAGCATGTATCTTTTCATACTCCAATCCCATTGAGCACAAAATTCTCTTAGCTTCAGTAAGATTATCAGGAACCCCATCACTGGGTGGAAGCTTTTCATCCACAAGCTTAAGCAATTTATTCATGCTAGTATATTCTATGACCCCACACCTTTCAAATTAAACAACTCCATCAAACACGACATGACCGTGTCTTTCTTCTTGCAACCAAGATATAATGGCGTATCCTTCTCACCAAGGAAGCTAGCCAAAAACCCCGGGCCTCCCTCTGAACTCATTAACAACCTCCTCACACATGTCATCCAACTTAGCATCTCCAAAACACTCTCCCTCACTACTTACTCTCACTTCCGGTGGTGATTTTTCCCTATGAAAGGTCAACATAACATAATCATTCACAAACCCCCGGCTATACAAATGGAGTTTCAAGGTGTCCTTCTTATCAGTACAAATTCAATTTTCACAATCACGACAGGGACATAATATTCGCTTCTTTCGACTAAAAGCTTTCTCCAAGAACTCATCCACGAACATAATATATTCATCGCTAACCCTACTAACATTGACATACACATGCTTACGCCTCTTGATGGTGCGATACAACTCTACATATCAATAAATGTCCAACAATCAAAATTCAACACATTTAATACAATAGGATTTTTCATGACGACTTCCTAATCATGCAATATCATAAATGCACAATATACATCAATATTTCGCATTACAATTACAACATTTAAAAGCCATAGCATTATAAGTACAACAACCTTGAGAAAAAAATCACAAATTAATATCAACAATTCAACCTCAATCACCATCAAATGATCAAACACAAAATGTTAATATCTCTACTAACCAAAACTATACATGAAATCCTTAATATCCATGTAATTCAAAAAATGGTACTTTCAAGGGTCTTCATTGTGGAGAATTCAATGCCTTCATCAACCAAAAAATACCATTAATGAACCCCTTATTCCAAAAATCCCATTTTTAACCCACTAAAAAAGGTGGTAGGGGAGCATTTAATGTGATTATCTACACCGGTATTAAGAATTTACCGGTGCATTTGTAACTCATTACACCGGTAAAAATAGTCACCGGTGTAGATATTTAGTCCAGTCCCGCATATTTTCTGCATCTGCACCGGTACGTTCATAGTACCGATGCAAAAATGATTAGTTTTGATGCCAAAATACTAAAAATAGAAAATTCTTATGCATCGGTATTAAGAAAATACTGGTGCGTGTTTAATTCCTACACCGGTTCTAATTATAACCTGTGTACAAATGCAAATTTTTTCCGCATTTTTTTATTTATGCACCGGTAAGTTCTCGTTGCCGGTTTAAAAAGTTGTCCTCTTGGCACCAAATTAATAAAAAAGGGAAATATGTACGCACCGGTAATCGTTACCGGTGCACATGTAAGCAAATGCACCAGTCATAACCACCTATAAAGATAATACCAGTGCAACATTTTTGAAATTGTACACCGGTAGAACCAACAACAGTGCGAAATTAGGTGAACTTTACACCGATTGATAGAATACCGGTGCGTATGTAATTATTTGCACTGGTACTGATGTTAACGTGATAAATACCAGTGCAATTGGTTACATACGCATCGGTATACATGTACTCATGAATTTATACCGGTGCATATGTACCTGTTTTCCTGTAGTGACCGCCCCTCCTTGACATTGAAGAATAAGAAGAAGAACTCAGCCCAAAATCCCTCCTTCTTTGAGAAACATCAAGAAAATTGGCACTGTTTTTCAGCTGTGGGAAATGACTTCACAAACTCAGATGTTTCCTTGAGATTGAGCTTGCAAATGGGGTCTTGAAATGCATCAAGAAAAGGGTTTTCTACCCTTGTTCTGTAGAACGCTGCATTGCCTTAAAACACTCTTGTTTGGTACAAGAAAAAGATGGAGAAAAGAAGGTTTTAGAGACTCAAAATAGTTATTAAAATTTGATTGTATGGTGGAAAGGGTTTAGTTTTTCACCTGCTGATGAGAATGGAAGAGTTGTGAAGCTTCAAAGTACTTGGAATTGGAAGCTTTGAGATCCATGATGAAGATTACTTTATAATCTATGCAAGAAATCTAGTAAAAAGTTGAGTTTTACCAAAATGGATCAAGGTGCAGTACGAGTCTGTGGAATGGGAAAGTAACTGAGGAGGGGAAGTTTTTGAGTGCTTTCTTTGACCACATGATGCATGTGAGGACAGTGGTAGAAGTTGCAAGAAAATGGTTCCATTTAAAACGTAATTAAGGTTGCTAATGGCTAATATTAGTAGGTTAGAAAGGTGTGGAAATATTATTGAGGAGGGAAAATATTATTTAGTGTATAAAGACATTGTACTTCATCTGTTTTTCTAAGACTATTGTTACATTACTGTTCCATTTGGTTTTTTATACGAGGTAAGATATGTTAAAAGTTTAACGAACCGATGATATCGGGATTAAAACACATTTTTGGGATTCTGACGTTATCAGTGGAGTTAAAAATTCATTGTTTAAAAGATTTATTTATCGACTTATGAATTAATGATAGAACATTGAGTTGATTATAGTTAGATGAATAACTTAATATATCAATATCATGGTATGCTTTTGACATTTCATGGTCCCGTTCAAAAATGCGAGGCCTTGGAAAAATACGAATCTGCCAAGAGGTTCGGACATACAAAGCGTGCATCCTCCAAGAGGCTCGGACATACAAAACGTGTGTCCGCCAAGGGGGCCGGACACACAAAATGTGCGTTCACCAAGGGACCGGACACACAAAATGTGCATCCGCCAAGAGGCGCGGACACACAAAATACATGTCCGCCAAGAGACCCGGACACGAGATCAGTTCGTCCGCTATTTGTAACCCGGACACACTACTTGCGTGTTCGGGCACAAAGAGCGGACACACGGATCGTGTGTCCAGCCACTTTTTGGATGAATCTTTAAAGAAAAATCTAAAAAATGTAAATTAAAATATACAAGATAACATTAACTCAATAATTTAATTAGAAAAGTCTAAAAATCAAAGTAGATATATACTTGTTCCGTATTTAAAATTTTTCAATATACAAATGTGATTTTTGGCATAGTTTTTGTTTGAAATGTGGATGAAGTTTTTATTGGAGAAAAGAATAAATGTTTGGGGTTTATTTGAAGATAAGAAAACTATGTTTGGGCTTCCACATTTTGTCACAAATTACTATCAAGAGTATATTTATCTTTTTTCATTATTTTTGGGACTGCATGAAGTAAAATAGAGACGGCAAATAGCAATCCTCGTATGTTAATGATGAAGCCGAGGTTCTGGTTGAAGTGTCTGAACCCGACAATGGTCTGTTGGAGCTGGGGTTCAGGATGAAATTCCTGAACCTGATAATATTTTTTATGGAGGGAATAAAACTTTAGTAACTTCTATTGAAGTTGTGATGCATTTGTTTTCTTAGATGTTACATTTATTTAATTAAACATTGCATTTATTACTACCTCCGTCCCATTTTAATTCGCAATTTAACAATTCATTTAGTCAAAAATGTTTAACTTTGACCACAAAATTGAATTGGTGTATAAGTATAAATACTATTAAGTGATGCATTGTTACATTCGTTATAACATATATTTTCAAAATATTGACTTTTCACATCTTTCAATTTCCTCAAATAAAATATATTAAGGATCAATCATTTTTGAGTCAACCACAGAAAGATAAAGTGTGCAGGTTGAAATGGGTCGGAGGGAGTATGATATTGTGTTGATCAATTGTTTATGGATTTTTTATGTACAATGTCACAGGATGTTGTGGTTGAAACTTCAGATATTGTTGGGGTCTCAGATATTGTTGGTGAGGATGATGATATTGACAGGATTGCTGATGAGCTATTTGAGAATTGTGAGATAGATGAAAATCAAAGGTGCATGAGGAATTTGGTGAGGATGATGTTCAAGTGAATGTTGGTGATCAAGTTGAGGTTCATAATGTAGTTCCTGAAGAATAATAAGAAAATGAAGCTGGGAAGAAAAAGAAGGAATTGTTGAAGAAAAAGTCCCTTGTAGGGTAGAAGAAATTGTTGAAAAAGTCTAAGAATCCATCCACTGATGGACGAAAGAAAAAGATGAAGAAAAAGAACAGGAGGTGAGAGTTAGTAGGAGGAAGAGAAAGGGTGTGGATGACGGAACCTAGTCCTCCAGAAAGGCATAAAATGATTGTGGGAAAACTTCGGTTGGTGTTGGCAAGCAGCAGTGCAATTGTGTAAATAAGTAATTTGTCTAGCGCGTTGATTACGAGGGCAACACATAAGTTTTTTTGTCTCATTAAAATTTGAGAAAAATTGCTTCTACAACCCTGCCTAGTTGACATAAGTGTTAATATAACCTTTCAGTATTTGAAAGTGTCAATATAATCCTAGATAGTTAGTGTAACTGCCAATATAACCCTATCCGAAAACTTTCAGCCAGAATTTTATAAAAATAAATTTTTTCCCTTCTGAAAAGAAATTAAAATACAAAAAAAAAGGAAATGATTTTGTTTCCTTTAGAGTCATTAATACATCAGTATAGCCAGATCGAACCAACGTCGGGCTGTCACCGGACCACCGTCGGGCCACTGCTACACCGCCGCCGAAATAGGTAGGATTATATCATCACATTATGAAAACTGGTAGGGTTAAATCAGCACATTCCTATAACTTAGAGGATTGTATCAGCACACTATAGAATATAGATGTTTTAATAATATTTTGTGTATTTTATTGTGTTCAGTCCGAATTTATTATTGGATGACCTTTGGTGTTGTGTGTGGTTATTTTTTTACCGTGTTCTTCGACCTAGGGTTTTTAATGTTGATAAGTTTTGAAATGAGGCTATGATATGTGATAATGGTGTTTAATATGAATGATGGTGTCATGATGTCGATTTTTATGGTGTATAAGATATTGTTATGATGTGATAATGGTGTGTATGATGATGTGGTCGTCCGTTAAGGCCAACCGAGTACCGCACACTTAACTTTTATAATATGTTTTGGTATAACACTATAAGTTTTAGGAATGTACTGATATAACCCTACAAGTTTTAGGATTGTGCTGATATAACCCTATCAGTTTTCATAATGTGCTGATATAACCCTACCTATTTTGGTAGCGGTCCGACAAACTATGAGGGTAAAGTTGACCACCTAATTTTAGATTTTGTCCTGAGGGTATTTTGGTCTATTTATATAGAGTCAACGCCAAAAAATCAAAGTCAATGACGGAAATGGGATCTGAGTGTTATATTGGCATTTTCATCTAGTTAGGGTTATTTTAACACTAAAAATTATCTCAGGGTTATGTTGGCCCTTATTCAAGTAGATAGAGTTACATTGACACTTATCCCTTAAAATTTCTATATTAGTTTTTTGTTATATTATGTATTGTTTTACTTGCATGTTGCATAAGTTAAATTTGAGTGTGTAATAGTTAGTAATAATTTTTGTGACTGTTGGTTTGATTTCTAATTAGATTTTCATTTATTTTTTTAAATGTTGCATTAGTTACCATCCATTGTGTTGAAGTTAGTAAGACAGTGTGTAGCTGTTGGTTTGATTTCTAATTATATTTGTATTTTTTTTGTTGAAATGTTACATTGCTTAACATCCATTATGTTGAATTTAATAATACTGTGTCTGATTGCCAATTGATTTCTAACTAGATTTACATTTGTTTATTTACATGTTTCATTACTTGGCAACCAGTGGGTTGAAGTTAGTAATATTATATGTGAGTATTTTATTAGATATGCACTTCCTTACTTATATATTGCATAAGTTAGCATTCATGGTGTTGTAGTGACTTATAATGTGTGTAACTGTTGGTTTCTATTTTTGTTGTTTTTCATTTATTTTTAACTATAAATTTCACTCATTTACTTAAATTATGCATATATTACTGTTTAACCCATATGTATTCTAATAAGATTGTAGAATTTAGAAGAAATTCTCTACAAGCTGTTGTCCACCAAAGTTGAGTGTTGTGATTAGCTCCTTAACTCCTGAGCAGAAGCATGATGTTGAAAAGATTGGTTTTTGTGAGCTACTCCAATTTCAATTTAATTTCTCCCCGTTAGAATCATTCCTTGGTTGGTCGAGAGATGTAATCATATTGGGTGTGTTCAAAAAGTAGTCAACAACCAGGACATAATAAGTCATGATGATGTATATGACATATTTTGTATTCCTAGAATTAGGATGTCCCATAGGCTTGGTGAAGAATAATGACAAGGGGGTGTCAAAGGTTACATATATTAAAGATAGTTGGAAGGTGAAATTGAATGCTGATTATTATGGTAACATCAAACCTTTTGGAGGAGATTATGAAACTCAGTGCAGGTGGTGATATTTATTTTATGTGTACTTTTCTAGTTCCAACTGTGAGAAATATTGTGGATATGAAGCTTGTAGGTGCTTTGGAAAACGTTAGAAGTATTAAACATCTTGATTGGAACAGTCTGGTCTTGAATCGAATGAGTTGAAAGTTTCAAGTTTGAAAAAAAAAATGTATCCTTTGTTGGGGGTGGTGTATTTGTGCAGTTGCTTTAGTTCTTCTGCATATTGACCTCAAATAGTTTGGTTAAATGTTTTTATTTCATTGGATTTTGGAGATTTTTTGTGTGATTTCTTACTCATTCCGTTGGCTTAATCAACTAGAATATTTCAATTTGATTTTAATAATTTTTTTGATTCCTTGAGTGGCCATGTACAATTGCATCTCTATTTTATTTTCCTATAGTTAAATTGTTGATGTATTAATAGAATGATTTGCAGTAAGAAATTGTATTATTGATGATTAAATATATAGAGAGTACAATATAGATGAAATAAGGAAAGAACTCTAATCATAATCTAATCAGGAATCTGATTTATTCTAACACCCCCCTCAAGCGAAGCGTCGAATGCTCGCCGACGCACAGCTTGGACCTGAAGAACTCGAACAGCGGACGAGAGAACCCCTTGGTGAAGATGTCCGCAATATGAAGAGAAGTCAAAACATGAGCAACATGCAGCTTTCTAGTTGTCACCAACTCACAAACAAAATGGTAGTAAATGTCGATGTGCTTTGCCTGCTTGTGTGTCACCGGATTCTGAGCCCAGAACATAGCACTGCTACTGTCGCATAACAATAATGGAGAACCAGAAAGTAGAACTCGAAGATCACGAAATAAATTACTGAGCCATACCACTTCTGAAGCAGTGTTGGCGAGAGCACGGTATTTAGACTCAGGCTATTTCTTGGCACTCCAAGAAACTAGATTCCCACCAAGATAAACTGTATAACCATAAGTTGATCGACGAGTCTCCAGACAGCGAGCCCACTCAGCATCAGAGTACCCTAACACATCAGGAATACTAGCAGAAGAAATGCTAGGACCAAAATGAAGAGTGCCACGAACATACTGCAAAATCCTTGTCACTGGAGCAAAATGGTCATCTCTAGGATCCTGAAGATACTGACTCACCGTGTTGACCGAGAATGCAAAATCCAAGCAAGAGATGGTGAGATAGTGGAGAACACCAACAAGAGAACGATAAAGTGTAGAATCCCGGAATGGAGGACTGGTAGAGCTGTGAAGCTGAGAACCAGCGATAAATGGAGTAGAAACAAGTGCCGCGTCAGACATACTGGCCCGATTCAAAATATCACGAGCATACTTTGCTTGGCCAAGCAGTAACCCTGAGGAGGTAGGCAAAACTTCAAGACCAAGAAAGTAATGAAGAGCACCAAGATCCTTGATCACAAACTCTTTGTGTGTCTGATTGATGAACTGGCAAAGAAGAGTCGAGTCATTTCCTATAAGAATGATATCTTCCACATACACAAGTGGGTAAAATAACGATGACCCTCTCGATAGTACAAATAAAGAACTATCAGCTGAGCTGCACCTTAAATCAAGCTGTGTCAGATAACTGCTGAAACGCTGGAACCAAGCCCGTGGAGCCTGCTTAAGACCATAAATGGCCTTTCACAAGCAACAAACATAGTCTGGATGAGCAGAATATTGATAACCAACGGGCTTCTTCATGTAGACCAGAACATCAAGAACACCATTAAGGAAAGCGTTCTTGATATCCAACTGATAAATTGGCCACAAACGCATGGTGGCTATGATGAGAACCGTCATAATAGTGGAAACTTTGACAATAAGACTGAAAGTGTGGTCAAAATCAAAACTCGGGATCTGTAAGAAACCCTGTGCCACAAGTCTAGCTTTGTGATGCTCAATAGTGCCATATGGTCGATACTTGAGCCTATAGACCCATTTGGAGCCAACAATGTTGACATTTGAAGATCAAGGCAACAAATCCCAAGTGTGATAACCACGAAGAGCGGCCATCTCATCATCAATGGCTGAAACCCAGGCTGGATCCTGAAGGTCAGAGCGATAATCAGTGGGCTCTATCTGAGAAAGGAGTGCGGCCGTGAGACCATGAGCATTAATATCTGAATAATCTCAGCGCTGAATGGCACTAGTAGAAGACCGAGTAGCTATGAGTACGAAGCTACGGCGGCGATGCTGGAGGAGTCAAACTAGCTGATGACGTCGAAGAAAATCGAGCTGCGCTGATCGGAGAGTGGTTATCGGAAGTTGCCAGAAGTCACCGAAGAAGAATTAGCCGAGACTGGCTAAGGTGTGGTGGCCAGCGGCTGAGGTGTGGTGGCCGATGGCTGAGGAGCTGGGTCTGGGTCGGCCAGCCAGATGGAGCATGGTGGTGAAAGAGGGGCAGCTGGAACAGGCACAGGCGTGGTGACCTCGATCGGTGAAGTAACAGATCCATAAAAAAATGATGAAATTTCCAGATCCAAAATAGAACGACTGCCTGCGGAAGATGAGATATAAGGGAATAAAGTTTCATCAAAACAAACACAGTGAGAGACATGGATGCGCCTAGAATTCGAGTAGAGACACTGGAAGCCCTTGTCACAAGGGTTGTAGCCAGTAAAAACACGTGGAATAGATCGCGGTGCAAACTTATTAGTAGCAGTGGCATGCATACATGGAAATGCACGACAACCAAACGGGTGAAAGAGGGTATAGTCAGGCACATGACCAAAAATAACCTCAAAAGGTGATTTTCCACTAAGAACTGAACTAGGCAGACGGTTAATAATGTAAACCACAGAGGAGAAAGCTTCCACCCAATAACAGTGCAGCACAAATGAGTGAAAAAATATGGCAAGACCAGTCTCTATGATGTGACGATGCTTCCGCTTAGCTCGGCTATTCTGAGCAGGTGTATAGGGCGAGGACATCTTATGATGAATGTCACATGATATGAAGTGAGTCTGAAGTCAGTGATTAGTAAACTCCGTGCCACCATTGGTCTGAAATTTTTTAACCCTAGAAGAAAACTGGGTCTCAACGAATTTATGAAACTGGATTAATGTGTCATAGAAAACCTACTTATGCTACATCGGGAGAAATCATGTGAATCACAAAAAATCATCGATGAAAATAGCATAATAAGAGAAACCACCGGCAGATAAAACAGGGGCCAGTCCACAAATTGCAATGCACCTTATCTATCAAACCATTAACACACTTGTCACTAGTGGAAAAAGGTAGCCGACTACTCTTGGCCATCTAACAGGGAGAGCAACTAACATATGCCGATATAGTGGAAGTGAAAGGAATATAACCCCGTCGACTTAACAACTAAATGGTATCATGAGACACATGATCGAGGCCAGAGTAACACTGCTAAAAAGAAGCTTGAAGCTTTCCAGAGCGTAATTTGCCTAAAAATCTGGAATCACCAGTCTCAAGAAAGTAAATACCTGAACTATGATGGCCTTTACCAATTATCATCCCTGTATGTTTGTGCTCAATGGAAAATGCGCTGGCATTAAATATGACACAGACAAGTAAATCACGAGTAAGCTTACTAATGGACAATAAACTTCTAGTAATCTTAGTTACCACAAGGACACCATTAACAGAGAAACCGAGGAAATGACATTGACCGATGTGAGAAATATATAATGATTCACCATTGCCAACAAGAATAGAATTAGAACCACGATAACATTGTACCTTATCAAGATGACTGGTGTGAGCAGTAATGTGAGATGTAGCACCTGAATCAACGATCCATTGATTTGACGAAGAATGACGGTTGTGACCATTCAAGCTGGCCTGAAACAAAACTTTGGCTGCAATCGAATTAGTGGAGCAATCTTCCCGAGATAAAGGCGCCAAATAAACCATAGCAAGAAGATGCCTTGAAAATATGTGCGTGATTCAATGTACCAAAAATATGCCAAGAAACTTATCAAAGTTGCACGAAAAATCAAGAAATATACGCGTAAGGCAATGGGAGACTCCGTGCGCGTGACTTCACACGCCAAACAGGTCAAACGTTCGTGGTTTCCATGCGCTGGAGCTCCTCCTTCACAGGGTGCGTGAATCCACGAATGGAAACCAGCTCGGCCTCCTCTGCAACCTACGCTGAAAATGGAACGACTGTGAGAATTTGAACCGCACCTTGTCGGAGACAAATGGAAAACCGGACTTGGCCTCCTCTGCAACTAACGCCGGAAGTGGAACGACAATGATGAATTTGAACCGTGGCTTGTCGGAGAACACCGCTATAACCGGAGATGAAGGCTGTTGGATGACCGGAGAAGATGATTGCTGGGCGGAGAAGATGGCCGCTGGACTTGCAGAGCCGAACGGGAAGACCTGGGATGCCGGAAACTGGACTGAAAATAGTCGCTAGAAAATTTAGATGGTGACCGGAACTTGGTCAGGATCTGATTGAAAGTTGCCGAGAATTGGTGGTAATTTGGTCGGAAAATAAAATATTATGTTAGGATCAGAACTTACTCCGATACCATGATAGAATTATTTGCCGTAAGGAATTGTATTATTGATGACTGAATATATAGAGAGTACAATAGAGATGAAATAAGTGAATAACTCTAATCATAATAAATCATAATCTAATTAGGAATCTGATTTATTCTAACAAGAATAATGCGAACCATGTTTTCCAAATGTATAGTTTCTTGCTTTATTTTAGTTGAATACTATTTCACGCCTTATATTTTACTGTATACACCATGTATTTATACCTTATAACTACAAAATATTTAATCATTAATAGTTTGAAAGATAAATTTTCTTCAGATGAAGAAACATTTCATGATCTTGATTAGTACTTGTTGAAAATGTAGTCCAACATTATACATGAAATAAAAACTTATGGACGTCGTTATACTAATAAGGCTTAATTTGCTGTTTTGATTTTTATTAGTTATTAGAATGATGCATAGACAATATGTAAAATGTAATGTGGTTCTAGATTTCTTCATAAGTAGTAGAAATTAAGTTATTTTAATTTGATATAAATTAATACGTTATTTCTATATTTATTTGGTAAAAAATGATGAATTTACAAAAATAAGTAATAATGTTTTTTGGAAGACACACATAGTTAGGTTGGCTTATTTAATATATAGGTACGTGGCTTATTTTTGGAAGACACCGAGTGTACTCGGTATATTTATTTTTGTAAAAATAAATAATGTCAGAAAATAAATCATTTGATCTTGTTATTTCGCAAAAGTTGGTATACAGTATCTCCAGGGTTTGATCATAGCTGAAATATTTTTTTAACTGAAAACACCCGAGGGTGGGGGTTGATATATTGGTACCCCAAGCCACATAATTTACGAGTCAGTGACATCATAGTAGTTTTATACAAAAAGGCAACATCATTGCCTCCAAAAGAATGATCAAATACTAATAACTATAAGTCTATATATATGCAAGATCTAGAAGAGAAAGGTAGTTGCGATTCCAAAGTAGCGAATGTCCACACCCAGTGTTAATTCATTACTTTGGCCAGGCAACAACCAGTCAGTCATAACCGTAAGTAAAACCGATGGAGGAATTAGGGTAGTAAGCCTGCCGTTGTTGGTATTCCGAGCTCGTAATCAGGAGAAACTTGCAAACCATGGTGAAACAGCCGGAGGAGTATGTTGTTGAATGGCATGTGTCTAACCGGGAAAAGCCAAGCGTAATCATCTCGAGCACACGAATGTAGCTCGAGCATACGAATGTTCCCTCGTGCGCACGGAAGTCCCCTCGAACACACGAATGGCCCCGTCGAGAACACGAATGTCCCCTCGAGCGCACGAATGTCTCCTGTAGCAGTACCCTCTAGCACAATGATGTCCCTTGGAGCACACGGATGTCCCCTAGAGCACACTGATGTCCCCTCGAGCACACGGATATTCCCTCGAGCACACGAATGTCCCGTCGAGCACACGAGTGTCTCTTGGAGTAGTCGTAAGTTCCCTCGAGCACACGGATGTCCCCTCGAGCACACGGATGTCCCCTCGAGCACACGAATGTCCCCTCGAGCACACGGATGTCCCCTCGAGCACACGAATGTCCCCTCGAGGACACGGATGTCCCTTCGAGCACATGAATGTCCTCTCGAGCACACAGATGTCCCGTCGAGCACACGGATGTCCCCTCGAGCACACGAATGTCCCGTCGAGCACACGAGTGTCTCTTGGAGTAGTCGTAAGTCCCCTCGAGCACACGGATGTCCCCTCGAGGTCACGAATGTCCTCTCGAGCACACGGATGTCCCTTTGAACAGTCGGAAGTCCCCTCGAGCAGTCGAAAGATCCATCAAGCAGTCTAGATCATAGCTGAAATGTGCAATGGAATTGCTGATAGAATATGCTTAATTAATATCAATCTTCCTGCTTATTCAACCATTTATTTTGCCACATTAAAATTCTAGTTGCCATCTTTTCAAAAACATTTTGAAAGTAGCTATTCTTTGTCCTTCCTATAAAAATATGACATTCAAGGTATTGGAAGGGAAAAGATCCAGCGTCAATGCTAATTAAGTTAGGAATGAGATTCCTGTGGAAAGGCTTAGCATGCTTAGAAAAATAGAATGAATATTTCCCAAAGTTTATATTCTGACCAGTTGCTCTTTCATTAACATTTAGAAATTTTCGCAGATTTTGCAAGCTGGTTTTGTTTGCCTTAGTAAAAACCACTGTATCATCAGCAAAGCTAAGACGAGTGATTGTATTTGGCAACTTAAAGTAACTAATTCTTGATTGATTGAAAAGTAAACTAAGATTCCTTGAAAAGGTTTCAGTGAGCATTACAAACAAATATGGAGAAAGAGGATCTCCTTGCTTAATACCTCTTGAATCTTTAAAGAAACCAAATGGTTCACCATTCACAGGAACTGAGAAATTTGTTGCTGCATATTGCCCATAATATTTTTAACTATTAAGCCACGAAAACCCATCTTTAAGAGCATTGTGTTCAAAAAAGACCACGAAACTATATCAAAGGCTTTCATCATATCCAATTAGAACATAACATTAAATCCTCCCGATTTGTTATTTAAAAAATTTGTCATTTCTGGCATTAATAACACATTGTCAGTCAATTATCTACCTTGAACAAATGCAGATTTTTCAGGAGATATGAGACAAGGCATTATAGGATTAAGTCTCTCAGTATACACTCCAGAAATATTTTATTTAAAAATTTCGAAAGACTTATTGGCCTATAGTCACTAAAGGAAGAACTTACTTTCTTTTTAGGTATTAGCACAATAAAGGTAGCAACATAAGCTCTAGGAATAGGCACACCAGCAAGAAATTCATTTACTACATTTTTAAGATCAATAGCAATGATGTCCCAACATTCAGTATAGAATTTACCTGAAAGTCCATCCGGACCAGGGGATGCATCTCCATCCATTTTAAAAACTACATTCTTAATGTATTCCTAGCTTATTCCTTCCATTAGATTTGCATTCATTTGATCTGTAATAAGTCTTGGAAAATTCTGCAATAAACAAGAAGTTGCTGCACCTTCTATGTCACTGTTTTCATCAGTAAGAAGATCAGAGAAAAACTGTACAGCCTCAGCTTCTATCTCATCAAGAATTTTTATCCATTGACCTTGGCTATTTGTAATCTCTAATATAGCCTTCATAGCATGTTTTGACTTAATAGAGGCATGTAAAAATTTAGAGTTGGGGTCTCCTACTTCTAGCCATTAACCCTTGCCTTTTGTTTCCGGAAAATTTCATCCCCAGTTAATGCTAATGTTATTTCAGCTTTCGCTTTATTAAGTTCAGATATGGTGATTTCATTAATAATCTTCCAATGTTCTATTTCTTTCTGTAAAACCTTTTCTTCAGCTTCTTTAACTATATCCTGAATATTACCAAAAATATTTAATTCCACTTCTTTAAAAATCCTTTTAACCTGCAGAGTTTGAGTGAAAACTTTAGCATCCTAAAACCATCACATGGCAGACTCCAATTAGCTAAAACTTTATATTTCAAATCATTATGCATAATCCAACAATTTTGGAACTTAAAGGATTTAGGACTAGAAGAGTAATTTAAGTTAGCTATAGTGACCAGTAAAGGTGAATGATCTGAGGGATGTCTAGCCTTGGCTCTAATGCTTGTGTAAGGAAAAAGGTTTTAAAAAAGATTCATTTACAAGTCATCTGTCAAGCCTTTGCCAAACATTGCCATTTCTTACACCAGCCAATGTAAAATTATTGCCAACACTAGGTAATTCTACAAGCTAATTCTCCTCTATAAACACATTAAAATCCATCATGCAATTCAAATTGGGATGACATTGTCTTAGATATTCACTTGGTTCTCTTATAACATTGAAATATCCTATTAACATTACAGGATTATTACAATGATTTTGTAGTCTAGACCACAGTGGATACCTAGCTACCCTTTTATGTCTTCCATACACAAAAGCCGAGTCCTAAGAAAATGAGATAGATTTGTGTTTTAACTCAACTAATATAAATTGATCATGAACATATTTCACCTTTACATTAAAATCATCAGACAAAAAAATTCATATTTTATCCCTGGGATCACCATAAAAATGATTATAACCAAATTTAAAACCAATGGAAGTTAATTGATCAGATTTTAACATCTTAATGTTCTTAACTTTAAGTTGAGCCTTGCCATTCCTCTTACACTCCATACACATATATTGAATGACACCATTTAATTATTCAAAGATTCAACATCAATTTGTGATCTAGTTTTAGTTTTAACCAAAAGGCGAAACCCTCGCCCTTAGGGCCCCGTCCGCCCGACACCACAGGCATCGACGAGGAGGTAAATCACAGCGTCCAAGGGTTAAGCACCTGATCTACGATTGTACTTGGTGCCCACAAGGAGCCCCTCCACTGGAGGAAACTCCCACACTGCGGCTGCCAAGAATCGAACCCCTGACCAACGGGGATTGAGACCAAGCACCCAACCACTTGACCGATCGTGTGGGTGTCTAGTTTTAGTTTCAACTATTTTAGGCATGCTTGTGTATTCTTTCTTTTTATACCTCCTATTAGTTGTTGTCTCATTTAGAGATGATGTTATGTCTATATCCAGATTCATCGGTTCCGATCTAGTCTGCCCATTTTCTATATGCCCTTATGTGTCCAAAGTAAAATGACGTTGTTTCACTAATTTTATACCTCATCCTGTTTTCCCATAAAAAAATGGCCGACTTCATCAAATTGAGCCGCTTCAAAACAGTCATCTTGTTCGAACGTCCTCTCTGATCGCTTCATTCTTTTTGTTCCTACGGACTCCTCTCATCCCGTTCACCGTACTTCCTTCTCCGATCACTGTATTTCCCGGTGAGTGATTGATTTTAATTCTCTAAATTAGATTTATTGGATTCCCTGATGTAATTGATTGATTGTAATATGTTTCTCTGCAATTTCTCTAGCCCTAAGTGTGGTTGGATTGCATTTGTAGCATTTGATTGTGTCCTGTGGCAACTATCTATGTGTTAGGTTTGTTTGCTATTTATTTTGCAGTAACAAACCAGTTATAGTTACAGTTGTTATATGCATAGATCAGCAGCATTATGTCTATTATAGTACATGATCTTTGTGGATTTTAAATTGTACTTTTAACCGCGGGAATACTACACATATATTTGTAACAATGATGCCAAAATTTCAGCCTACAACACGCAAACTTTTGTTTGCTCTAGCACTACTGCCGTAGTACATGATCAATATTCACGCAATTCTGCAGTAAGGATGTCCTGGTGCTTAGTGAAGCTGCTCGGTTACCTGTTTTTTTCTGCAGTATACAATTATTCGTGTTAGGTTTGCCTGCAATAGGTTTGTTAGCAAATGAATATGACTGGATCAATTATGACTTGATAATTTATCAATTATGACTTTCTTCGACTTCGAGCTCGTTAAAATTTCCCGAGTTCGAGTTCAGGCCGAGTTTGATCGAGCCTATAAAATCTTGGCTCGTGTTCGAGCTCAAGTGAAATTATTTTTTCTGAGCTCGAGTTTGAGCTCGATCACGAGCTTGAACTCGAGCCATAGTATTGTGTAGTGACTTTTTTTTTTGTTAATCTACCTTCTTTTTCTAATTTTATTTATTTTATGGTTACAGCTCGGAGTATTATGTCGGATTCACCCTCACGTCGACAATTAAGCTTTAGTGAAGGTTCCCGGGATGAAAGTGAAAGAAATGAGCAGACATATGTAGAAAATTTATGCAAAAATGACAATTCAAGGGGTGATTTATCATTGTTACGTGAAGAGTTTGTTCCAAAAATACGAATGGAGTTTAAGACAGAAGTAGATGCGTACGTGTTTTATTTAGCATATGCGAGAAAATTAGGGTTCGGGGTAAGAAAGAGTACCTTCTACAATGACACATCGGGAATGTTATGAGATAGAAAATTTTGTTGTAGTGCTAAAGAACGGAGGGGAAATAATAAAAGTATTTGAACGACATCAACACTTGCAGAAACAAGATTTGATTGTGAAGCTAAAATGAAATATAGCATTCAAAAGGGTGGAAAACTGTGTGTGATTAAGTTTGTGGAGTGTCACGACCATGATCTTACTAGTCTAGCCAAAACTCATTTATACAGGTCTCACTGAAAGATAAGTTCAGTTGCAACTATGCAAATTGAGATGGCAAGTGGTGTAGGAATTAGACTAAAGGCATCTTATGATCTCATGGTTAAGGAACTTGGTGGGTGGGATAACTTAGGTTTTATTCCAGGCGATTATAGAAATTACTTGCGCTCTAAATGAACAAGAGATGCAAAAGATTGGGGACACGGGAGGAGTTCTGGAATATTTGCATAAAATGCAATTTGAGGATCCTATTTTTTTATGCAATTCAGGTTGATGAAGACGATTTAATGACTAATATCTTCTAGGAAGATGCAAAGATGAGAGTTGGTTACACCAATTTTGGTGATGTTGTTTATGTTGGAAAATGATGGTTAAAATGTTGAAATTCGTCAACTTTTTGGGCTTTTGTTTTGAGTGGGATCCAAATGGATTTTGGGTTAGTGGATGTCAATTTTGGGTTCTCCTCTACGAGTACTCGAAAATTGACTATTTAAACTCTCAAAACGGATCAAGGGTGGATGAGATATGGATGTTTGAAATGTCACTCTTGAAAGAGAAAAAAATGGGCGGAAATTAGCCCTGAGTAATTTTTTCTCTGGACCATCCAAAACACGTATGGACTGCGTGGAAGTCTCTAGAAGGCCCAAGCGCGTAGTAAATAAGGAATTGCTTGTGTGTAATTCTTAAGAGATAAGAATGAAATACTTCCATATTTTGTGAGATATCTTGTTTTAAATGAATACGCGGTTTACCATGTTTAATACGCTGAATAATATTTGTGCAAATATTTCTTCCATTTCCAGCATATTTGATTCGAGTATTCATGGAATGTCTCAGATTTGATGAGTTGGTGATAGGAGAATATTCTTCTCTAATTACATAAAATCATAATATCACGTTTCCATGATTAGGGTCTCTTAGAGCAGTATAAATAGAGCCCTAAGTCAGTCAGGAAACTCGTACCATTTCTCAAGTCCCTCCGTATTTTAAACTTGAGTCTTTTTTCTTTCTTTCTCAAAATTTCCATATGTTGCTATGTCGAGGTGATAGTCCTTTAGGCCTTGCGTGAATCTGAGGTAACTCTTACTTGTTGATTGTTACCTCCGATGGTTTTACCCTAGGGAACGATGTCACGACAGGACTCATTCATTTCAAGGGTAGCGAGTTTACTCGTGACTCCATCAATTTGTTATTGATTGAAACGTGATTTATTTCTCCCATGTATTGCTTTAATTATTCGTAATTTAACCTTTCTGATTGTATGCCTGAAAAATTAATAAAAGTATATTATTCTTGCATATGTAAATTGCTCGTTCAATTATCATTATTTGATTTTTCCATGATATTATCAATATATGTCCAACAGTTTCTTTTGACACAACTTATCGAAAAAACAATGAAGTTCGATCGATTTTGGTTTTTGTTGGTGTTAATAATCACAAACAGATATCTGTATTTGAAGTTATACTTCTATATGATGAGCCGTCTCTTGCTTTTGAGTGATTATTTGATACTTTTTCTAGAGCAATAGAGGATAAAAAGCCTAGAACTATTCTTACCGATCAAAATGCAGCTATGAAAAAAACTTCATCATTGATATTTCCGAAAACAGCAGAGAGTGAAGACACTTACAATATTATGAAATATGGTGTTTTGAAAATGCTAGCAGATATTGATGTCAAATTAAAGGGTAACAGATATAGAGGACACGGCACGAGTGGCAAATCAGCAGTTGAGGAGATTGTTCAATAGTCAACTTTTAACTGTGTTGTAGCTTGAAGTTGTGACAATAATACTGTTAAGGTGAAAGGGATGAAAATGAAGAAGAAACCTGTTTCAGGCAAGATATTGAAGAGGATTGGAGAAAGTTTTAAAAACGAAGAGGAAGTCATCCAAAAAAGAGCAAAAGTCGAAAGAAGTCACAATTGATGCCCCATCATTACCTTTGATTCATGAGGTTTTATCAGCTAATTTTTTATTTAAAATTTTTATTTTCATGCATTCAATCCATAAATGTTTGTGAGAAACCTCTTTATGTAGCAAGTCTGGCTCGGCTGATTTGTGAGGACCTCGAGCTCGAGTCGAGCTTTTATCGTACTACACACGAGCTGTTTGGTTCGTGTATACCCCTTCTTATATATATATCTTACACGCTGATAATTGCTTTACATGTCAAACATGATAGAGAAAGACAATTTCAAGACTCATCCATTATATTTCATAATTCATATCAAGAAGGAAATCAATTTAAGGTTTTTCATATACTTTACTTTACAACCAGTGATAATTTGTATATTAAATTAATTATTCTTTTTTATTTTTCCAGTATAAAAATCAATTTGGGCAAGTTACTTCTCTGGTTGATAATTTGCATATAATTGAATCACACCAACCCTATCATTTAAGTCCCTCTCGAGGGGTATATTTTTTTCCATTGTTTTTTATATGCAGTTGGACTCAAAAATATTCAAGTCAACATTAACTAGAGCTTGTGTTTCAAAATTGTGTCCGATGAAAACCTGAAAACCCTCCGATCATAACTTTGTTAAAATAACACTTTTGCCCAAAACTCAACTACACCTTTTTTGTAGCCAAATAACCCCATATTATGTCACTATGGGAAAAAAGGTACCTACGCACCGGTATAATTTCATGAGTACAGTTATACCAGCGCGTTTGTAACCAATTGCACCAGTATTTATCATGTTAACATCAGTACTGGTGCAAATAAGTACATATGCACCGGTATCCTGTCAACCGGTGTAAAGTTCACCTATTTGTGCACCGGTGTTGGTTCTACCGGTGTACCTATGTAAAATATTTTGCACCGGTATTATTTGAATAGGTATTTGTACCGGTGCAATTGCTAACATGTGCACTGGTACATGATTACCGGTGTGTACTTATTTACCCTTTTCATTAATTTGGCACAAAGAGGTAAAAATTTTAAACCGAAAATGGGAAATTACCGCTGCAGAAATTTTTTAAAAATGGGAAAAATTTACATTTGTACACTGGTTACAATTAGCATAGATGTAGGAATTGATCACGCACCGGTATTTTTTTAATACCGGTGAAAAAATAGATTCTTATTCTTGAATTTTGGTGCCAAAACTATTAGTTTTCGCACCGGTATTGTGATTGTACCGGTGCAGAACAGGAAAGTATACTCCTTTTGGATGAAAATCTACACCGTAACGGATTTTATCGGTGTAAAATGCTTCAAATGCACCGGTAAAGTCTAAATACCGGTGTAGAAAATAGCATTAAATGCTCACCTACTCCCTTTTTTAGTGCGTTAAAAATGGAACTTTTGGAAGAAGAAGTTCATTAATGGTGTTTTTGGTTATTGAAGGCATTGAATTCTCCACAATGAAGACCCTTGAAGGTACCTTTTTTTTCAATTACATATATGGATATTAAGGATTTCATGTATGGTTTTGGTTAGTAGAGAAATTTACATTTTGTGTTTGATCATTTGATGATGATTGAGGTAGAATTGTAGATATTAGTTTGTGATTTGTTCTCTAGGTTGTTGTAGTTATAAGGCTATGACTTTTGATTCCTATAGTGTTGGACATGTTAAGAATGTTGTAATTGTAATGTTGGTGTATATTGTGCATTTATGATGTTGCATGATTAGGAAGTCATAATGAAAAATTCTATTGTATTAAATGTGTTGAAGTTTGATTGTTGGACATTTATTGATATGTAGAGTTGTATCGAGTCATCAAGAGGCGTAAGCATGTGTGTGACAACATTAGTAGGGTGAGAGATGAATATATTATGTTCGAGGACGAGTTCTTGGAGCATGCTTTTAGTTGAGAGAAGCGAATATTATGTCCATGTCGTGATTGTGGAAATCGAATTCGTACTGATAAGAAGGACACCCTGAAACTCCTTTTGTATTGTCGGGGGTTTGCGAAAGATTATGTTGTGTGGACATTTCATGGGGAAAAATCACCAAGGGAATTGGGAGTTAGTAGTGAGGGAGAGTGTTTTGGGGATGCAAAGTTGGATGACATGTGTGAGGAGGCTGTTAATGAGTTTAGAGGGAGGGTTTAGGTTTTGGCTAACTTCCTTGGTGAGAAGGATACACCATTGTATCCCGGTTGCAAGAAGAAAGACACGGTCATGTCTTGTTTGGTAGAGTTGTTCAATTTGAAAGGTGTAGGGTCATAGAGTAATACTAGTATGAATAAATTGCTTATGTTTTTGAATGAAAAGCTTCCACCCGGTAACGGGGTTCCTGCTAACCTTTTTGAAGCTAAGAGAATTCTGTGTCCGATGGGATTGGAGTATGAAAAGATACATGCTTGTCCGAAAAATTGTGTCTTATATAAGGGTGACCTTAAGGATAAGATTGTTTGTCTAGTATGTAATGTGTCGCGTTATAAGAAGAACAGAAATGTGGCTGTCAGTGGAGAGCATGTTGTGCCGGTTAGGAAGCGGCTGCCCGCCAAATGTATGTGGTATCTTCCCATTATTCCAAGGCTAAGAAGGTTAATTAAGAATGAAAATGATGCAAAGAACTTGATGTGGTGCGTTGATAGGGGAGGTTGTAAATATGACGATATAATTCGACACCTGGCATACGTGGACCAGTGGAAGAAATTTGACAGGATGTATCCACAATTTGCATTGAACCTAGGAATTTGAGATTTGCTTTGTGTACTGATGGTATGAACCCATTTGGGAATATGTCCTCTAAAAACAGTTCGTGGCCGGTTATGCTTGCCATTTAAAATCTTCCCCCTACTTGTCCATGAAGAGAAAATAAGTGTTGATGCCCATCATGATTTCAGGCACGAAACAACCTAGAAATTACATAGAAACTTATCTTGCCCCTTTGATAGAAGATTTGAAGGTGCTTTGGTCAGAAGATGCCTTAATGTTCGATGGCTGTAGTAGTGAAGAGTTTACAATAAGGGCGATGCCTTTTGTACCATACTTAGTTGGAAGAAGAGCAGTTGGTGTTCCTGGAGGACCCCACTGTAGAAAGCAGAATGGGGTTCCACGTTCCAAGGGTACACTTCATACACCCTATCACGTTGAATTGATGACTGTTCACCTGTATGTATTGCGTAATAGTAGCGAGACTGTAACATATGTTGAAGAGCATGTTTCCCTATTGGATTAGATTCATCCAGACTAGCCCCTGAATAAAATTAAGGTCGGGAATATTTAAGGTTTTTTAATTGGTTTTACAATCATTGTAATGTCGACGGGATGCCTAGTAACCTATGGGCATTTGCAAGGAAGCTGAACTGCACCGTTAGACGATACCTTGGTTGTGACATTAATGGCTTCATGTTCTCAGCATTAGCGAATGACGAGAAGAGTATCACTCAAAATAGTGGTGTATATATTGAATCTGAATCCATGTGGCAGGCAAGCAGGAGAGATAAACATCCGGTTGTTCCTGTGAAGCCTTTCTATGGGGCGATTGAGGAAATTTGGAAGTTGGATTATGTAGGTTTCAAGGTTGTTGTCTTCAAGTGTTGTTGGGTGGAACACAGTTCCAGTGTTGTTGTTGAGAAGCCCATAGGGTTCACGTTGGTCAACTTGAATCGTGTAGGATATGAAGATGACAAGTTCATCTTAGCTACCTAGGCACGATAGGTTTTTTACATTAAGGACCCTTTAAATGAGAAGTATCATGTGGTGTTGCATGGAAAGAATTTTTACTTTGATGAGGAGATTGATCAGCCCTCCATAACTGATAGTCCTGCGTTTCCATTGGTATTTCTCAGTTTGGAAGATGTTGCGGGACCCATTATTGGAAGGAATTCTCACGGCGATGGGATGTGGGTTGATGAGAGAGGTGAAATAGTAGGTGGGGACAAAGTCTTGAAGCAGAAGCGATGGATTGGTCATTCCCGACCATTTTTTGGGACCTTGCTTTGTGAAAAATCGTATGATCATTCAGCGATTTAGCGTGTAATGTATTTAATTGACACCCTTTTATGAATTGGTTGGTATGATCCGTGATTTCAATGGAGTGTTTATGAATTGAACCAGTGAAAATGTGTTTAAATTGAGATTAAATTTTCTAGTAGGTGTTGATTTTTTAGACCGGTAAAGATGAAATTACCAGTGTAGAAAAATAGGGGAGGGACTCTGTTTTGTACTTATGCACTGGCACTCCTACCAGTACACAGTATTTAGAAAATGTTTTGGTCTTTTCGCTCTCGGGTTCGACAATATCAATTTTTTGGCATTTAAATCAGCAGAAAGGAGCTATTTTTTGTAATATTTACCGGTAATTGTACCGGTGCTGGGTACTTAGAAATAATTTGTAAAATTTACTTTTGGGTCGGATTAGATAAAAAAATAATATTTAAAGCAGCCTAAAATAGCTGTTTTAGGCCTCGTTTTACACCGGTATATGTATAATGCCAGTGTATAAAAAATGTTCCCTTTTTAAAAACCCAATCAATACCCCTTTTCACAGTACTTAAAATTTATATCTCTCACACCATACCATCTCCATCACTACCCATCTTTGGTGAAATCATACGTAGGTTGGCATATAATCATGTATACCACTGCAATGCCTCTATTGTATGATTAATTAGCAATTGCATATGAAATAGAATTATTGAGAATGTGACATCATGAATAGCTTGACTTGCATGTAAGGTGTTTGATAAAATGCATCAATGCGTTTCTTTGGAATTGCCCCCAAAATCCAATTCGAAAAGGATATGCCATTCAATGTCCCCATCATTGCTGAAAGTATAACTGCACACTTACCCAGATGGTACCTTCGTGTCTGAGGAGGCTAGGTTGGTCCATGAATCTTACAAAGGATGGTGTCATCACATAGAGAGAGAGGAATTGAAGCATCTCCCCCATTCGAACAAACTATCCTGAAGCTCGGGTGGGAAAATTTTTGCGAGACTCCGCAACCATTCAACCTGACCATTGTAAGTGAGTTCTATGTAAACTTGAAGTGCGGGCTGAGCTACGATCACATGTATTGTAGAGGTAAAACTGTCCATGTGACACCAGAATCTATCAATGGCTTGTTTGGGTTGCCCAATGTTCCAAACGATGAAGACGAGTTTCTCACACTACATTTTCCAGGTGATGGCGGCGATATTCTATAATAACCAATTGAGAAGGAGATCATTGGGACAGTAACTAGGGCAGGTACGGATATAGACGAGTGGGTCAAACCAGGTTGGAGCAAATACCTAAGAAAACTCTAACTCCGGAAATGAATGCGTGGTACCACTTTTTGGCATCTAGAATCCATCCAGCAACTGTTAACACAGAAGTTCACAAACTTTGCCTCACCTTCTTGTATGCAATAAAGAGAGAACTTTGATGGAATGTTGGTCATCAAATTTATCCTATGTTGCAGAGGGAACGGGATCAGATGGGATCTTATGCCTATTAAAGTATCATCTCTGCGCTTTGTTCAAGAGCGGGAGTTAGTGCCCGTGCACATGACGTTTATGGTCAACTAATGGGTAAGATTTGCGTGGACTCTTTCTATAGAAAAAACACTAAAATGTTTATAGCTGCTATTGAATCCAGAGTTGCTGCATTGGAGGTCGGTGTAACAAACTTACTTGAAGAATCCAAATACCAAAGATCCTAGCAGGAACATATGGCCTAGGTTATGACGTATCGATTTCCTAACGTCGTGGCAGCATTCAGAAATTTTCCAACCTTCCGCATAGACGATGTTAAGGACATAGACATTGGCACAAGTACTCGTGATGATGATGCAACATGACCAGCTGACGGGGTAGAACCATTTTCTCAATATTCGTAGAAAACTTGTATTAGCGGTTAGGAAGAGTAGATTATGTACTCAACTTTGATTGTGTTGCACTTAGGCAGTTTGACATTCTTACTTTTGACAAACATGCACGATGATGAATCGAATAAAAAAATGTGTGCGCCACGTTTCTTGAAATTATGTCTTTCAAATACACTCATGAAGGCCAAAAAGATAGGCCAAACATAGTTGGCCTATTTTTTACTTCACGACTTCCAAATATGTGGCATTATATTCCTAGAATGGTTAGAATTGCAAAATATTGTAGCATTGGGAGCTATGGAGGTTCCCCAAGTAAATTTGCTGGCAATAGTGTAATTATGTAAAATATAGTGCAAGCATACATTGTTGATTTTACAAGGCCTTTCGTCCACAAGTAGGGTCTACAAATGCATTAACACGATCGTTGTGTACTGAATTGCATATATGTTGAGCCAATATTATATTCCAACCCTTCTAAGATTCCTGGAGGGACTAAATTGAAAAATATTTGTAAATCGAAATTGCAATCCGATCGAACCGGATGGTCCACAAAACAACCCTTTTGTATTTCCAAGTAAAACATGTGGGGAAACGAACGGGTGCAGGCTCCGTATTTAGTTTCGAAGATGTTCGAATTACATATAGAAACATTGGAGTAAACCCTTACCATTTACTCTACAACACCTACTAGCGCTTTAGGACAAACCACCACCCGGGCACAAATATGTTTCAATTATGATTTAAACCTGGAATATTCAATTTGATAATTTATGTAGTTTCTTAACACGTCGTAACGGCATGTCACAATTAGGTGGACCAAATTGCAAGAAACACATACAATCAACTTTGCGGGTTCCTCGGTACCGTTGAGGTACAAAAATGTTACTTATTCAATCCGAAGCATTGGAAAATTACATTTGGGCCGGTGGAAAAATGCTTGAAGGGGCCAAACAAAATGTTCGGGGTCAATCTGTAATTTTTTTGAAATTAAACAATGCTTAAAAACATCACCGTATGGGGCCCATGTGTGGTCGATATTTGCATGAAACAACTAGTACAATGTCTATTCACAATAATTGGACGTCAATTTGATTAATTGGAGTCGTTTGAAAAATACACGGGAGGCAAATGCAATACGTGATAATTTAAACAACTAATAAACCTTTTTTACACTGGTAATAATGAAGAAGTACCAGTGTATTTGTACAACTTTTTGGTGCGCATTTCAAAATTTTCAATTTTTTGGATTTTTAATAAGGCGCGAAACATTTTACGCGAATAATTTAAGATTTTACAGTGGTAGATATAACGGTGCTGGACAATTAGAATAAATTACAGAAATTACTCTTGGGTTGAACGTTTTTTCCAAAAATATATTTAAAACAGCCGCAGGCAGCTGTTTTTTTACATTTTTACACCGATATTTTCCTTTTATACACCGGTACTATATACTGGTGTACAACACTTAACCAAAATTTTCTTGCGTTCCTCTTTGGTCAAAGGAAAATTCATTTAAAGCAGCTGCACCTAGCTGTTTTTCTTCATTTT
This sequence comes from Rubia yunnanensis, assembly GCA_037428765.1. NCBI lineage: Eukaryota > Viridiplantae > Streptophyta > Magnoliopsida > Gentianales > Rubiaceae > Rubia > Rubia yunnanensis. The sequence continues at coordinate 29,456,872 of CM075070.1, forward strand.
TACACCGATATTGTTACCGGTGCTGAATAGCTAGCAAAAATTCGTGCCCATTTTCACTCTTCTTACACCTGTATGTATTACCGGTGTAAAAAACATAACTTCTGAAATAAAAACCATTTGAAACGGCCATAACTCCCGCAAATTCATCATGTTCTCATCTTCAAATCCTTCAATTTCTCTTTTAAAATCACCATCAACAACTCCAACCATTCAATCCACAACTCCTCATCAACCATTGTAACTCCTCATCTCCCATTCCATCCCTATAAAATGTGGAGTAACACAAGAGAACCAACAAAAATGAGAGAGGAAGTTGGGGAGAGAAGAAAGTACCTGGTGATCCGTTCTTGGCGAGTTCGACAAAAAGGAGTAGCAACAAAACATTCCACTGGTGAAGGTAAGTGTTGGGTTTTATGTTACCATGGGTTACCAAGTCAAATTCTCTTCAAAAAACCATCCTATCCCTCATGCACAATACATGTTTGATCAATTGCCTCTATGACCAAAAATATGTAAATCAAGAAAGAGTTGAATGACACACTTGAATGGTATGTTTATACAATTGTGGGGAGTAAATGTTTTGCATTTTTTGTGGATGGGTGATGTAGCTCTATAGTATTTTTGTTGGTGATAATGTTGATAGTCACGTTAGGGAGGAGTGAGAATTGCTCGGTTGTATGCCTAATTTATGAATTCAAAGACATTGGTATGGTATTCGATCAACTTCTATAAGGTTCCATTTTATTCTATATCAAGTTCCATGCCTTAATTGTTCAAGTTCTATGGCATGTTATATAAACTTTTATGCCTCACATGATGTAGTTTAATCTATGAATTGTTCAATTTCTATGCCTTGTTTTGCTTAAAATTTTTACGAACTAGTTGATCAAGTTCTACGCCACGTTCTATCAATGTTGATCTTTAAGTACCATTTTGTGTGAACCTTCATGGATTAAGAATTTCCAATTCTACTGTTGTAGATGCCGCCAAAGAAGGGGAAATTCAACACAAAGAGGAAGTGGCCGATTACAAAGAAGGAGGAGGAGGTGAAAGATGTGTTCGATGAGGAGGTGGATGTGGCTGACCAAGAACCACCGCCAAAAAGGATCCTGTTGAGGATAAAATTTGAGGAAGAAGCATCTCAAACGAATGACTCATCTAGTGAAGAGAAGGAAGAAACCGCAGAACCGAGTGATGTTATTGTAGGGGATGTTGAAGGAGTGGCCGTCGATAAACAGTTGGCCAAAACACCAATTTTCAAGGGAAAGGGAAAGAGCACCATCAAAGGAAGGCTAACTATTAATGAAGCGGACGATGACTTAACAAAGGCTAGAGGGAAAAATGGAGAAGGATGGGACAATTTTCAGGTAAAACATTATTTGAAGAGGTGGGGAACTAGTACGTGCTATCCTGTGATGTTGGCAAAGCATAACACTCCAACTCCTATTGCATTTGTGTTCCATGGGAATCAAGCGGTATGCATTAAGAATTGGTCAGCGTGGAATACTTATTACAATCACACTTTTCGGCGCCGTATCAGATTTGGTGCATGCTAACACTGGAGCGATGTCCCTGAGCATGTTAAGGAAGAGGCATGGAAGGATGTTCTGGTAAGACTCTCAATAATTGTAATTTAAATTTTTTATGAAATGGTAAAGTCTTAGTGAAGACATGATTAATGACATGTTTTTTCATATGATTCATTCCAGGAGAACTTCACGATTGAAACACCTATGACAAACGGGCAACTAGAAATACTGAAAAACAAGGTTACAGAGAGGAAAAAAAACCAACATAGGAATTGGAAGACAAAGGTGGCAAATACGTTCATTCACGACGTGGAAAAAGGTATCGATAAAACAAGAATACCGGCATGGGAGAAGTACAAGTGGATGGAAGAAGACAAATGGAACTTGTTTGAAAAGAGGCACCGGCATCCGAATTTTCAGGTATGATGAAAAAAATAAATACTTGTTAAGAGACATGTTTCCCACAAATTCTATTCAACTAATTTTTCATTTATAACGACAACAGAGGCTCAGGGTGACAAATATTGAATGCAAGAAGGGCAGGGATTACACGCATCACACAGGCAGAAGGGGTAATCGATACATCCGTGACAAATTGATTAAGGATCTGAAGGAGAAGATGAGAATGAGGCTGACCACCGAGAGATTCACTGGCAAGGAGATTGAGAAGTAACTCAGTCAAAGGGACTTTACACCTGACAGATCTCATGTCTACCTTAAGGCAAACAAAGATAAGAAAGGGTTTTACACATCGAAGAAGGCTGAGAAGATCGCACCGGACATTGTAAGTTACGCCAAAATTGACCATTTAAATTAATATTTATGTGTACTTCACATTGATCATATACACAATTGCGTTCCTATGTGATTCTTAGTTGGAATTGAACGAGCTTAAGGAAAAAGGAGCATTGGAACTGTAGCAGGGTGAGGACATCCTCATAAAAGTCACAAATAAGAAGGATTAGCCGGGAAGGTACAGAGGAACTTAGATGGGTCCATCCACATCGGTGGCTGTTCCTCATCTCTCCCACAGCAAGTGTGGTAGTAATTCCTCAGTCAAGGAGACAGCCCGGAGGAGACTATCTAACGATCAGCCGGTCGTGAAAGCCATGGTATCGTACCTGGAGAAATTGGTGAAGGGCTTTGCATCTGCAAGCAGTGTTCAGATTCTTCCATGCCTTGACAATCTAAGAAGTTTATAGAGAAGGCGATGGATGACATTGCTGCAGCTACTACAATGTCCAGTGAAGAGCCCAACGAAGGAGAATGAGATGAAGATGTACACTGTCAATAATCAATGCATGTCTTATACATTGATTTACACATTTGAAATGTCTCCATAACCATTTTATCGATTCACTTATATATTATACGAATAGGATGGAGAACGCATGACTCTTTTCATCAAAGACATAGTCGGGAAGAAGAAATTGGTCGCCCATGGCCTGCGATAGGTATCTCGTCGTTGGGATGTGCAACAAGGAAGTGTAGCTGGTGTCAGAGTATGCGCGCCAGTTCTCTGCCCTAGGGCGGAATTTTCCTCGGTGGACCACCACTTTGATAATGTTGGAGAGGTGCTCAATAGCGTCGTGGATTGGTTGGTGTCCTTAATAGGCAAGGCAAGTAAGCAACTGAGCAACATTGATGAAATCAATGCTAAAGGTGATACGGATGAGGAGGACGAGGAGGTTATGATTCTCACAAGCGACGATGAGGTACATTCTTGTAACACATTAATTTTCAATTCCTGAAAGTACTTTTGCGTATCCCTATTCGTTAATCCTTGTAACAGGATACTGGTGAGCAAAAATCTCAGTCAACGGCTAATTTCTGGTCATCTGCAAGACCAAGATTAAATAGGCTGTCAAAACAGGTAATACACTAAAAAAAGTCCCATTATTATTCATTTACAATGACTGTTCAATACTACATGCTCAAGTGATCATTTTGTATCATTTTACGTTCAAAGATTGCCAACAAACGAGACCTGACAGATTGGCCAATCATGGGACAATTTGTAAATGAAGCAAATACCGCTATCCTGGAAATGATAAAGAATAAGGACTGCATGTTCTTTCCAGTGTTCCGACCATCAACATTTGGATGCCATTACACCTACGGTGTTGGAATAGAAGTTTTGGTCGAGTTTGGGAAGAAACTGAGAAACATGTGTTCAATGACCTGGATTGATAATGCGTAGGTCGATGTGTGGATGGGGTGAGTTTCAAAAGTTACAGCCTTCATGTTTTTTAATTTATCAAGAGTGGATTGTCATGTACAATTAACATTACAGGCACCCATGGGAGAAAATATATGAAACTAATTCAGGCCGCGTCCAATTGTACCCATCCAGCTGTGGTAACCTAATTAACTTCAAGCAGGAGGTCGGACTTCATTTCAAACAAATTTGGGAAACAATGAAGGCAATGTATACTGAGTTCTACATTGTACCCTACATAAGAATGTAAGTATTTCTTCCTGATATTTACATTCACATTTCAAACCACTTCTGTTTCATTAATTTTTTATCATAATTTTCCAATAGCGATCATTTATACCTCATCATTATCCTCCCAGAACGGAGGAGGTTTTCACTCTAGACACATTGTCAGGGGGTATCAAACCAATAAACTTGGTCGAACTCAGGGTCAATTCAAGGTATTTCAATCAATCAAATAAAAAATCCTAGTTTCATAATAAACAGGAAGATGTAACCATTTAAATTTACTTTCTTCACAGGCTTGCTTGCACATACGAAAGGGAGAAGAGAAAGACGGAGCCAGAACCCGATTTCACTTGGAAAATCAACAACATTATGGTATGTCATTATGTAATTTCATCCATCAAATTTTATGTTTAGGGTTAGTAATTACATTTACCTTTCTCGTGCATTACTGAACCCAGAATGGTTCGTGGCAATGCGAGTACTCCATCATGCTCTTCATTGAAGAATTTGTTAATCACCCAGAGACAAACAATATCTTGGAGGTAAACCTTGCATCTCAAAAGTTGAGATTATTAATCTCTAGTAAACGCAACATTATTGACTAACACTGTTAGATGGAAATTAACAAGTTTTCCCGGAGATCAAAGGGCCATACCATGTGTACAAAGTTCAAGGTGTAGCAGAGAGAAGGTGTGGGGCTTGGCTCATAGACTACTAGCAGCAGGCGACCACTACGTTGCAACTTCTAGATAATAACAATGACATAATAGGTTGATGGTTTATTTTGAATGGCTGATGATATTTGAATTCTATGGATGGTGTTTGGCTATGCTAAACTTGTGTTTTACTTTGTTCCATTCCACGTTTAACATACTTATTCTATTTCACATGTTGGAATAATGTTCACGTGTTTTGAGAGCCATATTTTCGTAATAGAATGTTTCAAATTTCTTACCTACTCAAAAGTTTCCAATTTATAATAGTTCACAAGTATCTCTGGCTATTGCTGCCCCGGAAATGATCTAGGATGGACTATCAAAAAATGAATTAGGCTCTGCAAATTTCAGCCACATAATACACCGGTATAAGGCAGGTATCAGTGTAAATTAATTTCACATTTTGAATATTTTTAAAAATTATTTCAATAATACCGGTGCATAAAGTACAATAATACCGGTGTAAAAAATAATGGTGCAATCTATTCCGGTGAAAAAAAACTATATTTTGACTTGAAAACAAACACCGGTGTCAGATTTATTATCGGTGTACAAATCAATGTTTTACACTGGTTCATTGGTTAAATACCGGTGCAAAATACCGATGCAAACTATATATTGGCATTACACCGATTTTCCAAATAATACTGGTGCACACATTTTGTGATCCCGCTATTTTGCACCGACATAAGATACCGGTGCAAATACTGCTCTACACCAGTCCATTTTACCGGTGCAAATTTGTTGGGTTTCTACACCCCTATACATATGCAGCGGTATTTTTAGGGGCCAAAATACCGGTGCTATTACCCTAAATTACCAGTGCAAATGCCCCTGTCCTGCAGTAGTGTGTATTCTTGGGTTAATATATGTTTTAATAAAATTTGGTAGAACACTAGTATATATGTTAGAGTATCTAACTCTAGATGAATTAGAAGTTAGGAAGTCCAAACGGGGAGTTTTTTTTGTCAGTTTTTTCCACCAAATATGAAACAATTTTTTGATTTGTTCTAGGAATTGACTTTTGGGTCTAAAAGAATGATTTCCCATAATGACTCTGATTAAAGATTAAGAGTATAAATAGAGTACAAAGTAGACTAGTCTAAATATAACTCTAGCTTAGTCAACGTGGAATAAAATACTATCTAATATTCTACTTGCTTTATTCTAACTACCCCCTCAAGTGAAGCGTTGGATGCTCACTAACACACAACTTGGACTTGAAGCGTTTGAACAGAGGACGAGAGAGCACCTTGGTGAAGTTGTCCTCAATCTGAAGAGAAGTTGGGACATGTGGAATGCTCAGCTTGCTAGATCTCACCAGCTCACGAATAAAATAGTAGTCAATATCGATATGTTTTGCCCGCTTATGGGACACAACCACGAACATACCCAAAAATATGTGTTACTACAGCAAAATGGTCATCATTGGGATCCTGAAGATACTCGCTCACCGTGTTGATTGAGAAAGCCAAATCCAGATGAGTGATGGTGAGATACTGGAGAACGGCAACAAGGGAACCATAAAGTGTGGGATCCCAGAATGGAGGAATGGTAGAGCTGTGAAGCTAAGAACCGGCAACAAATGGCATAGAAATAGGTGCCGCGTCAGACATACCAACTCGAGTCAAAATATCCTGAGCATACTTTGCTTGGGCAAGAAGTAGCCCTGAGGAGGTAGGCAAATCTTCAAGACGAAGAAAGTAATGTAGAGCACTAAGATCCTTGATCGCAAACTCTCTCTGTGTCCGATCAATAAACCGATGAAGAAGAGTCGAGTTATTTCCTGTAAGAATGATATCATCAACATACACAAGTAAATATAGTAATGATGACCCTCTTGAGAGAATAAATAAAGAAGTATCGGCTGAGCTGTAGTGAAAACCAAGCTATGTCAGATAACTGGTGAAGCGCTGGAACCAAGAATAGAGCCTGCTTAAGACCATAAATAGCCTTCCGCAAGCGACAAACATAGTCCGGATGAGCAGAATCCTGATAACCAACGGGCAGCTTTATAGAGACTGAAGCATCTAGAATTCCATTAAGAAATCTGATAAAATGGCCAGGAACGAATGGTGGCTATGGTGAGGACTGTCCGAGCAGTGGAGTCTTTGACCACTAGACTGAAAATGTGGTCAAAGTAAAACCCTAAATCTGTGAGAAACCCTGTCCCACAAGCCTAGCCTTATGATGCTCAATAGTGCTATCTGGTCGATACTTCAGTCTGTAAACCCATTTGGAGACAAAAATATTGACTTCTAATGGGTGAGGCACCAAATTCCAAGTGTGATGTTCACGAAGAGCTGACATCTCGTCATCTATTGCAGAAACCCAAGCTGGATCCTGAAGAGCAATGCGGTAATCTATGGGATCTGACTTAGCAAGTAAGGCGGCAGTAAGATCTTGAGCAATGATATCAGAATAATATCTAAGCTAAATAGCTCCAGTCATCAATCGAGAAGCCATATGACGAGTGCAAGGCCGAGGTAAAGAGACTGGAGAAGAAGTCACAATAGGCAAATTGGCCGGTGATGTGACCGACAAAGAAGTCGGTGAGGTGGCCAACGAAGGGACTGGTGAGGTGGCCGACGAAGGGGCCAGTGGATAAGGTGAGCTGGTCAATAGCAGAATGGGCAGAGCAGGATGAGTCCAAGCTGCCGCTGGATGGTCTGAATTGTCAGAGTAGACAGAATATGGTGTTGCAGTTGGTGATGGCAACAACATTGATAAGCCAGTAGGGCTAGCAACCGAAATTACAAGCCGAGCAGAAGGAGATGCCACCATGGAAGTAGGAATATCGGTTGATGTATCTATGGGATCCAAAAAAGTAGAGACATCCAGAGAAAATGAAGATACTGAAGTAGAACCTTCGGCATAAGGGAAGAAAGTATCATCAAACCAAGCATGTCAAATGTCGTATATCTTTCCATACGTAGGATCCAAACATCGATAACCCTTGTACAGGGAGTTGTACATAAGAAAGATACATGGAAAACTACGAGGATCGAGTTTGTGAGCTTTATATGGACGAAGATAAGGGTACACACGACAACCAAATACATGAAAGTTCATGTATATAGGATCCCAACCATTAGCAACTTGAAATGGTGATCGTCCGCCAAGAACTGGAGTGGGCAACTAGTTTATGGTATAAGCGGCTGCACCAAAAATATGAGGCCAGTGGGAGAGAAGAACATGAGAGTGGTACAACATAGACAAGCCCATCTCAGTAATGTGGCGGTGCTTGTGCTCAGCCCGATCGTTCTGCTCAGGAGTATACGTGCAATAAATATGATTATGAATGCCTTTTGTCTGAAAGTGAGAGCGTAAGCGACCATTTACAAATTTAGTCCCTCTATCACTCTGAAACACTTTAATGGTGGAATAAAACTGGTTCTCCACAAAACCCTCAAACTGGAAATAAACATTCCAAAAATCAAATTAACGATGAAGTGGGTAAAACCATGAGAGTTGGGAATGATCATCAAGGAAAATGACATAGTAGAAGAAACCATTAGCAAATATAATAGAAGATCCCCCCCCCCTAAATCACAGTGAACTAGATCAAGTACCCTTGCAACACGTTTATCATTTGACTGAAAAGATAAACGTTTCCCTTTAGCCTTTGCACTTGCATCACAAAGGGTAGGTTTAAGCAAAACTGATGAGACAGATAAAGATCCAGAAGCACGCAAACCTGAAATAATGGAATGCGAAATATGACCAAGTCTAGCATGCCAAATTTCAAAAGACGCACATGACTTATTTGATTCCACGGTAAACAATAAAGAAGATACACCAAAATCTAAAACATATAGTCCATTTTCAGTATGACTGTGACCCAAGGTTTTTCTAGTGATTTTATGCCAAATAATAAATGAACGATCATCAAAGTAGATAACAACGTCTAAATCCCACGTTAATTTTCTAATCGAAAGGTAATTTTAGTGATATCAAGCACAATAAGTACATCATAAAGAGATAGGGATTTAGATATACGAGAATCACCAACATGAGTAATAGGGATTTGAGAACCATTATTGACATATACACTGGAAGAACCATGATAAGGTGTCACACGATCCCCAGCAGCAAGGGACGATGCCATATGTTTTGCGGCCCCAGAATCTACAATCCACTTGGAGCCATAGTGCTTAAACTTTGAGAAACCACCCAAATAAGTCATAGGGACAAGAAAGGAGAAGAAAATAAGCCTAAAACACTGGTCGTGTGAAGGACATGCGAGTGGTGGATTGTGGGTGTGTGAAGGAGGCACGTAAGGAGGGCTTTTGTGCAAGTGTAATGCACGCGCGAGTGATGAGGCACACAGTTATGGTCTGCTTGTGCATGGATCTCACACGCCTTGTTGAACGAGGGCGCCAGATGTGAGCTTCTTGCTGAGATGGTGGTTTTTATAAGTGGTGAATGGAGATGCCGTCTAGGATATAAGGAGAACTGAGAAGACGGTTTCCTGGAGATTTGCTGATGAAGAGAACTATTGTTTGGACCCTGCCGGAGGAAACGAATCAGGACGCCGAAGATTGAAGATTGCCCAGAGACTGAAGATCGACTAATTTGGAGAGAAAACACCACCGTTGTGGAACCTACTGGAAAAATGAGATAGATGCCAAAAAAACACCGGATAATTGGACGGAAACTGCTGCTGGAGGTCGTTGGAAGTTGGCCTGCGTTGACCAAAATTTGACCAGAAGATAGCCGAAATCTGGTGGTGGTCGATTGGAAAAAAAAGAGAGAGGGGGAGATAGCGAACGAAAAATAAAAATTTTAGGATTTAGGGTTTAGGACCAGAACTTGCTCTGATACCATGAAAGAATGATTTTCCGTAATGACTCTGATTAACGATGAAAAGTATAAATATGTACAAAGTAGACTAGTATAAATATAACTGTAGCCTAGTCAACATGGAATAAAATATCATCATATTATACTTGCTTTATTCTAACACCATAATGTAGGAATAAATCCGAGCGGAATTGAATTTGGAGCTCTAAGTGAAGTTTTTGCCTTTTGCACTTAGGTCCCTCCAAGAATCTTGGAATTGTCGAAACACGAAATTGGCTATTCAATAGTGCAATTGAGTATTGTATGGTCATAACTATGCAATTACGACTTGATTGGGTAAATGTGACATCCTCAAAACTAACCATAGAAAAAATGTGCTACATTTTTCAGAAATTGTAATATTGCCCAAAACTAAGTTTCACCTTAAACATTGATTTGGAACACTTGATTCTCGTTTTTATATCCTGAATAAATGATTTCCAAATGATTGAATTTTTTATTGTATAAATTTCGAAGAACTAGTACATGTCCTAGACTAAATTGCAAAAAAAATGTTTGGAAATATAAACGGAAAATTACATATCTTTAATACCATAAATTTAATGTAAAAGCATGGTAATCCTTGAAGTAGTGGATAATAATTATATTTCGTCTGCATAATAACATAGAATAATTCCAAACCATACTCCACAAAATAATATGTGAAAAAACCATAGTATTAGGAGAACGAGGATCAAAATTCATGAATGTATCAAGCAAACGACTCTTCTTCCAACATGTGTGTATCTTCTATGCTGGTCCCAGCGTCGCTCAACCTAACACCCGGGCCTAGATATGTAGGGAAAGGTCCAACTGCTTTCATGATTTCTAGGAATTGGCATTGAAAAATATTTCCCATGTGATCGCACCAGGACATTTGATATTGTGATTCCATCAGCAGACTTTGTACACCCACCTCTAACGCCGGGACTGTAGATTCCAAAGTAGGACCCACCTTGTCCCGAGGAAGTTTGAAGAAAGAGTCTGTTGTAATCTTACCCATTGGATGCCCGTATATGTCGTGTTGATAGTGGGGGACACCTGCTTTTGTGCCCAGTTAGGAGATTAGGCTGTAGAAACTGTGACAACCTGTTCTCTCTGCATCATGTCTCAACTCATTCACTATTTTCCTACCTACATTCCATCGGAGTTTTTTTTAATGGTGTAGATATATGTCAACCTCATGCTGTGAACCTTAGTGTTCACTGTGAAGGGATCAATTCTGGATGCTAAAAAGTTGTACGATCCACTCATCTCGGGAGTGAGTACCTTCTTTGACATTTTTTACCAACCTAGTTTCATAGTAGACTCGACATCGGTTCCCTCCCTAGTTACCGTTCACACAATCTCCCATCCCGTGTGATCGTCAAAATCCCAACCCTCATCGGTATAGTAGTGGAATGCAAGAAATTCATCCTCATCGGAGGGAACATTTGGCAACCCGTATAACTCGTTTATAGATTCATCAGTCAATTTCACCATTTCCCACGACAGAATGCCTTATCCCACCTTGCACCACTCCGCAAATTAGCATATAACTCACTCATTATACTGAGGTTGAACATTGGAGGCGTGTCACACAATTTCTCCCACCCAAGTTCCCGGATAGCTTCTTCAAAAGGGGGGAGGGATCATTTTCGATTCCTGTCTCCGAAAAATGTCACCTTGTTCTTTATATTTATGAAATTAACCTCACCTGCTCCAAAATGAACCTCATCTCCTATTGTTGAATTAAATTTCACCCTAGAGAGGACGGGGATGCATTGCATGTTCTCTTTTAGGGAGTTTTTGGTGCAATGTCCTACAATGTCAAATCACGCATTTCGACAAACACCTTCCATGCAACTAAAAAAACTATAGAATACTTGCTTTCATGAACATCAAAAAACCCTCAATGGTAGTCAATCAAATCCAACATATACTTATATGTAGTTATTACACGTTAACGTTGTGTACATAATTGCAACATTGAACAAAGTTGGAGAGAAGAGTGAACCAATGATGTGTCCATTTTATATGCATATTTTGGGACCTTTTGGGATCATTTTTGTGCTCGTTTTTTCTATCAAGAGCTAGTGTTTTACCTTGAAATTCTCTTAGGAGAGGTGAGGGCGACTTTACGCTCTTTTACCTTTTCTAAGTGAATTTTGTGTGACAAGGAAAGAACATCGATACTTGAAGACTAGAGGCCATTGAAGATAATATTTTGAAGGCTTTGAAGATTTGAAGACTTGAAGAGTTGGAGGATTGTGTAATGGATTGAGGGCTAGTAGACAAGAAGAAGAACAAACTATGTTCTGTTTTGAGCACCCGTCGCGAGTAACGATGGACCCTGTCGTGACCAACGGGTGGCCAGAAATCCATCTTCTTTTTCTTGTAATATAAATAGCACTTTATCTTTTCTCTTTCCCCATTGCTTCTCCTTCGCAATTTCAGACCAAAAACCCTAGATTTTCTCTCTTTTTCATCTTGTTTCATTTTTTTTTATGTTTGAATAGTTGTTGATAATTAGTATGTGTTTTAGTAGCTAAACTAATCTCTTGGGAGCAATTGATTGAAACTTCCAAACTTATGTAGTGAGATTCTTGGATTTGCTCATTTAAGAACATTTGTTGGAAAACATTTATCGTGCCATAAATTCTATGTTTTGCTTCATTTATATCATGGATTGTTTGAGATTAGGAAGTGTTTATATGAATGAAGTGTTATGGTGTTAGGAAAGTTACAAATATCTTGATTCGTTTGGCATGAAAATTTAAGAACATCAACTTAGAAATCCTAGTGTATAATGTTTTGCAAATCTTGCTAGATAAGTATGTTAGTGTGGATTGTTCTCATATTTGTCATATATATGCAAACAAAGGTTGAACCTTGAATGTGGTTTGTTCTAGGGTTAGCCTAATAAATGTTTTATTTGGTTAAATGAAAATGTGAAGACTTGTTGTTATTAAATCTATAGTCCTTCGTGTGAAATATCATTGATGAAATACCTTTATGGTGTAGTTTGCCTAAAGTGATGGTCATTGAGGTTTACAAAATTTTGTTGTTTTCATTTGTAAATTACTATTAAGAAGGAATGAATATGGATCTTCGATCGTGAAGTGATAGCATTCCCCGTAGGCGATAAATATTAATGAATGAATAGATGAATCTATGATCTATAAGAAGTTTGGAAGTGGAAGTCTATTGCCCCCAAGGCTCCATAATTGTTATTTTAATCATCTTTTTAGTTGTTGTGCATGATTAGCATTGTTCTTTTACTTTTCTAGTTACTTGTCTTTCAATTCAGTTCATAATTTAGGATAACCCCCCCCCCCCCCCCCCTTTCATTTACTTTCTTATATATATGTTTATATCTAGTATGTTTTCTGCTATATATGTTTAAACACTTGGAAAGATCACTCTTCTCATGGATGACCTCGTGCCATTATCTACTTAATTGTAGATAGGAAGCATTAGGGCTTAAAAATATAACTTTGAGAGGTACGGCGATGACCTTCCAACAAACATTGAAAACGTTATTTTTCCAAAAACATTGGATTCATGATTAATAATCTTGTAGAATGAAGAGCAATGTTTGAAAGGGAACTCACCTCAATCCTTTACAGAGCTTGGGAATATGAATTGGTGGGGAAGATAGGTTAGATTTACTATCCAAAAATAGGAAACGGAAGAACAAGCCATCGTCGATATGTATAGATTATTGAACTTAAATTCACTAGCACGGGTATGAAGCCCATAAACCGGTGCTAGAAATAGTAAAAACAACTGCTTGAGGCTGTTTTGAATTAATATTTTGACCTTTTCTCCCAACCCGAGAGCAAACTTACGAAATAAATTCTAAGGGGCCAGCACTGGTATTACAACTAGTGCTGACATTAGGGGTGTTCAAATGCGGGTACCCACACATCCGGGTACTTGAAAATGTAGCCCGTGGCCCGGCCCGAAAAAGCATTGCGGGCACCCAATTGATCGGGCTTGGTACAGGGTACCCGTTGACCCATTTAAAATTAAAATTTTTGAGATAAATTATTATTTTATTATATTACATAAACTTGTATTAGTGCAAAAAAAAATCATTACGGAGAGGGGAATGTAGTTTTACAATTGAATTCTCGTGATATTTTTTGTACAAATAATTATCACCTTTTATTATTTAAAATTTTACCCTATAATGATCACGAAGAGTAACAAGTCCGTATTCATCATCACCATTCCTTAGTTTGGATGAACTTAACAAAATAAGCTAAAATGACGAGATAAAAATCACTGTGATAAAATTTTAAATTTAGTGGAGAGATTACGAAAGGTTGATATGGAATTTCTGAAGGTCAAATGTAAAAACTTTCAATTGGACGTACAACTTAACAAGGTTGTGGTTCTGAGCCCGACTGAGAATTTGAGGCTGAATAGAAAAGGGTGGTACTCATAACTTTGATGGAACAATTGAAAATTTTGGGGTTGAAAGAGAATGATTAAAAATTTAGCACTTCAATATTATGTTAATTCACATTATTTAATAATTAATATTACATATGTATGAACAACTAAGAATTGAGAGTAGATATGTAGAAAATATTATATTATATTAAAATTAATTAGATATGTTTTAATTTTACCCGGTATCCCAGGTACCCGAAAATAGTATTTTTGCGGCCCTGAGCCGAACCCGGTAAAATGTAAAAGTTCTGGGCCAGGTACCCGGCCCTGAAAAATAAAAAAGTACCCAATTATTTTAAATCTGGCTGGTAGATGGATGGGTCGGGTAGTGCGGGTTGGGTAGTTTTTAACAACCCTAGCTGACATGTATCAAAACCGAAGCCTACAACAAAACAAGCAGCTGCTTATCTCTGCCTTGATTGATTTTTTAAAATCTATTTCCCAACTCGAGCTAATTCAAGAATTTTTATCTAAGTACACAACACCGGTCCAAATACTAGTGCTGTATAGACATAAACCGGTGCCTTACATGCAACAGAGCACATACTCTATTTTTCAACCTCCTAACGTACCCGCGAACATGACTATTTTTAGCACCAGTTTGTTGTTTCAGATAAACCGGTGCTGAATCCACAAAATAATTTTCATCCTCCCAAAAGGGTCCCATTTTCCAGGCACCGGTTTTATGGATTCCTGTGACATAAACATAGGCACCGACACACTGATCAGTACCGTTGCTATTAGTTTCCTTCTTTTTTTTTACGCCAAATAAACTATTGCGTAGCGGTTGCCCAGTTTCAGCACCGGTTATGTGTACACTCATCTACGGAACCGGTGTTATTTCTTATGTATGGCACTGGTTTGGGGCATCGGTTTCAAAATTCAAGTGTTGGAAATAAAATTCAGCGCCAATTTTGTTCAATTATGTCCTTATACCGGTGTCGCTCATGAAGTCAGCACCGATTATGGAGGCCTCTAGAAAATAAATCGGTGCCTAAGTACCTGTTTTCCAGTACTGATACATACGAAATTTATGTTTCCATGACAAAGTTTTCTGAACCGGATGTGTCAGTTTGCATGCTTTGAATTGTTTGTTTCATGCTTCATCAATGTTGCATGCATTGGATTGCATTATTTAAGCATACATGATTTATGTTTGTGCATCACGATGAATCATATAACTGGATAATGCACATATAGAATACATACAATATGAATTTATATACTTATATCGAAGCCGCATTCAGGTCTAAAATTATTGTGGCTCACGGATGCAACAAAAATTATAGTATGATATTATTTTCTATCCTAGCTAGCGACACCATTTTCAAGAAATTCATAATACACCACGTGCTTGTTGCTCTTCAGATTTCACTTTGCAGCTCCTCTAACTAGGCATGATTCCATCCAGCTTGATACATAAGTTCAATTGAAACAACCAAATGACAAATTTGTAGAAATGTAGAGACATCCCTTCATTAGCTATTTCCACTTTCGCACAGTATGTCAGGAAGACAATTGAAGCCATCTGTAAAGACTTTCCAAAGCCTAGCATGAAACTAACATTTACACTCATCGTAGAACCCATTTATCCAGTTGATTGAAACCCATTTATGATTTCTTCAATGCTACCAGGTGTACCTTTTATGTTTGGTCTGCGGAAGGCCTTGTTGCTTGAGCGACCATCATCTTTCCAACACCAATTTGTCAATTCTGTTGAAGAAAAATGATCATATATGCGGGAATGCACTACAATTGACAACACCTATTACCTTGGTTTTTCAGGCATTTTTACCTCGGTTTTCAGCCTCTGAAAAACTGAGGTACCGTGGGTGAAGTAAAAGGCACACTTTTTTACTTCGGTTCAAAACCGAGGTAAATAGTGCCTTTTACCTCTGTTTGGGACCGATGTCGGCATGAATTGAGACCGACGTTGCACCATGGTAGAAGGCCAACGTTATGATACCCCGGTTGCGACATTGTTGGATACGACGTCGACATCATGAAGCATGCGACGTCGATGAAAGGAATGTAGCAACCGATGGAAGAGGAAGTCTGTCGACGTTGCACCAGATGATATCGTTCATAATACGAGCAATATTGGAGTCATTCAAAAGCGATATTGCACATAGTGAGGGACCCATGCCATGTCCCTGGTGACGTGCATCACTGACAAAACGTCATCGTAAAAAAGAGATGCTAGTCTATGCAATGCGCTAATATGTCATTTTGGAGCTAGTTAATGCAACATCGCGGTTTAATGGGCCAACTCACATTTCTCGTAAAATATTATAATTACAAATATTTGATGACACAAACAATCAATTTTCGATAGTGGTTACATGTTATAAATAATGTGATAAATAATGTGATAAATTGAGTAATGGTTGAACATCATACAACACTCTATTGTTGTTCAATTATTGTGAGAATCATTAAATGACATGTCTATTTAAACCAACAAAATTATGACACACTAGTATATTACAAATAAATGTAAAAATATATCAAAATACATAAGGTTGTTACAAAATTGAAAAAAACAATTGTATTTAACCTCCATTTTCTACGTTGTACGTCGTTCATATTTCTAGGGCGACCAGTGCGAATCCAACTACGTCCATTTGATATGCTAGAATCCACTGATGGGAAAAACCAACAAATGGTCTTAAGTTGAACACTGATGCTTCATGGGTAAATGGGGGAGACTCTTCTTGTGCTGTAATAATTAGAGACTGGAGGGGAGATGTGAAACTTATGAGAGCCAAAACCTTTAAATCTGATTCTCCTCTGCATGCAGAGCTGGAAGGTTTTCTTTTTGCATATCAGATCTGCTTAGATATGGATATTAGAGGTAGTATACTTGAGTCAGATTGCAAGCAAGCAATTAGAGCAATACATGATCCTTATTCTGGCTCATGGAGACTATTTTCTCTTAACTATCATCTGCATGAGCTGCACACAGAAAACCAAATCCAATATGTCCCAAGGGAAGCAAACACGGTGGCTGATTTTTTGGCAAAATATGCTCGGGAGAAATCCATAAATGGAGATTTAAACACAAGCAATACCCCATCTTTCCTTAAAGGCTTGATTATGCTAGATAAAAATGGAGTTCAGGGGGTCAGAGTAGGAACTGTAAGTGGTAACATAGATCACACATAATATGGTTCTCGGGCTCATGTTTTCTTGAGGTACAGAGACTGCTTCTTTCTTGTTTTCTTCATTGCAGATTAACAGGCTTAGGAGGAAGAGACTACACATGTTGGGCTACTCAGAGTATGACCATTGGAATGTACGGTGACACATGGAAGTATGAGAAGGCAACTTGATCGAGCTCTCACACACATAGAAACTTTAGGCAGAGACTATCTTTCTAAATATATCTCATTTTGCTTGTTTTTCACGGACATACTGGGGTTTCGATTCTCGATTCGCCGATTGGTTCATGGAAAACAGCGGAAAGTTATACATATAGAAAGAGACAATACTAGCATTATCTGCATTACTAGGCTAAATGTGGATAGTTCAATTTTATCTGATAGCAAGTGCAATCAGGATTTTCAGATAGTTCTCGGATTATCATAAGGAAGTTTCCTATATTATCATGTATGAACTCCTAGGCGTTTTAGCCATCTTTACGGTTAGGGGAGCCTATAAATGTCCCCCCATCTTCGGATGGTTTAAATTAAAAAAAAATATGCTAGAATCCACTAATAACTCCATTTGATCCTATTACAACCAATACGCAAGAAATAAAAATTATGTTAAAATTAGGCAGTACCCAAAAATACACTTAATATATTCATATGTAGACGATATTATTCGCAATATGGCAATAGTAACTGATCAGTATCAAAGCGACATCGGACTCATATATACCGAGGTCACAAAATCCAATTTAAAACCGACTTAAGATATTCATGGATATTAATGCTAAACTCAACAATTCCTCACCTATGCAACGTCGATACTAACCCGATATTATATCGTACCGAGCAATTAATGACCGACGTCGCACATTCATATTGTGTTCATCTGAATCTAAGCCATTTTTCTCACTCTTTACAAACATGTCATCATATTGGTAACAAACACAACATACAATATATAACATGTGACAAAATGATTCACCCTTCATGAAATTCTTTGATCTTTCATGAATGACGAAAAAAACATAAAGAAGGTATAGATGGTAATAAAATTTCTAAAGGAGCCTGTAAAGGATGGAAAAGTACCTCACTAAATTTGAACCTAGTTGCTCCATCCTTGGATACTTGTTGATGATTGAAGGAATCAATTTGAATGAGCCCTTTCATTATGGTGTGAATGGATAGGGTGGGTTTCTAAGATATGTATTGGAGATGGAATGAGTGTTAGTGGTGATAGTTATTGACATGAAAAATAGGTTTGGGGGGAGATTTTATTTCAAAATTTTGTCTGAAATTTTTGGTTCTCTCTAGAAATTTTAGAATAATCGATGTCGCTAAATATTTGGTATACCTTTCATGACATGCAACATGTGTGCGACGCCGCATATGTGGGCATCGTCTAATAATCGAAATTTGTAATACACTGTTTGTGAATAATCTAGGCCCGTTCCGGTGACTGGTTCATGGCCAAATTCGAACATAGTGGTCGTGACAATGTGAATTACATAAACGTATATCCATTTTTTCCTTTCGACATCTCCCAGTTTCTAGGAAGAGCCTAAGTGCAAAAATTAAAAAGATAATGTGTGGTCTGAAACTCGATTTTGATTGTCCCGAAAAGAAGTAGTGTCATTCATATATAGTCGAACTTGTAATAACAGATAGTAATAAAGAAACTAGTCTTATATTTCCTCATAGATTTCATCAAGATCACATGACCGACAATCGTATACTTTTAAGTTATCATCTACAATTTACTCTAGACCACATACTGGCGCTTTGTAAAAATTGAAGGATAGAATTTTATTATAATTATATTTAAAAAAAAACTTGAACATGAAATTTCATGTGGTTCTATATATGTGGTGGATGTTTTGTTCCCATAACACTTATCGTTACAACATTAATAGAATATAATTACCAAGTACGCGTGCCTATAAGACAGTTCGTATAATTTCCATATGATACATTTGTCGTTTTGTTCGGGTGAATGTCTATTACTCATAGTGATAAGCAAGGACGTTTGGGCCGTAGTTTAAGTCTCCCAGAATTTTGTAATGAACTGTTTGTGAATAATTTGGGCCCATTTTGGTGACTGGTTTATGGCCAAATTCGAACATGGTGGTCATGATAGTGTGAATTACATAACCGTATATACAATTTTGCATTTCAACATCTCCTAGTTTCTTGGAGGGACCTAAGTGCAAAAATAAAAAGACAACATGTGGTCCTAAACTCGATTCTAATTGTCCCGAAAAGTAGCAATGTCATTCATATGTAGTCAAACTTGTAATAACCAATAGTAATAAAGAAATTGGTCTTATATTTCCCCATAGACTTTCACAAGATCACACGACTGACAATCATATACTTTTAAGTTATGATCTACAATTTACTCTAGATCACGTACTGGCGCTTTGTAAAAATTGAAGTACGAAATTTTTTTACTATTATATTTCCAAAAAAACTTAGAACATGAAATTTCATGTGATTCTATATATGTGGGGGAAATCTTTGTTCCCATAACGCTTATCATCAAAGTATTAATGGTATACTCAGAAAACACCTGCAAGATTACCCAGGTTCGTGTGCCTGTAAGACAATATGCATAATTTCCATATGAAACATTTATCATTGTGTTCTAGTGAATGTCTCTTAACACACAGTGACAAGCATGGAAGTTTGGGTCGTAGTGTAATTTCTGCATATTTTCGTGATACCCTGTCTGTGAATAATTTTGGCCCATTTCGGTGATGAGTCCATGGTCACATTCAAACATGGTGGTTGAAATTTGATGGACGTAATTTTATTACTTTTCTATTTCATGAGAAATGGAGACTATGCAATTTGGGCTATTCAGCCCGAAATCCATCAACCCGACATTGCTCTTGCTTCGCTTCAAACTCGGTGACGAAGAAATTGAAGCAACATTGGACTTTTGTGCTTTTAGTTTGCCTTTGACCATGGCCGTAGTTATTTTTGGATTGGGCCGCTACTCTAATACGGCCCAGTGTTTATTATGTGCTCATCGGACAGGCCTAGGTTGTACCTCGTAAAGATAAATTATTATTGCGATATCACTGTATATCAATTCGATTACCTATAGTCCATGCCCAATCCAAAAATATTTGGCCCTTATGATGGGCCCAAACCTACGAACCATGACGTCGCACTACAGTCCCTGTCTAATTCTTCCTATGCGACACAGCCTGTGAATTTGCACGACACGACAGATTTCACTGCGGATATATGAATACTTGACCACCCTACCCCTTCGCATTCCCAACCGATGACATCGCTCCAAAACTTCGCACCTGAAAAATTGGTCGGAAAATACTCGAATCCTAACTATAAAACATTGGTCTTATAACACCATAGCACCAAAACTGACATTCAATTGCTTTGGACGTAGTGCATTAGAAAATTTCTCCAGAGGGAAGAGCAACAAACCCTAACGAGGTAAGGATTTTTGGATGATGTTTGATGTTTGTTTTTCGGGTTTCATATTTCTTTTTGTTTCCCATTGCTTGGTTATTAAATCGTGGCATGTTAGTTGTTTACTTTGTGAAGTTTTAGTTGAGATTATAGGTGTTTTAGGACCATTCATGTTCTAGTCGCAAACTATTTTGGCTTAGTCGATTGAACTACAATGTCGAACATTTGAGCACATGAATCTGCAACTTCACAGACATCACGTTGATCTAGACGAAGTGTTTGCGACATGAATATGAACTCGGCTAAAACTCATTGACACCATTGAGTTCTTGACTGTTTCCCTTATTTTTCTACATCTCTTTGATTCTCAGATGGCTTGAATGAAACATGCAACAAGGAGGAAAAGGGAAGACACTACGGGGACATGTCCATCATGCAAGAAGAAGTTAAAGACAGTGGTCACCCCTACATTGCCAACATGTGACAAAATACGCTTCAACAAGGAGGAGGCAGAGAAACGTATCAAAAAACTCCAGGGGCGAATGATAAAAGAGGTCAAGGTGATGAAGCCCAATGATGTTGAACGACTACACCCTTCAAACCATTAGGAATGGAGGGTTTAATATGCTTGGATAAACTGAAGTATGATACAATGGTCAAGGAGTTCTATGCCAATTCCTATAGGGAATCTAACACCATCTACAAGATAAGAGTGAACGGGATAGACGTGGAGATGATGACAAATTTCATCAACTAGGTGATTGGGTGCACAATCGGTGGGGAGGATCAACCATAGGTTGAGCATCTACAACTGTACTGCCAGGATAATTGGCCTCGATGGGTTGACGCAAATGACCCATCCGGGGTGCTTGACCCCAACCGAATGGTGGAGAAGTACTTCAAAATTATAGTGGGGGAACATATTTGTCCCAATAAAGCATATCAAGCTTGGTTTTCTCAACCTTCAGGAGAGAATAATGTTCAAAATAATTGTACAGGTACTTATCCGGGTCGGACATACTACGTAGCGCACGATCAATGGGGCCGTTATATACTACCACCTTGCGAAGAAGAAGGTAGTCGACCCCTGGTATACCATCATCCAGGAGATGCATCAAGTGGCCCTCTCCATGAAGAGTCGGAAACTCCCCTACAAAAACGTCATCACCGCCATTCTGGAGAAGAAAAAGGATCCCATCAAATCAAAAGTAAAGATCCACCCTAAGTACTTCGATGCAAACTACTTCAGGCTAAAGCATTGGGTTTGGAAGGCGGGAACGTGGATTGATCGCAATGTCCCAAATAGGGATATGGATGTGTCTCCCACACCGAGGCCCGAGACGACTCCATCGGCTTTCACAGCTATGAACGTTCACCCCACCATTATTCTTGTCCCCTTAACGGGTAACAAAATTTTAAATTTTTTGGTTTATTCCAAATTATCATTAATTAAAATTTTAATATTTTCATTTGATGTAACTAATTTCTTATCCCACAGAACTTTAAAAAAAGGCACGGGTTATCCTCATAAAGAACATGGCCGAGACCCAGGCCATGGTGCTGCACATGGAACACGACGTGCATAATCTTACGGAAGAATTAGGGGTGCTGAAGTCTATGATTGCCGATGCGATCAATGAAAATGCAGGGAAAGAGGGGCATGGGGTTGACGTCGATGGGCTGGATACCACAAATGATGGAGGGTCAAGCGCCGACGCTAGCGAGTCTTCCGCCGAAGAGTCAAAATTCTCAAGAAAATGGAAGCAGTTCGTTGACAGACGATGTTATCCCACTCGTGTCACCACCCCATTGATTGCCATGGATCATTTGTTTTTTTTGTCGTAGAAGATGAAGAATGTTTGTTTGGATTTTATTAAAATTCTAGTATGTCTTTTGTTTCATTTTCATTTTGCTGGGATGTTACATGGTACGTAGCATTATGTGTTTTTGATAAATATATAATATATATATATATAGACACACACGTACGTACCTACCTAGCTTTAGTCTTACAGATAAATTTGAGATTAGCTGGGGTGAATTAGGAATGAAACCTTTAGATGGTACATTCCAAGTTATGGTTGTATTGGTTAAATATCCTTAATTTATTATGTATGATAGATATGTGCGATCTCGCGCTCCATTCGCACATAATGATTTCGCTTTAACCGACATGACACCGATTAAGGCGCAACATTGCATAAATTAATTTATTTGAAAGGATTTTAGGCACAGGCTTGGGCTGAGGGGCATGTGTGACTTCGCTTAGTGGAAAAATCGTCATCGCTCTTTATGATGGATAGAAGTCGGTCACATCGACTGATAGTGCGAAGTCGATCTTCTCATCACTGACTATTACTGTTGGGTCGTACCCTTGTTGCCGATGTCGCAATCACGTCGGTAATAACTTTTATTTCGATTTCCTAGACTATTTACTCTGGTTATTGTAGAACCGCGTTCAAAATTCTATTATTTACCTCAATTTTTTTAAGCCGGGGTAAATAATATTATTTACTTAAAAAAAAAAGCCAAGGTAAAAGAAATTTGAAGCCAAAAACCGAGGGAAATCGGGTGAACTAATAGGTTCAGTTTGTTGTAGTGATGAGAGCACCAGTTACTTACTGTAAGTTCAAGAATTCTGATTTCGAAGAATCAAAGGAGTATTCTGATGTTCAAGCAAAGGTTGATCATGCTTTTGGCGTCCAGGCTGTCCATAAAAATATGAAAGGGAACAGTGGCAACGTGAAAGACAAAGTTCAATTTAAGAGGAAGAGAGCTAAGGGCCCGAATCCCCTATCGTGCAGGAAGAAAAAGGTACCTGTGAGTAAAAATACCGACACAAGCATGAGAAGCAGGAGCAGGAAAAGGAAGAGGTCACGGAAGAGTAACACAGCAGAAGAAAAAACTTGTTAACTTTGTGCTTGTGTTGTTTATTAGAAGTAAGTTAATATATTTCTGAAATTTAAAAATGATGAATGGTTGGAATCATTTTGCTTACGTTAGTATTAATATTATTAAAGCAGTGGGGATTAATATTATTAAAGCAGTGGGGATTAATATTATTCAAGCCAGATACATAATCAAAAGCTATGTAGAATAGCAATATGCATACCCATATTGACAGCAGAGCAATACTCTTTGAAACAATGCCACACCATTTCCAAATCTGCTTCAACAAAATTGTTGCTCAAGCAAAAGCGGCCCAACTGACGTAACTTCCAATCTTAAAAGCATATAGATCTTAACAGGGAAAAAAGAGAGATGCTCTACACCTTTCGCAAAACATATTTCTGATCTCTTCGTAATCAGCGACTGATTTTCGCCCTCAGTCACAGAGCCCTGAAAACAAAGAGATGTGCAGACCAACCGTCAATTTATAAATAAAATCCTGAAACAAAATTGAACAATCACATGTAACATATGAACAAGGTGCAATGATTCTCCCACGACGAAAGATACTTGTATAGGGTGCACAAAAGTAGATAAGAACAATCAAATAAGGTCTAATTCTCACGAAATCATTTGAAATTTTAGAACAACTCCAAAATACCATTTTATTTCCACTCTTCGCTGCAGATTTACAGAAAAACGAAAGACAACTGAACCGATTGAACTAACCGCCAACCTCAGCTTATATAGGAAAGGCCAACATAAATAACATGGTATGTTGAATGATGTACGCCCTTCCGTTCTCTTCACTTTTCGATTTAAACTCTAGATAACTACGAACAGCACTGCCGGCAGCACCAGAGCCGCGTTGTGCTAGAACCTCTCCACCATTGTTGACGCAGAGGATGTGCAGAAATCTTCACCGTAGAACGAATGACTGTCATTTCCCCCTTCACCTCCTGCCGGAACTCTAGGAATTGCAGAAAACATATTACAACCAATGAATTTGATGATGGGTAAACCCGAGGTTGGCCCTTATGGACTTTGGGGCGAGAGCATTTTGGGCCTACGCCGATCGACCAAGTCTCTCCAAGATGAGAATATTTGGTTGATGGATATTGAGGTGCATAACCAGGGATATACTATTTAGTGATACATTATAAATAGCAGGTATGTATTCATTACTTGACACTTGAACAATCACCTACTCAAATACTTACCTACTTGGGAGTTGGAAATTTCACCCCTGGGATTCGTTCTCTGCAGGTTACAACCGAGGGACTCGACAGTGCGGCTCGATCGGTTTCAGAAGCATCGATTGGCATGTCCAGTGGGACCAATTTAGTCACGTGTGGGTTTCTTGGTTTATGTCCACTTTTACGAATACTCGAAGGAGTGAGAGGTTAAAAGTTAAGGGGACTGGTGCTGCAGACGAGATATAATCTCCCTATCAAGGAAAAAGAAGAAGAGGGATGGTTTACCCCCCAGTGCCCTAAGAGGCAGAGCAAGAGATGATACAGATCCCAGCTAGAGAACGAGTAGTACAAGGCTTCGTCGAACCTGTCCCGCCAATAGTTGAGGCCTCCCAAGACATGGCAGGACCCTCGAGACCCAATGAGGATAATGCAGGACGCGAGCAAGGGCCATGAACCATGGGCTAGGCATACCTACTAGGTCATACGATGAAGGAGATGGGAGGTCCACAGATGTTTCTTGTGACTCTTATGTGGAGGCTTATGAACTAGCCCTACATGCGAATCAAGAAACGGGGACGACTGCCCCGTAGTTAGACTTAACTAGGGCTGCTCAAATGTTGGCGGACATCGGGTATCAAGTTACGCCCATCTTAGCCCCTGCGGTTACTTCGGGGGATACAATTCCTTCGACCGTAGTGGAGATACCCATAAGAAATATTTCTCAGCTCTTGGTGGCATTCCCCTACCTTAGGTATGCCCGAGAGGGGTATCTGGCATGGCCCCAACCTTCGTTTCTAGATCATCTCCGGGGTTAGCATACTCTGGGTCCACCTCAATCCCAATGGTCTCGACCATGATGAATCCTAGAACCAAGATGGGATACGGGTTTCTGGACCATCCCGTAAGCTATGGATTTTATGATCCTCATGGGCCGTATAACATAAGCTCGGGGGCTATGCCAGCTTGGACGAATCCTAGAACAGCAACTCAGCCACCTCAGTATGAAGCTGCTTATGGAAATGTCAACAGGGGATTACCGGTATCTGAAGAACAATGAGGACTGGCGGGGAATGTTGGAGATGCACTAAAGGGAGAATTAGACACACTAATTGGGCCACTCAGACAAGTGGCGGGATCCTCTTTCTCCTCACTGATAACCTCAGAGCGATGGCCAATAGACACTAAGCCTCAAAGGGGCTCCTAACCTATAGTGGAGAGTCTGACCCTCGAGAGTTCATCCAGACATTCTTCAGTCTAATGAACTCGAGAGATTTCGATGAAAAGTTGACGTGTAAGTTGGTGGGAAGTTATCTTCGGGGGAAAAAGTTGGTGGGAAGTTATCTTCAGGGGAAAGCTCAAGAGTGGTACAAGAAGTTGCCTAAGGGGCCTTTACATTCCTACAGGGATTTCAGTGTGGCGTTGTTGAGCCAGTTTGCTCAAAAGAAAAAGTTTACCAAGACTTTGATGGAGCTATACCAGACCAAGCAGAATGTAGGGGAGACAATGGAGGCCTTCTATCATCTTTATGTGGATGAAAGCCTAGGGGTGGTGGAGACCACTAAGAACAAGGTGATTCAAGGATATATGTTGGAAATGCGAGATCTGGAGCTTTACAAAAAAAATGAGCAACAATGTCCCTCGAACCTTACAAAAGCTCCAACAAGTACTGGAACAATATTCAAAAGTTGAAGAGGCTACCAAGAGGATAAATGAGAGTATGGTCAATCATATGGTGATGAGCAATGATTATCGAGGCAAGAAGCCAATGGAGGTAGCTAGGCCTAACTTCGAGAGGTATACCCCTGTGAATAGGCTCCATGTATAGACTCTAAGCATTTATTGAGGGGTATTTAGACAACCACAGCTCTTGCCAAATGCACCTGTAGCAGTGGCGGGGAGAAGGGATACAAAATTATTTTGCGATTTCCAAAAGGACTACAACCATGATACAAATGACTGCATCCACCTAAAAGGGGAGATAGAAAGACATGAAAAGGAGGAACGACTTCAGGGCCCTGGACCCAGGCGAGGGAATCAGGGTGAATCCCCTCAAACTCACTTAGATTATCCCCTGTATAGGAGGAATTACCAGAACAACAGGGGTAGATGGGATAGAAGACCTCAAGGTCAGGATCCCCGAGAACCCCGGGATGAAGATCAGGTAAGAAGAGATAGAGGTCCAATTGAACAGCCAGTAGGGAATCAGGATAATGTGAATGGGGAAAATCCACCGATTCATAGAGTAATCAACATGATAAGTAGGGTAGTAGGCAAAAGGTCTTCAAACTCAGTTATGAAAGTTGATTCTCAAAAGGTTCCCATAGAAGAGCCGAGGTATAAGAGGTTTTAGCCGAACAAAACAATAACCTTCTCATAGGCATAAGTGGTTCCAAATCAAGTCACGTACGCAAATCCATATGTAGTCTCTGCCTTAATTAGGACTTTGGTAAAAAGAGTCTTCATCGATGATGGAAGTGGGAAGGAGATAATGCTTGCCAAGTGCTTTGTTCAGTTGGATATAAGAAGGAACAACTTAAAAAAATTGAGTACCCCCTCTCGGGCTTCACGGGAAACCCTATATACCCCATAGGGGAGATTACTTTGTTAGTTTGGATGTCCAAGAGGGATAGATGAGTGGCTATAGATTGTAACTTCGCGGTTGTGGATGTTTATTCTCCATACAATGTTATCCTTGGGAGACCGTGGATGTGTCAAGCCTAAGCGGTGTGGTCTCCCTACCATTTAATGTTGAAATTTACCACAAGCAAATGAACAGCTTCCATACGAGGATATAAGGTTTTCGCTAAAAGTTACAACCTCACAGCAGTAAGGGAAGTTAGAAAGATGAAGGGTGTAGCTTTAGTGCAAGGAGGGGTGAGCTTTTCAGAGACTGAACAAGTACCCATCCAGGGTAGAGAAATGGTGGGCGTAGGAAAACTTACCCCCGAGAACATAAAAGAGGACCTGAAGGAGTTAATGAATAAATATGAAGATGTATTTTCATGGAATACTTCGGATCTCACGAGGGTCTCTTCGGGCTTAGCAGTTTACAAATTGAATATTGATCCAAGTGTTAAGCCCATTAAGCAAAAAAAGGCAAGTATTCGCGCCTGAAAGAGCAGAAGCAATTAAGGTGGAAGTAGACAAGTTGTTAAAGGCTAATGTGATCGAGGAAGTGTTCTACCCAGAGTGGTTAGCTAACCCAGTGATGGTCCCTAAGAATGACGAAACTTGACAAATGTGTATCGATTTTACAAATTTAAACAGATGTTGCCTAAAGGAAAACTATCCTCTACCCCCCATTGACAAGGTAGTGGAGGAAATTTCAGGGTACCAAGTGTTGGGTTTCTTCGATGCTCACAAGGGGTACCATAAAATATTAATGGCAAAGGAGGATAAGGAGAAAATGTCGTTCATAATAGATGTGGGCATGTACTGATATAAGAAAAATCCTTTTAGCTTGAAAAATGCAGGGGCGACATACCAGAGGCTAGTGGACAAGCTATTCAGAGAACAAATTGGTAGGAACGTGGAGATATATGTAGATGATATGTTTATAAAAAGAAGGGGTCACAAGCAGTTCTTAACAGATTTGAAAGAAACCTTCGAAAGGCTTAGAGGAGCAAACCTAAAGCTAACCCGCCCAAATGCGCGATAGGAGTGGGGGCTGGAAAATTCCTTGAATTTATGGTATCAGAAAGGGGAATCGATGTTAATCCGAAAAAGATTGAGCCCCTGTTAAGAATGAAAATCCCTCAGAGCATGAAAGATGTGCATAAGCTTACTGGGTATTTAGCGGCGTTGAGCAGATTTTTATCGAAAGGGGCTGAAAAGCATTTGTCGTTCTTTGATGTCCTACAAAAGGCAAAAAATTTCAAATGGAATCGTGAATGTGAGCAAGCATTCCAACAGCTAAAGGAACATCTTCGAGAACTGCCAACCCTCACGAAACCAGATAAAAAATGTTCTATTCCAGTATATCTCAGCTTCACCTTTAGCCATAAGTGCAGTACTTGTAAAAGAGAGGATAAAATACAACACCCTATATACTTTGTGAGTCGAGCCCTACAAGGACTTGAGATAAGGTACACTGCCATCGAGAGACTTATTCTAGCTTTGATGCATGCTGCGTAAAGGTTGAGACCTTACTTCCAAGGCCATACAATAATTTTTATTACCAACTATCCCCTTCAGTAGATTCTCTTAAAGTAGAGGCATTGAGGAGGAAGATGAAGTGGGTAGTGGAGTTAGGGGAGCATGACATACAATTTCAGCATAGGATGGAGATCAAGGGAAAAGTTCTGGCTGATTTTGTAGTGGAAAACACCAAATCCATTGAGCTTGAAGGAAGGTCATGCGGGAATGAAGTCCGGAAGTTGTATGTTATGGATCTTCCCATTTAGACGGATGTGGAGTTAGGGTGTTGCTTACTAACCCCGAAGGGAAGGACTACATGCATGCGCTGCAATTCGCTTTTAAAGCAACAAATAATGAGGCTAAGTATGAGGCTGTAATCACCGGTTTAAGGTTAGTTACTGAGTTAAAGGTGGAGGACTTGGAAATATATAGTGACTCTCAGATCGTGGTCTAGCAGGTTAACGACGAGTATGAGGCTAGGGAGCGTAATTTCCAGAAATATGTAGAGTTTGTAAGACCTCTGCTCAAAAAAATTAAAAGCTTTGTTTTGAAGCAAGGTCCAAGAGAGGAAAATCATAAGGCTGATGCCTTGAGTAAACTAGCATTCTCAAACCTTGGAATAGAACCTCGAAAGAGGTTGCTCATGGAGACCTTGGGTTGTCAAAGCTTTGAGGAGCAGACAGTAATGGCTATTGAGGAAGAGAACAGTTGGATAATGCAGATTGCAAATTACCTTCGAGAAGGAACCCTCCCAACTGACTCTGTGGAAGCCAGGAAAATTAGACTTAAAGCGCCAAAGTATGTGCTGCAAGATGGAACTGTATAAGAGGGGGCATTTACACCCATTGCAACATTGTGAACCCCTACGAGGCAGCCTATTTAATAAGGGAAGTCTACAAGGGCATGTGTGGGAGCCATCAGGAGAGATCAGTGTCAAGAAGACTTATCCAAGCAGGGTACAATTGGCCAATAATGTTCAAAGATGTCAATGGGTACATACAGGCCTGCCACCGGTGCCAAAGACATGCACCGCTTAAGCACATGCCCCAAGAGGATATGGTAAATATTTATAGCTCATAGCCATTTGATAAATGGGGAATTGACCTAGTTGGACCGTTCCCTAAAGCCCTAGGGAAGTTCAAATATCTTATCGTGGCCGGGGATTATTTCACAAAGTGGGTAGAGGCTGAGCCTTTGACTAACATGACAAGTAAATTGGTGGTTGCTTTCTGATGGAAAAAACATTGTATGCATGTTTGGAATTCGGAGGACTATTATAACTAATAATGGGAAACAGCTTGCTAATGACCCTTTCAAGAAATAGTGCGAATAGTGCAAGATACAACATAATTTGACAGTTGTTTACCAACCCCAAGAAAATGGCCAGGTAAAAGTAACCAATCGTACGATCGTTAACGGGATTGGAGCTAGGCTCGAAAGAGTAGCAGGGAATTGTATATGTGAGTTTCCCAGTATTCTATGGGCATACAGGACTGCTGAATCCTCAGCCATGGGGGAAACACCTTATAGTTTGGTCTATGGCCCCGAGGCGGTAATCCTAGTAGAGATAGGATTTCTAAGCCCAAGGATGGTGGCGATACTTGAAGAAAGTGTCAACAACAAGAATCAGCATTTAGATCTTGATGTGGTGGAGGGGGCACGTGAATTAGCTTCAATCCTGGAAGCCCAAGTGAAGGAAAAGGTGAACCATTGTTATGATCGAAGGGTCATGAAATTGAAGTTTACCCTCAGAGATTTAGTCATGAGAAAGAATGAAAAAAGTAGGCAAGAGCCAGAGGGGAAGCTAGTTTGTAAATGGGAAGGACCATATAAAGTGGTAGAAGTGTATGCTGGGGAAACTACACTCTCAAGGCCATGGGAGGAATTCGAATCTCGAGAAGATGGAATGTCGCCAATCTCCGGAGGTACCACCATTGACGATGAAAGCACATAACATAGATGAATCTTATGCTAAGCGCTAAGATCATGTACAATATTCCAGCTAAGACTGAAGGCTCAAGCTAAAAGCTTCTGTACAATACTCCAGCTAAGGCTGTAGACTAGACCTATGAGCCCCTAAATTGTATTCCAGCTAAGGCCGTAGACTAGAGCTACGAGCTCCTAAAATGTATTCTAATGCCCCTGTTGACTGTAGCTTTTGATTGATGATCTAGTGGAAAATTGTTGCAGAATGTAGGTGGAATACTCCAAACTTGGGTAAAATCATTGTTGTTTTTATACTTTCCAGTCGTTAATAGCTTCTAAATGAATACAATTAACTTGTAGGAAGTTTGGCATATCATGATCTAAGGTGTTAAGACTCAGAAGGTTACGATCATAACGGCAGACATATAAAAGTAACATACACCAAGGGGAAAGAATTGTAAATAGTGAAAATGTTGTACTTTACATAATTACAATATTTGGGGAATAAAGAGGATAGCCTCGTTAATTCCTTCTCCACTCTTGCTACTTCTTTTTGTATCCTTGTTATTTCTTCTGCCTTGATACCAGTGGCACGTTGGAAGTCTTTTTCTTGTTCTTCTTCGGGAAAATCATCTGTATTTATTGTCGAATTTGATCTTCTAATGCTATGGCTCGAAGAAATACCACCCCTAGCCGCTTCCTCTGCTGCTAACCTTGAAAACCCTTGGTTCTTAGGAGGAGGGATGGGTAACTTCTTTATCCAGTTGAGGATAGTAGTGTAAGCTTTCTTCTGCTTAAAGGTCACGCACGTCTCTACTTGGTTTTTTATAAGCCAATGATGGGAAGCTCCAAGAAGAAATCTGGGTAAAAATTTTTCTGTGATAAGCTTAGGATGAGAAACACCATGAAATAAGCTATGAGCTTGAAGGCTATGGTTGAAAAGATGAGTTTTCTTATCCAACTTGGCATTTTCCTTCCGTAGTGCTTGATTCTCTGAGTGTAACCTTGAATTTTCATCTAAAAGAGACTCCACTAATGAATATTCATCGCCACTAGAAGCCCCGGACCTTGAAAGCGCCTCGCCCAGCCTCAAGATCTCATTCTGTGCGATTTTATAGTGTTGTGCTATATTATTCAGCTGAGACACAAGCCCATAAAACTGACCTCGAGCGGCTATAAGATGCCTTGAGTATGTACATCCTCTCAGCATCTGAAAGACACCTCTTAAGGGAACCAAAATTCCTGATTATTAGTGAACTCCATCTTCAAATTCAGCCTCAGAAGGGTTAGTATCATTGACAACCTTGAGAGGGATGGGACCCTTGAATTTTTCATGGTTGTGGTCCTTCAAGCGCACCACAAAAACTGAGTACTTTCCATTTTCCCAAGCATTTACATCCTTCTTAGCAAGATCAATCTCCTTCTAGAAGGATTTCATAGCTGCATTCAAGCTTGAGATGCTGTCTTGAAGGCTAACTATAAAAGGGTTTGTCTTATTATGCCACGGCTCTAACTCTTCAGAGCTTTTCTCCAAGGTCGTTGCAGCTTGGACTAAGTCCCCTCTACAAGTTTCAAGCTCAGCCTTGACCTTAATGAAATCTTCCCGGATGGATTGGAGTTCCCGTTGCAGTGCATTGAACAATGAGAATGAAAATATTGAAAAACACATCAATGAGGGAAATAAAATGTTTATATAAAAAATTCAAAATTAATTACATGGGGGCCTAAAAGGGAAAAGTTATAGAACATTCCCTACTACATTAAACTTATCCCCAACTTAGTTCTCCTGAGCTGATACGGCCTCCGCCTCTGTGTCTTTGTTTTCTTCATCCAGACCAGGCAAGGGGTAGATATCGTCCAGGGTGATATAATTCCCCGAGCCCTTCAAAAGGCCCATCATGGATAAGCTCATGCAACCCTCATTCACAATGCTCCCCCACTTTTGATTTGTCGTTTCAAGTCCCTTGGACTTAGCCTCTTCCTTTAACACCTTGATGTCGTCCTCAGATAAGGACGAGCCCATCTTAGGGAGAATCACTTCATCCACTAAGATGAAGTGCCCAACACCATAGACAACACTAAGGAGGTCCACAAAGAGATCTAACAGCTCCAGGCTCTGAAGGACTTTATCCTTGAAAGCCTCCTACATGGCCATTTGAGCCCCAGGGTCTCGGGCCTATTTGGCATCCTTGACAGCAGAATTCTTTTCAAAGATAAGGTGCTCTTGAGCGCTCTGAAACAAATTTTCGTTCGGAGGCCTCAAGCTCTAGCTATGACGAGGATATCTCCCTATTCCTTTCCTCGTACGTGGAGGACAATTCAGAACCTAAGTTCTGAATGAAGTAGCACAGGGAAAAGGTCAGAGTGGAAACAATGGTGGAGTTCACACCATCCAACTCCTTCACAACCTAAAAATAGGCAACAAAGATGAGTAAACAAATAACACACATAATCACTTTCAAATGAATTTTGAAAAGATAACTAACCCTAGAGTTCTTCACAAAAGGACCAGGAGAATCGATCCCAACGGAAGAGAGGCTCGAAGAAGACGCCAGGCTATGGACGACAGCATCGAGCTCCTTATTAGAGGTCTTAGGAGATGACCTCTCGTGTGAGATCTTTGATGGCCCTCCCTAACGGAAAGATCATCCTCAGGCTTCCGCTTCAAAGATGTGTCTGCAGGATCAACTGTCTGAAGGGGTGTAGTATGGGTAACCTTCTCCTTCTAGGGGACGGTGTTTGCCCCCTTCCTGGTCATGGTACCCGCTAGACTCTAACCCACTAAAAAAGGAAACAAGATGTCAGTCAAGGTATATAATATATATATATGTATATATAATAAACAAGAAAACAAAGCACAAAATACATGTATTACACCTTCAAAATCAGGACAGAAAAGGGAATCCTCGAGAGGGGGCTCTCAGATTACCATGTCTTGAGAAGGCCAAGGTTTATATCCTTTAACTAGTTTCCTCCGCTTCGGGCCTATCTGAGGCACATCTGAAGGAGCTAAGCATTGTTGCCTTAGTAATTTCCTTTTTCCTAGCAGGTTTGTAGATATACTTTTCGTAAACCTTAGGGGGCTAAGCTTTACCCCCTACCAAGTTGTTGGGATTTGTATAGGAGACATAGGAAATTGATGAAGATAGTATACGTTCTTGAGCACTCTCAAGGCAAGGTGGACAAACTTAGGGAGGCGAGCACTCTCTGAATATACCCTTTACCCTGGCCGGGAGGCCAAACTTGGGGAAAACCCCCCTCGGCGAAATCAGAAAGAGGTGTGTAACTTGAATTACCAATCTCATCACCACTAGGGTTAGATCCTTGGGGAGAATGCCCTAGATTGCTAAACGTGTCTTCAGAATCTCCCCTTTTTGGCGATTCCCCTCTCAAATCCCTCAAGAATAGTTTTGTCAGAATCAGAATGACCCCTCTTATTGGATTTCTCACCAGAATTTGCTATGATCACAAAAGATAAAGGAAAAGAAGTGATAAAAGATGAAGGTTAGGAGAACTTATTGATGGAAATAGAAGGAGGGAAAATGTAAGTGGAGAATGGATGGGAGAGCACAGAGAAAAATATTTGAAATCACTTGCAGTTAAAATGAAGAGAACGTGGGGGAAAATGGGAAGTTAGGAAGCCCAAAAAGCAGCCAGAGTAATGATTAACTTGGGAGAAGTGAAATTTTGAAAACGTGTGAAAAGTTGGCATGCTTTTCAGAAATTGTCCCCGTTCAGGCACTTCCCTCTATGGCCAACACACATGCGTGCATCTCTTTGAATTTTTTAAAAGAAAAAATGGTCATGAAGAAAATTAAATGGCTCCTCGAATTCAGAGATCTCTTCTTCAAGAAAGACAAAAGTGGAGATTCTCAAGATTCTCCACAAGAACACATGCACAGGGGGACTCAGTAATGAAGGATAAACTCAGGACTCCTCAAAGATCATAACCTTGAGGCTACCATCAAATTTTTGGGGGTTCTTGATTATAGGTAAACCTGAGGTTTAGCTTCGTGGACTTTAGGGTGAGAGCATTTTGGGCATGCGCCAACCCAACAGGTCTCTCTAAGATGAGAATATTTGGTTGGTGGATATATTTTTTAGTGATATGGTATAAATAACGGGTACGTATTTATTAATTGACACTTGAACAACGCCTACTCAAATACTTACTGACTTAGGCATTGGAGATTTTACCACTGGGATCTCCCGGGGTTTGTTCTTTGCAGGTTATGACTGAGGAACTCGATGGTGTGGCTCGATCGGTCTCTAGACGCATTCTAATCACATTAGAGAATCCAATAAACCTAATTCAGAGTACTCAAATCAATCACTCAATGGATAAAAACCTGCTTGAGAAAGCGTTGATCAGAAAAGGGAGGATGGAAATGGAAGAGTAATGATGGTGATCGGAGAAGGAAATACAAAAAATGAAAGGACAAAGAATTGGAGAAAGTTTGAATAGAAGGGGAAAACAATTGAAGGCTTGAAGCGGCTTGGCTAGGCTTGATAGAAGCCAGGATAATTTTAATGAAAAGAGGTGGGAGGGGATAAACTCAATAAACTATGACATTTTACTCTAAGCATATATGGGCATATGGAAAGTTGGGCACTCTAGATCAGAGCGTAGATTCATGCCCTCTTCATTTATTAAGTTATTAAACCTGTTCTGAGCTACCAAATTAGGTTCACATATTATATCTCCGGTATAGTCTTTATTAGATTTTTCAGTTGACCGTTGTTCTCTGGAATTCAAATGAATGTTATCAATTACATTTTTGTCTTTGAGAGACAACTTATCAGAAGAAATACCCTTATCTTTACATGATCATACATGGACTTCCCTCTGATTTAGCATCATAACTTTCTTTTGAAGTTGTATCTCTTGATCCACCCAAGATTCTACAATTTCCTCTATATACGGGTAGGGGAATAGACGGAGTAGTAGGTTTCATGTTGAGGATAAAAAAATGATAAGAGACTTAACTAATGCCAAATAATATATACATAGTAGAATGCCAAAAATGTTCATGGGCTTGGCCTGGAGCTGGCTGTCCTGGGAATGTTAGAGCTGCTATGAGAGCTCTGATACGGCTTTTGTTTGGGCCTCTTTCCGGTATGATTCTAGTGTAGATAGGATACCTGTAAAAGAACATGGGTCACTCATGGCAGGGTTGTGTGTGACCACGCCCACTTAGATGTCCAAGTCGGATATGATAATATGAGTGTGGAGAGGGTAATGCTACAGTATCGTTAAGGCTATAGTCAACTCACCCTAAAATGAGAGCTTTCTCCTCATATTATAGTTGTATCTTCTATGCCTGGGTTTGATGTTGGGCCTTTGGGGCATGGTAAATAGGAATATGGGCCTTAAACCCATAGATTATCAAGTCCCCCTTGCCCGATGTCGCGTTGTTGAACAACGCGGGACATTAAGATAATGCATATCTGAATGTTATGAACACTTATCAGAATGTCGTTGCTAGCGGACGTACTTGTTCATCAAGGTGGAACTATGCATCTTGACTTCGTCTCTCGTGGTCGTTGATCTGTGTCGGAGCTCTACTACTCTCAGCCTAGATCATGCCTTGCGACTCCAAAAAAATCTACCTTGGTTGTGCATGGAGACCCTTCTGGCATCGGCTAGGGACCTGAGTCCTGGACATCTAAATCATGACCAAACTCTCTCATTTTGGCCTCATTAATTCTCTAGGCAGAAGCATGCTTTGCTTCCTGCTGCATCAGCCTGGACTCTACATGACAGCTCTTTAAAATTCTGCCCTGGTCATGCATGGTGTTCCTTCTAGCATTGGCCTTGGCTCTAAGTCCTGGTAATCTAAATCATAACCGAACTCTCTCATTTTGGCCTCATTAATTCTCTAGGAAGAAGCATGCTTTGCTCCCTGCTGCATCAACCTGGACTCTACATGGTAGCTCTTCGTCAACCTGAACTCTACATTGTAGCTCAGTGAAATTCTACCTGGGTGCATGGTAATCCTTATGGATTTGGACTGGCTCTCCATCATTGCCTTCTAAATAATGACCAAACTCTCTCATTTTAGCCTAACTAATTCTTCAGACAGAAGAATGTTTTTTTCCTGCTGCATCAACCTAGACTCTGCATGGAAGCTCCGTGAAACTCTACATGGGTCGTGCATGGCGACCCTTCTGGCATCGGCCTGAGCTCTGCGTCCTGGCCTTCTAAATCATAACCGAACTCTCTCATTTCAGCCTTATTAATTCTTTCGGAAGAAGCATGTTTTTCTACTTTTTACGGCAACCTGGATTCTGCATGGAAGCTTTGTGAAACTCTGCTTGGGTCGTGTATGGCGACCCCTCTAGCGCCGGTCTGGGCTCTGCGTCCTGGCCTTCTAAATCATGACCAAACTCTCTTATTTTAGCCTCATTAATTCTCCAGGCAGAAGCATGTTTTTCTGCCTGCTGCGTTAACTTGGACTCTACATGGTAGCTCCATGAAATTCTGCCTGGAGAATCTTACTGGCACTTGTGCCTTTCTTGGTGTTGGCAGTCAGGGAGGCTTGTTATCTTCTTTTCGTTTAATGTTCTAACGTGGAATGTATTCCATCCCTTTCTGGATTTTAACCCGTGTCATCTCCTCAGTTTCGTGAGTGTGGTAGTAGTGAGGGCATCTTCCTGGAATAGCTTTTTCTTGCTTGCTTTATTTACTTTTCATCGGCCTAAGGAGGCTGACTAACATCTCCCTGGTTGTGCGGGTCAGGGGTGTTTTTTTTATCAGCTTTAAAAGGCTGCCTGCAGGTCCCTGATTGTAGTAAACCCAGAGCTGTTATGTTAGCTTGTTGTTCTTAGCCTGCATGTCTGGCCTGACTTATGGGGGTTGACTTGCATCTCCCTTCCATCATGGGCTAAGGTATTCTTTTTGTATTTCCATGCTAGTGTGGGTCAGGTGCCCTATCCTGCATCTTCCTGCCTGCGTGGGCTAGGTGTACCTCGGCCTTTTGAGGCTGCCTTGGAAGACATAACATTTCATACTATCGTGTTCCAACTTGGTGGATTACACTAACATGTGTTAGTTTAGATGAAATCATCATGCATAAATTCTTCGTCAATAATACGATCCTTCTTTTTCCAACCCCCCCTCTCTCTCCCCCCTGAACAGGAAAATGGTTGATCAGCGCCCTGCATGAACATACTGAGGGGCGATTATTGCCATTCCATTCTAGTTTGAGGATTGATTATAATGTGGCTAAACTTTCATTGCCTGATTCAACTTATCTTGGTGGTTGATGATGCAGCCTCCCTTGTTAGTAACTGTTTCATTATGTGCATGTGCTTTGCATTCTCGCTGCGCTGCAACTTCGTCATCCGGCATGTAGTTTACTGGCTGTCATTAGCCAGAGCTACTTGTTGCGGCCTGGCAATTTGGCCTTGCCTTCCACGACTATTGTTAGTAGGAGCCTTTTTTTAGCACTTAGGATCCGGCCTGCAGTTCGCTAGCTATCGTGAGCCAGAGCTGCTTATTGCGGCTTGGCGATCTGGCCTGATGCACTGAGGCTATGACTATGGCCAGAGTACTTTTCTTTGCCTTTTTGGACCTGACCTATGACCTACTGGGTATAGGAGTCCGGATCGCAATTTTGGCTGAGGTCAGGCTCATTACTCAATGGCTATGGTTGTGGCCGGAGTTCTTTCCTTTGCCTGTTTAGACCTGGCCTACAATCTGCTGACTGTTGAAGCCAGGATCGCAATTTTTCCCTGGATCGGGCTCATTGCTCTGTGGCCATTGTGGGTGCCGGGGTTATTTATTGCAGCCTGGCGATCTGGCTTAGTACTCTGTGGCTATGGTTGTGTCAGAGCTCTTTTCTTTTCCCATTTGGACCTAGCTTGCGACCTGCTAGCTGTTGGAGCCAGGATTGTAATTATGACCTGGGCCAGGCTCATTACTCAATGACTATGATTGTGGCGGGAGTTCTTTTCTTTGCCTGTTTGGACTCGTCATGCGACCTGCTGGTTGTTGGAGCTAGGATCGTAATTTTGGCCTGGGTCAGGCTCATTACTCGATGGCTATGGTTGTGGCCGGAGTTGCTGGAAATTGTGTTGTCAAACCTGTAAGAACTACACATTTCAAGTTTACGTGAATAACACCAACATGTGTTAGTTTAGATGACAGCGTAATGCATCAGCTCATGCAATAATATTTAAAATGTATTAAATAAATGATAAAGGCATGTAAATATAAGACATCTCTCGCATATATCTTGAATGCATATAAGACACATATATAGCAATACCGTTCTTTCATTTTCTTCTCTTCTTTTTCATTAAGGGGGTTATTTCATGGCCCTGCTTGAATAGGCCGAGCGGCTCTTGTTGCCATGTCTAAGCAGGCTGAAGACTGAACTTTCTTTGTTGCAGTGTGCCAGGTCATGACCCTACCTTTCATAGGGCTTATGGTGCCTTGCTTATCGCTTTTACTATCATGCCTGCATAATCAAGCATTTCATGCTAATATGTGGCGTTGTGTCGAGCATTGCTAACATGCATCAGTCTAATAATCAATGTAATACATAATACATCAGCCTAAGAACCAACACATTATTCTTCAATTTCACAATGGCCCACACATTTGACAAAGGTATACAGATGTATACATAATTTGTTTGAATAATTTCATAAATAATATGTATGATCATACCACCTTTTCATGAGGTTGTCATATATTGGCCCTGCCTGAACAGGTTAAAGGGGTCGAGTTTTACCTGTCGATAACCCCAAAAATGCATTACCCTATTAGTGCAGGCTGAGGGCTGATCCTTGCTCTGCCTAAGCAGGCAAAGGGTTGATCAGTGCCCTGTCTAGCAGGCTAATGTTAAGCTTTCTTTGCCTATTAGTTTACTGCCAGGCATGTACAACTACGTATTT
Organism: Rubia yunnanensis; assembly: GCA_037428765.1. Lineage (NCBI taxonomy): Eukaryota > Viridiplantae > Streptophyta > Magnoliopsida > Gentianales > Rubiaceae > Rubia > Rubia yunnanensis. Next base: position 29,496,481 of record CM075070.1, read on the forward strand.
CATGCCAATGTGTCTCAATTTAAACAGACCAAGCTAGCATGCATCAGTCCAACAGATGATATAATTTATCAACTCTTTATTTTCAGTTTCTTTACTAAAAAACCGTTACAAGAGTTAACTTTATTAACCATGCTATCATGCATAAACTTAAATGACAAAGGCATGTATAACATAGCTGGCACTTGTATGAATCCTTTTTATCTTTATGTAATCATGCATAGTTTCTTTAGTTGTGCTTACCATCATGCACTAACAAAGTATTTGGTAGCATTAGGTGAATAACTACTTTCATGGAACTATGTGATTTTACTCAAAACACTTTATGTATGCTTCTACAGAGAGTCATGTCAAGGTTATTATTTAAGTGAACAATTGTATATTTCTAACCTTGGCGGCTGCTGATGCAGCTAGCCTTGCCTTGTGGGTGCTCCACAGTGTGCCTGTTCTTTACGCTCCAGTTGTCATGTGCCATTAGGTTGTGCTCTATCTTGCTGCCTGGGCTCCGTTGAGTCCCTGAGCTCCGTTGAGTCTTGACGCTGAACCAAATATTAGCTCTTGGTACCTTATCTGAAGTAAGAAGAATAAATTGGAGCAGAGCAATGAATATTATTGTTATTCTCCTTTCCTCCTCCCCATTTTTTTAAAGACTTTTTCCTGAAATTTCCTTTCCTTTTATTTTTCTCTCTTTTTTTTTCTTTTTCTTTCTTTTCTTTCTCTTTCTCTCTTTTTCTTTCTTTTCTAATTCTTTCTTGATAAAGTCTTGGGAAAGAATCTCTTTCCACAAGCTTATGGAAAGACGGGGTTTAATTAGAATAATTAAAGGTAAAATATCTTAGTTCCAATATTAAAAATTTATTGTGTTATAAAGTTTAGAAACCGATTCATACAACCAAAAAAATTTATCTTCATTTCTTCTAATTTTTACTTTAAACCTTGATCTTTCCGTGACTTATTCAAAAATGATCTTTCAAGAGATGAACTCTTCTTTCTCTCTATTTTTCGTTTTCTTTCTTTTCTATTTCTTTCTCTCTATTTATTTTTCCAATGAAGAAGCCCTCTTCTTTCTTCTGGAATTTCCTTCCTCCTTCGTTCATTTTGTCCTTCTGCTGACAATGCCTCACGGCATCTTTGCCAGGAAATAATCTCCTTGCCGACGACCTTCTTTTCTTCGAGATGCCCTTTCCACCGTTATGTTGCGGTATCGACTTTTCTGGGGAACTCTATCTCGCGCCAGAAAAACTTTGTCTTCCATTGGGAAGCTTTGTCTCGTGCTGGGAAAAGTTACTGACTCGCCGGAGGAGACAACGTCTGAAGGAAAGTCGTCGACATCCTCCTCACGTCGATGGAGAGGATATAGACTTCGTCCGCCTGACTCACCAGTGGATCTGCTGAAGCTGAAGCTTGATGAAATTATTCAGCTTGGAAATTGGCGCCAAGCTTAAGGTTGAAAGCAGCTCAAAGAATGGCGCCAACTTCAGGTTTCAAGATTGAAATGGATGAAACGACATCAAGCTTTTGAGTTTTGTTTTTTTATTGTAATTTTAATAGCCTAGACACGTGTCGTGCCCTGATTTGTCTTTCCTATTTTCTCCCTTTGCTGTACAGCCTTAAGGCTTGGATGCTTTTCTTTTGTTGTGTAGTACGAATGCATACGGAATGAAAACTTAACCTCCTTTCTTCTTCTTTTTCTCTGAATTTAAATCTTTCTTCACGGTATCAGAGCAACCCGGAAAGATCCAGTGACATTTCTTGTTTTTATCCTCATTGAATTCTGAGCATTTTGAGCTCCAAAGTATGTCTTCTGATACTGAATCAGTGGACTCTGTTCATCATTCAGCAAGGTCCACTTCGCAAAAGGAAGGCCAACAATTAACGATCCATTTGATCTACAAAGTGTAGACAATTCAAGCCTAGTATTGGTAGCAGAACCCTTGAATGAGTTCAACTAGATTCACGTGAAATTATATATTCTAGGTTATTTATCAAATTTAAAGGTAATACAAGTCCGTCAATCAATTTTTAAAAAGCACAAATACATTTTGAGAGTACATTGTACATGATGACTTATAAGTATACAAGGATCATTTGTAAGGAAGTTGTGGAACTCTCTGTGGGATTATGCAAGTTTCTTTATCAGTTTCAATTAGAAAGAATTTTACTTTGGATTGCAAGTATCCCATCTGCAGTTCGTCCTGGTGGAACCGTTTGTCAATCGTGTTAGTATTGCATTATTACCCTTACAATAGACTTACATGAAATTATATATTCTTTGTTATTTATCAAATTAAAAGGAAATACAAGTTCATCAATTAAAAATCACAAGTACATTGCTAAGAGTAAATTGTAGATGATGAGTTATAAGTATACAAGGATCATTCGTAAGGAGGTTTTGGAACTCTATGTAGGATTATGCAATTTTCATTATCAGTTACGGTGTTAAAATCTTTTTCTTGGGATTGCAACCATTCCGTCCATGATCCGTCCTAGGTTAAACGTCTGTTAATCGTTTTAGTATTCCATTATTACCCTTACAATAAGCGTTACATATGAGAACTATATTTTCACCACATGGATTTGCGTGAAATTATATATAGTAGGTTATTTAAAAAATTAAAAGTTATTGTATGTCCGTTAATCAATTTTTAAAATGAACAAGTACATGGTCCAGAGTAAATGGTATATGATAACTTAAAAGTATACAAGAATCATTCGTAAGGAAGTTGTGGAATTCTATGTGGGATTATGCAAATTTCTTTATCAGTTACGGTGTCAAAGAGTTTGACTTGGAATTGCAAGTATCACGTCTATGATCCGTCCCGGGGTAACCGTCCGCTAATCATGTTATTATTTCTTTATTACTCTTACTATAAGTTTTACATATGAGAACGATAATTTCCACCACAAAGATTCGCGTGAAATTATATATTCTAGGTTATTTATGAAATTCAAAGGTAATACAAGTCCGTCAATAAATTTTCCAGAGTAAATTGTACATGATGAGTTATAAGTATGCAAGGATCATTCGTAAGGAAGTTGTGGAACTCTCTGTGGGATTATGTGAGATTCTTTATCAATTTCGATGTGAAAGAATTTTACCTTGGATTGAAAGTATCCCATCTGCAGTCTGTCCCGGGGGAACCATCTGAAAATCATCTTAGTATTGCATTATTACCCTTACAATAAGTTTTACATATGAGAACAATTATTTCCACCATATAGATTCACGTGACATTATATATTCTGTGTTATTTATCAAATTTAAAGGAAATACAAGTTCATCAATTAAAAAGCACAAGTACATTGCTAAGAGTAAATTGTATATGATGCTTATAAGTATACAAGGATCATTCGTAAGTAGGTTGTGGAACTCTTTGTGGGATTATGCAATTTCCTTCATTAGTTACGGTGTCAAAGATTTTTACTTAGGATCGCAAGTGTCCCGACCATCATCCGTCCTAGGGTAAACGTCTGTTAATCATTTTAGTATTCCATTATTACCCTTACAATATGCGTTACATATGAGAACTATATTTTCACCACATGGATTTGCGTGAAATTATATATAGTAGGTTATTTAAAAAATTAAAGTTATTATATGTCCGTTAATGAAATTTTAAAATGAACAAGTACATGGTCCAGAGTAAATGGTAGATGATAACTTAAAAGTATACAAGAATCATTCGTAAGGAAGTTATGGAACTCTATGTTGGATTATGCAAATTTCATTATCAGCTACGGTGTCAAACAGTTTGACTTGGGATTGCTAGTGTCCCATCTGTGATCCGTCCTAGGGTAACCGTCCGCTAATCAAGTTAGTATTTCATTATTACTCTTATTATATGTTTTACAAAAGAGAACGATAATTTCCACCGCATAGATTTACGTGAAATTATATATTCTAGGTTATTTATCAAATTAAAAGGTAATACAAGTTCATCAATAAATTTTTAAAAAGCACAAGTACATTTTTCATAGTAAATTGTACATGATGAGTTATAGTATGCAAGGATCATTCGTAAGGAAGTTGTGGAACTCTCTGTAGGACTATACAAGTTTCTTTATCAGTTTTGATGTGAAAGAATTTTACTTGGGATCGCAAGTATCCTGTCTGTAGTTTGTTCCGGGGGAACTGTAAGTCAATTGTGTTAGTATTGCCTTATTACCCTTACAATAGGTTTCACACATGAGATGAATTATTTCCACCGCATAGATTCATGTGAAATTATATATTCCATGTTATATATCAAATTAAAAGGTAATACAAGTTCATCAATTAAAAAGCACAAGTACAGTGCTAAGAGTAAATTGTTGATGATGACTTATAAGTATACAAGGATCATTCGTAAGGAGGTTGTGGAACTCTTTGTGGGATTATGCGATTTTCTTTATCAGTTACGGTGTTAAAATCTTTTTCTTGGGATTACAAGCATTCCGTCCATGATCTGTCCTACGTTAAACGTCCGTTACTCATTTTAGTATTCCATTATTACCCTTACAATAAGCGTTACATATGAGAACTATATTTTCAACACAAGGATTTGCGTGAAATTATATATAATAGGTTAGGTAACAACTTAAAAGTTATTGTAAGTCCGTTAATCAATTTTTAAAATGCACACGTACATAGTCTAGAGTAAATTGTAGATGTTAACTTAAATGTATACAAGAAGCATTCGTAAGGAAGTTGTGGAACTCTATGTTGAATTATGCGAATTTCTTTATCAGTTACGGTGTCAAAGAGTTTGACTTGGGATTTTAAATATCCCGTCTGTGATCCGTCTCGGGGTAACCACCCGCTAATCATGTTAGTATTTCATTATTACTCTTACGATAAGTTTTACATCTGAGAACGATAATTTCCACCGCATAATTTCACGTGAAATTATATATTCAAGGTTATTTATCAAATTCAAAGGTAATACTAGTCCTTTAATCAATTTTTAAAAATCAGAGTAAATTGTACATGATGACTTATATGTATATAAGGATCATTCGTAAGGAAGTTGTGGAACTCTCTGTGGGATTATGCAAGTTTTTTTATCAGTTTCGATGTGAAACAATTTTACTTTGGATTGCAAGTATCCCATCTGCAGTCCGTCCCGGGGGAACCGTCGGTCAATCGTGTTAGTATTGCATTATCATTCTTACAATAAGTTTTACATATGAGAACAATTATTTCCACCGCATAGATTTACGTAAAATTATATATTCTATGTTATTTATCATTTAAAAGGTAATACAAGTTTATCAATTAAAAAGCACAAGTACATCCCTTAGAGTAAATTGTAGATGATGACTTATAAGTATACAAGGATCATTCGTAAGGAGGTTGTGAAACTCTTTGAGGGATTATGCGATTCTCTTTATCAGTTATGGTGTTAAAAATATTTCTTGGGATTGTAAGCGTTCTGTCCATGATCCGTCCCAGGGTATACGTCCATTAATTGTGTTAGTATTCCATTATTACACTTACAATAAGCGTTACATATGAGAACTATATATATTTTCACCTCATGGATTTGAATGAAATTATATATTATAGGTTACTTATTAAATTAAAAGGTATTGTAAGTCCGTTAATCGATTTTTAAAATGCACAAGTACATAGTCTAGAGTAAATTGTAGATGATAACATTAAAGTATACAAGATCATTCGTAAGGAAGTTGTGGAACTCTATGTGGGAGTATGCTAACTTCTTTATATGTTACGGTGTCAAAGAGTTTGACTTGGGATTGGAAGTGTCCCGTCTATGATCCATCCCGGGGTAACCGTCCGCTAATCATGTTAGTATTTCATTATTACGCTTACGATATGTCATACATATGAGAACGATAATTTCCACCGCATAGATTCACGTGATATTATATATTCTAGGTTATTTATCAAATTAAAAGGAAATAGAAATCCATCAATCAATTTTTAAAAAGCACAAGTACATTTTCCAAAATAAATTGTACATGATGACTTATAAGTATACAAGGATCATTCGTAAGAAAGTTTTGGAACTCTCTGTGGGATTATGTGAGTTTCTTTATCAGTTTCGAAGTGAAAGAATTTTACTTTGGATTGCAAGTACCCCGTCTGCAGTCCGTCTGGGGGGAACCGTCTGTCAATCGTGTTACAAGTGCATTTTTACCCTTACAATGTTTTTTTACATATGAGAACAATTATTTCTGCAACATCGATTCACTTGAATTTATATATTCTATGTTATTTATCAAAGTAAAATGTAATACAAGTTCATCAGTTAAAAAACACATGTACATTGCTAAGAGTAAATTGTAGATGATGACTTATAAGTATACAAGGATCATTTGTAAGATGGTTGTGGAACTCTTTGTGGGATTATGCAATTTTACTTATCAGTTACGGTGTTAAAATCTTTTTCTTGGGATTGCAAGCATTCAGTCCATGATCTGTCCAAGGGTAAACATCCGTTAATCGTTTTAGTATTCCATAATTATCCTTACAATAATCGTTACACATGAAAACTACATTTTCACCACATGGATTTGCGTGAAATTGTATATAATAGGTTATTTAACAAATTAAAAGGTATTGTAAGTCCGTAAATCGATTTTTAAAATGCAAAAATACGTAGTCGAGAGTAAATTGTAGACGATGACTTAAAAGTACAAGAATCATTCGTAAGGATGTTGTTGAAGTCTGTGGGATTATGCGAATTTCATTATCAGTTACGGTGCAATGTGTTTGACTTGGGATTGCAAGTATCCCATCTGTGATCCGTCCCAGGGTAACCGTCTGCTAATCATGTTAGTATTTCATTATTACTCTTACGATAAGTCTTACATATGAGAACGATAATTTCCACCTCATAGATTCACATGAAATTATATATTCAAGGTTATGTATCAAATTCAAAGGTAATACAAGTCCGTCAATAAATTTTAAAAAGCACAAGTACATTTTCCAGAGTAAATTGTACATGATGACTTATAAGTATACAAGGATCATTCGTAAGGAAGTTTTGGAACTCTCTGTGGGATTATACGAGTTTCTTTATCGGTTTTGATGTGAAAGAATTTTACTTTGGATTGCAAGTACCCCGTCTGCAGTCTGTCTGGGGGGAACCGTCTGTCAATCGTGTTAGGATTGCATTATTACCCTTACAATGAGTTTTACATATGAGAACAATTATTTCTGCAACACCGATTCACTTGAATTTATATGTTCTATGTTATTTATCAAAGTAAATGTAATACATGTTCATCAGTTAAAAAACACATGTACATTGCTTAGAGTAATTGTAGATGATGACTTATAAGTATACAAGGATCATTTGTAAGATGGTTGTGGAACTCTTTGTGGGATTATGCAATTTTCATTATCAGTTACGGTGTTAAAATATTTTTCTTGGGATTGCAAGCATTCATTCCATGATCTGTCCAAGGGTAAACATCCGTTAATCGTTTTAGTATTCCATAATTATCCTTACAATAATCGTTACACATGAAAACTACATTTTCACCGCATGGATTTGCGTGAAATTGTATATAAGAGGTTATTTAACAAATTAAAAGGTATTGTAAGTCCGTTAATCGATTTTTAAAATGCGAAAATACGTAGTCAAGAGTAAATTCTAGATGATGACTTAAAAGTACAAGAATCATTCGTAAGGATGTTGTTGAAGTCTGTGGGATTATGCGAATTTCATTATCAGTTACGGTGTCAAAGTGTTTGACTTGGGATTGCAAGTATCCCATCTGTGATCCGTCCTAGGGTAACCGTCTGCTAATCATGTTAGTATTTCATTATTACTCTTACGATAAGTCTTACATATGAGAACGATAATTTCCACCTCATAGATTCACATGAAATTATATATTCAAGGTTATGTATCAAATTGAAAGGTAATAGAAGTCCGTCAATGAATTTTTAAAAAGCACAAGTACATTTTCCAGAGTAAATTGTACATGATGACTTTTAAGTATACAAGGATCATTCGTAAGAAAGTTTTGAAACACTCTGTGGGATTATGTGAGTTTCTTTATCAGTTTCGAAGTGAAAGAATTTTACTTTGGATTGCAAGTACCCCGTCTGCAGTCCGTCTAGGGGGAACCGTCTGTCAATCGTGTTAGGATTGCATTATTACCCTTACAATGAGTTTTACATATGAGAACAATTATTTCTGCAACACCGATTCACTTGAATTTATATGTTCTAAGTTATTTATCAAAGTAAAATGTAATACATGCTCATCAGTTAAAAAACACATGTACATTGCTAAGAGTAAATTGTAGGTGATGACTTATAAGTATACAAGGATCATTTGTAAAATGGTTGTGGAACTCTTTGTGGGATTATGCAATTTTCATTATCAGTTACGGTGTTAAAATATTTTTCTTGGGATTGCAAGCATTCAGTCCATGATCTGTCCAAGGGTAAACATCCGTTAATCGTTTTAGTATTCCATAATTATCCTTACAATAATCGTTACACATGAAAACTACATTTTCACCACATGGATTTGCGTGAAATTGTATATAAGAGGTTATTTAACAAATTAAAAGGTATTGTAAGTCCGTTAATCGATTTTTAAAATGCAAAAATACGTAGTCGAGAGTAAATTGTAGACGATGACTTAAAAGTACAAGAATCATTCGTAAGGATGCTGTTGAAGTCTGTGGGATTATGCGAATTTCATTATCAGTTACGGTGTCAAAGTGTTTGACTTGGAATTGCAAGTATCCCATCTGTGATCCGTCCCAGGGTAACCGTCTGCTAATTATGTTAGTATTTCATTATTACTCTTACGATAAGTCTTACATATGAGAATGATAATTTCCACCGCATAGATTCACATGAAATTATATATTCAAGGTTATGTATCAAATTCAAAGTTAATAGAAGTCCGTCAATAAATTTTCAAAAGCACAAGTACATTTTCCAGAGTAAATTGTACATGATGACTTATAAGTATACAAGGATCATTCGTAAGGAAGTTTTGGAACTCTCTGTGGGATTATACGAGTTTCTTTATCGGTTTCGATGTGAAAGAATTTTACTTTGGATTGCAAGTACCACGTCTGCATTCTGTCTGGGGGGAACCGTCTGTCAATCTTGTTAGGATTGCATTATTACCCTTACAATGAGTTTTACATATGAGAACAATTATTTCTGCAACACCGATTCACTTGAATTTATATGTTCTATGTTATTTATCAAAGTAAATGTAATACATGTTCATCAGTTAAAAAACACATGTACAGTGCTTAGAGTAATTGTAGATGATGACTTATAAGTATACAAGGATCATTTGTAAGATGGTTGTGGAACTCTTCGTGGGATTATGCAATTTTCATTATCAGTTACGGTGTTAAAATATTTTTCTTGGGATTGCAAGCATTCAGTCCATGATCTGTCCAAGGGTAAACATCCGTTAATCGTTTTAGTATTCCATAATTATCCTTACAATAATCGTTACACATGAAAACTACATTTTCACCACATGGATTTGCGTGAAATTGTATATAAGAGGTTATTTAACAAATTAAAAGGTATTGTAAGTCCGTTAATCAATTTTTAAAATGCAAAAATACGTAGTCAAGAGTAAATTGTAGATGATGACTTAAAAGTACAAGAATCATTCGTAAGGATGTTGTTGAAGTCTGTGGGATTATGCGAATTTCATTATCAGTTACGGTGTCAAAGTGTTTGACTTGGGATTGCAAGTATCCCATCTGTGATCCGTCCCAGGGTAACCGTCTGCTAATCATGTTAGTATTTCATTATTACTCTTACGATAAGTCTTACATATGAGAACGATAATTTCCACCTCATAGATTCACATGAAATTATATATTCAAGGTTATGTATCAAATTCAAAGGTAATAGAAGTCCGTCAATAAATTTTTAAAAAGCACAAGTACATTTTCCAGAGTAAATTGTACATGATGACTTATAAGTATACAAGGATCATTCGTAAGAAAGTTTTGGAACTCTCTGTGGGATTATGTGAGTTTCTTTATCAGTTTCGAAGTGAAAGAATTTTACTTTGGATTGCAAGTACCCCGTCTGCAGTCCGTCTAGGGGGAACCGTCTGTCAATCGTGTTAGGATTGCATTATTACCCTTACAATGAGTTTTACATATGAGAACAATTATTTCTGCAACACCGATTCACTTGAATTTATATGTTCTATGTTATTTATCAAAGTAAAATGTAATACATGTTCATCAGTTAAAAAACACATGTACATTGCTAAGAGTAAATTGTAGGTGATGACTTATAAGTATACAAGGATCATTTGTAAGATGGTTGTGGAACTCATTGTGGGATTATGCAATTTTCATTATCAGTTACGGTGTTAAAATATTTTTCTTGGGATTGCAAGCATTCAGTCCATGATCTGTCCAAGGGTAAACATCCGTTAATCGTTTTAGTATTCCATAATTATCCTTACAATAATTGTTACACATGAAAACTACATTTTCACCACATGGATTTGCGTGAAATTGTATATAAGAGGTTATTTAATAAATTAAAAGGTATTGTAAGTCCGTTAATCGATTTTTAAAATGCAAAAATACGTAGTCGAGAGTAAATTGTAGACGATGACTTAAAAGTACAAGAATCATTCGTAAGGATGTTGTTGAAGTCTGTGGGATTATGCGAATTTCATTATCAGTTACGGTGTCAAAGTGTTTGACTTGGAATTGCAAGTATCCCATCTGTGATCCGTCCCAGGGTAACCGTCTGCTAATTATGTTAGTATTTCATTATTACTCTTACGATAAGTCTTACATATGAGAACGATAATTTCCACCGCATAGATTCACATGAAATTATATATTCAAGGTTATGTATCAAATTTAAAGGTAATACAAGTCCGTCAATAAATTTTAAAAAGCACAAGAACATTTTCCAGAGTAAATTGTACATGATGACTTATAAGTATACAAGGATCATTCGTAAGGAAGTTTTGGAACTCTCTGTGGGATTATACGAGTTTCTTTATCGGTTTCGATGTGAAAGAATTTTACTTTGGATTGCAAGTACCACGTCTGCAGTCTGTCTGGGGGGAACCGTCTGTCAATCGTGTTAGGATTGCATTATTACCCTTACAATGAGTTTTACATATGAGAACAATTATTTCTGCAACACCGATTCACTTGAATTTATATGTTCTATGTTATTTATCAAAGTAAATGTAATACATGTTCATCAGTTAAAAAACACATGTACAGTGCTAAGAGTAAATTGTAGATGATGACTTATAAGTATACAAGGATCATTTGTAAGATGGTTGTGGAACTCTTTGTGGGATTATGCAATTTTCATTATTAGTTACGGTGTTAAAATCTTTTTCTTGGGATTGCAAGCATAAAGTCCATGATCTGTCCAAGGGTAAACATCCGTTAATTCGTTTTAGTATTCCATAATTATCCTTACAATAATCGTTACACATGAAAACTACATTTTCACCACATGGATTTGCGTGAAATTGTATATAAGAGGTTATTTAACAAATTAAAAGGTATTGTAAGTCCGTTAATCGATTTTTAAAATGCAAAAATACGTAGTCGAGAGTAAATTGTAGACGATGACTTAAAAGTACAAGAATCATTCGTAAGGATGTTGTTGAAGTCTGTGGGATTATGCGAATTTCATTATCAGTTACGGTGTCAAAGTGTTTGACTTGGGATTGCAAGTATCCCATCTGTGATCCGTCCCAAGGTAACCGTCTGCTAATCCTGTTAGTATTTCATTATTACTCTTACGATAAGTCTTACATATGAGAACAATAATTTCCACCACATAGATTCACATGAAATTATATATTCAAGGTTTTGTATCAAATTCAAAGGTAATAGAAGTCCGTCAATAAATTTTTAAAAAGCACAAGTACATTTTCTAGAGTAAATTGTACATGATGACTTATAAGTATACAAGGATCATTCGTAAGAAAGTTTTGGAACTCTCTGTGGGATTATGTGAGTTTCTTTATCAGTTTCGAAGTGAAAGAATTTTACTTTGGATTGCAAGTACCCCATCTGCAGTCCGTCTAGGGGGAACCGTCTGTCAATCGTTTTAGGATTGCATTATTACCCTTACAATGAGTTTTACATATGAGAATAATTATTTCTGCAACATCGATTCACTTGAATTTATATTTTCTATATTATTTATCAAAGTAAAATGTAATACAAGTTCATCAGTTAAAAAACACATGTACATTGCTAAGAGTAAATTGTAGATGATGACTTATAAGTATACAAGGATCATTTGTAAGATGGTTGTGGAACTCTTTGTGGGATTATGCAATTTTCATTATTAGTTACGGTGTTAAAATCTTTTTCTTGGGATTGCAAGCATTCAGTCCATGATCTGTCCAAGGGTAAACATCCGTTAATCGTTTTAGTATTCCATAATTATCCTTACAATAATCGTTACACATGAAAACTACATTTTCACCACATGGATTTGCGTGAAATTGTATATAATAGGTTATTTAACAAATTAAAAGGTATTGTAAGTCCGTTAATCGATTTTTAAAATGCAAAAATACGTAGTCAAGAGTAAATTGTAGATGATGACTTAAAAGTACAAGAATCATTCGTAAGGATGTTGTTGAAGTCTGTGGGATTATGCGAATTTCATTATCAGTTACCGTGTCAAAGTGTTTGACTTGGGATTGCAAGTATCCCATCTGTGATCCGTCCCAGGGTAACCGTCTGCTAATCATGTTAGTATTTCATTATTATTCTTACGATAAGTCTTACATATGAGAACGATAATTTCCACTTCATAGATTCACATGAAATTATATATTCAAGGTTATGTATCAAATTCAAAGGTAATACAAGTTCGTCAATAAATTTTTAAAATGCACAAGTACATTTTCCAAAGAAAATTGTACATGATGACTTATAAGTATACAAGGATCATTCGTAAGAAAGTTTTGGAACTCTCTGTGGGATTATGTGAGTTTCTTTATCAGTTTCGAAGTGAAAGAATTTTACTTTGGATTGCAAGTACCCCGTCTGCAGTCCGTCTAGGGGGAACCGTCTGTCAATCGTGTTAGGATTGCATTATTACCCTTACAATGAGTTTTACATATGAGAACAATTATTTCTGCAACACCGATTCACTTGAATTTATATGTTCTATGTTATTTATCAAAGTAAAATGTAATATAAGTTCATCAGTTAAAAAACACATGTACATTGCTAAGAGTAAATTGTAGATGATGACTTATAAGTATACAAGGATCATTTGTAAGATGGTTGTGGAACTCTTTGTGGGATTATGCAATTTTACTTATCAGTTACGGTGTTAAAATCTTTTTCTTGGGATTGCAAGCATTCGGTCCATGATCTGTCCAAGGGTAAACATCCGTTAATCGTTTTAGTATTCCATAATTATCCTTACAATAATCGTTACACATGAAAACTACATTTTCACCACATGGATTTGCGTGAAATTGTATATAATAGGTTATGTAACAAATTAAAAGGTATTGTAAGTCCGTTAATCAATTTTTAAAATTCAAAAATACGTAGTCCAGAGTAAATTATAGATGATGACTTAAAAGTACAAGAATAATTCGTAAGGATGTTGTTGAAGTCCGTGGGATTATGCGAATTTCATTATCAGTTACGGTGTCAAAGTGTTTGACTTGGGATTGCAAGTATCCCATCTGTGATCTGTCCCGGGGTAACCGTCTGCTAATCATGTTAGTATTTTGATTATTTCTCTTACGATAAGTCTTACATATGAGAACGATAATTTCCACCGCATAGATTCACATGAAATTATATATTCAAGGTTATGTATCAAATTCAAAGGTAATACATGCCCATCAATAAATTTTTAAAAAGCACAAGTACATTTTCCAGAGTAAATTATACAAGATGACTTATAAGTATACAAGGATCATTCGTAAGGAAGTTGAGGAACTCTCTGTGGGATTATGCGAGTTTCTTTATCGGTTTCGATGTGAAAGAACTTTACTTTGAATTGCAAGTATCCCTTCTGCTGTCCGTCTCGGGGAACCGTCTTTCAATCATGTTAGTATTGCATTATGACCCTTACAATAAGTTTTACATGTTAGAACAGTTATTTCCACCGCATGGATTCACATGAAATTATATTTTCTACGTTATTTATCAAATTAAAAGGTAATACAAGTTCATCAATTAAAAACCACAAGTACATTGCTAAGAGTAAATTGTAGATGTGACTTATGAGCATACAAGGATCATTCGTAAGGAGGTTGTGGAAGTCCTTGTTGGATTATGCGATTCTATTTTTCAATTACGTTAAAAAAAATTTCTTTGGATTCCAAGCATTCCGTCCATTATCCGTCCCAGGGCAAACGGCCATTAATCATTTTAGTATTCCATTATTACCTTTACAATAAGCGTTACATATGAGAACTATATTTTCACCACATGGATTTGCGAGAAATAATATATAATAGGATATTTATCAAATTAAAAGGTATTGTAAGTCCGTTAATCAATTTTTAAAATGCACAAGTACATAGTCGGGAGTAAATTGTAGATGATAACTTAAAGTATACAAGAATCATTTGTAAGGAAGTTGTGGAAGTCAGTTACGGTGTCAAAGAGTTTGACTTGGGATTTTAAATATCCCGTCTGTGATCTGTCCCGAGCTAACCGTCCGCTAATCATGATAGTATTTCATTATTACTCTTACGATAAGTCATACATATGAGAACGATAATTTCCACCGCATAGATTCATGTGAAATTATACATTCTAGGTTATTTATCAAATTCAAAGGCAATACAAGTCTATCAATCAATTTTTAAAAAGCACAAGTACATTTTCCAGAGTAAATTGCACCGGTTATAGTTTAGCAACGGTTTGGGAACCGGTGTTAAATATTTATTTGTAACACCGGTTTGTAGGTAGCACCGGTTTTTAAACCGGTGGCAGAAAAATTAATTGCACCGGTTATAGTTAGCAACGGTTTGGGAACCGGTGATAAGAAAACAGTTTTATTGCACCGGTTATATGTTAGCACCGGTAAAAAAAACTTGTGCTAGAGTTGTTCATTTGTTTCACCGGTTATATTTAGCACCGGTTTGAAAACTTGTGCAATGAAGTAAATATAGCACCGGTTATGATCGCACCTTTTTTGTAGTAGCGGCTTTGAAAGCGGTGTTACTAGCGTTAATTTTGCACCGTTTAATTAGCACCGGTTCTCTAATCGAAAAAAACCGGTGTTAAAAGCTTGAGTAATTTATGTGGTCACTGTAAGCTGCGGCGTGCTGCAGCGTTCATCTTCTCACAGCCAGCTCCTTTTTTTCAAGGCATGGTACCCAGTATTGTTGTGCGTAGTAACAGAATGGTGCACGAAGACAAATTCAACAAATTCGGAGCAACAGTATGCATAGACAACAAAGTAGGTTGAAGAACGGATTGAATCCGATGAAGTATAATATATGACTAGCAAAAGAAGAGCAGGAAGTGTTTCGTAGTGTCGTAAGATACTGAAACCCCCTGCAGCATCGAATTTGACGAGTATCAGATGAGATGGCCAATTACCCTTCTTGTAACAGATAAGACTAACCACTATCCGACGATTTGTGAAAGTCCTTGTATGATATTCAATTGAGCTATGCATTTTGGCAGATTATTTTTTGCAAAAATTCAAACCCACTTCACAGCAATACTCCGCAGTTCGTCCCTCCCCAGTGGAGTGTAATCTTCTGGGAATTGCTGAAACAATGCATTAAATGACATGTTAAGAGAAGGATGTAAATGTCAGGATAACAAATAAATAGAAGAAATGTAGGAAAACGTACCGGAATAATGTCAATGTCATGTACGTGCCTGACAATTTTTTCCATGTAATACATGCAATGGTACCCGCACTCCCAAGTACTACTTTGTATCTTGTGCTTATGATGGAAAAGACAGTTTGTTGAACCGAGTACGAAGATGAAAATGACACGTGAAATATGAAGGTACGAGATGATACGTACACTGATGTTTATGACATCCCAAGTGTAGTTGGAAGGGTAGGACCTATTTTGTTTGGAATTGGACCGTCAATATTTTGTTGCAATCCTACAGTATAGATGGAAACCTATTTTCGTCAACATGAGGAATATTATTTTCAGAAATTGGGGTTCACACAATATATGATAATATACTGAGTGACAGTAATTGTAAATAATTGAGCCAAGAGAGTGCGAAACGTACAAGAACACAATTATGGGAACAACCATTTTTGGAAAACATCGAAGCTGAAGGAAAGAAACGAATGTGTTACACTTACAAATGAATCATTTTAAGGCATGATCTATTTCGTTTGGAAATTCCCCCAGTCATTGAGTCGATGCAATAGACTCGATCGATTTCTGGTACGAAGACAAGCAAAAACCAATGGTCCCTATGGAAAAAGGGTAAAACAAAAGTACTTAAGATTCAAACAAATAAAATCACAGCACACGGTTGCTTTCGCTTCCATGTGGCGGGGTCTAGCTGCTCGGAAAATGAATGGAACTTACTCTCGATTGTATGGGGAGATGTACATCCTCGCTTCAGTTCGGCACATGACAGCTGAAACCTCGTCCGTAGTCAATTCCACCCTTTGATTTGCCTTCTGAGCCATTGAGTTTGAAGAGGCAGGAATAAACTGGACGTGGCCTCCACGTACCACCCCATCGTAGAGGTATCTTGCAAATTAATATGGTTAGTGAAGCAAATATAATGATACTTGTATCTATGAATAATGAAAGCATGCACTTCTTACGATGCCCATATATCCAGTTGGCACCCACTGATCCACTCCATTTCATCATCTGCATCCAAGCTGTTCATGAACAGTGGTATCTTGCCAGTGAATATGGCTGCGTAGACTTCTTCTGATCCGAACACCTTTGTGCTGAAATTGATGCGGAATATTTTGTTTGGTCCACATATTTGTGCAGATAGCCATAAAGCCTCACTAATCTGGTGAACAGCAGCAATGCTTTCTTGGTTTTCCATGGCTCCCTAATCATTACATTCAGAATCTAATAATATTAGTTGAACAGTTTTTTTATGCAATTCAGTAGTGGATGGTAATGTAAAGGCTGAAATGAGTTCTCACAAATATGTGTTTGGGAGAAATCGACGAGGGAGGATTTCGTTGCCCATTCTCCGGTGATGTATTTTTTTCTTTTGGTAGTTGCTAATGGGTAAAATGTTAGTGATGCGTAGATAGAAAATCATTCAGAATGAAATAGTATGGGGGTATGTACCTCTCCTTTTACCGATCGAGCGGCCACCTCTCCCAAAGGAGTATCTTCCTTAGGCACTTGTGTGAGGTTTG
Organism: Rubia yunnanensis; assembly: GCA_037428765.1. Taxonomy (NCBI): domain Eukaryota; kingdom Viridiplantae; phylum Streptophyta; class Magnoliopsida; order Gentianales; family Rubiaceae; genus Rubia; species Rubia yunnanensis. Next base: position 29,513,792 of record CM075070.1, read on the forward strand.
TTTGAGGACTTCCATTTTTGTCGACCACCATTTCCTGCAGAGGCGGGTGCTGCTCGTTCTCCTACGTAAGAATATGAATAACATATCATGTCATTGTATTAGCACCTAAGATATGTATGAGCACCGATGAGAAGAAGAATGCAACTATCACACCTCATCATCCTATTGCTCTATGACACTTATCAGCTTTCCCGGCCATAGAATGTTATACCCGATGGCCTGAATGACGAACTCAAATTCTTCGTGTTCAATCGGCTAAGGTGCCTTTTGTATGATCATAGGTCCTTTTATATTTACCCGCTCCCACTTGATGGGTAAGTCAGTTTCCGCTTCCTTCGGAAAGAATATATCGAATGCGGCTACCTCCCTCTCTCCATAATGGTTCAAAACATATAGGCAGCATTTTTTCCCTCTCTGAGAGATGAACTTAGAGATTGGGTAAATACATGGGTTGGGCAATAACTAATAAGAAGTAATGAACTGTACATGTAGCTGCTGAAGGCTGCCGCGCACTGTAGCTTTCAGTGCCCAGCTGAGACTGAGAGCTACAGCGCGCTGCAGCTTCCAGCGTTCATAAAAAATGAACTGTATCCCCACAAAACATCAATCCAAATCAGGAAATGGAAATCCATATACTACAAATCACATAGCCAGAAAGGAACAAATACGATTGCAGTTCACGGTTTGGACTACCTTGTCATCCGCTGCAGTTCCTTGTGGGTCACTACATCCCGATGCTGAAGGGATGAATACCCGGTTGTCCTTGGTCGTGGGGGTGGAAGATACAGTGAGGAAATTATGAGCATCTAAGTGTGGGGGAATAGCTTTACCCAATTGCCCAGCTAGCCAATTCGTTTGGGCCTCAAGTAAAGGAACAAATGTTTCCCTGAGCTCGATGACATCTGTTGGTTGTTTGGTTGAATTTGAAATTTCCTCAGATGGTTTTGTGTTTGTGATCCCACATCGACTAGATACGTAATGGGTGACAGTCATATGTGGCAGGGCCTCGTTGACCTTGGAGGTTGCGGAGCAACCCCTCCAACGACCCCCGTGATCCTTCCTACCCGTTGCTTGAACTAGAATATCTTCTTTGCCATGTATAACCAAATCTCCCTTTTGCTTCTTATCCAAAAGGTTTTGCTAAGAAACAAAGCAAATATTAGCCATTTGATCGGGATAACATGAAAGAATATCAATGGAAATAGATTCATTTATGAATTATGCTCACAATAGTGGGGGCTGCTCTTCGCACGGATTCGTTGGTGTAGGTTGATAATTTCTTGTCCCAGTTTACTGCAAGGAACACTTCCGAGCGGTCCGGTTTGAAATCCATGCTCTAAACTAAAGCCTCTACTTCTTCCACACTCTGACCTTCACCCAGAAGCGCCTTAATTGTAGCGTTTCTTTTCCCCTTCTCGAGTTCTACTGCAACCCTACGGTTCCCTTCACTCCCCGTGTGATGGATGTAGTCCTTCTGTGAGGCGCTTAATTTTGCTGCGTCACTTACCGCCTATGTGGACATCAGTATGTAAACTGCCAGCATGGTAGTGACTAGGGGAAAAAAAGATTGGTGGGATTACCTTGAATTCAGGGGTTGACTTGTGTTTCACAAACAGCTCCTACTCATTTTTGTCCATCCACCTATAGTCTCTCCATACGCAAGAGCCCGGTTTTTTAAGCACAATGTACTTGTTCGCCACCTTAGTCTTCCAATTCCTCCACTTTTCTCTTGCATAAATTGTCCATTTATTGCGGAACTTATTCATCTCATTGAAAGTCATTTTCGTTTGTATATCCCAGCTGATCTGGAGGATAAGGAGACATGTTGTTAGTGAGACATGTTGTTAGTGCGACATGTAACGAACTTGACATGAATAATGGAGGATTAAAACACACTTACAAGAATGTCTTCCCATGCATCCTTCTTCACATGGTCTGGAACTGATCTCTAATTATGCTACGTCCCAAAGCGGATTCTTCGGCGGAAGGCATAGCCAACATACATCGACCATCGACTGCGCATAACTAGGGGTTCGAAGTCATCATCGAAGAATATTTTAAGAGGCTTCTTTTGTTTTGCAAGCAACACGGACTTGTACGTGGCTGTACCTCTGCGCTTGCAATACTCTCCAATCTCAAACTTGTCGAAGCTCCCACTCATGTCTTCTTTTACCGTAGTTTCTTCTGCGTCTCCGGACTTCTCTGATCCCGAGCAACATTTCTGTGCTTCAGCCCCTTCCTCGCCATTGTCATCACAGTTGGCATCCTTTGGAGGGGTAAAACATTCATGGGCAACAGTTTGTCTACCACCGGAGGCAAACAATTTCTTCCTCGATGGCGCCATTGAAGCTCTTCTATCAGTAAATGAAACATAAGAAAAACATTAATCCAACACTGCCCTTTTCGAATTTTCACGAAAATCCAACCGACTTCAGCAAATTCGTGTAGGGGGCACGTGGGTAGGCAAAAACTATGACATTACAAGAAAGCATATCATGTATGAGCATGTAACAACACCCACAATAGTTTAACCAGAAAAGTCAACACAAACTCACACACAAGGAGACCAACCAAAATATAGCTAACCATTAAACCCGGGAAATCATTGGAAACTACCAATGGGTGTTGCCTTTTATGCGCAACAGCCGGCCGTCTTGGCTACCCCCTCCCCTGTGAACATTGCGGGCCGGGTACAAAATTTATGGAGTAGAGTATCGATAAAATTGGGGTATCTGGTTGGCGACCTGGATTGGGAGGTTGAAGCCCGACATAAATGGTGAAAGGAGGGACATTGTTTTTGGGGGAAATATGCACGGGGTTATGGGGAGAAGAGGGGGAACTTGGGATCAGAGATGTGGTGGGTGGAAAGAACTCGGTTCAATGTGGTGGGGAGGGAAGGGTACGGAAACAGAGGGTTAAGGATATGGAGGGAAAAGGGAAACTTTTGGAGGGAATGAAAATGCAGCTTTGTTGGCACATTTTGGTGTCTTTTGATTTTCGTTACTTTAATTTAAAAACAATAAGCTCATGTGACATTATGGATCGGGTAATTTCGCAGTTACTAAGCTCATATGGAATATAATCTTACATAAGAAGATTTCTACCACTCCCCTGGAAACTGCTTAACTCCTGCTTACCATTTGATGATATCCTTGTAAAATGTGGTTATAACTTGGCCTCTAAATGTCCTCTGTGCAATCAATCTGACTCCATGAAACATTTCTTTACTAATTGTCAACTGTGTAAATCTATTTGGTTGCATATTGCTGCTTTCAATTAGCGGAATGTGCATAATACAGTGGATACTTTTTCCAAATTCTGGAACTGTAGTGACCTGACTGGAATAGCAAAGACTGCTATGTCATCTGATTCATGCTGTGATCTGCTGGGCTTTATGGAAGGCTAGGAATGCTTATTTTTTCTATGGCACACCTTTTTCCATCTCCCATATTAGCAAGGAAGTCACAGATGCACTCTACCTTTCCATTACCACCTCTCCCCGAAGGTTTCATGTTCCCTTCTTTCTTGTTTCCCCCCAGTCCCCCACCGAAGCCAGCTATTTCCACAGTATACTAGGAATATCCAGCTCACAGTTTCATCAGGGTTACAGTGGATGCATCTTGGTCTAATTCCTCTGTTTCAATTGGCTTAGTTGCTCGCAATCGCCAAGGTTTACCAATCCTTAATAGATCCTATACCATAATAGCCATATATCCACTAGAAGCTGTAGTTAAGGCAATTGTTATGGCCTGGCAGATCGGTCTGGACGGATATCCCAACCTCAACATTGAATCTGACTCGCTACAGGCAGTTTATATGATTAATGAGCCTTCACTTTCCAAATGGACCCTACACCCTCTACTTTTCCGAGTTCACACTCTTTTGTCACATGCTACCTTTAAGCACTCATATAGAGATTGTAACTCAGTTGAGAATGCCATGGCGAAATATGAGGCATCCTCTGTGGTGGTTTCAGCTTTGCATATAACCCGCATTCCGGCACATTATAATGACTTAATCTATATGGATATTATTCATACACCTTAATTATATTAGAATCCACAGGCAAGCCTTCAAATAAGATTGATACTGCTAATCTTTCCTCTATTTTTGTTGCTCTTCCACGATGGCTACCATTTTTCCCACTCTCAAAAGTGCTTTCACATGGCAGATTCCCAGTTTCTAGCATCGAGCACTCGAGGCTGGAGCCCTCGATCCCTGGAGTCCGATAGGACTCAAGCCTTAGAGCCCTCGAGCATTGGATGCCCTCGAGCACTGGATGCCCTCGAGCCCGGATGCCCTCGAGCCTAGAATACCCTCGAGCCCAGAATGCCCTCGAGAAATGGATGGCCCCAAGCACTGGATCCCCTCGAGCCCTGAATGCCTTCGACCCCTGGATGCCCTCGAGCCCAGAATGCCCTCGAGCAATGGATGGCCCCGAGCACTGGATACCCTCGAGCCTGGATGCCCTCGAGAGTGGATGCCCTCAAGCGTGGATGCCCTCGAGGCTGGATGCCAGTGAGCACTGGAGGCCCTCGAGCCTGTATGCCCTCGAGCACTGGATGCCCTCGACCCAGCAAGCACTTGACCATCAACCCCTCGAGTCAAAAACTTAATATTCTACTGGCCTAACATTCAGCCCAAAACAAATGTAAACTGCAGCCCAATCAATATAAGGTGTGTGTGTATTAGTATTTCGCCCACAACCTCTCCTCTTCCATCACCTCCATCCGCAGTTCCCGAGGCCATTCCTCCGCCGTTCCAAAGGCCATTCCTCCGCCCCTTCCTCCGCCGACCCCTGCACCCTCTGCCTTCCTCTACTCTCACACCGCCGTCCCCTGCCACCTCCGTTGTGCCCTGCTTCCTCCGCCGTGCCCTGCTCCCTCCGCCTTGCCAGCTCCCTCCGCCGTCCACTTCTCCAGCCGCGCCCCTTGATCGGCCAAGCTGTGTCCAACCATCTTCCACTGTACACCAAACACCAGTCGTCAACAACCCGTACTCCCAATTAGGTAAGGAGATTATTTTCCTGAGGTTTAGTCAGTCGAAATTTTTTCATCCTCATGGGTTGATTTCATGATAATGCCTCATTGTGTCAATGCCCTCAATGTGCTCATGTTTTTGGCATTGGTGAACAATTTTGTACGTAACCTGATTGTGCATGACATGTGATTCTGGATGGCACAACCCGTGCTCGCATATAATATGATAATTTTATGCGTCACCTGATTGTTCATGATATTTTTTCTTTCTCATGGGTTGATTTCATCATAATGCCTCATACCATCAATGCCCTCATTCTGCTCTTATTTTCAACATTGGTGAGTACTTTTGAGCATACCCTGATTGTTGTTCATGACATGTGATTTTGGATTCATGGCCCATCGATTCGCCAAGGATTTATAGAATGTCCATCTTGTGCAATTCTTTTGCTTCTGTTAATATTATCAAAAATTGGGATTAAGTGTGAGTAAACATTATTCCACATTCAACCTCTGAGAAGGAATGCTTAATTTAGAAGAAGTTGAGTCTGTATTATTTACCTTTGTGACTGTGTCTTATTTACCGTGTTCCGTTCTGGCTGCCGTTAACACATTTAGTTTAACACACATGGCCCCCAAAAAAGGTTCAACCAAGCAAAAGAACAACACCCAACAGCCCAGGAAAAAGCCAAGAGTGATGGGGGGGAGGACATCGAGCACGGGACTCAGATTGTTCCGTCGACTGAGCCCATACCGGCCGCAGAGGTGGACTCCACTCAGCATACAACTGTCTACAAGGACTTCATCTCGAGGGGCCTCATCCTTGAGAGAGGGCTGAGGCTGGAAAAGCCTTCAGGAACTATGTGAAGGAGCACGGCTGGGAAGGCCTCATCGCACAACCATCGCGGGCAAACCAGACCGTGGCGTGTGAATTCTTGTCGATGATGAAGTACAAGAATTTAGCAACTGTTTTCCTCTGTGGTCAGTTGGTCGAGTTGTCTTCGGATTTGATCAACACGTTCTACAGGATCGCGCCACAGGCCGCCAGCTTGTACGAAGCCGCTGACACCGCAGTTGAACAAGCTTCATGGGAAGACATCATCGCAGTAATCTGTGATGACAGCGCTGCAGTAATTTAGAATCTACCCTAAGAATTGTCCAGCATAGAGAAAAAGTACTTGACTGAGGAGATGAACATGTGGTACAGTTTCATAGCTGCCCTGCTACTTCCCGTGAAATTGAATAGCGAGGTTCATCGATCCCGTATGCTGCTGCTGTGCAAGATAAAGAAGAACATGAGCATGGATGTTGGGAGTACAATAATGGCATACATCTGGGATTGTGTCAATGCCCATAACTACATAGGCTTGTCCTCACTCATCACTGCAATATGCGTGGAAGCAGGTTGCGGATACAAAGATGATGACGTCACAATGATGCCAAAGCTCCCCATAAACCCTCTCATATTCTCCAAGAAGAAGAACGTTGCTGAGTCATCGAGGGCGGTAAAAAGTAAATCATCGAATGAGAACTCAGATGGGGACTTGGCTGCATTGCAAATGAAGGTGGATCATTTGGTGCGCTGGACATCACAGGTTGGGAAGATCCTCAAAGCTATGTGTGGCAAGAGAATCAATGAATTGGGTCCAATCCCTACCTTTGATTCGCCAAGGCCCAACACGGTGGAGAAGAGGGCGCGCAGGAAATGACTGCCCACAGTCACCTCACATCTGCGTATTATCACATTTTTTCAGTTGCTGGTTTAATTTTGATGTGGGGATCTAACATTTGTTGCTTTCGAAACATACATTGCTACTTTGTCCTGACTATTTTGCTTTGGATTTTGGAATGTTAGCTTTCAGGACACATAACGTATTTGTGTTGTTGTGTTAAATGACCTGCATGACCAATTCATATCAGGTTCCTACATGAGTAAAATTGCTGCAACACACTGAACCAGTAGAGCTGCAGCTCGCTGCAGCTGGTAAAACCTATCATAGGAATAATTGTCCACTTTTTTTACCAGCCTTTACCAAAACCGTTGTAGTACATTGCAGCGGACAGAACTGCACCACTTGGCAACAAATTGGAAGATAGTTGTACAACAGTTGCCAGAGGCAACAAAACCTAACAAAGCACAAGAAGTGAATTAAATTTTAACTTCGACATCGATGCTCGACCCCCCTAGTCTACAACCAACTTCATCTTCTTGGATTGACTGTCTCGAAGTTCTCGGCCATCGTCATCTATCCAAATGCCATCTTTATGTTTCCTCCGTATGCCTTCCGCCTCAATCCCGTTGTCACTAGGTAGAGGGAAAATAGAGGGGAACTCTAACCTTTCACTTGTAACCTCAAAATCAATTTCATCGCGGAAAGAGAATTTTCTACCTTGCACCACAACAGACCAACCTACATTGGACGGGTCATTAACGTAGAAAACTTGTCTTGCTTGTTCGGCCAAAATAAACTGATCATTTTCATATGCCACACGAGTCGGGTCAACAAGGGTAAATCCCATTGGATCATCAGTTCGAACCCCAGTTGTGTTATCAAACCATTGGCACTTGAAAACCGGAATCTTGAATTCTCCATAGTCAACCTCCCAAATCTCATCAATAACACCATAGAATGACATCACAGCTACGACTGGTTTTTTGTCTTTCTTACTTGCTTGCGACATAGTCTCCGACTCAATGTATACCCCACTATTTTGTGTCGTGCTCTTCAAATCTTGGTCCCTAGTAGAGAAAGAAAAACCGTTGATGTCATACCCGGAATACCTCAAAACCGTGCAGTTAGGCTTCCTCGCAAATGCCCTAATTTTTGGGTCGTAATCAGCAACATTGCATCGGTCATATAACCAATTCACAAACTTGTCAATGTGCTCCAACTGGACTTTATTAAGGGGCCACGTGGGATGACACTCTGTTACCGAATGAAGGTGCTCAGTCACATAAGAAGAAGTCTCCAAACAATTCCTCAACACATACAAATGAACTGACATCAGATCACTATTCAATGGAGTAAATAATGTTCCCCTCGACCTCGGCTTGCCCCCTTCCTCCCAACATGTCGATTCAGGGGCACCCCAAATTTTTTGCGTCCCTCTAAATAGGAAGAGAAAAATTCAATCACTTTTTCGGTAACATACCTCTCAACAATACTAGCTTCCAGCCGACTCATACATTTCACGTACCCTTTAAAGACTTTCATGTGACGCTCGAATGGATACATCCAACGCATGCCAACTGGACCGCATATCTTCACCTCCCGCACTAGATGGACAACCAAGTGAACCATTATATCAAAAAAGGATGAAGGGAAATACATTTCCAACTTGTAGAGCACGACAACAACATCTTTTTGTAGAACATCTAGATGGTCCCAGTCAATAGACTTCCGGCATATGGAGGCAAAAAATATACAAAGTGTAGTGATTGAGTGCCTTATGCCGGCCTCCATTACCCCACGAATAGCAATAGGTAAAAGTTGTTGCATTAAAACATGACAATCATGAGATTTCAACCCCGCCATCCGACAATCCTTCGTAACTACCCGACTCACGTTCGATGAATAACCAATGGGGACTTTCACTGATTTCAAACTATCACAAACTGAGATTCTCTCCTCCTTAGACAAGGTACAAGGTGCAGGGGGCAAGTACGTCCTCTTACCCTTAACTTCTTGAGAGAGGTCATTTCTGATTCCCATATTAACCAAGTCCAACCGGGCATTCAAACAATCTTTCGTCTTCCGAGGAATATTCAAGAGGGTGCCTATCAAACTTTCACAAACATTTTTCTCAATATGCATCACGTCTAGGCAATGCCTAGCCTCAAGATGCTCCCAGTATGGTAGATCAAAAAATATTGACCTTTTCTTCCATGGCCCACCACAATTTATTGTGTCCTTGCCTTTGTACTTTCCCAACACCACTCGTAATTTCTTAACCTTACTGTGAATCTGCACACCAGTTATTGGTGTAGGGGATTTCCTTCGTTCATTCCCACCAACAAAATTGACCACATCATCCTGGTATTTATGGTTTCCATTGAGCCATTTTCTATGGCCAAGATACACTGTCTTTCTTCCATGTCTTAGTTGTTTGAATTCAGTCTTCTCCTCACAAATGGGACATGCATTGTGCCCCTTCACAGTGTACCCAGACAAATTTCCGTAGGCTGGAAAATCATTGATAGTGCAAATTAGCATAGCCCGCAGTTGAAACTCCTCATTCATATGGCCATCAAATACCAACACCCCTTTATCTTCCCACAATATCTTCAAATCTTCTATCAATGGTCTCAAATACACATCAACCTCATTCCCAGGTTGTCTAGGACCTTAGATTAACATGGGCATCATAACATATTTACGTTTCATGCACAAATATGGGGCCAAATTATATATAACCAACATCACGGGCCACGAACTATGTTTCGATGACATATTACCAAATGGATTCATCCCATCAGTACACAATGCAAGGCAGAGATTTCTAACCTCCGAAGCAAAGGAAGGATATTGCTTGTCAAAATTTCTCCATTGTTCACCGTCCGCCGGATGTCTTATCTTGTTGTCATGTAGTCTTTCCCGCTCTCCATGCCATCGCAAGTTTTTCGCATCTTCTGAATTCACGAATAACCTCTTCAACCTAGGAATTATAGGAAGATACCACATACACTTCAATGGGACCTTATTCTTCTTCTTAGCCAAACACCCATCAACATCATTTGTCACACCCTTATATCTTGCATTTTTGCACACGGGACATTCAACCGCATCTATCAAATCACCGTCATACAAAACACAATCATTTGGACATGAGTATATTTTCTTGTATTCCAAACGAAGTGGACACAATATTTTCTTGGCCTCGTAATAGTTTTTCGGAATTCCATTCCCTTCCGGGAACTTATCCTTCAGAATCTTCAGTAGTGAATTCACACTTGCATCACTCCAAGAACTTGTAGCTTTCAAATTGAAAACCTCCATAAAAAAAGATATTACGGTATCCTTACTTTTACATCCCGGATACAATGGCTTCTCTTTCTCGTCCAGCAAAGCACTCAACATTGTAGGTTTCCCCTCAAAATCTCTCACAATGTCATCGAACATACCATCAACTGTACATTTGTCTCCATCTACCTTGTCAAACCCACCGTCATGTCCTTGCTCAACCTCTCCATGAAATATCCGTACAATGTAACCTCTGTCAAATCCATTCTTCAACAAGTGAAATCTAACAACCCCACGATCGTCAAACAATTCACGACACAAGCATCTTTTGCATGGACAAAGTATCCTCTCCTCCCGACCAAAGGCATAATCTAGAAACAAATCAATAAATGCAATATGTTCACCACTCCCTCTAGCTACACTTGGACAGTTAACCATTTTTCCCCTCCACGCAAACACAAATTCTCGGTCCGTCGTATCTAAACAAGACGAAACACACCATTACACATATTTTCATTGGTCAAAAATACGAACAATGAACACGATCTTTTTGCTACACAATACTAAACGTGTCATGCATGTCCGTGTATAAGTATGCGAATCGATCAACTGCATGTTCTCGGGAAACATATAAATATATATACCACCTACCTATCGTTGCCCAAAAATGTTCACATCAACATTCATTAATTTACACTCCCACAACATGATCGATACTCAACCAACATAAGCTAGGCATAGAGAAACAAATAATAAATACAAAAAAACTACCCCCAATCATGCATTTATGGTTATGCTTGACTAAAATTCCCAAAAATTAATGAATACTTACTTCCATGAGTCTTCTTTGTTTGAGTTATTGCACACCTTCCCAAGAAATCTACCATCTTTCCCACATTTTCCCGCATTTGTCAATAAGACACCAAACCGGTGCCAGTTTTCCCGCATTTTTCCACGAATGCATTCAGCACCGGTTTCTACATCCCATAACACGAAACCGGTGCCAAAAACATATATCACGCCGGTTTTCTAGGATTCTTTGCACAGGTCTTCAAACCGGTGCGAATATAACACCGGTGATCGTTGTTTTTAGCACCAGTTTTTTGACCGGTGCTAAACTCTCAAAGGTTTCCACAAATTCTAGCACCGGTTTCCCGACCGGTGTAAAAATAACACCGGTTTTTATTTAAATAACCGGTGCAAAAATATTTCTAACCGGTGCCAGAATAACACCGGTTTTACACCCGGTACTAACACAACAAAAACCGTTGCTAAAACAAGATTTACGCCGGTTTCCGTAACCGGTGTTAAAAAACCGGTGCCAGAGGGGGGTCTCTGTGGTAGTGTTTCCATCATATAGATTCATGTCAAATTATATATTGTAGGCTATTTATCAAATTAAAAGGTAATACAAGTCCATCAATCGATCTTTAAAAAGCACAAGTAAATTGTTAAGAGTATATTGTAGATGATGATTTATAAGTATAAAAGGATCATTCTTAAGGAAGTTGTGAAACCCTCTCTAGGATTATGCAAGTTTGTTTATCAGTTACGGTGATAAAGAGTTTGACTTGGGATTGCAAGTGTCCCAACCACGATCTGTCCTAGGGTAACCGTCCATCAATCATGTTAGTATTCCATTGTTACCCTTACAATAAGCGTTTAATATGTGAACGGTAATTTCCACTACATAGAATTGTGTGAAATTATATATTCCAGTTTATTTGCCAAATTAAAAGGTAATACAAGTCTATGAATCAATTTTTAAAAAGCCTAAGTACATTGTTAAGAGTAAACTATAGAAGATAACTTATAAACATAAAAGGATCATTCCTAAGGATTTTGTGGAACTCTTTGTGGTATTTTGTGAGTTTCTATATCAGTTACAGTTTTAAAGGTTTTGACATGGGATTGCATGTTTCCCAACCGCGATCCACCCCAAGGTAGGTCAATCGTGTTAGTATTTCAATATTACCCTTAGAATAAGTGTTACATATGAGAACAATAAATTCCACCACATAAGATTCATGTGAAAAGGCAATACCAGTTTGTCAATCAATTTTTCAAAAACCACAAGTACAACGTCCAGAGTAAATTACAGATGATTAATTATAAGTATACAAGGATTATTCGTAAGGAAGTTGTGAAACTCTCTGTGGGATTATGTGAGTTTATTTATCAATTACGGTGTTAAATGGATTTACATGGGATTGCATGTTTCCTGTCCGCGATCCATCCTTGGAAAACCATCTGTCAATCGCGTTAGTATTTCATTATTACCCTTACAATAGGTGTTACATACAAGAACGATAATTTTCACCGCGTAGATTCACGTGAAATTATATATTCTAAGTTATTTATCAAATTAAAATTCAATATAAGTCCATCAATCAATTTTTAAAAAGTACAAGTACATTTTCAAGAGTGAATTCTAGATAATGAATTATAAGTTTAGAAGGATCATTTGTAAGGAAGTTGTGGAACTCTCTGTGGGATTATGCGAGTTTTTTTATCAGTTATGGTGTTAAAGAGTTTAACTTGGGATAACAAGTGTCCCGACCGCGATCCATCCCTGCGTAACCGTCAATCAATCGTGTTAGTATTTGATTATTACCCTTACAATAAGTGTTACATATTAGAACAATAATTTCCACCACATATATTCACGTGAAATAATCTATTCTATGTTTTTCTATCAAATTAAATGGCAATACAAGTTCCTCAATCGATTTATAATAAGCATAAGTATATTGTCCATAGTAAATTGTAGATCATGACTTATAAGCACAAACCGATCATTCGTAAGGATGTTGTGGAACACTCTATGGGATTATGCCAATTTCTTTACCAATTACTGTTTTAAATAGTTTGACTTGGGATTGCAAGTGTTCCCTCCACGATCCGTCTCAGGGTAACCGCCCGTCAATCGTGTTAGTATTTCATTATTACCCTTACAATAAGCATTACATACGAGAACGATAATTTCCAAGGCAAAGGTTTGCGTGAATTTATATATTCTATGTTATTTATCAAATTAAAAGGTCTACAAGCCTGTCAATCGATTTTTAAAAAGCACTAGTACAATGTCCAGAGTAAACTATATATGATGACTTATAAGCATAAGAGGACACTTCAAAAGGAAGTTATGGAACTTTCTGTGGGATTATGCCAGTTCCTTTATAAGTTACGGTTTTAAATTGTTTGACTTGGGATTGCAAGTGTCCCGACCATGATCCATCCCATGGTAACCGTCTGTTAACTTGGTTAGTATTCCATTATTACCCTTAGAATAAGCGTTATATATGAGAATGATAATTTCCATCGCACAGATTCATGTGAAATTGTATATTCTAGGTTATTTTTAAAATTAAAAGTTATTACAATCTGTCAATCAATTTTTAAAAATCACAAGAATATTGTCTAGAGTAAATTGAAGATTATAACTTATAAGTATATAAGGATCATCCGTAAGGAAATTGTGGAACTCTTTGTACGATTATGCAAGTTTCTTTATCAGTTATGGTGTTAAAGAGTTTGACTTGGGATTTCAACTGTCTCATCTGCAAGTTGTCACAGGGTAACCGTCCGTCAATGGTGTTAGTATTCCATTATTACCCTTACAATAAACTTTACATATGAGAATGATAATTTCCACCATTTAGATTCACGTGAAATTATATATTGTAGGTTATTTATCAAATTGAAAGGTAAAACAAGTCTATCGAACAATTTTATATAAGAACAAGTACATTGCTCAGAGTAAATTGTTGATGATGACTTATAAGTATAAAAGGATCATTCGTAAGAAAGTTGTGAAACCCTCTATGGGATTGCAAGTGTCCCAACCGCGATCCATCCTTGGGTAACCGTCCATCAATCATGTTAGTATTCCATTATTACCCTTACAATAAGCGTTACACATGAGAACGATAATTTCCACCGCATAGAATTGCATTAAATTATATGTTCTAGGTTATTTACCAAATCGAAAGGTAATACATGTTTGTCAATCGATTTTTAAAAAGAACAAGTACATTGTCAAGAGTAAATTCTATATGATGACTTATAATCATAAAAGGATCATTCGTAAGGAAGTTGTGGAACTCTCTGTGGTATTATGCGTGTTTCTTTATCAGTTATAGTTTTAAAGGGTTTGACTTGGAATTCAAGTGTCCTGTCTGTGATCCATCCCAGGGTAACCTTCTGTCAATCATGTTAGTATTTCATTATTACCCTTACACATGAGAACGATAAGTTCCACCACATTGATTCAAGTGAAATTATATATTCTAGGTCATTTTCCAAATTAAATGTTAATCCAAGTTTGTCAATCAGTTTATAAAAAGCACAAGTACATTGTCCAAAGTAATTTATAGATGATGACTTGTTAGCATAAAAGGATCATTCGTAAGGAAGTTGTGGAACTCTCTGTGGTACTATGCGAGTTTTTCATCAGTTATAGTTTTAAATGGTTTGACTTGGAATTGCAAGTGTCCTGTCTGCAATCCGTCCCGGGGTAACCGTGTGTCAATCATGTTAGTATTTCATAATTACCCTTACAATAAGTGTTACAGATGAGAACGATAATTTCCACCACATAGATTCATGTGAAATTATATATTGTAGGTTATTTATCAAATTTTAAAAGGTAATACAAGTCCATTAATCGATTTTTAAATATTTTAAGTACATTGATCAGAGTAAATTGTAGATGATTACTTCTAATTATAAAAGGATCATTTGTAAGGAAGTTGTAGAACTCTTTATGGAATTTTGAAAGTTTCTTTATCAGTTACGATGTTAAAGAGTTTGACTTGGGATTTCAAGTGTCTCATCCGAAATTCATCCAGGGGTAACCGTCCATCAATCGTGTTAGTATTCAATTATTACCCTTACAATAAATGTTATATATCATAACGATAATTTCCACTACATAGATTCACGTGAAATTATATATTCTAAGTTATTTATCAAATTATAAGGAAATACAAGTTTGTAAATCAATTATTATAAATCACAAGTACAACGTCCAGAGTAAATTACAGATAATGCATTTTAAGTATAGAAGGACATTTGTAAGGAAGTTGTGGAACTCTTTGTGGGATTATGCAAGTTTCTTTATCAGTTATGGTTTTAAAAAGTTTGACCTGGGATTGCCAGTGTCCCAACCACGATCTGTCCCAGGGTAACCTTCCGTCAATTGTATTAGTATTCCATTATTACCCTTACAATAAGTGTTACATATAGGAACGATAAGTTTCACTGCATAGATTCACGTGAAATTATATATTCCAAGTTATTTATCAAATCAAAAGTCAATACAAGTCCATCAATCAATTTTTAAAAAGCACAAGTACATTGTCCAGAGTAAATTATAGATGATGAATTATAAGTATAGAAGTATCATTTGTGAGGAAGTTGTGGAACTCTCTGTGGGATTATGCGAGTTTCATTATCAGTTACGGTGTTAAAGACTTTTTCTTGGGATTGCAAGTGTCCCAACTGCGATTAATCCCGGGGTAACCATCAATATCGTGTCAGTATTCGATTATTACCCTTAAAATAAGTGTTACATAGGAGAACGATAATTTCCACTGCATAGATTCACATCTATTCTAAATTTTTTTATCCAATTAAAAGGTAATACAAGTCCTTCAATCAATTTTTAATAATCATAGTTTGACTTAGGATTATAAGTGTCATGACCACGATTCGTCCCGGGGTAACCCTCTGTCAATCGTGTTAGTATTCCGTTATTACCCTTACAATAAGCATTACATATGAGAACGGTAATTTCCAAGGCATAGATTTGCGTGAATTTATATATTTATGTTATTTAAAAAATTAAAAGGTAATACAAACCTGTGAATCGATTTTTAAAATGCACAAGTATATTGTCCAAAGTAAATTGTAGATGATGACTTATAAGCATAATAGGATAATTCAAAAGGAAGTTACGGAGCTTTCCGTGGGATTGTGCCAATTCCTTTATCAGTTACATTTTTAAATAGTTTTACTTGGCATTGCAAGTGCCCAACCAGGATCCGTCCCGGGGTAACCGTCCGTCAATCGTGTTAGTATTCGATTATCACCCGTAGAATAAGCATTAAATATAAGAATGATAATTTCCACTGCAAAGATTCGCGTGAAATTATAGATTCTAGGTTATTATCAAATTAAAAGGTAATATAAGTCCGTCCTCAATTTTTATAAATCACAAGAATATTGTTTAGAGTAAATTGTAGATTATAACTTAAAAGTATAAAAGGATCATCCGTACGGAAGTTGTGGAACTCTATGTGCGATTATGTGAGTTTCCTAATCAGTTACGGTGTTAAAGAGTTTGACCTTGGATTTCAACTGTCTCATCCTCAATTTGTCACAGGGTAACCGTCCTTCAATCGTGTTAGTATTCCATTATTACCCTTACAATAAGCGTTACATATAGGAATGATAATTTCCAGCATATAGATTCACTAGCACTAGCACATTGTCCAGGGTAAATTAGAGATGATGACTTTTAATTATAAAATGATCATTCATAAGGAAGTTGTGGAACTCTTTGTGGGATTATGGGAGTTTCTTTATCAGTTATGGTGTTAAAGAGTTTGACTTGGGATTGCAAGTGTCCTGATGAGGCTTCAAAAACATGTATTTTCCAAAGCATTTAACACATCTTTTATCATATTGTTGTTGTAAGATTATTAGATTTAGGTAGGTTTATATGATAGGGGGTTTGGATAGTCATTTTCGGTTTTTATATCTAAATCCATCATTCTGAAACCTATGTTTAGTCTAATGGACTTTTGGTCCTTATGAGCATTTAGATTCCTTTTTGTAAGATTAATTTTTAGATTGCTCATGAGCACTTAGGAGTGGTTTAGTGAAGGCCATTCGAAAGGATGGTAGAAGATGGAAGGCCACTCACAAAGTGGTAGAAGATAAAGTGAAGAAAGCAGAGCAAAGCAAAGGGTGAAGAATTATGTATGTTTTAAAGCGGAGTTTTGAGAATTTTTCGAGAAGAATCGGCCTCCAAGAGTTGTACCATTGGATTCCTCTTCTCGAGTACTATAAAATCAACTACAAGAACTCCCAAAAAAGATCAACGGTTCACCCGGAGGAAGCAAAATAGAACGGGACTTTTTTCCGTCGCGACTCGCGATGAGTGTATTGTGACTCGCAAAATGTTGACCTGAGAGCTCAAATTTTACTGATCTAGCCGCAAATTGCGACGAAGGCATTGCGACTCGCGATAATTGCCCTGTAACTTGCTTTTTACTCCCTTTTTTCTTGTATTATATATAGCTTTTCACCCCCCCTTCTTCCCAAACTCTCAAAGCCCAACTTGGGGGCTCCAAAACCCTAGTTTTACATGATTTTCTACCATTTCTTCTTATTTCTTTGTATATCTTTGTTTATGTTATGGGTTTTGATTATCTAGCTTGGTTTTGTACTTGGGAGCAATTGATTGAAACTTCCTTGCTAATGTCCTGAGAATTATTTCTATCTATCTATTGCTTTCTCTATTGTGCATTTATTGAGCTTTGAATGTGGATTGTTAATGGCATTAATGTTGTTGGAAGTTTGAGTACATGAATTGCTTGTATTATTACTTGTTAGGGTTGGGAGAAAGTAGCTAATTCTCCCCTCTTTTAATGTGGAATCCAAGAGCATGAGTTAGAGCTTCTTAATGATGTTGGTGTGTTGATAATTGCTAGATGAATGTGATGATGTCGAACTCGTTGTCATGTTTGTTTCAGGTAGAAAATGAGAGAAGTCTATGAATGTCGATCGTTCTTGACTAATCTTGTGTAAAAGCATGAATTGGTTGAATTCTTAGACACGGTGTAGTGTTTATAAGTATTTCCAAGCTTGTTGGTTCTTCATGCTAAATGCCATCAATGGGATACTTTTAGTCGTGTTTCGGCTAAGGGAGTCATTAGTGAGGTTGGACAAGAGATGTCGAATTCCCTCTTGCAAACTACTATCTAAGAAGGATGGAAGATTTATCTTCACAATAAGTAGTTGAAGTAGTGAATATATTGTTTCACTCGTTCCTGAAGCCTTTGTTATTTAGCATTCATGTGTTCTTAATGCTATGTTTCACTTCATCTATGCCATGGGTTGTTTGAGAATAGGAAGTTTTTGTATGACTTAAGTGTTAGGGAGTTAGGAGAGTGACAAATTCCTTAGCTCCTTTGCATGAAAATCTAAGAACATGAACATAGAACTTCTTGTGCATAATGTGTTGTAATTCTTGCTAGATAAGTATGTTAATGTGGATTTCTTTCATATGCAATGAAAGGTTGAACATTTAATGTGGTTTGTTCGAGGTTTAGCCTAATGAGTGCCATGTTTGGTTAAATGGTTATGCCTTTGGTAGAAGGCTAGTTGTTGTCGGATTTATGGTCCTTTGTCCATCGGTAACAATTTTAAGAGGATGAGTGAATGGTTCAATGATCTACATTAGGTTTGGAAGTGGATATCAATTTCCCCCAAGGCTTTGTATTTGTAGTTTTAAAACCCTTTTTCTTAGTTTGTTTGGTGATTAGCATAGTTACTTGACTTTACTAGTTATCTTGTCTTTTTATTTTCATAACTTAGGACAACCAACCAACCAAACCCCCCTTTTTACATGATTTTATATGTTTTTATATATCTACTCCTAGCATAATATCAACCATTTATGTTTAAACACTTGAGAAAATCCCTCTTCTTCGTGGACGACCCCAACTTGCCGCTATCTACTTAGTTGTAGATAGTAAGTATTTAGGGCTTATAAATATTACCTTTGAGAGGTAAGGCAACGACCTCCTAAATTTTGGCGCCGCTACCGTAGAAGAGGCATTTATTTTTAGGTGTTTAGGTGTATTTGGTTGCATATTAGCTAGTTGTTTTTATTTTCCACTCCTTGGTGGTTGTTTTTGTTCGGAGTAGGTATTGCTTGAGTTCTTGGTGAATTTTTATCGAGAATCATTGCAATATAATTTTGGACTTTTGAAAAACAAAATTGAGCGTCTCACCTTGAGGGAACTCATGGCGAGAAGAGATGCTCAACAAGCAAGGTTTTGTAGGATGTGCCATCCCG
This sequence comes from Rubia yunnanensis, assembly GCA_037428765.1. Classification (NCBI taxonomy): domain Eukaryota; kingdom Viridiplantae; phylum Streptophyta; class Magnoliopsida; order Gentianales; family Rubiaceae; genus Rubia; species Rubia yunnanensis. Next base: position 29,532,820 of record CM075070.1, read on the forward strand.
ACCATCCTAATGAGTCTTGCTATTTGTTGTGGGAAGAGCACTATGAGCAGGAAGGAACCCTTGGTATCCAAAACCAAGGGTATTATGAAGAGTGCAACCAAGATGTAGGAGATGTTGGTTCTCAAGGGCCTGAAGCTCAGGAATGGTATCCATACCACAATTCTTACAATCCGGAATGGAGTGGTAATCCGGATTGGTGGTATGAGAATGAGTCGGAAAACCAACAATACGAGCAAAATAGTTGGCCATCACCACCTTATACCATACCCCAAAACTAAGCCCAACAAGGAGGTTCAAGTTTGACACGTGAGGAAGTCATGAATACAATAGCAAACTTGAACAACTTTACTAGTGAGGAGCCGGACACTCGGCTCTCCTCCAGTTTTGAGGCTATTGAGGAGCATGCGAGGAGTATATAAGAAGCGTTGGCCTGGATGGAAGCTCATGATTCCGAAAATACATCATCCCAAATCGAACTCGAGGATTCGGTGAGTGAGGTTACCATGGGAAATGAGTTTGAGTTTGAAGAGGATGGGGAGTTGGTTGTTGAGAATGAAAAAATGGAGGAAGAGGTGATTGTGCTACATTCATTAGCATCATCACCCCTTCCCCCACCAAGTGAACCAACTCCACCATTTTTGGAAGTTTTGAGGGAGATAAGAGAGAAGCAAAAAGACAATCCCAAGCCTCCTAACCACCCAACTCCCTTCAAACAATCTCCACCTCCACAAGACTTTCCTCTTGAAAGTTTTGTGCCCCCACCTCTCTACTTTTGGATGCTTATGGTTAAGGGGTTCATACCTTCACCATATGGATAACATTAGGGTCGTGCCGAGGACCTTAAAAATACGGAGCTTCTTGGGAGGAAGCCCAAGCTTTTACGTTAGGTTAGTGTTTTTCTTTTCTTGAAAAAAATAAAATCCTCAACCATGGCCTCAAACCCTTATCCAAAAACACAAGAATACCACCACAACCCACCACCAAAAATCACTACCAAAACCACCATCTAGGAGTACTACTAGTTGTTGTCTATTGTGAGTGTTGATCGGGATTTGCATAGTCGTGGTTTCGTAGTGGATGGATCAAAGTTTCATGTTGGGGAGTGTTCAAGAACATGGAGGAGAGAATATTCATTAAGGAGTGAGCATTGCCATCACCGGGAATGATCTTCAAAGTCCTAGTTGTGAGTATTTTTAGTCCTAGTTGTGAGTATATTTTTTCTTTCTCCCTTATTTCTTTATCTTGTCCTATTCACATTTAGGACAATGTGTGTTTCAAGTGTGGGGAGGTAAAGAGGAATATATATCTCATTGTATTGTAGAGTTCATATGCTCCACTTTGATGTGTTTTGTTTGAAAAAAAAAGAATAAAAAAAAATTCCCGCTAAGTTGAAAACCCGAGAGGGCAACTTAGGCAAAATTGGGAGGCCCGGATAGGTCGAAAACCCAAAAGGGCGACCTATGCAAAAATGAGAGGCAAAATGGTGTGGAAAAAGGTGAGGGTAAGTATTTAAAAAGAAAAATGTGTGAAGCTAGGATGAAAACCCGAGAGGGCTCCTAGGTAAAATGAGAGAAAATGAGAGAAATTGAACAATTTTAAGCTTCTCTTGATGTGTCTATTGGGTGGCTTTTCAGTAGAGTAAGATAGCTTGGCATTATATGTAAACCTCACTTTTGTTATTGTTTGTTGGTTGTTTAGATTATCTTAGGCTTTGGGATGTGAGTGTGTGAGAAATTCTTATGTCTTGGGGGTTCGGGTAGTCTAAGAATATGATGTTGGATGTTTTGGGAAAAAATTTATATGCTAGTTTACACATTGATCTTTGCTTGTTCTTGTTTACTAGAGGACGAGTAAGGTTTAAGTGTGGGAGGATTTGATGAGGCTTCAAATGCATGTATTTTCCAAAGCAGTTAACACATCTTTTATCATATTTTTGTTGTAAGATTGTTATATTTAGGTAGGTTTACATGATAAGGGGTTTAGGCAGTCATTTTCGGTTTTTATATCTAAATCCTTCATTTTGTAACCTATGTTTAGTCTAATATACTTTTGGTCCTTATGAGCGTCTAGATTTCTTTTTGTAAGATTAATTTGTAGATTGCTCACGAGAACTTAGGAGTGGTTTAGTGAAGGCCATTCAAAAGGATGGTAGAAGATGGAAGGCGACTCACAAAGTGGTAGAAGATAAAGTGAAGAAAGGAGAGCAAAGCAAAGGGTGAAGAATGATCTATGTTTTAAAGCAGAGTTTTGAGAATATTCCGAGAGGAATCAGCCTCCAAGAGTTGTACCATTGGATTCCTCTTCTCGAGTACTATAAAATTAACTACAAGAACTCCCAAAAAAGATTAACGGTTCACCCGGAGGAAGCAAAATAGAACAGGACTTTTTTCCGTCGCGACTCACGACGAGTGTGTCGCGACTCACAAAATGTTGACCTGAGAGCTCAAAATTTTACTGATCTGGTCGCGACTCGCGACAGAGGCGTCGTGACTTGCGATAATTGCCCTTCAACTTGCTTTTTACTCCCTTTTTTCTTGTACTATAAATAGTTTTTCACCCCCCCCCCTTCTTCCCCAACTCTCAAAGCCCGACTTGGGAGCTCCAAAACCCGAGTTTTTCACCATTTTCTTCCATTTCTTCTTCTTTCTTTGTAGATCTTTGTTCTATGTTATGAGTTTTGATTATCTAGCTTAGTTTTGTATTTGGGAGCAATTGATTGAAACTTCCTTGCTAATGTCCTGAGAATTATTTCTATCTATCTATTGTTTTATCTATTGTGCATTTATTAAGCTTTGAATGTGGATTGTTAAGGGCATTAATGTTGCTGGAAGTTTGAGTATATTAATTTCTTGTATGATTACTTGTTAGGGTTGGGAGAAAGTAGCTAATTCTCCCCCTCTTTTAATGTGGAATCCAAGAGCATGAGTTAGAGCTTCTTAATGATGTTGGTGTGTTGATAATTGCTAGATGAATGTGATGATGTTGAACTCGTTGTAATGTTTGTTTTAGGTAGAAAATTAGAGAAGTCTATGAATGGCGATCGTTCTTGACTAATCTTGTGTAAATGCATGAATTGGTTAAATTCTTAGACACAATGTAGTGTTTATAAGTATTTCGAAGCTTGTTGGTTCTTCATGGTCAATGCCATCAATGGGATACTTTTAGTCGTGTTTCGGCTAAAGGATTCATTGGTGAGGTTTGACAAGAGATGTCGAATTCCCTCTTGCAAACTACTACTTAAGAAGGATGGAAGATTTATCTTCACAATAAGTAGTCGAAGTAATGAATAGATTGTTTCACTCGTTCCTGAAGCCTTTGTTATTTAGAATTCATGTGTTCTTAATGCTATGTTTCACTTCATTTATGCCATGGGTTGTTTGAGAATAGGAAGTGTTTGTATGACTTAAGTGTTAGGGAGTTAGGAAAGTGATGAATTCCTTAGCTCCTTTGCATGAAAATCTAAGAACATGAACTTAGAACTTCTTGTGCATAATTTGTTGTGATTCTTGCTAGATAAGTATGTTAATGTGGATTGTTCTCATATTTATCCTTTAGATGCAATGAAAGGTTGACCCTTTAATGTGGTTTGTTCTAGGTTTAGCCTAATGAGTGCCATGTTTGGTTAAATGGCTATGCCTTTGGTAGAAGGCTAGTTGTTGTCAGATCTATGGTCTTTTGTCCATAGGTAAAAATTTTGATAGGATGAGTGAATGGTTCACTGATCTACATTAGGTTTGGAAGTGGATATCAATTTCCCCCAAGGCTTTGTATTTGTATATTTAAAACCCCTTTTCTTAGTTTGTTTGGTGATTAGCATAGTTACTTGACTTTGCTAGATATCTGGTCTTTTAATTTTCATAACTTAGCACACCAAACCCCCCTTTTTACATGATTTTATATGTGTATATATATATCTACTCCTAGCATAATATCAACCATTTTATGTTTAAACCCTTGAGAAAATCCCTCTTCTTCGTGGACAACCCCCCGACTTGCCGCTATCTACTTAGTTATAGATAGTAAGCATTTAGGGCTTATAAAATTTAACTTTGAGAGGTACGGCAATGACCTCCCATGTCCTGACCGTGATCCATCCCAGGGTAACCTTCCGTCAATCGTGTTAGTATTCCATTATTACCCTTACAATAGGCGTTACATATAAGAACGATAATTTTCACCGCATAGATTCACGTGAAATTGTATATTCTAAGTTATTTATCAAATTAAAAGTCAATGCAAGTCCGTCAATCAATTTTTAAAAAGCACAAGTGCATTGTCTAGAGTGAATTATAGATGATGAATTATAAGTATAGAAGGATCATTTGTAAGGAAGTTGTAGAACTCTATGTGGGATTATGCAAGTTTCATTATCAGTTATGGTGTTAAAGACTTTGACTTGGGATTGCAAGTGTCCTGACAACGATCTATCCCGGCGTAACCATCAATCAATCGTGTTAGTATTCAATTATTACCCTTACAATAAGTGTTACGTATTAGAACGATAATTTCCACCGCATAGATTCACGTGAAATAATTTATTCTATTTTTTTATCAAATTAAAAGGTAATACAACTCCGTCAATTGTTTTTTAATAAGCAGAGGTATACTCTCCCGAGTAAATTGTGGATGATGTCTTATAAGCAAAAAATGATCAGTCATAAGGAAGTTGTGGAACACTCTGTGGGATTATGCTAATTTCTTTATTAGTTACGGTTTTGGAAAGTTTGACTTGGTATTGAATGTGTCTTGACCACGATCTGTCCCGTGGTAACCGCCTGTCAGTCGTGTTTTTATTTCATTATTCCCTTACAATAAGCATTACATATGAGAACGATAATTTCCAAGGCATAGATTCGCATGAATTTATATACTCTATGTAATAGAAGTCCATCAATCAATTTTTAAAAAGAACAAGTACATTGCTCAGAGTAAATTATATATGATGACTTATAATTATAAAAGGATCATTCGTAAAGAAGTTGTGGAACCCTCTGTGGGATTATGCGAGTTCTTTATCAGTTACAGTGTTAAAGAGTTTGACTTGGGATTGCAAGTGCTCCAACCGCGATCCATCCCGGGGTAACCATCCATCAATCGTGTTAGTATTCCATTATTACCCTTACAATAAGTGTTACACATGAGAAAGATATTTTCTTTCGCATTGAATTGCGTGAAATTATATGTTCTAGGTTATTTATCAAATTGAAAGGTAATAAAAGTTTGTCAATCGATTTTTAAAAAGAACAAGTACATTGTCCAATGTAAATTCTAGATAATGACTTATAATCATAAAAGGATCATTCGTAAGAAAGTTTTGGAACTCTCTGTGGTATTATGTGTTTTACTTTATCAGTTACGGTTTTAAAGGGTTTGACTTGGGTTTGCAAGTGTCCTGTATGCGATCCAGCCCAGGGTAACCATCCGTCAATCATCTTAGTATTTTATTATTACCCTTACAATAAGTGTTACATATGAGAACGATAATTTACACCACATTGATTCATGTGAAATTATATATTGTAGGTTATTTATCAAATTAAAAGGTAATAAAAGTACATTATTCAGAGTAATTTGTAAATGATGACTTTTAATTATAAAAGGATCATTCGTAATGCACTGTGGAACTATTTATGGGATTATGTGAGTTTTTTGATCAGTTACGATATTAAAGTGTTTGACTCTGGATTTCAAGTGTCTCATCCAAAATCCATCCCGGGGTAACTGTCCGTCAATCATGTTAGTACTCAATTATTACCCTTACAATAAGTGTTACATATGAGAACGATAATTTCCACCGCATATGTTCACATGAAATTATATATTCTAAGTTATTTATCAAGTTTTAAGTCAATACAAGCCTGTCAATCCATTATTAAAAATCACAAGTACCATTTCCAGAGTAAATTACAGATGATGAATTATAAGTATAGAAGGATCATTTGTAAGGAAGTTGTGGAACTCTCTGTAGGATTATGTAAGTTTCTTTATCAGTTACGGTGTTAAATAGATTGACATGGGATTGCAAGTGTCCCGTCCGCGATCCGTCTTGGGGTAACCATCCATCAATCGTGTTAGTATTCCATTATTACCCTTACAATAAGCGTTACATATGAGAGCAATAATTTCCACCACATAGATTCACGTAAAATTATATATTCTAGGTTATTTACCAAATTAAAAGATAAAACAAACCCATCAATCAGTTTTTCAGAAGAAAAAGTACATTGTCTAAGGTAAATTATAGACAATGACTTATAATTATAAAAGGATCATTCATAAGGAAGTTGTGGAACTCTTTATGGAATTATGCGAGTTTTGTTATTAGTTATGGTGTTAAAGAGTTTGACTTGGGATAGCAAGTGTCCCGATCGCGATCCGGGTAACCTTCTGTCAATTGTGTTAGTATTCCATTATTTCCCTTACAATAGGTGTTACATTTAAGAACGATAATTTTCACTGCATAGATTGATGTGAAATAATATATTCTAAGTTATTTATCAAATTAAAAGGCAATACAAATACGTCAATCAATTTTTAAAAAGCACAAGTACACTGTCCAGAGTAAATTACAGATAATGACATTAAAGTATAGAAGGATCATTCGTAAGGAAGTTGTGGAACTCTCTATGGGATTATGCAAGTTTTTTTATTTGTTACGTTGTTAAAGAGTTTGACTTGGGATTGCAAGTGTCCTAACCGCAATCCATCCCAGGGTGACCGTCCGACAATCGTGTTAGTTATCCATTATTACCCTTACAATAAGCGTTACATATGAGAATGATACTTTCCACCGCATTGAATCATGTGAAATTATAAAATCTGGGTTATTTACCAAATAAATCTTATACAAGTCCGTCAATCAATTTATGAAAAACACAAGTACACTGTCCATAATAAATTATAGATGATGACTTATCAGCATAAAAAATCTTTCGTAAGGAAGTTGTGGAACTCTTTGTGGTATTATGCGAGTTTCTTCATCAGTTACGATTTTAAAGGGTTGGACATGGAATTGCAAGTGTCCCATCCGTGATCCGTTCCGGGTAACCATCTGTCAATCGTGTTAGTATTTAATAATTACCCTTACAATAAGTGTTACATATGAGAATGGTAATTTACACCAGATAGATTCACGTGAAATTATATATTGTATATTATTTATTAAATGAAAAGGTAATACAAGTCCATCAATCAATTTTTTAAAAATACAAGTACATTGCTCAAAGTAAATTGCAGATGATGACTTTTAATTATAAAAGGATCATCTGTAAAAAAGTTGTGGAACTCTCTGTGGGATTATGCGAGTTTCTTTAACGGTTACGGTATTAAATAGTTTGACTTAGGATTGCAAGTTTCCCAACTGCGATCCATCTCGGGGTAACCGTTCGTCAATTGTGTTAGCATTCCATTATTACCCATAAAATAAGTGTTACATATAAGAATGATAATTTCCACCACACAGATTCACGTGAAATTATATATTCTAAGTTATTTATCAAATTATAAGGCAATACAAGTCTATCAATCAATTTTTATATGCACAAGTACAACGTCCAGAGTAAATTACAAATGATGAATTATAAGTATTGAAGGATCACTCCTAAGGAATTCGTGGAACTCTCTATGAGATTATGCGAGTTTCTTTCTTAGTTACAGTGTTAAATAGATTGACGGGATTGAAAGTGTCCCGTCCATGATCCATCTTGGGGTAACCGAACGTCAATCATGTTAGTATTTCATTATTAACCTTTTAATATTAATTACATAGGAGAAAAATAATTTCCACCGCATAGATTCCCTTGAAATTATATATTCTGGGCAATTTACCAAATTATATAGTAATACAAGTCCGTCAATAAATTTATAAAAAGCACAAGTACATTATCCTGAGTAAATTATAGATGGTGACTTATAAGCATAAAACGATCATTTGTAAGGAAGTTGTGGAATTCTCTGTGGTACTATGTGAGTTTCATCATCAGTTACGGTTTTAAACGGTTTGACTTGGAATTACATGTGTCCCGTCTGCGATCCGGCTGGGGGTAACCGTCTGTCAATCGCGTTAGTATTTCATAATTACCCTTACAGTAAGTGTTACATATGAGAACAATAATTTCCACCACATAGACTTATGTGAAATTATATATTGTAGGTTATTAATCAAATTAAAAGGTAATACAAGTCCATCAATCGATTTTTAAAATTCACAAGTACATTGTTCAGAGTAAATTGTAGATGATGACTTTTAATTATAAAAGGATCATTCGTAAGGCAGTTGTGGAACTCTTTATGGGATTATGCGAGTTTCTTTATAAGTTACGGTGTTAAAGAGTTTGACTTGGGATTGCAAGTGTCCGGGCCGCGATCCGTCTCAGGGTAACCTTCCATCAATACTATTAGTATTCCATTACTACCCTTACAATAAGTGTTACATCTGAGAACGATAATTTCCACTTCATAGATTCATGTGACATTATATATACTAACTTATTTAACAATTTATAAGGCAACACAAGTCCATCTATCAATTTTTAAAAATCACAAGTACAATGTTTAGGGTAAATTACAGATAATGAATTATAAGTATAGAAGGATCATTCGTAAGGTAGTTGTGGAACTCTCTGTGGGATTAGGTGAGGTTCTTTATCAATTATGGAGTTAAATGGATTGACATGGGATTGCAAGTATTACATCCGCGATCCATCTTGGGGTAACCATTCATAAATCTTGTTAGTATTCCCTTATTACCAATACAATAAGCGTTACATATGAGAACGATAATTTCCACCCCATAGATTTACGTGAAGTTATATATTCTAGGTTATTTACCAAATTAAAAGGTAAAACAAACCCGTCAGTCGAATTTGAAAAGGCACAAGTACATTGTCCAGGGTAAATTATAGATGATGACTTATATTTATAAAAGGATCATTAAGTAAGGAAATTGTGGAACTCTATGTGGGATTATGCCAGTTTCTGTATCAGTTACGGTGTTAAAGAGTTTGTTTTGGGATTGAATGTGTCCCGACCACGATCCATCCCGGGGTAACATTCTGTCAATCAAGTTAGTATTCCATTATTACCCTTACAATAGGTGTTACATATAAGAACAATAACTTTCACCGCATAGAGTCACGTGAAACTATATATTCTAAGTTATTTATGAAATTAAAAGGTAATACAAATCCGTCAATCAATTTTTAAAATGCACAAGTACATTGTCCAAAGTGAATTACAGATGATGAATTATAAGTATTGAAGGATCACTCCTAAGGAAGTCGTGGAACTCTCCATGAGATTATGCGAGTTTCTTTCTTAGTTACAGTGTTAAATAGATTGACATGGGATTGAAAGTGTCCCGTCCGTGATCCATCTTGGGGTAACCGACCGTCAATCGTGTTAGTATTTCATTATTAACCTTATAATATGTATTACATAGGAGAAAAGTAATTTCCACCACATAGATTCCCTTGAAATTATATATTCTTGGCAATTTACCAAATTATATTGTAATACAAGTCCGTCAAAAAATTTATAAAAAGCACAAATACATTGTCCTGAGTAAATTACAGATGGTGACTTATAAGCATAAAACGATCATTCGTAAGGAAGTTGGGGAACTCTCTGTGGTACTATGTGAGTTTCATCATCAGTTACGGTTTTAAATGGTTTGACTTGGAATTGCATGTGTCCCGTCCGCGATCCGTCTGGGGGTAACCGTCTGTCAATCACGTTAGTATTTCATAATTACCCTTACAATAAGTGTTACAGATGAGAACAATAATTTCCACCACATAGACTTATGTGAAATTATATATTGTAGGTTATTAATCAAGTTAAAAGGAAATACAAGTCCATCAATCGATTTTTAAAATTCACAAGTACATTGTTCAGAGTAAATTGTAGACGATGACTTTTAATTATAAAAGGATCATTCGTAAGGCAGTTATGGAACTCTTTATGGGATTATACGAGTTTCTTCATCAGTTACGGTGTTAAAGAGCTTGACTTGGGATTGCAAGCGTCTGGGCCGAGATCCGTCTTGGGGTAACCTTCCGTCAATTCTATTAGTATTCCATTACTACCCTTACAATAAGTGTTACATATGAGAACGATAATTTCCACTTCATAGATTCATGTGAAATTATATATACTAACTTATTTATCAAATTATAAGGCAATACAAGTCCATCTATCAATTTTTAAAAATCACAAGTACAACGTTTAGAGTAAATTACAAACAATGAATTATAAGTATAGAACGATCATTCGTAAGGTAGTTGTGGAACTCTCTGTGGGATTATGTGAGTTTCTTTATCAATTATGGAGTTAAATGGATTGACATGGGATTGCAAGTATTACATCCGCGATCCGTCTTGGGGTAACCATTCGTAAATCTTGTTAGTATTCCCTTATTACCCATACAATAAGCGTTACATATGAGAACGATAATTTCCACCCCATAGATTCACGTGAAATTATATATTCTAGGTTATTTACCAAATTAAAAGGTAAAACAAACCCGTCAGTCGAATTTTTAAAAGCACAAGTACATTGTCCAGGGTAAATTATAGATGATGACTTATATTTATAAAAGGATCATTAAGTAAGGAAATTGTGGAACTCTATGTGGGACTATGCCAGTTTCTGTATCAGTTACAGTGTTAAAGAGTTTGTTTTGGAATTGAACGTGTCCCGACCACGATCCATCCCTGGGTAACATTCTGTCAATTGAGTTAGTATTCCATTATTACCCTTACAATAGGTGTTACATATAAGAACAATAACTTTCACCGCATAGAGTCAAGTGAAACTATATATTCTAAGCTATTTATGAAATTAAAAGGTAATACAAATCCGTAAATCAATTTTTAAAATGCATAAGTACATTGTCCAAAGTGAATTACAAATGATGAATTATATGTATTGAAGGATCATTCATAAGGAAGTTGTGGAACTCTCTGTGGGATTATGCGAGTTCCTTTATCAATTACAGCTTTAAAGAGTTTGACTTGGGATTGCAAGTGTCTCGACTGCGATCCATCCCAGGTTAACCGTCAATCAATCGTGTTAGTATTCAATTATTACTCTTACAGTAAGTGTTACATATCAGAACGATAATTTCCACTGCATAGATTCACGTGAAATTATATATTCTAATTTATTTATCAAATTATAAGGCAATACAAGTCTGTCAATCAATTTTTATATGCACAAGTACAACGTCCAAAGTAAATTACAGATGATGAATTATAAGTATCGAAGGATCACTCCTAAGGAAGTCGTGGAACTCTCCATGAGATTATGCGAGTTTCTCTCTTAGTTACAGTGTTAAATAGATTGACATGGGATTGAAAGTGTCCCGTCCGTGATCCATCTTGGGGTAACCGACAGTCAATCGTGTTAGTATTTCATTATTAACCTTATAATATTAATTACATAGCAGAAAAATAATTTCCACTGCATAGATTCCCTTGAAATTATATATTCTGGGCAATTTACCAAATTATATAGTAATACAAGTCCGTCAAAAAATTTATAAAAAACACAAGTACATTGTCCTGAGTAAATTATAGATGGTGACTTATAAGCATAAAACGATCATTCGTAAGGAAGTTGTGGAACTCTCTGTGGTACTATGTGAGTTTCATCATCAGTTACGGTTTTAAATGGTTTGACTTGGAATTGCATGTGTCCCGTCCGCGATCCGTCTGGGGGTAACCGTCTGTCAATCGCGTTAGTATTTCATAATTACCCTTACAATAAGTGTTACAGATGAGAAAAATAATTTCCACCACATCGACTTATGTGAAATTATATATTGTAGGTTATTAATCAAATTAAAAGGTAATACAAGTCCATCAATCGATTTTTAAAATTCACAAGTACATTGCTCAGAGTAAATTGTAGATGATGACTTTTAATTATAAAAGGATCATTCGTAAGGCAGTTATGGAACTCTTTATGGGATTATACGAGTTTCTTTATCAGTTACGGTGTTAAAGAGCTTGACTTGGGATTGCAAGCGTCCGGGCCGCGTTCCATCTTGGGGTAACCTTCCATCAATCCTATTAGTATTCGATAACTACCCTTACAATAAGTGTTACATATGAGAACGATAATTTCCACTTCATAGATTCACGTGAAATTATATATACTAACTTATTTATCAAATTATAAGGCAATACAAGTCTATCTATCAATTTTTAGAAATCACAAGTACAACTTTTAGAGTAAATTACAAATAATGAATTATAAGTATAGAAGGATCATTCGTAAGGTAGTTGTGGAACTCTCTGTGGGATTATGTGAGTTTCTTTATCAATTATGGAGTTAAATGGATTGACATGGGATTGCAAGTATTACATCCGCGATCCGTCTTGGGGTAACCATTCGTAAATCTTGTTAGTATTCCCTTATTACCCATACAATAAGCGTTACATATGAGAACGATAATTTCCACCCCATAGATTCACGTGAAATTATATATTCTAAGTTGTTTACCAAATTAAAAGGTAAAACAAACCCGCCAGTCGAATTTTAAAAAGCACAAGTACATTGTCCAGGGTAAATTATAGATGATGACTTATATTTATAAAAGGTTCATTGAGTAAGGTAATTGTGGAACTCTATGTGGGATTATGCTAGTTTCTGTATCAGTTACGGTGTTAAAGAGTTTGTTTTGGGATTGAACGTGTCCCGACCACGATCCATCCCGGGGTAACATTCTGTCAATCGAGTTAGTATTCCATTATTACCCTTACAATAGGTGTTACATATAAGAACAACAATTTTCACCGCATAGATCACGTGAAATTATATATTCTAAGTTATTTATTAAATTAAAAGGTAATACAAATCCGTCAATCAATTTTTAAAATGCACAAGTACATTGTCCAAAGTGAATTACAAATGATGAATTATATGTATTGAAGGATCATTCATAAGGAAGTTGTGGAACTCTCTGTGGGATTATGCGAGTTTCTTTATCAATTACAGTTTTAAAGAGTTTGACTTGGGATTGCAAGTGTCCAGACCGCGATCCATCTAAGGGTAACCGTCAATCAATCGTGTTAGTATTCAATTATTACCCCTACAGTAAGTGTTACATATCAGAACGATAATTTCCACTGCATAGATTCACGTGAAATTATATATTCTAATTTATTTATCAAATTATAAGGCCATACAAGTCTGTCAATCAATTTTTATATCCACAAGTACAACGTCCAGAGTAAATTACAGATGATGAATTATAAGTATTGAAGGATCACTCCTAAGGAAGTCGTGGAACTCTCCATGAGACTATGCGAGTTTCTTTCTTAGTTACAGTGTTTAATAGATTGACATGGTATTGAAAGTGTCCCGTCCGTGATCCATCTTAGGATAACCGATCGTCAATCGTGTTAGTATTTCATTATTAACCTTATAATATTCATTACATAGGAGAAAAATAATTTCCACCACATAGATTCCCTTAAATTATATATTCTGGATAATTTACCAAATTATATAGTAATACAAGTCCGTCAATAAATTTATAAAAAGCAGAAATACATTGTCCTGAGTAAATTATAGATGGTGACTTATAAGAATAAAACTATTATTCGTAAGGAAGTTGTGGAACTCTCTGTGGTACTATGTGAGTTTCATCATCAGTTACGGTTTTAAATGGTTTGACTTGGAATTGCATGTGTCCCGTCTGCGATTCGGCTGGGGGTCACCGTCTGTCAATCACGTTAGTATTTCATAATTACCCTTACAATAAGTGTTACAGATGAGAACAATAATTTCCACCACATAGACTTATGTGAAATTATATATTGTAGGTTATTAATCAAATTAAAAGGTAATACAAGTCCATCAATCAATTTTTAAGATTCACAAGTACATTGTTCAGAGTAAATTGTAGATGATGACTTTTAATTATAAAAGGATCATTCGTAAGGCAGTTGTGGAACTCTTTATGGGATTATGCGAGTTTCTTTATCAGTTACTGTGTTAAAGAGTTTGACTTGGGATTGCAAGTGTCCGGGCCGCGATCCGTCTCGGGGTAACCTTCCGTCAATCCTATTAGTATTCCATTACTACCCTTACAATACGTGTTACAGATGAGAACGATAATTACCACCGCATAGATTCACGTGAAATTATATATTCTAAGTTATTTATCAAGTTAAAAGACAATACAAGTCCGTCAATCAATTTTTAAAAACCACAAGTACAACTTACAAAGTAAATTACAGATGATGAACAGTAAGTGTAAAAGGAACATTCATAAGGAAATTGTGGAACTCTCTGTGGGATTATGCAAGTTTCTTTATCAATTACGATTTTAAATAGATTGACATGGGATTGGAAGTGTCCCGTCCGCGATCTGTCTTGGGGTAACTGTCTGTCAATCAAGTTAGTATTCCATTATTACCCTTACAATGAACGTTACATATGGGAACGATAATTTCCACCGTATACATTCGCGTGAAATTATATATTCATGGTTATTTACAAAAATTAAAAGATAAAACAAACCCATAAATAAATTTTTAAAAAGCACAAGTACGTTGTCCAGGGTAAATTATAGACGATAACTTATAATTATAAAAGGATCATTCGTAAGGAAGTTGTGGAACTCTTTGTGGGATTTAGCGAGTTTCTTTATCAGTTACGGTGTTAAAGAGTTTGACTTGGGATTGCAAGTGTCCCAACCACGATCCGTCCTAGGGTAACGATCCATCAATCGTGTTAGTATTTCATTATTACCGTTACGTTAGGTGTTACTCATAAGAACGATAATTTTCACCGCATAGATTCATGTGAAATTACATATTCTATGTTTTTTATCAGATTAAAAGGAAATACAAGTCCGTCAATCAATTTTGAAAAAGCACAAGTACATTGTCAAGAGTGAATTACAAATGATGAATTAAAAGTATAGAAGGATTATTCATAAGGAAGGTTTGGAGCTCTCGGTGGGATTATGAGAATTTCTTTATCAGTTACAGTGTTAAAGAGTATGACTTGGGATTGAAAGTGTCCTTACCACGATCCATACCAAGGTAAGCGTTCATGTGAAATTATATATTGAAGGTTATTTGTCAAATTAAAAGGTAATACAAGTCCTTTAATCGATTTTTAAAAACAAAAGGTACATTGTTCATAGTAAATTGTAGATGATGACTTTTAATTATCAAAGGATCATTTGTAAGGAAGTTCTTGAACTCTCTGTGGGATTATACGAGTTTCTTTATTACTTACAGTGTTAAAGAGCTTGACTTACGATCGCAAGTGTCCCAACCGCAATCCGTCCCGGGGTAACCGTCTGTCTATCGTGTTAGCATTCCATTATTACCCTTACAATAAGTGTTCCATATTAGAATGATAATTTCCACCTCATAGATTGACATGAAATTATATATTCTATGTTATTTATCATATTATAAGGCAATACAATTCCGTCGTTTAATTTTTAAAAAGCACAAGTACGACGTCCAGAATAAATTAAAGATGATGAATTATAAGTATAGAAGGATCACTCGTAAGGAAGTTGTGGAACTCTCTGTGGGATTCTTTATCAGTTACGGTGTTATATGAATTGACATGGGATTGCAAGTGTCCCGTTCGTGGTCCGTCTTGGGGTAACCATCTGTCAATCGTGTTAGTATTCCATTGTTACCCTTACAATAAGCGTTACATATGAGAACGATAATTTCCATTGCATAGATTCACATGAAATTATATATTCTAGGTATATTACCAAATTAAATGGTAATACAAGTCCGCCAATTAATTTATAAAAAGCACAAGTACATTGTCCAGTGTAAGTTATAGATGATGACTTATAAGCTCACAAAGATCATTCTTAAGGAAGTTCTGGAACTCTCTGTGGTATTATGTGAGTTTCTTCATCATTTACGGTTTTAAAAGGTTTGACTTGGAATTGCAAGTGTCCCGTCCGTAATCCATCCCAGGGTTACCATTTGTCAATCATGTTAGTATTTCATAATTGACCTTACAATGAGTGTTACATATGAGAACAATAATTTCCTATACATTGATTCATGTGAAATTATATCATGTAGGTTATTTATCAAATTAAAATGCAATTTATGTCCATCCATCGATTTGTAAAAATCACAAGTACATTGTTCAGAGTAAATTGTAGAAGATGACTTTTCATTTTAAGAGGATCATTCGTAAGACAGTTGTCGAACTTTTTATTCAATTATTCGAGTTTCTTTATCAGTTACGGTGTTAAAGAGTTTAACTTTGGATTTCATGTGTCTCATCCGTAATCCATCCCAGGGTAACCATATGCCAATCTTGTTAGTATTCCATTATTACCCTTACAATAAGTGTTACATATGAGAAGGATAATTTTCACCACATAGATTTTCATGAAATTATATATTCTAAGTCATTTATCAAATTAAAAGGCAACAGAAGTCCGTCAATCAATTTTTAAAAATCACAGGTACAACTTCCAAAGTAAATTATAGATGATGAACTTTAAATATAGAAGGAACATTCGTAAGGAAGTTGTGGAACTCTCTGTGGGTTTATGGGAGTTTCTTTATCAGTTACGGTGTTAAATGGATTGACATTGGATTGCAAGTGTCCCGTCCGCAATCCGTCTTGGGGTAACCGTCCATCAATCGTGTTAGTATTCTATTATTACCCTTACAATAAGTGTCACATATAGGAACGATAATATACACCGCATAGAATAGCGTGAAATTATATATTCTAGGTTATTTAGTAGATTAAAAGCAGATTAACAAACCCGTCACTCAAAAAGCACAAGTACATTGTCCAGGGTAAATTATAAAAGATATCTCATAATTATAAAAGGATCATTCGTAAGGAAGATGTGGAACTCTTTGTAGGATTATGCGAGTTTCGTTATCGGTTATGGTGTTAAAGAGTTTGACATGGGATTACAAGTGTCCAGATCGCGATCTGTCAAGGGGAAACCGTCCGTCAATTGTGTTAGTATTCCATTATTACCCTTACAATAAGAGTTACATATGAGAATGATAGTTTCCACCGCATAGATTCATGTGAAATTATATATTCTAAGTTATTTTTCAAATTAAAAGGTAATACAAGTCTGTCAATAATGTTTTAAAAAGAACAAGTACATTGTCCATAGTAAATTTTTATAAAGCACAAGTACATTGTCCAGAATGAATTACAGATGATGAATTAAAAGTATAGAAGGATTATTCGTAAGGAAGTTGTGGAACTCTCTGTGGGATTATATGAATTTCTCTATTAGTTATGGTGTTAAAGAGTTTGACTTGGGATTGAAAGTGTCCTTACCAAGATCCATACCGGGGTAACCGTCTGTCAATCGTGTTGGTATTCCATTATTACCTTTACAATAAGTGTTACATATGAGAGCAATGATTTCCACCCTCTAGATTCATGTGAAATTATATATTTTAGGTTGTTTATCGAATCAAAAGGTAATACGAGATCATTAATTGATTTTTAAAAAGCACAAGTACATTGCTCAGAGTAAATTATAGATGAGGACTTATAAGCATAAAAGGATCATTCGTAAAGAAGTTGTGGAACTCTCTGTGGGATTATGTGAGTTTCTTTATCAATTACAGTGTTAAAGAGTTTGACTTGGGATCATTCCTAAGGAAGTTGTGGAACTCTCTGTGGTATTATGCGAGTTCCCTTATTAGTTACGGTTTTAAAAGGTTTGAATTGCAAGTGTCCCATCCGTGATCCATCCTAGGGTAACCGTCCATCAATCGTGTTAGTATTCCATTATTACACTTACAATAAGTGTTACATAGAAGATCGATAATTTCTATCGCATAGTTTCGTGTGAAATAATATAGTCTACGTTATTTGTCAAATTAAAATGTAATACAAGTCCGTCCATTGATTTTTTAAAGGCACAAGTACATTGTCCAGAGAAAATTGTAGATGAGGACTTATAAGCATAAAAGGATCATTCGTAAAGAAGTTGTGGAACTCTCTGTGGGATTATGTGAGTTTCTTTATCAATTACAGTGTTAAAGAGTTTGACTTGGGATTTCAAGTGTCGTATCTATGATCTGTCCTGGGGTAACCATCCATCAATCGAGTTAGCATTCCATTATTACCCATACAATAAGTGTTACATATAAAAACGATAATTTCTACTGCATAGATTCACGTGAAATTAGATATTATAAGTTTTTTTTTATCAAATTGTAAGGAAATACAAGTCCGTCAATCAATTTTTAAAAAGCACAAGTACATTGTCCAGGGTAAATTATCAATGATGCTTATAAATATAAAAGGATTAATCGTATGGAAATTGTAGAGCTCTTTGTGGAAATATGGTAGTTTCTTTATAAGTTACGGTGTTAAAGAGTTTGACTTGGGAATGTAATTGTCCTGACTGTGATCCATCCAGGGTAACCGTCCGTCAACCGTGTTAGTATTACATTACTACCTTTACAACAAGTTTTATATATAAAAATGATAATTTTCACCATATAGATTCAGGTGAAAATATATATTCTAATTTATTTTATCAAATTAAAAGGCAATACATGTCTCTCAATCAATTTTTATAAATCACAAGTACAACGTCTAGAGTGAATTACAGATGATGAATTATAAGTATAGAAGGATCATTCATAAGGAAGTTGTGAAACTCTCTGTGGGATTATGTGAGTTTCTTTATCAGTTATAGTGTTATTGACTTTGACTTGTGATTACAAGTGTCCTGACCACAATCCATATTGGGGTAACCGTCCTTCAATTATGTTAATATTCCATTATTACCCTTACAATAAGTGTTACATGTGAGTACGATAATTTCCACCACATAGAATCAAGTGAAATTATATATTCTATGTTATTTACCAAATTAAATGGTAATACAATTCCATCAATCGATTTTAAAAGGCACAAGTACATTGTCCAGAGTAAATTATAGATGATGACTTATAAGCATAAATGGATCATTCATAAGGAAGTTGTGGAACTCTCTCTGGTATTATGTGAGTTTCATTATAAGTTACGGTTTTAAAGGGCATGACTTTGAATTGCAAGTGTCCCGTCCGTGACCCATCACGGGGTAACCGTCTTTCAATCATGTTAGCATTTCATAATTACCCTTACAATAAGTGTTACATATTTTAACTATAATTTGAACCACATAGATTCATGTGAAATTATATATTGTATGTAATTTATCAAATTAAAAGGTATTACAAGTCCATCAATCAATTTTTAAAAATCACAAGTACATTGTTCAGAGTAAATTGTAGATGATGACTTTTAATTATAAAAAGATCATTCGTAAGGTAGTTGTGGAACTATTTATGGGATTATGAAAGTTTCTTTATCATTTACGATGTTAAAGAGTTTGACTTGGGATTTCTAGTGTTTCATTTCAAATCCATCCTGAGGTAATCGTCCGTCAATCGTGTTAGTATTCCATTATTACCCTTACAATAAGTGTTACATATGAGAACGGTAATTTCCACCGCATATATTCATGTGAAATTATATATTCTAAGTTATTCATCAAATTATAAGGCAATACAAGTCAGATAATCAATTTTTAAAAATCACAAGTACAACATCTGGAGTAAATTACAGATGATTAGTTATAAGCATAGAAGGATAATTCATAAGGAAGTTGTGTAAATCTTTTGTGGGATTATGTTAGTTTCTTTATTTTTTACGTTGCTTAATAGATTGACATGGGATTGCAAGTGTCCCGTCCCCGACTGTCCCGGGGTAACCATCCGCCAATCGTGTTATTATTCCATAATTAACCATACAATAAGTGTTACATTTGAGAACGATAATTTCCACCACATAGACTCATACGAAATTATATATTGTAGGTTACTTATCAAATTAAAAGGTAATACAAGTCCATCAATCGATATTTAAAAATTACATGTACATTGCTCAGATTAAATTGTATACGATGACTTTTAATTATAAAAGGATCATTCGTAAGGAAGTTGTAGAATTCTCTATAGGATTGTGCAAGTTTCTTTCTCAGTTATGATGTTAAAGAGTTTGACCTGGGATTGCAAGTGTCCCAACCGCGATCCGTCCTGGGATAACCATCCATCAATCGTGTTAGCATTCCATTATTACCCTTACAATAAATGTTACATATAAGAAAGATAATTTCCTCCGCATAGATTCATGTGAAATTATATGTTCTATGTTATGTATCAAATTATAAGGCAATACAAGTCCATCAATCAATTTTTAAAAATCACAAGTACAACGTCCAGAGTAAAGTACAGATAATAAATTATAAGTATAGAAGGATCATCCATAAGGAGGTTGTGGAACTCTTTGTGGGATTATGCAAGTTTCTTTATCAGTTAGAGTATTAAAAGGATTGACATGGGATTGCAAGTGTCCCATCTGTGATGCATCTTGGGGTAACCGTTCGTCAATCGTGTTAATATTCCATTATTACCTTAACAGTAAGCGTTACCTAGGAGAACAATAATTCCACAGCATAGATTTGCGTGAAATTATATATTCTAGGTTATTTACCAAATTAAATGTTAATACAAACTCGTAAATCAATTTTTAAAAAGCATAAATACATTGTCTAGTGTAAATTATAGATGATGACTTATAAATATAAATGGATCGTTTGTAAGGAAGTTGTGGAACTCTCTGTGGGATTATGTGAGTTTCATTATAAGTTGCTGGGTTAAAGAGTTTGACTTGGGATTCCAACTGTCTCATCTGTGGTTTGTCCCGGGGTAACCGTCCGTCAATCGTGTTAGTATTCCATATTTACCCTTACAATAAGTGTTACATAGAAGATCGGTAATTTCTACTTCAAAGTTTCACGTGAAATTATATATTCTAAAATGTTTATCAAATAAAAAGGTAATACAAGTCTGTCAATCAATTTTTAAAAGGCACGAGTACATAATCTAGAGAAAATTGTAGATGATGACTAATAAGCATAAAAGGATCATTCGTCAGGAACTTGTCGAACTCTTTGTGGCATTATGCGAGTTTCTTTATCAATTACGGTGTTAAGAAGTTTGGCTTATGATTTCAATTGTCTCATCCGCGATCTGTCCTGGGGTAACCAGCCGTCAATCGTGTTAGCACTCCATTATTACCCTTACAATAAGTGTTACATATAAGAATGATAATTTACACTGCATAGATTCACGTGAAATTATATATTAAAAGTTTTTTTATATCAAATTGTAAGGTAATACAAGTCCATTAATCAATTTTTAAAATGCACAAGTACATTGTCCATGGTTAATTATAGATGATGGCTTATAAATATAGAAGGATTATTCGTAAGGAAATTGTAGAGCTCTTTGTCGGATTAT
Source organism: Rubia yunnanensis (assembly GCA_037428765.1). Taxonomy (NCBI): domain Eukaryota; kingdom Viridiplantae; phylum Streptophyta; class Magnoliopsida; order Gentianales; family Rubiaceae; genus Rubia; species Rubia yunnanensis. Next base: position 29,554,167 of record CM075070.1, read on the forward strand.
GGTAGTTTCTTTATAAGTTACATTGTTAAAGAGTTTGACTTGGGATCGCAATTGTCCCGACCGTGATCCATCCCGGGGTAACCATCCGTCAATCGTGTTAGTATTCCATTACTACCTTTACAATAATTTTTACATATAAAAATGATAATTTTCACTGCATAGATTCACGTGAAAATATATATTCTAATTTATTTATCAAATAGAAAGGCAACACAATTCCGTCAATCAATTTTTATAAAGCACAAGTACAACATCATAAGTAAATTACAAATGATCAATTATAGTATAGAAGGATCATTCGTAAGGAAGTTGTGGAACTCTATGTGGGATTATGCGAGTTTATTTATCAGTTACAGTGTTAAATGGATTGAAATGGGATTACAAGTGTCCCGTCTGCGATCCGTCTTGAGGTAACCGTCCGCTAATCGTGTTAGCATTCCATTATTATCCTCACAATAAGGGTTACATATAAGAACGATAATTTCCACCACATAGATTCATGTGAAATTATATATTTTAAAGTTTTGTTATCAAATTATAAGGCAATACAAGTCCGTATTGATTTTTAAAGAGCACAAGTACATTGTCTAGGGTAAATTATTGTTGATGACTTATAAGCATAAAAGGATCACTCGTAAGGAAATTGTAGAACTCTTTTTGGGATTATGAGAGTTTCTTTATCAGTTACGGTGTTAAAGAGTTTGACTTTGGATTGCCGGTGTCCCGACCATGATCTGTCTTGGGGTAACCGTCCGTCAATCATTTTAGTATTCCATTATTACCCTTGCAATAACTTTACACATACAAACCATAATTTTAACCGCATAGATTCATTTGAAATTATATATTATAAGTTATTTATCAAATTAAAAGGCAATAAAATTTTTTCAACCAATTTTTATGAAGCACAAGTACATTGTCCGGAGTGAATTACAGATGATAAACTATAAGTATAGAAGGATCATTTGTAAGGAAATTGTGGAACTCTCAATGAGATTATGCAAGTTTCTCTATCAGTTACAGTGTTAAAGAATTTGACTTGGGATTGCAAGTGTCCTGACCACAATCCATACCGGGGTTAGCGTCCTTCAATCGTGTTATGTTTCCATTATTACACTTACAATAAGTGTCACAAATGAGAACGATAATTTCCACCGCATAGAATCACGTGAAATTATATATTCTAGGTTATTTTCCAAATTAAATGGTAATTCAAGTCCATCAATCTATTTTTAAAAGGTACTAGTACATTGTCCCGAGTAAATTATAGATAATGACTTATAAAGCATAAATGGATCATTCATAAAGAATTTGTAGAACTCTCTGTGGTATTATGCGAGTTTCCGTATTAGTTGCGATTTTAAAGGGTTTGACTTGGAATTGCAAGTGTCCCGTCCGCGATCCATCCCGGGGTAACCATCTGTCAATCCTGTTAGCATTTCATAATTACCCTTACAACAAGTGTTACATATGAGAACGATAATTTGAACCACATAGTTTCATGTGATATTATATATTGTAGGTTATTTATAAAATTAAAATGTAATAGAAGTCCATCAATCAATTTTTAAAAATCACAAGTACATTGTTCACAGTAAATTGTAGATGATGACTTTTAATTATAAAAGGATCATTCGAAAGGCAGTTTTGGAACTATTTATGGGATTATGCAAGTTTCTTTATCAGTTACGATGTTAAAGAGTTTGACTTGGGATTTCTAGTGTCTCATTTAAAATCTATCCTGAGGTAACCATCCGTCAATCATGGTAGTATTCCATTATTACCCTTACAATAAGTGTTACATATGAGAACGATATTTCCACCGCATGTATTCATGTGAAATTATATATTCTAAGTTATTTGTCAAATTATAAGGCAATATAAGTCCGTTAATCAACTTTTAAAAATTACAAGTACAACGTCCAGAGTAAATTATAGATGTTGAGTTATAAGTATAGAAGGATCTTTTGTAAGGAAGTTGTGAAACTCTCTGTGGGATTGTGTGAGTTTCTATATCAGTTACGGTGTTTAATAGACTGACATGTGATTGAAAGTGTCCCATCCGCTATCCGTCTTGGGGTAACCGTCCGTAAATCGTATTAATATTCCATTATTACCCCTACAATAAGCGTTACATATGAGAACGATAATTCCACCGCATAGATTCACGTGAAATTATATATTCTAGGTTATTTACCAAATTAAATGTTTATACAAACCCATCAATCAATTTTTAAAAAGAACATATTCATTGTCCAGTGTAAATTATAGGTGATGACTTATAAATATAAATGGATCGTTTCCAAGGAAGTAGTGGAACTCTATGTGGGATTATGTGAGTTTCATTATCAGTTGCTGGGTTAAAGAGTTTGACTTGGGATTCCAACTGTCTAATCTGTGATTTGTCCCGGGGTAAACGCCCGACAATTGTGTTAGTATTCCATATTTACCCTTACAATAAATTTTACATAGAAGATCGATAATTTCTACCGCAAAGTTTCACGTGAAATTATATATTCTAAAATATTTATCAAATAAAAAGGTAATACAAGTCCGTCAATCAATTTTTAAAAGGCATGAGTACATAATCCAGAGAAAATTGTAGATGATGACTAATAAGCATAAAAGGATCATTCGTCAGGAAATTGTGGAACTCTCCGTGGCATTATGCAAGTTTCTTTATCAATTACGGTGTTAAAGAGTTTGACTTATGATTTCAATTGTCTCATCCGCGATCTATCCTGGGGTAACCAGCCGTCAATCGTGTTAGCACTCCATTATTGCCCTTACAATAAGTGTTACATATAAGAATGATAATTTCCACTGATAGATTCACGTGAAATTATATATTATAATTTTTTTTATATCAAATTGTAAGGCAATACAAGTCCGTTAATCAATTTTTAAAAAGCACAAGTACATTGTCCAGGGTTAATTATAGATGATGGCTTATAAGTGTAGAAGGATTATTCGTAAGGAAATTGTAGAGCTCTTTGTCGGATTATGGTAGTTTCTTTATAAGTTAATTGTTAAAGAGTTTGACTTGGGATTGCAATTGTCCCAACCGTGATCCATCCCGGGGTAACCATCCGTGAATCGTGTTAGTATTCAATTACTACCTTTACAATAAGTTTTACATATAAAAATGATAACTTTCACCGCATAGATTCACGTGAAATTATATATTATAATTTATTTATCAAATTGAAAGGCAATACAATTCCGTCAATCAATTTTTATAAAGCACAAGTAAAACATCCTAAAAAAATTACAAATGATCAATTATAAGTATAGAAGGATCATTCGTAAGGAAGTTGTGGAACTCTATGTGGCATTATGCGAGTTTCTTTATCAGTTATAGTGTTAAAAGGATTGAAATGGGATTGCAAGTGTCCCATCTGCGATCCGTCTTGAGGTAACCGTCCGCTAATCGTGTTAGCATTCCATTATTATCCTCACAATAAGGGTTACATATAAGAACGATAATTTCCACCGCATAAATTCACGTAAAATTATATATTTTAAAATTTTTTTATCAAATTATAAGGCAATACAAGTCCGTATCGATTTTTAAAAAGCACAAGTACATTGTCCAGGGTAAATTATTGTTGATGACTTATAAGTATAAAAGGATCATTCGTAAGGAAATTGTGGAACTCTTTTTGGGATTATGAGAGTTTCTTTATCAGTTACGATGTTAAAGAGTTGGACTTTGGATTGCAGGTGTCCCGACCATGATCTGTCCTGGGGTAACCGTCCGTCAATCATGTTAGTATTCCATTATTACCCTTGCAATAACTTTACACATACAAACCATAATTTCCACTGCATAGATTCATTTGAAATTATATATTTTAAGTTATTTATCAAATTAAAAGGCAATACATTTTTGTCAATCAATTTTTATAAAGTACAAGTACATTGTCCAGAGTGAATTACGGATGATGAACTATAAGTATAAAAGGATCATTTGTAAGGAAATTGTGGAACTCTCTATGAGATTATGCTAGTTTCTTTATCAGTTACGGTGTTAAAGAATTTGACTTGGGATTGCAAGTGTCCTGACCACGATCCATACCGGGGTAACTATCCTTCAATCGTGTTAGTATTCCATTATTACACTTACAATAAGTGTTACATATGAGAACGATAGTTTCCACCGCATAGAATCACGTGAAATTATATAATCTAGGTTATTTTCCAAATTAAATGGTAATTCAAGTCCATCAATCGATTTTTCAAAAGTATTAGTACATTGTCCAGAGTAAATTATAGATAATGACTTATAAAGCATAAATGGATCATTCGTAAAGAATTTGTAGAACTCTCTGTGGTATTATGCGAGTTTCCGTATTAGTTGCGATTTTAAAGGGTTTGACTTGGAATTGCAAGTGTCCCATCCGCGATCCATCCCGAGGTAACCATCTGTCAATCCTATTAGTATTTCATAATTACCCTTACAATAAGTGTTACATATGAGAACGATAATTTGAACCACATAGTTTCATGTGAAATTATATATTGTAGGTTATTTATAAAATTAAAATGTAATAGAAGTCCATCAATCAATTTTTAAAAATTACAAGTACATTGTTCAGAGTAAATTGTAGATGATGACTTTTAATTATAAAAGGATCATTCGAAAGGCAGTTTTGGAACTATTTATGGGATTATGCAAGTTTCTTTATCAGTTATGATGTTAAAGAGTTTGACTTGGGATTTCTAGTGTCTCATTTAAAATCCATCCTGAGGTAACCATCCGTCAATCATGGTAGTATTCCATTATTACCCTTACAATAAGTGTTACATATGAGAACGATAATTTCCACCGCATGTATTCATGTGAAATTATATATTCTAAGTTATTTGTCAAATTATAAGGCAATACAAGTCCAATATTCAACTTTTAAAAATTACAAGTACAACGTCCAGAATAAATTATAGATGTTGAGTTATAAGTATAGAAGGATCTTTTGTAAGGAAGTCGTGGAACTCTCTGTGGGATTGTGTGAGTTTCTATGTCAGTTACGGTGTTTAATAGATTGACATGGGATTGCAAGTGTCCCGTCCGCTTTCAATCACGGGTTAACCATCCATTAATCATGTTAGCATTCCATTATTACCCTTACAATAAGTGTTACATATAAGAAAGATAATTCCACTGCATAGATTCACGTGAAATTATATGTTCTTGGTTATGTATCAAATTATAAGGCAATACAAGTCCGTCAATCAATTTTTAAAAAGAACAAGTACAACGCCCAGAGTAAAGTACAAATGATGAATTATAAGTATAGAAGGATCATTCATTAATAGGTTGTGGAACTCTTTGTGGGATTATGCGACTTTCTTTATCAGTTAAAGTGTTAAAAGGATTGACATGGGATTGCAAGTGTCCCATCCACGATCCGTCTGGGGGTAACCGTCCGTAAATCGTGTTAATATTCCATTATTACCCCTACAATAAGTTTTACATATGAGAACGATAATTCCACCACATAGATTCACGTGAAATTATATATTCTAAGTTATTTACCAAATTAAATGTTAATACAAACCCATCAATCAATTTTAAAAAAAGAACATATTCATTGTCCAGTGTAAATTATCGGTGATGACTTATAAATATAAATGGATCGTTTCTATGGAAGTAGTGGAACTCTCTGTGGGATTATGTGAGTTTCATTATCAGTTGCTGGGTTAAAGAGTTTGACTTGGGATTCCAACTGTCTCATCTGCGATTTGTCCCGGGTTAACTATCCGTCAATCGTGTTAGTATTCCATATTTACCCTTACAATAAGTGTTACATAGAAGATCGATAATTTCTACCGCAAAGTTTCATGTGAAATTATATATTATAAAATATTTATCAAATAAAAAGGTAATACAAGTCCGTCAATCAAATTTTAAAGGGCACGAGTACATAATCCATAGAAAATTGTAGATAATAACTAATAAGCATAAAAGGATCATTCGTAAGGAAATGGTGGAACTCTCTGTGGCATTATGCTAGTTTCTTTATCAATTACGGTGTTAAAAAGTTTGACTTATGATTTCAATTGTCTCATCAGCGATCTGTCCTGGGGTAACCAGCCGTCAATCCATTATTACCCTTACAATAAGTGTTACATATAAGAATGATAATTTCCACTAATAGATTCATGTGAAATTATATATTATAAGTTTTTTTATATCAAATTGTAAAGTAATACAAGTCCGTTAATCAATTTTTAAAATGCACAAGTACATTGTCCAGGGTTAAATATAGATAATGGCTTATAAGTATAGAAGGATTATTCGTAAGGAAATTGTAGAGCTCTTCGTCGGATTATGGTAGTTTCTTTATAAGTTACATTGTTAAAGAGTTTGACTTGGGATTGCAATTGTCCCGACCATGATCCATCCTGGGGTAACCATCCGTCAATCGTGTTAGTATTCCATTATTACCTTTACAATAAGTTTTACATATAAAAATGATAATTTTCACCGCATAGATTCACGTGAAATTATATATTATGATTTATTTATCAAATTGAAAGGCAATACAAGTCCGTCAATCAATTTTTATAAAGCACAAGTACAACATCCTAAGTAAATTACAAATGATCAGTTATAAGTATAGAGGGATCATTCGTAAGGAAGTTGTGGAACTCTATGTGGCATTATGCGAGTTTCTTTATCAGTTACAGTGTTAAATGGATTGAAATGGGATTGCAAGTGTCCCGTCTGCAATCCGTCTTGAGGTAACCGTCCGCTAATCATGTTAGCATTCAATTATTATCCTCACAACAAGGGTTACATATAAGAACGATAATTTCCACCGCATAGTTAACATGAAATTATATATTTTAATTTTTTTAATCAAATTATAAGGCAATACATGTCCGTATCGAATTTTAAAAAGCACAAGTACATTATATAGGGTAAATTATTGTTTATAACTTATAAGTATAAAAGGATCATTCGTAAGGAAATTGTGGAACTTTTTTTGGGATTATGAGAGTTTCTTTATCAGTTACGATGTTAAAGAGTTTGACCTGGGATTTCTAGTGTCTCATTTAAAATCCATCCTGAGGTAACCGTCCGTCAATCATGGTAGTATTCCATTATTACCCTTACAATAAGTGTTACATATGAGAACGTTAATTTCCACCGCATGTATTCATGTGAAATTATATATTCTAAGTTATTTGCCAAATTATAAGGGAATACAAGTCCGATAATCAACTTTTAAAAATTACAAGTACAACGTCCAGAGTAAATTACAGATGTTGAGTTATAAGTATAGAAGGATCATTTGTAAGAAAGTTGTGGAACTCTCCATGGGATTGTGTGAGTTTCTTTATCAGTTAAAGTGTTAAAAGGATTGACATGGGATTGCAAGTGTCCCATCCACGATCTGTCTTGGGGTAACCGTCCGTAAATCGTGTTAATATTCCATTATTACCCCTACAATAAGCGTTACATACGAGAAGGATAATTCCACCGCATAGATTCACGTGAAATTATATATTATAGGTTACATATCAAATTAAACTGTAATACAAGTCCATCAATTGATTTTTAAAAATCACATGTACATTGCTCAGATTATATTGTATATGATGACTTTTAATTATAAAAGGATCATTCGTAAAGAAGTTGTGGAATTCTCTGTGGGATTATGCGATTTTCTTTCTTAGTTACGATGTTAAAAAGTTTGACATAGGATTGCAAGTGTCCCAACCGCGATCCGTCTGGGGTAACCGTCCATCAATTATGTTAGCATTCCATTATTACCCTTACAATAAGTGTTACATATAAGAAAGATAATTTTCACCACATAGATTCACGTGAAATTATATGTTCTAAGTTATGTATCAAATTATAAGGCAATACAAATCTGTAAATCGATTTTTATAAAGCACAAGTAAAACGTCCAGAGTAAAGTGAAGATTATGAATTATAAGTATAGAAGGATCATTCGTAAGGAGGTTGTGGAACTCTCTTTGGGATTATGCGAGTTTCTTTATCAGTTAGAGTGTTAAAAGGATTGACATGCGATTGCAAGTGTCCCATCCACGATCCATCTTGGGGTAACCGTCCGTCAATCGTGTTAATATTCCATTATTACCCCTACAATAAGTGTTACATATAAGAACGATAATTCCACCGCATAGATTCGCGTGAAATTATATGTTCTAGGTTATTTTGCAAATTAAATGTTAATACAAACCAGTCAATCGATTTTTAAAAAGCACAAGTACATTGTCCAGGGTAAATTATAGATGATGACTTATAAATATAAATGGATCATTTGTAAGGAAGTTGTGGAGCTCTCTATGGGATTATGTGAGTTTCTTTATCAATTACGATGTTAAAGAGTTTGACTTGGGATTTCAACTGCAGATGTCCGTCAATCAATTTTTAAAAGAAAAAAGTACATTGTCCAAAGAATATTGTAGATGATAACTTATAACCATAAAAGGATCATTCGTAAGGAAGTTGTGGAACTCTCTGTGGGATTATGCGAGTTTCTTTAACAATTACGGTGTTAAAGAGTTTGGCTTGGGATTTCAAGTGTCTCATCCGCAATCTGTCCTGGGGTAACCGTCCGTCAATCGTGTTAGCATTCCATTATTACCCTTACAATAAGTGTAACATATAAGAACGATAAATTCCACTGCATAGATTCACGTGAAATTACATATTATAAGTTTTTTTAATCAAATTTTTAGGCAATACAAATCCATCAATTAATTTTCAAAAGGCACAAGTACATTGTCCAGGGTAAATTATAGATGATGACTTATAAGTATAAAAGGATTATTCGTAAGGAAATTGTAGAGCTCTCTGTGGGATTATGGTAGTTTCATTATAAGTTATAGTGTTAAAGAGTTTGAAAGGCAATACAAGTCTATCAATCACTTTTTATAAAGCACAAGTACATTGTCCAGAGTGAATTATAGATGATGAATTATAAGTATAGAAGGATCATTTGTAAGGAAGTTGTGGAACTCTCTGTGGGATTATGCAAGTTTCTTTATTAGTTACGGTGTTAAAGAGTTAGACTTGGGATTGAAAGTGTCGTGACCACGATCCATACCGGGGTAACGTTCCTTCAATCATGTTAGTATTCCACTATTACCTTTATAATAAGTGTTACATATTAGAACGATGATTTCCACCCCATAGATTCACATAATATTATATGTTGTACGTTATTTGTCAAGGTAATACAATACCATCAATTGATTTTTAAAAAGCACAAGTACATTGCTCAGAGTAAATTGTAAATGAGGATTTATAAGTATAAAATGATCATTCATAAAGAAGTTTTGTAACCCTCTGTGGGATTATGCGAGTTTCTTTATCAGTTATGGTTTTAAAGGGTTTGACTTTGAATTGCAAGTGTCCCATCTGTGATCCGTCCCAGGGTAATCGTCCGTCAATCGTGTTAGTATTCCATTATTACCCTTACAATAAGTGTTACATATGAGAACGATAATTTCCACCTCATAGAGTCACATGAAATTATATATTCTAAGTTATTTACCATATTAAATGGAAATACAAGTCCATCAATCAATTTATAAAAAGCACAAGTACATTGTCAAGAGTAAATTATAGATGATGACTTATAAGCATAAAAGATCATTTGTAAGGAAGTTGTGGAACTCTTTGTGGGATTATGCGAGTTTCTTTATCAGTTACAGTATTAAAGAGTTTGACTTGGGATTGCAAGTGTCCCGAATGTGATCCATACCGGGGTAACTGTCAGTCAATCGTGTTAGTATTCCATTATAACCCTTACAATGAGTGTTACATATGAACGATAATTTTCACCGCATAGATTCATGTGAAATTATATATTTAATTTATTTATCAAAATTAAAAGTCAATACAAGTCCGTCAATCAATTTTTAGAAAGCACAAGTACATTGTCCAGAGTTAATTAACAATGATGGATTATAAGTATAGAAGGATCATTCGTAAAGAAGTTGTGGAACTCTCTGTGGGATTATGTCAGTTTCTTTATTTGTTATGGTGTTAAAGAGTTTGTGTTTGGATTGCTACTGTCCTGTCCATGATCTGTCCCAGGGTTACTATCTGTCAATCGTGTTAGTATTCCATTATTACCCTTACAATAAGTGTTACATATGAGAACAATAATTTCCATGGCATAGATTCATGTGAATATATATATTCTATGTTATTTAACAAATTAAAAGGTAATACAAACAGGTCAATTGAATTTTAAAAATCACAAGTACATTGTCCAGAATAAGTTGTAGATTATGACTTATAAGTATACAAGGACCATTCGCAAGGAAGTTGTGGAACTCTCTGTGGAATAATGTGATTTTCTTAATAAGTTACGATGTTAAAGAGTTTGACTTTGAATTGCAAGTGTCCAGACCATTATCTATCTCGGGGTAACCGTCTGTCAGTCGTGTTAGTATTTCAATATTACCCTTTCAACATGTGTTACATATGAGAACGATAATTCTAACCGCATAGATTCATGTGAAATTATCTATTCAAAGTTATTCATCAAATTAAAAGGTAATACAAATCCATCAATCAATTTTTAAAAAGCACAAAATTATTGGCCTGAGTAAATTGTAGATGATTACTTATAAGTATACAAGGATTATTCGTAAGGAAGTCTTGGAACTCTCTAAGGAATTATGTGAGTTTCTTAATCAGTTACGGTGTTAAAGACTTTTGACTTGGAATTGCAAGTGTCCCGACCGGGATCTGTCCCGGGGTAACCGCCTGTCAATCGTGTTAGTATTCCAATATTACCCTTACAATTAGTGTTACATATGAGAATGATAATTTCCACCTCACGGATTCGCATGAAATTATATATTCTAGGTTATTTATCAAATTTAAAGGTAATGCATGTCCGTCAATCAATTTTTAAAAAGCACAAGATTATTTTCCAAGCTAAATTGTAAAAGATGACTTATAAATATAAAAGAATCATTCGTAAGGAAGTTGTGAAACTCTTCGTGGGATTAGGCGAGTTTCATTATCAGTTACGATGTTAAAGAGTTTGACTTGGGATTGCAAGTGTCTCGTCCTTGATCCGTCCCAGGGTAACCGTCCGTCAATCATGTTAGTATTCCATTATTACCTTTACAATAACCGTTATATATGAGAATGATAATTTCCACCACTTAGATTTGCAAGAAATTATATATTCTAAGTTATTTATCAAATTAAATTGTAATACAAGTCCGTCAATCAATTTTTAAAAAACACAACAATATTATCCAGAGTAAATTGTAGATGATGACTGAATAGTAGACAAGGTTCATTCGTAAGGAAGTTGTGGAACTCTCTGTAGGATTATGCGAGTTTCTTTATCAGTTACGGTGTTAAAGTGTTTGACTTGGGATTGCAAGTGTCCCATCCACGATCCGTCCCGGGGTAACCATCCATAAATCGTGTTAGTATTCCATTATTACCCTTACAATAAGCATTTCATATGAGAACGATGATTTCCACTGCATAGATTCACATCAATTTATACATTCTAGGTTATTTACCTAATTAATAGTTAATACAAACCCATTATTCAATTTTAAAAAAAGCACAAGTACATTGTCCATAGTAAATTGTATAGGATGACTTATAAGCATAAAAGGATCATTCAAAAAGAAGCTAGGGAACTTTCTCTTGGATTATGCTCATTTATTTATTTGTTACGGTGTTAAAGAGTTTGGCTTTGGGTTTCCCATTTCTCGTCCACGATCCACCCTGGGGAAACTGTCCATCAACCATGTTTGTATTTCATTATTACCTTTACAATAAGTATTACATATGAGAACAATAATTTTCACCGCATATATTAACATGAAATTATTCATTGTAGGTTATTTATCAAATTAAAATGTAAAACAAGTCCATCAATCGATTTTAAAAAAGCAAAAGTACATTGAGTACGATAATTTTGACCGCGTAAATTTGTGTGTAATTATATATTCTAAGTTATTCATTAAATTAAAAGGTAATACAAGTCTGTTAGTCAATTTTTAAAAAGCACAAGTACATTGTCCAGAGTAAATTATAGATGATGATTTAAAAGCATATAAGGATCATTTGCAAGGAAGTTTTGGAACTCTCTGTGAGATAATACGAGTTTCTTTATTTGTTTTGGTGTTAAAGAGTATGTTATGGGATCGCAAGTGTCCCACCCACAATGCGTCCCGGAGTAACTGTTCGTCAATCGTGTTAGTATTTAATTGTGACCCTTATAATAAGTGTTATATATGAGAACGATGATTTCCACCACATAGATTTTCCTAAAATTATATATTCTAGGTTATTTATCAAATTAAAAGGTAATGCAAGTTTTTTAATCTATTTTTCAAAAGCACAAGAATATTGTCCAGAGTAAATTTAGGATGATAACTTAGAAGTATACAAGGAGCATTCTTAAGGAAGTTGTGGAACTCTCTGCGGGATTATGCGAGTTTCTTTATCAATTATGATGTTAAAGAGTTTGACTTGGGATTTCAAGTGTTCCGTCTGCAATTCGTCCCGGGGTAACCATCTGTCAATCGTGTTAGTATTCCGTTATTACTATTACAATACGCGTTACATATGAGAACGATAATTTCCCCAGCACAGATTAGCGTGAAATTATTATTCTTGGCTATTTATTAAGCTAAAAGGTAATACAAGTCTGTCCATCAAATTTTTAAAAGCACGAGTACATTGTCATGAGTAAATTGTAGATTATAACTTATAAGTATACAAGGATCATTCGTAACGAAGTTGTGGAACTCTCTATGGGATTATGTGAGTTTCTTTAATTGTTATGTTGTTAAAGAGTTCGTCTTGGGATAGCAAGTGTCCCACCCACGATCCGTCCCGGGGTAACCGTCCGTCAATCGTGTTAGTATTCAATTACCTTTACAATAAGCATTACATATGAGAACGATAATTTCCACAGTACAACTTTACATGAAATTATGTATTCTTTGTTATTTATCGAATTAAAAGGTAATACAAGTTCGTCAATCTATTTTTAAAAAGCACAAGTTCAATGTCCAGTGTAAATTGTAGATTATGATTTATAAGTATACAAGGATATTTCGTAAGTAGATTGTGGAACTCTCTATGGGATTATCCGAGTTTCTTTATTTTTTAAATTGTTAAAGAGTTTGTCTTGGGATTACAAGTGTCCCAGCTGCAATCCATCATGGGGTAACCATCCACCAATTGTGTTAGTATTTCATTATTACTCTTACGATATGTTTTACATATGTGAACGATAATTTCCACTGTATAGATTCACGTGAAATTATATATTATAGGTTTTTTATCATATTAAAATGTAATAAAAATCCTTCAAATGATTTTTAAAAAGCCCAAATACATTTTTCAGAGTAAATTGTAGATGATGAATTATAAGTATACAAGGATAATCTATAAGGAAATTGTGGAACTCTCTATGTGATTATGCGAGTTTCATTATTTGTTATGGTGTTAAAGTGTTTGACTTGGGATTGGAAGTGTACCGTCCGGGATCCATCCCGGAGTAACCGTCCATCAAAATGTGTTAGTATTACATTGTTACCTTTTTTAAATAAGCCTTACATATAAGAATGGTAATTTTCACTGCATAGATTCATGTGAAATTACATATTCTAGGTTATTTGTCAAATTAAAAGTTAATACAAGTCTGTCAATCGATCCATCCCAGGGTAACCATCTGTCAATCGTGTAAGTATTCCATTACTACCCTTACAATAAGTGTTACATTTGAGAACAACAATTTCCACTACATAGATTTGCGTGAAATTATATATTCTCGGTTATTCATCAAATTAAAAAGTAATAGAAGTCCGTTAATTGATTTTTAAAAAGCATAAGTACATTGTCCCGAGTAAATTGTAGATGATGACTTATACTTATACATGGATCATTCATAAGGAAGATATGGAACTCTTGGTAGGATTATGCGAGTTTCTTTATCAGTTACAGCTTTAATGAGTTTGACTTGGGATTGCAAGTGTCTCATCTGCAATCCATCCTGGGTTAGCTGTCCGTCAATCGTGTTAGTATTCCATTATTACCCTTACAATAATCGTTACATATGAGAATGATAATTTCCACCTAATGTTTTTTATTCAATTTTTGTAACAATAAAGTTCAGCTTCTAGCATGAACAAGTCGATTGAAGTGTTGCATTCCTGAAATAGTGTATGTAACGGGGTTATTTAACCCCGAGAATTAAATTATTTGTGAGGTCACAGACATGTCGAAACTTACAACATAGAAATGAATGGTAACTGGTGTTAGTCATGAAAATAATTCAAGCAGGAATTCAAATTCTCAGCCAAAATTTTGAACTCAAAATTTCTCCCCACCTTATTTCAATCCAATAAATTACATCACTAATGCCCATTTCCCATTTCCCATTTCCACCATTCACAACCTTACAACATTTAAAAAATCTAGTCAACATGATTGTCTAAAACATCATCAAGTGTCCAAGGATTGAGAATCTCCGATTCCTATCTAAATGAGGTAGCTTTTTCATCTATTCCATGTTAAATTACCAATTATTTGATGCTCATACTACATGTTTATTTAATCATGAATAGATCAAAGATTCTTGCATTACATGAGGTATAAGGCTTGAGTTACATGTTATATAGTTTTTGTTGTTATTCTTTCCAAGATAATGCTATATCAGTTTTGATTATGAAGAAAGATCATGAGATTTATATGAACATAGGATGAATGTGTAATGTCAGTCACATGTCATCGTCCCATGCGAAATGTTACCGAACCTTTACCAACATCGCATAACACTTCATAATGTTGTCATGTGAAATAATATCTGACGTCGCTATGTATTCAGTAATAGCGAGATCTTCATTTATAATCCATGACGTCGCATGTCTCCGGTTCTTTTTTCTTTTATTATATCAGATTTAATGTCATCTAAGTTTTACTACTTTATGTGTATTTCATTTGAGGACTACCCGATTCTTAAATAAATTTTGTTTTTAATGTAATGATATAAACAGACCCGAGGAGAGTCATCGATGAACCTTCAGCATGTGGATGGATTGGCATGTCATTTTACTAGTCATCCTAAGAGTTTTAATGACGTGCACCGTAGAAAATGGTGTTTCAATTCAAACAATTAGTTCATCTCAAATTTACTTTGTGTATTTCAATATGTGATGACATTTATTTTATTATAAGTTATAATTTTTAAGGTTTGAACATGTCATTCTTTCCCAAATTAATTGAAAAGAATTGAATGTGGTGTGACGTTTAATCATTTAACCATCAGATAATAAATATTAAAATGTCACATTTAATTCCTCGTAGGAAGACATATGGTGCAAAGCATGTTGCAGATCTATTTTTGAGAGAAGTAGTTCGTTACATGGCATTCCTGCTTCCATTGTCTCCGATCGTGATGTTATGTTTTTCTCCTACTTTTGGAATACCATGTGGCGCAAGTTAGGGACAAAGTTGTTGTTTTGTACTGCGAGTCATCCTCAAACCAATGGACAAATAGAAGGGACCAAAGAACCCTAGAGGCTCTCCTGCGTGCCCTAGTTCAGAAAAAATTGATGAATTTGGAAAAATGCATTCCGATTAAAGAGTTTTCTTATAATTGCACTATTAATTTTACTACTTTACCTCCATTTTAGATTGTTTATGGTTTTCTACCTAATATATCTCTTGGCTTACTTCCTTAGAATTTTAGACAGGTTAAAAATCTTGATGAAGAAAAGAAAGATGATCTTGTGGCCGAAATTCATGAGAAGGTGCACACGAAAATTGAGCGGTCGAATGCACAGAATGCTGATAGAACTAATCCGGGCCGCAAGTTGATGAGGTTCAAGGTGGGCGATTATGTTTGGGTACATCTGCGGAAAGTGGGGTTTCCAAATGCTCAGAAATCTAAGTTGATTCCACGTGAAGATGTCATTTTAAAGTGTTGGATCATGTGAACGTCAATGCTTACAAGATTGAGTTACTAGATGATTATGGTGTTAGTGTGACCTTCAATGTTGCAATTTATCTCCATTTACCTTTAAAGATGATTTAGTTTCAAGGGCAAAACCTTTCGACCATGGAGGGAATGATGGAGATGCCAAGATAACTACCACCATGAATGAAAACACTCTACATCTTGATCAAACATTTTAAGGTTATGTTTGGGATCCTCTAAGTGACATGGCGGGACCTATGACTAGGTCAAGGACAAAGCTTAGGGATACTGCTTTAAATGCTTTGCTTTATCATCATTATGATGAAGAATTGAACAAGGAGTCATCATTGACATATTGGATTTATTGTTCAAGACTATCAAAGAACTGAAGACATTATGAAGAATGCTATACTCTTTTTTCCCATTGGTTTTTAATGAGGTACTATGATCACTGTAAAATATTGTAAAAATTATTTCACTTGGAATTTTAGACTGTAGAGCTCGGCCGTGTGTACTTTGAAGAGCTTATTTTTTAATCCAATCCATTAGGGTTTCAAAAATATTGATTTTTATTTTGATTAAAATTAGTTTAGGTAAGATTAGATAAGAAAATATTCATCCAAGGTGTGTCTTGGAAGCATACGACCATATATGTCTATTATTAGGCCATGTGTGTCTATTTTAGGCATTTTAGTTAGATAAGGTTTTAGCTTCTTAAAGCTGCCATAAGTCAATTTAGTTTCTAGTTATGATTAGGATTTGGGGCAAGATCTAACCCTATAAATAGGGAGGCCTTGTCCATGAATAACACAACATTTTTATCAAACAAATATACAAATCTTTGAGTTCATACTCTGTTACTTATGAGCTACTTTCATTTTTGTTTAATCCCGAGGGTTAATTAAGTACCAATAAACTAGTGATCTGATCATGTGGGGCAGCTGGAGAGCAAGTCAAAATTGAGAACATCTCGAGGGCCTAGTTCTTGAATTTCATGCGACTTGGTGAGGGTTTGCAGATCCCTTCATTTGGTCAAAGATTTTAATTCCGCAATCCAGTGTCTTCGCAAGAAGATTCATATCAATCGCAAGTTACAATAATTTCATCGTGATTCGTTACGGATTCCAAATCCAGCATCTTGATTTCATTCTTCTTTTTGTCTCTAGTTCTCCTCTTCACTTAACTTATCTTCAATTCGTCAAGTAATAAAAAGTTGAAATGAAAGTCTTAAAATCTTCAAATATTCAAAGGTAGTCTTCAAAGTCTTCAAACAAATTTCCTTGTCTCGCAAAATCATTTAGAAAAGTAATAAAAATGTAACAGTCGATGTTAATCCTCCTAAGAGAATTTCAATGCAAAATGCCACACCCAAAGCATAAAAGTGTACAAAAGTGAATCCGAATAGTCCTAAAATAACCATATAAAATGGAGACATCACTCTAAGAATCAACGAACTTCTTGGACCTTCCAACTAAAAATGATCTTCTCATTCAAAGAGTTGAAATAAGGGAAAACATTAAGCTGGAAGTTAATTGATTCTGTTTAGAGATCGGTGCACTTAATCCATTTAACCAAAAATTATCTTCTAGCTTCTCACTAAATCCAATTCTCTCTTCCTTCACACTAGAAACCCTAGTTTTCACCTGCCTTGTGGGGGGAGAGGGGGGCACTGCTGCCAGAAATTTCCTCCTCCGATGGCTCCCATTTCCCAATATCACCCCCTCAATAACCCTACCCCTTTTCCATAAGCCTTTGGATAGATACAACTTAGATCCAGCGACTAGAAGTGGAGCATCGCTTAAGCGGAAGTGTTACCGTCCCTGCTATGCTTCAAATTCGATGAGTGGCATTGAAGCACCGGTTAAATGGTAGTGCTCATGCCCCAACTATGCTTCGGTTTGCTTCAGTGGTGAATAACATGATGATGGTGCTCCACTCGATTAGAAGACGACACTCTAAGCTGCAACGGTGATGCTCCAATCGATGCGGCAGCGTCGGTGCTTCACTCAATGAGGCATCGATGCTCAAAGCGATGTGGCGGAAGTGCACCATGTGGTAGAGGTGTTTCAAAGCTGAGATGCTCCAGATCAGTATTCAAGTGGCAAAGCCAATGATGCTGCCTATGTCTACCTTTGTTTTCAAGTGACACTGCCCCTGTCCACCTTCAGCCTCACTTACCATTTTTGGGTGGATGAAAGCATTGAATGCTCTACTATGAAGACCCAAAAAGGTACCATCTTTTATATATTGATTGCTATTAATGATGGATAGTGTTGATTTTGGTTTGTAGATATATGTATATATATCTCTTGTGCGTTTGATCATGTCAAGGTCGTTGGGGTAGAATGGTTGATATTAGTTTGTGATGTGTTTTCAAGGTTGAAGTAGTTAATGCCATGGCTATGATTTTCATGTTGTTGGACATGTTTTGAATGTGCTAATTTTATGTTGAGTGGTATTTATGGTGCATTAATCTTGCATGATTAGAATAATGCCCTAGTGTGGGATTGTTAATTATGTGGAACTTTGATTGTTGCACATTTATTCATTTGTAGAGTTGTTTTGTGCCATCGAGAGGCATAAGCATGTGTATGTCAACGTTAGTAGGGTGAGTGAAGAATATATTGGTTTAGTGGATGAGTTTTTGGAGCATGATTTTAGTCGTGAGAAGCAAATATTATTTCCTTGTCATGATTGTAGAAATCAAAATCGTACAAACATAAGGACATGCTGAGACTTCATTTATACAGTAGAGGCTTTGCATAAAGATTATGTGGTTTGGACGTTTCATGGGGAAAAATCACCCCCGAAGCTGGTGGTTAGTAGTGAAGGAGAATCTTTCGGAGATGAAAACTTGGATGACATGTGTGAGGATGTAGTTGATAATTCAGAGGGAGGCCCGAGGTTTTGGCTAACGTTTTAGGTGAGAAGGATAGGCCATTGTATCCAGGTTGCAAGAAGAAAGACAGTCATGTCATGTTTGATGGAGTTGTTTAATTTGAAAGGTGTTGGTTCATGGAGCGATACTAGCATGAATAAATTGCTTAAGTTTTTGAATGAGAATCTTCCGGCTGGTACTGGTTTACCGGACAACATGTATAAGAGAATTTTGTGTCCGATGGGAATGGAGTATGAAAAGATACATGCTTATCTGAGCTATTGTGCCTTGTATAGGGGTAACTTAGAGTATAAGATTTCTTTCCCATATCTAATATGTCTCGCTATAAGAAAAGGAGAAATGTGGCTGTCAATGGAGATCATGTGGTTTCGATGAGGAAACGAGTGCCTGGAAAATGAACAGGGTACCTTCCAATTATTCCGAGGCTGAAAGGTTGTTTAACAATCCTAAGGAAGCAAAGAACTTTACATGGTACATGGATGGGGGGTTGTAAAGATGATGATATGATTCGACATCCGGAGGATGCAAATCAGTTGAAGAATTTTGATAAGATGTATTCGGAGTTTTCTTCTGAACCTAGAAATTTGAGAATGGCTTTGTGTACTGATGGTATGAACCCATTTGGTAATTTGTCCTAGAAACACAGTTCATGGACGGTTATGCTCACTATTTACAATCTTCCCCCCGTAATTGTGCACGAAGAGGAAATATGTTTTGAGGCCCTTGATGATTTTTGGGCCCAAACAGGTCGGACATGACATTGATAATTATCTTTCCCCTCTGATTGAAGATTTAAAAGTGTTGTGGTCCACGGGAACTGTAGTGTTTGATGGTTTTTGTGGAGAGAAATTTATTGATATGAATCTCCTTGCGAAGACTCTAGATTGCAGAATTAAGATGTTTACTGATATGAATCTTCTAGCCAAGACTCTGGATTGTGGAATTATAATCTTTGACCGAATGAAGGTATCTGGAAACCCTCACAAGTCGCACGAAATTTAAGACCCTAGTCCTTAAGGTGCTCTCAATCTCGACTTGCTCTCCAACTAGCCCACGAGATCAGATCACAAGGTTATTGGTACTTAACTAGCCCTCGAGACTAAGCAACAATGGAAATAGCTCGCAAGCAATAGAGTATGAACTCAAAGGTTTGTATATTGGATTGATAAAAAATGGTGAAAATTTTGCAAATCGCCTCCCCTATTTATAGGGTAAAATTCGGCCAGTAAAAATGGAAACTAGAATGACTTATGACAGGTTAAAGAAGCTAAAACCATATTAAAATTAAAATACCTAGTTTAAATCTAAATGAATACCATACTCATCCAAGTAAATCAATTCAAATATTTGATGAGTTTTTGAATGAATATACCTTATCTAAACTTACCAAATCTAATTCTAATCAAATCAAAACTGAATATTCTAAACCCTAAAATTAAGGTATGACAAAAATTAACTCTTCCAATGCCAACATGGCTGAGTTAATGAGCCTTATTCTAAAATGAATAAAATTACAAATGATCACACTACCTCATTAAAAAAACCAATGGGAAAAAGCGTATAATGTTATCCTCCTAAAAATATTAAACTAAGAAGATTATAATATATGACATTTTTGATATCGTATCATCTACCTTGAAGGTCATACTTTTTGGTACCATAAATGGTTTTCCAGCTTATGGTAACCTTTTGGGTTATGTAGTGAAGGGCCACAAGGCTTGTCCCTTTTGCAAGGATGGGATGAATTTCCATCAGTTGAATAATGGTCGGAAGTTGTGTATTTCCGTTACTGCAAATTCCTCCCGTTGAAGTACAAGTTGATAGAAAACATGGTGCAATTTGTTAGTGGGAAGGAGGGGAGAAAGGAACCTAAACCATTGACTGGTGTTGTCATTCACAACAAGGTGAAGAAATTGAATGTTGTACTTGGTAAGAAGTTATCTAAGGTCGGTGGGGCGGTAGAGGGAGCATGGAAGAAAAGGTCAATTTTCTTTGATTTTCCTTACTCGGAGAATTTTGAGGTTCAAAATTGTTTGGATGTCATGTATATTGAAAAGAATGTTTGTGAGAATATAATTGGAACGCTACTTAACATTCCCGAGAAGATGAAGGATAGCTTGAATGCGAGGAAGGATATAGTGTAGTTTTATGATGGATTGGATCTAGCACCAGAGGATAGAGGGAAGCGGACGTACCTACCTCCCACTCTTTACAATTTGTCAATTGCTGAAAAGAGATCAGTGCGTGAGAGCATTCATGGCATAAAGGTACCATCTGGATACTCTTCTAATTTTAGTCGCTTTATCAGTGATGAATTTCATCTTAATACTTTGAAATCGCACAATGGTGATGCCTTTATGCAACAACTTTTCCCCATTATGATCTGCGGTATTTTGGATGAGGAAGTTACATTTTCAATTATGCGCATGTGTTTCTTCTTCAACTCGATTTGCAGGAAGAATATAAGCAAGCAACATTTGGATGAACTGGAGAGCGAGGTTATTGTACTTTTATATCATTTTGAGGAGTAATTTCCCCCGTCATTCTTTGAAATCATAGTCCACCTCATGATACACTTGGTTAGGGAAATATGTATATGCGGTCCTGCTGGGATGCATTAGAGGTACCCTTTTGAGAGTCACATGAGTGTTTTCAAGGGTTATGTACACAATCGCATTCGACCGGATGCCTGCATTGTTCAGAGGTACGTCACTGAGGAGATCATTGAGTACTCCACTTCTAACTTGGTTGGAAAAAGAGTGGTTGGTGTTCCTGGTGGAATGCATTGCGGTAGAAAGAATGGGACTCCACGGTCTAAGGGTACTCTTTATACACCCTTGAACGCTGAGTTCATGACAGTTCACCGGTATGTTTTGTGGAATAGTAGCATGACCATAATGTACATTGAAGAGAATAAGTCCATGTTAGAAGAGATTCATCTCGAGTGGCAACCGAATATATTACAGGTGGAGCATTCTTCAAAATTTATTAATTGGTTTTACAAGCGGTTCAATGTGGAGGATATGCCCAGTAAGCTAAGAGCATTTGCAAGGACACCAAACTGCTGCATCAGACGATACTAAGGTTATAACATCAATGGCTTTAGTTTCTCAATGTTGGAGATGGATGAGAAGATCACGAGTGTATAATGAATTTTAATTCACGTGGCAAGCTAGCAAGAAAGACAAACATCTTGTTGTTGCAATGATGCCATTTAATGGGGCGAATTAGGAAATTTGGAAGTTGGATTATACAGAGTTCAAAGTTTATGTGTTCATGTGTCGTTGGGTAGGACATAATTCTGGTGTTGTGATGGAAAATCCTATGGGTTTTACATTGGTTGACTTGAATCTGGTAGGATATGAAGATGACAAGTTTATCTTAGCAGCTCAGATACAACATGTTTATTATGTCAAAGACCCCTTCCAATAAGAAGTTCAACGTGGTACTTCATGGGAAGAAGTTTTACTTTGAAGAGGAAATTGATCAGCCAATCACAATTGTAACTCTAGAGCTTCCATCAGTCTTTCTTGGTTTGGAGAATGTCGGTGAGCCTATAGTAGGACGCCGTTCTTATGGCGATGGATTGTGGGTCAATGATAGTGGTGAAATCGTGGGTGGTGACAATGTCTTAGAAAGGAAAAGATATAAAATTATTTCAAAGTGAATTATATTTCCTCCCCCAGTTTTGTATAATACCAAACAATGTACATTGCGTACTTTTGTATAATGCCCTACGATGTATGTTATGTACTTTTGTTCTTAATGTACGATTATGATGTGTACAATTTTTGGACTGTTAATCATAATTGAAAAGAATATGAAATGACAAAAAAGGAAGGAATTAATTCTGTTTTGTGCATAGGCACTGGTATTTAAGTCAAATTACCGGTGCAGTCACCTTAGCAGCCCATGCACGACATGATTTTTAAGACAAAAACCCCTTCCAATGAGGAGTTCCACGTGGTACTTCATGGGAAGAATTTTTACTTTTAAGAGGAAATTGATCAGCCAATCACAATTGAAAGTCTAGAGCTTCTATCGGTTTATCCCGGATTGGAGAATGTCGGTGGAGCTGTAGTAGGACGTCGTTCTCATGGAGATGGACTGTGGGTCGATGAGAGTGGTGAAATCCTGGGTGGCAAAATATACAATTATTTCAAAGTGAATTAGATTTCCTCCCACTATTTTGTAGACGGTTTTTCTAACGAGTGCCCATGGGCACTCGTTAACAACTTCAGATTACATCGGAAACTGTGTTATTAAATGCAAATAGAGTTAATGATTAATGACATCCCTCAAAAACTTACACTCCCTATGTACTATTACACAGTTTTCGATGGATTTTCCTTTAATAAACACAGTTTTCGATGAAATCTGAAGTTGTTAACGAGTGCCCATGGGCACTCATTAGAAAACCCATTTTGTAGAATACCCAACGATGTACGTTGCGTACTTTTTTATAATGCCCTATGATGTATGCTATATATTTTTGTACTTAAAGTATGATTATGATCCGTAAAATCTTATTACCATTAATCATAATTGAAAGGAATATGAAATGACAAAAAGGAAGGAAGTAATTCTGTTTTGTATATAGGCACAGGTATTTAAGTCAAAATACCAGCACCAGTAGCATGTCTTATTACCGATGTAAGACACCCACGGGTGTACCCCAGTGGTTGGGAGATGGGTGGGTAAGCCAATGATCCCAGGTTCGATACTCGGCAGCGGCAGTGTGGGGAGCTCTTGCTTTGCAAGGCTCCCTTGTGCGCACCGAGTCCATACCAAGCCCATTGGTCCTGGTGCTGGGCTACCGTGATTTACCTCTCATACGTTGGCCGGGGTGTCGGTTGGTATGGGCCGCTGAGGGCGAGCGGATCTTTGTCTTATTACCGATGTAAGCACACACATTATAAAAACTATTTGAACCAAAAACGGTTCAGACCATGTTCTCCCTCCATCTTAACCTCCCTCCCCATCCTATTCTCCAATCATCTTCCACAAATATAAACCATCATAACCCCCCAAAATTAACTTCCAAAACCCCTCATAAATCCCTGTTACATCCCATAACTCCATCATCCCTCACACATCCTTGCTATAAGAGGTCCAAGAAGCCCCATTTTCTACTACATCTTTCATTCCTTGAAACCCTTTCAAGGTGGGAGTAATTTGATGGATTGAAGTCTTCAAACACTCCCGATTCATTGTATCCCTCAAGGTTAGTCATCTAGGTGTTTTTTTGATTGGTTACATCTTAAATTTTGGTCAGGAATCACTACTGATGTTATGGCCATATCATGTTTGATAAAATATCTCAAAGAAAATAAGCTTCGATTTATGCCAACTTGATATGAATTTGAATCCTTAATCAAATTGTGTTCAAGTGTGTTGTGTTTTTCCTTAATTTTTTTATATCTAACTTTGTTTATAATTTATTTGGGTATGATTCAAGTGCTCTATTTTGGTGTTTGAGATATACATATATGTGTGTGTGTGTGTGTGTTAGTGTTGTTGTTCGAGTCGTATCAATGGCGTCGATTGTGATGGAAGGGGTTTTGTGATTGTACTTGTACTTGTAATGGCATAGATTTTTTTGTACGTGTTGTATCAATTTCGTACTTTGCATAGTATCAATGGAGTAGTTTCTGATGGAAAGGTTCGTGTGAGTATAATTGTAATTGCATCATTTTTTATGTCCCTGCTGTATTAATGGCACAATTTTGGTTGTATCGATGGCGTATGTTGTGATGGAAATAAGGATTACTCTACAACTAATTTGGTTTCTCTACTCTATTCTTGTAGATACCGCCCAAACAGGGGAAGTTAACCACCAAAATGAAGCGTGCCGCACCAGAAAAAAGATGGATGTTGTCACTAATGATTTAGATGTGGCTGAACCGGAACCTCTGTGGAAAAAATATTCCACTGCAAATAGAGTTTGAGGAAAAGGGAGCACCCAAAGATCAAGCAGGGAGGAAAGACAAGGAAGAACACGACAAAGAAGAAACTGAGAATGAGAGGGATGTGAAGCTCGGCAATGCTACGGGAGGGGGGGGAGGTCGGCGCTGAACCCCCGAACAGCAAAAAGAGAGGCAAAAAACACCTGCAAGGGGAGGAAATTTAATAAAGGGGACAATAACTTGTACAAGGTTAGGGCCAATCAAGTGAGGTATTCGTTTGAGATCAATAGTTTGTACAGCCAACATGGAACTGTTACATGTCAATCTGTCATGCTAGCAAAGGAGAGCAATCCCGTCCCTATGGCGCTTGAGTTTCACGATAAATATTTGGTTTGCACGAAGAACTGAACTGTGTAGATTGTTTACGAATATTATATATTACGGCCTCACATCAAATTTGGATCCTGGGAACACTGGTGCAATATTCCAAATGATGTGAGGGAAGAGACGTGGAAGGATATATATGTGAGATCTTCAATTTTTTTGCATACTAGTAATATTTACTTCTTTAATAATAAACATGCATTTAATGTCTTTCAATCAACATGTTTCATTGCAGGCAAGCTTTAGAACTGAAAACAATTTGACCAAGGGTCAAGCTAAAATATTGAAGAAGGATGATTTTAAGAAGGCAAGAGACCAACATCGAAATTGGAAGACAAAGGTGGAAAACAAATACATACATGATGCGGATATTGGAGACAATAAATCAAATGTAAAACTATGGGAGCGGTATAAGTGGATGGATGAGGAAGAGTGGCACTTGTCCGAGCATAGGCGTCGGACCCCCAATTTCATGGTATGATTAACTACATTTAAAATTACGAAACCTTCTTACTCCTCACTTTATTTACTATGATTCTAAGACCGTTTTACCATTACCAAATAACTCTCCTTAGGTGATTCGAGAACTTTGAATAAATCTATCATCGACAAAGTATTACACCCACCACACTGAAGAAAATGGAAATGGTCAATCCAATAGAAACTAAGTGAACAGCTAAGGGAAAAGGAACGAAGAAGTTTTTCAATCAGGGCTTCAATGAAGAGGAGATTGAGCAACAACTCAATCAAAAAGAATTCAAGCTGGATAGATTGCTTGTTTACATGGAGTCGAACAAGGGCTAGGGAGGGAACTACACATCAAAAGAGGTTTGCACAATTGCTTAGGACATTGTAGGTTCAATATAATGCTTGCACGTAAATTCATTTCAATATATTTTTTCTACATTTTTCCTATATAAATTTCCATATCTATATCAATACATTTGAGGATGAATGAGGAGAATGAACAAGGGACCTTGATATTGCAGCCGGGTGAGGACATTTTGATCAAGGCTACAAACAAAAAGTATCACCCGTGTGGGTACAGAGGGACTCAAACTGGGATACCCATATTTGTGGTTGTTCCTCATCTAATCCGCATCGAGTATGAAAGCAGTTCCTTAACCAAACAAAACATATCGAAGATAGCATCCAATGAGCAATTGGTCGTTAAGGCCATAGTGGCATACCTTAACCATCTGGCCAAGGGTATCGCAGCTGCATGTTCTAATATCCTTGCAGGGCTTGGAAATCCAAATAAGTTCATTGAGAAGGCCATGGTTGACATTTCTTCTGATGCTAAAAATTTGGGTGGAGAGCCTGGCGATGAAGAAGGTGATGAAGAGGTATGCCTACACAAAATATATTTACTTTCTTTAAAATAAAATTCAAATCTTATAATCTGGAATATAGAAGTTAACATTTTCCCCAATTGTCTAAATACAAGGATGGAGAACATGTTACATTGTACATAAAAGACATTAATTGTAACAAGGTCATGGTCGCACATTGGGGTACTACAAATCCCTCATCATTAGTATAGTCCTCAAGGTGGTGTGGCCCCCTTAAGAGTCTGCGAGCTAATCTACCATGCTAGGGCAGGATTTCCCTCAGCCAACCACACATTCAATAATGTGGGAGAGGCCTTTGATAGCGTGGTCGATTGGCCGGTCTCTTTGATAGCCCTGGGAGAAGAGCACCCAGGTGACAAGGATAAGGACGAGGCCAACATGGAAATGCACAACTTCGGGGAAAACATTATGATTCTCACCGATGAAGAGGAATATTCTCATTACAACTTTACCATGTTTACGTACAAAATACAAATACAAATATTTCATTAAACAAATGATATTAATGAATCTTGTGTAACAGGGGAAAACTGGTAAGTCTTTGGGAAAACGATCCCACTCAAGCACCAATTACCGTCCTTCAGAGAGAGTAAAAATCATCGCAAAGCCACCCAAACAGGTACTGTTTAGTAAGACAACAATAAAGATTCCTTATATATGACAACAATTTCAAGTTAATTAAATTCCATTTTGTATAAATTAGCCCCTGCAGATTCATAATAGGCGAAAATTGACAGACTACCCGCATATGGAGAGGTACGTCGAGGATTGCAATGCGGCAGTGCTGGAAATGATAAATAATAATGACTGTATGTTCTTCCCGGCTTTCCAACCATTGACCTTTGAAGTCTAGCATACCAATTGTGTCAGCATAGATCAACTGGTCGAGTTCAGCAACAAGCTTGGAAACTTCCACTCGATGACCTGGATCAGTAATGCACAAATGTATGTGTGGATGGGTTGAGTTTCAAACCTTACATGCTTACTTATATTTTTATTCCCTTAAGATTCAATTCTATAAATTTCCTTACTTGAATAGGCACCTCCGGGAAAAAGTGTATGAAACTAATGCGAACCACATCGAATTTTGTCCTTCAAACATGGGAGGCTTGACAAATATCGAAATGGAGGTCGAAAGGCATTTTAGCGAAATTTGGAACACAATGAAGCAAATAGAAGTTGAGTTGTACATTGTGCCCTACCTTAGAATGTAAGCTACAATTCCCGGTTTTACAATTACATTTCTAACCTCTTCCATTTCATTAATTAACTACTATCATTCTTCAGCAGCGATCATTGGTACCTCATCATTATCCATCCTAGCACGGATGAGATTTTTAAGCTGGACACATTGTCGTAGGGTATCAAAACAACCAACTTGATCGAACATAGGGTGATTTCAAGGTATTACTATCAATTAAATTAAAATACATTAATGTAATATACTCAAACAATGTAATGTTTTAGTTTACTTTATTCACAGGTTTGTTTGCACCTACCAAAGGGAGAAGAAAAAAATGGAACATGAACCCAACTACACATGGAAAATCAAGAGCATAAACGTAAGTCATTCAATCCTGAAGTTACATTTCAACAACATCATTTATTAACTTAGTAAATGGCTACGACTAATACTATTTCTTTGTAGTACCGATTTTAGTGTGGTTCATGGCAATGCGGGTACTCTGTCATGCTCTTCATGGAAGAACTCGTTCTTCAAGCAAATTCAAAAATTATCCTGGAGCTAAACATCACATTTCACATATAAATATTCATAATTTCTATTACAAACAATATTCTTCACTAATATTGTAAGTGTCTAAATCGCTGATCTTTCTAGAGGGCCAAGGGATATACCAAGCTCATGAAATTCAGTGTCACTGAGAGATAGTGCGAGGTTTAGATAGATGAGTACCATCAACAAACAAATACTTCGTTGCACCTCCCGGACGATAAGAAGGACATAGTAGGTTAATTATTGGGCTCTTGATAGGTGTTTGGGATATTGAATTTGTGTGGTTTTTTATTTAATTGCATTCATGTTGATACACTTTCTCTTTTTTTATGCAGTAAAATTCTTACTTTGCATGTATATATATTTTCATACCCTCATACTTGTTTATATTTTCGTACTTTAAATTTCTTATATTTTTTATTTGAATATGTTTGTCTGTAATTGCCTTAGAAATGATCCGAGATGGCCCACCATGATTCAAATTTAAACTAAACTTACACCGGTATTATTGAATACATACCGGTGTAACAATTATTCGCACCGGAAAATTGGTCTACCGATGTAACAATGAAAAACACTGGTATTAAAAATACCGGTGTATTATGGTTAAAAAATTGGAACTACCAGTGTAATTACTATTGGAACTACCAGTGTATTATGCCATCAATGTAAAAATTAAATAATTGTCTACGTCAGTATACATAACTGTATTGGTACAATTGCATTTGCCCCCCCTAACTAATATAATGCATACGTACACCGGTATTTCATATAACAATGGTAAAAAAATTGTGGTGCCTTAAATATACAGCGGTATTTTATTAGTCGCACTGGTATAGGGTAATGGTGCGTACTGCACCAATATCATGTACCAGTGACTATGTAACCACCACATACACCGCTATACTTACGTATAAGTATTTTTGGGGGCCAAATTATGGGTGTAATTGCAGGAAATACCGGTGCTAATGACCCTGTCCTGCAGTAGTGATATCCTCATCATTTTCTCAACGTTGCGATAAATTGACCTACTCGGAGGTTTTCTAAATCTACTCGGATCCAAGTCGGCAACCTCAGATTCAGTAGCAACCTGCTCGGTTCAACTCAGTGGTGAGTTAAATCAAATTAGTGGTGATTTAACAGCGGGATAACTCAGCAAAAACGATTCAACTCGGGCCAAACTGAGCCGAGTATAGCTCCGGAGATATAAGGTTACGAGGGGTACTTCTCTGTTTTTATTTTTATTCTTCTACTTTTAATTTTTCTTTTCATGGTGGGAGGATTTTAATTATTTTCTTTTTTTATTTACTTTTCTAATCATTAATGGGGTCGTTTTAAAAAACTAGATTTTTTGGCTGGAATGTTTAGTTACGTTTATCTCTGCCAATACTAAGTTTTTATGACAGCTCCTTTTTCTTAGTTAAATGTAATTAGCTTCAATTTTGGTCATAAAGTACGGTATAGGATAAATCATCATCCTCTGCCTTCTCAATAATATACATCATTTGCTTTCTCACTAAAAAAAACCTAACCTTACTAGTCATGTGGGAGAGTCGTCGCCGCCGGAAACTTCTGACTCTTGTGGCTCCCCCTTTCCAATCTCACCCCCCAACACACCTATCCCCTGTTACCCAGTAGTACCCAGACAGATCCAAAAAATTTTTTACAAGCATTGGAGCAACAAATTTTGAAGCAATGGTGAAACATCGGTGTTGAAACGACGTTGAAACGCCGATGTTTAAATGCAAGGAAGGGACCATCTTTTGAAGCGGTGTCAAAGCGCTGATGTTTGAAATGACGGTCACGCGATCGGTGTTGAAGCGCCAGTCAAACAGAGGTCCTCTTTCACTGTAATGCTCAGGTTTCTCTGGTGGTGTGCCCGCGATGGCGGTTCTTTAGCGGCGTTGCTCCCAGTGACGTGGGGGGCATTTTGCTCTGGTGGTGCTCCCGGCGGTGATGCTCCACGTGAGATTGGTTTTCTTCAAGCGGAGGTTGAGTTTTTTCAAGCGACGCCGGTGGTTTGTTTGAGCCAAACTAATCATCTTTTTATCTTGTCGTCAGCTCTTCAGATGTAAGGTTTATATCCTCAATGTCACTAAGGTAAAGTGACCAGCCCGGGGAATTTTCCGAGTCTACTCGGACCTGAGTTGGCCAACTTAGATCTAGTAGGGACCAACTCGGTCTCGACTCAAGACGGGTCAACTCAACTCAATGACAAGTAAATAGTGAGTCAACTCGGGTCAGTGACTCAGCCCAAACAATCTTTTGGGTCAACCAACAGCTAAGTGTCGAGTTATATTCTGGAGGTATCAAGGTCACGAGGGGGTAAGTCTCTATTTTTGATTTATTCTTCATTATTTTATTTTTTCTTTTTGGGTGTGAGGCTATTCATTTATGTCAGTGATTTTTTTTCTTTTTTCTTTTCTTTTTCAATTTTTAAATTGGGCAGTTCTTAAATGGTACCTGAGTTGTCAAAATATGGCTGACTTCAGATTTGATATCTAAAGAGACAGTGAGGAGAAATCCATGTCAAAATTGTAATATACGAACTTTTACCGATACTATCTTCTAAGGAAGTAAATCAGATTTTTAGATTTTAATCCATAAGGAGGTTGAGGCCATTTTTACTGAAAAATCTATTAACTTGGTCCCTAATACCTTTTGGAGTCAAGTTAGAGATAATTCTATGCATTAGAAGTGATTTCAGTATACCGTTGAACTATATTTTCAGCAATTGAAATGATGGGTCTTAGTCTCCTGGACGAAGGAAATGGTCTTTACGGGTTATATGGAGGCAGACTTGATCTTTAGTTGGGGAGCTTCATTTATTTTTTTTATTGCATTATATGTTTAATCAATGGTGTTCATGGGTCATTTGTGCGCGTATTTTTTGATACTTCACCGTGTTTGTTCTGATGGTAGTCTTGGGTCGACTTAATTTGACTACACTATGGCAATACGGTAGGAACCATTTATCCTTCACATGCCCTTCTCATTGTCACATAGGCTTTTGCTCAGTACTGTAATATTGATTAGGGCTTATGTGTATAGCTCTCTTTACGCCACTGAGACCTTAGATTATAAATGTAATATTTAGCTGGCATTTCAGTGTTAATGGGTCAATCCCATATCATATGTTGCAATGGCACATTGTGAAAATTTGAGCTTAATATAAAAGGGATGGGAACCCTATAAACCCTCGTCCTAGTGGATTTCACTTTTTGAAAAAGGTATAGGATAAATCTATGTTAAGGCCGTTATAACAACAGGGAGGTTGTCTCCCTACCTCACAAAGTTAAATTTATAAGCCCTAAATGCTTCTTATCTACAACTAAGTAAATAATGGCAAGTCGGGGTCGTCCCCGAAGAATATGGATCTTTCTAAGGGTTTAAACATATAAGGTTGATATTGGGCTAGAAGTAGATATATATATATATATATATATATATATATATATATATATATATATATATATATATATGTGTGTGTGTGTGTGTGTGTAGATATATAAAAGCAAGTAAAATGGGGGGGGGGTATGTTTGTTGGTTTTGGTCCTAAGTTATGAAATTAAAAGACAAGACAACTACAAAAGTTAACTATGCTAATCATGCAACAAACTAAGAAAAAGGGGTAAAAACTACAAAAGACAAAGCCTTGGGGGCAATTGATTTCCACTTCTAAACCTTTTATCTATCCTTAAATCTACAACCTATTCATTATTGTAACCACTTGTTGTGAAGATAAATCTTCTATCTTTCTTAGATAGTAGTTTGCAAGAGTGAATTCGACATCTCTTGTCAAACCTCACTAATGACTCCTTTAGTCGATAAATGGCTAAAAGTATCCCAATAATGGCATTAGGCATGAAGAATCAATAAGCTTGGTAATACTTATAAACACTACAACATGTCTAAGCATTGAACCAATTCATAAATTTACACAGGATTAGTCAAGAACGTTTAACGCTCATAGACCTCTCCTATTTTCCACAATAAACAAACATGACAAAGAGTTCAATATTATCACATTCATCTAGCAATTATCAACACATAAACATCATTAGAAGCTTTAACTCATGCTCTTGGATTCATATTAAAAGAGGGGAAGCTTATCTACTTGTTCCCGAACCCTAACAAGAAATCATACAAGCAATTCATATACTCAAACAACCAACAACATTGATGCCATTAACAATTTACATTCAAAGCTCAATAAATGCAGAATAGCAAAAGAAATAAATAGATAGAAATAATTATCAAGATATGGATTAGAAGCCTCAATAAATTGCTTCCAAGTACATAACTATCCTAGATAATAAAACCCATAACATAGAACATAAATCTACAAAGAAAGAAGAAGAAAATGGAAGCAAATGGGAAAAACTAGGGTTTTGGAGCCCCAAAGTTGGGCTTGGAAAAATGGGGGAAGAAAAGGGGCTATTTATATCCCATGTTGGCAAAAACAAAAAGAGGTCAAAATGCAGTAGAACGTGCAAGGCGCGCAAGGCTAGGTCAGTGGCACGAGCGTACGAGCCTGATGCGAGGGTGCTGGCTACTGGTGCACGGGTGCTGTTTATGCAGGCGTGTGGGATCAGGCACTGGGTGCACGTTTCTGGACCGAGGATGTGTGCCACGGTTTATTTTTCTCAATGGGGCGCTGGGTTAAGGGCGCACCTTGTGCATCACAGATATTTTTCACCTGGTCGGTCAGCTGGCCATTCTTCTCATCGTTTCGGGTGAACCTCTGCTCCGATTTTGGATTTCTTGTA
This sequence comes from Rubia yunnanensis, assembly GCA_037428765.1. NCBI lineage: Eukaryota > Viridiplantae > Streptophyta > Magnoliopsida > Gentianales > Rubiaceae > Rubia > Rubia yunnanensis. The sequence continues at coordinate 29,587,168 of CM075070.1, forward strand.
GTCAATTTTATAGCGCTTGAGATGAAAAATTCAATGGTACCACCCTTGAAGGCTGGTTCTTCTCTGATAATTCTAAGAACTTTGTTCACACTTCTGGGTCACAATTCATCCGCTTCTTTGTCTTCCTTCTTTGACCCTTCTATCTTCTACCACGTTATAGCTCGTGGCCTTCACCAAACCGCTCCGAAGTGCTCACGAGAAATCTATAAATTGAGCTCACAAAAATAAACCTAGATGCTCATAAGGACCAAAAATCCATTAGACTAAACATAGGTTACAAAATGAAGGATTTAGATATGAAAAACTGAAAATGATTAAACCTACCTAAATCTAGCTATATTACAACAAAAATATGGCAAAGGAGATGTTAAATGCTTCGGAAAATACATGGATTTTACGTCTCATCAAATCTCCCCACACTTAAACCTTTACTCGTCCTTGAGTAAACAAGAACAAGCAAAGATCAAAGCATAAACTAGCAAGCAAAGGTTTTCCCAAAACATCCAACATCATATTTCTAGACTACCCTAATCCCCAAGACATAAGAATCTCTTACACTCCCACAGCCCAAAGCCTAAGATAATCTAAACAAACAATAAACCATAAAAAGTGAGGTATGCATAACTCCCTCTACTGAAAAAGCCACCCAACAGACAAATCAAGAGAAGAATAAAAATTTTCAATTTATCTCATTTTTCTCTCATTTTGCCTTAGGAGCCCTCTCAGGTTTCCATCATTGCTTCACGCATTTTTCTTTTCCAATGCTCACTCTCACCTTTTTCCGCACCATTTGGCCTCTCCTTTTTGTATAGGTTGCCCTTTTGGGTTTCGACATATTCATGCCTCCCACTTTTACCTAAGTAGCCCTCTCGAGTTTTAAACTTAGCGGGAATTTTGTTTTTCATTTTTTTGAACAAAACAAATCAAAATGGAGCATATACACACTACAATAAAATAGAATGAGATATATTTCTCTTTACCAGGGGGTTTTGGTTGTGCCTTTTGGTGGTGGATTGTGGTGGTATTTTTGTGATTCTGGGTAAGGGCTGGAGGACATGGTTGAGGATTTTTTTTTTCAAGAAAAACACACACTAACCTAACTTAAAATCTTGGGTTTCCTCTTGAGAAGCTCCATATTTTTAAGGTCATCGGAACGACCCTAATTTTATCCATATGGTGATGGATTGAACCCCTTCACCATGAGCATCCAAAAGTAGAGAGGCGGGGGTACAAACTTTCAAGAGGAAAGTTTGTGGAGGTTGAGATGGTTTAAAAGGAGTAGGGTGGTTAGAAGGCTTAGGATAGTCTTTTGGCTCCTCTCTTATATCCCTCAAAACTTCTGAAAATGGTGGAGTTAGTTCACTAGGTGGGGGTAGGGGTGATGATGTAAAGAATAAAAAATGTTGCACAATTACATCTTCATCCACTTCGTTGCCTTTCACAACCGACTCCTCATCCCCTTCAAACTCGAACTCATTTCTTATGGTGACCTCACTCACCGAGTCTTCGAGTTCGACATGGAATGGTGTATTTTTGGAATCACGAGTTCCATTTGGGCCACCACTTCCAATATATTGCTCACATGCCCCCTCAATAGCCTCAAGCCTATAGGAGATCCGCGTGTCCGGTTCCTCACTAGTCTTGGCCAAGTTCTTCAAGTTCGCTATTGTATTCATGACTTCCTCACGTGTCAACCTTTACCTTTTTGTTGGGATTGGTTTTAGGGTATGGTATAAGGTGGTGAAGGCCAACTATTTTGCTCGTATTGTTGGTTTCCTGGCTCTTTCTCATACCACCAATCTAGAATACCACTCCACTCCAGATTGTAGGAATTGTGGTATGAATACCATTCTCGGGCTTCTTGCCCTTGAAAACTAACATCTGCAACCTCTTGGTAGTACTCTTCATAATACCCTTGGTTTTGAAAACCAAGGATTCTTTCCTCCTCATGGAGCTCCTCTCTTAACATATAGCAAGACTCGGTAAGATGGTTAAAATGACACGTCCTGGAAAACCTAGCTTGTTGAGCCAATATGCATCCAAATATACCCAAACACTTAAAAATAAATGCCTCTTCCCCGGCAGAGGCACAAAATTTGGGAGATTGTCTCTGTATCTCTCAAAGTAAAACTTATAATCCCTAAATTCTTTTCATCTACAACTGAGTAGATAATGGCAAGTCAGGGTCGTCCACGAAGAAGAGGGATCTTTCTAAGGGTTTAAACATATAAGGTTGATATTGAGCTAGAAGTAGATATATATATATGTGTGTGTGTGTGTGTGTGTGTGTGTATAGATATATAAAAGCAAGGAAAATGGGGGGGGTGTTTGTTGGTTTTGGCCCTAAGTTATGAAATTAAAAGACAAGATAACTATAAAAGTTAAGTAACTATGCTAATCATGCAACAAACTAAGAAAAAGGGGTAAAAACTTCAAAAGGCAAAGCCCTGGGGGCAATTGATTTCCACTTCTAAACCTCTTATCTATCCTTGAATATACAACCTATTCATTACTTTAACTACTTGTTGTCAAGATATATCTTCTATCCTTCTTAGATAGTAGTTTGCAAGATTGAATTCAACATCGTTGTCAAACCTCACTAATGACTCCTTTAGTCTATAAATGGCTAAAAGTATCCCATTAATGACATTGACCACAAAGAACAAACAAGCTTTGTAACACTTATAAACACTACATTGTGTCTAAGCATTGAACCAATTCATACATTTACACAAGATTAGTCAAGAACGTTCAATGCTCATAGACCTCTCCTGTTTGCTATGGTAAACAAACACGAGAAAGAGTTCAACATTATCACACTTATCTAGCAATTATAAACACATAAACATTATTAGAAGCTCTAAATCATGCTCTTAGACTTCACATTAAAAGAGGTGAAACTTAGCTACTTTTTCCCAATCCTAACAAGCACTCATACAAGAAATTCATATACTCAAACAACCAACAACATTGATGTCATTAACAATCCACATTCAAAGCTCAATACATGCACAGTAGTAAAAGCAATTAATAGATAGAAAGAATTATCAAGACGTGGATTAGAAGCCTCAATCAATTGCTCCTAAGTACAAAATTAGCCTAGATAATCAAAACCCATAGCATAGAACATAAATATACAAAGAAAGAAGAAGAAAATTGAAGAAAGGGGGAAGAAGAAAGAAGAAGGGTCATGAGCTGCTTGTGCGAGGGTGCTTCTCATGCTGGCGCACGGGATCAGGTGCTGGGCAAGCATTTCAAGACCTAGGATGTGTGCCACAGTTTAATTCTCTTGCGTGGGTGTGCGGTTAAAGGTGCAGTGCATCATTTTGGGTGAACCGTTGCTCCAATTTTGGAGTTCTTGTAGTCAATTTTATAGTGCTTGATGTGTCCATTTTAGGCGCATTATTTAGTAGTATTTAGGATCACTTTTGTGCTCTTTTATTATTGAGAGCTTGTGTTTTACCTTGAAATTCACTTAGGAGAGGTAAAAGCAACTTTGTACTCTTTTACCTCTTTTAAGTGGATTTTGTGTGACAAGGGAAGAACACGGAACCAACGAAGACCGGAAGACATTGAAGACTATACTTTCGAAGACTTTTGGATACTCACTTCGAAGACATGAAGACCGGAGGCCGTTGAAGACCATTTTGGAGCTGTTGAAGACTTGAAGAGTGAGAGGGATGGCTATGAAGAAGACAAAGAAACAATGCAAAACTGGGGCTGCCGTCGCGACACCGTCGCGAGTCGCGACCTCGCGACCAACACCGTCGCGAGTCGCGACGAACTCCGTCGCGAGTCGCGACCATCGGGCGGCCAGAAATCTTTCTTATTTTCTTTGCACTATAAATACCATCTCTTTCCCTCTTCTTCTCAAGCTCTTCCAGGCGCGTTTCTCTCTGTTTTTGGGCGCCAAACCTAGGTTTTTCTCTTCTTTTCTTTTCTTCTTCTTTTCTTAGTTAGATTATGTCTTTTCTTGTTGTTCTAGAGTAGTTCTTGTTCTTGGGAGCAAAGGATTGAAGCTTCCACTATCTATGTAGCAAGAACTCATTTATATCTATCTATTTGGTATTTTTGCTATTGTGCATTTATTGTGCTTTGAATGTTAATTGTTGATTGCATTGATGTTGTTGAGAGCTTGATGATATGAAATGCTTGGATTAATTGCTATCTAGGGTTTGGGGGATTTGGGTTAATTTCCCCCCTGTTCTTGTTAGCAATGTGATAGTATGAATTAGAGCTTTCGATTGTGTTAGTGTGTGGACAATGTGCTAGGCGAATGTGATTGATGTCGAACTCTTCGTCACGTTCGTTTGTGTAGCAAACGAGAGAGTCATATGCTCGCGGATGAATGTGCGTTGCACGTTCATCCAATCTCGTGTAATTGCATGAATTGGTTCAATGCCTAGTCACGGTGTAGTGGTCATAGGCATTGCCAAGCTTGTTGGTCCTTCGTGCTAAATGCCACCAATGTCGCCTTGAGTCGTGGTCGCGACTCGGGAGCCATTGGTGAGGTTTGACGAGAGATGTCGAACTCACTCTCGCAAACTACGAACTAAGAAGGATAGGAGTTCAATCTCCACGACAAGTAGTTGAAGTATTGAATAGGTGATTTAAACTCATTCCTGAAGCATTTGTTATTTGGCGTTTATGTACTCTTGACGGTGTGTTTCACTGCATGTGTGCCATGAGTGGTTTGAGCATAGGGAGTGCTTGTGTGGTTGAATTGCTTAGGTGTAGGAACGTGACGACTTCCGTAGCACCTTTGCATGAAGATCTACGAGCATGAACTTAGAACTCCTTGTGGTGTGTGTGTTGTGGTACTTGCTAGATGGGGTGTGTGATTGTTGGGTCATGAATGCTATATGATGGAATGTGTGAATGATTCGATGAACTACATTAGATGTGGAAGTGGATATCCGTTGCCCCCAAGGCATTTTATCTTTGTAGTTTAAAACCCTTTTTCTTTAGTTTCGTTTGATGATTAGCATAGTCACTTGACGTTGCTAGTTATCTTTGTTAGCTTAGGAAACCAACCAACCAACCCCCCCCCTTTTACTCGCTTTTAAGTGTGTGTATATATATTTACCGCTAGCCTAGTATATCAACCATTTGTGTGCTTAGACGCTTAGGAAGATCCCTCTTCTCATTGGACGACCCCGATTTGCCACTATCTACCTAGTTGTAGAAAGTAAGCACTGAGGGCTTATAAATTATCTTTTGGCGCGCGGGCGCGACGACCGCCCGCGCCTGTCAAAATGGCGCCGTTGCCGGGGAAGAGGCGTTTATTCTTAAGTATTTAGGTGTATTTGGTTGTGTATTAGCTAGTTGTTTTTATTTTCCACTACTTGGTGGTTGTTTTTGTTCGGAGTAGGTTTTGCTCGAGTTCTTGGTGATTTATTTTATCGAGAATCCTTGCACTATGATTCCGAACTTTTGAAAAATTTAAAATTTAAAAAAAAATTTTCTTAATGGAGCGTCTCACCTTGAGGGAACTCATGATGAGAAGAGAGGCTCAAAAAGCAAGGTTTTGTAGGATGTGTCATTCCGATCATCCTACCGAATCTTGCCCTTTGTTGTGGGAACAGCACGATGACCGAGAAAGAACCCTTGGTTTCCAAAACCATGGGTACTATGAAGAGTGCTATCAAGAGGTAGGAGATATTGGTTTTCAAGGGCAAGATGCTCATGAATGCTATCCATACCACAACTCTTACAATCCGGAATGGAGTAGTAGTCCGGATTTGTGGTATGAGAATGAGCCGGAAAACCAATATTACGAACAACCTAGTTGGCCATCACCACCCTATACCATACCCCAAAACCAAGCCCAACAAGGAAGTTCAAGTTTGACACGTGAGGATGTCTTAAATACCATAGCAAACTTGAACTCCTTTACTAGTGAGGAGCCGGATACCCAGCTCTCCTCTAGTGTTGGGGCCATTGAGGGGCATGTGAAGAACATATTAGAGGTATTGGCCCGCATGGAAGCTCGTGATTCCGAAAACACACCATCCCAACTTGAACTCGATGACTCGGTGAGTGAGGTCACCAATAGACATGATTTTGAGTTTGAAAGGGATGAGGAGTTGGTTGTAGAGGATAGAAAAATGGAGGAAGAGGTGATAGTGCTACATTATCCATTAGCATTGTCACCCCTTCTCCCACCTAGTGAACCAACTCTTCCATTTTCGGAAGTTTTGAGGGAAACGAGAGAGGAGCCAAAAGATTATCCTAAGCTCCCTAACCACTTAATTCCCTTTGAACCATCTTTACCTCCACAAGACTTTCCTCTTGGAAGTTTTGTGCCCCCACCTCTCTTGTTTTGGATGCTCATGGTGAAGAGCTTCAAGCCTTCACCATACGGATAACATTAGGGTCGTGCCGACGACCTTAAAAATACGAAGCTTCGTCGTGCCGACGACGTTAAATAAATTCGGCATTTCTTTTAGTTTTTGTTTCTTAGTTTGTGTTTCTTAGTTTGTTTTTGTTGTTGTTTTGTTTTGTTCTTTCTATGGCATGTTTTTCTATGATGTTGTAGCAACATGAAGTGCATTGCAATGAAGGAGATGAAGGAACGAGATCAACGAACGAGGGAAGCAAGCTTGGACAGTTGGTAAGAAAACGAAAAAAATTTTAAGCCTGGGATACCCTGCCGTCGCGAGTCGCGATGGGCTTCGTCGCGAGTCGCGACGAACAGGGGAGCAAAATCCACTCCCGGCGCCAACTTTCCGCGAGTCGCCCTGACGTCGCGAGGCTCGTCGCGAGTCGCGACACCCTTCGTCGCGAGTCGCGACGAGCTCAGAAAATTTGGAGCTCTCGGACTCACCTTTCCGCGAGTCGCGATGACTTCGCGAGGCTCGTCGCGAGTCGCGACCTACTTCGTCGCGAGTCGCGATGAGCTCAGACAATTTTAAGCTTCCGGACTCCACTTTCCGCGAGTCGCCCTGATGTCGCGAGGCCCGACGCGAGTCGCGACCAACCACGTCGCGAGTCGCGACGAGCTCAGAACATTTTGAGCTCCCGGGCTGTACTTTCCGCGCGTCGCGATGACGTCGCGAGGCTCGTCGCGAGTCGCGACGAACCTCGTCGCGAGTCGCGACGTGCTCAGTAACTTTCGAAAATTTTTTGAGCCCGGATTTCAAGTTTCCAAGCTTCCAAGTTTCCAAATGATTTTAAACATTGCATGATCTTTCCTTCTTTTCCACCCAACACTCCCAAGAACATCACATACCTCTCATTTCTTCCACCATCCTACATATATTGACATATGAACATTCTTGCATCTTTATAGTACATTTGTTGATTGTAGTATGCCGACTACATCATTGTGACCGTAAGTTCTTATCCTATAATGATGCTTGTATACATGTCAATATATGTTGGATATTTTTCATGCATAATCTTATAGTGGTAATTGAGGGTTGATTGGTTGTTCTTTGACAATACTATGGTTATTAACTCTTGATGCTAAACCTAGTATTACATATCCTTATGTACTTGTGCGTTTAATGTGTTCTTCGTGGTGTAGTCTTGATCAAACGGCGCCATGGAGACAATGCTTTTCTCGAAGGGTGAGTTCTTCTACGGCATTTTTGCTCACCCTTCCGGTTCCGAAATCCATCTCGGGACCATCCAAGTACTTGGATATCGCCATATCACCGGCGAATTGCGGAGACACGGGTGTCACTCTAACTCCCTTCCCTTGATTTTTATTCTTCTTGCCTTACGTGTTTACATTGAGGGCAATGTAATGTTTTAAGTGTGGGGAGGGGTTAGAGGATTCAATGCATGCTAGATTGTTTTGGAATGCTTTTTGCTACTTTTCATTGGAAAAATATGAGAAAAAGAAAAAAAAAATAGAAAAACAAAAAGAAAAAAAAAAGAAAAAAAAAAAAAAAAAAAGAAAACGAAAACCCGCTAAGTTGAAAACCCGAGAGGGCAACTTAGGCAACATTGGGGGCCCGGATAGGTCGAAAACCCTTAAAGGGCGGCCTAGGCAAAAATGAGAGGCTTAAATGTGCGGAAAAAGGTGAGATGTGAGCTAAAGAAACAGGATGTGTGGCTAGGATGAAAACTCGAAAGAGCTCCTAGGCAAAATGAGAGAAATTGAGAGAAATTGAAAAATGCTATGATTTCACTCACTTGCCGGCGTTGGAGTCATAAGGTTGCGGTTGTCACACGGATGGATCGGGTAGCTCATTATCTATAGACCTCTTGGGATTGGGTAGCTTAGTGGGTTAGGAAACGGAGTATGGTTATGAAATTCTTGATCTCTTTCTACTTCGTTTTTGGTTGATATATTGGCATTAGGTGAAGCATGTGTTTAAAACTTCCTCTATGGTTTTAGCTTCATTTTGTGTCATTGGATTCTGGGAATATCAATTCTGGGCTGTGAAATATTTTTATGGGTAGTGAATTGATAAGTGGTAGGTTTGGTTAGATTTAGGATTGGGGATGTGTGTGTGGAAAATTCTCATGTGAGCTTTTATTTTGGGATTTTTGATATTGAGAGTTTTTGTGAGGCTTTGATTGGGGGATTAGTTTAGGTTTTGGGATATATCATTTACTCCGCATGCTTGAATCTTTTCTTACTCGAGGGCGAGTAAGGTTTAAGTGTGGGGAGGTTTGATAGGTCCATTTTGTGTGGTTATTTTGGGGGTTTTAGGATGTGGATATGCCATTTCCTCCGTATGCTTAAATCTTTTCTTACTCGAGGACGAGTAAGGTTTAAGTGTGGGGAGGTTTGATGTGTCCATTTTAGGCGCATTATTTAGTAGTATTTAGGATCACTTTTGTGCTCTTTTATTATTGAGAGCTTGTGTTTTACCTTGAAATTCACTTAGGAGAGGTAAAAGCAACTTTGTACTCTTTTACCTCTTTTAAGTGGATTTTGTGTGACAAGGGAAGAACACGGAACCAACGAAGACCGGAAGACATTGAAGACTATACTTTCGAAGACTTTTGGATACTCACTTCGAAGACATGAAGACCGGAGGCCGTTGAAGACCATTTTGGAGCTGTTGAAGACTTGAAGAGTGAGAGGGATGGCTATGAAGAAGACAAAGAAACAATGCAAAACTGTGGCTGCCGTCGCGACACCGTCGCGACACCATCGCGAGCCGGGGCACCGTCGCGAGTCGCGACGAACACCGTCGCGAGTCGCGACCATCGGGTGGCCAGAAATCAACTTTATTTTCTTTGCACTATAAATACCATCTCTTTTCCCTCTTCTTCTCCAAGCTCTTCCAGGCGCGTTTCTCTCTGTTTTTGGGCGCCAAACCTAGGTTTTTCTCTTCTTTTCTTTTCTTCTTCTTTTCTTAGTTAGATTATGTCTTTTCTTGTTGTTCTAGAGTAGTCCTTGTTCTTGGGAGCAAAGGATTGAAGCTTCCACTATCTATGTAGCAAGAACTCATTTATATCTATCTATTTGGTATTTTTGCTATTGTGCATTTATTGTGCTTTGAATGTTAATTGTTGATTGCATTGATGTTGTTGAGAGCTTGATGATATGAAATGCTTGGATTAATTGCTATCTAGGGTTTGGGGGATTTGGGTTAATTTCCCCCCTGTTCTTGTTAGCAATGTGATAGTATGAATTAGAGCTTTCGATTGTGTTAGTGTGTGGACAATGTGCTAGGCGAATGTGATTGATGTCGAACTCTTCGTCACGTTCGTTTGTGTAGCAAACGAGAGAGTCATATGCTCGCGGATGAATGTGCGTTGCACGTTCATCCAATCTCGTGTAATTGCATGAATTGGTTCAATGCCTAGTCACGGTGTAGTGGTCATAGGCATTGCCAAGCTTGTTGGTCCTTCGTGCTAAATGCCACCAATGTCGCCTTGAGTCGTGGTCGCGACTCGGGAGCCATTGGTGAGGTTTGACGAGAGATGTCGAACTCACTCTCGCAAACTACGAACTAAGAAGGATAGGAGTTCAATCTCCACGACAAGTAGTTGAAGTATTGAATAGGTGATTTAAACTCATTCCTGAAGCATTTGTTGTTTGGCGTTGATGTACTCTTGATGGTGTGTTTCACTGCATGTGTGCCATGAGTGGTTTGAGCATAGGGAGTGCTTGTGTGGTTGAATTGCTTAGGTGTAGGAACGTGACGACTTCCGTAGCACCTTTGCATGAAGATCTACGAGCATGAACTTAGAACTCCTTGTGGTGTGTGTGTTGTGGTACTTGCTAGATGGGGTGTGTGATTGTTGGGTCATGAATGCTATATGATGGAATGTGTGAATGATTCGATGAACTACATTAGATGTGGAAGTGGATATCCGTTGCCCCCAAGGCATTTTATCTTTGTAGTTTAAAACCCTTTTTCTTTTGTTTCGTTTGATGATTAGCATAGTCACTTGACGGTGCTAGTTATCTCGTCTTTTTATCTTTGTTAACTTAGGAAACCAACCAACCAACCAACCCCCCCCCTTTACTCGCTTTTAAGTGTGTGTATATATATTTACCGCTAGCCTAGTATATCAACCATTTGTGTGCTTAGACGCTTAGGGAGATCCCTCTTCTCTTTGGACGACCCCGATTTGCCACTATCTACCTAGTTGTAGAAAGTAAGCACTGAGGGCTTATAAATTATCTTTTGGCGCGCGGGCGCGACGACCGCCCGCGCCTGTCAGTGCTCGAGAAGAAAAATCCAATTGTACCATCCTTGATGGGTGGTTCTTCTCCTATAGTTCAAAGAACTTTGTGCACGCTTCTGGGTCACAATTCATCCACTTCTTTATGTTCCTGCTTTGACCCTTATATCTTCTACCACATTTTGGCTCGTGGCATTCACTAAACCACTCCAAAATGATCATGATAAATCTACAAAGTAAGCTCACAAAAATAAATCTAGATGCTCGTAAGGACCAAAAATCCATTAGACTAAACATAGGTTACAAAATGAAAGATTTAGATATGAAAACCAAAAATGGCCATCTAAACCCTTTACGATGTAAAACTACCTAAATCTAGAAATCTTACAAAAAAATATGGAAAAATAGATGTTAAATGATTCGGAAAATACATGCATTTGATGTCTAATAAAAAAACTTACCTTTGGCTACTCCGTTTCATAATCCATAGTGCAGATTTGTAGACCGAGCAAGTGGAAAAATCTTTTATTCATCACCTTGTGTGTGGTCGAGTCAGAGACTTTTGTACATTGTTTTGAGTTTAATTACTTACATTTATAAAAGACTTTTTTGGTAACTGCTGGAAAATGATGTTCAAAAGGTTGAAAATTTTTAACTTTTGGGCATCATTTTGAGTGGAACTCTAAATGATTTTGGGTTGGTGGATGTCATTTTTAGGTTCTTCTCCATGCGTACTATAAAATTGACTATTTGAACTCTAAAAAAGATTCAAGAGTGAATAAGATATGGATGTTTGAAATGTCACTCTTGAAAGAGGAAAATTGGGCAGAAATTGGCCTAGGTTAACTTTTCTCTGGATTGTCCAAAACGTGTATGAACTGTGATGTGTCCATTTTATATGCATAATTTAGTAATTTTTGAGATCACTTTTGTGCTCTTTTGTTATCAAGAGCTTGTATTTTACCTTGAAACTCTCTTAGGAGAGGTAAGAGAGCGACTTTATTCTCTTTTACTAATTGTGCATGACAAAGGAAGAACATGGAGACTTGAAAACCAGAGGCCATTGAAGATCACCTTTTGAAGACTTGAAGACTGGAGGCCGTTGAAGGTCACCTTTCAAAGACTTTGAAGACTTGCTTTAAAGATTTGAAGACTTGAAGACCAGAGGCCATTGAAGATCATCTTTTGAAGACTTGCTTCAAAGTTTTGAAGACTTGAAGAACGAGAGGGATTATTGTGAAGAAGAGTGCTTACTACAAGAAGAAGAAAAGGAGACAAGGGTATGTTCTGGCGCCCATCTCGAGTCACGACAAACCCATCCCGAGTCGCGACGCACGGGTGGCCAGAACCCAACCTTATCTTTTTGTACTATACATAGCATTCTCTTCCCTACCATTCATAACTTCTTATTCCACCCGAATCTGGTACTATTCTAACCCTATTTTTCCACTATTTTCATCTTTGATTTATCTTCTTTTATGTTTGGTTTGTTAGCATTAATTAGTTTGAACTCTAGTAGATAAATCTAGTTTTTGGGAGCAATTGACCAAAGCTTCCAAGCCCATGTCTTAGGAACAATTTGTAGCCTATTTAATACTCTTAAATTTATGGCATTAAATGTGATTGTTGATGTCAATAATGTTCTTGAAAAATTGAGTATATGAAGTACTTGTATGATATGCTTATTAGGGTTTGGGGAAATCGGTTGATTTCCCCCTTTCTCGATAGGAAATCCAAGAATATGATTTTGAGCTTCACAATGATGTTGATGTATTGATAATTTCTAGATGAATGGGATGATGTTGAACTCTTTGTCATGTTTGTTGTAGGTAGCAAATGAAATAAGTTTATGAATGTCAATAGTTCTTGACTAATCTTGTGTAAATGCATGCATTGGTTAAATGCTTAGACACGGTGTAATGTTTATAAGTGTTGCCAAGCTTGTTGATTTTTCGTGACAAATGCCATCAATGGGATACTTTTAGTCGTGTTTCGACAAAGGGAGTCATTGGTGATGTTTGACAAGAGATGTCGAATTCACTCTTGCAAACTACTATCTAAGAAGGATAGAAGTTTAGTTTTCACAACAAGTAGTAAATAGGTTTCATGTTCAGTGATGGATAAGAGGCTTGGAATTGAAAGTCAATTGCACCCAAGGTTCTATTAATTATTTCCTTAATCATCTATTTAAGACAATAAATAGATGATTTGCATTGATTAGCATAGTTCTCTTGATAACTATGCATGATTAGCATAGTTCTCTTGATAACTATGCATGATTAGCATAGTTCTCTTGCTTTGCAAGTTGTTGTCATTCAATTTTATAACTTAGGACCGAAAACCAACCAAACCCCTCATTTTACAAGATTTTATATGTATCTGTACATGCTTATATCTAGTATGTTTTCTCCTATATATATTTAAACACTTGGAAAGATCTCCCTTCCTGTGGATGACCCCGACTTGCCATTATCTACTTAATTGTAGATAGGAAGTATTGAGGCTTAAAAATATAACTTTGAGAGGTACGGTGATAACCTCCCAAATTTTGGCGCCGTTGCAGGGGAAGAGGCATTTATTTTTAAGTGTTTGAGCATATTATGTGTGATTATAAGCTACTTGTAAATATTTGTTAATTTTCTTTTGTTTTGATTTCTTGGTTGACTTTCTATTTTCGCTCAGCTTGGAGACATATTGTTCGAGTTCTTGGTGTATGGTTTGTCACGATCCTTTTCACAAGAACCCCTACACTACGACCCTGAGTTAGAGTTGAATTTGAGATGGGCTAGGAGGCTTTCTTTGGAAAGTGTGAATAACACACTCCCTCCTAGTGACCATTTTGTGGATATTTCTACTTCTATGGAGCATCAACACGGGTACAAAGATGAGCATCTGGGAGGAGGGCCTCAACATCCTCCTCTTCAAAGGAGAGCTCCTCCTCTCCAAGGAAGTGAAATTCCTTTGGGGCAAGCCTTGTTGAGGGATATTATAGCCCCCAACCTTGATCAACAACTGATGTGCATTGAGTATCCCTTGGTTTGACCAAATGGGTACTTTGAGCTAAAGAACGGGTTCATAAACATGCTACCTATCTTCCTTGGTAGGAAAGGAGAGAATGCCAACAAACACCTCACCGAGTTCCATTTTTTGTGTGATGGTACAGTCCCTCATGGAGTAGATGAAGACTCTTACAAGTTGAAGGAATTCCCATTCACATTGAGGGATGGTGCAAGAGATTGGCTCCACTACCTACCAGCCAAGATCATAAAAATTTGGCTTGACATGAAAATGGAATTTCTAGCCAAGTACTTCCCTGCCTCGAAGTCTACTACTTTGAAAAAAGACATAAGCAACATCCTCCAATGGCATGAAGAATCTATCTTCAACTACTAGGAGAGGTTCAAGAAGCTTCTCGCAAGTTGTCCTTACCACGGTTATTTGAAGGGAGATTTGGTCTACTATTTTTACAATGGTCTTCTTGATGAGGACCAAAGATTTGTGAGGAGTTCTTTTGGTGGTACCCTTGGTAACAAGACTTCGTCGAAGGCTATGAAATTGTATGATGAGCTAGCAAAGGAGTCAAGGAACTTTAGGTCAAGGTCCAATTTAAGAAGGAGAAATCCAATGGCCACAAGTGACCCTTCTAATAGTGGAAAGCTTGAGGACCAAGTCTCTGCCCTCGCTTCTATGGTGAAATTATTGATGACCAAGCCCAAAAATGTACAACATGTTAAATCATGTGAAATTTGTTACTCGGAACATCCTATAGACACTTTCCCTACTTTGAAAGATGATTATGTCGAGAAGGTGAGTTCCATGGGGTATCAAGGCAAGTAAGGCTACCAAGGAAACCAAAACTACCAAGGTGCACAAGGATATCAAAGAAATGAAGGGTACCAAGGTGGCTAAGGCTAACAAAACTGGTATTTTTTGGGGTAATCGTGATAACTCGAACCTCTGGTATGGAAACCCTCAAGGAGGTCAAAACCCTCAACCGTGTCGGCCTCATCAAAAACAATATAGGACACATCAACAACAATTTCAAAGGCTGCAAGACAAGCCCGGGACCAAGGGGAGAGCTCGGGGTTAACGAAAGATGAGGTGATGCAAGTCATTCACCGGTTGAGCATGGCACGGAGAAAGGCAAAAAATTCCAAGATGAAGCCAAGGTAAGTATCAAGAACTTGGAAACCTAAGTGAACCAAACAGCTCAAGTGGTGAATCTGATGGAGGCCTGGGAAAAGGGTAAATTACCCTACCCTCACAACCGGAGATCAACCCTCAACAAAATGCTAGTGCTAAGGCTTTGAGAAGTGGTAGAAAGGTTTACAATTCCCCGGGTGATGAAATTGTTTAAAAGGAACCTAGAAGGGTTGAGGTTTTTGAGAGAGAGGATGAAGAAGAAGCCAATAACTTGGCCAAGGATAAAGCAGTGAAGGGGAAGGAGAAAGGAGAGAAGGTTATTGTTGAGAAGTCAACCTCCATTCCAGAACCTTCATCCCCTCCTACAAAAAGGGAAAAATGGTGGAGATCCTCCATATGTACCGGAACCACCATTTCCAGAACTTTGAAAGACACGAGGAGGAAGGAGGACAAAAAGGACATCTACAAAGTCTTTCGTAGATGTGAGGTAAATATCCCACTCTTGAAGGCCATTGAACAAATTCTTGGATATGCTAAATTTCTTAAGGAATTATGTGTTGTGAATAGAAAACAAAGAGGCAAGAATAAGTTGAAAAATGGGAAAAATGAGCATGTTTATGCCTTGTGTCAAAAAGAGCTACCCCCTAAGTGTAGCGATCATGGCATGTTCACAATCCCTTACATAATAGGAATTACACATTTTGAAAAATTCATGCTCGATCTAGGTGCATCAATAAATGTGATTACTTACTCTTTGTATGTAAGCCTCAACTTGGGTACATTGCACAAAACTGGGGTGGTAATCCAATTGGGCGATCATTCTAGTGCATACCCTAAGGGTATTTTCGAGGACGTGTTGGTTAAAGTGGATTCCTTAGTTTTCCCTGCAAATTTTTATATCCTTAACATGGAGCATGATAAACATGTCACCCCAATTTTATTAGGGAGACCATTTTTTAAAACTTCTAGGACAATGATTAATGTGCATAAGGGTACCCTCACCATGGAATTTTATGTAATAAAAGTAGAGTTTAACATAAATGACTCTATGAAGTATCCTAGTGAAAAATATGCTTTCCATGACTTAGATGTTGTTGAAGATGTTGTACAAGATGTTTTTGAGCTGAGTGGTGATAATTCCTTGTTAGTTGCTTTGCAATGTGATGGTGATGATGCATATAATGTATATTCTATAAGCACTAACTTGAAGGAAAGCTTTCAGGACTTGAACTTTCTTGAAGAGATGAAACAAAGCCTCTTAAACCATCATCCTCTACTCTTAGAGGAACCCAAGGAACTAGAATTCCTTCCATCGCTTGTGAAGGCACCGATGATAGAGCTTAAGCCTTTGCCAAGTGACCTCAGGTATGCATTTCTTGGGGAAGGGGAGACACTCCCGGTTATCATTTCAAGAAAACTCACCCAAGAACAAGAAGAAAAGTTGATTGTGGTGTTACATGAGAATAAAGAAGCAATTGGATGGACTACTACCGACATCAAAGGTATAAGTCCATCAACTTTCATTCATATAATTTTGTTGGAGGAAGATACAAGACCCGTGCGACGACCCCAACTCCGGTTGAACCCACCTATGGTAGAGGTGGTAAAGGCGAAGATCCTCAAGTTGCTCCAAGAGGGTATGATCTACCCAATAAGTGGGTGAGCCCAACTCAAGTGGTACCCAAGAAGAGTGGGATGATGGTAGTCAAGAGTGAGAAGGGTGAAATGGTGCCCACTCGAGTTCAAAATGGGTGACGCATTTGCATTGACTACCGGAGGCTAAATACGGAAACCCGAAAGGATCACTTCCCATTGCCATTCATTGATCAAATGCTTGAGAGGTTGCCCCTTCCATTTCTTTTTGGATGGGTACTCAGGGTATTTTCAAGTAGTTATTTCCCCGGAAGACAAAGAAAATACCACCTTCACGTGCCACTTTGGTACGTTTGCTTACCGGCGTATGCCTTTTGGGTTATGTAACGCCCCCACAACTTCCAAAGGTGTATGGTAAGAATTTTCTCACAATTTATTGAAAACTTGGTTGAGTTATTTATGGATGATTTCACCATTCATGGTAATTCTTTTTACAACTATTTAGCAAATTTGGCACAAGTTCTTAAACGCTGCATTGATACTAATCTTGTGTTAAATTATGAGAAGTGTCATTTTATGGTAGAGCAAGGCATTTTCTTAGGCCATGTTTTCTCCTCTAAGGGTGTTGACGTTGTCAAGGCAAAGATAGACACGATTCAAACTTTTCCTTATCCAACTAATGTGCGCAAAGGTTAGTCTCGGCCCCTAACATACAACCCCCGGATTGGTCTTTGCCTTTTGAAATCACGTGTGATGCTAGCGATTATGCCATTGGAGAGGTGCTTGGTTAAAGGATAGCACTTCACACCATCTACTACGCATCCATGTCTCTCAGTGAGGCCAAAAGAAAATACTCCACCACAGAAAAGGGGTTGCTAGAGGTGGTATTTTTTTTGGAAAAATTTCAATTTTACTTGCTTTGTACAAATGTTATTGCATATACTGACCATGCAGCGCTTCGTCATTTAATGACGAAGAAAGTGGCCTAGCCAAGATTGATAAGGTGGATCCTACTTTTAAGCGAATTTGAGTTGGAGGTGCGAAACAAGAAGGGCACGTAGAACCTTGTGGCCGATCATTTGAGCCGGTTGACTCCATGCCAAGACATTGAGGTAAATTTCTCAGTGAAGGGGAAACTATGGGAGAAATTTCCTGATGAAAAATTGTTCACAATTATGGACCTCCAATCTTGCTCTGCCGATATTGTAAATTTCCTTGTCGCCGGTAAATTCCCTTCTCATTTTTCTAAGTCCCAAAAAGATAAATTGAAGAGTGATGCTAAATATATGTGTGGGATGATCCCTTTTTGTGGAGACATTGTGTGGATCAAGCCGTTAGGAGATGTATCCCTGATAATGAAGTACACTCAATTCTTGAATTTTTTTCATTCTCATGCATGTGGCGGTCATTTTGGAGCAAAGAGGACCGCTAGGAAAGTCTTAGAAAGTGGCTTGTATTGGTCACATTTAATAAGCATGCATATACCTTTTGCAAATCTTGTGATGAATGCTAGAGAGTATGAAATATCTCCTCTAGGAATGAAATGCCCCAACGACCTATTTTGTATTGTGAAATCTTTGATGTTTGGGGTGTTGACCTTATGGGACCTTTCCCTAATTCATGTGGCTTTACATATATTCTTCTTGTTGTTAATTATGTGTCAAAGTGGGTTGAAGCAAAAACCACTAGGACTGACGATTCTAAAGTGGTTGCACAATTCCTGAAAGATAACATCTTCTCTAGGTTTGGGGTACCATGAGCCTCTATTAGTGACCGTGGCACCCAATTTTGCAACCGAACCATAGAGGCACTCTTGAAGGAGTATGGCGTCACTAACACGACATCCACTGCATATCATCCACAAACCAATGGGCAAGCCAAAGTTTCCAATCAGGAAATCAAGTACATCCGTCAAAACATGGTTAACCCTAATCGGAAGGATTAGAGTTATCGGTTGAACGACGCCTTATGGGCGTATAGGACGGCTTACAAGATGCTGATCGATATGTCACCATACCGGTTAGTGTTTTGTAAGCCCTGTCATTTACCGGTGCAAATTCAACATAAGGCTTACTGGGCGGTCAAAAAATTCAACCTTGATATAGATGAGGCCGGCTTGCATAGGAAGCTACAATTGGAAAAACTAGATAAGATCCAGAGAGAGTCCTATGAGAATGCCGAAAGACTAAATTATTTTTTTAGTCCCTTACAAAGTATCTGATACCATGTTTTGGCCACCTTTTGCAAATTAACCCTTAAACAGTACATCACAAATTCATAACGATTTGTTTGGTCCCCAAAGTTGGTTTTCAGGTAAGACTAAATGGTTTTTTGGTATAGCCAGGGGTATAATGGTAATTTTACTAATTTAAAAACATTTTCAATTAAAATTTCCTAATTCATTTTTTTTTGTTTTTTGTTTTTTGCCTTTTGCCGCCACCATTGACAAAGCTTATTGTAGAATATCTATTGAATTCCAGGTGTTCTCCAGTGCGGCGGAGCTACTCGTTGCACGCCTACCTCCCGGTAGAGATCAGCGGCAGTGATGGCGACTGATGTGTCATTTTACACGAAAAATAAATCAAGCTCTAAGCTAAATTTTCAGTTCAGGATTCTGTGGTCGGTATGGGCATACCGACCAGTATAGCTGCGAGCAGGTTCGTTTCCCAAGAGATTGGTGAGACTTTTTCTTTAATCTTTAATCTGCAAATTTGTAACCAAAAGAACCAGATGAGGGTCGTGAATAAGAGAAACTAAAAATCGAGTAAAAACAGGAATGAGAAATTTCTACAGATTGCAAAACAATTCAACTATGATGAGAAGATTCCGGTTTCGATCAATTCCATACTGGCTTTCTATCTCGATCCTTGATGCAAAGATGACTTTAAATGCATGCACACAAATTGGTTATAGTTGCAAGCAACCAATCTTTCCTTACCTTGTCGATAATCAGGAGGACGCCTCGCCAACTATTTCTCTAACTAACATATAACCTAAGAGACGCTCTATAGATTTAATATGCTAGCCGCATTAAGAATGAGAAAGACCCAATTCATAACTAACAAACTCGGACGCCGGATTGTTAAATTAAGACTGTTGTTCCCTACCACTGATTGAACTGAAATCACAATTACGGATGATTGGTTCAATTGGCATTAAATTAACTAACATGCTATCAAATATTGCGCACTACTCAATAACATGAAAGGAATCATAAACATTATAATCAAGAACAGCAGATGCTAGCATGCAATCAAAGTATTAAAACTAATTAGATCTCACGAGAATCGATGCCAGTACTTCCTTGATCTTTACCGGAAAAGAAGAATTTAGCTAGAATCCATAATTAAATTAACAATCAAAAGTATAAAAATAAATGATGAAAATTTTTTGAATAAAATACTGGAAAACCCAAATCGCAAAATACTGTCTGTGCAAATGGACTGTGCATACGTAATTCTGTCACTCTCTGTTTTCTATTCGGCCGTACAGTTATGCGTGTAAAAATAAAGTCTCCAAAATATTACTACAACCAAAAGATAGATAAGGAATAAAATATGTCTTCCCTTACCTAATTAGAACTCTAAAAGATAATTACAATATTCTCTCCTAACAATTAGGAGTCTTCAAATCAATCCCGATTCTTCTCCAACTATATTTGTAATTGCCATAATTCAGCACCGAATATCTCCATTATTATTTCATCTTCCATCTCCAAGCACAAATGACCATAAACTGCACCAACTTGCCAATTCAGCATCTAAATCTTTAAACTATAAACTGCACCAACTTGCCAATTCAGCATCTAAATCTTTAAACTGCAAGAACATTACGAATAACATAAATATCCAAGCATTTAATCAACCATTTAACTCAATAATCAGCACAAAATTTATGGTAAAATCAACCCCATCAAAATACCCCACACCTAGATAATGCTAGCCCTCGAGGAAATGCAAATGCAAAACATAAATGTAGACGTGAGACTCAAATTAAAACACTACAGCAGCCCTCAAATCAAAAACCGTCATAGTAGAGTCAAAACACAATCAACCTTCATACCACAAACCATTCCCCTTTGCTTACAAAATCACATCATCCTCACATTCTAGTAAAAAATATACAATAAAATCCAGCCTCACCAAGATCACTCAATATCTCTCAAAATCATAATCAGGTCAATCACACAAATCATATTCAATACTCATCACAACAGGTTTGTATATACCACTATCTCCACCGTAATAATTGAACACTTGAGTACAAATCAATGAGGTCTTTATCAAGGTTCTAACGGGGCTAGGGTCAAAGAGGTAGGATAAAGGGAATACGAGGCTAAAAATCTGAGAATATGCAAGCAATCCATTATCACCTCATGCTCCTCTATTTTCATACTTCGAATGATGCAACATTAAAACACCACGAAGTATAATTACCACCACCAAGCACTAAACCATACCCATATTGCTACCAAAAATTTTCAGCCCAATATGCTACTGACCAGATTTTTTTTATTCTTTTTTTTCAATTTTTTTCTTTTTCAACTTTTTTTTTCTGGACAACAGCACTTACAAGCATTTTCCGGGCATACAAGATCAATAATATCATGCAAAAACTATACATGCACCTTTCAAATGAATATAAGTCCAAAATATTCTATGCTCCACATGTATTAGCACAAAATCTCAACAATCTCTAACCCACCATACAATTCTAATCCACATCCCAAGCAATAATAAATCACTAACATATTCTCAGAGGGTTAAGAAAAGGCTAAGGCTCTTGGCTAAATATTTAGTGACTAAATACCAAAGAAAGAGTTTTCTGGCTTCAACGGGGCAAACTAGGGGATCAATGTACGGAAGGAAGTATATAGTAGAAGCTAAGTAGGGCTCATTCCTAAGTGTCTCTATCATTTTCATACTCAAGTATCAAAAACAGTCTCGAAATCAAGGCACAAACCAAGCAATGAATATCAAAATATGATCACTCAACAAAGAGATAAAAAGCTACTTAATATCATCATTTTTTTTAATATGCCTATATTTTTTCTGGCTTTTGCTCTTTTAAGGCTCAAATCCTCACAATATATCTAGTTTTAGAGCAAAATGACTTATTGCACATTCATCATCCTAAAATGCATATAAGGAATCCACGATTTCCTTCACAAAGGGAAACAACATTCAATCTTACCACAAACCAAATTCCAACTCTAACCATTCAAATTTCCAATTCAAGGCTACTGTTTTTTTTTACTCAAATGATGAAAAAAATGAAAATATTTTTGAATTTTTTTTTTCAAAATTTTCTGATTTTTTTTTCATGAAAGAAAAAAACTTTTTATGAAAAACAAACTAATGATATTACACCCCCACCCCACACTTAGATGACACAATGTCCTCATTGTGTAAGAGAGAGGTAACATATGCAAATGATGTAGAAAATATGATGTCATGCACTTACTCTACAAATGTACTAAAATTCAACAAACAATGAAAAAAAAATTAATAATAAAAACAAAGGAAAAATGCTCCCTGGGCGGTAATTCAACCGGTGAATCTCGGTCAGTGTGGGTATGTTGGGTTACTTTCGGCTGAAACTTTCTTCTCCAATCCTTGGAACTTCTCATCAATGTTGTGTAGTTTCTCTTGAAGCTGTCTTTGCTGGTCGTGGAGGTCTTTGACTTGATTGGACAGGTTAACCGCCCATTGCGGTGCTGCTGCCCCAAGTCCACTATGTGTCCTTTTCGCAAATGAAGTACCTGCAACAGAAGTGGAGGCTCTGCTCGGGGGTAAAACCCCTGGCTCAAACAACTTATACTGCCCAGAAGCAGTGTCAAGATAAACTAATCTCATTATTTCCAAAGCAAGCATGTCAATCCGACTAGGTTGCAACCCATAGAGAAGACTAGACTCATTAAACACACCTAAACGCTTAGCAAGTTTGGTTATTAATGCTCCTAGGGCCAATTTCCCTTTCATACGAGTACAATTAAATTTGAACTGTTTAAGGAGCCAATAACCAAAGTTCACTTTCCGCTCTCTCCACATCTTGAACAGCAAAGAAACTTCAGTTTGGGTAACAACATTTGCACCATCCACCCTACCAAACAAGTTATATGCCAAATAATGATGACAAAGTCTTAAAGCACCATCCTTTATCGAAGTACTCTTTGACATGTTTTTAATATGGACAGTTTTAGAAGAAAGAATACTCCACTCATTGTTCACCAATTTAGCATACTTAGGGTCAGGTACAGTGGCATAAGAAAGATACGCATCAGAAGATATACTCTCAGGGGTTTCAAAACCCAATAAAACAACTAAATCAGAAATTGATTTGTCCAAGTCTGTCCCCCAAGATCAAATGTAACAAAATTAGGGCTCGTGACATTAATTTTTTTCGTTAAGTCCTGGCAAACGAAAGAGCTATAAAATTCTAAACATAATTTCCGACAAACAGGATCAATAATGCACAACAATGCATTCCAACCAATATTAGAAAAGAATGTCTCAACTTCAAGTTTAACCTCTAACTTTCGCAAAGTTTGCCAATCAAATTCATACCATTCCACAATAGATCTATTTTGGAGAAGAGAATACCTGCGACGCTTTTCATTGTCGGATAATGGCTGGACTAGTGGAACTGCACCTTGTGTAGTCTCAGTATTATCTCCACTGGCTCCGTCAGACTCAGGTTCTGGGGTAGGAGATATCTCGGGTTCCGAAATCTTCTTTTTACACTTGGAAGGTGGTGTTGTACTTTTCCGCCGGATTGGCTGCTCCGGCTCCGGAGAAGATTGTCGGCATTTTTTCGTTTCTTTTGGTGTAGAGGAAATCTTGCTCGGGCCTCTGGTCTTCAAAACAAATTTTCTACCCATGGCTGTGGCAATGGCAAAATTCACCGGAGCTGGTCGTCGGAGATAAGGTCTTGGCGACGAATAGGTGGTTGACTAGCGGCAGGGCCCGAACTCGCCGGCGTGTGGTGGCTCACGGACGAAGAGTAGCCAAGCGGTGGAAATCTGGACTTCGCTGGCGGGACTCGCTAGTGGCGCACGGCTGGACTCCGATGGACAAGAGGCTGGAAGCTCTGCTTGTGGTGGACGGCGCGCGCAGCTCAACACCGGCGGGCGAGCGGCTGGTAGGATCGGCGGCTAGCGGCACCTTGGAGCTGCTAGTGGTGCTGGCTGGAAACAAGAAAAGGGTTTTTTCAGAAAATTGATGATAGAGAATGGAGGGGAATGGCTGGTAGGGGAAGAGAAAGACACGGAGAAGTTATGAATTAGAATAAGTGTAGGATAGGGTTTAGTAGTTTAGGAATTTGCACAAAAGTCCTCCATCCTTTATTCTTCTTTGAAAGTCACCTCCAAAGTCTGAAATTTAAGCTTTCAGAATCCTCCTTCCACTGAAACTTTTTTCTCTGCAAACCTGCAATATAGAATCATCACCATAGGTCAATAATAGTTGGAAAAAATCACATGTTTATATTTTTTTAAAATTTAGAAAATAATAATAAAATAAATAATAATAAAATCTTGGGTTGCCTCCCAAGAAAGTGCCCTTATTTAACGTCTTAGGATAGACTCAGCCTGCTTGCTCAGATCAGGCAGATGTAGGTAATGCTAGTGTTATTCCCTCGACTGTGAGAAACTCCATCCCCTCGTGGTATGGCTTCAATAACTGTCCATTCACCTTGAATGTCTTATGAGTGTCTACACTTATAATTTCCACCATCCCATGAGAGCTAACATTGATGACCACATAAGGACCCATCCATCTTGACTTCAACTTCCCAGGCATCAACTTAAGCCTAGCATTGAAAAGTAACACCTTCTGTCCTACTTCAAAATGCTTCCTTCTAATGTGTTTGACATGGAGAAACTTAGTACACTCTTTGTAGAAACAAGCACTATCATAGGATTCCAGTCGCGCTTCCTCTAACTCTTGCTGTTCATATTTTCTCTCTTGTCCCACAACATTCGGATCCATGCAAACTTGCTTGACAGCCCAATACGCCTTGTGAGCTAACTCCACTGGAAGGTGACACTGTTTACCAAATATAAGTCTATACGGGGACATTCCAATTGGAGCCTTATATGCTGTGCGATATGCCCATAGAGCATCATCCAGTCGTGAACTCCAGTCTTTCCTATTTGGATTCACCGTTTTCTCCAAAATGTTCTTTATCTCTCGATTTGAAACTTTGGCTTGTCCATTTGACTGTGGATGATAAGCTGTGGCCACTCGATGATGTACCCCATACTTATTGAGAAGAGCCTCAAGGGTCTTATTGATGAAATGAGATCCCTGGTTACTGATAATGGCTCGTGGTACACCAAATCTATGGAAGATGTTAGACTTAAGAAAACCTACAACCACTTTAGAATCATTAGTCCGGGTAGCTTTTGCTTCTACCCATTTCGAGACATAATCAACAGCCAATATAATGTATAGGTTTCCAAAAGAGCTCGGGAAAGGTCCCATAAAATCTATTCCCCAAATATCAAAAATTTCACATACCAGAATAGGTGTTTGGGGCATTTCATTCCGGGAAGAAATATTACCTGTGCGTTGGCAACGATCACAATTCTTACAAAACTGAAAAGAATCCCTGAAAATGGTTTTCCAGTAGAAACCAGTATCAAGAACCTTTCTAGCTGTCCTTCTAGGTCCAAAATGACCACCACAAGCAAGGGCATAACAGTACTCTAAGATGGATTGAACCTCCTCTTCAGGGATGCATCGTCTAATAATTTGATCAGAACAGATTTTCCATAGGTACGGATCATCCCATATAAAGTACTTGGCTTGACTCCATAATTTGTTCTTCCGAGCTGTCTCCATGCCTTTGGGAAAAATTCCAGTGGTTAAGAAATTAGCCAAGTCAGCATACCATGGGGTCTTACCTTTAAAAGTGAACAATTGTTCATCTGGAAATTCGTCCGGTATGGGCATACCGACTGAGTTTGACTGCAGCCTACTCAAGTGATCCACCACTTTATTTTCAGCGCCCTTTTTATCTTTGATCTCCAGGTCGAATTCTTGTAGTAGAAGGATCCATCGTATGAGTCTAGGCTTAGATTCCTTCTTCGAGAGTAAGTACTTGAGTGCTGCATGATCAGAATAAACAACAACTTTAGAACCAATCAAGTATGATCGAAATTTTTCACAAGCAAAAATCACAGCTAGAAGTTCTTTTTCAGTTGTTGTGTAGTTGCATTGGGCAGGGTTAAGAGTTTTCGAGGCATAATAGATGACATGACTCTCTTTCCCATTCTTTTGCCCAAGCACTGCTCCCACAGCAAAGTCGCTCGCATCACACATGATTTCAAATGGCTCTCCCCATTTTGGTGGTTGTATTTTGGGGGCTGATTTCAACTTCTTCTTCAAGAGGTCGAAAGCTTCCTGGCACTTGTCATCAAAGTTGAATGACACGTCTTGATGTAACAACCTTGTTAGGGGTTGAGAGACCTTTGAAAAATCTTTGATGAAAAGCCTGTAGAAACCTGCATGCCCTAAGAAGGCACGAATCTCTTTCACATTAGTAGGGTAAGGTATCTTCGTAATTGAATCAAGTTTACCCTTATCAACCTCTATCCCCCTTTCGGAGATCACATGTCCAAGTACAATGCCTTCTTTGACCATAAAGTGACATTTCTCATAGTTCAAAACAAGGTTAGTATCAGTGCATCTTTGAAAAACTCTATCAAGATTATCAAGACATTGATCAAATGAGTCACCATGTACAGTAAAATCATCCATGAAAATTTCAATACAACTTTCAAGCATGTCAAAAAAAATACTCATCATACACCTTTGAAATGTTCCTGGAGCGTTACAAAGACCAAAAGGCATGTGACGATAAGCAAAAGTTCCAAATGGACATGTAAAAGTTGTTTTTTCCTGGTCTTCCTGAGCCACATAGATTTGAAAATAACCAGAATAGCCATCAAGGAAACAAAAATATAATTTCCCAGCTAATCTTTCAAGCATCGATAAAGGGCAAGGGAAAATGGTCTTTCCTAGTAGCGTTATTCAACTTTCGATAGTCTATACACATACGCTAACCAGTTTGAAGTCTCATGGGTATTAGCTCATTGTTATCATTTTTAACCAATTGAAACCCGGACTTCTTAGGTACCACATGCACTGGACTCACCCATGCACTATCAGATATAGGGTAGATAATCCCTAATTCTAACAATTTAAGGATTTCTTTATGCACAACTTCTTTCATAACTAGATTCAACTTTCGCCGGGGATCTCTAGAAGGTTTGTTATCATGCTCAAGTAATCTGCAATGCATACAGATAGAAGGAATAATACCTTTTATGTCTGCTAGCGTCTATCCTATTGCAGATTTATGTGTCCTTAAAATTCTTACCAGTTTATCTTCTTGCTCCATGCTCAGGTCCTTACTGATGATGACTGGGAAAGTCTCGTTCTCCCCTAAGAATGCGTACTTGAGAGGTTCAGGTAAAGTCTTCAGCTCTAGCTTTGGTGCTTTCTCAATCGAATGAAGGGTGTGTTCAGGAATAGGTGGAATGATCATCCCGACTGATGTAGGTTGCGAGATATGGTGGACTTCTGGTCTGGATGTAGGAGGTATGGGCATACCGCCCGAAAGTGGTTGGGAGCTGTATTTCTGTATTTCTGAGAAGAAAACGGGCGGTATAGGCATACCGCCTGAAAGTGGCTGGGAGCTGTATTTCTGAATTTCTGAGCAGAAAACGGGCGGTATGGGCATACCGCCTGAAAGTGGCTGGGAGCTGTATTTCTGAATTTCTGAGCAGAAAACGGGCGGTATGGACATACCACCCGAAAGTGGCTGGGAGCTGTATTCTTTGGTGGAGTAAAGCTGCATGATGACTTCACAAAATGTTTCGTCTAAACCGTCCATCATATTCTTGTTAACCCATCCATTGAAGATTACCTGTTCCAACTTGTCATCCCTGGAGTATCTCTCTATATATTCATCAAACAATGGGTCAATTACATCAGGGGTAAACATGGATTCAGGATCATCTACATGTTTCATGGCATCAAAAATATTGAAAGAAACTACATCTCCATCAAATTTAAGACTAAGGATTCCCTTATCAACATCAATTTTGGCTTTCGCCGTTTTCATGAATGGTCTTCCTAGAAGAATTAAGGATCTATTTGCAGAGAATGAGTCATCCATATCAACAATGTAGAAATCCACAGGAAACATTAATTCATTTACTTTCACAAGTACATCCTCTATCATTCCCTCAGGGTATGCATTAGACCTATCAGCCAATTGGATTATCACACGAGTTTCTTTCAATGGCCCTAATTGCAAGTCATTATACACATATAAAGGCATGACATTAATTGATGCACCTAGATCTAACATGGCTTTTTGAACAGTTTTTGTGCCAATTATGCATGGAATAGAAAACATTCCTGGGTCCTTACATTTTTGTGGCAACTTACGTTGAATGACAGCAGAAACATTTTCCCCCACCCTGATTTTAGCATCTTTCCCATACTTCATCTTCTTTGAACAAAGCTCTTTAAGAAATTTTGCGTACCTGGGAACCTGCTTAACAGCTTCAATCAAGGGCAAATTTATCTCTACCTTCTTGAAAATCTCCAAGATCTCCTTCTCATCATCTTCCTTCTTGTTACGAGCTAATCTGGATGGGAAAGGTGGAGCGACATTTGGGTTAGAAATAGATGTCATAGGTTCAGGGTTTACCTTTGACGACTCATTTTTACTCTCTTTGGCTTCTTCATGATTGCCTTTTTCCTTATCAACTTCTTTTGGCACAGAATCATCCAATATCTTCCCATTTCTTAGTGTGACTGCACTTGCATTCTCCCTAGGGTTCGGTTCCGTCTGGGATGGTAACCTCCCAGTGTTGAACTTCAACTTGTTTACCTCTGCAGCCAGTTGAGTCATTTGTTGCTCAATGTTCCCTATAGCAGCCCTTGTCTCTTGTTGGAAAGCATTTGTGTTTTTGGCTAAATTCTACACCACTTTGCTGCTTTGGGCCATTTTCTTAAGAACTTCATTCATGGTGACCCTCTGATCGTCTGTTGCTGGATTTTCTTCACGACCAACTTGTGCTTCTTTTGGAGCATACATTACCGGGCTCTTTTGATTCCATCTGAAGTTTGGATGATTCCTCCATCCTGGATTGTATGTATATGAAAATGGGTCATTCCGTCTCGGCCTTTGTTGGGTATCTTCAAATCCAAAGAAAGCTTGTTCGGTCTGAGGATCTTGAAGAGTAGGGCAAGAATCAGTGTAGTGTCCTATGTGTGAGCAAATTTCGCACTTGGCTCCTCCGGCACTCTTCATGGCTAGATCTTTTACAATTAAAGTGAGAGCATCTAGCTTCTCATCCAAATATAAGTTACCGGCTACCTTGACTGGTCTAGATCTATCATCATCTTCATCATACTCATGAGTGACCATATCAAGGATAATCTCTTTTCCTTCATCCATGGTTTTGTTCAACACATTTCCTCCACAAGCTGCATCAAAAATCTTCCTGTCAATAGAACACATACCACCATAAAAGTAATTAGTGATAAGCTGATACTTAGTAAAACCATGGTTAGGACACTTGCGACACAATTGATTAAATCTATCCCAATAACTCGCAAGACTCTCTCCCTTCTTTTGTCTAATACCACTTATTGCAGATCTCAAATTAGCTGCTCTAGACTCGGGAAAAAACTTTTGTAAAAATTTCTCCTCCAAATCTTCCCAGGTTCGAATTGAACCGGGTGGGAGTTCAAAAAGTCATTCACGGGCTTTTCCCTGCAGTGTGTGTGTAAAGGTGAGTAGTTTAATATGATCCTCCAAAAAACCTTGTGGTCGAAGAGTTGCACAGACGAGGTCAAATTCATCAAGATGGTTATGAGCACTCTCACCTGGCATATCACCAAATTTAGGTAATACTTGTATGAAACCTGGTTTAATCTCGGAGTTGCGGTTGATGTTGGGAAGGACAATGCACAAAGGACGATTGTGTCTGTAACATCCCATGTCTCTTATACGCTGGGCTGGTGGTTCCTCCTCACGTCTTTGTTCATCAGCCATGTTGAAATGGGTTTCAGTGGCAGTTGATTCAGACGAGAAAGATCCTTTCAAGGCTTTTGTCTGCTTCGTTAGACTTTGTGCAAGTTTCTCAATCTCTGGAGTGAAGATCAATTCTCCTGTACGAGAAGAACGAGGCATAAACCAAGAAAAAGTGAAAATAAACTAAAGAATTAAAAAAAATACTGCTTAAAACCAATCCCCGGCAGCGGCGCCAAAATTTGATGTGTCATTTTACACCAAAAATAAATTAAGCTCTAAGCTGAATTTTCAGTTCAGGATTCTGTGGTCGGTATGGGCATACCGACCAGTATAGCTGCGAGTAGGTTCGTTTCCCAAGAGATTGGCGAGACTTTTTCTTTAATCTTTAATCTGCAAATTTGCAACCAAAAGAACCAGATGAGGGTCGTGAATAAGAGAAACTAAAAACTGAGTAAAAACAGGAATGAGAAATTGTTACAGATTGCAAAACAATTCAACTATGATGAGAAGATTCCAGTTTCGATCAATTCCATACTGGCTTTCTATCTCGATCCTTGATGCAAAGATGACTTTAAATGCATGCACACAAATTGGTTATAGTTGCAAGCAACCAATCTTTCCTTACCTTGTCGATAATCAGGAGGACGCCTCGCCAACTATTTCTCTAACAAACAGATAACCTAAGAGACGCTCTATAGATTTAATATACTAGCAGCATTAAGAATGAGAAAGACCCAATGCATAACCAACAAACTCGGACGCCGGATTGTTAAATTAAGACTGTTGTTCCCTGCCACTGATTGAACTGAAATCACAATTACGGATGATTGGTTCAATTGGCATTAAATTAACTAACATGCTATCAAATATTGCGCACTCTCTCAATAACATGAAAGGAATCATAAACATTATAATCAAGAACAGCAGATGCTAGCATGCAATCAAAGTATTAAAACTAATTAGATCTCACGAGAATCGACGCCAATACTTCCTTGATCTTTACCGAAAAAGAAGAATTTAGCTAGAATACATAATTAAATTAACAATCAAAAGTATAAAAATAAATGATGAAAATTGTCTGAATAAAATACTGGAAAACCCAAATCGCAAAATACTGTCTGTGCAAATGAACTGTGCGTACGTAATTCTGTCACTCTCTGTTTTCTATTCGGCCGTACAGTTATGTGTGTAAAAATAAAGTCTCCAAAATATTACTACAACCAAAAGATAGATAAGGAATAAAATATGTCTTTCCTTATCTAATTAGAACTCTAAAAGATAATCACAATATTCTCTCCTAACAATTAGGAGTCTTCATATCAATCCCGATTCTTCTCCAACTACATTTGTAATTGCCATAATTCAGCACCGAATATCTCCATTATTATTTCATCTTCCATCTCCAAGCACAAATGAACATAAACTGCACCAACTTGCCAATTCAGCATCTAAATCTTTAAACTGCAAGAACATTACGAATAACATAAATATCGAAGCATTTAATCAACCATTTAACTCAATAATCATCCCAAAATATATGGTAAAATCAACCCCATCAGTGACCACATGGTGGCGCTCAAGTCGTCCACCCTTGGCTCCATGCGGCTTGATTTACTGGATCATCAGAGGTATCTAGAAGAAAAATGCAAGGATTTGGTGTTGCTAAAGAATGAGGAGTTCTCCATGGGAGTCGTTGAAGCGAGGAGCTGTTCGACGATGATCGACAAGAAGATTCCAAAGATAGTGCTCAGAACTCCGATCACGATGCTGCCGGGAGAGCTGGAGATGATCAGTGACCATGCTGGAGAAGCTTCTCCAAACCGGCATTAACAAAGTGAAGAAGTCAAGGTGAAGCTCTTCGGTGGTGGAGAAGATGAGCAAAAAAGATAAAGCAGCGACGGCGGAGACTGCTCTAGATCTCGTTCAGATGAAGCAACAGGGGAGACTGCTACAGACAAAGCAGCGGTGGTGGTGATGAAGACAAACCGTAACGAAGAAGACAACCGAGTGAAGAAGATGAAGCTTTTCTTTTTTTCTTTTAAAACTCAGGGGTATAATGGTCCTTTTACATATTTTAACCAATTTTACCATTGACTTTTCCTGAAAATCACCTTTGGGGACCAAAAAAATCATTTTGAACTTGTGGGGTGCTGTCTAAGGGTTGATTTGCAGAAGGAGACCAAAACATGGTATAAGATACTTTGTATGAGACTAAAAAAATAATTTAGTCATGCCAAAATCTATAAGGAGAAGACAAAGGTGTGGCACTACAAGATGATCATTAGGAAGGAATTTGACGTGGGACAAAAGGTTCTCCTATTCCAATCCCACCTTTGCCTATTTCCCGGTAAGTTAAAGTCCCAATAGATCGGTCCTTTTGAGGTGGTGAAGGTATTCTCGCATGGTGCGGTGGAAATCCTAGATCGAGTTAAGCCCAAAACATTCAAAGTCAATGGACAACATTTGAAACCTTACCACAAGAATTTTGTGCTGGAGAAGGGAGATGATGTTGACCTCCTTGATCCGATTTTTTAGTAATCTCCAAGAAAGGGGAGTGAGTCATGCCGACGATGTTAAATATACTTGGTTTTGATCAACCGGATCATTATTTGTGACTTTCCATTGATGTTGTTTGGTTTTGGGTGTTTCTTGTTGGTTTCATTGTTTTACTTTATGCTTTTCACGGTTTGTTTGAACCCAAGGCATTGGATGGATGAAGGGAGAAATACTTGGAATCAAGAAGAAAAATCTTGGGCATGGGATGAGATTGAAAAAATTCTAAGTACTAGGTGGGTTGT
Organism: Rubia yunnanensis; assembly: GCA_037428765.1. Classification (NCBI taxonomy): domain Eukaryota; kingdom Viridiplantae; phylum Streptophyta; class Magnoliopsida; order Gentianales; family Rubiaceae; genus Rubia; species Rubia yunnanensis. The sequence continues at coordinate 29,619,354 of CM075070.1, forward strand.
CCGTCACGAGTCGTGACCAACTCTTCACGAGTCATGACTGGATCACAAAATTTTGCCAATTTTTGAGCCCTCGAGCTCCACTTTTCATGAGATGCAATGGCCGCATCGTGACCATCGTGAGTCGCAACAGTTTTGTTGCAATCGTGACCTAATCAGAATATTTTTGCTGAAAAATAAGTCATCGGGCTCTACGTTTTACGAACCTTAATAGCTGCATCACGAGTCTTGATGGTTTGGTCGCGATCGTGACCAAATCAGAATTTTTGCTAAAAAAACTTAACTCCCAGGTCCACTTTTTGCAACTCGCGATTGTCCCATCGTGAGTCGCAACAGATTGGTCATGAGCTGCGATGATGGCTTTGACTGGAGGTACCTGTTGACCTACCTATCGCGAGTCATAAAAAAGATGTCACGAGTCGCGACGGGCATACAAAACCGTTTTAATAAATTGGTAGAACTCATTTCTCCTCCATTTCCTCTTCTTCCCATCAAAACCCCTCCTTCTTCCCTTCATCTCCTCCATCCTCTCCACCAAGTTCCGTCAATCTCGACCACCACACCACTGCAAATCCATCACACATCTTCTCTATCCTCTCAATCATCCAGAAACACCCCCAAATCAACAAATTTGTGAAACTCCCAAAACCCTAGTTTTTGGGGATTTCTCAAATTTGGGAAACTTTTGCTCAAATTCTTTGTGGGCTTTATTGTTTCATCCTCCTACACGCACTAGTAGTACGATTCGCCACTTTTGAACATTTGAATTGTGAATTGTGTGTAGTGTAATTTTGGTGAGAATTGTGCATTTTGTGAATGATGATATATTGTGTATGTTATCATAGTACTTCACAATTTGTGCCTTGAATTGCAAATATCTTTTATAGATCATTATGTTGGATATTTTGTAATGGTAAACGTTAGTGTTGTTTTGTATTTTTACATTGACTGGGACTTGTGCATATTTTGCTTGTGCTTTGGTTGGATGTGGGATAGCATTATGCTTATTTTGATTTGGTTGATTTGCTCATGTTGGTGTTGTGCTTGCATTGTGTTTATATTGTTACTTTGGTTGATAATTTGGTTGTGACTTGTACTAGAAATTAGGCATGTTGGCTTGATTAAACATAGTTGATATTTGTATGCAATGTTTTTATGCTTAAGGTATTTTGGCCATAGCACATGAATGTTAACGTTATGAACGTACTAGTGGTAGCTAAACTAGTTATGTATGACTGTGATTATGGGATATAGCATATTGGATGTTTAACTATGTAAGAACCTAATGGAATTAAAATTATGGGCATGTTGAATGTGACGTGAATTGTATATGCAATTGTGGTTGGGCCCTATGTGGAGAGATGGGAAGCCTTGGTTAACCTCCAGCTCAAGGAGACGAGTTTTGTTGACATGCCCACACTGGATGCTCTAGGGCTAACCCATCCAGTCCGATGCCTCCTCGCCAAAGGAGGGTTAGTGGGTTTCATGGGAAAGAGTGCCCTCTCCTACTGGCGATACACACTGGAGTTCCTATCCACGATCAGGATATGCAACATAAGGGATGATCAACCATGTAAGAGGTACATCACTTTCCACCTAGATGATATACCCCTGAAAGATAACAGTCTCGCAGGTTTACGAAGCCTTTGGATGAGACACGACTGAGATACAGGCGAGGTTGGACCCATAGGCCCAGGATCGATAGATTGAGGACACCATGAAATTTAAGAGTCAACATGAGGGCGAAGAACTCCCATGAAAAGAGCAGTGTCATCATTCACCCCGCACTCTGTTATGTGCACAGACTTTTGGCCTGCATAGTACTTTGCTCGGCCGAGCTGACGAAAACCTGAAAGGGCGACCTAGGTAAAAATGAGAGGCTAAATGTGCGGAAAAGGGTGAGATGTAAGCCAAAGAAACATGATGTGTGGCTAAGATGAAAACCAGAAAGGACTCCTAGTCAAAATGAAGGGATAAGAGAAAAAAATGTTATGTGTTCACTCATTTGCCGGCGTTGGATTCGTAAGGTTGCGGTAACCATATGGATGGATCGGGTAGCTTGACATCTTGAAGACCTCTTGGGATTGGGAAATTTAGCGAGGAAAATGAAGTAAGTTATGAAATTCTTAATCGTTAATATACTTCATTTTTAGGATGATATTTTGGTAAAAAGGGGAGTATGTGTTTGAACATTATGCATGCTTTTAGCTTCACCTTGTACCATTGGATTTGGGATTGTCAATTTGAGATTTGGAGATGTTTTAGATATATCAATGAATTGATAGGTTGATATGGTTTGGGTAGATTTAGGAATAGGGGTTCTGGGAAACTTCTCATTTGATCTTAACGTTGGGATGTGTGATATTGAGAGTTTAGTGAGGTCTTTACTTGGGGGAATAGTAGTTAGGATGTGGATACACCAATTCCTTTGTGTTTGGATCTTTTCTTACTCGAGGCAAAGTAAGGTTTAAGTGTGGGGAGGTTTGATGTGTCCATTTTATGTGCATAATTTAGTAATTTTTGGGATCACTTTTGTGCTCTTTTGTTATCAAGAGCTTGTGTTTTACCTTGAAATTATCTTAGGTGATGCAAGAACAACTTTACATTCTTTTACCTCTTCTAGGTGAATTTTGCGTGACAAAGGAAAAACATGGAGACTTGAAGACCGGAGGCCGTTGAAGATCACCTTTCAAAGACTTTGAAGACTTGCTTCAAATATTTGAAGACTTTAAGACCGGAGGCCGTTAAAGATCACCTTTCAATGACTTTGAAGACTTCCTTCAAAGATTTGAAGACTTGAAGACCGGAGACTGTTGAATATCATCTTTCGAAGACTTGCTTCAAAATTTTGAAGACTAGAAGAATGAGAGGGATTATTGTGAAGAAGAGTGTTTGCTACAAGAAGAAGAAAAGAAGACAAGGGTATGTTCTGGTGCCTGTCCTGAGTCGCGACAAACCCATCGCGAGTCTTGACGCACGGGTGGCCAGAACCTAACCTTATCCTTTTTGTACTATAAATAGTATTATCTTCCCTCTCATTCATAACTTCTTCTTCCACCCAAATTTGGTACTATTCTAACACTAGTTTTCAACCATTTTCATCTTTGATTTCTCTTGTTTTATGTTTGTTTGTTAGCATTAATTAGTATTAACTCTAGTAGCTAAATCTAGTTCTTGGGATCAATTGACCAAGACTTCCAAGCCCATGTCTTAAGAACAATTTGTAGCCTATTTAATACTCTTACTATTATGAATTTATTGAGCATTGAATGTGTTTGTTAATGTCATTAATGTTATTGAAAGCTTGAATATATGAAGTACTTGTATGATATGCCTATTAGGGTTTGGGGAAATGGGTTGATTTCCCCCTTTCTTGATAAGAAATCCAAGAGTATGATTTGGAGATTCACAATGATGTTGTTGTGTTGATAATTGCTAGATCAATGTGATGATGTTGAACTCATTGTCATGTTTTTTGTAGGTAGAAAATGTGATAAGTTTATGAATGTCAATCATTCTTGACTAATCTTGTGTAAATGTATGAATTGGTTAAATGCTTAGACACGGTGTAGTGTTTATAAGTGTTGCCAAGCTTCTTGATTCTTCGTGCCAAATGCCATCAATGGGATACTTTTAGCTGTGTTTCAACTAAGGGATTCATTGGTGAGGTTTGACAAGAGATGTCGAATTCACTCTTGCAAATTACTATCTAAGAAGGATAGAAGTTTAGTCTTCACAACAAATAGTAAAAGTAGTAAATAGGTTGCATGTTCAATTATGGATAAGAGGCTTGGAAGTGGAAGTCAATTGTGCTCAAGGCTCCATTAATTATTGTCTTAATCATTTATTTAGTTGTTGCATGATTAGCGCAGTTCTCTTGCTTTGCTAGTTGTTGTCTTTCAATTTTATAACTTAGGACCAAAAACCAACCAAACCCCCCATTTTACATGCTTTTATATGTATCTATATATGCTTATATCTAATATGTTTTCTCCTATATATGTGTAAACACTTGGAAAGATCCCTCTTCCCGTGGATGACCCCGACTTGCCATTATCTACTTAATTGTAGATAGGAAGCATTAGGGCTTAAAAATATAACTTTGAGAGGTACGACGACAACCTCCCAGACTGCGTGGGAGTCTCTAGAAGGCCTAATCATTTAGTATATATTGATTTGGTTGTGTATTTCATAAGAGATAAGAATGAAATACTTCCATATTTTTTGAGATATCTTGTCTTAAATGAATATGTGGCTTGCCATGTTTAATATGCTGAAGAATATTGTGCAAATATTTCTTTCATTTCCAACAGATTTAATTCGATTATTCATGGAATGTCTCGGATTTGGTGAGTTGGTGATGGGAGAATAATCTTCTCTAATTACAGAAAATCAGAATATCATGTTTCCATTATTAGGGTCTCTTAGAGCAGTATAAATAGAGCCTCTAACTCAGTCAGGAAACTCGCTCAATTTCTCAAGTCTCTCCCAATTCTAAACTTGAGTCTTCTTTCTGTCTCTCTCGAAGTTTCCGTCAGTTGCTCTCTCGAACTTTTACCTTCGATGGTAAAACCACTGAAGGTAACAATTAACACGTAAGAGTTATTTCAGATTTAGACAAGGCCCTATAGTCTTCTTTCTATCGAAGTGATGGTTTTGCCCTAGGAAACAATGTCCACACGAGACTCATTCGTTTCTAGGGCAGCGGGTTTACTTAACAAATGCATAACGACTTTTACCTTAAATGTTATAATTTTTTTAATAAAATTTAAATATTGTATTTTAAAATTTAAAACAAGTAATAATATGTATTTCAATGTGAAAATTATATATATAATATAAAAAAATTCTAAATATTTAAATTTAGTATGTATTTTAACAAATGCAGTGTATAAGGTGCAAAATAAGTGGCACGTCCATAAGTTTATGTACAGGCCCCCTGTCAGGAGACCCACTCTAAGAACAATTAAGTCTTTTATATAATTTCCTCCATCCCAGCTTTGCGAAAACAATTAAGTTTTTTTATACAATTCCCTCCATCCTAGTTTTATTTACTTAGCAATCATTATCATGTTGTTCAAGAAATATACTTGACCATTAATATATTTATCTACATATAATTAAATAAAAAATTTGATATTTAAAACTATTTGTTACGATGAATTCAAAAATATCATATGCGATAATAGTATTGTTCATATATCCATTTAAATGTGCAATTAAACTTTATCAGAGAATAGTGTCAATATAGAAAAAAAGTAAATAGAGTTGATATCCACGATCAGGATATGCAACATAAGGGATGATCAACCATGTAAGAGGTACATCACTTTCCACCTAGATGATATACCCCTGAAAGATAACAGTCTCGCAGGTTTACGAAGCCTTTGGATGAGACACGACTGAGATACAGGCGAGGTTGGACCCATAGGCCCAGGATCGATAGATTGAGGACACCATGAAATTTAAGAGTCAACATGAGGGCGAAGAACTCCCATGAAAAGAGCAGTGTCATCATTCACCCCGCACTCTGTTATGTGCACAGACTTTTGGCCTGCATAGTACTTTGCTCGGCCGAGCTGACGAAAACCTGAAAGGGCGACCTAGGTAAAAATGAGAGGCTAAATGTGCGGAAAAGGGTGAGATGTAAGCCAAAGAAACATGATGTGTGGCTAAGATGAAAACCAGAAAGGACTCCTAGTCAAAATGAAGGGATAAGAGAAAAAAATGTTATGTGTTCACTCATTTGCCGGCGTTGGATTCGTAAGGTTGCGGTAACCATATGGATGGATCGGGTAGCTTGACATCTTGAAGACCTCTTGGGATTGGGAAATTTAGCGAGGAAAATGAAGTAAGTTATGAAATTCTTAATCGTTAATATACTTCATTTTTAGGATGATATTTTGGTAAAAAGGGGAGTATGTGTTTGAACATTATGCATGCTTTTAGCTTCACCTTGTACCATTGGATTTGGGATTGTCAATTTGAGATTTGTAGATGTTTTAGATATATCAATGAATTGATAGGTTGATATGGTTTGGGTAGATTTAGGAATAGGGGTTCTGGGAAACTTCTCATTTGATCTTAACGTTGGGATGTGTGATATTGAGAGTTTAGTGAGGTCTTTACTTGGGGGAATAGTAGTTAGGATGTGGATACACCAATTCCTTTGTGTTTGGATCTTTTCTTACTCGAGGCAAAGTAAGGTTTAAGTGTGGGGAGGTTTGATGTGTCCATTTTATGTGCATAATTTAGTAGTTTTTGGGATCACTTTTGTGCTCTTTTGTTATCAAGAGCTTGTGTTTTACCTTGAAATTATCTTAGGTGATGCAAGAGCAACTTTACATTCTTTTACCTCTTCTAGGTGAATTTTGCGTGACAAAGGAAAAACATGGAGACTTGAAGACCGGAGGCCGTTGAAGATCACCTTTCAAAGACTTTGAAGACTTGCTTCAAATATTTGAAGACTTTAAGACCGGAGGCCGTTAAAGATCACCTTTCAATGACTTTGAAGACTTCCTTCAAAGATTTGAAGACTTGAAGACCGGAGACTGTTGAATATCATCTTTCGAAGACTTGCTTCAAAATTTTGAAGACTAGAAGAATGAGAGGGATTATTGTGAAGAAGAGTGTTTGCTACAAGAAGAAGAAAAGAAGACAAGGGTATGTTCTGGTGCCTGTCCTGAGTCGCGACAAACCCATCGCGAGTCTTGACGCACGGGTGGCCAGAACCTAACCTTATCCTTTTTGTACTATAAATAGTATTATCTTCCCTCTCATTCATAACTTCTTCTTCCACCCAAATTTGGTACTATTCTAACACTAGTTTTCAACCATTTTCATCTTTGATTTCTCTTGTTTTATGTTTGTTTGTTAGCATTAATTAGTATTAACTCTAGTAGCTAAATCTAGTTCTTGGGATCAATTGACCAAGACTTCCAAGCCCATGTCTTAAGAACAATTTGTAGCCTATTTAATACTCTTACTATTATGAATTTATTGAGCATTGAATGTGTTTGTTAATGTCATTAATGTTATTGAAAGCTTGAATATATGAAGTACTTGTATGATATGCCTATTAGGGTTTGGGGAAATGGGTTGATTTCCCCCTTTCTTGATAAGAAATCCAAGAGTATGATTTGGAGATTCACAATGATGTTGTTGTGTTGATAATTGCTAGATCAATGTGATGATGTTGAACTCATTGTCATGTTTTTTGTAGGTAGAAAATGTGATAAGTTTATGAATGTCAATCATTCTTGACTAATCTTGTGTAAATGTATGAATTGGTTAAATGCTTAGACACGGTGTAGTGTTTATAAGTGTTGCCAAGCTTCTTGATTCTTCGTGCCAAATGCCATCAATGGGATACTTTTAGCTGTGTTTCAACTAAGGGATTCATTGGTGAGGTTTGACAAGAGATGTCGAATTCACTCTTGCAAATTACTATCTAAGAAGGATAGAAGTTTAGTCTTCACAACAAATAGTAAAAGTAGTAAATAGGTTGCATGTTCAATTATGGATAAGAGGCTTGGAAGTGGAAGTCAATTGTGCTCAAGGCTCCATTAATTATTGTCTTAATCATTTATTTAGTTGTTGCATGATTAGCGCAGTTCTCTTGCTTTGCTAGTTGTTGTCTTTCAATTTTATAACTTAGGACCAAAAACCAACCAAACCCCCCATTTTACATGCTTTTATATGTATCTATATATGCTTATATCTAATATGTTTTCTCCTATATATGTGTAAACACTTGGAAAGATCCCTCTTCCCGTGGATGACCCCGACTTGCCATTATCTACTTAATTGTAGATAGGAAGCATTAGGGCTTAAAAATATAACTTTGAGAGGTACGACGACAACCTCCCAGACTGCGTGGGAGTCTCTAGAAGGCCTAATCATTTAGTATATACTGATTTGGTTGTGTATTTCATAAGAGATAAGAATGAAATACTTCCATATTTTTTGAGATATCTTGTCTTAAATGAATATGTGGCTTGCCATGTTTAATATGCTGAAGAATATTGTGCAAATATTTCTTTCATTTCCAACAGATTTAATTCGATTATTCATGGAATGTCTCGGATTTGGTGAGTTGGTGATGGGAGAATAATCTTCTCTAATTACAGAAAATCAGAATATCATGTTTCCATTATTAGGGTCTCTTAGAGCAGTATAAATAGAGCCTCTAACTCAGTCAGGAAACTCGCTCAATTTCTCAAGTCTCTCCCAATTCTAAACTTGAGTCTTCTTTCTGTCTCTCTCGAAGTTTCCGTCAGTTGCTCTCTCGAACTTTTACCTTCGATGGTAAAACCACCGAAGGTAACAATTAACACGTAAGAGTTACTTCAGATTTAGACAAGGCCCTGTAGTCTTCTTTCTATCGAAGTGATGGTTTTGCCCTAGGGAACAATGTCCACACGAGACTCATTCGTTTCTAGGGCAGCGGGTTTACTTAACAAATGCATAACGACTTTTACCTTAAATGTTATAATTTTTTTAATAAACTTTAAATATTGTATTTTAAAATTTAAAACAAGTAATAATATGTATTTCAATGTGAAAATTATATATATAATATAAAAAAATTCTAAATATTTAAATTTAGTATGTATTTTAACAAATGCAGTGTATAAGGTGCAAAATAAGTGGCACGTCCATAAGTTTATGTACAGGCCCCCTGTCAGGAGACCCACTCTAAGAACAATTAAGTCTTTTATATAATTTCCTCCATCCCAGCTTTGCGAAAACAATTAAGTTTTTTTATACAATTCCCTCCATCCTAGTTTTATTTACTTAGCAATCATTATCATGTTGTTCAAGAAATATACTTGACCATTAATATATTTATCTACATATAATTAAATAAAAAAGTTGATATTTAAAACTATTTGTTACGATGAATTCAAAAATATCATATGCGATAATAGTATTGTTCATATATCCATTTAAATGTGCAATTAAACTTTATCAGAGAATAGTGTCAATATAGAAAAAAAGTAAATAGAGTTGAGACGGAATGAGTATATTTCTTTTCACTTGCATCGTTACAAACACACATTGTCTCGTCAAATGCATGTATTTTCAAAAGCATATAACATCTCTTTTATCATCATTTTTGTTGTTAGATAGCTAGATTTAGGTAGGTTTACATCATAAAGGGTTTAGATGACCATTTTTGGTTTTCATATCTAAATCCTTCATTTTGTAACCCATGATTAGTCTAGTGTATTTTTGGTTCTTACGAGCATCTAGATTCCATTTTGTGAACTTAATTTTTAGATTGCTCGTAAGCATTTTGGATTGGTTTAGTGAAGGTCATTTGCAAGAATGGTAGAAAAAGGAAGGCAACTCATAAAGTGGTAGAAGATAAAGTGAAGAAGGAGAGGAAAGTAAAAGGTTAAAAATGATTTATGTTTTGAAGCAGAGTTCTGAGAATGATCCAAGAAGAGTTGGCGTTCATGGATAACATCATTATATTCATCTTTGTGAGTACATAAAAACTACTACAATAACTCCCAAAATGGATCAATGGTTCACCAAGAGGAAGCAAAACAAAACTGGACTTTTTTGTGTCACGACACACGAAATTGTGTTGCGACTTGCGAAATATTAGCCTGAGACCTCACAATTTTCACAAAATTCGTGAAGAAGGCATCGCAAGTCGCAAAAATTTCCCAGCAACATGCTTTTTACTCCACTTTTTCTTGTACTATAAATAGCACTTCATCCACTCATTCCTTAGCTCTCTTGGCCCGACTTGGGGGCTCCAAAACCCTAGTTTTTCATCTTTCTCTTCAATTTCTTCTTATTTCTTTGTAGATTTTTGTTCTATGTCTTTTTTTTGGATTATCAAGGCAAGTTTTGTACTAGGGAGAAATTGATTGAAGATTCCAAACATATGTAGTAAGAACCTCTATTTCACTCTTTCTTGAAGCTTTTGTTATTTAGCATTCATGTGTTGTCAATGTGATGTCTTACTTCATTTATACCATGGGTTTCTTGAGAATTTGAAATTTTTGTATGATTGAAGTGTTAGGGTGTTAGGAAAGTGGCCAATTTATAAGCTCATTTGACATGAAAATAAAAGAACATGTAATTAGAACTTCTTGTGTATAATGCGATGTGAATCTTGCTAGATTAGTATGTTAATGTGGATTTTTCTCATATTTATCCTATAGAAGCAATGAAAGGTTTAACCTTGAATGTTGTTCTAGGTTTAGCCAAATGAATGCTTTGTTTGGTTAAATGGCTGTGCATTTGGTCGAATGCTTGTTGTTAATCTATGGTCTTTTGTGTATAATGCCATTTATGAAATATCTTCATGGTTATTGAACGTCTAAAGTGATAATCAATGAGGTTTTCAAATGGTCGTTGAACGTCTTTGTGAATTAATATTAAGAAGAAAAGGATGACTGTTGACCTGTCCCGACCCGGTTGTTGTTAAAACACGAGTCGGGGAGCTTATGGGTCAATGATAGAGACTTATATAATGCACCTATTTTTGCTGCTAAGATACCAAGGGTAGTTAGAGGGAAGCCCTGGGTTTGTCCACAAGGATGCTAGGGCTCGAGTACTAGTTAAAACACAAACTCGTGTGGGTCGTCAATCCACACGAGTGAATGTAATAGCTAGTAATGTAAACATGCAATTGGGAGAGGAGGGTGTTGGTATTTTCAACTAACAACTACAAAGCATGAAATTAAAAAACAAGTACACTATTTATACTAGGCACTTGGAAATCATTTAGAAATATGGTAGTTGTAATGCTTCAATCCTCGATTCATTCACATAAAGACTTACAAAAGACCTATCAGTGTGTTCACAACACATGGTGTGCCCGGTGGCATACACTTCCCCATCCCTGTCACGGTAGGTGCACTCGCAGCCCTCCATCGGCATCGCCATCGTAATTAGGGGAGTACAACGAGGTCTAATTATTTCCGTAGGTCTATTTCTCCCCCGTGCTATTACATCCCGGGCTTCCACCATGAATTCAACTGCTCCTCCCGGGTCCTATATACGCTAGGCCCGAGGATCGTAGGCACTTTATCTGTGATACCAGGGTTTCAACACAACACCTAACTTGCTAATATTATCGATCTCTACCCGTAACCTGTCGGACAACAGTTACAAAGTTAGCTAAGACTGGTTCAATAGCAAATAGGTCAGAGCATTCTCAAATCCCCCGTGCACACGCTCACGAGGCGTTCTCCCCTACCCATTCTAACATCCATGTTTCTCTTCCCAAGGGAGCATCAATAATTGCACCATACATGAATATAGCCCAAATTTTGTGCTAATATGTGGTGTAATATTCATGAATTTATAACATTCAAGAACAATCACAATAATATCATAAACACAAGGATAGAGTGAGTCTAATGAATATCATAAAGCAAATAGAACATACCAAGTTCCAAGATAAATCCCAAGTAAAACATATTCTCTACAAAGGTTAGGTCCATGAAAAATGTTAGGTTTGATGAAAGGGAAAATAAAAAGAAAAGAAAAAGGAAGGACAAGAAGAACTCTCCTCTTCTTTCTCTCTAAAATAGATGGAGAATATACTCTGCATTATGCCTAATTCCTAATTTACTTAGGGTTTAGTAGAATATTAAAGCTCCTATATATAGTACTAGGATATTAGGCCTAAGGATGGGCCCAAAATACGCCAACTTAGGTAAAACATCTAGTCACCCTTTCCCTCTAACCACTGAACCTTTCTCAATTAAACTGCTCAAATCTGTGAATCTTCTGGAGCTGAATTATAGTGTTTTGGATAGATATTGGAAACACAAAGATTTTGGTATGTGGTAGAGTGATATTGGATGAAAATTGAGAGAGTTATGGAAAAAACAGTCAACCGCCAAGGTTTCCTGGACCGGCACGGAGGCCATGGTTCGTGAAGCATGCAAGCACGGGGTGCCAGATCTGACACGGTCTGTGAACATTCATCTCCATGGGACTTGGGGGTTTTCATGGACTCTGAGCAACATGTGGTTTTTCTCAAAAGTCTTGTCAGGGTCCGTAGAGATTTTCACGAACCGGCTCCATACTTAGCCAAATCTTGAATCTTCATCTCCTTACTTCACGACCCGGTGCTTTTGTTACGGTCCGACGCCTTTGCCTTATGAAGGTCTCGTGCATGTCTTCACGGAACCCATGGAACTCTTGTGTAGTGCGGCATGTGTGCTTTGTCACGGGCCATTGCCGGTCACTACTGCTTCATCGGCTGAACTTTGTTTACTTGCTACGGGTGAACCGTTAGTCCGAATTGGGAATTCTTGTAGTAGATTTTGTACTTGAGAAGAAAAATCCAATGGAACTAGCCTTGAAGGATAATGTTCCCTAGATTGTTCCCGGACTAAGGCAACACTCCTCGGACCATGATTCACCATTTTCTCTTTCAGCCGTCTTGAACTTCGAAGCTTCCTATCTTTGGCTTCAATCTCATTCTACCATGCATTGATGTTCATGATCTTCATCTTCTACCTTTCAAATGCGAATAGCCTTCAAATATTCTACCATTAAAAAAATGGCCTTCGCAAGTATGTATTGTAACAAAAAGCATTCACGGGAAACCTACTAAAGGTACTCAAAATGAACACCAATGAGCCCGTGAACACGATATGTAAAAAATCACTAATTAAGTATACAAAACATGAGATTTAGAATATACAGCCAAACATGGTCGTCGAAACCCTTTTTTTATGTAAACTCCACTAATATTGACAAACCGTCAACCAAAAGTAACCAAAAAATATGTCAAATGCATTGCTCAAAGCATGCGTGATAGTTTGGAAGTAATAACATTCTCTACAGGTAATGAATGTGATAGAATGACTGAATGGTTCTATGATATACATTTGGTTTGGAAGTGGATATTAATTACCTCCAAAGCTCTCTTTTGTAGTTTTTATCCCTTTTTCTTAGTTGTTGCATGATCACCATAGCTACGTGACTTTGCTAGTTAGCTTATCATTTAATTCGTAACTTATAAAAACCAACCCCACCCCATTTTCTTGCTTTTATATGTATATGTATATGTATATCTAGTCTAATATTCACCTTATATGTTTAAACCTTTAGAAAGATCCCTCTCGTGGATGAACCTAACATTCCATTATCTACTTAGTTTTGATAGGAAGAATTTAGGGCTTAATAATATTAACTTTGAGAGGTACGGCGAAGACCTCCCAAATTTTGGCTCTACTGCTGGGGAAGAGGCGTTTATTTTTAAGTGTTTGGGCATATTTGGTTGCATATTAGCTAGTTGTTTTTATTTTCCACTTCACTGTGGTTTTTTTGTTTGGATTAGGTATTGATTGAGTTCTTGGTATTTTTTTATCGAAAATCCTTGCAATATGATTCTGAACTTTTGAAAAAGAAAAAAATGGAACATCTCACCTTGAGGGAACTCATGATGAAAAGAGAGGCTCAACAAGCAAGGTTTTGTAGGACGTGTCATTTCGACCATCCTACCGATTCTTGCTATATGTTGAGAGAAGAGCATTATGAGGAGGAATGAACCATTGGTTTCCAAAAACAATGGTATTATGAAGAGTGCTACCAAGAGGATGGAGATGTTGGTTTTCAAGGGTAAGAAGCTCAAGAGTGGTATCCATACCATAATTCTTAATTCGTAGTGGAGTGGTAATCCAGATTGGTGGTATGAGAATTAGCCAGAAAACTAACAATACAAGCAAAATAGTTGGCCTTCACCACCTTACACCATACCCCAAAACCAAATCCAACAAGAAGGTTCTAGTTTGACACATGAGGAGATCATGAATGCAATAGAAAACTTGAACAACTTGGCCAAGACTAACGAGGAATCAGAAACCCGAATCTCCTCTATTCTTGAGACTTCGAAGGGGCATGTGAGCAAAATTATGGAAGTGGTGACCCAAATGGAAGCTCATTATTCTGAAGATACACCATCCCAAGTCTAATTCAAAGATATGGTGAGTGAGGTCACCTTGAGAAATGAGTTCGAGTTCGAAGAGGATGGGGAGTTGGTCGTTGAAGACAAAGAAGTTGAGGAAGAGATGATTGTGCTACATCCATAGCCATTATCACCCCTACCCCCACCTAGTGAACCAACTCCACCATTTTCGAAAGTTTTGAAGGAGATAAGAGGGGAGCCAAAAGACTATCTCAAGCCTCCTAACAACCCTACTACTTTAATACCAACTCCACCTCCACAAAACTTTACTCTTGAAAGTTTTGTACCCCCACCTCTCTACTTTTGGATGCTCCTGGTGAAGGGGTTCAAACCTTCACCATAACAATAGGGTCGTGTCAATGACCTTAAATACACGGAGCATATCGGGAGGCAACCCGAGCTTTTAAGTTAGGCTAGTATTTTTCTTTTGTTGAAAAAAAAATCCTCAACCATGTTTTCAAACTCTTACCCAAAACCATATAAATACCATCACAATCTACTGCTTAAAACAACCATCAAAACCACCATCTAGGAGTACTACTAGTTGTTGCTTTTTGTGGGTGTTGATCGAGACTTGCATAGTTATGGATTTGTAGTGGATGGGTTGAAGTTTCATATTTGGCGAAGCTCGAGAACATGGAGGAAAGAAAATTCATTGACAAGTGAGCATTGACATCACCGGGAAGGACCTTCAAGGTCCTAGTTGTGAGCATTTATTTTCTTTCTCCCTTATTTCTTTATCATGTTAGTTGGTTCACATTGAGAACAATGCGTGTTTCAAGTGTGGGGAGGTTATGAGAAATATAACTCATTGTATTGTAGTGTAGTATGCATATGCTCTACTTTGATTATTTTGTCAGGAAAAAAAAGAATTCCCGCTAAGTTAACAACCCGAGAGGGCAACTTAGGCAAAAGTGGGAGGCCTGAATAGGTTGAAAACCCGAAAGGGCAACCTATGAAAAAATGAGAGGCCAAATGGTGTGGAAAAAGGTGTGGGTGAGCATTTAAAGAAAAAATGTGTGAAGATAGGATGAAAACCCTAGAGGGCTCCTAGAAATTTTTATGTCTTGGGGGTTAGGGTAGTCTAGGAATATGATGTGGGATGTTTTGGGAAATATTTTGCTTGCTAGCTTACACTTTGATCTTTGCTTGCTCTTTTTAACTTGAAGACGAGTAAAAGGTTTAAGTGTGTGGAGATTTGATGAGACGTCAAATGAATGTATTTTCCAAAGCATTTAAAATCTCTTTTGTCATCTTTTTGTTGTAAGATTTAGTTGCAATATAAAAAAGTTTATCTTATTTTCTTCTAATTGCAATTTAAACCTTGGTCTCTTTCATAACTTATGGAAAGACCGTCTTTCAAAAGAGGGGCTCGTCTTATTATTTTAACAAACAATTAAAAATTATGATCGAATTAGTCAAGTTAAAGAGTCTGTCTCTTGAAAGAAAGTCTTTTCATAAAGCATGAAAAGACCAAGGTTTAACCTACAAATTAGATGAAATCAAGATAAAGTTTCGGGTCATAAACTTATAAATATTACACTTTGCATAATAAAATTTTAAATTGCAACTAAAACATTTTACTTTTCTATAATTTTAATTAATTCAACCTCATTTTTACATGTGAGTGTGAAAAGGGGAAAGGGGGTCTTTTCCAACACTTAAGTTAAATAGGTCGCATTGCCTCATTAATTTATGCTCTCGAGTATAATAAGGCACTGATAGCACTAATTTAGTCGGATGGATGTTATTTTAAATTATTGGGTCTCTTAACGGGAGGTCCGTCAATAAGTTTATAAATATGTCACTTCTTTTTTACTTATATATTACATTTATTAAATTATAAAAATTTTTATATCATATATTTTATTTTTCACCTTAAAATACATATTATTACTTATTTAACTTGTAAAATGCGATATTTAAATTTTATTAAAAATTACAATATTTAAGGTAAAACCCTCTATAGAGGGTGTATAAATATATGGAAAGACCGTTTTTCCTGACACTTTCCAATGTTAAATTGGTTTCAAAACATCTCCATTTTTTTTTTTTGAACCAGAGAGTTCTGGGGATTCAAGTCATCTCCCTGTATCTTTTTTTTCATAGATATCTTTCTGTATCTTTATGTCACATCTCCAATTCAAGTACAGTGCTACTACGTACGCAAGGTCGACCAGGGCGTAAAACAATTTTTTTTTAAAATGGGCTCATATAAGTTTTAATATTAAAAAATATATTTTTATGATGACAATGGCTAGTGAAAGACAGTCTCGCAGCAAGATCGATGACTAATTTATAAATAATAGATGCTTACGTATTAATTTTGCTTTCAAATTCCTTAGGGACTGAATTGTAAATGTATTAATACCTGGTTCCACTCTTATTATCCAGCATCTCTTCTTCTTCCCATAATTTTTACCTTTTAATTCTCTCTTAGGAAACTCTCGTTTCTCTCTCTTCAAATTAAAATCGCTCGTTTCTCTCTTTTCAGTTTTCCCTTTACCGGTGACCTAGGTTAGATATTCTAGCCGTGATTTTGTATTTTCATCCGATTTTGTTGCTTAATACGCATCAGATCATGCTTCTTGTGAGTGTACTAGCTCGGAGCTTCTGGTTCGATCTTTGGAGTTTTCTTTCATTTTTGCTTGCTAATCGGTTCACGTTTTTATTGGGTAGATCCGATGAACTAGCTTTGTTTAATTTCGACGACCTAGCTTTCCGGCGGATAATGTTTAATGTTAGTCGATTTCATTGTTTAATATGCATTTTTGTTGGTGAACTCTAAGTTTTCTGTCCTTTTTGTGTAGTTCTTACTCTTTTCACTTGGAAATTGTTATCGTATTTCATCAAGTAATTGTGACAGTGAAGATTTTCATATGCATGTTTTTTATTTGGTTTTTATTGATGTTTATCGTTGGTAACTGTATTATTGTTGATGTTTTTCATTTTGTAGATGTTGAAGAAAGGATGTCATGTTGAATCTGTTATTTTTGAAGAAAATGTGTTGAAAATTGCCAAATCATCATCCCAGCTTTCTGGTTCTTTGACGGTTGTTGTAAAGGAGAAGAGGAAGACTTCTTCTTCTCAAGGTTTGTTGGTTCTATTATTTTTTTGGCTAGAATATTTGAATTCATTTCTATATATTTTTATTTTTTGTCGTATAGTGATGTTTTACTATTTGAATATGATGTTTCTATGTTTTCAATTGGCTTCATTTCCTGTTTATGCGATGTTGTTGTTATTATTCCTTCTGGAAGTGTGTTATGTATGCTGTTCTTATTATTTGGGTCTTTTGTTGTTATTGCTTGATTTTTAAAATTACAGTGTTTCTATTGTAATTTTAAGTAGGAGTGATGATTTAAATCACTCATTAGATATTTTTCATTTCCTCTACTTTCATTTGATTGTTTACAGTTTTGATTTGACGATATAAGTTTTCTATTTGAATTTATTGTTCATATACATATGTTGCTTTGTACTGTGTTGTTCTTTGTGTGATGGTGGTGTCAGTTTTAACTTGTATGCATTATTTATTTCTATACGATGTTGTATGTGTGCTGGTTTCACCTTTTTTGTATCGCCACGTTTTTTATCATTTTTTTCAGAATGATGTTGTTAGGTTTTTTATGAATGTTTTACATTTCTTTTATGATGATCTATTTTGTTTATTTGATTATCTTGAATTCTAGTTCTAAACTTTCTTTCATATTTATGTTTCTTACTTTTTGTCTATATTTTTATATGTGTGTGTGTGTGTTGTTATTGTTGTTGTTATTGTTGTTGTTATTTATGTTGTTAATTCTTTTTGTAGATTGTGGTCCTGTCAGAAAATCTGAGAGGATTCGTGGATTGACGACTCCCACATTTACTGCAGGTATTTTTGTTATTTGTATAATTTTGTTGTTTTTTAAATTTTTTTTATTAATGTTTTATTTATCCTTCATCTCCGATTCCAAGAAAAGCCAAAAAGAAGAAAGTGGTTGAGATGTCGGTTCCAGCATCTCCAAAAGAAAGTGTAAAGCAAGCTCCGGATGCTGGTGTTGCAGCATCTCCAAACCCTGATTCTACTGTCCCTAAAGAAAATATCTGAAAGAGGCCTGCAAAAACAATCTACTGTTAAACGAGTTAAACAAATGAACGAGAAGGCTAAAACCCTCACTGAGCATGAGAGCGATTATGAGGGCAGAGGTATCATTCAAATTTTAATATTGTGTTGTATTATCTAATTTTTTATTAATTTGATACTACCTATTTTAAACCTCTCTTGATGTTTAATGGTTTTAAGAGAAAGGGTGCCCGTAAAGTTCATTCCAACCAAGTCGCATCTGATTCAGCTAATAATGCAACTTGTAGTATTTATACGTTTGATTTTTTTTTCAGTTGATGTTTTAAGAATTTCTCTTTACTTTTTACCATTATGGTTTAAGGTTTCATATAATTCAGGTGAGGGTGTCAGTCAAGTTTCTGCTGAGCCTGAAAAAAATCTGCTAAAAAGGGTAAAAATTATTTGCCGTTTTGATGTTTTTTTTTCTGATTGTTGATGTTTTAAGAATTTTTCTTTACGTTTTACCATTATTTTTTAATGTTTCATATAATTCAGCTGAGGGTGCCAGTCAAGTTTCTGTTGAACCTTGAAAAATTCTGCTAAAAAGTGTAAAAAAATATTTCCCTTTCAATACTTCTTTTTCTGATTTTTTATGTTTCATTAATTACTCTTTACCTTTTACGACTACTGTTTGATGTTTCATATATTTTCAGGTGACGATGTAAGCTAAGATTCTGCTCAGCCTGCAAAATTCGCTAAAAAGGGTAAATGTAGTTTTCCCTTTTAATACTTCTTTTATGATTTTTGATGTTTTTCTTCTTCTTCCTGTTTAGTAACCTGATCTTGATGTTTTATTCAATTCAGATAAGGTGGTTGGCTCAGTTCCAGCTGAAAAAATCGGAAAATCTGCCAAAAAAGGTAGCAGTAATTTTTTTATTTGGAATATTTAATTGTGTGATTTGATGTTTTATTTTTTTGCCTCCTGTTTGCTAATATGCTATGATGTTTCTTTAAATATAGCTGATGGTGCTCAAAAAGTTACTGTTCGAATTGAAAAATCTTCAAAATCGGGTTGTATTTTTTCCTGTTTGATACATTCTTCTTTTGATAAATGTGCTTTTCATTTGATATTACTTTTTATGTAATCTTATTGTTTTGGTTTTTTAGTTTTAATATATGTATAGGTGTTGCTGCTGAAAATGTTTCTTCAGCTTCAAAGATTCTCCAGTCACAGCTTCGTTACAGAGATATGTTGAGTGATACTGGAGTTACCGATCTTTTACCTGGTAATCTTTTTTTTAACCCTCTTGTTTTAAATTTCCAATTCTCTTTATATTTTTCTGTTATTCCTTTATTTAACTGTGTATATATTCTTTTTGTTTGCAGGGGAGATCTTCAGTACTGCCCCTTCTCAATCTTAAACACTTGATACTCAGATTGATGAATGTGGTCATAATGATCAGACTTGTGGGGATAATGAAAAAAATAGACAACTGATGAGGGGTCTGAAGATGAAGATAGCTCATAATCTGATGACAATTCGGATAGTGAAGGTGAGGAAGCAAATGATATCGAGAAAGATGGAGAAGTTGTCAAGGAATCTGAGGAGGCAGAGGAAGGCAAAGAAAATTATGATGAAGGTGAATAATCTAACAAAGAGGAGGATTCAGAAAAAGTTGTTGATGTTTCACAGCAAGGTGGTGATGTTATTGGTAGTTAGTCCAAGAGAGGAGAATTTTAATGAAGATGATGAGAATAAATCAGTGTGTGGGGAAATCATGCTGATTATGATGAGAAGGATGATGATGGTGATGTTAGGTCCGATCAGAAGGAGAATGATTCTAATGATGATGATAATGCTGTTAGAGACTGTGATGATTTAGATGGGAAAGGTGACACAGTTGTTGCTGTAAAACACCTTCTGCTGTTAAAGGTGTAAGAAAGATGGCTAAAGAGAACGGTGGAGGACTTGCGAAGTCCATAGTTTCGAAGGTTGTCAATGATGCATCAAAGTATGTATTAATGACTAACAGTTTTAAAATATGTTTCATTTTTTTTAACGATGCTTATTTTATTTTTTGCAGCTCGAAGAGGGGCTACTCTACTAAGTGTAGCCCTGGTAAGTTTGTTGGTGGAAGGGATCAGTTATTGAGATAGGGTTTGATAGATTATTGAAGACTGATTTTAATTTTATGCCCAATGATGTGATTCACTATCTTGTTTCTAAATTCAACCCCATTAGTCGCTTGTAGCACGTAGGTAGTGACAAGTTTTATATAACTAAGGATGATGTTTATGATGTTATGTGTCTACCTATAAGTGACATTTAGGTTGTAGAGATTAGTAATTCTGGTAAGGGCCATAATAGGGATTTGGAGTTGAGGTATAAATGGAGGATAGATCTATGGGCTGACAAACATGATAATGTTCCATGTGATAGGTTGTTGGGTAAGATATCTTTGTAGACTAAGGGAGGTGATGTTTTAAGAAGTAGTTTTTCATGTATGTTTGGTGTAATCTCCTTACTCCTACATCTAGATGTACTGTTAATTTTAAGCTTTTAAGGGTTGTGGAAAATGTGAACGAGATCAGGAATCTGGATTGGTGTGGGTTTGTGCTGAAAATTTTTGTGATGTTGTTGAGAGGTACAACAATGGGCCATTTGATGCTGTAAATGGTTGTGTTTCTCTATCTTTGATGTGTTATCTTTATATATTTCCATTCCAAGGAATCCCATTGCATATTTCCCTCCCCTTAGTCCAACACTTTGATGATAATAAGGTTAAGGTTATGTGTAAGTCCATTGTCATTGTTGGGTTTGATGCTTTCTTGATGTGCGGTGATGGTTTTCCTTTGACTTCGATGGGAAAATTAAAGTTAGGTTCGGTACCGGGTCATGGCACTACCCGCAATACCTCTTGCTATGTAGTGTAGGAGATTCCTGATGATTTTCCCACTGATGAGAAGATTCTTGTTGAAGCTCCTTCTGTAAGTTTTTTATTTGTGTTATTTTTCATATGATGTTTCAAATTATGAGTAATAATGTTTTTTTATTGTAGGATATTGTTGAGCACTCTACGAGGTTTGCTAGGAATATTGAAATTGTTACCAGATATTTATGTAGCTGAGATGATGAAGCTTGGTTAAAAAGCTCCAGCTACTGCACAAGATGTTGTTCCTCCAGTTCATATTCCTATTTGTTCACAGGATTATTTATGATGGCTTTCATGATCAGATTTATGAAATTATGAAGAAGTCAGTGAAGAAGTACACCCTTAAGTTCCAACATTGAAGACTCGAGCTGAACCTCCTTTTGACATTGGAATTGAGAGCTTGGAGGACATTGGACGAGATGCAGGTTCTTCTGCTGCTCTACCTGAGAAGAAGGGGGCTAAGGTTGTTCAGGAGAAGGGTGGACAAGCGGCAAAGTCATCGAAGAAGAACTAGTATTTTTTTAATGATGTGATGAAGTTGTGTCTTTGAATGATGTTTTAAGTACTTTTGGTTGATGTTTTAGTATTCCTGGTTTTGGATGGTTTTTGAATATTTTTGGTTTGGATAACTATTTGATATCTAATTTTAGGTGATTCTCATAATTGTTGTTGGAATTTAATATTTGGTTTTTGGATTATGGTGTGAAGTTGACCTCTTAAAGTAATGCAATGACTATTCAAGAGCAAGTTTTGATGTTTTAGGGTGTTGATAATAATGCTTATTTTTTATGCTTTAACTTTTATTAGTCTATTTGTAGAGTTTTTTACATTAACTATTATGTATGAAATATTATATTTTAAAATTAGAACATCATAATTTTAGAAGTTGTCTAGTGTATCATTAAAAAATGTTACATTTTGTAGTTGTAACTTTTATTATACTGTATGTAAAGTCCAAGTAAAATGATCATTACATATTTGTATGTCATCATAGCTATAAGTTAAAACATCATATTCCTGTAAAATAAATTTTAGTACTTCAACATGAAACTTATAGAAACCAGTAAACTTTAAAATGATTCTTGTAATAAACCTTCTGTATTACACTAAGTTCATCAATAATTTTTATTTCAAAATCCTGACTTCTTAAGAACTTAACATCAAATGACAGTCTTGTAACATCACATAAAAGTACTGAAACATCGAATTTGTTCTGCAAGTTTATAACTCATCCTTCATCAACTTTGTTGTTTCCCTAATTCAAATGATTTGAGCTTTTGGCGTCTTGTATCCAAACTCCTTCTTTAGCTTCTTCTTTTCAAGCTTTCCTTTCAACCTCTTACTTCTTCCCTTTGTTTGCTCTTTTTGGATCTAGAACTTCAGGAGCACTTTCTGTTGTTGAATCCTTGGCACTGTTTGTCGTTGATTGCTTTTTTTTCTCTTGATCTTTCATTAAAAGCAGCTTACACACTGTAGTTGAATCCCTTTTTAAACCATCCTCAAGTGTTCTACGAGTTTCTCTGTCATTATAATATTTCAACACTAAATTGTAGTATTTTCTGAGCATTTCATGGCGCCATGGTATCTTATCTTTCATATCACGGTTCTTTACGCTGTTTTGTGTTGATTTACCTCCAAGTACTCTGTTCCATATTTCCCTCTTTGCCACCTTTGTCCATCTTTTGAGTATATAATCTTCTGGTGGTGATGTTGTGTAAGTGTAGCACACGAAGGCTGTGAAAACACAACAACCCTACTTCTTTAAAGTATTTACAAGAACACTTGATCTCCACTTTACCATAGTTGAGCCTATAATAAACCTTCTCTACCTTTGTTTCATTATCTTCTAGATTGACTTCGTATACATCTTCATAGCCAATATTGAAGATTTTCTCCACTTACTTTCCATCGATAGTTTCCATTCTGTTTCGAAGTCCTTGAAGCACTGAAGCTGATCTGCTATACTCCTTGGTTGTCTTTGTGCTTCTCCAACTTTTGACTATTTTTCCAAAGACTACAAAACCTGTGTCAAGTTGGGTTTTTTCGAAGCACTGAAGCTGATCGCTTTCCTGGTACTTTCACTACGTTGTGATGATAAAGTTCAAGCGGAGAAGAAATTCTTTCATAATATTATACACCATTTATCCCGGAGTTTGTACAAGCATTTGAATCAATCTTTGTCTTACTTTTTTTTAAAAATTTAAACACCCATGGGTGAGGGATATTATATTAAGGTTCCCCAGGCCTATGTAGAAAAACATAGAAGTCTAGTGTATGTTACAAAGTGGCAAAATAATTGCCCCAAAAGAGGTGTTAGAAAATATGCCTCGAAAGGTGGAGTTGTAACGGTAGGAGGAGAAAGTGGGAAAGGTAGCTACGATTCCAAAAGGAAGAATCTCCACCCCATGTGTTAATTCTTCCCTTTGGCCAGGTAACACCTTACATTACATTGAGAAAAATTTAATTCTTGCAGTGAGGTATGAGATCCTTGAAAGCTGCCGAATGAAGGATAGAGGGTTCCTTGAAGGGCTAACTGGTGAAGAATGAGGTGAAGCTGATTCGTAGATGATGGAGGTCCAGAGGCCAGCATGGTTAAGATCCAAAGATCAGCCGAGAGAAATCATAGCTTTACCATCTTTAATCACTCGAGACCTGAAAAGCACAAAAGAAAAAGCAGAAGTCTCTGTTCTAATATGAATAGAAGTTTTTTGTTTGGTACACTGAGTCCAAACATGGGATAGTAGAAAAAGAATTTGCAGTTAACACTGAGAGCACCTACTCTAATTCCTACAGTACCATTGCAGCTCCTATTCTAATCCCAGGAATACCATTGCTGTAAAGGAATAGAAGACCCCTAAGAAAATGGGGGACTGATTGGATGTCTAAATCACCCTGTATGTTATTTTCTAAAGAAAATTTTGCTAGGAAATCAGCAACAGAATTGGCTTCCCTAGGAGTATGTTGGATTGGATGTATGAGGTGTTTTAAATTAAGTGCACTGCAGATGGAGAAAGTTCTCCATGGGTAGCTCATTGGATTTTGTATACCCATAACAGCCGTTAAACAATCAGATTCAATCACACAACTATTTAGTGCCAGTTCTGTGCAAATGTCATAGCCACTTTGAATGGACAAAAGTTCAGCATGTAAGGGAGATGAAGACTGGAAAGTGTTTACTCTCATTCTAACCACAGTCTCATTCCAATTCCTAACTATGACAGTAGATGAGGATAAACCACCAGATATCCATGTAGCATCAGTATTAATTTTGTATCCAAATTGTGGTTTATTCCAGTTCACAGCAATGACAGATTTTTTTTCTTTTGAAAAATTTGAGGAACAATATTTGCCTGAATCCAATATTTATGCTTGTCTAGATTGCCTATCAAATGGTGAGCTGTGAAGATTTGATAGATCATATCTTTAATATCATGAAGGCATGCATCTTTGGAGAAAGATTTATTATCAAAAATTATTTTATTCCTACTAATCCAAAGAAACCAAGTTGTGACTAGTAAAGCAGCAGTTATAATGTTAGAC
Source organism: Rubia yunnanensis (assembly GCA_037428765.1). Lineage (NCBI taxonomy): Eukaryota > Viridiplantae > Streptophyta > Magnoliopsida > Gentianales > Rubiaceae > Rubia > Rubia yunnanensis. The sequence continues at coordinate 29,643,820 of CM075070.1, forward strand.
TGTATCTTGGATTCAGCCTTAAAAGATAGAAAATAATCCACTCTGCTCTTTAAACTCCGAAAAAAAGATTGTTGTAGCTTTAAAATGCTATTAACACATTGCCATACAGTAGTAGTAGAGGGGCAAGAATTAAAAAAATGATCCAAAGTGTCAGAATGATTCTGGCAGAGGGGACATTTAGAAGCTAACGAGAATCCTGACCTACATAAAATATTATCAAAAGGTAGGAGACCATTGAGGGCTCTCCACAGAAGAACAGACATCTTTTTTGGAATGAAAGGGGACCAAACCTTATTGAGATGTCTGATTTTTTATCTTTTTTTGTCTGAAAATACTGTAAGCAGAACTAATTGAGAAATTCCCATCTATGGTTGGTGTCCAGACCAACTTATCTTCATGAGAGTATTCCAGTTTCACTTCCTGCAGTAGAGTGAAAATATTGGTAGCCAGATGAGGCTCCAGGTTTGGGAGGATAGAAGCTTTTTTATTAATAAAAGACCTTAGGGAGATATCCACAAAGGGGATATACATCTCATGAGGCCATTTATAACACAAAGCTCCATCTCCTAACCAATTAGCATTCCAGAAAGAACAATCCCCAATACTATAAATAACTCTAGAGCAGCTGTTAGCCTTAGCAGTGATTTTACATATTCTGGACCATGTGTGAGATTTTTTATAAGAGATGGGGAGTGACCATAAAAGAGATGACCACTGAGTAGTGTTTTTTTGCAGTTTCCACCATAGTTTACATGAAAAAGCATCAACTGTGGCATTTAAATCCCTAAAACCTACTCCATTTTCTTCTACAGGTAGACTCATTTTTTTCCAAGATCTCCATTTTTTCCTTTCAGAGTTGTCACAGTTCCCCCAAAATAGATTGGAAGCTAAATTTTCCATTTTTTCAAAACTATCTTTGGAGGACTTAAAACTGTGAAAATATGCATGGGAATTGAAAGAAAACAATGATTAATCAGTATGATCTTACCAGCAGTAGATAGCCATCTATTCTTCCAGTTATTGATTGATTTCTCCATTCTTTCCAGTATAGGTTGGTAATGTACCTGTAAATTCCGACCTGAAAAAATAGGGATTCCTAGATATTTGAAAGGGAAAGAACCTTTCTCCATTCCCAGAATCCTTCTTACAGATTGGACTGTTGCTAAAGGTGTGGTGTGAGCTACAAAGAATTCAGACTTAGCAAAATTGACCTTTTGACCTGAGGTTTGCTCATATGATATCAGAAAATTTTTAAACCTCTTTAAATTTGTAGGTTTAGTGTTCAAAAAAACTACTGTATCATCAGCATACATCAGATGGGAAATGGGGGAACAGGAAAGGGGGAGACTAAAATAGTGTAAGTAGCCTATGCTAAAAATTTTCTTTAAACCTCTAGAAAAGGCTTCAGACATTAAATTTTACAGAAAAGGAGAGAGTGGATCTCCTTGTTTAATACCCCTAGAGGATGCAAAAAAGCCTGAAGTCACTCCATTGATTAAGACTGAAAAATGATCAGCAGCTATATTATGCATGATGATGTTAACAAACTTACCATGAAAACCAAAATGGAGAAGGATAGAGTTCAGGAATGACCATGAAACCCTATCAAAAGCCTTTTCCATATCAAGTTTAAATATCAAATTAGAAGTCTTTGATTTTCTAGACAGAATTCTGGCCATCTCCTGCATTTGGATGACATTATCTGAGATATCCCTTCCTTTAATAAATGCACTCTGCTCAGGGGAAATCAGTAATTGCATCAGTGGTTTGATCCTTTCCATAAGCATTTTTAAAAATACTTTATTAACAAAATTTGATAGGCTAATAGGTCTGAAATCAGAAAAAGTGATTGGGATTGGTTTTTTGGGGATTAAGGTGAGCCAGGTGCTAGAGATGGCTTTTGGGATATTGCCATTACTTAGGAAATCATTTGCAGCTTCTAAAAGGTCATCTTTAATGGTATCCCAGAATGAGGTGTAAAATTCTCCATAGAATCCATCTGAACCAGGAGCACTAGATTTGTTTAAATCAAAAACTGCATGTTTGAGTTCCTAGATATTGAAAGGTTGAAGCAGGAGGAGGTTTTGTTGATATGTGATTACTTTAGGAATTTCTTTTAGAAAATGTTGTAGGTAAGTTCCCATTTTTTGAGGAACATCCTCATTAAGTAATACCTTAAAAAATGAACTCCTTCTTCTTTAATCAATTGAAGTTCTGATATCCAGTTCCCATTACCATCTTTAATTTTACTAATTCTTGATCTAGCTCTCATTTCCCTAATGGTGTGGTGAAAGTAACTAGTATTTGCATCCCCATGCTGAATCCAATTTAACCTAGCCTTTTGCTTCAAAAAAATATTTTTTTCTTTCTGGGATCTCAGAAGCAAGGCTTTTGACCTAATAAGTTCAGCTAGAACTGATTCATCTTGAGATTGTTGAAATTTTATTTCTAGTTCATTAACTTTTGTCTCAGATTGTAAAAGATTTTGATTGTAAGCTTGTAAGTTTACAATCTTTGTCTCATCAACAATCTTTGTCTTGCAGCTTGTAAGTTTCTATCATGGAATTCCAGCATTCTTTCAAATTCTTCTTCATTTGCATAACCTTACAAACATTGGTTAAATGTCATTCCAAATTCATGATCACTCTTTACTTTACCATAGTGACTAATTGCATTCTGTTTCAGGTTCCACAAACAGAGTCTGTGTTTTGTTTCTTTGAATACCTAAGAAACAACAATTTCATTACATGCATTATCAACCAGTTTTTGTTAAAAAGGTTATATATTGTTAATGCGCCATCAATATTAAATGTAGGATGCTCATGTTACAGTGTCAAAACCAAGAGAAATTGTACATATGGCCATCATTTGTTATTAGATGTTCTAAAACAAGTTGTGGTGATGATTTAAAACATTAAATTATTAAAATTAGTAAGATAATGATATGCAATAAAGATATTTAGAACATCAACTTAAAAACCTAACAGGTTAGACCTTTTTAATGAAAAATCAACTGAATAGTGTAATAGGTTAGACTCTGGCTCGAAAGCATCAACTGTGTGAAGAGTTAAAACATTATCACAAATATGTAAAACATCAAACACACAAATTGAATCATCAATCATGAAACAGAGCATATAAATACATCTTTGATTGCCTTTGTCATAGCCAAGTCCTGGTCAGTGAATGTAGTCACTGGTTCTTTCGCCCCCAATGATTTTTTGAATACCTCCATCAGCCATAGAATGTTTCAGCCTTTTTGTCTCAAATAAAAGCACATCCAAACATTGCTTTATTCCAGTGATTGTTTATCCGACAGTTGGAGCACAAATTAGATTATACTTGTTTGACTGATAAGTGGTGTCAAAAATCACAACATCACCATTTGGCATGTAATCTTCATTCACCATTGAGTCCCTCCAAAAAAGTGCATCTAGTTTTCCTTCATCATCCAGCTTGACTCTAAAAAGTTTGTCTTCCTCAGCAGCAGCAGTATGATAAAGCTCATCCATGACATTCTGAGCATCTCCCCCTTCTATATTATCCATTATGTACCTATTCACATAATTGATGTGATCTCTCATAGTGTGCCCTACATTTTCTTCTCCCTGGGCAGCACATGCTAAATATTTGTAACTTGTTGCTAGTTTTAGACATGTCTTTTCCATAGCTTCGATTGCTCTTGCTTTCTCACTATTAATTCTTCTTTCACTACGTTGTAGGTACTGCCATTATGATCTTGTGCACTCATAGTTATGCTTAATAAAGTGGTGCTTGATTTTGTAGAACTTTTCATCAACAAGCTTGATCCTTATTTGAGCTTTGCAACCTGTTCTTATCACTGGAAACTCCTTTGTTTTTCCTTTTCTCTTCTTATCTAGCTATAGTGTAGGTGTGCTTTTAGTTCTTGAAATTGACTTTCCTTCACATGAGCATGTGTAATTTTTCCCTAATTACCCCTTGGTTTGACTATCTTGTTGTTGACATCCAATTGCTGTTGCATGTGCTCGATACACTTTTTCAAGCTCTTCCCAAGTTCTTGCATTCATTCCTTGTAAACACTCCCATGCATCTATCTCCAATAGATTAGGAAATCATCTGGCAGATCTGTCATTTAAATCACAGACCACTCAGTTTTTTTTATCGATAACAGATTAATTTTATCAGTTTCACTAACAATTGACATCAGGTACAGAAGCATCAAACTCTTTTATTAAAAAATCTACCCATATAATAGAAACATCACATATCAGTATATGTAGGTCGGTTTCTGAATCATGTGCAAAAACATCAAACAGTTTTATTAAAACATCCATCCATATAACAGAAACATCACATATTAGTATATGCCGGTTAGTTTATGAATCAGCATTCCAAGATTTGTTACCCACGTCATCACTGGCCATTCTATTTTATCAATTGGCATAGTCAAATCACTCATTCTGTATATAGCACGATACACTAGTTCTCTTAGCTAGTATTTCACTAACAATTGACATCAGATACACAAGTATCAGTTACTTTCATCAACACATCAATCTCTATATAAGTAACATCACATAAAAATTCTGGTACAGAGCATCAATTCTGAACATCAAAACACTCGCAAGCTTTTTGAGCTAAAAAATTGGTCTGCATAGAAAACTCACAAATGATAAGAGCTGAGACATTTGTAAGCAGATTAAATCAGATTTTATATGATGATTTCAATTTTTCATACTTACCTTTTGCTGAATTTTGTTTGATTTCATTGATTGTGTCATTCACCATAGTAATTTTCTATTCATTGTTCAAAAGACATGCTGATGAAGCTTCGGTTTTGCTATCATCTTCTTCGCACATCAATTGATCTTTCGATTTGCAAAATAAATGAAATTCACACAATCCGATTGTAAATTGTCCAAAAAATGAATTTAATTATGTGACTTTGAATGGCGAACCTGATTTCTTGTTGATCGACGTTGTTCATTGTTAATCGCAGAAGTTGAGGGTTTGATCTTTGAAGGTTTTGGATCGATGGATTACAGTGGTAGAGATAAGTTGAAATTATGAAGAATCTTCCGAAGTGGGTTTTTCATTGTGCGCCTTCATCAAACACGTCTTTCTTCTCAGATTTCTTTCCATAATTTTTGTATTTGTAGGTTAGTCCCCCTAGTTTTTTGCACATTTTTAATTGGCACCGAATTTAAAATAATTCACCAGAACCCCTGAATTATGTTTGTGTTTTGCCTTAAATTATTGTAAGTCCATGGTCTTACGGTAAGACGGTCTCACAGGAGATGGACTCTTTTATGATAACTAAGAGCATTCATAGTGGTAGTGATTTTAAGAAGCACTTCTTAAGTGTCACACAGGAGTGGAGCCAGAAATTTTTTTTCGTTAAACTTTAATTTAATGACTCTGCTTTTGAAGGTTTTGTTAAAATTTTAAGAATATTTTAAATTCAAAGAAATAAAGTGGATCTAAAATTTAAAATAAGTTAGGGCATTAATTAATCACAAATCATATATTAATTAACTAAAATCTTTTAAAAATATTTTTTTAAAAAAAGGTAAGACAATTGCCCTACCTTGCACAAGGGTAACTACGCCCCTTGACCCTTGGTGCTACATCATAAATTCCGATAAAAACTATATAAGAACCAACTAATGGAATGGTATTTGAGAATTACTTCTTGACTGCCACGTCACCATCTCTAATAAAAACAATTTAATTATATATATTTTTTATAAAATACCAATATCATGCAAATTAAAAATTATATTGCATGAGCTATATAAATATAAAATGAACATGTTTATTCTTTCACCCAAAAATTAGTTTACAGTATAAATTTTATATAATTAAAAATTATCAATATTATATCAATATGATAATAATTTTTAAAAGAAAATACATTTGATCCTTATTTTCAAAATGTTTGGAAATATATCTCAAACGAAATATATTCCAATACTAAAAAAACTACTCCCTCCGTCCCAGGGGAATTAGCGCACTTTCTTTTTTAGGATGTCCCAGTCGAATCTGCACACTTTTAAAATTTCCCTCATTTGGCAAAAAATTTTAGTAGAAATTCCCACATTACCCTTACTAGTTTTATCATTTTACATAAAGTCACTGTTTTAACAACCAAATCAGCCCATTTAACTTTAACAATCCCATATCCACTAATCCTAATCCCACTAATTCAGAATTTAAAACAAGCAATTTTCAACTCCCCATTTCAAACTCTTCACTCCTCTATAGGCACATATGTGAGAACAAGATTGTTGACCCCGGTTACACCATCATCTAGGAGATGCACACCGTGGTTGTGGCCCTGAAGAGAAGGACCCTCCCATACAACAACATAATAACTTCCCTCATGGAGAAACAGAATGTTCCCATCCGAATACAGAAGATCGCCCTAGAGTACTACAATGCGAACTACTTTGGCCAAAAGCATTGGCACTGGAAGGCAGGGGCGTGGGTTGGCCTCAATATCTTCAAGGGTGATCTTGATCTGACAGCCACCCCTAGGCATAAGGGAACTCAATCAACCACCACAGCTAGGCATCCTGTCCCATCCACTCCCGGTATGAAAATTGGTGATAGTTTTTTTCTTTTGTAATTAGAGTTTATCAAAGTAACTAATTATAATGAGTTGCACATTATTTTTATAACATTAGAACGAATACACAATTTCTATAGCATGCTCTTGAAGGACATGACAGAGACTAAGAGCGCTACATTTGGAGAAAAACCAAAAGAGGATGATAGAGGAGTTGGCGAGGCTGACGGTCCTTCTTACCGGTGGAATTGCTGCACAGGGGCCAGTGTAAAATGAAGATTAAGTAGAGGTCAGGCATGCAAATGATGACACACTGGCCACTGATGATGAGGATTCGAGTTCTAGTGAAAAGTCGAGCTCCATCGAGGATGGGGAGGAGGGCGACTCTCAGGGTAGTTCGATGGAGGATGACCAGGTCCCCAAGATGCCCCAAGACCAGCTTTTATCAGTTTTATATTTTCTAGGATAATTTAATGAATGTTCTTGATGTTGTGTAATAGTTTGAAGAATTATTGTGGTAGCAATCGTACGCTAGAATTTGATTATGTTATCCTTTTTCTTATTGTACAGTACAATTTTTCATGTACGATGTTTTATTAATATTTTATTGGCTATTATGAACTCAGAATGATTTGATTGTACGCTTTACATTCCGAATTCTAGTTTGAATTTTTTTAGCTATCAATTGAACCTCAGTTTGTAGCGTGCAAAGTCACACATTTGTCTTAAAACACTACTCGGTTGAAACAATGGCTAACTGACATATGTACGAGCTTGCAAGAATTAATTATTTTTGTGGATTTAGGCACTGTGTTCAATCAACTACCTTATTCAAATTATAATTGACGTTGCCAACTCCGCTTTTCATGAACATGAGGCCCATGTGCGATGTCGCAAACTGGTGATTGTTATTACCATTTTGTATAATGACAACTTGTGCAATGTTGGCTACTACATCTCCAAAACCATTACTTATGTGCTTTGATTAAAAATTGGAATGCCAAATTGTTACCAATTACGTAAGAAGAAAAAGGAAGAAATAAACATTATACAAGGTTAGTAAAAACAATTTTTATATCTAATCAATATCTTCTTTTTCTTATTCTTGTTCAATTTGGGATGTCGTTCAATCCACACGCCTTCCTCGTGTTCTTTTCTCAATCCTAGCTCCACCCCAATTATTTCTTCCTAGCTGACATCACTGGAGCTAGGCAGTGTATGTTGAATAATCTCTTACAATGAAAATAGACTAACCTCCCATACAAATTGACATCATCAACATAAAACACTTGAATAACTTGTTATACAATGATGTAAGGATCGCTAGTAGAACATGTCTTGCTCAAGTAGATGACTCCAAAACCTAGCTCATCGATCGATACACACACATTTTTGTCAACCTATTTGCATTTGAAAATTGGGACCCTAAAACTTGTGTAGAGCAGTTTCCAAATTTCTGCAATTACATCATAGTACGACATGTTCCCGTAGACTGGATTCTTATCCTTTGAGTTTCTGACATGCAATGCTTCAGCAAATATGCTAACTTCACTATTTTGTGTTGAGGCGTGTGTGTCATATTCAAGGGTTGAGAAGGTAAACTCATTCATGTCATAGCAAGTGAAAAAAATCATAGTAGCAGAAGGTATGAGGCTAACCAATTCAAGGTTTCACCATGATGACTACAATTTCTAGTAACTAATCAGTAAAAGTGTGATTGTGTTCTAAAAATACTTGCTTCTCTGACCAACCAGGGTGTCTCTCTTTGATAGAAACCATGTGCATAAACATGTAAGGGTGAACCACATCTGAATTGTGCAAGAGATATAAGTGTGCTTTCATCAACTCACCATGGGTTCGTACCCGAGTTGTTCCTTTTCACAAACCTTTTCCCCCACTCTATCTCCCTGGCGCAATTTTGGTACACCAACCGACTCTTCATTTTTCAAGAATTCCATGCAATATTCTACCACCTCCTTGGTCACATACCTCTGGACAATACTGGAATCTGAGTGAAACTGATTTTTCAAATAACCCTTGAATATATTTATATACCTTTCGAAGGGATACATCCATTGAAGATAAACAAGACCACAAATCAATATTTTCCGTAAAACTTGAACCAACAAGTGCACAATGATGTCAAAGAATGAAGGAGACAGATACATCTCCAACTTGCACAACACGATAACTATTTCCTCCTATAGTTCCTCCTATTTTCTACGCCTAATCTCTTTACAACAAGTATCCTTGAAGAATCAACACAATCCAGCAATGCACTTCCTGACGTGAGTTGGTATGATTGATCTAATTGCAACCAGGAGAAATTCTTGAATAAAAAAATGTGAATTATGAGATTTCATACTCCCCAATCTCAATCCATCATTGGACACTAGATTGCTTACCTAGGATTAGTAACCCATCGGGACATCCATTCCTTGCAGACTAGAACATATCAACTCTTTCTCTGCTTTTGAAAGTCTGTAACAAGCTGCTAGTAAGTACGTCTTCGTCCCCCATACCTATGGGGCCAACTCAGGTCTAATTCCCATTCTGACCATATCTTTCCTTGACGTCACACCATCCTTTGTCTTACTCAGGATATTTGTCAAAGTACCAACCAAACTATCACATACATTCTTTTCAATATGCATCACGTCGAAACTATGTCAGACATCAAGTATCTCCCAATATGGTAGTTCAAAAAATATGGAACACTTCTTCCAACTACTGGTAACCTTTGGTTTCCTTTTCCTCTTCCCAAAGTCATTACGTAAATCTTGCAACATGTACATAATTGACGTACATGTTAATACGAGAGGAGGGGGGGCATAAAATCCACCTTTCCATTGAATTCATCACATTGATTCCTCCACCGATTAGTTTTTGGAAGCCTTCTTAGGTGCCCAAGGTACACAATCTTACTTCTATCCCTCAATGGACAGTAATACGTTCTATCTAAACAAATGGGGCATGGCTTGTGACCTTTCACGGAAGAACCAGACAAGTTTCCACACACGTGGAAGTCATTAATAGTGCAAAACAACATGGCTCTAAAATCAAACTCGTTCTTCCGAAACCTATCATATATCCTCATTCCTGGATGCCATAGATTTTTCAAGTCATCCACAAAGGGGGCTAGCTACACATCGATATTATTGCCCGGTTGTTTCGGACCAGAGATCATTAGAGATAACATTATGTACTTCCTTTTCATGCATAACCAAGGGGGCAAGCTGTAAATCATTACCATTACCAGCCACAAACTATGATTGCTTCTCATATTACCAAACGGGTTTAGTCCATCGGTGCACAAACCAAGCCTCAAGTTACGTGGCTCATTCCCAAAGACCGAAAAGGCTGCATCTAGCTTCTTTCGCTAATCACCATCATCTGAGTGACTTATCACTTCAGGATCAACCACTATCTAATCTTTATGACAACTTAAATTATTTTCATCTTCGGGATTGTCAAACAATCTTCTCAAACGAGGAATAATAGGTTGATACCAAATAACCTTGACAAGAACCTTATTCGTATGCTAATTCCAATTTCTCCATTAACATCATCATCCTTCAATTTGAACCTTGGAGCATTGTATTTAGGGCAATCCTCCTCATTCAGGTGATCTTCCTTATACAAGATACAATCATTCTGACAATCATGTATCTTTTCATAATCCATGCCCATCGGACATAGTGCATTTTTTTACTCATGTACCATTTCAGGCAGTCAATTGCTAACCAGAAGTATATCTTTCAACACTTTCAACAAACAAAAGAAACCTACATCACAATAGGAATACTTAGTTTACACATTCATCAACTATAACGTAGCCTTCAATATAGTCATTCCTTCAGGGCATCCATCATATAGAAGTGTCTCATTATGTCCATGGAGGTATGAAAGTCTTTTCGGATTTCCACTGTAGTTCTTGACAATCTCTTCGACCAACTCATCCATCCTATCATCCTTCTTGGCATCTTCTTCATTTCTAGTATGCTCATCCACATTCTCCCCATGCGAAACCAAATTTTATATGTTGGATCAAAACCGTATATAAGTAAGTCTTCCTTCAAAGAAATGGCTTGTTCATGAATAACGGTGTTCCGTCACTTCTTGCAATGATAGTATACACAAGAAAAATTCTCCTTCACGGTATTCACAAATGCATATTCAATGAAGTTGGCTACAAAAGATTGACATCCCTCGCTTGTTTTATCTTCATCAAAACAATTAGTTTTATCCATAGACATTCCTACAATATAATAATAAGTACACACTCTTTATGGACCTATCTTACCAAAAAATACATCCACTTACATTCCTTCATTTGATGGCATGCATACACAAATCATATAAATAAATGTCAACGAAATCATTCATTACATTATCACACACACACACACACAACATTAACCATATACAATGATGAAATACCTAATTTCAATCAACCCATACTTAAACACATCCTCTCATATGAAATGAACTTACCTAGAACCTAATTTGAACATGAAACTACAAAATTTTAATATGAAATAAATTATTTTCTACCATATGTAATAGTTTCATAGGTAATATATGTAATTTTATTTATTTTAAATAAAAATAAGATTTAATAATTGGGAACTCGAATTCCATTCGCAATTTAAATTTTACTTTTTAAGAAATAAATAATATCAAATATACGCTACATTAAAATTAATGCAAATTAAATTGGACTTTATGTTTTTATAGTATTATATATTTTTGGATTATAATTTTAAAAAGTATATTTTAGTTTCATATTAATATAATATAATTAAATTAATAAAAATATATATTGTGAATCCAGTACAACTAAATTTGGTAATCATATAATACGTTTGCCTTGGAAGAGTAAATTAAAGAAAAAATCCTAAATTTTGTAACTTGACAAACTGATGGTCTCAATATGAGAGTTCGTATACAGAAGGTCTAAGAACATCTTTAATGCAAACATCAATGTAGTAAAAGTCAATAGCCACATCGTCGTAATAGACCCTCGATTCAAAAAAGCATCTCCAAGGGAAGAGTCATTAAGGACCTTCAGTCTGACAAGGCTAAAGTTCTAACTGACCCCTTCAAATAGACCTTCGATTAATTAAGACCCTCACTCCATGTGCCATCCATGTTAGATTGACTCCTTAAATGACTCTTGGATTGGAGAACAATTTTAACTTTTAAACCTCTATATCCTACGTGGCTATTAACTTTTTCTATTGTGAGGCTTGCATTGGAGATGCTCTAAGCACGAATTATAAATAGTGGTAACATGAAATACTCTCTCCATTCCTCTATATATATTGCACACTTTCTTTTTGAGATTGTATCTTTTATACTGACACGCATTTGTTTTCAATATTTTTGATAATATTCCATCAATTTCATTCTAATTTTTACTGTCTAAATTCAATTTCATCCACTCATGTCATTCACCTACACCTATGGTGTCATATTCATGGGAATAGAGGGAATAAGAGTTTGTCAAATTTTAGAGTTAGAGTAAAATTAATTTTAGTTCAGGGTGAAATTTAAACAATGCGCCTAAAATTAGGGGATTAAATTGCACTTGCACAAAAATGATAACTGGTCCATAACCCTTGTCGTCTTCACCACCATTGATCCAACACCATCTTCATCGTCTCACCAAAGTCGATGACAAAATCAATGAAGAAAATTCCAAAAACCCTCATCATCTTTGGGTGTTTAATGTTTTAGGAGAAGCTTTGTTGAGGTTTGTGGTTGAAAATTGATTTGAATCGAGTCTCGTGGTTTTGGTTAGAAGAATTTAGGATGTTTGGCCGAAAAAGGGGTAAAATGGGCCAAAAGGCCCATTAATGTTCCAGGGCATGGGCACGCCAATTTGCACAGCCCTTGTAAGAAGAACTGGGCAAAAGGTCTGCAAGTTACATGGTTGTGCCAGATGAGCAGAACTGCAGTTTTTTGGCAAAATCAAATTTTGCCTAATTGAGCATTTGCCATGTTGGATCCACAACTTTCTCCTTCCCTAAAATGGATAGTGCCAGTTGGCCCTGCACCAAGCCATAACATCTCCCCTAAACTTGAATTTAAGAAGGTTTAGCTCCAAATTTTCCTTTTCTTCATACATCATTATTACTACCTTCATGTTTTTCTCTCTACCCCAAACAACCCATTTGGAAAACATCATTAATCCCATGAACCAAATCCGACCATATCTTCTCTCATCAATATAGAGCATTTACCACACTTCCATAACTCGAAAACATTCATCCCCATTTCACACTCGGAAAAATTCAAATTTTGGGCATTTCTCTGAAGAGAGAGCATTCTTTTGATTTTTTTTAATGTGTTCTTCATCTCCTTAACTACAAATTTGGGTAATGTTTTTAAATTTGTGTTTACTTTCTTTCATTGGCATGATTGTGGAATATGGAGGGAACTTGAAATTCAATTTTTTGGTGTTTGTTGGTGTATGTGGGTAATGTGTATGCTTGTATGTTAGACTAAGTGTGAGGGAAGAGTATGAACTCTTATTTGGATTATGTGATGTTTGACTAGCGCCTTTGTATAAATCTCTTTTAGCCATTAAGGCCATACATTAGAATTGTAATACTTAGCTAGAGCCCTAGTGTAAATGGGTTTATCTCACATCATATATTACAAGTGCACATTGTGTTAAATTTAGCTTAGTATAAAAGTGATGTGAACCTTATAAACCCTCGTCCTAGAGACGATTCATCCAAAAACTGATGTTCTAAATGATGGATGTTTAGGGTAGCGTGATTCTTTCTAGGTGAGATTATCTTGGAGCTTAAATTTTATATATCTTTTCATTGCCATATTCTTTTATTTTTTTATAGAATGGATCCTAAGTGGAGTCAAGTGGATTAAGGAACCACTTTTCATGTTGAGAAGAGGAAGAGTTTGGCCCAAGTTGGAAGGAAAGGGCTGAGCCAACCCGTTATGTCTAGTGTCTTTGTTGTTGCTGAATTTATGGATTTGGAGAGAATTTTGAGGGATGTGAGAGACTAGCAAAGGTGAAGAGGGTGATGTTAAAGATGAATTTTTCTTGCTAAGAGACCTTATTAAAACTCATAATTCATCCTACTCTATCTCGTGACCTACTTATTAGGTCGCATAGGCTATATGGATTCCTGGAGAAGCACTCGAAGACATACATTCGCTGGACCATAGAGTTTCTAGCCACCGTTGATAAAAAGTCCGACGATGAGAGGAAGAGGATGATCTCATTCCACCTTGATGAGAAGGATTACACATTTACCCATCGAGATGTTGTGAGGGAATTCAGGCAATACGGGAAGGATATTCCAAGGATATATAGGCGAGGTCTTCCGTTTGTATTAGGTAGCTTTTAGAGACACATAGCAGGAGGAATACTTAAATAGCCCATCCATTTTTGCCGTTAACGCCTCCTATCTATGGGTGTTTTGTGTCACAAGAGACAACTTATTGCCCCAATAGAGACATTGAGATACTTTGGTCCAGGACTCCATAAGGGACCACATATCCTAATATGGTGGATATGTTCATTGAAGAGTGTGTGTTTGAGGGAGAAAGGAGAGACGAGAAGAAACCTATAGGAGGTATGGTTAGTCTTCTTGCACAATACCTTGGACACTAGCCCACACACCTTGTTTTGGCGGGTAAAGGCCCTACGGGAATAAAGTACACTATGAAAAAGTTGATCAAAGCTTCCATGATTACCATCACTACTTCAAGTGATCACTTCATATTGTTATATGGCAGCGCAAGTGTTCGTAACTTCATGGTGCTTCCACAATCGGAGCGCATGACCATTACTTAAACTTTGGAAGACCTTTTCATAGCCCCGACTTGAGTTTTGAGAAGAACATCAGTAACACATTGTCGACTCTAATTGTAGAAAATGAGAAGGAAGGTGAAACCCCCTCTAGAGTGCAACCTACCCAATCAAACCTACCGGCTGACTTCTGCAATCAATTTTGAGTGTTTGGGGAGCAAATTTTGAATTTGACCACCCAACTAGTTCAAGGGGTGGTTCATGCGGTAGAAGGAGAGCCAACAAATGGGTGACTTTGGGTTAAGGCATTATGTTATTGATGGAAATATGAGGACTTGGGGAGATAGGCTTAATTTTTTTGAGGAAGAATTGAGGAAAGAATTCGCATTTGCGGATGGGAGGGCCGAGGTGCAAGAAGAACCCATGGAGAAATTGTTGGAAATGATGCATGCATCTAATCTAGAGGGCTTCCACAACCTCATTCTCAACGAGTAATAAGTGATAAAGCAATAGAAGAGAGGAAGAAGGTGCAAGAAGAGGTTCATCAGAGCAGACCATTTTGGGGTCCCAAGAGTAAGTGTTTATAATCTTCCTACTCCATTATGATTTTTCAAATTCTTATGCATTGAGGACAATGCAAGGTTTATGTGTGTGGGAGGGAGTAGTTAGGCACTTAGAATTTATACCAAAGTTCTTTGTGTTTTCTTTATGTTGGTTGACTTCCATGTAGTTTGAAACTCACTTTAGGGCATTTTGTGCTACAAAAAATATTTTTAAAAATGAAAAATTGAAAAAAATGATTTCTCTATGTCGAGCGACTTAGCCAAAATTGGGAGGCCCGAATAGGTTGAAAACCCGACAGAGGAACCTATGAAAAACATGAGTGGGAAAGTGGTGTGGAAAAAGGTGAGGGAGCTTGAAAAAGAAAAAAGTTAGGATGAAAACTGAGAGGGCTCCTAGGAAAAATGAGAGAAAATGAGAGAAGTTTAAATATTTTGTGTTTCTCTCGAATTGTCCTAGGTAGTTCTTTAGGGTAGTGTAAGCTAGCATCACATTGCATGTATACCTCACACTTTTATGGTTTGCTAGTTGTTTAGATTGCTTTAGGTTCGAGATATGAGAGTGCTAGAGATTCTTATGTCTTGGTGGCTAGGGTAGTCTAGGAATAAAATGTTGGGTGTCTCTGGGAATTTTTTTGGCATGCTAGTTAACTTTTAGGTCTTTACTTGTTCTTGTTTAGTCGAGGACGAGTAACAGTTTAAGTGTGGGGGAGTCGATGAGACATCAAATGCATGTATCTCGCAAGGCATTTAACATCTCTTTGTTATGTTTTGTGGGTATATTGCTAGGTTTAGATAGATTTTACAACATAAGGGGTTTAGATGGCGATTTTTTATTTTCCTATCTAAATACTTCATTTTGTAACCTATGAGCCAAATGGATTTTTGTCCTTAAATGCATATGGATCTTGTTTTAAAAGCTTATTGGTAGATTGCTCGTAAGAACTCAGAGTAAAAGAAAGAAGTCCAATTGAAAAATAAGTAAAAGACTGATGGCCACGAGTCAAAATGTGGTAGAAGATAGAAGAGTTAAGAGGATAAACCATGTTCGGAAACATCGAAGAATGGCATGGCTTGTGTCATCGATCTGTGCCAAGTGATCGTCCCAGGGGACGGGCCATGCAAACCCACACGGCCCATGCAAACCTGCACGGCCCATGCCACACTGGCACCATGGTTTCAACTTCGGATTTTTTGGGTCCTTTTATCCTACCCTATATAAATAGCCTTCATCCTCTAGGGTTTAAGGAGTAAGTTAGTTTTTCATTGAGTTAGGTAGAGGGGAAAACTAGTAAGGATTATTTCTAGGGTTTTTTTTTCTCTTCTCTCTTCGTTTTCTTCTAGATTCATGACATTTATTCCTATGATTTCCATGGAATCTATGGTAGTAGAGTAGTTATTTCTTGTGTTTATTATTTGTAAACATGATTTGACATGATTGGTTAGACTCTTTATATTCATTCAAGTTTTCAATGTTATAAATACCGTGCTTAATTTGTAGTTTAATTTCTTATTGTGATTTATGCTATGAAATATTTTAAGATGCACATTTGGTTTGTATCTCGCATAATATCATGCTGGAATCTAAATTCTAGTTTCATAGTTTCAGATTATTGATTTCTATAGTAGTCTTGTTATTACCGGGAGGATATGTTCGATTGATCCATCTTGTGAGTTCTGAGGTGGTAGCAGACAATAATATTATTTGGCTAGTTGTGTGAGGAATTGCTTGTTAGGAGCATCAGACATATAGCGTAGGTGTTATTAAAATCCTAACAAAGGAAGCCCTTGCTTACCCCGATAACTGAGAGTGTTTTTAGTTTGTAACGACTAGGGTGGCATAGACTCTAGTGTTATCATGAGTTACTGATGTCCTAATCCTTTTGAGGTCTATGATGGGTGCTCATAGTGGATGTCTTGGTTCTCTAATTTAGTTTACTCCCACAACTAGCAGTTGTGACCTATGCAAGGCATATATAGTTCCTTTAAGCGAGGGCTTGTTAGCACCGGGAGTGAGCTACGTGGGTGGTCAGTAGAGAAGCGCACCTCTAACAAGTTATGGAGGAGGTGAGGAGGGGGTAGACCCAGCTTTGTTAGCAGGGAATTAAAATTCTCACACTATGTGATATAACAAGAAAATAGGTTGATAGTTTCTTATGTGAATTAGAGTCTAGGATAAAATCTAACGTTGATCATGTGATGCAATTAACCCCGAAGACTAGTTAGTTCGTAGTTTATCTCCTTTTACTTGCATGCTTGCAGTTTTAGTAGTTCAAACATAACCCCCACCCCTTGTTACTACTAACTATTCTTAGCACACAATTGGGGTGATGCCTGAGAGTGGATTGTGTCTATCTAACCTTTAGGCTCTAATATCTCTATGAACGACCCTGAACTTGCTACTATCTACATTTATCATAGTCAGGATTAAGTTCATGAGCAACATATATACAAGTAATTTTTATCCTTGACCCCAAAACATTCGCGGGTGAGCCACACCAAAAGAACGAGGTGCGGATCATCAGTCCATACTGAACCATCCACAGCACCAGTAATGAAAAATCTCACAAACAAATTCCATCTTACCTTATAACCTAACCTAAGAGATTAATATAATCAACTAATTGGAGCAATATAGAATTAAGCAAGTCGTTTCATCTTAGTCATTCAGAAAAGTGTAGAGAGTAATTCATTCATTACAATGTTTGTAGTCTTTAACTAGCTTCAACTCCGGTCACATTCCCAACTTTGTATGTCCCTTCCTCCATGAAGATTGACTGTAGTTCAGGCGTTCACGACCTCATCGAACTGAGCTCTTCTCAAATTAGAAGTTCAATTCAGGGGTGATCGAATAATTTAGAGAATGGATTGATCAGGGTTGGGGAAGAAGGATGTAATTTTTTCTAAGATGGGGAAACGAGATATTTTGAATGGCATTTCCCGTTCCGTTCATATAATAGACTTCTGACATTATTTTTTTACCTCTAATTTCTAAATGTTTATTCTCTATGTATTCCCTTCCTATTTGCCTCTTTTCATTTTCAAATCATGTTGTCCACTAGATTTTTGTGTCCATTAACTGAACAAACTAAACTAACATAGTTATTTTATTGGTTAGTAATATAATAAATGTTATAAATTCGTAAATACTACTTTGTTAGAAAATAATTGTTTGTTCTATTAAATTAAATAAAATATATAATTAAATAGTTTACAGAATTATGAATTCTACTCTGATTTTTTTAAAGAAATCAACTTGTGATGGTGGGGGGTTTCGCAGACCTGTACCCGTGTATTAATATAAATAAAAGGTACAAAAAGAGGGGGACTTAATGGCCTGACCTCATGAAGATGTTTTGCTTTACAACTCATGTACATAATCCTATCAAATCCAGTGAATCGAAAAACCAAACATCTGGAAAACAAAGCGTGGAAAGTATCCTTATAAAGAGTACAACAGTATAAACCTATCTAGTCCTTAAGTAAGGAAAATTGATAGCAAGATGAATTTGTCCTAGTATCTCTCTTGGAAAAACTTCAAAATCAAAGATATTATTTACCTGATTGAGTGTAGCTACTTTGGCCAGAGAATCTGTTACTTTGTTTCCTTCACGCGGAATGTGAGTGATGGTGCACTCTATCTTGTCCATTATCTTCCATGTCCTGCGTGCTACTATCTTATTCATTATATTCCATGTCCTGTGTGCTACTATCTTATCCATTATCTTCCATGTATTGCGTGCTACTATCAAATATTTCCAAGGGATCTTCCACCTCTTCTCAGCACCTTAACAACTATTAATGAATTTGATTCAATATGCAAAGTTTTGATACTTTGAATTTCTTTCATTTGGAGACCTTGAAGCACTGCTATCATTCCAGCCTCCAAAATGGGGCATTGTGGGATTATCTTTGAGGCAAACCTGATCCATTTATCTTTTTGGTCTTCAAGAATCCATCCAATGCCTGCTCTACCATTTATTAAAACTGAGCCAACCACATTAATTTTGGTTTTGTGTGATGGGGACCAGGAAACAACCACTGGTCTCTTCATGATTTTCATTGATCTACAAATGTGAAGGGCAGGGTATACAACATACAAGTCCAAAACAAAATTTATTTTGTGTGCTAGTAGCATTTCATTCTATAAGTTCAATATGTGTGTAGATATTGATTTCAGATTAGGGTTAGTACCCTAAAAAATGAACTTATTTCTAGCACACCATAATGACCATGTCAGTTGCATTGCTATCTTTTACATCTAATGTCTAGTAGAAGAATAACATGTTCCAGAGTATATTATGAGCAATGTGCTGTATTTTAAAAACTTTGTTTACCAACTGCCATACCTTATCTGAAAATGCATATGAACTGAAGGCATGATGTAAATCATCAGAGTTATTTTTACAAAAACAACATTTAGATGGTAGATTTAAATTTAAATCTTCCAAGATGCTAGGCACTGGAATCAATCTATTTAGTAGTTCCCAATTCCACTGGCTTAATTTATGAGGCATGAAGGATAACCATAGATATTTAAAGGAAGGAACTTTAATTTTTATGTCTTAGAAGCTCATAAGCAGCTGAGTGTAAAGTTTCCATTTTCTGTCTTTTTCCAAATCAGTACATCCTTTTGTTTAGGGAACATGTGATATTCAGCTTTAAAAGAGACGAGAACTTGGTTTGGTAAAAAAATTTGAAGTAGGGAAACATAAGAGTCTTGTTGGTTCAGAAACTGTGCAATGGATAGGTCTGGAAGTAGAAGGTCAGTTTCTGGAGCCCAAAATTTTGTTAAAGGGCCTAATTTTGTTCAATTCGCATGCCAAAAGGATGTATCACCATTGCCAATTTGGACAAAAGAGTTATCAAGTTCTAAGTCTTGAACCTCTATAATTCTCTTCCATGATTTAGATGTTTTCTTGTTATAAGGAGTTATCCACATAAACTGTGACCAGAGAGATTTTCCTTGTTAAAAATTCCACCATAGTTTTAAGGAAAAACTTCTTTTCATTGTGGTTTTAAACCATTTTCATCTTTGGGAAAGATTAATTTAGTATAACTTCTCCAAATTTTCCTTTTATTACTTACTGTGTATTGATTATACCATGGAAAATTTTCAAACACTTTGTGAAGCTTATCAATGGTATGTTGGGTAGGCTTTAGCAATGTAAGAATATGCAAGGGTATTGTGGCAAGAACATGCTTTATTAGAGTTAGTCTTCCAGCTTGATTAAGATTTTTATTCTGCCACTAGTTAATTTTAGAATTTATAGAGTCCAGTAGGCCCTGATAGTAGATGTTTTCATTTCTTCCAGTAAAGAATGTACATCCCAAGTATTTAAAAGGCATAGATCCTGAAAGCATTCTTGTTTTAGTTTTGATTATTGACTTAATTCTTGGGTTAGCGTGCTTTGACATAAAGAAAGAGGATTTTTCAAAGTTAATTTTTTGTCCAGAGGCTTTTTCATAATTTTGTAAGAATCTCATTGACTTTTTGATTCCTTGTTTAGAGTATTTTAAAAATATTGCAGTATCATCTGCAAATGAGAGATGTGTGATTTGTTTCATTAAGTCTGGAAGCTTGTAATATCCAATGTTGACATATTGGAATAGGAAATTTATGCTTCTTGAGAAGGCTTCTGCCATTAGAATAAAAAGTAAAGGAGAAAGTGGATCTCCTTGCTTTAGCCCTATGGAAGATTGAAAGAAACCAAAAGGTTATCCATTGATCAGGATAGACTAAAAGGCAGCTCTCAGGTTTCCTATAATTACTTTGTTTAGGTAGTCTGAGAAACCAAATTTTCTTAAGAGTCTGGAATGAAAATCCCAGTAAACCTTATCAAATGATGTCATCATGTCAAGTTTTATAATTATATTGAATCCAGGTTGCCTGGAATGAATATAATTAGTCATTTCTTGCATGAAAAGTACATTATCAGCTAGTTCTCTTTCAACTACAAAAGTTGTTTGTTCATGTGATATCAGAATTTGAAGGATAGGTTTCAGTTTGTGTGAGATAAGCTTAGTAAAAATTTTATTTATGAAATTGCATAAGTGAATGGGTTTGAAATCATTAAAAGAGGCACATACTTCTTTTTTGGGGATTATTGTGATTAATGTAGTTGAAATGGCTTTTGGGATAGGTTTTAACCTAAGAAAATCATGTATTGATTCCATTAAATTATTTTTAATTATAGACCAGCAGTGGTTATCAAATGCTCATAGGAAACCATCTGGTCCAGGAGCATAATCATTATCCATGTCTTTTAGGATTATTAAGATTTCTTTATTAGAAGTGGGTTTAGTTAGCTGTTGATCAATGTCCGGGGTTAATAGTGTGGGTATATTTTCCAGCAATGCTGTTGGGTTTATACCAGAAAGGTTATAATTATCATTTGATAGAAGATTTGGGTAAAATCTTACTGCTTTAGCTCCAATTGAAATTTGATCATACAACCAGTCTCCAGTATCATTTTTTATTGAAGAGATAGCTTGCCTTTGTGTTTGGCTTTAACTTGTAGATGGAAAAAATTAGTATTTCAGTCCCCATATTTTAACCATTTAACCCTTGACTTTTTTTCCAAAAGATTTCTTGGTTTTTGAAAGCTAAAGTCAATTCTGCTTTAGCTTTATTATATTTAGTTATGGTTTTTGAAAGCTAAAGTCAATTCTGCTTTAGCTTTATTATATTTAGTTATGGTTTTAGAATCCTCCCTTTGTTGCAGAATTTCTTTTGCAATTAAGAACAATTCTTCTGATGATTTTACCTTCCACTGTTTTAAAGCATGTTTTGCATATTTAAGTTTAAAAGTGAAATTATTCATTCCTGAAAGATTTGAATGAATGTTCCATTATTTTTCAATTAGGTTTAAGAACTCTGGATGTTAGAGCCAAGAGTTTTAAAACCTGAATGATTTTTTATTTGTTGTGGTATGTTTGTTAGATAGGTTTAGGATGACAGGATAATGGTTAGATTGGTCTCTGGCTAAGGTTTGAGCATAGGTTATGGGAAAAAGAGAATCCCATAGTTGATTTGTTAGAGCTCTATCTAACCTTTTCCAAAACCTACCTTTAGGCCTCATACCAGTCCATGTAAAGAGGTTTCCTGAGGTATTAACTGTAGAAAGCTTAGCTTCAGAAATGAAATTTTGGAAGTTATTTATACCTCTTTGTTTAGGGATATTCTTCTTGTTTTTCAATTATGTTAAAGTCTCCAATTAGACATAAAGGTTTGTGATTTATATTCAAAATTGAATTCCACGGAAACTTTCTTTGTTTATTTGTGCACTAAATGAAGCCTATGAGACAACCCCGGTACAAAGAGGTATAGTTCATTTCACAGAGAATGATTTGTTCTTCACATTTGATTATGTTAAGGTTTACAGACTCCTCCCAGAATATCCAGATTTTGTTTAAGGGGCTGTTATAGTAGCATTTTTCTCCAGTCTTTTTAGCAATATCCAGTATGGCATCATTTTGTAACATAGGTTCCATAATTTCCATTATGTCAGTTTTAAATATCTTCTTAATGTCTTTTAATCTAATTTGTGTGGGATTGTTTCCAATTCCCCGAGTATTCGATAATAGTATATTAAGATTAATAATTTATGTTAGTTTGTTAGAGTTCAATGTGGATCTTATGGAGATGGGTTTTGGAGTTGAAGTGTAATCTTTTTTATTATATTTCCTTGGTTTAGTGTTTGTCTCAGGATGTTCTTGTGAGCCAAAGTTTCTTCATCTTCTGTGTTGGACACTGAGTTTTCTAAAGTTTTTGCGTTTTCTAGAATGAAATCTAGTCTTTTTGAGATTCTTTAAGATTTTATTTAATGTCTAAAAAGTTTGAAGAGTGGCTATTATGATTATGGATCTGTTCATTATTTAGCCAATCAAGTCTTTTAGTTTTAGACTTATTTGAGGTTAGAAGGGGGGAGTCTCTTGAATTGATCTCAATAAAATCATTAGAGTTTTCACCTGTTTTATTTTTGTTTTCCTTTTCCTAGTTAACATGTTCTAGATTTTGGTCAATTTTTGGTTAAAGGTTCTGAGTCTTCTGTATGGTCAATTTGCTGCAATATGTCAAACATATAAGAGCTTACATTTGGAGAGGCTAGAGTTTTCAGTTTTTCATTTGCATCAGAAGATTTGTTAATAGTTAGCTTAGTAATATATGTGGCAGGAATGGTAATAACATCTTGATTAGATACTAGCTGAGGCATATTTGGGGATGAGTTTAGAACCTGGAATCCCAGATAAGGGATTATATCTTTAGAACTTGTATTAATGCCCTCCATTTGAGGCTCCTGGTTTAATCTAAGGGCTCTGATGCTGTCTTTTCCCACTTTTTCCTGGGCAGAAATAACAAGAGCAAAGTTATTAGCACTAGCCTGCAAAGCAAGGTTGGTTTTATTTCTAAGAACTGGAATGTAGGCTCTCTTTTGATAAAACACCAGAAGAGGTTCCAACCACATTACCTTTCACCCTGTTCACCATTGTGGTTAGTCTTCTTACCTGTGGGGGTGTTTTCCTTTGGCCTCCATGTTGTGAATTTAGTATTGTTGGAATCAAACCTGCATTCAGAAGCTAAGTGCCCTAGTTTTAGGCAGTTAGAGTAGTAATGTGTGAGGCCCTCATATTTTATATACTGCCAAAAACTAATGTTTCTAAAAATTAGCCATAGTCTTTCCAAAAGTGGTTTAGACACATCAATCCCAACAAAAACACCGGCAACATGAGGTCTAGTCCTATTCAAAGTGGCCTTATCTAATCTAGCCAGAGTTCCAACCAGATTACCAATCGACATCATAGTATATTATTCAAAACATTGCTAGGGTAATCCATATAGGGTCAACAAAACAGGTACAATTGGGGAATTGGCATTTGGGATAAAATTTGGCATACATTTAGTCATCCTAATTGAGTATGATCCAAAGTTCCACACTTTATAAAACCAACATCTATAATAACCATTTGGAAGTGCAAAATGAATAAGAACATGTTTGTTCGTCTAACAGATCGATTTCGGTGTGCCCTTCAAACCCTGTTGTCTGGAAGTCCTTTTGGAGATTCTCCATCTATGGACGGCTCCAAGAAAATTTCCCGATGAGCGTCCAGCTTAATGGTTCTTCCAGCCTATCACATTCGTCATCATTACTCTTATAATGTTTATAGAATTATGATCTCTAATTAGGTTATAAATATTCCAATATATTTTTATTTATGGCTTGTATTGCTTAAATTATACCGTTAACTTTTAAAGTTACTAAATCTTTTAAAAAGATAGATGTTATTTTATACCATTATTTATAACTAAGAATACTTTTCATAATTCTTTCTAAAAGAGATAATTTTAAACTTTAATTAAATAATTATTAATTCACTAAAATAAGTGATCATTGTTTTGGTTATCTCTATATTTGGTTATATATAAATTAAGGTATTTTATACAATAATTACTTTTGTTCCACATAGAATACATAAATGTCGACAAGGACAGAGTGAATTCTATTTTATTCAATGTATTCTAATATTAATAAATGTATTAATTTATTAAAAATAATCGACATGTAATTTTCATATAATATAACAAAAGTTTTTTAATAATTAAAATTATAAATAATATTATATTTTCCATTTTCATTCATAGAATTGCGCAATGAACGGGTGTTATCTAATTTTAAGAAACATACACCAATCATTTACTATAACAACTTCCTCCCAATATTTTTGGAATTCAAAACATAAATATTAATAAAGGTTAAATTGAGATAGCCCACTAATGGCCGTGAAAAACCGTGGTTATGTAACATACACAAACTTAACCAAGGGATTAAATGGTATTTAACACTAAGAAGAAGGATTTTACAGCAAGAAGTTCTGGGATTAGAAGGAAAAAGAAGAAGACAAGAGAGATTATTTAGGAGGTTTTGAGAGATGAATCTAATTGAATCTTAATCACACAAATCACACGTACTCTTCTCTCTATAACTAGCCTATAATGTACTCCTGTTTCTAATCTGTTGTGCCCAATTCCAACTAATTCTAACTAAATCAGTTACTCTTCTTCTCCTATTAAAATGAGAGCTCAGCTCCAATGGTGCAACTTTTGAGCTGGTGAGCTAATGAAGATGGAATTTACCATTTTACTCTTGTTTATTTAGACCATATAACAATCTCCTCCCCTTAAACATAGCTTGTCCTCAAGTTGAATTGAATGTGCACTGCTCAACTCAATCTTGAAAATCAGGTTACTGAGTTTTGACGTATTGACTATCCTCCCAAGAAGATTCTTCATTTGAATAGTGTTGCAATTGATTAACCACTGAACTGTCTGACCAGAACTAGAGTGACCACTTCTTCTTTGCAAAATCCTTTCTAGAAACAGCCTCGGTATCTCTTCTTTCATAGTATTTGGAATATTAGTGATATCAGCTGGAAGTGGTCCATGGTGAAGTTTGAGAAGGGAAGTGTGGAAAAAAGGATGAATCCTTGAAGATGCAAGAAACTGAAGCTGATAGACTACTGCTCCAATTTTCTAAATAATAGGATATGATCCAAAATACTTGGGTGATAACTTAATATTACCTCTTTTAACCACTGATCCTTATTTGTATTTCTGTAACTTCAAATAGACCATTTCCCCTGCCTGAAAGATCTTTCTATCCTCCTCTGACCAGCATTGTATTTCATCCTTTCCCGAGCCTTGGTGAGATGATTTTTCAGTGAAACAAAAAGTGATTCTCTTTGTTGCACCAGTTCTTGAGTAGTTGGTAAAATGACTTCAGTAAATTCTCCCAATGGAAAATTTGTAGTCTTTACTCCATATAAGGCTTCATATGGAGCCATTTTATGCTTGTGTGATGAGAAGTATTATACGACCACTCTGCAGTTCCAAGCCATTCCCTCCATGTATTAGCTCTCTTTCCACAGAAACACCTCAAATAGGATTCCAAAACTTGGTTAACTCCTTTAGTATGAACAGCTATAATATAGCATGACTTATAGCTTAGTGAAAAGTTATTTCCAAAACTGACTAGTAAAGATCTTGTCCCTATAATTTATGATAGCATCAAGTAAACCATGCAGCTTATATAACTCTAAAATGATCAGTTTAGCAATCTGACAAGCAGCGACTGGATGTGCCACTGGTAGGAAATGTGCATACTTTGTGAGCCTAACCACAATTACTAACACATCATCAAATCCCTGTGATATCAGCAATCTCTCTATAAAATCCATAGACATTTGTGACCATGCTCTATCAGGCAAAGGCAAAGGCTGCAAAAGGCCAGCTGGTAGAAATGTTTCATGCTTATTCTTCTGACAAGTTGGACATTCTCTAACAAAAGATATGATATCCTCCCTCATACCAAGCTAATACAAAAAGGATTCTACTCTTTTAATTGTGGAAAACTTCCCTCAATGACCACCTAGAGCTGATGAATGAGGAGCACTCATCACAGTGTTTCTGATATCTGATGCTACCCTAATGTAGATAAATTCACATCATAGTTCAAAATTAAGTGTGACCTGTAAAATGAGGCTTTGTGCTTGTTCATCATCTTGATAACTTTCAGAAATAAGATGCATCCATGTTGGCTATGTTGTGTTGATCACCATCAATTTAGACTGATTTTCTCCCTTTTGTGCTTCTGTAACCAACTTCTCAAAATCTTCTTTCTTGCTTCTTTTGCAGAATCCTCAGTTGTATGATGAAACTCACAGTCTACTCTAACATTTGCTTCTTCCTCAAACTCCTCCAATAAGATCTTATTATCATTCTGATCCCACTCTTCTTCTTCACTTGGAATTAAAACTATATAGAGTGCATCTTCTGCAATGTTTTCTTTCTTTTCTTGTACTTACCAAACAATTCTGTAGCCCATATATGCTGTAAAGCATTATGAAGCTTCTAATCCAATAAGTATTTAAGTGATTGATGGTTTATCTTGATAATCAAAATACTTCCCAACTAGGTAATGCTTCAACCTATAAATTGTTACAACTATTGCTAATAGCTCCTTCTCATAAGTGGAAAGCCTTGTATTTCTTTGAAAAAATGACTTACTAATATAGGCTATAGGATGTTGATCTTGCATTAAAACAGCCCCATACAAACATCACTTGCATCAGTGTCTATGACAAAAGCTTTGTCAAACTCAGGTAGCTTAAGCACATATGATGTGGTGATAATTCTTTTCAACTCTTGGAAAGTTGTAGTGACTTGTTCATTCCACTGAAAAGCATCCTTTTTAAGAAGGTTGTGTAAAGGCCTACAAACACTGCCAAAACGCTGTATAAACCTTCTATAATATCCTATTAGGCCAAGAAAACCTCTCAACTCTTTGACA
Organism: Rubia yunnanensis; assembly: GCA_037428765.1. Lineage (NCBI taxonomy): Eukaryota > Viridiplantae > Streptophyta > Magnoliopsida > Gentianales > Rubiaceae > Rubia > Rubia yunnanensis. The sequence continues at coordinate 29,671,060 of CM075070.1, forward strand.
TTCTTTGGTGTTGGCCATCCAAAAGTGCACCTGATATTTTTTGGATCCATTTCTACCCCAGACTGTGTGATAATATGCCCAAGATATTCCACTTTCTTCTTCCCAAAAACACACTTACTGGCCTTGGCATACAACTGGTGTTGTCTCCTTAAATTTATGACCATTTCTAGGTGTTGAACATGTTCATTTAATGACTTATCGTAAATCAATATGTCATCATATAAACCTAAAACAAACTTCCTCAAATAGTCTTTAAAGATCTAATTCACAAGGGATTGAAATGTGGCTGGGGCATTTGTCAGTCCAAATGGAATAACAAGAAACTCAAAATGCCCACTATGTGTTTGAAATGCTATTTTTGCCACGTCTTCCTTCTTAACTCTTATCTGATGATATCAAGCCCTTAAATCCAATTTAGAAAACAGTTTTGAACCATGAAGCTCATCTAACAATTCATCAATAATGGGAATGGGAAATTCATCCTTCATAGTAATGTCATTTAACCTTATGTAATCAATACACAGCCTCCAAGTGTTATCTTTCTTGTTAAATAGTAATACAAGTAATGAATATGAATTATTACTGATCTAAATTACATGATTCTTGAGCATTTCATCCACTTACTTCTCTATCTTAGCTTTAAAGGCATGTGGTTGTTTGTAAGGTCTGATCAGGAAGGGTTAAGCATCTGGTTTCAAAACAATTTTGTGGTCAACGTCTCTCTCAGAAGGCAAGCCTTTTGGTAATTAAAAGATATATGCATACCTCCCAAGAGGGTTTTGTATTTATGCAGGTACAAATGCCTCCTCATTGACCTATGGCAATCTGGTTGGATTTTCATAAACTTTATCCTGCTTATTTGAACTTACTATGGATCTGCATTAATGCCCTGCAATAAGTAGTAATTTCTATAATCATAGTAGTCAGCATTCTTCATAGTTCTTGAAACAACTTCCTCTTCTTCTTCTCAATAAGTTGTCTGGCCTCATAACCTCTGATCATTTTCAAAGTAACTCTTTCATCTGATCCATGTATGGTCCAATTCAGTCCTTGACAACAAACGAAATTGGACAAAACATCCTCATCCAATCCACTCCAAGAACCATATCAGTGTCTCCCAGAGGCAACATCCTAAGATCATAGTAGAAATGGTCTTCTTGAATCTGCCAGGATACCTTTGGATAGTAAGAGCTGCCACTATTTTTCATTCCATCTCCAATTTCTACCATAAAAGGCTTTGGAGTTCTTTCTTGTCTGAGCTTCAAATCATTCACTATTTCAGGATCTATGAAGCTATCATTGTTTCTAGTATCCAACAAAATGCTAACCTTTTTTCCTTTGATCCATCCATACATAGTGATTGAATTATATCTTAAACAATGCCCCCTTCCCCTAAAGCTTTCAAAACAACAGCATCTAAAACACTAGACAATTGTGTTATGTCTTTGACAACACCAGATTCATTTTCCATTACAAACTGTTCTTCATCAAAGATCAGATCATAAGTACTCATCATCTTAACCTGAGTAAACTTGCAGTTGTGCCCTACTCCAAACTTCTCACCACACTTAAAGCATAAATTGTTTTCTCTCCTATATTGTATCTCATATGGACTAATCCTTCTAAAATTTCCATTCATATTTCCTCCTTTACCATCAACATTAGACTCAGTACTCTTCCAACTACTTCTTTCCATTATAGGTTTGTTAACTGTCTCAATGTTTCTTGAGTTAGACCAATCTCTGATGTTCTTCTTAAGCAATATACCAAAATTTTGTCTCGCAACAGTGCAATTTCCATGATTTTCTGGAGAGGATTTAGGTTTTAAAACCTTCACCATAGGTTTTAAATCCTCTTCCAATCCACTAATAAAGCTAGAAATGAAATATGCTTCAGATTGGTTAGGATTCTTACAAAGCATCAAACTTGTGAGTTCTTCAAATTTCTCCTGGTAATTCCTCACACTTTCTTTCTGCATTAGCCTGTTGAACTTCTCTACTTCCTTGATGAGGCAATTTTATGCGGTTATATTAGGGTTTTTAGGATTAGATTTTGTATAATTTTTTGCTCTACATGTGGCATTCTGCCTTGAAATCATTTAAGGAGGGATAAAAGCGACTTTGACGTTTTTATCACTTTTTAGATGATTTTGTGTGACAAGGTGATTTGTTTGAAGACTTTGAAGATTTGAAGACTTTGAAAGATATCTTTGAATATTTGAAGACTTACACTTGGGCTTTTTGAAGATTTGAAGAAGTGAAGAGGTGAAGAAAGGAGAGCAAAGCAACGGGTGAAGGATGGTCAAGGGTTTTCATAATATTCCGAGAGGAATCAGCCTTAAAGAGTGGTACCATTGGATTCCTCTTCTCGAGTACTATAAAATTGACTACAAGAACTCCCGAAACAGATCAACGGTTCACCCGGAGGAAGCAAAACAAAACAGGGCTGGAGTTTACTGATCTGGTCGCGACTCGCGATTGAACTGGTCGCGAGTCGCGACGACAGCGTGAATTCAGCCCTGCAGCAGCATTTTTTCCCCCTTTTTCTTCCCCTATAAATACCTCTTCACCCCTTCTTCTCCATAGCTTCCAAGCCCGCCTTTGGGGCTCTGAAACCCTACTTTTCACCATTTTCTTCCATTTCTTCTTCTTTCTTTGTAGATTGTTGTTCTATGTTATGGGTTTTGTTTATCTAGGGTAGTTTTTATCTTGGGAGCAAAGGATTGAAGTTTCTACTTCTATGTAGTAAGAATTATTTTATCTATCTATTTGGTGTTTTTGCTATTGTGCATTTATTATGCTTTGAATGTTAATTGTTGATTTCATTGATGTTTTTAAAGCTTGAGCATATGAAATACTTGTATGAATTTCTAGCTAGGGTTTAGGGGATTTGGGTTAATTTCCCCCCTTTTCTTGTTAGGAATGTATGAGTATGATTTAGAGCTTTTGCTTGTGTTGATGGATTTATAATGTGCTAGATGAATGTGATTGATGTTGAACTCTTCGTCATGTTCGTTTGTGTAGCAAACGAGAGAGTTATATGCTCTTGGATGAATGTGCGTTGCACGTTCATCCAATCTCGTGTAATTGCATGAATTGGTTAAATGCTTAGTCACGGTGTAGTGGTCATAAGTATTGCCAAGCTTGTTGGTTCTTCGTGATTAAATGCCATCAATGGGATACTCCTAGCAATAGGGGAGTCATTGGTGAGGTTTGACAAGAGATGTCGAATTCACTCTTGCAAACTACGAACTAAGAAGGATGGAAGATTTATCTTCACAACAAGTAGTTGAAGTATAGAATAGATTATTTTAATTCATCCTTGAAGCATTTGTTATTTAGCATTTATGTATTCTTGATGGCGTGTTTCACTTCATTTGTGCCATGAGTTGTTTGAGCATAGGGAGTGCTTATATGATTGAATTGGTTAGGTGTTAGGAACGTGACGAATTCCGTAGCTCCTTTGCACGAAAATCTACGAGCATGAACTTAGAACTTCTTGTGCATAATGTGTTGTGATTCTTGCTAGATGGGTATGTTGATGTTGAGTCATGCAATGCTATATGATAGAATGAGTGAATGGTTCAATGACCTACATTAGATTTGGAAGTGGATATCCCTTGCCCCCAAAGCTTTTTATCTTTGTAGTTTTAAAACCCCTTTTTCTTAGTTTTGTTTGATGATTAGCATAGTCACTTAACTTTGCTAGTTATCTTATCTTTTTACTTTCGTAACTTAGGAAAACCAACCAACCAAACCCCCCCCCATTTACATGCTTTTATATGTATGTATATATGTCTACTCCTAGCCTAATATCAACCTTTTGTACCTAAATGCTTAGGAAGATCCCTCTTCTTCGTGGATGACCCCGACTTGCCGCTACCTACCTAGTTGTCGAAAGTAAGCAAAAAGGGCTTATAAATTATCTTTGAATAGGGGTGCAACGACTGCCCGCTATCAAAATGGCGCCGCTGCCGGGGAAGAGGCGTTTATTCTTAAGTATTTTGGTGTATTTGGTTGCATATTAGCTAGTTGTTTTTATTTTCCACTACTTGGTGGTTGTTTTTGTTCGGAGTAGGTATTGCTTGAGTTCTTGGTAATTTATTTTATTGAGAATCCTTGCACTATGATTCCAAACTTTTGAAAACAAGAGAGTTATATGCTCTTGGATGAAGGTGCGTTGCACGTTCATCCAATCTCGTGTAATTGCATGAATTGGTTAAATGCTTAGTCACGGTGTAGGGGTCACAAGTATTGCCAAGCTTGTAGGTTTTAAAACCTTCACCATAGGTTTTAAATCCTCTTCCAATCCACTAATAAAGCTAGAAATGAAATATGCTTCAGATTGGTTAGGATTCTTACAAAGCATCAAACTTGTGAGTTCTTCAAATTTCTCCTGGTAATTCCTCACATTTTCTTTCTGCATTAGCTTGTTGAACTTCTCTACTTCATCCCGTTCACCTCGCTCTCCAAATCTCTTAACTACAGCCTTCATAAATTCCTCCCATCTCCATTCAGTCTTCACAGATTTCCCTCCTTGAAACCACACTTCTGCTTTATTTTCAAAATATATCTCTATTGTATCAACCTTCAGCAAATCTAGAACTTGGAATAATAATAAAGAACCGCTCGCAATTCCTGATCCATTCCCAAATTTTCTCTCCACTGAATATTAGCAACTCAACCTTAGGGGACTTAATTACTGAAGTTCTGCCAATCCGATCTATGTTATTATAGCTTCTCTCCTCCTCTGCTTGTTCAACTCTGATTGGATTCCTCATGTTATTCCCATTATAATGTCCTCTCCTCTGAAACTCATTTGATTTCTCTAGATTCAAAGGACTATACTGGTTAGAACAGCAGCATTATTGACCTTCATTTTTCCTAAGCTTTTGAGGAACATTACTACAATCCTCCTCTCCATTGTCTACAGGTTACGTGCCACCACCTGATCCTTCCAATCCTCCATATCTCTTTGTTTATTGCATTGCATTTCTCCTCAATGGTTAAGTACAGCTGAGATGTATGAGTTTCCGGCCGAGCCTTCAAATTCTGAGCTTTCAAATTCTGAGCTTGTTCTGTAATTCTAATATCTAGATCCTTGATTTGATTTTTGATAGTCTTCATTCTTGTATTTTCCACCATGATTTTTCTGAGGAGTCATAGCTCTGATACCAACTGTAACATACACAAACTTAACCAAGGAATTAAATGGGATTTAACACTAAGAAGAAGAAGTTTACAACAAGAAGTTATGGAAATTAGAAGGAAAAAGAAGAAGAAGAAAACAGAGATTATTTGAGAGGTTTTGAGAGATGAATCTAACCGAATATTGATCACACAAATCATACATACTCTTCTCTCTCTAACTAGCCTCTAATATACTCATGTTACTAATCTGTTGTGGCTAATTCCAACTGATTCTAACTGAATTAATTACCCTTCTTCTTCGGTTGAGAATGAGAGCTCAGCTCCAATTGTGCAGCTTCTGAGCTAATGATCTAATGAGGATGGAATTGACCATTTTATCTCTTGTTTATTTGGAACATATGACACATTGACTTGAGGTAGCCAACATTTAGCCATGCCAAACCATCTAGAACCAATTGCCAAAAATTTTCTATAGCCCAATTCAAAGCCCTAAAAGAAGTAAATAGCCATATATAATCAATGAAGGGTCTCACTGCCACTTAAATAATTGAGAAAGTTGTTCATCAAAATTTTCTAAAACATTCTACGACACTAGTGTAGCCGTGGCGGATTAAGGTGCCATCTCTAGTCTTGCCTTAGATTCTCTACGATCAAAGGTTGTTCCAAGAAGCGCCTTTGTTGAACATGCAAGAAGGAGGTTATTTTCCACCTTTGAAACTTTCCAAGAACCACCTTTGAATCACTTCTGAGCACGTAAATAGTCCCCACCCCTTAGGTCACTTCACCCTTCCGGTACTGGAACTGCCCTAGCTTCCGGTACTGGGTATAGGTTTGGGCGAGATTATTTGTTTCCGGAATCAGGTGTATAATCAGGTATATTGTTACAAACTTGGAACATGCAATGTAGAGTTAGAAGATTTTTAGAATCTGGTACTGGAACATGCATAAGGTTTCTAAGTCGCTTATCATTTCAGGTCCAAACCTTGTTGAGTAAAGTAAAAAATGGTGTGGCTATCTAACACTTTCGAGTTCAGAAAGGGCATTGGCCACCTGGCTTCCTAGTCCGGAACTGTAATTCATTCCTTTGTTATTTGTGGAACCAGAGTCTCCAAACCCAGAAGTTAAATTGGCTGGAAATAAATTCATTGCCTTAGCCCCTTAAATTAAACTTAACAACAATACTATTTTGAACAAACATCATACACATTGTTTGAGCTTACAAAAATGTATAGATAATGCTAAACAAGCAAGTATCTATACACGGGAATAGATTCAACTAATATTTCTATTCCACAATTGACATGTCAGTTCCTAATGCTACTTCACACTCAATAACATGATTGTAGTTTCAACAAAAATATATAGATAAGGCTACTCAAGAAACTATCTATAGATAGGAATATAAAACATGCTAATCCTATTCCTCACAAATGCATGTCTTGAGTGTACAGTAATTTGCTAAGGTACCACATTTGGAGCTCCAGGAGTAAGGGATCGTACATGAACTAAATGTATTTCCAAATAATTACTTGCATTATTGATGTCATCTTGACAATATGACTTAGAATCCTTAGGAAAAATCTGTGTAGGAGTTACACCATATTAGTTGCTATGTGCTAGTTCATAGATCAACAACAGTTGGCGTAAATTTGAAAAAATACTCACCTTATCCATTTCAAGGAAATCCAATCGTATATCTTTAACACACTCCGCTACATATAACATTACATAGTACCCACACTCCCATGTTTGTACTTGTTTCTTGTACTGATAATAAAGTATATTATGAGTAATTAGTAAATATCAACTCTAAATTAATTGTAAATGTTGATCGGAATTCATACCTTGATTTGTACTACACATAAGGGGTTTGTGACATTCAACCCATCGAATGCACTCCCCTAGATATCCACACGAGCTAGTGAAGGTTGATAGTGCAACGGATCTATCCAATACATAAGGTTTTTTTCCAAAACAATCAAAATTAGTCTCCAATGATCACTACATACAAACGTGTAATTTAATTAAATATTTACACAAGCACTAACGTCGAACGGCATGTAGGACATAATCAAATTTAAAACATAACCTCTCAATGTAAGGTGAAACAAATAATTTCTTATCATTGTGGCCTATGCATTTTTGGATGTAATCAATCTGTTCTTCCCTTGAACACCCAATCCCTTGGTCATCAATGGACACAAATACCCTACCCAACTTTTCTGTCTTTGATTAGCAAAGTAATATAGGTACCTTAGACATATCTTTGAAATATTAGACAGGAATACATATGAGAAGCAAGTAAAACACAACATGAATCAATGGAATTCTTTATAAACACACTTCCAATGGAAAAAGGGACATGATTGTTTTGTTGACTTGGTCACACTTGCATAATTCCTGGAGATCACTCCTTAACCCAATTATGTCTCATTTTCTTCCAAATACACACTCATTTCCTAAAAGAGTGTACGTGGAACGACGATAATGAAGGTTAATCCAATTGAAGAAAAAGTGGATGAAATGCAGAGAACCCTTTTGAACTTCTGGTTTAGTTACAACGGTTTTCTTTATATTACTAACGTTCACAATTATTTTCTTCATTTGTGGCATGGTAACCTTCATATGACCGTCTTTCTTGGGATCAATGTATACTAGTCGTCGAGGCCAAAGAAGGAAAATCCCTTGAGCAGTTCCTACATTCTTATAGTTTTCTTCCAGCATTGGTAAGATTTCATTTTGCACCAAGTCTTTCTCCACAATTACCCTTGTGGTTCCATCTGGTATTGGAATTGAATGATTTTGTTGCATCAATTCGTAGAAAATACTATCCACAACATGGAGTGGGTTTCCATTGTCACCAACCTCTATGAAAAGCTCACATAGTTGAGAACCATACATGAAACACTTAATGTAAAATTTTGTTTTCGTTCAAAATTGTAGCGATGTGAATAAATAATTGATCTCACCTTTTTTAAGGGTGAGAGGATGCCATGTTTGGGAGAACCCTCAATCCTTGTCGTAGGTTGCACTCTCTTTTTGTTCACCACCATCTCGCTCGGAGAGTGGTGAGATCCTCTCGACGGTGGCTCCCAATTGCTAGTTAGATTATTAGGACCATCGAGCAATTGAAGTCTGTTGTATTTGACTAACTTAAGAATTAATATGTCTTGTAGTTCTAAATGCTTGTCCCTTAAAATCGCTTATTTTTGCAAAGTGTATAGTCTCGATGGCTTAGCCTTGTGATATGAATGTACAATGCCGAAAGCCTCCCTTTTGGTCAAGAACGCACCAACCCCTCTTGCGCAGCCTATATGGATGACTTTTCCTGTGGCCTCGCACAAAATTTCATGCTTACCGATTGGAATGATTCGACCTTCAAGTTAACTTGTTTCAACTTATCCTACATAACGACAAGGACCAAGATGGGGGAGTAAATAATACAACAATGAATATGAACATCCTAAATTATGACAGTTGATATAAAACAAGTCAATAGTTCGTACCACTTTTTCCGCGAGTTTGATTGCCTCATCCTTCACATATTGACCATCATTGTCTTGTTGAGCCCTTAGGAATAGATTGCAACAGTTAATTTTATCAACTTCAATTGGTATCACCAATTTCATAGCCTCTTCCTCGTTCACCCCCCCTTCATTGCCAATAAGAAATCTTGTTCAAAATTTTCCTTTATAATCTCCAGTGTTGCCAACCCAAAACCTCCACGGCTCTTGCGGTGCAGAGTTATGTTCAACTTTGCATTTCTTTTTCTTTCATCTCTCATACCCTGTGAAAAACATCAAAATCCATTTAACAAGAACACAACAAAATTAAGACAAAGGGTTCTACTAATTTGTAGCGTACTAATTGTTTTGTCATTCTCTAAAGCCCTTCTCTTATGGATCTCCCAACTCTCCTGCTGAATATGCGTGTAAGTTAGCCATGGGCGATCCCCTTTTGTTGTTGAGAAGATATTATCTCTTGACAATGTATACTTGTGTTCTCTCCAACTTTTTGAAAAGCATGTTCATCGTTCTCTCTCTTAAGTCATCAATGTCCCACGCCTCAATTTCAAATGGTCTCTCTTATCAAAAAAGTGGACAAGTACAGATTGAGACTATGGTTAGGAGACCAAAAATGTGATTACAATGGAGATGAAAATAAGTACATAGTTCCATCTATAGGGTGGCTTAGTAATCCAGAGATCCATCACACCAACTATCGTATTGTATGTCAACCCTAGTCCGACCCACCTTCCTAACCCAACTTGACCACTTAGCACGTTCTTCCGACAAGAACAATCAATTTGCATTGAAAACCAAAGGGGTCAATTCTTTTCTTGCAATCCTCCGCTCAAGCGTTCTACAATGTGTTTTCACGATACCTACAACTACCGGATCCTCATCGTCCTCATCCACCGTTGTTTTGTTGTTTCCTTTTCCAAAACTTAAAAAATCCTCACGATATCTTTTTTTAGACATTCTTCTACACAATATGAAAAGTAAAGTTTTCGAACACAATCATTAGATGATTAATTCTATGCACCAATTCAACCAAAACTATAACCATTTGCCAATTCTATCTTTTATGCACACATTTTACATAAAATATTTCTAAGAATAACATTTACATTAAATTACACAGACAAAAATTACATGCTTAATTTCATGGATCATTTCAAACACAACAAGGATATAACACATTATATGATATCCACACAAGTTTTGCTACACAGTATTGCTAAAAATAACATGAGCACACATTCGAACCCTATCTAATCACAATTATTTGAACATAACCCTTGAATGCAAATCAATCTTAACTACTTGAGAATGAAAAAAAATACCTAGAATTTAAGTTGAAGATGATGAATATCCAAATGCCTTCATTGAACAACCATCAAAACCCTTGTACATTTGTTATTAGCTTCAACTCACCCCAAATCCTTGCTTAATCAAGCTCCATGGTAGTGATTTTCAGTTTTTGAAACTAGAACACAAAAGAAGGGAAACATTTGAAGAAGGATGGTGGGTTTGATCATTTGGGCAGGTATGGGAAGAAAAAAGGTGGGAGGCTCCCGCCTTGTATGATAAATTGATTACCCCTTTGAATTGGCTTTAATGCCTTTGAGGGTTAGCCCGTCAGAATAACTTTCGAGTGAGGAAGCCTGTGACCTCTTTATATTTACATACCCAAAATACTTACACATTCAGAGCTGATTCGTTCATTCAAAAACAGTCAGATGATAACCTTTTTCAATCAGAACTCAAAGCGGATATAAATATTAAAAAAACCCCCAAATCGACCTTACTAATTTCTCAACAAACACAAACTCAAACCCTTTTCCTCCATTCAAAAATCAGAAATAAAAAAACTATCCACAATATCCCATCATAATGTCGAGGATGAGAGGCAACGGAAGGAAGAGCAACCATGGAGATGCTTCGACCTGGAGCCATGAACTGTACACAGGTATATTGCAGAGTCCTAAATTTGTTAACCAGGTGGTGGAACATAGGTATGTTGATTTTCTTCGCCACAGAAAATGTGTTAATCCTAAGGTAGTCTGTAGCTCAGAAATGAAGAATTTATCACTAGGATATATACTTTGGTATTTAAAGAATCAGAGAATGGATAAACTAATGACATTAGAGGATGGCATTTATATTGACCAGGTTGTTCAGTTTTATGCTAATTTAGGAAAGAAATTTGGGAATATTGATTTGAACATGGTTAAAATAATTAATGTCACTGTCACGAAGTACACAATCAATGTTGTGTTAGGAAATGAGTATACCACCAAGACCAAACTTAGGCCCGATAATCCCAATGGTCCTTTCAAAATCTACCATCAATAAAAGTGGTCAGATGTTAGTGAATCTACACCCTTGTGCTTGGTTGCAATGGGTAAGAAGTACTTTAAAAGGGTAGAGGATATCCCGGGTAGGGCCGATCGTTACAATGTGGGTAAACTAACTGTAGAACAAAGGCTTGTTTATGAATAGATTTGTATGAATGTTTTGCCGTCAAGGGCCACGCTTGTGAGCCAACAATAGGTAACCTCATGCTATTCTATTATGTGATGAAAGACATTCCAATAAACCCGGGATATGCTATACTTTACTACATGTTGAAAGTGGCGGCGTCTAAAAAGAAAGATCTCCCCTACGGGGGATTGAGAGCTAGGTATGCAGCTTTGGATAGGGCAGAGTCATCACATGAGTTTTTTTTAATGTTATAGATATAAATTGTCATTTACTGTAATTCATCCAAACCTATATGTTGACTTATTCAATTTTATATCTTTTTTATTCTAGGTGGCCAAAGTGACTAAAAGAGTCGAGTCTCGAGGAAGTTAGCGTGCATCTGTGGTGATGTTACTAAGGAAAACAAGGAATTGGGTCGCGTTGAAGCCCATCATGCTAAGATCATGGAAGCCGCTGGGGTGCATTTGCAGTTACGTGACAATGACACCATACTGAACTTCGCCCCTAAATTTTCTGAGAGTGACTCTGATGATAAGATGGAGATGCTACCAATGAAGAAGAGGATGATGATGAAACTGATGCTAATGAAGACAATTGAACACTTGGATATTTGTTTTTAAGTTAGCAATGGTTTCATGAAATGAACTGTTATGCTACAATAAATTTTGAATTTAAGCTACAAGTCGTTATGAAGAATGTTATTTTCAATTTGTAATGTTGGACATATATTGATTATATCATACGGAAAATCAAATAACAAAATTGAACGAGCAATTAATATATGTAAGAATAATATTTTTTATTAATTATTCAAGCATATAATCGAAAAGCTTAAATTACAAATAATCAAAGCATAAATCATGTTTCAAGTAATCACAAAGTGATGGAGTCACGAGTAACACTCGCTGCCCTTGAAACGAATGAGTCCCGTCGTGGACATCGTTCCCTAGGATAAAACCATCGAAGGTAACAATTAACATGTAAGAGTTACCTCGGATTCACGCAAGGCCTGAAGGACTATCACCTCGACAGAGCATCAACTGGAAACTTCGAGAAAGACAGAAAGAAGACTCAAGTTTAGACTATGGAGGGACTTGAGAAATGGTGCGTAATTTCTGAATGACTTAGAGGCTCTATTTATACTGCTCTAGAGACCCTAATCATGGAAACATGATATTCTGATTTTCTGTAATTAGAGAAAAATATTCTCCAATCACCAACTCACCAAATCCGAGACATTCCATGAATACTCGAATCAAATCTGCTGGAAAAGGAAGAAATATTTGCACAAATATTATTCATCGTATTAAACATGGTAAACCGCATATTTATTTAAGACAAGATATCTCACAAAATATGGAAGTATTTTGTTCTTATCTATTAAGAATTACACACAAGCAATTCCATATATACTATGCGGTTGGGCCTTCCAGAGACTTCCATGCGGTCCATACGCATTTTGGATAGTCTAGAGAAAAACTAATTTGGGCCAATTTTCGCCTAATTTTTTCTCTTTCAAGAGTGACTTTTCAAACATCCATATCTCATTCACCCTTGATCCGTTTTGAGAGTTTAAATAGTCGATTTTATAGTACTCGCAAAGGAGAACCCAAAAATGACATCCACCGACCCAAAATCTATTCGGGTCCCACTCAAACGAAGCCCAAAAAGTTGACAAATTTCAACCTTTTAACCATCATTTTCCAACAATCCCCCACATGAATAATATTGATGTAGGAATCAGAACAATCACGTCAGACACAGAGTTTGACTTGATGATAGATTCATTTCGACGGCATAGATGCTGCATAGGATAAGTAGGTGTCACCCTTTGAACTTTCCCTTGAGAGAGTACACTTAGCCCACTGGTTAGGAAGTAGACGCGATGTCCTTGAACTTCCCCAACCGCTTGTGTGAACGACAATGCACTTCCCACAGACATCTTTCCTAGCCCTTGCGCTTTCCTCGGTTGTGTCCATTAATCAGGCCATGGCACACGCCTAGTTTTGTAAGGTTTCTAAAGAATTGCGTCCCAACAATTCCCTTTCGAAGCGGCCACACTTCTCGCTTACATAGGTGATTCTTGGCGTAAGAGCAGTTCCGCAAACTATTGCGCTCTTTCGAGTACTACATACTCGATGCCTTGAATCATTAAAAGCAATTTAATGCTTAACCTCCATTCACATCACTGTTTCTTCATCATAGGAATAAGACAGGAGGTATGAAACCCCCACAGTGATCGCGATGGGTCTTTGCAGTTTAGTTGTCCCTTTGAACCTAGATCTTGGGATCTCCCGTACGTAACCCACCATTTATTGGACTTAGTCATATTCCTTTCGATGAGTTCTCAACTAACTCTCGATTCACTTTCTTAATCAAGAAATCGATTGAATCCTTTCGTCAAAGAATAACAACTCTTATCATATTGACCTTACGTAGTCAATATCGATAATTCTCATTGAGAGTAGTCGTCCAATGGTAAAGTGTCTATGTCGACACACCATCATCAATATGGCTTTAAGCTACAAGCTTTACGCTACACCAATACGCATAAAAATGCTTTGGTCATCATAGGGTATATCTTTCCCAATTTTTTTTCCAACACAATGGACTTCGATTCCTCTATGAATCTAGCAAGAGAGAACCATTTCTCTAGACAACTCAAGCCATATCCACGAGTCTCACACACAGCTTGTTTCCATTGATCTTTTCTAGATTACTCGTGTATCATCTTACTATCCATTGTAAGAATAGTCTAATGTGCACTTTAATAAGTACAACAGACTATCAATGACTCTTGAGTTCTCTTCTTAAGAGACACCTCACTTTTACAAAAAAAGTAACTCATAATGTTTAGAGTCATTCCATTGAATACGACATATCTCCAAGAGACTCAATCATCGTATCAATTTTTCTATCAATGAGAAAACCATTAATTCAAAGACATAAATGACATGGTCATTTTTCGTGTCCCTTAGCATATCCGCCTTCATCAAACTCATTGATTTAATATCACTGCTAAACAACAATTAGTTTGGTCACATGATGGGTCATTTAGGAGCATTGAGCTTATCATTTTGGCCCATTCAGATTTTAATATCTAAATCTCCAAATAACCATTTAGGTCCATTAGATGTACTTCTAGCTTTCACAAAGCTTTGATAGCAAATAACATGACCCTTGGACTCATTCTCACGTCTAGAGAACACCCATCAAGTACACAAATATACTTACTAATTGTTCAAATCTACTAGTACTCTAGTGATTTGCACTCATGGTAGATCAATCTCTCTATTGATCACCACTTTCCACAAAAACTATTTCATGGAATCTCGTTTCCTTCGTTGGTTTATCCCTGATCCTTAATGATTTCATCTATTGACTCTTAAGTCCATTTAAGATAAATCAGGACCTTTAACAGAAACTTCCACAAACTACACTTTCCATCAAGATATATTTCTAGTTTCTGCATAATATTTCTTGTAAATTTCAAGAAATTGATAGCACTTCAACATTGTGCATATCTAGTAAAGATACTGTTTAAGTATTCCTTTTACTACATTCGCAATACGCCAACCCACACATTCAAAAGAACTTTTAGGATGGCTCTGTGAGAAGGTTTATTTTCCTCCTTCTTGGGGTATCTTATTTAAAAGATCGCCAGCCAACTTAAAGGCTCCCCCACAACGCTTGATCATTTCTAGCAATTTCCTTCAATCACCAAATGACCTTGCAAATGTCTACATTGTGAATCACATTCCCCAAAGGATTCTATGTATTCACGTCATGGTCACAGATAACCTCATATGTTTTCTGTGCATCACGTAAGGGGTTTCGTTAATATACAAACCCAACTTACTAAAAGTCCGTGTGTTCAATAATGAATCGAACACTAGATTCTTACCCATAAAATTTCTTTTAGGGCTTGATCCTTTCAACAATCAAAACCCCTTCATGTATTGATCTTTTATCGTGAAAGTCTCTCTTATTCCTTCAACTCCCTTGGAATTAGAGATAAATAAACTTTCCGATCTCAATTAATCGTTCTTCCTCGCATGACCAATACCACAACCGATGCCGTATCAATCAATCGAGGATTCGATTAACTCTCACTAGGGCGCAGTGTGAGTTTACCAACTCCACACAACTTCATGCCCATTTTAAAGCCAAGCTTCAGTACAACTGTACTTTACTTTCAGACTACTCAAATCAAACTTAAGTGTCTTTATGCTCGAAACACATTCAAGTCCATTGCTCAACTCAAGTTTGAGTGCACTGCTCGACTTGATTTCGAGTTTACCCTTTTGGTTCGAGTTAAAGTCCTTCCGACTTGATCAACTTGATTCAAATCTCTCGTGGTTACTTTTTCACTTCAAGTACCTATCAAAATTCATATCGTCGTTGAATTTTTAGGTTTTCGTCTACCCCCCACATTGGGCTGGTTTTATTAAACATCCCCACACATGTTAAGTTTCTCAAAAACTCGTGTCTTGGGGTTCCTAGACCAAATGTCTTAGGATTACTCATCTCAGAATTATAAGGCTTTCCAACCAAAAATCTAGAGAATTGACCAAATGTCTTGGGATTCCATATCTCATGATTCTTAGATTTTTCAACCATAAATCAAGAGATTTGACCAAAAGTCTCGGGATTCCCATTCTCAGGATTCTTAGTTTTCTCAACCAAATTCTTGAGATTTTCCCCTCAATTCTTTGATTACAAATAATCAAAGGTTTTTAGCATAGTCATGATAACTCATGCTTTAGGGTTTATACCATGGTTCACAAGAACCAATACCCTAGACATAGTTGTAAACTAATGTCTTCACGTTCACATTTATCAGGTCATATAAAATAACCAGAATATGTCGAACTTCGAGCTCATATGCTCTATCTGTGCAATCTAACAATTGTCACTCGTGAGCCATATGCTCGTAAACAATCAATCAAGATAGCCAATTATCGGGACAAGCCTTGTCAAACCTTTCATTGCATCAAAAGGGCACTTTCCCAAACAATTAATATAATTATAGCATATAAAGCATAACACAATTTTAGACACAACATAGATCTAAAATTTTTGTATATGCAGCTAAATCAAGTCCCTAAATGAACGAGAATACATCATGGATCAAATAACCCAATGTCACATACTTCATTCATGCACGAATATATTTCACTCTTGCCGAGAGATGTCATGTTTAAGTGCAAATGAAGTTTACCAATTTTTCGCATGCGATTCTCAGACCAAGCATATAAAAGCCATGAATCACTAGCAGCACATTTGCACACAAATATGGTTTAAATCTTTAACCAATATGAGCAGCCCACATCACCAAATTATTATACCATGCAAAATAGGTATTTCAACATTTGATTAAGTATTTAAGCAAATACTTTAACATTTCAAGGGCTTCGGAAATTAAACATGTCTCATAATTTCCAAACATATGTACTGCTTTCATGTAATTGAATAATAATGTCTGATCCCATATTCTAAACTCATGGCATTTTTTCCCCGTAAATTTAATTCAATCTTTCATGCAAAGAATCAAATATGATTTCTTACCATATCAACATTTAATCTCATAAGCATGAATATCACGGAATTAGCATATTTCCATAATTATGCCATGTAATTTAACATACATGCTCAACTCAGTTTTCCACATAATCAAGTGATTAATATAACCAAATCCATTCACTATCAAATTCGATAGCCTTAGTGTACTGGACATATATGTGCACATATTATTCCCATAACACTCTTTGTAACAAAGTCTTGTTCACGCCCAGATTCACGCAAATGGTTATCAAATATAATCCAAGCAATATATGTATATAAAGCATACGTCATGATTCACTTTAATCAACGTGTATACGTACCATAGTTTGCACAACCGTGGTTACACTCTTGATTCTTTCATATTGCCAAGCAAATCCTGCTGTATCTCCATGCCTAGTTTCTCTTCCATAAGAGATATACAATTGTGTATACTCGGATTCACCAATACGTACATACAAAAGATTTCCATCGTTAAATATATGTACAAATCTCAAATATCGTAGTATAATATTTTTAAACAATTATACATAACAAATTGCTCAATCTGTTATAAATAATCAAAACCATTAGCATGCATATTTTTGCAAACATACAATTTTCATAAAGCATACAATCACTGCTTTTCAATGCGTATGTGTGGCATACAAAATATGTGGACACCATATAGATTAATCAATCAATATGTGTATCACATAAATTAATTAAGCCATGCATATAGTTTCTCAGCATGAAAATTTCCACACGTAACCATGATATCATTTAATATGGCAATGCATTGTTTATAGTTTCCAAACAAATATGGTAAACTGTTTCGAAGAAAGCAATATGCAATTTTGCATGCCATGTCCGTATGCAGAATATTTTGTTTGCAAATTTTTGGAATCAATATAATTCAACAAAAATCATTCGTTTCAAGACTGTTGGACATATATTGATTATATCATACGGAAAATCAAATAAAAAAATTGAACGAGCAATTAATATATGTAAGAATAATATTTTTTATTAATTATTCAAGCATATAATCGAAAAGCTTAAATTACAAATAATCAAAGCATAAATCATGTTTCAAGTAATCACAAAGTGATGGAGTCACGAGTAACACTCGCTGCCCTTGAAACGAATGAGTCCCGTCGTGGACATCGTTCCCTAGGATAAAACCATCGAAGGTAACAATTAACACGTAAGAGTTACCTCGGATTCACGCAAGGCCCGAAGGACTATCACCTCGACAGAGCATCAACTGGAAACTTCGAGAAAGACAGAAAGAAGACTCAAGTTTAGACTATGGAGGGACTTGAGAAATGGTGCGTAATTTCTGAATGACTTAGAGGCTCTATTTATACTGCTCTAGAGACCCTAATCATGGAAACATGATATTCTGATTTTCTGTAATTAGAGAAAAATATTCTCCAATCACCAACTCACCAAATCCGAGACATTCCATGAATACTCGAATCAAATCTGCTGGAAAAGGAAGAAATATTTGCACAGATATTCTTCATCGTATTAAACATGGTAAACCGCATATTTATTTAAGACAAGATATCTCACAAAATATGGAAGTATTTTGTTCTTATCTATTAAGAATTACACACAAGCAATTCCATATATATTATGCGGTTGGGCCTTCCAGAGACTTCCATGCGGTCCACACGCATTTTGGATAGTCTAGAGAAACTAATTTGGGCCAATTTTCGCCTAATTGTTTCTCTTTCAAGAGTGACTTTTCAAACATCCATATCTCATTCACCCTTGATCCGTTTTGAGAGTTTAAATAGTCGATTTTATAGTACTCGCGAAGGAGAACCCAAAAATGACATCCACCGACCCAAAATCTATTCGGGTCCCACTCAAACGAAGCCCAAAAAGTTGACGAATTTCAACCTTTTAACCATCATTTTCCAACATGTAATGAAGAATGTATTTTGAAGAATGTTAGTTGATGGTTAATGCATAGCAACCTAGCATCGGATGGTTAAGTTGGGTTATTCAATTTACCAACCGACATGATTAACTTCCGAGTCTGGAAATGAATCGTGGCTTTGAAAAAAAATTTGGCCTGAATGTAATCCAAACGTAACTAGATCATCTGATATGGATATTGATTATTTGTATTTGACTACAAGCATCCGGGGAGCTTCCTCACTCGGAAGCTTTGGTTCCAAGATAAGGTGCCAATTGCGGTCCAAACCTAGTCACATGATGAATGAATTCACAAAAAATAGTTTTTTTTGGGCTAAAAAATTCCAATGCTTCCTCACTCGGAAGAGGAGTTTATCTCTTCAGAAATTATAGATGAATCCACTCACTTAATCAGAAGCAAGGTTCCAAGTTTAGCTGCAGTTTCAGTAGCCAACCTACTCAACGCTGCACCCTTTTTTTCAAATTCAATTCTGTTTCTTCATTCGAAACACTCACATCGACTCTTTGTTAAAAAGATGCAACACACTTCCACAATCGGAAGTTATTCGAGTATTTAAAAAAATCTCTGCAAAAATCTCAAATCATAGAATCAAAAACCCTAATACCAAATAGGCGAACGTTCCAGAGCTAGAAACAGTCTAAAACACCAAAACTCAAACACTTTCTTCGGGGTAGGTAACTCCAAATCGTGTCTTTTGTCACAACAAGCCAGAAAGGGTGGGAAGATGCATACAAAAAAACTTCTTTGAAGAAGTCTAGTGACAACTTGGGTCAAAGGGCTAGGTTTGTGTCTACCGAAGCTCAAGGTACAATGATTTGCTCTCACACTGTTAATTGTTATACTTTTATGTCCTCAAACTTAATGTGTATCATAGCATAGGCTTAGCTGATCCAATTCAAGTTTTTAAAGACCAACATGTTCTGAAGTTGTTCAGTCTAAATGAACCATCACACATTGATGAAGTTTGTCAGTTATACGCTAATTTTCATCAAAAAAGGGGAGGGGTGAATACGTAACCAAGTTTAATGGGTTTATTATTGACCTTAGTATTTGGATAATTAATGGATTTATAAATTTTCTGTAGAAAGCCCCCAAGAGAGTGTTTCCTAATGATGTTGAAGGACCCTTGAATGATATTTATCATAGGGATGCTTGGCCACTGCAATCGAACTATCTATATGTTGATCCAATCCTATGTATCCATAGGTACTTTAATTGTAACCCATACAATTTAGGGAAGTCTGAGACATTTAGCTTGAAACGTCTTACCATTGATCAAAAAATTGTGTACGAAATGATAGCAATGTCTATTGTAACCCATTACCGGACACCTCACTGAGCCTAGCACAATGACTCTAATGATTTTCTGTTATATCATTGAGGGTAGGAAAATCAACCTCGTTTCCATGATATTCAATCACATATTTTGGGTTGCAAGGTCAAAGAAAAATATTAGGAGTCTACCATATGGTAACGTTATCACATCGATTCTGAAGAGCATTCCAGTGATGGCATTACACGGTAAGGAGAAGGCATGCAAGTGGTACGGAAAAAAACTACATGAAGAAGAAGTGGATATTGGTTGACCACAAGCAAGCTCACAAGCCAGAAGATGCGATGGAGCCGAACAAAAGGCCAAGGTTTGAAGAAAGTAAAAACCACAATTTTATTTAAAAAACCAACTATATTTTTTATGTCATTTATCCGATTGAATAATATCAATATGTTTATAAATTTATAAGTTGTGGGTACTACATTCATAAAGGGGTTCAGGGCATGCTACAAATAAGAACGTGGTGAAATATCTCAAATGAGGGAGCGCATTTTGAAGTTGGAACGTAGTCAGCACGCTTAGGAGCGTCACTTAGCAATGCCACCAATATCAAGACTTAGAAGAATGAGTTCTATTTGATTAGTGATTATTACATGTTGATTGGTGTGTAGTATAGATTTATGGATGGATTTTTACAATGGATTATTTTGCACTAGGGATTACTTTGTTTGACGTATGGAATATTTTGAATGATTCGGATGTAGAATGTTTCTAAGTTCATTTGGTTAAATTAATTTGAGTGATGTGATGGATTAGGTTAGTTAAACAAATTAAGGTTAATGAAGTTAAAGGTTTGGCCTACAATGGCTTCAAGTATGGGATGTTTAAGCATTAGAGTGTTTTTTACCATATCACCCGAACAGCTTCCGGAATAGGAAGCTGTTCGTCTGATGCCGCATAAAAGAAAAACCAATCTCAAATACAAGATAAATGGATTACAACCTCAGCTTCTTCTTCTTGCCAATCCTCTTTGATTTGAGGCACCTTTTTTTATACTTTTCCACGCCTATCGACCCAGATTCCCTCTTCATGGTCAGTTCATCCTAGGAATCCATAAATACTCATATCATCCTCCACAAGCTTAGTGACTTCAAAAATGGAATCAGAAAGGGAATTTCGACCAAGGCCAATCACATCTTCAGCCTTATTTTGTTCGCTGAAAAATATTTTGCCTTCAACAGCAACCTCTCACCTAGAATCTACAGGGTCCTTGATATAGAAGACCTGTTGAGCTTATGATGCCAAAATAAATGGATCGTCTCTACAACCCACTCGACTATGATCAATAAGGGTGAAACCCATATCTTCGATTTTGTGGCCGGTGTTGACATCTACCCATTGGCATTTAAATATAGGAACTTTAAACGTCATATAATCAAGCTCCCACATGTCGATTACTGTCCCAAAGTAACAAGTCTGGGTATACATGGGATTTGTGTCACTTTCATTCCAACCGTGTAAAGCCTCTGACACAAGTGTCACACCACTGTTCTGTGATACACCTTTATCATCAGGTGATTTTGCGCCAAAGGTGAACTCATTCATTTTGCACACACCATATGAGGTAATTGTACCCAAGGGTCACCAGGCCAACCATTTCACAGGACGTGGATGATCACTAATCGAGATGTGAGATCTTAGCTATGAAACAAAGTCCCTAGTGAGTTTTTGGAGAACACGTGGGTGTCTTAAACCTTCTCCCTCTATCCGCTCATCATGTCTAGACTTCGGGAGTCCAATGGAATCGACTTCCTTCAAATAATCTATACAAAATTCAATCACCTCCTCTGTCACGTAATGCTGAACAATACTCGCATCAGGTCCGTATCCATTCTTCACAATTGTTTTGAAGATTTTCATATATCTCTCGAAAGGAGACATCCACTTCATGAACACAGGGCCACACAACTTGATCTCGCAGACCAAATGCATAATCAAATGGACACTTATGTCGAGAATGATGGGGGAAAGTACATATACATGTGACACAAAACTTCAATTATCATTGATTGCAAATGGTCAAGCCTTTGGTGACTAATGTTTTTCGAACATATAGACTTGAAGAACAAAAAAGGTTTTGCAATGCACAATTGCACGTGAGGAGGCCAAGTCGACATGATGGCAATGACATTCATTTCTTGCATTAAACTATGGCAGTTGTGTGATTTCAATCCAACCAACTTACACTCTTCCAAAGACACGCACGAACTAACATTAGACGAGTAAGCACCTGGCCCCTTCAAATTGTTCAATGCCTCACAGTAGGATTTCTTCTCTGACTGAGACATGGAATAACATGCAGGTGGAAGATAACAATCATCACCACACATCACTGGCCCCAAACTACTCTTAATTCCCATTTCAACCAAGTCAAGCTGGGCCTTTAAACCATCCTTTGTTTTACCAGGGTATTGAACAGTGTTCCAATCAACGAATCGTACACATTCTTCTCAATATGCATTACATCAAGACAATGTTGTACATCCAAATACTTCCAATATGGGAGTTTGAAATAAATGGAGCATTTCTTCCAACTACCTTCACTTGAAACTTTACACTTTTTCTTCCCAAAGTCATTAGGTAATTCCTTAACCCTCTCATAAACCTCAACGCCCATAAGCGGTACAGTGCCACTTTCTCCTCTACTTCACCATTGAACCATTTCTTTGCCGATCTCCATGGGTGACCATCCAGAAAGAATCTCCTATGACCTTGATATATTGTTTTACAAATATGCTTCAGTTGACAAAACGAGGTTTGATTCTCACACACTGGACAAGCGTAGTGGCCTTTGACCAAGTGCCCAGACAAATTTCCATAGGCGGGAAAGTAATTTATTGTACAAAACAACAACGCGTTCAATGTAAAATCTTCTCTTACCAAACCATTGTGACTGCGGACCCCTTCGTTGAACAACATCAGCAAATCATCCACCAATGGAGCAAGGTACACGTCTATATCATTACTAGGTTTCTTAGGGCCCGATGTTATCGTTGATAACAACACGTACTTTCATTTCATTGTCAACCACGAGGGGAGATTGTATATGACTAACATAACAAGCCACGAGTTGTGTGTGTTGCTCATATTACTGAATGGATTCATAGCATCTGTGGAAAGCCCGTGTCTCAAATGTTTGGGCTCCCCACCAAATTTGGGGTACATAGCATCAATCTTTTTCCATTGATCACCATTGGAGTATGCCTAATCACGTTATCCGAGGGTCGATCTCTCTAAGAATGCCTATGCAACAACTTCACATCTTCTTTGCAATAAAATAATTTCTTAAGCCGGGAAATGATAGGGAGATACCATAAGACATTAGCCGGTATTTTTTTCTTTGAAACTAAATCAGCATCTGCCCCAACTGTAATGCCTTCTCGCTTTAACTTGTAACGCGACTCACCACAAACCTGACATTTTTCGTGGTCCTCATCTTCTTGACCTCTGTACAACATGAAATCATTCGGGTAGGCATGAATTATTTTTCAACTCCATTCCCATATGACAAATAACCCTTTTTGCAGCATATTATCTATCAGGCAACAAATTGCCTTCAAGAAGCATTCCCTAACTAGTTCAAGCATTTTCGTCATACCTTTTTTAGTCCACCCAAATTTTGAATTCAAATTTATCATTCGCAAAGTGGCACTCAACACCGAATGCTTAGAACCTGTGTACAATGGCGTCTTCTTGTCATTTTCCAAAGCTTCAAGGACTTCGGGTTTACAGTGGAATTCTTTAGCCACATCCTCCACCATCTCCTCGAATCAATCAATTACATCTAAATTGTCAACTTCTTTACCTCTTCTTCAACAATAGACTTGACAACCTCTTCATTCCACACCCAAGACGTATAACTAGTATGAAACCCTCGGATTGTCAGATGTTCACGCATCTTCTTCTTCCTAAATATACATCATTCTTACAATCCTTAAACGAGTAACGTGCCCGGACAACACCATTCTTTGAAGCATGTTCAAAGGCAACCACAATAAAGGATTCTACCAAAGGGATGTAATTGGGTGATTTTATCAAATCTCTACCAATCAATTTAATTCTATCCATAGTCAGTCATCTAAAATAAAATGAAATTAACATCCACTAAACACATAAGCTTTCAAAAACATTCATGAATGGCACAAGAGAAACAACAACAATTCAATGAACAAGAACAATATCTAAACAACATCTACTCATTGAGTTGTACACATTTACATACCTAATCCAAAGCACATGGGCAGCTAGCTTAGTTATTCATCATCTCCAAACCCCATTTGTTAACAAAACCATGAAGGTTCTATCCACATTGACCCAAAGACGTTTCTTATAACCACAAAAACATGTTTCGAGTTCAGAAACTGTCACCCAAAACCCTACAAATACATCTGACTAAGTTACGACATCGGAACTAACACACGAATACAGTTACGGAATCGGAAGAGTTTTCAGCTCTTCCTTATTGTGATAGACCAAAACTTTCTCTTTTTTTTAAGTTAAACCATCCGAGGATGGGGGTGTTTATTAGGCTCCCCTTGCCATTTTAATAGCCAAAAGTTGGCTCTAAAAGATTCATTGAAATTACAACATGAAGATGATCCACAATAGTTGTGGAAGCTGTTACAGCAAAAGAGTTTCCAGAGTGGAATCTCTAGTACTCAAATTTGGCTTACCCTGTGAAAGAGTAGTCTCTCTATGGAAAAAACTATGGCCGAGACTCCGCGAACAGGACGGGGAATCGAAGGTTCGAGACCCCAATTTGTCAACGGAGTTCTAGCCAAAAGAGTCTACACAGATATGTGCATTTAAGATCTAAGATCTAGAATCTTCATTTCTTGACCTAAATATGGTCTAGCAGCAATTGTTCAGTAGTGTATAATCCATTCAGCAAGTTCATATCAGGGGAGAAGAAGCAGAATTATCTCATAGAAGCTCGGTCAGTAGGGTAAGTACCCGATTCCCTGTATCGGTTTCCACACCATCTCCAAACATCCTGGCCAAGTACCTGAAATCACAGAAAGGAAAGAACTAGCAGTATTTGTGCTTATAAACAGTGACTGAAACTCACTTATTTGTGCTTAAAACTCACTAATAAAATACAGTAAGCACCTGAATACAAAGAAAGAATCCTCTTCTATATCCTATTGGTATCCATAGGAGGAACAACCCTAATTGTTGGGAAACCAATAGAGTCTAATGATAACAATCCTTTAAGGAAAGTGGGGATTGATCTGATATTTATATCACCTTGTAAGTTGTTTTCCCTTGCAAATTTTGCCAAAAAATCAGCTGACATGTTAGCTTGTCTAGATGTGTGTTGAATTGGGTGTGAGGAGTGATCAACATGAAGTGCATTGCACATAGAGAATATTCTCCAGGGGCATGTCTTTGGATTATGAATACTCTTTACCGCAGTTAAACAATCAGATTCAATTACACATTTTACTAAAGCTAGATCAGAGCAGATTTCATATCCCATTTTGATTGAAAATAATTCTGCATCTAGAGGAGAGGAGCTCGGAAAATTTCTAACTCTCATTTTAACAACCTTTCCTCTCCAGTCCCTAACAATTACTGCAGCAGAAGAGGAATCACTAGAAATCCATGAAGCATCAGTGTTAACTTTATAGCCAGTTAGTGGTTTTTCCCATGTAGCTACTGTAATTGTAGGTCTATTTTTATGAAACATTTGAGGAATGATCTTATTCTGAATCCAGTGTTTATGCCTATCTCTATTACCTTTCAATTTGTGAACTGTGAAGATTGTGTAAATCATTTGTTTAATGTATTGGACACAGATCTCCAATGAGAAAGGTCTATTTTCAAATAGGCAATTGTTTCTGCTAGTCCAGAGTGACCAGAATGTAGCAATAAAAGTAGCAGTTATCAATTTTGAGTGTATCTTAGAGTCAGCCTTGAAAGATAAGTAAAATTCAACCCTGCTCTTTAGGTTCAGAAAATCAATTTGTGGTAGCTTTAAAAGAGAGTGAACATTATGCCAAGCAGAACAGGAGGAAGGACATGAATTGAAAAAATGATCAAGATTGTCCTCATTGACTAAACAAAGAGGGCATCTCGAAGCAAATGAAAAATCCATCTTGCTCAAAATGTTATCAAATGGGAGGATATAGTTTAAAGCTCTCCAAATAAGTATTGACATTTTTCTAGGAATGTAGGGAGACCAAACCTTTTGTATGTGCTGTATTACAGGGTTCCTCTGTCTAAAAATGTTGTAGGCAGAGCTGACTGTAAATTTTCCATCTGTTGTAGGGGTCCAAACTAGCTGATCCTCATGGTGGTGCTCCAGCTTTACTTCCTTCAAAATATGAGTGATATTGGTAGCCAAATAAGGCTCCAGGCTTGGTAAAAAAACAGATTTGTTCATAATAAAATAGCTCAAAGAAAGATCTTCAAAAGGTATGTCCATATCCTCAGGCCAATTATAGCAGAGGGCCCCATCTCCCATCCAATTTGCATTCCAAAAAGAGCAATCCCCCTTGCCAAAGATAATCCTAGTTAAACTATTTGCCATAGGTGTTACTCCACTGATTCTACTCCAAATATGGGATTTTTTGTAAGTGGCAGGTAATGTCCATAAAAGTGAAGACCATTGAGTATCATTCATTTGGAGCTTCCACCTTAATTTACATGAGAAGGCATCTACTATGGCATTCAAATCCCTTAAACCTAAACCATTTTCATTTACTGGATAACTCATTCTTTTCCATGATCTCCATCTTTTCCCATCGGCCAAATCAGATTTTCCCCAAATTAGACTAGATGCCATCTTTTCCATTATTTTTAGAACTATCCTAGGGGGCTTTAAAAATGCAAAAATATGTGTTGGAATTGAGAGGAAACAATGATTAATCAAAATTATTTTACCAGCCGAGCTTAACCATCGATTCTTCCAGTTATGTATCAATCTATCCATTCTTTCAATTACAGTCAAATAATGCACCTTTAAATTCCTACCAGAGAAAATAGGAACTCCAAGGTATTTAAAAGGGAAAGAGCCTCTCTCCATCCCTAGTTGCCTTTTAACAGATTGTATTAGCTGAAGAGGAGTGTTATGTGAAACAAAGAATTCTAATTTTGCAAAGTTTACTTTTTGACCAGTAGTGAGCTCATAAGCCTTCAGAAAAAGTTTGAAATGCCTCAATTTTTTGGGCTTAGTGTTCAGAAAAACTACAGTGTCATCAGCATACATAAGGTGAGTAAGAGGAGGGCATGAAATGGGAAGACTAAAATACTGTAAATACCCAGTGGAAAACAATTTCTTCAGCCCCCTAGAAAAAGCCTCTGATAAAATATTGTATAAAAATGGGGAGAGAGGGTCTCCTTGTTTAATTCCCCTGGAGGAAGAGAAAAAACCAGATATGACCCCATTTATTAAAACTGAAAAGGTGGCAGAAGCTATATTTTGCATGATAAGTCTAACAAATTTTCCATGGAAACCAAAAGACCAAGAGACCCTATCAAAAGCCTTTTGCATATCTAGTTTGATAATCAAATTTGAAATCTTAGACTTTCTGGATAGCAATCTGGTCATTTCATGCATGAGGATCACATTATCCGAAATATCCCTACCTTTAAAAAAGGCACTTTGCTCAGGGGAAATCATTAAGTGCATAAGTGGTTTAATCCTCTCCATTAATAGTTTAGAAAAACCCTTATTTACAAAGTTTGATAAGCTTATTGGCCTGAAGTCTGCAAAAGAGTTTGGAATGGCTTTTTTTGGTATTAAGGTGAGCCAAGTGCTGGACATAGCTTTGGGAATATAACCAGTATTTAAAAAATCATTAGCAGCTTCTAACAGATCCTGGTTAATGATTTCCCAAAAAGTGATGTAAAAATCTCCCGAGAATCCATCTGATCCAGGTGAACTAGATCTATTGAGGTCAAAAACAGCTGTTTTCAGTTCTTGTGTGTCAATGGGGGTAAGCAGAAGTGTATTCTGTTGATCATTTATTACATTAGGGATTTCCTGCAGAAAATGTTTTAGATAATTCCCTTCTTTTTGTGATGTATCCTCATTCAGTAATTTTTGAAAAAATCTCACACCTTCTGCTTTTATCAACTTGGATCTGTTATCCAGTTTCCATCACCATCTTTAATTTTAACAATTCTAGATCTTACTTCCTTTTCCTTAATTGTGTGATGAAAATAACTTGTGTTTGCATCATCCTGTTTTAGCCAGTTTAACCTAGCTTTTTGTTTCAGGAAAATGTTGTGTTCCTTCTGAGATCTTAGCAGTAAAGCTTTTGCTTTCAGAAGATCTTCTAAAACTGACTCATCCTGAACCTGCTGGTAAAGTATTTCCAGTTCATTGACTCTTAATTCAGATTGTGAAAGATTCTTATTTACATCCCCAAAATTATTTTTGTTCCAATCCTTTATTACTATCTTGAGCCTCTTTAACTTATGAACAAAATTATTCATTCCAAAGAGAGGGGATGGTAAGTTCCAGTTAGATACAACTACTTCATGAAAATCTTCTCTATTTGACCACATTTCCTGGTATCTAAATGGTCTTGGAACTAATTCTACAGCAGATTGAATAGTTAATAGAAGAGGAGATTGATCAGATGTAATCCTATTTAAAACCTGGATAGAACTATTAGGGAAAAGGTCAAGCCACTCTAGATTACTTATTCCCCGGTCTAACCTTTGGAACTGTAGATCCTTTCCTTTGTCTCTATATCTATTGTTTCTCCAAGTGTAGGAGTTACCAACCGTGGGGATATCATGTAAGTCCATCATAGTGAGGAAATCATTAAATTTTTTCATGATTTTCCTAGGGGTGGATTTCCTACCTTTATATTCTATGACAGATGCTACTGTATTAAAATCTCCAATACAAATTGATGGATCTAGTGTAGGACTTAGCAGATCTGACCACAAATTCTCTCTCAATTGTCTATGGACACTAGCATAAATGAAGTTAACATTCCAATGGACAGAAGAAGCAATATCTGTTACTCTAGCCTGTATATACTGATCAGATTCGTTTTCAATTGTTAAACTGAAAACCTGATTCCATAGCAGCCAAATTTTGGCTGTGTGAGCATGAAATGCATTATTATAACCGAGTTCATGTTTCAAAACATTTAAATTCTGATTATCATGCCATGGTTCGATTAGACAAAGAATGTCTACCTTGTGTGTCCTGATTAAAGTTTTTAATCTATCCAGTGAAGTGCCATAACCCCTAACATTCCAAACCATTATTTTCCCAATTTTGGTGTATTTTATCATTTAAAACTAGGGGGGTAGCTTTTTGTGATGATCTTAGTTTCCTTAGTGTATTTACAGAGAGATTTGTATTTTTACCCCTTTTATCTTCACCTTTCTTCAAAACATCTAAAGGTGTAATACTTACCTGTGGTAGAGCAGTTTGCTTTGCAGTTGTACTGAGTTTTTCCAAAATTATTGGGTCTTGAGATCCAGGGCAATGTTCTTGCAGTTCAGGAATGCTCTGCTCTGCATCAGGATCTTTCTCTTCTGGAAAACACTGCACCTCGTCAGGGGCTTGATCTTCTGAACCACTCTGTACAGTTGGAGGAGTGGATGGTACATCCACCATGTCTACTTTTTCAGTACCTGTCTGAGTTGTCAGAGTTTCCTGTGTTTCCAATGATTCATGAAAGATGTCTACAGCATCATCTTCTTGGGCATCAATGTCATCATCCTGTAGGTTAGTTAAAGACTGGAAAGCATTTGATATAGAAACCATTTTCTGCTTAACTATCTCTTCATGAATAGGAAAGAGTTCTGGTTGTTGAGTTTTTTTTCTCCAAAAGAAGTTAGTGATAGGTTTGGAGATATCGTCCAAGGAATAGAAAGGTGTATTTCTTTTCACATGAGTGTTTTGAGTTTCTTTTCTATGACTATTTATTTCCAGTTTAGAATCTGATCTCAGATTCTGGATCTAGAAATAAAATTCCTTTTGGAAAACTGACAATTTAGAATGACCTTCTCTTTCCAATGGTACATTAGATTCATGACTAGAGTTGTTCTAGATTGCAGCAGGTTGAGAATCATCCTTAACAGTATCTTGTCTAACCTTATTAACATTTAACTTAGATGAGGTCATACTGTTTTTTCTCAGTTCTGGATGCAGGAAGGTACAGTTTTCCTGACTGTGGCCAATTATCTTACAGTGCTTACAATACAAAGGCAACTGATCATATTCAATTAGGTAGTCTGCCACTTTATTGCCAATTCCTACAACTATTGAGTTAGGGAGTTGAGACAGTAGGTCCACTTCTACACACACTTTAATTGCAGAAGGTCTAGTTAGTGCATTAGTTGCAGCATCCATTTTGAGAAATTTACCAATCTGGCTGCTAATGCCTATAATTGCTGAGGTATTGTAAAAGTGTAAAGGCAGTTGATGAATGGTTACCCATGCTGGAACAATTGAGGATTCAGCTGTAGGTGAGAAATCAGGAGTCCACTTCTGGACTTTCATTGTTGCTCCTTGGACCATCCATTGGCCCTTCATCCAGCAACGTTGATAATCCTTGCTATCCTGAAATCGAATAAGAACATGTCGATAATCAATTGACCCCAATTGGCACTTTGCTTTAAAGCCGATAGATTTGAAAGCTGAAACAAGTTTCTCCATTGGGGGTTTCCCCTATTAAATTTTCCGACCAAGGCGTTCTGGTAATGAGATGCCAGAATCATGCCTTCCTCAGGGGGAAGGATGAATGCCAATTTTCCCTTATATTCAGTAATTGGGTGCAAATTGGGCGTGTCTGGAAGAGAGGATATTAGTGGAGAAGCTTTTGTGTTCAAAGCTTGAAGGAAGCTTTTGTTAACAGGTGGGTTGTGATCGAAAGATTGATTAGGCGTCGGAGACGCCATGACCTTCGACCGGCAACAGAGGAAAAGAGCCGTTAGGCAGAAAAAATAAGGAAAGTAGAAGAAGTACAGTAACAGAAAATGTGAATAGTATGTGAGATGTGTTTTTCGCACTATGTTTCGCACACGGGAACGCAAGAGCACCCTATGAGATAAGTATGTTTTTCACATTAACATGGGCAAACAAACTACCAAACTTTGACCAAAACTTTCTCAATTGGAAGTCCATCATGTAGATGTTCTGTGTTCGTAACAGCCATCAATTAAAAGAGGATTGAATCAGACCGTTCAAAGGCTGTTATAATATGAACCACCTTTGATTTTATTGGATCAAAGGCAGTTTTAAGAGAACGCCTTTGAAATTCATTTAACCGCCTTTAATTTGGGAGGGGGAGCTGAATCAACTAGCTTTTGAGTACAGAAGCTGTGATCAAAAGCGGTTCCTGGCTTTTTCCACGAAACCACCTTTGAAAGTTGTCTTTAATCAAAGGCTCTCCACTAGTGCGAAAAAATAAATAAAAATTGTCTAAAAAATTGGACATAAATTGTGCTAAATCAGCATGGAATTTTTTGAAATATTCACGGAGTAGTAGTTACTGTTTTATTTATTTATAATAGATAAAATAATTATAAAACCAATCCTACCATGTTAAGTAGGGATGATCATTCTATCAAATTTCAGTTATACTAGTAGGAGTTTCAATGTGCGTTGCACGGTATTTTGATTAAAAAATTGGTTTAATTATCATTAAATATTTGCATCGCACATATAAATTGAAAATTAAAAATAAAATATAAATTTTGTCCTTTAACATGAATTAAAAAGTGAAATAATCATTTTAGTTAAAATTTATTAAATAATGAAAGAAATAAATATATCTATGTTTATGAACTTTGAAGAATTAATATATAGCAAGATTATAAAATAAAATATAAAAGAAACATTCAACATGTGGAAAATAAAACTCGGCCTTAAAAATACAAGTAATTAATGCAATAAAAAGAAAAAAAAAAGTAAATACATGTTCATTAATTACTACTAAGGAAAACATATTTATGTCTCCGCAGCTACTTGTGAAAAAGGTTATATTTGAACATAAACTAACTATCTAGGATTATATTTTCACTTTCAACTATCACAGGGTTATATGTGCACTTTTGTGAATTATGCAGGGTTATATATTCAATTCGCTCGTATAAGTATCAATAAGTTAGTTTAATTTTACCTTTTCAATCTTTTTCTATATTATAAAATTGATTAGCGTAACTTCATATTCTAACACTAGTGAAGGAAGGCCTATTAAAGGCGATTATATTAGACCAGAGAAGACACTTCTGATCATACCTTTGATCGATTTGGAAAAAAGAAAGTTCTGAGAATGGCCTTCTATCAGATTCAAATGAGTTTCGAAGTTAGAACCTATTTCAGGGGGTTGAAAAAAATGGCCGCTGAAAACCTAGGTCTTCGGAAGCAAGCAAGAACACATATCTAAATCAAAAGACAAGAAATGAATAGAAATTTGTAACCACAATAACTACAAACAAAACTATTACACGGATCTAAATAATAAACAATTAAAATAAAAAAACAAACATTAAAAAAACAAGAACACAAAGTTGGAAATTGGCTTGGACCCAAATCTGGAGAGTCGCAACTTGGGGGAGGACTTTACGACGGAGGCTAGGCTCGGCAAAGAGCCTAAGCACAATGGAAAGGTCAGGCACGGCGGGGCGAGGGCGACGCGGCGGAGAGGCCATGCATTGTGATGGCAGAAAGGACAGACGCGGCGGTGATGGCTCTAGGGTTGAGGCAACGTGGCAGAGAGATTTGGTGGTGAAAGCGACGAAGGAGAGGAGGTGAAGAGATTCAGGAGAGCGGAGGAATGGCGGAGGGAGATTAGAGGTGGAGGTGGGAGAGCGGCGGCGTTTGTGGCTCCAGCGGTGGAGAGAAAGGTGAGGCAGGGCTGGTTTGTTTGAGAGAGAGAGAAGTTTTAAGGGAAACAACGGAGGCATGTTTCAGAGAAGCCAGGCGGGGGGAATAATTGCCTTAGGAAAATAATGAAACTCTAGTTATTTAGCAATATTCATATACTTGGGCCCAAAATCCCAACAAAGTCACCCCATTAAAGGCGGTTCCTCATTAACCACCTTTGATCATTTTTTAATCGCCTTTTATTGGATCCAAAAGTAGTTTCGATGTCGGAACCTCGTCGGAACCTCAATCAAAGGCGGTTTTACAAAAAATATGCTCCACTAGTGTAAACTCAGTGAAATTTAGTTTTACCAATTTTCCTAGTTCTTACTAGTGTGTTCCAACATACCTAGTTTAACCAAGTGTAAAAATAACGTAAAACGTAAAAGACACACAACTTGGTTACGCAGTTCGGTGTAAATCACCTACATCTACGGGGCCTAGCCCAGTTCAGAATGAATCCACTAATTAGAAAGATAGTACAGAGTACAGCATACAAAATACTTATCTTTAACTAACTATGACGTGTGGACTCTGCTAGCTCCCCTAGCTACCGATCCGCCTTGATCAGACTCCCTCTGACCTCGAACTCCATCGACGCTGGATCTCCTCCTCCTGAGGAATTAAGGTATTTGATTATGAACTTAGTGCAACAGGACAGTGTTGGAACACAGTGTATAAGCTCTTGCAATTTCGTAAGATCGCAAATCTGGATGCAGACTTTGCTCAATAAGATCGTTAGTTTTGCAGCCGTGTTTGTCCCATATTTATATCCACGAATCAGATCTGAATATCCATGATTATCTCCACAATATTCCTATTCCAAATCTGATTATAGAAGCATATCCAACTCCCATTAATCAAGGGATTTTCCTTATCTCAAACTCTCCCATATATTCGAATGAATCTCCTCCTTATAAGTAGGGATTTTTCCATAAATCAAATATGCTTCTTACGCCCAATATATAGCCAAATATACAGTTACCATAAATTCTAAAACACTTCAATATTTCGGCTTGAATTCCATCGAAATCTTTGGCGTGAATTCTGCAGCAGCACCATGTTCCAACATGGTCTATAGATCAGTTCAAAAACAATTCACACAAAATTGCCAATAAAATAATTAATTACAAATCCCAGAATTCCAGAAAATCCAACAATTAGACAACTAAATCGAAAAACAAAACCAAATATCAAGAATGAAAACCAGAAATCCAAAATCCAAATTTCTCCCCCTGGGCCACACAGAGGCCAAAGGAACACCAAAATTAAAATCAGTCTTTTAAAAACTCCCCCTGAATCAACCTTCCAGCTTTGATTTTTCTTCTTCCAACCTTGCTTGTTCTGCTTGCAAGACAGCAATCTGAATTCCTACGGCTCCCAGTCTAGCATTAACAGCAATCAAACGAGTCGTCTTGGCTGCAGTGGTTGATGAGGAAGTTGAGCTCGAAGCTTTCGACGGGAGATCATGCACATGTCTGAGTCCGAATGTCTTCTTGTTCGGCCGCAAGAACTCTGTGTCAACTATCACATCCGTGGCCTTTCCCTTCACCTTGGCACTTTTGGCTAGTGCTGAGATCAGACATGGGTATATCACTGCGTCATTCACCTCAGGGGCTGTGGCCTGTCGAACCAAATGCTGCTGAATTAATAACCCGAGGTTGAGTTCCTGCTGTGTTCCAACACAGTAGAGCAGCTTGGCCATTTCTCTGGTTAATGCCGTGGTGTTACTGGATGGCAACCAGCAATGAACTGCAATTTGATATAATCCGAAAAACTTGGATGTCAAGCATGATGCTTGAGAATATCGTACTGCCGGCCACTTCTCCTTATATCCTCCCAAAATCACAGCCAAAATTTCATCATCAGTCAATTCCAAATCATCCGGGAACACTCCCCCTATGTCCGGTGTCTTTATTCCAAACAGCATATTTATCTTTGTAGCAGACAATTCTATAACCTTCCCCCGAACATAAACTCTTCCGAACCACTGAGAGGAAATATCTAAATTTTCAGGCATGAGATTAGCATATACCTCGAGAACCACCTGTCGATTGAATTGCCTCTAAATTGTGGCTGCCTTCGTCATTCCCATTGCCTTTAGGAAAGTTGTAAACCCACTCTCCTGATAAGCCTTCAAGTCCAAGGGTTTCTCAGCAATAAACTTCTTCTCAGAGAAGAAATCTTCCATCTCTGCTCCTTTCTTGTCAAAATATTCCGCAGAAAAGGCCTGAGTGACAGATGGGGGTGGCAGAGCCTTCCTCGGCTTGCTATCCTGTCTCTTCTTGTTTCTTTTTGCTGCACTAATCTCCATAGCAGGGCCAACCTTTCTTTTCCCTTTTTCCTTTTGGAAAAATTCATTCAGGACCTCGTCACTGGAGTATGTCAGATCTGGTGCACCCTGTGTTGGAACACTATCAGCTCTTCCAACCTGTTCTTCTTCTGAATCAACACCCTGAACCGGCAGATCTTCATCAGCCACTTCATTCTTCTGAGTCCCTTCATGGTCAGACTGATCAGGACCTTCATCATTCAAATCAACTTGGACTTCATCACCCTGTATACCCCCTAGGTCTGCATCTGAATCTACCTCCATATACACAGAATCTTCCTCCTGTGTTGAAACACTGTCATCATCATCAGACAGTTCAATAAACACGGGTTCCTTCAATTCCTCCATCCTCTTTGCATTCTCTCCATCAAAAAATCCAACCTATAACTTGTCTCCATACCTAACTGTCTCCATCCCAACAGCCTGTTCCTCATTAATCTCTCTTATCCACACATAACAATAAGGAGTCATACGACAAAAAACATGAAATTTGTCTTTCCCTCTACCATGCAGCTGACCATACATCCCTCTCATGTACTTCACAGTTTTATACTCAATATCCCAGACATCAGAAAAATGCCCAGACACAATTTCCTTAACCTTCACATTCAAAACTTCCAATTCTTCATCTATGCTTCTGATTTTACTTAGATCAATATAGAATCTATTTGCTTGCAACCACTCGAAAATATCATCAAAAGATCTGAATTTCATACCATTAATCTTTATCAGAGGAGGATCAGGGCTGGATACCTTCCCAAACGGACCTTTGTTCTCAGATTCATGAATTTCTTCATGGACATTGCTGCCAGATTCTACTTTCTCTGTGCTTTCTACACCATTGTCTGGCGCTGGTGCTTCAAAACTGGGAGTGCTTGAGGTTGCCATTCTTTCTTCGGTGGCAGGGGAGAGAGAGAACAAAAGAAAAATTTTCGGCAAGGTTTTTGGAAGAGCAAGAGGGTTGTAGAGTTTGAATCAATTTTCAACTCTTCATAAACTTGCCTCTTTTCCCGCGAAGAACCTTTTTAGATTTCCAAAAATTGTCATGATATCCCTTCCTCTTCTTGTCACATCAACGAGTTATTCCTCTTTTAACTTCCAACACTCCTTTCTTAACTACTCCTATTGTGGTAAGTCTTTACTTTCTTCCAAATTTTTGTTTTTCTAATTTTTGAAGTAAATAACAGAAACATAAATTATTTACACGAAAAACTGATCAGGGGTAAAAATTACCTCAGATTTGACAAACACCTAAGTGTTGTCGAAGGCTCTCGAAAGTGGTGGCATCAAGTGGCTTTGTAAATATATCAGCAAACTGCTCGTGTGTTGGAACATAGACCACTTCCACTTCTTTTCTTTCCACCAAATCTCGAATAAAATGATGCCTTATGTCAATATGTTTGGTTCTTGAGTGTTGAACTGGATTCTTTGAAATATCAATGGCACTTGTATTGTCACATAAAATCTTCAAAGGTTCTTGATGAATTCCATAATCCTTCAACATTTGTTTCATCCATAGCAGTTGTACACAACAACTCCCTGCTGCAAGATACTCTGCTTCTGCAGTAGATAGAGAGATCGAGTTCTGTTTCTTGCTATACCAAGACACCAAATTTTTTCCAATAAAGAAACATCCGCCAGTGGTACTTTTTCGATCATCTGCATTACCAGCCCAATCAGAATCACTGTATCCTATCAACTCTGAATCTTGATTCTTTGAATACCAAACACCATATTCTGACGTTCCACTCACATATCTAATAATTCTCTTGACTGCAGTAAGATGAGATTCCTTAGGATCAGCCTGAAATCTAGCACATATTCCAACACTGAAACATATATCAGGTCTGCTTGCAGTGAGATATAATAGACTTCCAATCATTCCTCTATATAATTTCTGATCGACCGAAACTCCCTTTTCATCTTTTACCAGTTTATCAGAAACTCCCATAGGGGTTCGAACTGCACGAGCACTACTAAGTCCGAATTTCTTAATCAAGTTCAAGGCATACTTACTTTGATTGATGAATAGACCATTCCGTCCTTGTTTGACTTGTAACCCCAGAAAATAAGTCAATTCTCCAACCATGCTCATTTCAAATTCAGACTGCATCGTGGTGACGAAATCCTGTACCATAGATGGTGAAGTAGAGCCAAACACTATGTCATCAACATATATTTGAGCAATTAGAAACTTTGATGCCTTGTCAAGCACAAATAAAGTGCGATCTACTCCCCCTCGACGATAACCTTTCTGAAGCAAAAAGTTAGTAAGTCGTTCATACCATGCCCGAGGTGCCTGCTTTAAACCGTATAAGGCCTTCTTGAGACGATATACATGATGCGGATAATGTGGATCTTCAAAGCCTTTAGGTTGTTCCACATAAACTTCCTCATTCACCACTCCATTTAAAAAAGCACTCTTAACATCCATTTGATACAAAGTAAAGTTCAAAGAGCAGGCAATAGCTAGTAGAATATGGATAGATTCTAACCTGGCAACTGGTGCAAAGGTTTCATCAAA
Organism: Rubia yunnanensis; assembly: GCA_037428765.1. Taxonomy (NCBI): domain Eukaryota; kingdom Viridiplantae; phylum Streptophyta; class Magnoliopsida; order Gentianales; family Rubiaceae; genus Rubia; species Rubia yunnanensis. The sequence continues at coordinate 29,708,719 of CM075070.1, forward strand.
ATCAACACCTTCCACTTGCGTATATACTTGAGCAACAAGTCTGGCTTTGTTTCTGGTGACTAAGCCATCTGCATCGGACTTGTTCTTGAAGATCCATTTGGTGCCAATGACATTTATGCCTTCGGGGCGAGGAGTGAGATACCACACATCATTCCTGGTGAACTGGCCGAGTTCATCTTGCATTGCAGCAATCTAGTATTCATCAAGTAAGGCTTCTTTATAATTCTTTGGCTCTATAAGAGATACAAAACAGTGTAAACCAGCCAGTCGTCGATAATCAACTCGAGGTACTGATCGAGTACTTCTCAAATTTGAGCCAGGTTGAATGTGTGTTGCAACACGGTCATCAGTAGGAGGTAGCAGTGTTGGAACATGGTCATGTGTTGGAACATGGTCCTGTGTTGGAACATGGTCCGCTTCAGCAGAGTGAGGATTCTGGTGCTCATTCGGTTCTGACGGCTTTTCTCTGCCTGGAGTTTGAGACTGTGTTGGAACATGAGTGTTGGCGGATTCTTCCTCTACTGCTTCTGGAGGTTGCTCCTTTCCTGAATCATCCACAATGACATTTATGGATTCCATGAGAGTGTTAGTTCGATGATTGAAGACTCGGTAGGCACGACTGTTGATAGAATACCCTAGAAAAATTCCTGGATCACTCCGATTATCAAATTTTGCCAACGGTTCTCTGTCTCTGAGGATATAGCAAGTGCTTCCGAACACATGAAAATACGAAACATTTGGCTTCCTACCTTTCTAGATCTCATAGGCTGTCTTATCAGTGAACGGTCGAAGATACACTCGATTGATTGTATAACACGTTGTATTGATCGCCTCTGCCCACCATTTCTTATGAACATCTTTCTCTGCCAACATAACTCGCGCCATCTCCTGGAGAGTTCTATTCTTTCTTTTTACAATACCATTCTGTTGAGGAGTGATAGGAGCCGAAAACTCATGTTGAATCCCCAGTTCATTGCAGAAGGAACTGAATTGTTCATTTTCAAACTCTCTGCCATGATCACTTCGAATTCGGATTATCTTTCCTACAGGACTTCCCTTTTCAGTTTGTAGCTTTACTACAAGTCTACGAAATACCTCAATCGTATCAGATTTCTCTTTCAAGAAGGCTACCCATGTAAATCTGGAGAAGTCATCAACACATACAAAAATATATTTCTTTCCTCCTATGCTAGGTGTGTGCACTGGCCCCATTAAATCCATATGTAATAATTCCATATTTCTAGAAGTAGTAATAAACTGAACTGAAGAATGAGGAGCACGAGTTTGTTTACCTTGCTGACATGGTCCGCACATGATTTCATCATTCCCGGTCAAGGTCGGCATTCCACGTACAGCTTTCATGTTAGCAATTTTCACCAGTATTTTATAGTTGATGTGTCCGAGTTTCCTGTGCCATAGAATTCCCTCGTCCTACTTTGAAAGCATGCATCGAACTTCTTGTTCCAAAAGGTAACAATTGTCTGAAGATCGTATTCCAGAAAGAACCCTGTTTTCTCCATGCTTCACTACACATTTGTCCTTCTGAAATTCAACTATCATGTTGTCATCGCACAGCTGGCTTATACTTAGCAAGTTTACTTTTAGATCTTCAACAAATAATACACTTGTGAAGACAGAAAACCCTTCAATCTTTAATTCACCCTTGCCAATTACTCTGCTTCTTTTTCCATCTCCAAAAGTTACATACCCGCCATCATATGGAGTAAGATTTGTAAGGTATTTTGAACTGCCAGTCATGTGGCGAGAGCAACCACTGTCAAAGTACCATGAGTCACTGGAATATGCTGATAAAGAAGTGTGTGCGACCATACACGTACTAGACCTTTTAATGACCCATATCTTCCTGATTCTTGTATGAGTATCGACTGTGTTGGAACACAGTTGTCTTCCTGTCATTTGATCTCTGATCAGCTTTTTACACTGATGTTCAGCATGTCCCTGATACATGCAGTATCCGCAGATTAGAGGCTTTCTTTGAAACGGTTTCCCATACTTCCGTTTTACTTCTCGAATCCTTGCTTTGAGAGTTACTGGTTTTTCAAGCAATTCAACCTCTGGTTCTTTCCTGTATCCAATTCCGTGTCTATCACCACAGTTCTTTCCCATATCCAGAATGTCATCAAGTTTCGCTTTCCCGGAATTCAATTTTGAGATAGTTGCTTCAGACATCTCAGCCCTCTTGACTGCTGCTATCAATTTCTGACTCAGTTCTTCATTTTGTTTTCCAAGTTCTGCAACCGTGGACCGTAACTCCTTTTCGCTGTCAATCAGCTTCCTTTTTTCTTCAATTAGTTCTTTGTTGTTGTCTGTTACTTGAACCCACATGGCATACATTTGTTCGTATGTGCTATATATCTCTTCATCACTTACAGAAAGATCATCTTCATCACTGTGAGCCTCGTCCAGATTCATATCGGAACTTACACCTTTCCCTTTGTTCAGTGTGTTGGAACACTGACTTTCTGAAGTATCATGGACCTTTGCTCCAAAGGCTACATAATTACTAGTTAGTTCTTCCTCATCTTTTTCATTCTCTTCATCATCACTCCAAGAGGTAACATATGATCTTCCTTGTTTCTTTCGGGTGTTAGCACATTCGGCCTGAATATGACCAAAACCTTCACATTCTCTGCAATGAATTCTTCCAGCCTGTTTTGGTTCATTGTACTGATTTCTCCCAAACTGCATATTTCCTTGTTCAAACCTCAATCCACGATTGTTGTTCGAATCTTGTTGCTTTTGTCTGTTTCCGCCAAACCTCTCCTGAGATTTCTTATTGACCACCTTTTTTAGCATCTTTGAAAAATTCTTTGTAATAAGTGCCAGTTTTTCAAACTCATCATCGTTGTCAGACTCGTTACTTCCTTTGGCTGAAGAAACTTTAAACGCCAAATCCTTGGAGACCCTTTTTATAGGTTGCTGGAATGTCATCTCATATGTTTGCAGCGACCCCATTAGTTCATCTAAGCTCATGGTGGATACATCTCTTGCCTCCTCTATTGCTGCTACTTTCATTGCAAACCTTTTAGGTAGAGATCGCAAGGTCTTTTTCACCAGCTTGGTTTCTTTGTACATTTTTCCAAGTTGATAAGCCATGTTGGAGATATCTCTAAGCTTTCCATTGAATGTGGCAATGGTGTCGTCCTCCTCCATTTTGAGTTCTTCAAACTTGGTAGCCAACATCTGTAGTTTGGATTCCCTCACTCGACTGGTTCCTTCATGAACCGTTTGTAGGATGTCCCATGCTCTCTTCGCTTGGTGGCATGTAGATATAAGCTTGAACTGGTTTTCATCAACTGCCGTGAATATTGCATTAAGTGCCTTTGAATTTGCTAGAGATTCTCTAAGATCACCTGGAGTCCATTTAGACTTGTCTTTGAGATTTTGACTTGACTCCCCTTCCACATCCTTAGAGCTGGTAGCATCGTCTGTAGGATGATTCCATTCATTCTCAACATAAAACCACGCCAGTTCGTCCAGGGAATTAATAAACACCCTCATACGAGCCTTCCAATAGTTGTAGTTGTTTCCTTCTAACAGTGGTGGTCAAGAGATTGAAGCTCCTTCTCTTGTCGTCATGGTAAAACCGGATCTCACTTTCCTTGAAACAACCAAGGGAACAATAAGTGACTCAGCTCTGATACCAATTGAAATTTAGTTTTACCAATTTTCCTAGTTCTTACTAGTGTGTTCCAACATACCTAGTTTAACCAAGTGTAAAAATAACGTAAAATGTAAAAGACACACAACTTGGTTACGCAGTTCGGTGTAAATCACCTACATCTGCGGGGCCTGGCCCAGTTCAGAATGAATCCACTAATTAGAAAGATAGTACAGAGTACAGCATACAAAATACTTATCTTTAACTAACTATGACGTGTGGACTCTGCTAGCTCCCCTAGCTACCGATCCGCCTTGATCAGACTCCCTCTGACCTCGAACTCCGTCGACGCTGGATCTCCTCCTCCCGAGGAATTAAGGTATTTGATTCTGAACTTAGTGCAACAGGACAGTGTTGGAACACAGTGTATAAGCTCTTGCAATTTCGTAAGATCGCAAATCTGGATGCAGACTTTGCTCAATAAGATCGTTAGTTTTGCAGCTGTGTTTGTCCCATATTTATATCCACGAATCAGATCTGAATATCCATGATTATCTCCACAATATTCCTATTCCAAATCTGATTATAGAAGCATATCCAAATCCCATTAATCAAGGGATTTTCCTTATCTCAAACTCTCCCATATATTCGAATGAATCTCCTCCTTATAAGTAGGGATTTTTCCATAAATCAAATATGCTTCTTACGCCCAATATATAGCCAAATATACAGTTACCATAAATTCTAAAACACTTCAATATTTCGGCTTGAATTCCATCGAAATCTTTGGCGTGAATTCTGCAGCAGCACCATGTTCCAACATGGTCTGTAGATCAGTTCAAAAACAATTCACACAAAATTGCCAATAAAATAATTAATTACAAATCCTTGACTTTACACTCAGCATGCTGTCTTCTTCTTCTATTTCACTCTTTGTTCTGAAAGATATGATGGAGTACTTTGTTGCAATTTCACCTTCTCTCACAGCAATATTAACTTGAATTATATATTTAGTACTTGTAATTTCATTACTGTGACCCTCACTATAATTCTACTAATAAATAAAAAGTGTAGATACAGTTGGTAAGTAGATGTAGAAATATTATTTATGTAGTGTACAAAATTATGTCATTAATTTATCAAACTTTTGTAATTACGTTCATTGCTTGTTTTGCGTTAAGATCAAGGGTTTCAACTACAAATTAGAAGAAATTAAGATAAAAATTTTGGGTTGCATTAATTGGGTCATAAACTTATAATTATTGTGCATTGCATAATAAATTTTTAATATTACAGTTAAACTTTTTACTTTATGGTAATTCTAGATCAACCATGTCTTTCCACATGTCTATGGAAAGAGTGTCTTTCCTAATACTTTTGGCAAAATTTAGCACAATGAATATCTTTGATTGTATGAATCCTTTTCGAATTCCATCCTATTTAGCTCAAGGAGGCACCGTAATATGACATTTGTGATATTGGAGTCAAACAATTACATCAGCAATAGCCATTTTCTCTGATAAATAGATTGCATTTAGATTTTTAAAAATAAATACTAAATGAAAACACTCATTATGATGAATTGATTGCATTCAACTAATTATCCAGCAAACCACTTACTACTGTTTTCCAAATAAAGGAAACAATAATCATGGTACGTAGTGATATTTGCAGTGCTCCGAGCTGAAATGATCTGGAAAGGACTACAAGTGGCGGCGGGAAGGACGGAGCATCTTCATATTCAATCGGATTGTTTTGCAGCAATAAGAATCATTCAGGGGCAGCCTTGCCCTTGGCCACTCAGGCTAATCCTGCAGCAGATAAAGTCAGCCACTGCACGGTTCCATCACGTTCGTTTTAGCCACATTCACAGAGAAGGTAATCAAACACCGGACTTTCTGGCTAAATTAGCAATCATAAATGGAAGCTCCTCACAGTTTGAAGAATTGTTCACATCACAGCGTTTTCTCTTCCTCAACCGTAGGGAAACTCTATTCCCTCAATTCCGATGGAAACATAAGTATAGTAATTAGCTCATAAAGGTTTTGGTTAGTAATCTCTTGATAGTCTGGCCTTCGTGAGCTTCACACAGGGGGTGGAGGGCTTACAGAAGGAATCACTATCAAGAGCATAGACTTAACATTAGCTTTAGTCTATCTTAGGATCTGGCCTTCTCAGTCTTGTATCGCTATTTCAAATTTCGGGTGTGGGAGCCCTAATCAATATCCTCGCTCACTATTGAGTGTTTTACGCAAAAAAAAGAAGGAAAATGATTGAGAACGTTACCACCAACATCAGCTGGCCTAGCACAAACGTCTATTTCCACCATGTTCGACCCAATACTAGCCATGACTTTTGACAACGCAAGGTAGGGGTGTTTATATCTAATGCCATAAGGATAGAAAGTTTCAATGGGTCTGGGTTAAAAATTGTCATTCACTCTGTTGCTTCAAATCCTTTGTCATCGTGGATCTGCTCTATGTCAAACTTATCTATCAATATCTTGGCTGAGCCATGTCCCGAGCTTGATAAATGAGAACTCATCATCTCTTCATCCTACCTCATCTATAAATGTCTTTCACGAACTCATCATCTCATTGTAACAAATAGCACCTATTACCTCAATTTTTCAGACCTTTTTACCTCGATTTTTTTGCCCTGAAAAATCGAAGTAAATGTGGGTGAAGTAAAAATGTTACCTTTTACATCGGTTCGAAACCGAGGTAAAAGGTACTTTTTACCTCAATTTTGGACCGACGCTAGCAGATTGTATGTGTGACATTGCTTTTAGTATTAAGACCAACGACAGGATACGGTATCTGCAACATTGTCCGATCAACGTCGAGGTGTTAGATGATCAACGTCATCCATACCAACAAGATACGAGATCAGAGAGGAATGCCTCCGATGTCGTTCCAGTCGGTGTCATTCTAAATAACTGCGACATCGAAGATTGGGAGGGACGACGACGTGTCCATGCTGATGTGGAACAGCGAACATTACAACGTCATTTTGCCTCGGCGATGTCATAAAAACAAATTACACACCGGTTCCATATGTGAAGTTGCATTAGCATCGAATGTGTACTGGTATGTGCTACATCACAAATGATTCGTGGAGAGGATGTTTCGATAAAATAATATAATACTTAATATTTGATAAAAAAATAGTGTTAGTCGATATCCATTGCATGTTATTTAGTATTAGAGTACTCTATTAATGGTTAAACATCATACAACAATCTAATTTCATTAAAAATACATGGGAAAATTAAAAATGACACCCTAAACCTTAACTATAAGATATATTACAAATACATATTACAATATTGATATCAATCTCCTTGCGAAGACTCGCGATTGCAGAATTAATATCTTTGATCTAGTGAAGGGATTTGCAAACCCCCACTATCTCTCACGAAATTCATATGTCTAGCCCTCGAGGTACGCCTAATCTCGACTTGCTCTCTAACTAGCCATTGAGATCAGATTACAAGGTTTATTGATACTTAACTAGCCCTCAAGGTTAAGCGACAATGGAAGAAGCTCGCAAGCAACAAGAGTATGAGCTAAAAGGTTTATATTTATGAATGATGATAGTGGTCTAAAAAAATCATGAATGACCTCACCTATTTATAGGGTATAATTCGGCCAGTACAAATAGAAACTGAAATAACTTACGGAAACTTTAAGAAGTTAAAACTATGTCTAACTAGAATACGTAAAATAAATGGATATTGCCTTATCTAATCTTACCAAATCTAATTCTAATCAAATCAGAACTAAATATTCTAAACCCTAATTAAAATACATCAAAACTCTTATAAGCCAACATGGCTGAGTAAATGGGCCTTATTCTAAAATAAATTACAAATGATCACACTACCTCATCAAAAAAAACCAATGGGAAAAAGAGTATAGTGTTATCCTACTAAAAATCCTAATTAATAAAAATAAAGAAAACCTAATTCGTATCATTCCCCCCAAGTCAAAAAGTTTCATCCTCGAAACGTGAGCGATCTTCAAGAATAAATGGAGATAAACGTCCCAAGCCATCCCTGCGAAGTCTTGCTAATTAACGATGACTGGACGTTGAGGCAGTGATTGGAATGCTGATGTGGCAAAAACTCCTTTAACTCGCGATAAGAAGAGAGTTGGCGAGAATATGCAACTGCTCGTGATAAAATGGATCAACTTGCGATAAATTGGTTATCTCGTGATATGAAGAAATGGACTATAGTACCACACGTGTAGAGCATGTGCCTTTAAAAGGACGGATGCTGAGATTCACGCGCCTGAGATGTGCATCGGGCGTGTGGTCACGCATTTTATTCTGCTTTGAGCCTGAAGCTTTCTTCGCGGGAACGATCTGACTTCACCGGAGACTATTAGAGATGAAACAGGGATAACCGGCGATGATCAGATCTGCAACGGACGGAAAGAAGAGCGGTTCGATCGGAGACGGAGTCAGAATTCATTTGAGGAACCTTCCCTTCTCGACTTTCTCTCTAACTAGCCCTCAGGATCAGATTACAAGGTTTATTGATACTTAACTAGCCCTTGAGGTTTAGCAACAATGGAAGAATCTCGCAAGCAACAAGAGTATGAACTCAAAGGTTTATATTTCTGAATGACGATAGTGGTGTAATAAAATCATGAATGACCTCCCCTATTTATAGGGTATAATTCGGCCAGTACAAATAGAATCTAGAATAACTTATGGCAGCTTTAAGAAGCTGAAATATATCTAACTAGAATACCTAAAATAAATGGATATTGCCTCATCTAATCTTACCGAATCTAATTCTAATCAAATCAGAACCCCTAATTAAAATATACAAAAACTCTTCCAATCCAACATGGCTGAGTTAATGGGTCTTATTCTTAAATAAAATAAATTACAAATGATCACACTACCTCATTAAAAAAACCCAATGGGAAAAAGGGTATAGTGTTATCCTACTAAAAACCCCAATTAATAAAAATAAAGAAAAACCTTATTCGTATCAAATATATAATAATACATAAGGTTGCTCATAAACATTAAATTTATTGAACCGCCAAATTGAATACGTTTTAAGGCATAAACACCGTCAAAGCGATTAGTTATATGACAATTCATCCATCTACAGTACATCCATAACTCTCGTTGTCCTGATACACCAAATGCACAACAAAACAAGAAATTAAGTTAGAATTGGGCAAACATTATATTAAAATACACATAATATAGTCAGACTTAGACGACGTGAATGTCAACTTCGAAAATAATGGATATGGGTAGAAGCGACGCCACATATTACAGTAATTGTTATCGTTGAGGCCAACCTAAGTGCGAAGTTGCACATTCAACTAATTTCATGGTTTTCATTGACATGTACGACGTCGGTCTGAATTTGGATTTACATCGTAGAGGCTGACAAACTGATACCGACTACCCACATTCATATCGTGCTCATAAGAATGGGTAATTATTGTACAAATTCAGCCCTAATCTAAGAATTTTTTGTCATTCCCTACAAACATGGCATCATCTGTGAAAACAAAAACAATATACACTAAATAACATCTAACACAATCATCATTCATTATGAAAATATACAAACTTTGATCTATGAGAAAAATAATATGTAGAAGGTATGGTAATTAAATTGCTAAACTAACATTGAATGTATGGAAAACTACCTCAACTAATTTGAACCCGGAGGTTCTCCATCATCGGGCAATTGTTCGTATGTGGGAAAAATAAATTGATTGAGCTCTTGAATTGTTGTATTAAACATGTGGATGGAGAAGATGATGTGTTGTAGCTAGGGAAAATGGGTAATGGTGCTGTTTTTAATGACTTGAAATTGGGGGGGGGGGGGGGCGATTTTGGCTTCAAAATTTTGCCTAAAATATTTGTTTCCCGCTAGAAATTTCATTATGACCGACTTCGATATCTATTCGGTCGTGGATCCATTTTTGGTGACATATCCGCGACTTTACAAACAGAGGCAAATTGGTTTTTTCTTTGAAAAGTGCCATATATTTTCATAAGAACCGTCGAATTTCATTTGATTCTATCTGGTGGAAATTATCGTTCTGATAACGCTTATCCTAATGGTACAAATGGAAATACTAATACAAATTAATTTAAATACACCCTTCCATCAATCCAGTCATGCCTAATTCGGAACATCTTGATCATGACATTGTGAATTAGATTAGGGTATGTCCAAATTTTCATTTCCACATCGCCCACATTTGCGGAGGGACCTAATTATGGTCAAAAATGAAAAACTTGACCTGTGGAGGTAAAATTGTGAACCGTGGAGGTAAATCGAGTAGGGGACCTTATTTCCCATCCACAATCAAACTTATAACCATTGAGAATGATTACATAATAGGCATGATCCCATGGAGACTTATTCTAGTCGACATCTCCTTTCTCCACTTATAAGTAACCATGCATCTATATTTTACCATAGATGATGTACTAGTGCTTTCTAAAATTTGATGGACGCGATTTTATTATATTTTATTTTCATAAGAACCGTCGAATATGGAATTTCATTTGATTCTATGTGGTGGAAACTATAGTTCCAATAACGCTTATTCTAAGGGTATAAATGGAAATACTAATACAAATGAATTTCAATACACTGTTCCATTCATCTGGTCATGCCTAATTCGGAACATCTTGGTCATGACATTGTGAATTAGATTAGGGTATGTCCAAATTTACATTTACACATCTCCCATGTTCGTGAAGGGACCTAATTAAGTTCAAAATTTTAAAACATGACCCGTACGTGGAGGTAAAATTGTTTACGATCGAAACAGACATCAATCATGTTCATAGACAATTATAAAATTCCATAAGTATTTCTAATATACTATAGAGCATTTGTTAAGGTCAATTATATATTTTTTGGTCAAATGCGGGCTCACTGAAATGCTAGTGGGCTGAAATGGTTTTGGGCCATAATCGCATTTTGTGATATCGGCCACCTGTCGCTAACAATGTCGGCTATGGTGACCATACAGTGATATCTCAATGGCCGAGTTATACATTATTTATGCAGCCCATCTATAATATATATATATATATATCCCATCTATGAAGCCTATCTATTATACATTATGTATGGAGTCTATTTGTAATTTGCGATGCCGTGATGGTGTCGGTGGTCTATCTACTTCACCGACAACCGAGTGAATTTGCACTTACCGCGGTGGACAATACAAGGTCCCAAAATGACATCGTTTCAAAATGGCTATAAATAAATGGTCACCCGGAATCAGTTTAAGTCCCTCATTTCCAGGTTTCCTGCAAATACCAAGAGTCTCTCCTCCCCTTTCCTATTCTCCTTTGACAAATGTACAAATTTCTACTCATGTAGTGCCTAAGTTTTTTTAAATTGTTACCCCACCATGTTAAATGAATCTATGCTTTTTGTATGAGTTGTATTTTTTGTTATGTAGTTCTTACTCAGATTTCTTAGAGTGAGATGTTTTCGTACATGTGAACCTGGGTTACGTTGTTCTTTTTGTGTTAGGATGTTTTATTGTAATTTTGTCTTCTTAATGCATGTTTTGTTGTTGGGATTCTGTATTTTCCCGTTGCTGGCTTCGACCCATGCAAACTTGGTCTCCTATCGCACATCATTAGATTTATGAATTCAACGTCACAAATTCTCATCTGATGTTGTAGCATTAACCATCACAGTTGTACATATTTATACATTAATATTACTGATGTCTTAGCAACTTAGAAAGTAGTAAATTTAACTAACTTAATGTTCATTCTTGCAACCTCGGTGTACCATTGGTTATCATATCGATCTTTCCAAGTAAGCGGTGACCTCGCTAGATCATATCGATAATGCCACTGGTATAAACCGATATGTTCATTTTACACAGTAACGACTTTGGAAGTTTTTATGATATACTGTTCACTTCATATACAGGTCTGATGGCTGGTGAAGGATCCTCTAGGCGCCCATTTTTCGAGGTATTTTACCATTTCACATATTATATTTACTAATACACATGCAAAAAACATGTTTTCTAAATTAATTTTTATTTTTATTAATTAATTATACAGTTCTCCTCACAAAGGAGAAACCCTGAACCAGTTGTCTACAACATTGAAAACCATACAATGGCTCTGAAAAAACCCGCATTTCCACTGCACCTTGAAGCAGCAAAACTTTGGGAAGAACCCAACTTTGGTAAGGACTGAAACTTGCTGATAATTAAAATTGTAACATTATTTTATTTTCAATTAATACTATTTGTTTATAATTGCATATATTTTGTTCATAACAATTGTTTTCCTAATTTGTACATCCTGATTGAAATTGTACCACTTCTGCGAAAGGAAAACACCCTCGTTGTGTTAAGGTGCTACAAGAGAGAGTGGCGTATGACCTACTCGGGCCAAGGGAAGAATAAGGCCCGGTCCCCAAAGGGTTTCTCCGAGTTCCTTTTCAGCAACAACCTGCGCATTGGGGAAAGCCTGTTCTTTGAGATCATAGAAGTTGGGGGGCCGATTGTCTTCGATTTTATCATAATTCGAGAGGCTTGATTTTCATGTCATCTGTATTCTAATAATGGTACTCAGACATGTTTTATAAATATTCAAATTATTTTGTATTAGTTGAATTGTAAGGAGGTTTTGGTGATTAAGAATTTTCTAATAATTAGACTACCTCTTTTGAGCAAGGTTTTAGTCTTCCAGATGTAACTTGATGAAATTTAAGACTGGCTCTGGTGAACTTGGAATGAAACATTTAGATGGTACATTCCAATTTCTGGCTGTAATAGTCAATTATCCTTAATTTATTAGGTATGGTATATATGTGTGATCTCGCGCTCTATTCGCATAGTATTATTTTTCCTTAACTGACATGACACTAATTTAGGTGCAACATCGCATAAATTAATTTATTTAAAAGGATTTTAGGCATGGGTTTGGGCCGACGAGCATGTGTGACTTTGCGGACTGAAAACATCGACATCGATGTTTACGTCTAATTAAAGTCGGTCACATTGACTGATGACGCAAAGTCGATCATCAACAACTTTTACAACTAAGTCGTACCCTTACTGTCGATGTCGCACTTACGTCACGGCATCGCAAATTACTACTGTTATTGTAGAATTGTGGTAAAAAAACCTATTATTTACCACAGTTTTTTAAAACTGAAGTCAATAATATTATTTACTTCTGTAAAAAAATGAGGTAAAAGAATTTTTTACGTCGGTTTTTGAGCTAAGCCAAAAAACCAAGGTAAATAGGGTGAAGTAATAGGTTAATTTTCTTGTAGTGTCTCTTCACCCTATTTGTAATACAAATACAAAACTGCACTCTATGTATATTCTATTCACCATTGAAGAAGGCTTGGGGAACCTCTAATATATTTTCCCTCACCCTCGGGTGTTCTCATTAAAAAACAAGTAATACAAATACATGCATTTTGGTAGATGCATTGTATTACTCGGTGCAATCCAGTAGTTTGTTTCGAGTTTATAACAAAAATACAAATACAACTTATACATAATCATCATCACATTTATTCATAAAAGGATTGGATACTCGTCTGGTGTATAATCCCTTCGATTAAAATGCGAGCTAGGGTTTTTAGGTTTCAACATTCATCAGGGTCATCATCAGTGTCAATTAGAATTCCAGAAGTGATGTTAAATATCAAATCTATTTTGTTCTCACTTCTCATCGTACAACATCAATATCTTCATTCACTTTTGTAAGAAAATGTTTTTGTAGTGCAATACTATTAAAATTACCTAGTGTTCCACTATCCTTTTAAAAGTAGACTTTACTTCACTGATCTGCTAAGTCCAAATAAACAAAACATTTGCCAATATTTCCATTGGCATTACGAACAACTGGTACAAGGTTAGATGTATATTTGTCCATGTATTCCACATTTTTCACTGACTGAGAAACTATTCTTTCTGCATCTTTCAAGTCTTGATCTTAAATAGTTTTGCAATGGCTGGTCAAATGAAATGCAGTCTGGTTCAGAAGAGAGAATACCAAATTGGATCCTTGAAACCTGTAAGCAAATAGCAAAGAAAGAAATAAGGCCATGGTAATAATTGTGTCAAGTACAATAAAAGATATAAAAGATATTCTCCAGGCCATAAAAGAACAACAAAAGCTCAACAAGTAATTGTTAAGGAATAAAGGGATAATATTTCAAGTTTTCTCTAAAAGATTATGATTCATAAAAAATATGCTAGAGGCAACAGACAATAAGTTTAGACTATTCCAGAATATCTTATGAAGCATGACCTGAACGATCCAGGTTGACAGAAAATATGGTCAAGTGTAGTGAGTTTAGTTATCATAACCAACATCAGTTTTCATCCGGATACCAATACCATAAATTGATGATGAGAGCTTTGCTGAGTTAAGCAGGCTTACGTCGCCAGAATTGTGATCAACAAGCCTTCTGTGACAACTTCTCTTTTCCTCATCAAATTATCCCAAGTTGTGAAACCTTCAATTATGAACAAAATTCCATCAGCATGAATCTCACTGAGACAAGTCATACACTTCGATATGCCTATACATTTGACAAATAATGACAGCCATGTCATTGAGAACCATAGTATGCTAAACAAGCCTACTTCAAACCTATTAATGTATTTTTTACACATTATGCATAAGCTTTGAAGTCAAAACTGCTGTGACTCCTTATGAATGGGGATGGAGATGAGGATGCTTCTAGTAATACATGGATGAGGATGCTTTTAGTAAGAAATTCCTTATAGTTGTAGGTATTCCTTAGAGTTATTATACATGGATGAGGATGCTTCTAGTAAGAAATTCCTTGTCAGTAATTTTATGAATTACAATATGTCAGACTCTATGCCTGTTATGGATCAGTACAATGAATTGCTCCGGACTTTAGGGAAATTTTCACTACACAAACTGGGAATGGATGAATCTATTTATGTGTCAACTATAATCAACAAGCTTCCAACTTCATGGAAGGATTTCAATCACATGCTTAAGCACAAAAAGGAAGAATTGTCTCTTTTTAAACTCGGAAGCCATTTGCGCATAGATGAAACTCTAAGGGCACAGGAAAATGGCAAGCCCAAAGATAAAAAAGACGGTGGGACTCTCTTCAGTTAATATGATGGAAGAGGGTGATGGTTGTAAGAAGAAAAAGGGGAAGAAGCGCCCATTTAAAAACACAGGCAAAGAGTCCAATAAGAAGCCTAAGGGTGCATGTTGGATTTGTGGCAAGACATGACACTTCAAACGTGATTGTCGTGTCAGGAAGAGCAAGAAAGGAGTGACAACAAATCATTCTAGGCAAGGGTCTAAGGACCAAGGCAAAACTCCTCATCAAGGTCAGAATGTTAATTATGCTTTAAATTTGGTTGAGAACTATGTACCATTAATTTCTGAAGCATTTTATGTACATGATGATTGAATTGCTTGGTGGATAGATTCTGGTGCGACCAAACATGTTTACAAGAACCGTAGGTGGTTCAAGTCATATGAACCTGCTAATGATGGTTCTGCTCTTCATATGGGAAATGAAATCTACCACCACTATTCTTGGTCGAGGAGATGTTGTGTTGGAATTTAGTTCTGGGAAAAATCTCCATCGAAAAGATGTTCTACATGTACCTGGAATTAGAAAGAACTTATTTTTCGGTAGTATATTATCTAAGTGTGGCTATAAGCAAGTGTATGAATCTAATAAATTTATCTTATCGAAGTTTGGTGTGTTTGTAGACTTCAAATATTACTGTAATGTAATGTTTATGCTCAATATAAATAATATGTGTTGTTCTATTTGCATGATTTGTTCTAATGTTTATTTACCATCTTTATGGCATGCTAGACTAGGACATGTTCTTTACAAACATTTGCTTGATATGTCTAAACATAGTTTGATTCCTTCTTTTGATATAAATGTTAAAAAATTTAATATTTGCATGTTGAATAAAATTGTTAGGCAACCGTTTATAAGTGTTGAAAGAATTTTCAAAATTGCTAGAACTCATACATAGTGACTTGTGTGACTTGCATGAAACACCTTCTTTGGGAGTAAAAAGTACCTAATAACATTCATTGATGATTATTTAAGATTTGGTTATATTTATTTGTTGCATTCCAAAGATGAGGCAATTGAGAAATTTAAGACTTTTAAAAATGAGGTTGAATTGCAAAAATCAACTTTGATTAAAAAGGTACGCAATGATAGAGGAGGTGAATATTATGATCCTTTATTTTTTGAATCTTGTGGTATTATTCATGAGGTTACCGCTCCATAGACACCACAACAAAATGATGTGGCAGAAAGGGAAAATAGGGTCCTAAAAGAAATGGTTAATTCCATGTTATCCTATTCTGGATTGAGTGACGGATTTTGGGATGAAGCCATGTTAACGGCTTGCTATTTAATAAATAGGGTTCCTAATAAACGGAACAAGATCACTCCATATGAGCTTTGGTATAAAAATAAACAAAACTTGAATTATCTTCGAGTTTGGGGTTGTCAGGCAGTTGTTAGACTAACCGATCCCAAGAGAAAAACATTGGGGTAATGAGGTATTGATTGCATATTTATTGGATATGATATGCAATCCAAGGCTTATATGATCTCTATTACATAACCTAATGATTTTATTTCGATACACTGTAATTGAATCAACAAATGCTATTTTTGATAAAAATCGATTCACATCAGTACCAAGGCCAAGGGATTTAGTTCTTACTTCAAGTAGAACTATGAAGGAAAATGAAATGTCTCATCAAGTCAAGTCACCTGAGCTTCGAAGGAGCAAGAGAGGTAGGATTGAGAAGTCTTTCGGTCCTTATTTCCAAATTTATTTGGTTGAGGGATCAAGAGAAGAGATAGGTTATCAATATACATATTCTTATCATATTGAAGAGGATCCTAAGACATTTAGTGAGGCTATGAAGTCTCGAGATGTTGTTTTCTGGAAAGAAGCGATAAATGATGAGATGGATTCCATCATGGGTAATAATACGTGGGTTCTTTCTGATCTCCCACGTGGTTGTAAACAATTGGGTTGCAAGTGGATCTTCAAAAGGAAGATGAAAGTCGATGGCTCTATTGACAAGTAAAAAAGCTAGATTGGTTATCCAAGGCTTTAGGCAAAGGGAATGTATTGATTATTTTGATACATATGCCCCAATTGCCCAGATCTCCACCACTAGGTTGTTTATTGCATTAGCGGCCATTAACAACCTAGTGATCCATCAAATGGGTGTCAAAACTGCATTTTTTAATGGAGATCTAGAGGAAGGGGTTTACATGAAACAACCTGAAGGGTTTGTCATAACTGGAAATGAACATAAGGTTTTTAAACTTGTCAAATCATTGTATGGGCTATAACAAGCTCCTGAACAATGGCATCATAAGTTTGATGAAGTGGTTTTGTCAAATGGCTATGAGTTAAACCAATCTTGCAAATGTTTGTATAGCAAATTTGATAGTTCTGGAAATGGAGTTATCATTTGTCTATATGTAAATGATATACTGATTTTTGGCACAAATCAGATCCAAGTTGACCCTACGAAGGCATTGTTATCATCAAGTTTTGACATGAAAGACATGTGGGGGGGGGCAAATGTGATTCTTGGTATTAAGATCAAACGAGAGAATGAAGGAGTTTCTCTGACACTGCCTCATTACATTGAGAAAGTACTTAAGAAATTCAATTGTGAGAGTTGTTCCCCGGTCATCACTCCAATGGATTCAAGTGTAAGGCTTATGCCTAATAAGGTTAAAGTGGTATCACAACTTGAGTACTCACAAGTAATTGGTTGCTTGATGTATGCCATGACAAGCACAAGGCCAGACATCGCTTTTCCGGTTGGCAAATTGAGTAGGTACACAAGTAACCCCAACACACATCATTGGCAAGCAATTAGGCATGTACTTAAGTATCTAAAGAAAACCATGAATTATGGTTTGTGCTATGTTGTATTTCCTTCGGTTTTAGAAGGTTATTCAGATGCTAGTTGGATACAAATACAGAAGATCATTCTTCTACAACTGGTTGAGTATTCTTTCTTGGTGGAGGTGTCTTTTCATGGGCTTTTAAAACGCAAACTTGCATAACGAACACCACCATGGAGTCAGAATTTATAGCTCTTGTAGTAGTAGGTAAGGAGGTGGAATGGTTACAAAATCTAGTATATGAAATTCCATTGTGGCCTAAGTCAATTTCACCTATCTCTATTCATTGTGATGGTACAAATAGTATATCTAAGGCTTATAGTGAAGTGAACAATGGAAAATCTTGACACTTGGGCATTAGGCATAGCGTGATACATGAGTTAATAACTCATGTTGTGATTTCGGTTGATTTTGTAAGATCTCACCACAATCTAGCAGATCACTTAACGAAAGGACTAGCTAGGGACTTGGTAAACAATTCGGTGATTGGGATGGGTTTAAAGCCTATTTAAATCTCTGATTATGGGATACCCAATTTTGCTCTGATACGGCATTGGAGTAAAATTCAATGTGGAAGACCTATTGTTTGAAATTGATACATATGATTTCATATCCAGGAGGTAACATGTTTGGACATGCATGTATGTTAGGTTGAAGTTTATCTTCTTAATGGATCTTTTGACAAAGTACTTTTGGAGGAGTACAATTAAAGAGATTCACCTATATGATGTGTGAAGTGTAGCCTCTTCAAGAAGCTCGGGCTTGTCTTTCAATGCACTCATGAATGGATAGGGACACATGGCTTATATTGTGTCAAGTTTTAGCTTTTGATATTTGTACTTGAACTTGTGTGTGGATTATCTTCAAATGTTGAAATGGGTTGAAGGGTTCAATCTTTAAAGACACCCCGATTCTTGAATATTTGGAATGTGTAGTTTACTAAGGTGAAAATTCAATCTTCCAGATATTTTCATTTATGCTCTTGTATAGTTTGGTTGTTGGATTTTTCGAATCAAGGATAATACTTAAAATGGGGGAGGATTGTTGGTGTTTTAAGAAACATAAGCTATTTAAGTATGATTGGATTCGAGTAGTTGTGAGCTCGGGATGTTTAAAACAAGTTTTGTGGTGCGGAGTGCAAACTTGTATAAACTATCTACGAGCTTAAAGTTCTGGGATATGAATTAAAATTGTGTTGGTAAGACTAACATGTATTATCCTTTTTTTGTGGAAAGATGCATGATTCTAACTACATTCGTATTTATATATAATTATAACGGTGGTGGTGTGTAGTTTCTGATTCCTTGACTGAAAGGATAAAGATGAACTAAAGATTGTGTATGGGATGCAATGTTGGCGGCATGCTTAACTTACTGCACTGTCATGTAGTGTGGAAAAATGCACATTTCAGAGTTTATTAAAATTTTGATAACTACGGTGCACATGATGTTGAAAATGTAATCATTTACGTGAAAAGATTTGTTGTTTCAGAATTCATTTCTGACAACTAGGATACATTGAAAGTGAAAAATATAATCATTTTGTGGAAAGATGCATCATTCTAATTACATTTGTATTTATTTACAATTATGTCAGAGTGATGCAGCGTAAGCAAGGTGGTATATAACCCACAAATTCCACAATGGGTAGTATCTTTTCGGGACATCTCCTATATAAACATGTGTATGCATGCACAGAAACATAAGTGAAAATCTTAGAATTTTCAGATTTACTCATTAACCAAAATACTTCACTCAAAATCTTTCTCTTGTTTCAAGCCTAGATCAAGAGGGCATTTTTTATTGTTTTATCCTCGATGAGAATTCGTGTAATCCAAGGCAGTAACTGGGTCAAATTACTCTTTAAGGAAAACATATGTTAACGCGATTCAAATCAATATCCAAGTTTCATTACACCAACATTTACCATAATACAGTTTTATAAATTTATTTTTACTTCTCCCAAAAGCCAAACCGTTATTTATTTCTTCCAACATTCCATAACTTTAATGGGAGGATAACCCTGGCTAAATCAGTACTTCAGTCCATTTCAGTCTATACAATGTCAATGTTCAAGTTTCCAAAGTCAACATTTGACAAGCTGGATGCTGAAGCTTTACATGGAAGGGCAAAGGGAAGGATAGGAATACGCTATGTATTGGAATACGCTATGTCTATCAAAGCATGAAGGAGGAATGGGACTAAAACAGTCATGGCTACTTAATCAATCCCTCCTTGAAAAACATGCCTGGAAAATATTATCAAATCCTTCATCTCTCTTTTCCAGATTTTTTGTGTGTAAATATGAGATGTCAACATTACTGAGTGGCAAGCCTAAAGCAACTTCCTCTTGGGGCTAGAAATCAATTTGTTGGGGAGCTCAGTATCTTAAAGGAAATCTTAATTGGAGGGTCAGAGATGGAAAAGGAATTAGGCCATCAGATGATTGGATCTCTGGTATGACTAATCCCCTCTCAGGAAACAACTTGTGGGCTAATCAAACTGATCTTAGAGTGTCCCATCTCTTGGATTCTCACATGAACTGGAGAGTTCCACTTGTTAAGGCCATTTTCCCAGAGCAAGTATCTCTAAGAATTCTTCGGATAAGAGTGCCTAACCAGTCTGACCCTGGTCAAGAAGACAAACTCATCTGAGGGGACTCGAACACAGGAGAATATAGTGTTAAGCTTGGATACAGACAAGCGCTAAAGATACATCAAATTAATCATCCTCCACAATCTTCAAATCAGGCTTCTTTGAACTAGGCTAAAATGTGGAAGAAGTTGTGGAATGTTAATTTACCATCACACTTCAAGTTCCTGATCGCTTCCCACAATGTGTGGCCTTTTTAAAAGAAATGCCATTCAGTTGCCAATTTTTCTGATATGTGGCAGAGATATAGAAAATCTGGCTCATTTGTTTGCAAGGTTCGAACTGAGTCAGAGAACTTGGCGGATTTGCACATTGGGTTTTGTCTTCTCAGGCCATGGAAATTTTCTTGATTGCATGAAGGAATAGATTCTGCAACCTCCATCAGACAAAAATCTAGCATTATTGTTAGAATAAAGTAAGTAGAACATTAGATAATATTTTATTTCATGTTGACTAGGCCTAAAGTTATATTTAGACTAGTTTTCTTTGTACTTTACATACACTCTTCATCACTAACCAGAATCATTAGGGGAAATTACTTTATCAGGTATCAGAGCAAACCTGGTTCTAAATCCTCTCTTTCTTTTCATTCCCGGCGTCCCTCCTCTTCCCCTTGCCGCCGCCGCCTTGCTCTCCCCCCCACTCCTTCTTTGCAAAAAACAATTTCTTCTCTCATCATGTCTGAAGAGAAATTATCCTATAATACCTTGCTCCACATGATGACTATCAAACTGTCATCATCCAATTATCTGTTATGGAAGCGTCAAGCTGGCTATGTTCTCAAGCTCCAGAACTTGTATGGATTTCTTAATGGTTCCAAGCCCTGCCCGACTGTTTCTCCTCTTCCTCCAGTAGGCGCCCCTTCCACAACCTATGCTTAGGCCACCGGCACCACTCCCAGTCACAGCGCCACCACCAAGCCCAATCTCATAGAGGCCTACTTGAAGGTCAAGTCTGATTATAATCTCTGGGTTAATGATCAACGTGTGTGCAGTCTTCTTTTTTCTCTTTTCACGCCAGAGGCTTTGGCGGTTTTACCTGACTGTGCCACTTTCAAGGAGATATGGGAAAATCTTCAATCCATTTATCACGACAACAGTGCATCAACCATCATTCGTCTTCGTGCTGTTACCCATGGTATACGTAAGACAAGTACAGTTCATGAACTCCATCTTAAATTTAAAGAAATTTTTAAGCAGTTGTCTATGATGGGTTCTCTTGTATCGAATGATGATTAGATTATTTGGTTTTTTACTGCCCTTAGAACTGAGTTTAAGGATTTTTCTGCAACTTTAATTAATTATTTTCCTACTCTATTGTATGCCGATATTTTATCTCGTGCGAAAAACCATGAAGCTTTTCTAAAAAATCTACATGACCATTCAGCCCCAGCCACTGGGCCAACTGCATTCATAGCAGGCAAAAACCCCTCGACCTGTCGCGCGTGGGATCAAGCGCTGGCAAGCGACAGCGGTGCGTACGGCTCACGCACCGCTAGGGGTGGTAGTATTGAAGGTTGGCGAGGCGGCAGGTCCGGCGGTCAGTTCTCGACTGGGGCTGGTCGTGGTCGGCAGCAATGCACTTAGTGTGGTCGTCCCGGTCACTATGCTGCGACTTGTTACAAGATGCTTGCTCAGACTAGTTCTCAGGGTCCAACTCGTCATACAAACTCCACTCATCTAGCTGAAAGTTTTCAGTCATCTCTGCAGTTAGAGCCTACTGAACAATCCTCTTATTGGTATATTGACTCTGGCGCCACAAGTCATATGGCATCCTCCGCCACTGGCTTGGAGTCTGTCGCTCCATATTCTGGTAATTTTCATGTCTCTGTTGGTAATAGTGCTTCTATTCGAGTCTCTCATATTGGTGAAACTAAGATTTCTGATGATTTATGCCTGTATGATATTATGGTTGTTCTTGATATTACTAAGAATTTGTTGTCTATTAGTAAACTGACCAGAGATTCAAATGATTTTGTCACCTTTGATGATCGGAATTTTGTCATTTAGAACAATGTTTCCAAGGCAATCGTGGGCAGGAATCACAATGAGAGTGGTCTCTATGTTTTGGATAGAGGTGATTCGGCATTTTTCTCGCATTTACAGCAGAATAAAGGACGGGCATTCTACAAGCTTTGGCATGCTCGCTTGGGTCATACGCCGATGGCAGTTATTTGTAGTTTGCAGAAGTCTGGTCTAGTTTCTCTGTCTTCTTTGTTGCCCAAACCTATTACCAGCGCCCTATGTGTCATGGCGAAAGATCAACGGTTGGCTTTTGCTGAGAACCATAAATGTACTATATGTACTAGATTTGATTCATTGTGGCTTATGAGGACCTTCCCTTATTTTATCGTCGAATGGTTTTTTGTACTATGCTTTGTTTTTGGATGATTATTCTTGTTTCACCTGGCTTTATCAACTTCGTTGCAAGTCAGATTTTTTTATGCTCACTTACAATTTGAGGCATTTGTCGAGAATCATTTCTTATCTAAAATTAAGGTTTTTCAGAGTGATGGTGCTACAGAGTTTCTAAACACTCGTCTACGGGCCCATTTTGTCACTAAGGGAATTCACCATCACATATCGTGTCCTTACACTCTAGAACAGAATGGTCGTGCGGAATGCAAACATGCAATTTTGCCTAGATGGGCATCACTATGCTTTTTCATTCGCATCTGCCTATTTCTTGCTGGGATGATGCATTTTCCGCAGCTGCATACATGATCAACCGACTACCTAATCCTGTATTGCATGGTTCTTCTCCTTATGGGCTTCTATATGGTCATGACCTTAGTTACTTGCATTTTCCATTTGTTTGACCATATGCGGATCACAAATTATCTCCCTGCAGCATTCCTTGTGTCTTCATTGGCTACAGTTTACAGCACAAAGGTTTTTGTTGTCTAGATTCTTCTACAGGCAGAATCTACATCACTCGTCATACTCGCTA
Source organism: Rubia yunnanensis (assembly GCA_037428765.1). NCBI lineage: Eukaryota > Viridiplantae > Streptophyta > Magnoliopsida > Gentianales > Rubiaceae > Rubia > Rubia yunnanensis. The sequence continues at coordinate 29,731,901 of CM075070.1, forward strand.
TGATGAGACATACTTTCCATTTGCTACTTCTTCAACCTCGGGATCTCCAGCATCCGCTCTTGATGTCTTTGCTTTTATTGATCCTGATGGTGACTCTGCGGTTCTTATGCCCATTCCGACATCGTCTCCCTTTCCGCCATACACCATTTTCACAACAGACCTAGAATCGGCTTCTCCATCATCGGTCTTGCCTTCTCAGCTGTCGGTCATGGTGCCTCAGCTAGGCCGCCCCTTCTCCAGCCTTGTCCGTTAGTCACCACTCAGCCAGCTCAATTGGGTCTTCTCCGACATCATCCGCTGGCCTGACACCTCCAGGCTCACCACCTCTTCCTCGTACTCATCGGATGGCCACTCGGTCAGCCACTGGTGCCATTCAGCGACGAGATTATTCGAACATTATTGCACATGGTCTTACTATTGCACTTCTTTCTCAAACAGAGCCCACTAATTATCGCTCGGCTCTTCAGGATCCGTCTTGGGTTTCAGCTATGGAAGATGAGATGACTGCTCTTCATAGTCAGCACACTTGGGACTCGGTGCCTCGGCCTTCGGATGCCAACATCGTTGCCTCTAAATGGGTCTATCGGCTTAAGTATCATCCAGAAGGTATTATAGAGCGCCACAAAGCTAGACTTGTGGTGCATGGTTTTTTTAAGATTCCGAGCTTTGACTTTGACCATACTTTCAGTCTTTTGGTAAAAGCTTCCACTGTTCGGACAGTTCTTGCGATTGCCACCATGCGTTCTTGGACACTTCAGTAGCTGGATATTAAGAACGCCTTTCTTAATGATGTTCTGGACACTCCAGTCTATATTAAGCAACCTATTGGTTATCAGGATTCTTCTCATCCATATTTTGTTTGTCGCCTGCGGAATTCCATTTATGGTCTTAAGCAGGCTCCTCGATCTTGGTTCCAGCGGTTTAGCACCTATCTTACACAACTTGGTTTTCAGTGCAGCTCAGGTGATACTTCCTTGTTTGTCCAGTCAAGAGGGTCGTCATTACTGTATCTCCTTGTGTATGTGGACAGTATTATTCTCACAGAAAACGACTCGACTCTTCTTCGCCAGTTTATTTCTTGGACGCACAGAGAGTTTGTGATCAAGGATCTTTGTGCTCTTCATTTCTTTCTTGGTCTTGAAGTTTCTCCTACCTCCTCAGGGTTACTTCTTGGCCAAGCAAAGTATGCTCGGGATATTCTAACCTGGGCTGGTATGATTGATGCTGCACCAGTTTTTACACCATTTATTTTCAGTTCTCAGCTACACAGTTTCACTTGTCTGCCATTTTGGGATCCTACCCTTTATCGCTCACTTGTTGGGGTACTTCAGTATCTCACCATCACTCGTCTAGATTTGGTTTTCTCGGTCAACACAGTGAGTCAGTACTTCATGATACTAGAGATTATCATTTTGCTGCAGTTACACGGATTTTGCATTATGTTCGTGGTACTCTTCATTTTGTTCCTATTTTTCATTCCGCCAGCACTCTAGAATTGTTAGGATATTCGGATGCTGACTGGGCCCGTTGTCTGGAGACTCGTTGGTCCACTTATGGTTATGCGGTTTATCTGGGTGGGAATATGGTTTCTTATAGTGCCAAGAAACAACCCACTGTTTCTCGCTCTAGTACCAAGTCTGAGTATCATGTTTTTTCCTACACTGCTTCAAAGGTTGTTTAGCTCACTCATTTGCTTTGTGATCTTCGGGTTCCACTTTCTGGTTCGCCTTTTCTGTTATGCGACAATAGCGGTGCTATCTTCTTGGCTCAGAATTTGGTGGCGCACAAGCGGGCAAAGCATATAGACATTGATTATCATTTTGTTCGTGAGCTAGTGACATCTGGCAAGTTGCACGTTGCTCATGTTTCGACTTCTCTACAGATTGCGGACATCTTCACCAAGGGGCAAAGCATATAGACTTTGATTGTCATTTTGTTCGTGAGCTGGTGACATCTGGAAAGCTGCATGTTGCTAATGTTCTCACTTCTCTACTGATTGAGGACATCTTCACCAAGGGGCTCTCTCGTCCGTTGTTCGGGTTCTTCAGATGCAAGCTATGCACCAGCGAGCATCCTAGTTATTTTGTCGTAGTTTGCCATAAGAAATAGGCATCTCTACAGATGGTGGTACGAAGATTTTGAACACTTGTCAATGGGCCCATTTTTCCACTAAGGTCATTCACTATCAGATATCGTATCTTTACAATCCGAAACAGAATGGTCGTGCGGAACGGAAACATAGGCATTTTGTCGAGATAGGTCTTACTATGCTTTTTCATTTGCATCTGCCTATTTCTTACTGGGATGGTGCATTTTTTGCAGCTGCATACACGATCAACCAACTACCTACTCCTGTACTGCATGGTTCTTCTCTTCATAGGCCTCTATATGGTCGTGACCCTAGTTATTCAAAATGTCATCCTTTCGGGTGCCAGGTCTTTCCATTTGTTTGACCATATGTGGATTACAAATTATCTCCCCGTAGCATTCCTTTTGTCTTCATTGGCTACATTTCACAGTACAAAGGTTTTCGGTGTCTAGATTCTTCAACAAGCAGAGTCTACATCACTCGTCATGCTCGATTTGTTGAGACATACTTTCCATTTGCTACTTCTTTGACCTTGGTCTATCTAGCATCCACTCTTGATGTCTCTGCTTTTATTGATCCTGATGGTTACTCTGCAGTCCTTGTGCCCATTCGGACATCGTCTCCCTTTCCGCCATGCACCATTTGCACGACGTACCTAGAACTGACTTCTCCATCGTTGGCCTTTCCTTCTCAGCCGCCTATCACGGTGCCTCGGCTAGTCTCGGTTGCCCCTTTTCTGGCCTTATCCATCAGTTGCCACTCGGCCAGCTCAGCCGGGTCTTCTCCGGCATCATCCGCTGGTCTGACCCCTCCAGCCTCACTGCCTCTGCCTCATACTCATCAGATGGCCACTCGGTCAGCCACTGGTGCCATTCAGCGATGAGATTATTTGGACATTATTGCACATAGTCTTACTGTTGTACTTCTTTCTCAAACAGAGCCCGCTGATTATCGCTCGGCTCTTGAGGATCCATCTTGGGTTTCAACTATGGACGATGAGTTGACTTCTCTTCGTAGTCAGCACATTTGGGACTTGGTGCCTCGGCCTTCGGATGCCAACATCGTTGGCTCCAAATGTATCTATCAGCTCAAGTATCGCCCAGATGGTATTATTGAGCACCACAAAGCCAGACTTATTGCACATGGTTTTTCGCAGGTTTTGAGCTTTGACTTCGACCATATTTTCAATCCTATAGTCAAAGCCTCCACTGTTTGGACAATTCTTGCAATTGCCACCAAGTGTTCTTGGTCATTTCATCAGCTGGATGCCAAGAAAGCCTTTCTTAATGGTGTTCTAGATACTCCAGCCTATAAAAAACAACTTGTTGGTTATCAGGATTCTTCCCATCCAAATTTTGTTTGTCGCCTACGGAAGGCCATTTATGGTCTTAAGAAGGCTCCTTGAGCTTGGTTCCAGCGGTTTAGCAGCTATCTTACACAGCTTCATTTTTAGTGCAGCTCAGCTGATACTTCCCTGTTTGTCCTGTCAAGAGGGTCGTCGTTACTGTATCTCCTTTTGTATGTGGACGAAATTATTCTTACACGGAATAACTTGACTCTTCTTCGTCAGTTCATTTCTTGACGCACAGAGACATTGCGATCAAGAATCTTGGTGCTCTTCATTACTTTCTTGGTCTTGAAGTTTCTCCTACCTCCTCAGGGTTACTTCTTGGCCAAGCAAAGTATGCTCGGGATATTCTGGCTCGATTTGGTATGACTGATGCTGCACCAGTTTCTACACCATTTGCTGTTGGTTCTCAGCTGCACAGTTTCACTAGTCCGCCGTTCCGGGATCCTACCCTTTATCGTTCTCTTGTTGGGGCACTTCAGTATCTCACCATCACTCGTCCATATTTAATTTTCTCGGTCAACACAGTGAGTCAATACCTTAGGATCCTAAAGATGATCATCTTGCTGCAGGTACACAAATTTTGCATTTTGTTCGTGGCACTCCTCATTTTGGTTCAGTTTTTCGTTCTGCCAGCACTCCAGAAGTGTTAGGATATTTTGATGCTGATTGGGCCCGCTGTTTGGAGACTTGTCGGCCTACTTATGGTTATGCGGTAGATCTGGGTGGGAATATGGTTTCTTAGAGTGTCAAGAAACAACCCATTGTTTCTCGCTCTAGTACTGTGTCTGAGTATTGTGTTCTTATCAACACTGCTTTGAAGGTTGTTTGGCTCACTCATTTGCTTCGTCATCTTCGGGTTCCACTTTCTGGTTCGCCTTTGCTATTATTCGACAACAGCAGTGCTATATTCTTGGCTAATAATCTGGTGGCGCACAAGCGGGGAAAGCATATAGACATTGATTACCATTTTGTTCGTGAGTTGGTGACATCTGGCAAGCTGCGAGTTGCTCATGTTCTGACTTCTCTACAGATTGCGGACATCTTCACCAAGGGACAAAACATATAGGCATTAATTACCATTTTGTTCGTGAGCTGGTGACATCTGGCAAGCTGCGCGTTGCTCATATTCCGACTTCTCTACAGATTACGGACATCTTCACCAATAGGCTCTCTCGTCCGTTGTTCGAGTTCTTCAAATCCCAGCTGTGTGTCGGCGAGCATCCAACGCTTCGCTTGGGGGGTGTTAGAATGAAGAAAGTAGAAGATTAGATAATATTTTAGACTAAGAGTGGGTCTCCTGATAGGCTACCTGTCCATAAGCTTATGGACAGGTCACTTATTTCTTACCTCATACACTGCATTTCTTAAATTACATACAAAATTTAAAATTTTTGAAAATATTTTTTTATATCATATATTTTTATATTTTTACCTTAAAATACATATTATTACTTGTTTTAACTTATAAAATGCAATATTTAAATTTTATAAAAAATTACAAAATTTAAGGCAAATGCCCCTGAGAACTGTCCATAAGCTTATGGAAAGGCCATTGTAAAGTCAAGGAATTATTTTATTGGCAATTTTGTGTGGATTATTTTGAACTAATATGCAGACCATGTTGGAACATGCTGCTGGAGCAGAATTTACGCCATAGAGTTTAACAGAATTCAAGCCGAAATATTGGAGTGTTTTAGAATTTATGGTAATTGTATATTTGGCTATATATTAGGCGTGTGAAGCATAATTGGTTTTATGGAAAATCCCTACTTATAAGGAGAAGATTTATTTGAATATACATGGGATAGAATGAGTTAAGGTAAATCCCTTTATTTATGGGATTTGGATATGCTTCAAGAATCAGATTTGGAATAGGAATATTGTGGAGATAATCAAGGAGTATTCAAGTCTGATTCGTGGATATAAATATGGGACAAACATGGCTGCATACTTACGGTTTTATAGAGCAAAATCTGCACCCAGATTTTGAGATTTTACGAAATTTGCAAGAGCCAATAAACTGTGTTCCAACACTGTCCTGCCGCACTAAGTTCAGAATCGTATACCTTAATTCCTCGGCAGGAGGAGATCCTGCGTCGACGGAGTTCGAGGTCAGAGGGAGTCTGATCAAGGCGGATCGGTAGCTAGGGGAGCTAGCAGAGTCCACACGTCATAGTTAGTAAAGATAAGTATTTTGTAAACTGTACTCTGTACGCTATCTTTCTAATTAGTGGATTCATTCTGAACTGGGCCAGGTCCCACAGATGTAGGTGATTTACACCGAACTGCGTAACCAAGTTGTGTGTCTTTACGTTTCACGTTATTTACACTTGGTTAAACTAGGCATGTTGGAACACACTAGTAAGAACTAGAAAAAGTGGTAAAACTAAATTTCATTTGGTATCAGAGCTGAGTCACTTATCATTCCCTTGGTTGTTTCAAGGAAAGTGAGATCCGGTTTTACCATGACGACAAGAGAAGGAGCTTCAATCTCTCGACCACCACTGTTAGAAGGAAACAACTACAACTATTAGAAGCCACGTATGCGGGTATTTATCAAGTCACTGGACGAACTGGCGTGGTTTTATGTTGAGAATGAATGGAATCATCCTACAGAAGATGCTACAAGTTCTAAGGCTGTGGAAGGGGAGTCAAGTCAAAAACTCAAAGACAAGTCTAAATGGACTCCAGATGATCTTAAAGAATCACTGGCAAATTCGAAGGCACTGAATGCAATCTTCACTGCTGTTGATGAAAACTAGTTTAAGCTTATATCTACATGCTACCAAGCAAAGAAAGCATGGGATATTTTACAGACCGTTCATGAAGGAACCAGTCGAGTGCGGGAATCCAAACTACAGATGCTGGCTACCAAGTTTGAAGAACTCAAAATGGAGGAGGATGACACCATTGCCATATTCAATGGAAAGCTCAGAGATATCTCCAACATGGCTTACCAACTTGGAAAGGTGTACAAAGAAACAAAGTTAGTGAAAAAGACATTGCGATCTCTCCCCAAAAGATTTGCAATGAAAGTAGCGGCAATAGAGGAAGCAAGAGACGTAGCCACCATGAGCCTAGATGAACTGATGGGTTCGCTACAAACTTATGAGATGACATTCCAGGAATCTACCAAAAGAATCTCCAAGGATTTAGCGTTCAAAGTTTCTCCAGTCAAGGCAAGTCACGAGTCTGACAGTGATGATGAGTTTGAAAAACTGGCACTTATTACCAAGAATTTCTCAAAGATGCTAAAGAAGGTAGTTAACAAGAAATCCCAGTAGAGGTTTGGCGGAAACAGACAAAAGCAACAAGATTCGAACAACAATCGTGGGTTGAGATTTGAACAAGGAAATATGCAGTTCGGGAAAAATCAGAACAACGAACCAAAACAGGCTGGACGAATTCAATGCAGAGAATGTGAAGGATTTGGTCATATTCAGGCCGAATGTGCTAACACCCGCAAGAAACAAGGAAGATCATATGTCACCTCTTGGAGTGATGATGAAGATAATGAAAAAGATGAAGAAGAACTCACAAATAATTATGTAGCTTTTGGAGCAAAGGTCCATGATACACCCGAAGGTCAGTGTTCTAACACACTGAACAAAGAGAAAGCTGTATGTTCCAACATGAATCTGGACGATGCTCACAGTGATGAAGATGATCTGTCTGTAAGTGATGAAGAGATCTATAGCACATACGAACAAATGTATGCCATGTGGGTTCAAGTAGTTGACAAGAACAAAGATCTGATTGAAGAAAAAAGGAAGCTAATTGAAAGTGAAAAGGAATTAAGATCCACAGTTGCAGAACTTGGAAAACAAAATGAAGAACTGAGTCAGAAATTGATAGCAGCAGTCAAGAGAGCCGAGATGTCTAAAGCAACTATTTCTAAATTGAATTCCGGGAAAGCAAAGCTTGATGATATTCTGGATATGGGAAAGAACTTTGGTGATAGACACGGGATTGGATACAGGAAAGAACCCGAGGTTGAAGTGCTCGAAAAACCAGTAACTCTCAAAGCAAGGATTCGAGAAGTAAAACGGAAGTATGGGAAACCTTATCAAAGAAAGCCTCTAATCTGCGAATACTGTACGTACCAAGGACATGCTGAACATCAGTGTAAAAAACTGACCAGAGATCAAATGACAGGAAGATAACTGTGTTCCAACACAGTCGATACTCATACAAGAATCAGGAAGATATGGGTTATTAAAAGGTCCAGTACATGGATGGTGGCACACACTTCTTTATCAGCCTATTCCAGTGACACATGGTATTTTGACAGTGGTTGTTCTCGCCACATGACTGGCACTCCAAAATACCTTACGAACCTTACTCCATATGATGGCCGATATGTAACTTTTGGTGATGGAAAAAGGAGCAGAGTAATTGGCAAGGGCGAATTAAAGATTGAAGGGTTTCCAGTTTTCACAAGTGTATTATTTTTTGAAGATCTAAAAGCAAACTTGCTAAGTATAAGCCAGCTGTGTGATGACAACATGATAGTGGAATTTCAGAAGGACAAGTGTGTAGTGAAGTATGGAGAAAACAAGGTTCTTTCTGGAATACGATCTTCAGACAATTGTTATTTGTTGGAACAAGAAGTTCGATGCATGCTTTCAAAGCAGGATGAAGGAATTCTTTGGCACAGGAAGCTCGGACACATCAACTATAAAACACTGGTGAAAATTGCTAACATGAAAGCTGTACGAGGAATGCCAATCTTGACCAGCAAGGATGAAATTATGTGCGGACCATGTCAACAAGGTAGACAAACTCGTGCTCCTCATTCTTCAGTTCAGTTTATTACTACTTCTAGAAATCTGGAATTACTGCATATGGACTTAATGGGGCCAGTTAATACACCTAGCATAGGAGGAAAGAAATATATTTTTGTATGTGTTGATAACTTCTCCAGATTTACATGGGTAGCCTTCTTGAAAGAGAAATCTGATACGATTGAGGTATTTCGAAGCCTTGTAGTAAAGTTACAAACTAAAAAGGGAAGTCTTGTAAGAAAGATAATCCGAATTCGAAGTGATCATGGAAGAGAATTTGAGAATGAACAATTCAGTTCCTTCTGCGATGAGCTAGGGATCCAACATGAGTTTTCGGCTCCTATCACTCCTCAACAGAATGGTATTGTCGAAAGAAAGAACAGAACTCTATAGGAGATGGCTCGAATTATGTTGGCAGAAAAGGATATCCATAAGAAATGGTGGGCAGAGGCGATCAATACAGCGTGCTATACAATCAACAGGGTGTATCTTCGACCATTCACTGAAAAGACAGCCTATGAGATCTGGAAGGGCAGGAAACCAAACGTTTCGTATTTTCATGTGTTCAGAAGTACTTGCTATATTCTCAGAGATAGAGAACAGTTGGCAAAATTTGATAATCGGAGTGATCCAGGAATTTTTCTCGAGTATTCCATCAACAGCCGTGCCTACAGAGTTTTTAATCATCGAACCAAAACTCTCATGGAATCCATAAACGTTATTGTGGATGATTCAGAAAAGGAACAACTTCTAGAAGCTGTGGAGGAAGAATCAGCCAACTCTCAGGTTCCAACACAGTCTCAATCTTCTGACAAAGCAAAACCCTCAGTTGATCCTACTGAACCAAATGAGCACCAGAACCCGAACTCTACTGAAGATGATCATGTTCTAACACACGACCATGTTCCAACACAGTCCCTTCCTACGGACGACCATGTTCCAACACTCGACCAATCTGGCTCCACCTTGAGAAGCACTCGATCAGTACCTCGAGTTGATTATCGACGACTGGCTGGTCTATACTGTTTTGTGTCCCTAATTGAACCGAAGAACTATAAGGAAGCTTTACTTGATGAGTATTGGATTGCTGCAATGCAAGATGAATTCGGCCAGTTTACCAGGAATGATGTTTGGTACCTTACTCCTCGTCCCAAAGGCATTAATGTCATTGGTACAAAATGGATCTTCAAGAACAAGTCCGATGCAGATGGCTTAGTCACCAGGAACAAAGCCAGACTTGTTGCTCAAGGATATACACAAGTGGAAGGTGTTGACTTTGATGAAACCTTTGCACCTGTTGCCAAGTTAGAATCTATCCGTATTCTACTAGCTATTTCCTGCTCTTTGAACTTTACTTTGTATCAAATGGATGTTAAGAGTGCATTTTTAAATGGAGTGGTGAATGAGGAAGTTTATGTGGAACAACTTAAAGGTTTTGAAGATCCCCATTATCCGCATCATGTATATCGTCTCAAGAAGGCCTTATACGGATTAAAGAAGGCACCTCGAGCATGGTATGAATGACTTACTACCTTTCTACTTCAGAAAGGTTATCATCGAGGGGGAGTAGATCGCACTTTATTTGTGCTTGACAAGTCCTCAAAGTTTCTAATTGCTCAAATATATGTTGATGACATAGTTTTTTGCTCTACTTCACCATTTATGGTACAGGAGTTTGTCACCACGATGCAATCTGAATTTGAGATGAGCATGGTTGGAGAATTGACTTACTTTCTGGGATTACAAGTCAAGCAAGGACGGAATGGTCTGTTCATAAATCAAAGTAAGTATGCCTTGAACTTGATTCAGAAATTCGGACTTAGTAATGCTCGTGCAGTTCGAACCCCTATGGGAGTTTCTGATGAACTGGTGAAAGATGAAAAAGGAGTTTCAGTCGATCAGAAGTTATATAGAGGAATGATTGGAAGTTTATTACATCTCACTGCCAGTAGACCAGATATATGTCTCTGTGTTGGAATATGTGCGAGATTTCAAGCTGATCCTAAGGAATCTCATCTTACTGCAGTCAAAAGAATTATTAGATATGTGAGTGGGACGTCAGAATATGGTGTTTGGTATTCAAAGAATCAATATTCAGAGTTGATAAGATACAGTGATTCTGATTGGGCTGGAAATGCTGATGATCGAAAAAGTACCACTGGCGGATGCTTCTTTATTGGACCGAATTTGGTGTCCTGGTATAGCAAGAAACAGAACTCGATCTCTCTATCTACTGCAGAAGCAGAGTATCTTGCAGCAGGAAGTTGTTGTGCACAATTATTATGGATGAATCAAATGCTGAAAGATTATGGAGTTCATCAAGGCCCCCTAAAGATTTTATGTGACAATACAAGTGCCATTGATATTTCGAAGAATCCAGTTCAACACTCAAGAACCAAACATATTGACATAAGGCATCATTTTATTAGAGATCTGGTTGAAAGAAAGGAAGTGGAAGTGGTCTATGTTCCAACACACGAGCAGTTTGCTGATATATTTACAAAGCCGCTTGATGCCACCACTTTTGAGAGCCTCCGACAACACTTAGGTGTTTGTCAAATCTGAGGTAATATTTACCTTAATCAGTTTTTATTTTGTGTACATATTTTTGTTATTTACGGTTTACAAAAATTAGAAAAAGAACAAAAAATGGAAGGAAGAAACGGCTTACTAAAAAAGGAGAAGTTAAGTAAGGTGTGGTGGAAGTTAAATGAGGAATGACACATTGAAGGGACAAGAAGAGAAAGGGGTATCATTACTATTTTTGGGAAATCTAAAAAGACTCTTCGCGGGAAAAGAGGTAAGTTCATGAAGAGTTGAAAGTTGATTCAAACTCTAAAACCCCTTTCGCATTCTATTACTCTCGGCCCGAATTTTTGCTCTCCAAGAACTCTGCCAAAAAATTTCTCTCAAATCTCTCCTGTTACTAAAGTAAGAATGTCGATCTCAAGCTCTCCCAGTTTTGAAGCAAAGGCGCCAGAAAATGGTGTAGAAAATACAGAGAGGGTGGAATCTGGCGGCAATGTCGACGAAGAAAATCTCGGAGCCAAGAACAGGGGTCCATATGGGAAGGTGTCCGGTCCTGATCCTCCCCCGATAAAGATTAACGGTATGAAATTTAGATCTTTTGATGCTATTTTCGAGTGGTTGGAAGCAAATAGATATTATGTTGATCTTAGCAAAATCAGAAGCATAGATAAAGAATTGGAAGTCTTGCATGTGAAAATTAAGGAGATTGTTTCTGGTCACTTTTCTGATGTCTGGGATATTGAATATAAGACTGTGAAGTATCTGAGAGGAATGTATGGTCAGCTGAATGGAAAAGGAAAGGATAAATTTCATATTTTTTGTCGGATGTTGAGTAATAGTTATGTATGGTTGAGGGAAATTACTGAAGAAGAAGCTGTTGGTTTGGAGACGGTTAAGTATGGAGACAAGCTTCAGGTTGGATTCTTCGATATGGACTGTGCGAGGAGAATGGAAGAACTAAGAGAACCTATAATTATTGAACTCTCTGATAGTGAGGAGAGTGTTCCAACACTGTCTGAGGAACATGTGAATGTGAACTCCGATTTTGATATGGGAGGAGAAAGAAACGAGGATGATGAAGGGAATCAGGGGATTGAAGTATCTGATGAAGATCTGCCAGTTCAGGGTGATGATCCAGAAGAAGAATCAGCTGAAAGAGCAGACTGTGTTCCAACACAGGATGCCCCTGATCTGACATACTCCAGTGACGAGGTCTTGGATGAATTTTTTCAGAAGGCAAAAGGAAAAAAGAAAGGCTAGCTCTGCCATGGATACTGAGGCAGCAAAAAGGAGTAAGAAGAGACGGGATAGAAACCCGAGGAAGATTCTGCCTCCTCCATCTGTCTCCCAGGCTTTTTCTGCAGTTTACTTTGATGAGAAGGGAGCAGAGATGGAAGATTTCTTCTCTGAGAAGAAATTTATTGCTGAAAGACCTTGGACCTGAAGGCTTATCAGGAGAGTGGGTCCACAAATTTCTTAAAGGCAATGGGGATGACAAAGGCAGCCACAATACAACTACAATACAATAAGCAGGTGGTTTTAGAGGTATATTCTAATCTCATGCCTGGAAATCTAGATATTTCTTCTCCATGGTTTGGTAGAGTCTATGTTCGAGGAAAAATCATAGATGTGTCTGCTACTAGAATCAATGTGTTGTTTGGGCTGAAAACTCAGGAGATAGGGGGAGTATTTCCTGATGATTTGGAGTTGAGTGATGATGAGATTTTGTCGGTTATATCTGGGGGATATAAGAGGAAATGGCCAGCAGTGGGGCACTCTCAAGCATCATGCTTGACGTCCAGATTTTTCGGTTTGTATCAAATAGCTGTTCACTGCTGGTTGCCATCAAGCAACACCACCGCACTGACTAGGGAGATGGCCAAGCTACTTTACTGTGTTGGAACACAGAGGAAAATCAATCTCGGGCTCTTAATTCAGCAACATTTGGTTCGACAGGCCACAGCTCCAAAAGTGAATGATGCGGTCATCTACCCAGCCGTAATCTCTGCCTTAGCAAAGAGTGCCAAAGTCAAAGGGCAGGCCTCTGATGTGATAGTGGACACTGAGTTCTTGCGGCCTAATAAGAAGACTTTCGGGCTCAGGCAGGTATATGACCTTCCATGGAAAGCTTCTGGGTCAGCCTCCTCATCAGCCACAGCAGACAAGAAGACTCGATTGATGGCTATTAATGCTAGACATGGAGCTGTAGGGATTCAGATTGCTTCTTTGCAGGCTGAGCAAGCACAGTTGGAGGAAGAAAAGTCACGACTGGAAGGATGATTTGAGTAGGATTAATTCAGGGGGAGTTTTAAAGACTGAGCTTTATTTTTGATGTTTTTGTGATGAAGTCCCTTTGGCCTATGTGTGGTCCCAGGGGGAGTAATTTCGGATATTTGGTTTTCAATTTAGTTGTAATTTCTGGAATTCTGGATTTTGGTTTTCGGCTTTCAGTATGTGAGTTCTGGCTATTATAATCATTATTCTGCTCGTTGTATGATATTGATTTTGTGCTGCAAGTCCAAAATATTATGGGTCCACAAAAATGCCAAAGGGGGAGATTGTAAAGTCAAGGAATTATTTTATTGGCAATTTTGTGTGAATTATTTTGAACTAATATACAGACCATGTTGGAACATGGTGCTGGAGCAGAATTTACGCCATAGAGTTTAACGGAATTCAAGCCGAAATATTGGAGTGTTTTAGAATTTATGGTAATTGTATATTTGGCTATATATTAGGCGTGTGAAGCATAATTGGTTTTATGGAAAATCCCTACTTATAAGGAGAAGATTTATTTGAATATACATGGGATAGAATGAGTTAAGGTAAATCCCTTTATTTATGGGATTTGGATATGCTTCAAGAATCAGATTTGGAATAGGAATATTGTGGAGATAATCAAGGAGTATTCAAGTCTGATTCGTGGATATAAATATGGGACAAACACGGCTGCATACTTACGGTTTTATAGAGCAAAATCTGCACCCAGATTTTGAGATTTTACGAAATTTGCAAGAGCCAATAAACTGTGTTCCAACACTGTCCTGCCGCACTAAGTTCAGAATCGTATACCTTAATTCCTCGGCAGGAGGAGATCCTGCGTCGACGGAGTTCGAGGTCAGAGGGAGTCTGATCAAGGCGGATCGGTAGCTAGGGGAGCTAGCAGAGTCCACACGTCATAGTTAGTAAAGATAAGTATTTTGTAAACTGTACTCTGTACGCTATCTTTCTAATTAGTGGATTCATTCTGAACTGGGCCAGGCCCCGCAGATGTAGGTGGTTTACACCGAACTACGTAACCAAGTTGTGTGTCTTTTACGTTTCACGTTATTTACACTTGGTTAAACTAGGCATGTTGGAACACACTAGTAAGATTAGAAAAAGTGGTAAAACTAAATTTCAGCCATCTATCCTGAGACTTTCCCTTAGACTAATATTTTTTGTACTCTATATACATTCTTTATCATTGATCAGAATCATTAGGGGAAATTACTCTATCAATTATCCTTCATCAATTATCCTTCATCAATTATAATTGGTCATTTGGAAGAACAGGAATTATGTCGTCTGGAAAGGAAAAGTCACGAACATATCTACTGGTGTACTAGAATTATGGAGCGAGTCCCTCAATCTCTTCAACTTCTACATGAAGTTCCCTTACCAAGACTCCTTGTCCTTGGAGATTTCTTCTTCTATGGCACCTAACCTGCTGATGTTCTGCCCTGATAAACCTCAATGTCTACATACTGATCACATTACTGATGATCAGATATTGATTTATGATTTCCAAGTTTTCGTTACTGATGCTGCGTTCTGTAAGCAACAAAATTTGGCTGTGGCGGCTTGGGTCAATGTCTCGTTGAATGAATCATCGACTAAAATCTGGTCTGCTTCGTCCCGCTACAGGGAGAAATTCTAGCAATTATTTCATGTTTGGAAGCTATCAGGGACAAAGGCATTCATAAGGCGATTGTCCAGACAGATTCCTTACAAGCAATGAACCTCCTAAATAAAAGAATTACTCCCCATGCAGCAATACATTTTCAAATCCAGGAGGCACAAGAGTTAATAATTTCAGGACCGTTTGGAAACTTTGGAGAAGTTTCAATAATTTCTGGTACTAAAATATTTAGGCATGCAAAGGGATTTGCTCATATTCAAACTGTTCTACAGACGGCACCGAACTCTGCTGTCAGTAGGTATGACATCAACATAGAATATGGCTATTAGTACAAACGATTTATCAATCCTAATAAAATATAAATAATACTACAAGGGATCCAATTTTAATACTCATGCTTATGTACTAGAGTTTCTATCATAAAATCAATTGATACTATGTGACCTATGATCTTATATACTGAGTTATATGTCAGTCAACCAATAATATGGGAGAAATTTAGTTACCAATTTTTCTATTCTTTACTAGTGTGTTCCAACATACCTAGTTTAACCAAGTGCATAATAACGTAATACGTAAAAGACACACAACTTGGTTACGCAGTTCGGTGTAATCCACCTACATCTGCGGGCCTGGCCCAGTTCAGAATGAATCCACTAATTAGAAAGATACAGTACAAAGTACAGTTTACAAAATACTTATCTTTACTAACTATATCGTGTGGACTCTGCTAGCTCTCCTAGCTACCGATCCGCCTTGATCAGACTCCCTCTGACCTCGAACTCCGTCGACGCTGGATCTCCTCCTCCCGAGGAATTAAGGTTTCCGATTCTGAACTTAGTGCGACAGGTCAGTGTGTTGGAATACAGTGTTCTGACTCTTTGCAACTTCTCGAAAGTCTCAAAAACCTCTGTGCAGATTTTTGCTCTGTTAAATCCGTTAGTATATAGCCGTGTTTGTCCCCAATTTATATCCACGAATCAGACTTGAATACTCCTTAATTATCTCCACAATATTCCTATTTCAAATCTGATTCTTGAAGCATATCCAAATCCCACAAATGAAGGGATTTACCTTATCTCATTCTATCCCATATATTCGAATAAATCTTCTCCATATAAGTAGGGATTTTTCATAAACCAATTATGCTTCATACTCCTAAACATATAGCAGAATATACGAATTCCATTTATACCAAACTACTGCAATATTCTGACTTTGATTTCCATAAAAAACTTTGGCGTAACTCTTTTGCATAACTCTGATGCACTACCATGTTCCAACATGGTCTGATTTGCTGTTCAAAATTAATTCACACAAAATTGCCAATAAAATATTTACTTGCAACTCCTTTGACTTTACAATCTCCCCCTTTGGCATTTTTGTGGACCCATAATATTTTGGACATGCAATTCCCAAACAGTATTCGAAACATAAATTCCAGAATTCCCTTATACATAAATTCGAAACCCAGAAACCAAAAACCAGAATTCCAAAATAAACAAAGTAAAGCCATATTGAATCAAAGTCTTAATCATCCAAATCCAAAATTTCTCCCCCTGGGGCCACACATAGGCCAAAGGTACCGCAGATTCATCAAACAAAAACATCAAAACCAGAAAAACATCATTCTGTAGTACTCCCCCTGCATTAAGCATACAAATTCAATCTTCTAATCTGGACTTCTCTGCCTCCAAACTTGCTTTCTCTGCCTGCAACGCAGCCATCTGTATACCTAAAGCACCAAGTCTGGCATTGAGAACCATCAGCCGAGCCTTCTTGTCTGCTACTGATGACGAGGTTGATCCAGAAGATTTCCACGGAAGATCATGAACCTGTCTCATCCCGAAAGTCTTTTTGTTGGGTCGTAAAAACTGAATATCAATTATCACATCTGAGACATTTCCCTTCACTTTGGCACTCTTGGCTAGGGCAGATATTAAGGCAGGATAGATAACAGCATCATATATTTTTGGAGTTGTAGCCTGTCTGACTAAGTGCTGCTGAATGAGAAGACCAAGGTTAACTTCTTTCTGTGTTCCAACACAGTACAGTAGTTTTGCCATCTCCCTTGTCAACGTTGTTGTATTACTCGAGGGCAACCAACAGTGCACTACCACCTGATATAAACCAAAAAATCTTGATGACAAGCAGGATGCTTGTGAGTACCCGACTGCTGGCCACTCCACCTTATAACTACCAGATATAACACCTAATATCTCATTATCAGACAATTCCAAATTTTTGGGAAAAACTCCCCCTGTCTCAGGTGTTTTTAGACCAAACAGCATGTTAATCCTAGCAGCAGAGATGTTAATGACCTTTCCCCTAACATATACTCTACCAAACCATGGGGAGGTGACCTCTAAATTACCAGGCATAAGATTGGAATATACCTCTAGTACAACCTGTCTGTTGTACTGTAGCTGGATTGTTGCTGCTGTTGTCATGCCCATCATCTTTAGAAAATCTGTGAAGCTGCTCTCTTGATAGGCTTTTAGATCCAATGGTCTTTCAGCTATGAATTTCTTCTCGGAGAAAAAATCTCCCATTTCTGCAGCCTTTTCATCAAAATACACAGCAGACTATGCCTTGCTGATCGAGGGTGGAGGTAATACCTTTTGTTCTTTTCTGTCGTGCCTTTTCTTGCTCCTTTTTGCTTGAGCAGAATCCTTAGCTGGGCCAGGCTTCCTCTTGCCTTTTGCCTTCTGATAAAACTCATCCAATACCTCATCACTGGAATATGTCAGGTCAGGAACATCCTGTGTTGGAACACACCCTGATCCTTCAGCTTTCTTTTCATTCTCAGATTCTTCTTCTGACTGAGTGTCCTTACCACTCTCAGACTCATCATTCTGGGCAGACATGTTTTCATCAGATGCTTCATGATCCTTATTATCAAAATCATCATTATGCTCTCCTCCTAAATCAGCATCAGAGTCTAAGTTCATATACTCTGGTTCATTCGTCTGTGTTGGAACACTCTCTTCACTATCAGACAGAATAATGAAGATAGGCTTCCTCAATTCTTCCATTCTTCTTGCAGAATTCATATCAAAGAACCCCACCTGAAGTTTATCTCCATTCCTAATCACTTCTACTCCACCCACTTCACTTTCCCTAATCTCTTTCAAAGCGACACAACTTGGTATAGGAATATAGAAGTGCACGTAAAACTTATCTTTTTCCCTAAACTCGGCATACCTGCCCATAACAAACTTCAAACTATGATTTTCAAGCCTTATTCCTCCAAGATTCCCAGTCACCAACTCCTTCACTTTAACTGTCAAATATTCTCCATCAATTTTCTTGATATTCCGTAAGTCTACAGCTACTCTATTGGCCTCAAGCCATTCAAACACTTCATCCATACTTCTACATTCAGTTCCCATGAATTTAAATGGTCGAGGGTCAGGACCAATTACCTTAGGTTTTTTCTTCTTCTTGCCTTCAGAAGCTTCTTCTTGGACATCGGATTTACCCTCGGAATTACCAATCTTAACTTTGGATTCATCACTCAATTTGCCGTTGCCTGAACCTTCTTTCTCTTCCTCTGGTTCTTTGACTTCATCGGTCTCAAGCTCAATTCGTTCCTCAGCCTTTGTGTCATCCAAGTTTCCTCCGGTCTGATCTTGAGTTTGTGCCTTACCCGATTCGACACATCTTCTTGGCTCATTAAACACCACCAATTCCAAATTCAAGGAGCCTTGATCTTCCCCCATGAGTTCTGCCGCAACAGCTTCCAACATTGAAGAGTTTGGGTTTGACATTCTTAGGCACAATGCCGAGATGGAGAGGAGTGTTGAGTATTAGATTTTTTTCGGCAAGGATTTTGGGGAGAAATATTCGGCCGAGAGAGATGCGAAAGGTTGTATGCTAATTTGAATCCCTCTTAACTCTTCATTTTATTCACCTCTTTTCCCGCAAAGTCCCTTTTTAGATTTCCCACACATGGTAATGATGGCCCTTTCTCTATATCACTTTGTCTTCCTTAATTAACTTCCAACACACCATACTAACCAACTCCTATTTTTGTACACCTTTGCTCCTTCCATATTTTTTGTTCTTTTCTGATTTTGCAAAACGAAAATAACCAAAAAGACATATTTACAGGGAAAATAATTTTGGTAAAATTACCTCAAATTTGACACACACCTAGGTGTTTTCGAAGGCTCTCAAAAGTGGTGGCATCCAACGGCTTTGTGAATATATCTGCAAGTTGCTCGTGTGTTGGAACATAGGCTACTTCCACTTCTTTTCTTTCAACCAGATCTCTAATAAAATGATGCCTTATGTCAATATGTTTGGTTCTCGAGTGCTTAACTGGATTCTTCAAAATATCAATTGCACTTGTGTTTTCACACATAATCTTCAAAGGTCCTTGGTGAACTCCATAATCTTTCAACATTTGTTTCATCCATAACAGTTGTGCACAACAGCTCCCTGCTGCAAGATACTCCGCTTCTGCAGTAGGTAGAGAGATTGAATTCTGTTTCTTGCTATACCAAGACACCAAATTTATTCCAATAAAGAAACAGCCACCTGTGGTACTTTTTCGATCATCAGCATTACCAGCCCAATCAGAATCACTGTACCCAATCAACTCTGAATCTTGATTCTTAGAATACTAAACACCATATTCTGAAGTCCCACTTACATATCGAATAACCCTTTTCACTGCAGTAAGATGAGATTCCTTAGGATCAGCTTGAAATCTTGCACATATTTCGACACTGAAACATATATCTGGTCTGCTTGCGGTGAGATACAATAGACTTCCAATCATGCCTCTATATAACTTTTGATCGACCGAAACTCCTTTTTCATCCTTCACCAATTTATCAGACACTCCAATAGGTGTTTGAACAGATCGAGCACTACTGAGTCCGAATTTTTTAACCAAATTCAAGGCATACTTACTTTGATTTATGAATATGCTATTCCGTCCTTGTTTGACTTGCAGTCCAAGAAAGTAAGTTAGCTCTCCAACCATGCTCATTTCAAATTCATATTGCATAATGGTGACAAAATCTTGTACCATTGATTGTGAGGTAGAACCAAAAACTATGTCATCAACATATATTTGAGCAATCAGAAATCTTGAAGCTTTGTCAAGCACGAACAAGGTGCGATCTACTCCCCCTCGACGATAACCTTTCTGAAGAAGAAAGGTAGTAATTCGCTCATACCATGCCCTGGGTGCTTCCTTGAGTCCGTACAATGCCTTTTTGAGACGATATACATGTTGTGGATAATGAGGATCTTCAAAGCCTTTCGGTTGTTCCACATATACTTCTTCATTCACCACTCCATTTAAAAAGGCCCTTTTGACATCCATTTGATACAAAGTAAAATTCATAGAGCAAGCAATAGCTAGTAGAATTCGAATGGATTCTAACCTGGCAACTGGCACAAAGGTTTCATCAAAATGAACACCTTCCACTTGTGTATAGCCTTGAGCAACAAGTCTTGCTTTGTTACGGGTGACTAGGCCATCTGCATCTGATTTATTCTTGAAGATCCACTTCGTACCAATAACATTAATGCCTTTGGGGCGAGGAGTAAGATACCAAACATTATTCCTTGTAAACTGACCGAGTTCATCTTGCATTGCAGCAATCCAATACTTATCAAGTAAGGCTTCTTTATAGTTCTTGGATTCAATTAGAGAAACAAAACAGTGTAATCCAGCCAGTCGTCGATAATCAACTCGAGGCACTGATCGAGTACTTCTCATGGTGGAACCAGGTTGGTCGTGTGTTGGAACATGGTCGTCAGTAGTAGGGGACTGTGTTCCAACATGGTCAGCTTCGGCAGAGTTAGGATCCTGTTGCTCATTTGGTTCAGCATGTTGGCGAAGGTCAACTGATGGCTTTTCTTTGTCTGGAGTTTGAGACTGTGTTGGAACATGTGTGTTGATAGATTCTTCCTCTACACCTTCTGGATGTTGTTCCTTTTCTGAATCATCCACAATAACATTTATGGATTCCATGAGAGTGTTGGTTCGATGATTAAAAACTCTATATGCACGGCTTTTGATGGAATACCTGAGAAACATTCCTGGATCACTCCGATTATGAAATTTTTCCAACTGTTCTCTATCTCTGAGAATATAGCAAGTGCTTCCGAACACATGAAAGTATGAGACATTTGGTTTCCTGCCTTTCCAGATCTCATAGGATGTCTTGCTTGTGAATGATCGAAGATACACTCTATTGATTGTATAACAACCTGTATTGATCGCTTCTGCCCACCATTTCTTGTGAACATCTTTTTCTACCAACATAACTCAAGCCATCTCTTGTAGAGTTCTGTTCTTCCTTTCGACGATGCCATTTTGTTGAGGGGTGATCGGAGCCGAGAACTCGTGTTGGATTCCTAGCTCATCGCAGAAGGAACTGAACTGTACATTCTCAAATTCTCTACCATGATCACTTCGGATTCGAATTATCTTTCCAACTGGACTCCCCTTTTCAGTTTGTAATTTCACTACAAGACTTCTAAAAACTTCTATTGTATCGGATTTCTCTTTCAAGAAGGCTACCCATGTGAATCTAGAGAAGTCATCAACACATACAAATATATATTTCTTTCCACCTATACTAGGTGTATTAACTGGACCCATCAAATCCATATGCAATAATTCCAGATTTCTAGATGTAGTAATATACTGAACTGATGAATGAGGAGATCGAATTTGTTTACCTTGTTGACATGGTCCACATACAACTCCATCCTTGCTGGTTAAGGTAGGCATTCCTCGTATATCTTTCACATTTGTGATTTTCACCAGTGTTTTGTAGTTGATGTGACCGAGCTTCCTGTGCCAAATAATTCCTTCATCCTGCTTGGAACATCGAACTTCTTGTTCTAGCAGATAGCAATTGTTTGCTGATCTTGTTCCAGAAAGAACCTTGTTTTCTCCATGCTTCACTATACATTTGTCCTTTTGAAATTCCACTATCATATTATCGTCACACAGCTGGCTTATACTTAGCAAGTTTTCCTTTAAATCTTCAACAAATAATACACTTGTGAATACTGGAAAGCCTTCAATTTTCAGTTCGCCCTTGCCAATTACTCTGCTTCTTTTTCCATCACCAAAGGTTACATATCCGCCATCATACGGAGTAATGTTTGTGAGGTATTTTGGAGTGCCAGTCATGTGGCGAGAACAACCACTATCAAAGTACCACGAATCACTGGAATAGGCTGTTAGAGAAGTGTGGGCCACCAGACACATACTGGATTTTTTAACAACCCATATCTTTTTGATCATTTTTCCCGTATGAGTATCGCCTATGTTGGAACACAGTTGTCTTCCTGTCATTTGATCTCTGATCAGTCTTCTGCACTGTTGTTCCACATGTCCTTGGAACGTACAATATCTGCAGATGAGTGGCTTTCTTTGATACGGCATCCCATACTTCCGTTTTACTTCTCGAATCCTAGCTTTGAGAGTTACTGATTTTTCATGAAATTCAGTCTTGGATTCTTTCCTGTATCCAATCCCGTGTCTATCACCAAAGTTTCTTCCCATATCCAGAATATCATCAAGCTTTGATTTTCTGGAATTCAATTTAAAGATAGTTGCTTAGACATCTCGGCCCTCTTGACTGCTGCTAACAGTTTCATGTTCAGTTCTTCATTTCGTTTTTCAAGATCTGCAACCGTGGATTTTAGCTTTCTTTTCTCTTCATTCAGCTCTTTGTTTGTGTTAGCTACTTGAACCCACATGACATACATTTGTTCATATGTGCTATAGATTTCTTCATCACTTATAGACAGATCATCATCTTCGTCGCTGTGTGCATCATCCAGATCTATGTTGGAACATACAGCTTTACCTTTGTCAAGTGTGTTGGAACACTGATCCTCTGACATATCATGGACTTTTGCTCCAAAGGCTACATAATTACTGGTAAGTTCCTCTTCTTCTTTTTCATCATCTTCATCTTCACTCCAAGAGGTGACATATGATTTTCCTTGTTTCTTGCGAGTGTTAGCACATTCTGCCTGAATATGACCATATCCTTCACATTCTCTACATTGAATACGTTCAGCCTGTTTTGGTTCGTTGTTCTGATTTCTCCCGAACTGCATATTCCTTTGTTCAAATCTCATTCCACGATTGTTGCTCGAATCTTGTTATTTTTGTCCGCTTCCGCCAAACCTTTCATGAGATTTCTTATTGACCACCTTCTTTAGCATCCTTGATAAATTCTTTGTGATGAGTGCCAGTTTTTCAATCTCATCATCGCTGTCAGACTTGTGACTTTCCTTAGCTGGAGAAGCTTTGAACGTCAATTCCTTGGAGACTCTTTTTGTGGGTTGCTGAAATGTCATCTCATATGTCTGTAACGAACCCATTAGTTCATCTAGACTCATGGTGGCTACGTCTCTTGCCTCGTCTATTGCTGCTACTTTCATTGCAAATCTTTTGGGAAGAGATCGCAGGGTCTTTTTTACCAGCTTTGTTTCTTTGTACACCTTTCCAAGTTGGTAAGCCATGTTGGAGATATCCCTGAGCTTTCCATTGAATGTAACAATTGTATCGTCCTCCTCTATTTTGTGTTCTTCAAATTTAGTGGCAAGCATCTGTAATTTTGATGCACGTACACGACTGGTTCCTTCGTGAACAGTCTGTAGAATATCCCATGCTTTCTTTGCTTAGTGACATGTAGATATAAGCTTGAAATGATTTTCATCAACAGCAGTGAAGATCGCATTAAGTGCCTTCGAATTTTCCAGGGATTCTTTAAGGTCATCTGGAGTCCATCTAGACTTGTCTTTGGGTTTTTGACTCCTTTGACTTGACTTTCCTTCTACCGCCTTAGAACTTGTATCGGCATCTTCTGTAGGATGACTCCATTTATTCTCAACATAAAACCATGCCAGTTCATCCAGCGAATTGATGAAGACCCTCATGCGTGCCTTACAATAGTTGTAGTTGCTGCCTTCTAGTAGGGGTGGTCGAGAGACTGAAGCTCCTTCTCTTGTCGTTATAGTAAAACTGGTTCTCACTTTCCTTGAAACAACCAAGGGAACGATAAGTGACTCAGCTCTGATACCAATTGAAATTTAGTTTTACCAATTTTTCTAGTCTTCACTAGTGTGTTCCAACATGCCTAGTTTAACCAAGTGCATAATAACGTAATACGTAAAAGACACACAACTTGGTTACGCAGTTCGGTGTAATCCACCTACATCTGCGGGGCCTGGCCCAGTTTAGAATGAATCCACTAATTAGAAAGATACAGTACAAAGTACAGTTTACAAAATACTTATCTTTACTAACTATATCGTGTGGACTCTGCTAGCTCCCCTAGCTACCGATCCGCCTTGATCAGACTCCCTCTGACCTCGAACTCCGTCGACGCTGGATCTCCTCCTCCCGAGGAATTAAGGTTTCCGATTCTAAACTTAGTGCGGCAGGTCAGTGTGTTGGAACACAGTGTTTTGCTCTTTGCAACTTCTCGAAAGTCTCAAAAACCTGTGTGCAGATTTTTGCTCTGTTAAATCCGTTAGTATGCAGCCGTGTTTGTCTCCAATTTATATCCACGAATCAGACTTGAATACTCCTTAATTATCTCCACAATATTCCTATTTCAAATCTTATTCTTGAAGCATATCCAAATCCCATAAACGAAGGGATTTACCTTATCTCATTCTATCCCATATATTCAAATAAATTTTCTCCATATAAGAAGGGATGTTCAATAAACCAATTATGCTTCATACGCCTAAACATATAGCAGAATATACGAATTCCATTTATACCAAACTACTGCAATATTCTGACTTTGATTTCCATAAAAAACTTTGGCGTAATTCTTTTGCGTAACTCTGATGCACTACCATGTTCCAACATGGTCTGATTTGCTGTTCAAAATTAATTCACACAAAATTGCCAATAAAATATTTACTTGCAACTCCTTTGACTTTACAGTGGGACTAATTCTAACACGGCCCCTCACGTACAGCGGTATGAATCATCACGTTTGGGACTAACTCTAACACGTCTCCTCGTGCAAACATGGACAGAAAGGGGGTAACGGACCAACCTTTGGCTCTGATACCATAATAGAATCATGATTTTTTATCATAAAATAAATTGATACTATGTAGAGGTTGCCCGTGATCTTATTTTAGTACTCCTGCTTATGTATGGTTTAAATATGCCCTATATTTGGAGACGGATAATTTAGACTAAACCTCAATTTTGGTACCTTACAAATGACTGAATGATTCTTTTAGTCATCTACTTTTCAAAATAATTTTTTTGGTACCTTACAAATAACTTAATGATCTTTTTAGTCATCTACTTTTTAAAATGCATTATATGATATCATACAAATGACTGAATGATTTTTTAGTCCTCTACTTTTCAAAATATTTTTTGGAACCTCAAACTTGTTTGTTTAATTTTTTAATCCCACTAAAAAAAGGGGTAAAGGTACCAAAAAAAAATTAGAGGACTAAATTACCAATGTGAACACTAAACCCCCAGTGTCTTAATCTTGCATGTTTTTAATCTTTCAGGTTTTTCGACAACTGAAACTAATTACACTTGCCAAACCCAATTTCCATAAGAAAACATTACCGTTCATGTACTATCTGTGGCATGGTAATTTAAACTCTTGTTTTGCATTTGGTTGGTATTGTATTTATGGTAATTTAGTGTACTAAAAAAGTAGAGGACTAAATTACCAATGTGCACAATGAACCCCAATTTTCATTTGTAAGGTACCAAAAAAAAGTATTTTGAAAAGTAGAGAATTAAAAAAATCATTCCGTCATTTACATGGTATCAAAAAAAAAATTGAAAAGTAGAGGACTAAAAAACTCATCCAGTGATTTGTAAGGTACCAAAAAAAACATTTTTAAAAGTAGGATACTAAAAAACTCATTCGGTCATTTGTAAGGTACCAAAACTGGGGTTTAGTCGATAATTTAATATTAGTAGCTTCTTACATTGTTGTTAGAATCTCATATTAGTGGTTGACAGAGCTATAGCACCAATTGATTTTATGATAGGAGCCCATGATTCTAATATGTATCAGAGCCTATAGTTGGCCTCGTGACCCCTTTATATCCACGTTTATGCAATGAATCATACCATTGCATGTGGGGGGAGGGGGGGGGGAGTGTTAAGAGTCACACATTGGTGGTTGACATAGTTATTGCTCAATATATAAGATCATGGGTTACCCCCACATAGCATCAGTTGGTTTATGATAGGAGCCCATGATTCTAATAAGTGTTGCAAAAATAAAATTAGGTAAGGATGTACTCCCGCTGGTCTTCATACATTGGCACCTAGCCAATTGACACACTTTCTTTTGAAAAGTAATTGAGTGGAGGAAATTGTATTGAGAGATTAAAAAGTAAATTGAGTTGATGAAATTAATCTTAATTTTGCCAAAAAAGGATGTTTCCAATATTAAAAGATCAAACAAAAAAGATATGAAGTCGATATTAAAAATCCGGAGGGAGTATATTCTTTTGCCTGATTTAATATGGAGATCGACCATGTGCTTCTCCTCCTGTACCTTACATTTCATGAGTGAAAAATTAATGTTTTGTGACTTTTCTATTAGTCTTTGATCCGAGCCGAGAATTTGACCCATATTGACATGACCGAACTCAACTCAAAATCCAATTTTGACCCAATAGATATCAAAACAAACTCAAATTCGGCACGATCAAACTCAACCTGAACTTAATTCAGATCCAAGAAATATCAACTCAAACCCAAACCCGACACAACTAAATTCAACTCAAAACTCAAATATGATCTGATAATCTTGACTAGATCCCAAACTCGATTCAACATGAACCTAATTCAACTCGAACCTGATTTAACCCGATAAATCAACTATATAACCTTATACGTAATTAACCGAAAACCGACTCAACTCGAAAGCCATGTAATCCAACTTAATCTTTGTAATTGACCAAATCCATAACGATCCAAAATTCATTTAGCTTTATCTATAATCAATAGAAAATCAATATAAATTAAAAGTAAATATTTTTATAATTAAATAATTAATTAGTATCTTGAATATTTTTACTTATAAATCAAAAGATATATGCATTATGTATATATATATATATATATATGTATAAGAATGTATGGTAATATTATACAATATCAATCATTGTTTCTTCTTATTGTCTGTGGTCTCTAGTATACTACCGGAAAACACCCCATATGCACCAGAATTTTTGCATCGGGTGTCCTAAATCAGTGCTAAAAATGTAATATGCACCGGAATTACGGATAATGAGAAAATATAGGGCCAAGAATGACAAATCAATGGTTGATAAAAAAAAAGTACATAATTAATGCTATGAACATGCCTATGATCGAAAATTGCAAAATTGCATTTTTCTGCACCGGGTAATGAAAAAATAGAACTAACCGGTGAAAGGAACCGGTGCCCATGGTAAAAAAAATTTAAAAATCGGTTCAGTGGACAATGAACCGGTGCTAGAAGTGCATTAAATTCTATCCTAACCACTTTTTTTGTGAGTAAAACCTTGAGTTTTTGGTGGTTTTGGAGGTAAAACCTCTTTTTTATGGTAAAACCTTGAGACTTGAGTTTATGTTTGACTAGTAAACTTATGTGTTCGAAAAATTTTGTATTATTCAGGTTCTTAGATATATATTCATGTTCTTCTTTATTATTATTCATGAACTTATTTTTTGAGGAACCAAATTTGTTATGATTTTTTCTATAAAGAACAAGAATATTTAACGACACTTGATTATACGTGGAGGGAATCTCTGTACGCCTTTTGGCCATTAATCGGAGCTTAGTAAAAAAATGCAAAATATTAATCCTCAATCGATCCTGATGTGTGCCTCTATGGGCCTACATATAATATTGAATTGCGAAAACCTCAAAAAAATTAGGAGATGAAGGTTGGACGTGTATGGTCAATTTACAAAACTTTTGGGGCTCAGTGTAACTCCCAAAAATGTTTAGGCAAGTTCTCATTGTTCTGTTTCCGGGTCCTTCCATTGATGTGTTCATGCTCATATTGGCACGTCATAGTCATGTAAGGGTGAATTGAATATGTGTATCTCCAATTTCAAGTTCTGAGATCTCCCACATTCTTGGAGGGATCTAAGTACTTAAAGTAAAAATTTCACCCGTAACTCTAAATTCAATTATGCTCAAAGCAGATGAGACTATTGGCATCTCGGTACAACTTACAAGCCTGAATCGTTAAAAAAAGGGCTTGGTCCCACAAACATTTCTACCAAGTGCTTCCAATTAACATTTGTTATTTTGAAGTAGTCATATACGATTTACTCTAGACCACATACTAGCATTTTACCAAAATTTATGGAAATAAATTTATTCTCATTTAGTTTTATAGAAAACCAAGAATATTTAATTATGTGTGATTCTACGTTGTGGAAACTATCATTCCCTTAATACCCATCAAAAGGACCTGAATGAAATATCAGTAATAATGATCATACACTACTTTCCTTTACAGTCCTCCTATTCCGTACGCATTATCTTGACATCTCACAAGTTTCCTTCCATTCATGTCTAAGGATTTGAAGTGTAGGGTACATTTTGGAAAGTTTATAGCCGCTAAGTAATTCCCATAAAGTTTAGGCAAATACTCACTGTTCAGTTTTTGGGCCATTCCATTGACCCGTACAGGCCCAAATTGGCACGTCATAGTCGTGTCGGGGTGAATGAATATGTGTATCTCCAATGTCGTGTTCCAACATCTTCCGCATTCTTGGAGGAATCTAAGTGCGAAAAGTAAAAAGTTAACCTATTATTCCAAATTTGATTCTGATCGAACCGGATGGAATTATTGGCACCCTTGGAGCAACTTACAAGCCAAATGGTAAAAAAGAAGAAAGCTTGGTCCCACAAATACTTCCACAAGTGCTTCTATTTAACCTTTATTACTTCTAACTAATCATTTACGATTTACTCTAGACCACATACTAGCATTTTTCCAAAAATAATAGATGGAATATCAATCTCATTTAATTTCATAAGAAACCAAGAATATGTAAATCTGTGTGATTATACGTGGTGGAAATTATCGTTCCCTTAACGCCCATCCGAAGGACCTTAATGAAAGATTAATAAAAATGTTCATTCACTACCTCCCCATGCATTCCTCTTTGACTGTCTGCATTATCTTGACATCTTACAAGTTTCCTTGTGTTTGCCTCCGAAGATTTGAACACAATTGGGAAAGTTTAGGCCCACTATGTAATTTCAAAAATTTAGGCAAATACTCACTGTTCAGCTTTTGGACCATTCCATTGCCATGTTCTGGCCCTAATCGACACATCATGTTCGTGTCGGGATGAATTGAACACATATATCTCCAATTCCGTGTCCTCGCATCTCCCACATTCTTGAAGGGACCAAATAACAATATTATTAAAAGATAACCTAAACGAACATGAATTTAATCGAGTAGCATAATAACCTGATCCTATATGAATCCATAAGAAATATACTCAAATCCGATATGAAACATATGAAAAAATAATTGACAAGATTTGACCCGAACAAAACTCCATTATAAGAAATGACACGACAGTAACCCAACCCGGATATAGCTCGACCTGAAAATAACCCAACCTGATCAAACCTTAAAGTATTGTGACCTGATCTGACCTATCTCAAGTATAAAAATTACGCGACAGTAACTCGACACGATCCGACCCGATGGAGAAAACAAACACGTTTCATCCCGACACGACGGTAACCTGATCTGACATGACCCAAAAATAGAAATTGACACATTTTAACCTAGCCTATTTCAACCCGGACCATTTCCTACCCAGACCATTTCCAACCTGACATGAATCCAACATGATAGCTAGAATTGACACCTCTACTTGTCAATCATTCACATCTTATTCGCCCATTTTTTTAATTGCCTAACAACTTTTTAGGCCCTGTGGTCATTATTATTGTCGATTTCGAGGTTATTTTATTCTCTTCTCATTTTCCATTGCTACTTTTTGGCTAGATCATCCTTTTGGGTTTTCAACCTATCCGGACCCCCAATGTTACCTCTCAAATTTTCAAATTTGTGGGATTGTAAATTTATTTTTTTCCAATTTCCTTTTTTTCTTCTTTTTTCAGTTTTTTCTTTTCTTCAACATACTCAAGTGAAATGCATACAAGTAAATTATTAAGACTCTCCCCCACACTTAAAATCATACATTGCCCTCAATGTTAAGGAAAAATTTTAAATATATAAGAGAAAGAGGATAAATAACTTCCAACCTATTGGTATGGTGGTCTTCCCTCATACGGGTTCTCGGATGATGCTACAAAATACTGTTGTCGGTATTGAGCCTCCCACTCCTCATGCCTTTGATGTTCCCCCTTCTACGCTCCACGTTGGAGTTGGTCACCAGAAACCCATTTTCTTTGTCCCAAAACCCATTTTCTTAGTTCACATGTGAGTGTGCATGTCACGAACCATTGTTGAGAGGTCTTCCCTCTCATCTACCATGTCAGTAATCTACCAAGATATAAACATGTTATAATCCAATTAGCCTTCCCACCTAACATTTTGGTCATGACAGAGGCTTTGCCACCTAGCATTATAGTTATGGCGGAGGTCTTGTACCTTTTGAAGCCACTCTTGATAGAATTATAGAGGAGAAGGAGGAGGACCGCCACCCACATTCTCAATGGGTGCCGGGACATTGCAACTTAATTCCGCCTCAAACTCAGCCTTGCATGACAAGTCCGGCTCAATGACTAAGGCTTCCACCGGGGTTTCTTCCACAAGATCTATTCTCTCGGGTTAAGGAAGGCTTAAGAACTTCACCCTGCTCCCAAACAATCATATGCACTTATCCTCAGATATAGTGTTCATTATCATCGAAAAGCCACCTAGAATTTTGAGCGTGAGGAGGTAAGAGTCCCCTTTGCCCAACCTTAGAAGATCCTCCGGTGCTTCAATTCCAAAATGCTCGGCCAACAATGGATTCATACCACCCGTGGAGAGCTCACCTTTTTTAGTCTTTGCAGATTCTTTACAATACTTCAACACCAACACGTTCGTCCAGTCGAACACCTGAAGCTGGCACTTGCTAGATATAGATAATGTGTGTGTGTGTGTATAGGAGGGGGGGGTTTGGTGGTCTGGTTGATTAATCCTACAATTGAAACATTAAAAAAAGATTATATGGAAAGATTTACTAATCTTGCGAACAAGTAAAAAGAGAGATAAACACAAACATATGCAGCCTTGGGCACAATTGAGTTCCACTTCCAAACCTCACATTGATCATAGAGCCTTCACTCGATTATTAACTTCTTGATTACCTATTGTGGACGTAAACCTCCTATTCTTCTTAAGAATAACCATATGAGTGGATTTGACATCTCTTCATAGCCCTCACTAGTGACCGCCTTAGATGATCAACGTCTAAGTCATCCCATTAGTGGCATTATACACCAAGAATCAATAAGGTTGATGATGCCATAAACATATAACCAATTCATATACTTCCTAAGGATTATCAAGAAAGTTCAAGGTTTAAGAGTTCTCCTTTATTTGTTACTTCAAGACAAACATAAAAAGGGTTCAACATTCTTATATTAATCTAGTAATTTATAACATAACAAACATAACCAGAAACACTAATTTCATGTTCTTGGACCACATATCAAAAGGGATGAATTAGCTACTTTCATTTTAACTCCTAACATGTTATCATACAAACAATCTATATCCACATATTTCTAACCAATTCATGAAGCTAAAATTAACATTCAATGCATAAGAAATATGTGATAATCTAGAGCTCTAAATAGTGTTTAAGAGGTTCTCACAACATAGGCTTCAAAGATTTAATCATTTGCTTCCAAGAATTAGTTTAGCCTACTACAATCATAATAAAAATCACACAACAATTCATAAGATTAAAAAAATGGATGAAAAGATGAAGAAAAGAGTAAAAACTAGGGTTCTTGAAGTCTAAGGTCGAAGATAAGATCCCCAAAAATGAGGGCATGAGGTGCTATATATAGTACAAGATGAAAGAGGAATAAAAAATGAAAGTCAGAGGCTGCATGGCCAAAATTCATGAGAGGTTAAATATCACACACCTCACTAAGAAGGAAATTTGCAGTTTCTTATTTTGCTTCTTCCTCACCTTATTTCTTTGTCTCCGCCTTGTTCCCAAGTCTTCATCCTTATGCCTAGATGCCAAAACCTTAAATTCTTTACCTTGACGAGGAGAGTTCACTAGAAAAGTAATTAGAGCGCAAAACCGCTCCTAACTCTCCTAAGATAATTTCAAGGCAGTATCCATGATCTAAAGCAAAAACAATTATTAACGTGAGTCAAAAGTATACTAAAAAAATAGTATAAAATAAACCAATCACTTGTGTATGTACGTAATCAGTGAAAATTTTACTTACTACAGTCAAGGACAGATTCGGAGGCAATTCACCAAGAGTCAATGACATAATATCTTAAATAGAGCCATTCTTCAGCGAAGCACATTCCTTGCAAGCTTGTCATTTCTTATTTTCCTAGCGCTGGAACCCCTCTAAAACATCCACGTCATCCCGTGAATCAAATGGAGCACTTGTTTATAAGGGTTTGAACCAAAGCTCCCCCTCATACGAAAGCCCACGCTACTAATCTCTAATTGGGCTAAAGTCCACATCATACATTATGTTGGACCAAAGCCCAACAACCTAAGGTAAGTTCTCCAAGTCCTATTGTACCTTCATATTACACCTTCATTCCATGTATGGTACACTAAATATATCATAATTCTCATCTTTCACATCCTGAACATACTCTAAAAGCAATTCACTAAACACTACAAGAAAAATGATCTTCTACTTTGCCCTTTTTACCTCATTAATTTTGTTAACCCCAAATAACAGAGGTAAAAAGTTATTTTACATTGGTTTTTTTTCGAAGTAAAAGATTTTATGTACCTCGGTTATAATAAATTAGGTAAATAATTGGTTTTTTTTTAACTTGGTTATAATAGAAACCGAAGTTAAAGGAAAAAAAAATTAAGTAAATAATATGATCAAATACCGTGCGATGTCGCATATTTTGTGTTAGAAGCTTGATCAATTTCGCCATTAACGTCGTTTCAACTTATACATTTAGAAAATTACTTAGCAAAGTCGCACATATTTTTAAACATAAGTTAATGTAAATAATTTGACAATGATAGAAAAGAATAAATAAAGGAAATGTATGTGAATCATATGACGTTCAAATCATATGAAATCTCACATATAAACACGTACAGTCAATCTTATGATGTTCAAATTAGATAGTTAAATAACTAGAAAAATAGTAGAGGTCAAAACATTGTCACAATCAGTACATAAATTTGAATAAGATTTGTCTTAATTTCATCATAATAGAGATTACAATAAACTCAAGCAGCTCGCATAATGATGACCTTGAAGATGATAGGCCCCCTAGCTTAAATCACCTCAAAAAATAAGGTGTCCCCAATGTGTAGGTTGTTTCCCTTAAGGAACTCGCCAAAACCCTTTGGGGAAAGGGCCTTGATCTTCCCACCCCCTAGTAGCTCACACGGTACTCTGTCCTATAGCACCTCACCACTACGGTGTCTTCTCACTCGACAATAGTGGTACAATCTCCCACGGAATGTACTAAATCTGGAAAAAAAATATTGATTAGAAATATATATATATACATATATGTATACGTGTGTGTGCAATTATTTGAAATTGCATATTAATTTTAAATGTCTTACCAAAGTTGACTTTTTCCTGAAGTTCTGCTGCTTCAGAGTATAGTGGAAACGTGGGCTTTCAGAAGCCATTGTATGATCCTCAATGTCGAACACAAGAGGCTTATGATTGTTTCGTTGTGTAGAGAACATCATGTAAAAAAAATATTGTGGTAAAGTGTGAATATGTGTTTTAGTAATTATATGTTGTGAAATATTAGAAGACCTGGAAAAACAGATGACTTGAAGAATCTTTGCCAGCCATTAGTCCTGAATCAGAAATGAAAATGTGAATAGGGAAGCAGTCCATGAATTGCAACGTACGCCACCGGCTACGCGTCGCAGGTACGTGTGGGTCCAAACCGGTGACATGGACGGCATATACCAACGAGGTTGCTAAGACATCGGTTTAATCAAAATCTATGTCGACTTTGAAACTACGTTGCATATGCAAGCAAACAAATATGCCAGAATGCGACATCAGGAACTTATCGGTTAAACCAAAGGTACAACTGATATATGTGCGACGTCTTATACTCAAGAATAGGCCACTAAAACTAAAATTATGCGACGTCGGTTCATAATAGTATTAACCAAACTGTAACAGACATCATATCGATGTCGCATGTATCAGAGGAAGCTAAAAGAAAAAACACATGACCCTGAAAAAAACTAATATTTGACGGCATAAGTTTTACAAAATCCCTATAGAGACATACCAAAACATAATATCTTATTCTACAATCAAGGAAAGTTCACCATGTCAAAAATGTGAGTAAAAACTAGAACACAAAGAAAACATAACACATTAACAAATCACAGATCAGACAATGCAAAGTAAGAATTACTAACATTACGTGTTAGAAGATTAGAAAAACCATACCTTTTTTTGAAGAGAGAAGTGAAGGGAGGTGGGAGTCCATTGGAATTTGCGGAAAACTTGTGAAGAGAAGCTTGAACTCATAGTTTGGGTTCTCATATATATACCCGTTATAAAACGTCATCGTTTTGACCACATTGTACAATCCTCCTTCCATAGTGTGATGGCGCGTATGTCAGTAAATCTGAAACTATGCTGATAGATTGCCCAACGTCGCATGTGTTCATTGGCCTAACAATTTCAGCCCACCAGCTAGTTATGATATGTTTAATACTAAACATTCAAAAATATTGAATTAACATTAGAAATTTCACATAGAAAACACGTCCGTATTAATATTCTTTCAAATAAAAATCAATTTTTTTTAAATACATGGTCATGCGGGGTATAAGCTAAACATCTACTGTTGCAGGGAAGAATGACAACGTGGAAAACTACTGGCAAGCACCATTTATGAGCTTGAAGTAGAGGGTGTCCCCAACCACGAGTTGCTCTACGGTAAGAAACTAGCCAAACCCTTTCAGGGGGTTAGGATCTTGAGCCTCCTGTTCCCCTATTAGTGCATGTGATACTCCCTTTCTTTGCACCTAATCACAGCATCTAACATACACGACGGTAGGAGCTCAACAATTTGGTCAGGGACGAACTGAATTATAAACAAAAAACCTTTGTTAGTACTTATAGAAGTAATCAATAGAAAAGGTTAATTGAAAATTCAGTTTTTTTAAACAAGGAGCACTTACCACATTGGAATTGACCCAAAGTTTGTCTGGCTCATAATATGTAGAAAATACGGACATCTGCCTGATAATATGCGACGCAGACTATCATCATCTGAATCAGTACGGATCTATATTGGTCAAAGAAATTATTAAAAATTCATTTAGAATATTATTAATATAATAGAAGGAATATTTAAAAAAATAACCAAAAATCGGTCACCTCAATCGGGTCACGGCTAGAACCATAATTGTTAGACATGATTGTTGTAATTCATATTGTCGTGGGTGTTAAATGTTGTAGTAGACAAAAATTAGTTAATGAACACAAATAATATGGTTAGTTGACCAAGTCAAAGAGATGTCGCTTAACCTTCGGTATAACTGAATGATTAACATAGAAGGTTACGGCGTCACATTGACCAATTTCATGAAGAAAACATTATTTGCGACGTCGCATGGTTATCGGAAAAATAGAGGGATGGTTGGCTATCAAGCGACGTTGCATCATAACAGATGGATTACGGTGACAACAGTAGAAAATGGGGAACGATCTTGGTTCTAAACCAAACAATTGAACCACTCCATAGCTAGAAGACATAAAAACCTAATAGTGACACCCCAGACCTAATACTAATACCCCAATTCATAGAAACTTCAAAACATTAAACAATTAACACATTCAACATATTCACACCCTAATCCATATTCATTACAATTTCTAGGATAAATACAAAAACAAAAGTAATGTAACAAGATGTGGAAACCATACCTTTGAGAAAATTGGCAGGGGCACTATTAGAATTTGAGGGAAATGTGGAAGTTTGATGTATGAGAGGTGGGCTCCATTTATATATTAGTTATGAATGAGTCTTCTACGAGGGCAGTTGTGATGTCGCATACGAGTCGTCTTTACCGACAACAAATTGAATGGTGAGAGATGTCAGTTAATCGAAGTGTTGGCCTCACCATTTCAGCCCACTGGTATCGGAAGGGCCTACGTTGTACCTATGTATGTCCGACATCGCATAAAAATTCTATTACAGCGACATGTTACCAAAATATGACCGACGTCGGTTTATCTGGAATTAGGTCTCAACATTTCAGCCCAATAGCATATCAACTAGGTCCGCATTTGACCAAGACGAGCAAAATTGACCTTAATAATGGATAACTGTATATTAGATACCGCTATTCCAAAATTATAACTGTTTATGAATTTTATTAACGTCTGGTATGATCAGAATCATTTTTAACATAGCTGATGAAATTTTCTATTTTTACACTTAGGTCCCTAAAAGATGGTGGGGGGACCATAATTTCCACCACATAAGATCGCATGAAATTATATATTATTATTTTTTAAATGAAAAGCTAATGAAACTCCATCCATCAAAATTCAAAAAGATACATTGTCTAGAGTAAATTGTTACTTATAAGTATACAAGGGTCATTCGTAAGTCACTTGTGGAAGTCTCTGTGGGATCATGACAGTTTCTTTATCAGTTATAGTGATAAAGAGTTTGACTGGATATTGCAAGGGCCGTCCGCAAACAGGGTTAACCATCCATTATTTGTGATAGAATTCCATTAATACCCTTACAATAAGTATGCATGATAATTTCCACCACATTGAATTGCATGAAATTAAATATTCTAGGTTTTTAATGAAATTAAAAAGCCAATAAAATTATGTCCATAAAATTATAAACAGTGCAAGTACATTGTCTAGACTAAATTCAAGATGATTACTTATAAGTAAGGGTCATTCGTAAAGAACTTGTGGTACTCTCTATGGGATCATGCCAGTTTCTTTATCAGTAACGACTATAAAGAGTTTGACTGGGGACTGCAAGGGTCCTATCCACAAACCGGGTAACCGTCCATCATTTGTGATAGTATTCCATTAATACCCTTACAATAAGCGTTAGGAGCACGACAATTTCTGCCACATAGAATTGCATGAAATTAAATATTCTAGCTTTTTTTATGAAATTACAAGCCAATAAAATTCCGTCCATCAAATTATAAAAAGCGCAAGTACATTATCTAATGTAAATTGTAGATGATTACTTATAAGTATACAAGGGTTCGTAAAGAACTTGTGGAACTCTCTGTGGGATCATGCCAGTTTCTTTATCAATTACGGTGATATAGAGTTTTACTGGGGAGTGACAAAGTTTATTTTCGGGAAGATCAGCATCGAGGCTGGGACCTGTGATCATTTTAAATTCAACAATTTGGTCCCTCCAAGAAAGTGGGAGAGGTCGAAATGAAAAATTTGAGATAAAAATTTTTTTATTCAAATTTTGACAACAATGAAGTTCAACTTTTGGCATGAACGGGTCGATGGACGGGCTGCAATCTTGCAACGATGTATATTACCCCCAGAATTTATGATATGTGCGATGTCGCACGTGTGTCAATTAAAACAACACTAAAACGATGATAGACCGATGTCGTTCACTCTGAAATTTCAAGCAGGGATTGAAATTTTCAGCCAAAAAGTTGAACCCAAAATTCCCCCCCACCCTATTTCAAGCCAATAAATCTCAGCACTAACACTCATTTCCTATTTCCAACACCAATCCTACAACCCAAACTCCACACGATCCATTATATTCACAACTTTACTTGCTTCTCTCAAACATCAACAAGTGTCCAAGGATGGCATCTCCGACTTCTAATTAATTGAGGTAGTTTTTTCATCTATTCCATATTCAAATACCAATTATGTGATAATCCTACTATATATTTTTTTAATAAATAATTGATTAAAAATTCTTACATTTCCTAAGGTATGATGCTTGAGTTACATGTTATATATTGTTGTTTTTCTTTCCAAGGTAGTGTCGTATTTGTTTCGATTATGAAGAAAGATGCTGAGATTTGTATGAAAATATTTGAATTTTGCGATCTCGGTCACATTTCTCTGGCCCATGAAAAATATTACTGAACCAAGACCGACGTTGCATAAAACTCGAGATTATTGACGTGTCAATGAATGTCCGATGTTGCTTATCTGTCGGTCTTTACGACGTCTTCATTTCATACTTGCAACGTCGCATATAACCATTTCTGTTACTTTTACCATCCCCGATTTAATCGTCAATGTTTTACTACATTATGTGTATTTCATTTGAGAACTGCTCAAATCTAACATAAATTTTGTTCCATATGTATTAGTATTAATAGGACCAAGAAGAGTCATTGATGGAACTTCAACATGTAAATGGAATGACTTGTCATTTCACTAGTCGTCCTGACAGTCTTAATGGCGCGCAACGTAGAAAATGCTGGTTCAATGCAATTAATTGGTGAGTTTCAAATTTACCTTATGTATTTTAATATGTTGAAACATGAATTTGTATTATATGTTATACTTTTGTTGGTTTGAAAATGTCATTCTTTCCCAAATTAATTGAGACAATTGAATGTGGTATGACATTTAACCATTTAACCATCAAATATTAAATATTATATAATATTTTATGAAAAACAAAATCTGACCGACTGGTTGGCGACGTCACACAAATTGGTGCCTAGTCGACACGTGATCGACGTCTCAGTAATTAGCGTCATTTTTTTTCAATGACAGTCATTCAAAGAACGTCAATTTTTTCAGTGTTCCAAGTCATTAGACACACGACGAGGGTGCCCCACGTTGTACGATATCGTACGTTGTGTGGACTGACGCCGATTCAAACGATGTCGCAACATTTCATCTCCCTTCGACTGCCTTCTTTCATTGGACGACCTCGTAAACAAGTGGTAGCCGATGTCAATTTAAACGATGTCGCATCTATGTTCTCCAATCGTCGGCCTTCTTTCTCTGACCGATGTCAGTTGAAAATCGAGGGAAAAGATATTTTTTACTCTAACTGTATTTACCTCAATTTTTTCTTGATTATAAATCGACATAAAAAGTCCTGCAGAACCGAGGTAAAAAGTGTTGTTTCTTGTAGTGAAAGGAATGAATAGAGGCCACAAATTCTGGGATATCTGAAACCCAAAGATTGGCCGGCCAGGCTCAAGCTAGCTAAGTAGCAGAGGATTTCATAGACAAGGATAGAGAAAAAGGATAAAAGGATAGGCTTAGTTGTATTGATGGAGTGACTGAAACATTTAAACTACAGTAGAAGAGGATAAGGATAGATAACTTAAAAAAGGAAATAGTTCTTCAAATCAAGTACTCCCTATGTTCTAGCTATTTTTGGAGAGAGGGAATCGGAAGTTATTTGAAGAATTCATTATTATATACTTTTTTGCCCGTGTACTAGTGGGGTACCTTTATTTTATTTTCATTTTTCATTTAATTTCATCATTTTTTAAGATAAAAAATGAATAAAACCTAGCAAAAAAAAGAAAAAGTGAAGAGTGCAAAAACAGATGGGACGTCCCAAAAAGGAAAGTGTGCAAAAATACCTGGGACAAAGGGAGTACAGTGAACAGAAAAATAAATGGAGGAGAAAGATATTATGAGAACTGTTGTGATTTTTACTAAATTTTAGCAAAGGGTTTGATGTGGGAAGTAAGAGGAGAGAATGAAGAAGAAGATAAGATGAGAAAAAGAGAGAAATAAGAGAATGAGAAATACATTTTTCTTTATTCTCTAAAAAGGTATATAATAGAATTTGAGGTAATAACATAATATTTTCCTTTTATAAATAAATAATAATATAATTAATT
The DNA here is from genome assembly GCA_037428765.1 of Rubia yunnanensis. Taxonomy (NCBI): domain Eukaryota; kingdom Viridiplantae; phylum Streptophyta; class Magnoliopsida; order Gentianales; family Rubiaceae; genus Rubia; species Rubia yunnanensis. Next base: position 29,771,597 of record CM075070.1, read on the forward strand.
ATGATAAATCTAATTATTATTAATGATTATTTCATTATTCCTAACGAGAATATATTTATACGCACATGTCCCACATTATGGAATCATTGTCATCAAAGGAGGGCAGTCTAGTTACATCATAATCCTGATTCATCGTCCAGAGATCGATTCTCGCGCAGCAGCCATGTGTGGATCTCCGGCACCGCCGCTATAGCAGAGCCACCTCCAATTGCCCTTAATCTACCTATCTCTTATGCCCAAGCCCTACCATTATCTGACAATTAACGGTCATAAACGTACAGATTTACCCTTTTCTTAGGGCGGCACATTCGCTTGCACGCGGCGGCAATGCGGCGGGCAAAACCTTTCTCCAGGCCCTCGCAAACCGCCCCTCCACTGAATGCTATCCTTCCGTCCAATCCTGAAATTGTCCCCAAGACGCTATATAAAGGAGATATAGCTTGCCTAGTCACGCACAAAGAAGCCAAAATCCTCGCATCACACTATGATACTGCCCTCGTTGGCAAATTTGCAAGAGGCAAGCCACCGATGATTAAGCTAAATGAGGCATTTCAATCTGTCGGTTTCAAAGGTAGCTTTCAACTCGGCTCTATTGATTTCAGACATATCCTGATACGGTTCCAAGAAAAAGAAGACTACCAGCGTTTCTGGCTAAAAGGCCATTGGATTTTCCTTGGTGCTCATATGAAAGTGCTAAAATGGACAATGGATTTTTCTCCAGAAGCAGAATCCTCAATCTTTCCGGTATGGGTCACTATCCCTTATGTACCTGTGTTTTTCTACAATACTGCAATGATAAAGTCGATGGGCAATCAAATTGGTAATTTCATAAAAATGGATGCTGCTACTGAGACTCTATCTAGGCCATCTGCTGTCAAGCTATGTGTGGAAATTGATCTTAAGAAAAAACAGCCTACCTTCATTAGAGTAGGAATAGAGGAGGATGGGGTAGAATATAATGTGATGAAACTCCCTCTGGAATTTGAAGAGCTTCCACTGTACTGCTACCACTGTAAATCCATAGGTCACGATGACAATCAATGTGTACATCTCCACCCTGAACTTAAGAGAAGTAGACTTTTTAAGAGAGTTCATCCTACCACTGATGCCACTATGCTACATAAAGATGGAAAGGATGTGGTTCATCCTAATTTGAATGCTGGCTCATCTGGAGTTTCTGCTCAAGACAAGGTTCAGACACTTAAGTACCAGGAAAAGGCTCACAAATCCAAATATGTGCCAAAAACAAAAGTAGCACTTGCTGATGTGAGGCTGTAATCACTGAAGATGGAGTTATTGAGGAGGTTACTAAAGCCACTGAGGTCACTAAGGTCACTGAAGTCATCACTGAGAATAATGGGGAACCAGAACCTCTTATTAATGTTGTGAATGATGTACATCTTTCTATGGAGGTTCCTGAAATTGTGGACATCACTGAACAAGAAGATGCCTCTCAACAAGAAGAAATCAATGAAGATTCTCAGTCATTGCCCCCTGAGGACCTTCACTCTAAAACCTATACTGGAAAGTCCCCCTTTTCTGCACCACCCCATTTTAACAGTAAGAAAGCATCCGCTAGGGATGACACCCCGGCCAGAAGAGGTAAGACTTTCTCTCCTTTGAATACAATTTTGGCTGCTAAAAATTTTATCTTCTCTCAGCAGAGATCTAAACAAAACGGGTTCCTTCTCCTGGCTGAACCTGAAAAACCTGAGTAAGTTTCTGAATCTGTCTCTGAGGCTCCTGCTACCAGTGCTGAGGTTCCAGCTCCCGGTACTAAGGTTCCAGAAATCCCTGTTTTAAATCCTCCTCAGGATATGTCCCACCATGTGGCTCAGGTAAGTCCCACAAAGAACCAAAAAAAAGTCCTCTAAGTCTAAGAAACCTGCTAAATTAGACAAATAGGGAAAATCTAGCACTTCAGTTAATGAGACCTATTTAACTCAGTTAAATACTACATGAATAGATCAAAAAGCACTAATGATGTTTCTCTACGTATAGCACAACTTCAAAAATAAAATTCCTGGTTTGGAATCTAAGAGGAATGAACACTTCTATGCTTAGACTTTCTAATCTAATCACTAGGCACAACTTTGAACTTCTCTGCATTATTGAACCTAAACATGATAACATGCAATGTGAACATTATAGATAGCTACTTCATTATGACAATTGCATGTACGCCAGTAATGGACAGATTTGACTTTTTTGGAAATCCAACTTGTCACTATCGTTAAAGCTGATAATCTTCAGTTTCTAGCTGTAACTTTGAATTCTCTGACTCTCAATAAAAGTATGGATGCATTTTTTGTTTATGGTTTGAGAACTAGAAATGGTAGGAAAGATCTATGGTCTGACCTTAGGTCTTTCGTTCACTCTGAGTCAATTTTTATTGGAGATTTCAATGCTATTACATCTATAAACGAATATAAAGGTCCTTCTACTCCCAAACTTGGCAGTATGAAGGATTTTAATGAGTTTATTAATGTAATGGCACTAGATGAAATAAACACTGTTGAGAATTTTTTTACTTGAGCAACAAGAGACTTAGGAACCCTACTAGACAAAGGTTAGACAGAGGTCTTTGTACATCATCATGGTCATCCACTTTTCCTGATTCTTCTGTTCAAGTTTTAAATAGAGCTTCCTCTGATCACAATCCTATGATTGTTTCCATTGGCAGTGATATTCAATCTGTCCCTAGGCCATTTAGATTTCTGAATACTTGGTATAAAAGGAATGAATTCAGGGATGTTATTAAACAGATCTGGAATCTTCCTATCCGTGAAACAGGAATGCTTGGTTTCTTTCTTAAATTAATAAGACTAAAGAAGGAGCTTAAAATTTGGAATAGGGACCACTTTGGTAATGTCCATGAGAATGTGATTAAGGCTGAATCAGTTCTAGGTTTTCATGAATATGAATATGATATAAATGCTTCCATTGAAAATCTGGTTAGAGTAAAAGAAGCTAAATCTAGGTTGGTCAAAGCTCTCACAGAGCAAAAGAATTTTTGGAAACATAAGGCTAGGGTCAAATGGCTAAAGAAAGGGGACAGTAATACCAAATTCTTTCATAACTCTGTTAAAGAAAGAAAAAGTAGGCTTGGCATCACAAAAATTAAGAGTAGTTATGGCCAATGGCTAGATAACATGGAAGACATTGAAAATGAAGCCATTAACTATTACAAGGATCTCTTAACTGAAGATAGTACCCCTGCCAGCAACCTGTTTCAATCTCATTTCTTAAGCCAAATCCCTAAATTGATCAACAGTGAAGACAATGCTAAATTGCTACAACTTGTTGTACTTTCTGAGCTTAAAGAAATAGTTTTTAGCCTGAACAGAAATGGAACTCCTGGTCCTGATGGATTCACTCCCAATTTTTATATCAAATCATGGGATGTCATTGCCAATGATTTATTGTCTGCAGTACGTGATTTTCTTTCTAGAAGCAACATTCCTAGGGGTATTAGCAGTACTTGGATAACAATTATCCCTAAAAAGGATATTCCTGTCTCTTTTGATGATTATAGGCCAATAATTCTTTCTAAGGTGCTTATGGAAAGAATTAAACCACTTATGCCCAAGATTATCTCTCCACAGCAAACTGCCTTTCTCGAAGGTAGAGATATCTCTGATAATGTTCTCTATCTTCAAGAAATGGTTAGATTCTTGCACAGGAAAAATAGAGCACCAAATTGTATTGTTAAACTATACCTTAGGAAAGCATTTGATAGAGTTAAGTGGTCTTTTCTATATTGTGTGCTAGCTAAATTCGGTTTCCATGCTCAATTAATTTTTAGTATTATGAAGAATCTATCACAGTCATGGTTTTCAATTCTGATAAATGGTAAGCCTGTGGGTTTTTTCCAAGCATCAAGAGGTATTAAACAAGGTGATCCTTTCTCTCCCTTCTTGTTCGATATTTTTTCAGAATCATTTAGCAGGAGCTTAGCTTTTATTTTTCAAAATGGTAAGCTAGCCTACTATGATTTACCTGGTCAGGTTCTTCAAACCTCTCACCTCTCTTATGCAGATGATACAGTGGTTTTTATTAAAGCCAATACTCAAACATTGATTAGGTTTAAAGCCTTCTTATCTAAGTTTGAGGATACTACTGGCCAAAAGATAAACTACAACAAGAGTGATATTTTCATTAGTAGGCATGCTTCTGTTCATCAAATTACCTCTGTTAGGACAATTCTTGGCATGAAAATTGGTAAACTTCCTTTTAAATACTTAGTGTCCCCATCTTTCATGGCATTGCAAAAAAAAAATTTTTCCAACCATTAATGGAACAGATTGGTTCTAGGTTAAATAGTTGGAAAAATAAGTGGCTTTCAACTGGGGGAAAATCACTCTCATTCAGTCATGTATTTATTCTATTCCACAGCATATTTGGTCTATTCTTAAACCTTCAAAGGAGATTGTTCACACTGTGGAGAGAAAACTGAGTAGATTTTTCTGGGGGGTACATGATCTGAAACCTAAAAGGGCCGGAACGAAATGGGATGCTCTCTGCTATCCCATTAACCAAAATGGCCTAGGTTTCAGATCAATTCTCACCATCATTACCACCTGCTCAGTAAAATTGTGGTGGAAATATCAAATTGCTGATGCCCCGTGGACCCATTTTATTGCTTCTCTGCCCCCCTCCTGCAGAACCTCATCAAATTGGAAAAGAATTTTCTATGTTAATGCATGGGCAGAGTCTCATTCTAGAGTGATAGTTGGTACAGGTTCATGCAATTTCTGGTCATCCAACTGGTTGGACTTAGTCCCTGTTATAGACCTGTGTGACCAGAGTCTTATTGACATTCCATATGACTGTTCAGTGGCTAATTTCATCTTTAACAAGGACATTCTTCTTCCTAAAATATCCCCTTTTCTCTCACCTAATGCTGTATCTCTTTTGCAGGGTGCAACACTCTCTTCACACAGACAGGATAGGTTGATATGGAAACCTGACAAAAAGGGAAGATTCTCCGTTCACTCTACATATAAATTGCTTAGATCACAAAGAGGAAATATTGCCTCAATTCAGCACCTTTGGAATCCAAGGGTTCAAAAGAAAGTCTCAGTTTTTATGTGGAGATTGATTAATTCTTTCCTCCCATTAGATAATGTTTTGAAAAGGATGAGTTTTTGCATGCCTTCAAGATGTTGTATGTGCTATCAACATGAGGAATCTCTAGATCATTTGTTTAATTCCTGTCCTTTTGCCATTCACATTTGGAAGACAGTGCATGAGTTTATGGGTATTAGGGATAGAATTTTTCCATCCATATGGGAAAGACTATCATGCTACCTCACATATTCTGGCCTCAGCTCTTTACATTCCTTGATCATTAAATTAGCACCTTCAATAACCTGCTGGAACCTATGGAAGATGAGAAATAAATATCTGTATGACAATGTGCCTCCATTGACCAGCTTAGTTGTTTCCCAGATCAAGGATCAGATTTTCTATGCTTTCAGTGCTAAACCTGTTTATGTTTCTTCTGTTTTTGACTTGGGTATTGCAAATCACTCCTTTCTTCCTCTAATCAAATCTGGCCCTAAGCCAAAATTTTTTAAAATTTCTTGGTCTAAACCGTGCATAGGTTTTAATGTTAATGTTGATGCTGCATGGTTTGGTCTTTCTAAAATGTGTGGTCTTGGTATGATCATCAGAGATAATAGAGGTGGTTTCATTGATGCACACAGGAAATATACAAATACTGAAACTCCTCTACAAGCAGAACTTAAGGCAATTTTATTTGCTCTTCAGAGGTTGCTGGTTGCATGCTATTCAGTTCCTATCTGTATTGAATCTGATTGTCTTAATGCAGTCTCCTTTGTTCTGAACCCATCAACCGCTCATTGGACATTGTTCCAGTTGGCTGATGACATTAACCTACTTCTGAATGATATTACCCTAATGCATGTATATAGACAAGCTAACCAAGTTGCTAATAGCATAGCAAAAGCATGCCTCCAAGCTCAATCTTGTTCAAACCTATCTTTTAGTTCCCTTTCGAACACTGCACAAGGACTGATTAGACTTGATCAGATTGGTGTACCTACTATCAGAATTGCAACTTGAATGGGTTCTACTGATTTTACTTGTTTTCTGACAGGTTCACACCTCTGACTTAGATGATCCTTTCAAGTTGACCATGACTAAGAAGATCCATTCAAGTTGAAAGGATCCATGATGCTGACCATGATTAGCTCTGCTGGGATTACATCTCACTGATGTTCCTGCTACTCACACCTCCGGATGCTACTGCTGGATCTCAAAACATACAGAATTTTACCTCACACTGTCACACTTTTGCCTAATAAGTGATACACTCTCTAGCCTCATTGGTGTTCTTTTGGCTGATCTGTGTTTCGTCTATCGATTCACTAATAAGCTCGAAGGACACTCTCAATGGCTAGAAGTTTCTTGTAATCCTTTATCTATTCTTTCATTATTTCTACTTCTTTTGGAAGCAACTATTGTTGCTTCAAGAGCAACATGCTCACTCTTGTAAAAACTTCACTAAGCTCTACGCTTCACTTTTCTTGTATTTATGTTTTCTTTTTATGGGCTTGGGAAGCCCTAATATAATTTCCCCCATCTCTGGATGGTTTGATGCAAAAAAAAAAGAATCATTGTCATCGATACATGCAAAATAAACAACTGTAATAAAGGAAAGTTACTTTTGAAAACAAAAGTAATCAAAAAGTTTAACAAGGGAGAAACACATTTTGAAGAAAAGTCCCCAGACTGATTATGGTACTTACGTGGAGCCTTCTTTAGTGCCTTAGCCCTCAATGGAATAATATAGAACAACTGTATCAATATTTTTTTTATGAACACATCCGAAAAGGTGGGGGTTATATATTAAAGGATCCCCAAATCTTAGTAAAAAAATACATACAGTTAAAGTGATCAGTAGGAGCACTGAGGTAACATGGTTGCCTCCAAAAGATACCTATCTATGCGTACAACTAAACTAGTTAGCTATTCTAGAAACTAACTAAAGTAGATGTGGTTCGTTGTTAAAGTTACGATTCCAAAGAGAAGAATCTCCAACCCTGTGTGAATTCTTTCTTTAGCCAGGAAACTTTAAACCAAAATGAAAAAACCAAGTATCCCAAGGTTGCCTCCAAGATTAATGAATTGGGGGAAGGATGGATCTAACAAGTACTTAAGGACATGCGTAGTAGTAATCCCTGAGAAACTTGTGTTGGACAGTAGCTCAGGATGCCATCCGATTAGCCTGCATAAAAAGACAACTTATCAACAGTATCAATCCTTATAAGGGCCATTTTTCTGCATTCTTATATGAGGAGTATGGTCCTTGTCTAAAGAGATAAGGTCTTTGATATGTGTTGGAATATTTGTGAGATTGAGGCTTTGATTATGGGAGGAGTGGTGCTTGGCAATTGCATTAGCCACAGAATTACATTCCCTGAAAACATGTTTGAGTACGGCACTGCCTAAGAGGGATTTAACTTTATAAACCATATCAAACAGTTGGCAATGTGCAGAATAGGGATCATTTAACATTTTAACTGCCAGCAGGGAGTCTGTTTCGATAGTGAAAGTGTTGTCCAATTGTGGAAAATTGTGGCAAGCAAATAGTATGGCTAGAATTTCAGCTTGGGGTGGAGAGGCAGCTGAAATAGTCTCTGATTTAATAAAGAGGGGTGTACCAGAATTATCCCTTGCAATTAGCCCTACTGCAGCTTTGTTTGGGTACCATGAAGCATCAATGTTAACTTTTATGGACCCGGTCTTAGGCCTTTCCCAGAATACAGTATATATAATAGGCTTTGGGGGAGGTCTAAGATATGGGATTAGATGCATAAGGAGTGTGGAGTAGCTGTGAGGGAGACCATATGTGAAGGTTTAGTATAGAGAGATAGTTTTATTAGATCCTGCACTTCCTTACATAAAAGGTCTGTAGAGAACAATTTCTGATCAAATAAAAATCTGTTCCGAGCTTTCCAAAGGCACCAACATATCAGGGAGGGGAGAATATAACAAATCAGTTGGTGCCACTTAGAGAGATCATTGCAATTCCAGAAAACAAAAAATCTATCACTAATGGAATGTTGGTCACTAAGGTGAAAGTGAACTATAGATGCCATGTTATTCCATACAGATTGGGCAACAGGACATGATATGAAAAAATGTTGGATAGAATCTGAATGAGTACATGCCGGGCATTTTGAAGCTAGACTAAAGCCACATCTAATGAGCACATCATCAAAAGGAAGAAAAGAGTACAGCATTTTCCATGTGAATATAGAGATCTTTCTCTGTAATGCAGTGTTCCATATGAATTTACATACAGGAAAATTACCTGGTGATAGTGTAAGAATCTTATATACTGACTTGAAGGAGAAGACTCCTGACACTTCTGGTTTCCATATCAGTCTATCATCCCTGTCTGGTGTAGTTACTGCTCTCTGCAAAAATGAGAGAGTATCATGATCTAGGAAAGGTGCAATCTGGGGTAAAATAGTAGCTTTGTTTGTGATGAAATCTGCCACAGTACAATATGTAAATGTAGAAGATATGTGACTAGGAATATAGTGTAGAAGTGGACCATTGGGGCACCGGTTGGCAGTCCATAAATTGCAACTGCCTTTTCCATGGATGATAAGAGAATTACTTTCCGCAATGGAGTTTAGAGAGCAGATTCTTTTCCAAGTCACAGATTTTCTATGAGAGTGTGGCAAGGACCACAGCAATTTAGACCATAAAGAACTACCTAACTGGCTTTTCCACCACAGTTTGAGTGAGCAGGCATCAATTATAGCTTGGATTGATCTAAAACCTAAGCCATTCTGGGTTATTGTTATAGCTAAATCAGCCCATCTTTTCCAAACTTTATTTTTCCTACCTTCCGATTCACCCCAAAATATCTAGTCAATTTTTTCTCAAATGTTTTAACTATATGTTTTGGGGGTTTAGTTACAGCCCATAAATGTTGTGGTATAGAATACAAGCAAGATTGGATTAGGATCATTCTACCCCCTGAGCTCAGCCACTTGTTCTTCCAATTTTGCAATTTTTTATCCAAATTTTCCATCAAAGGTTGGAAGTACCTATTCAATGTCATGCCTTTAAAAATAGGGAAGCCAAGGTATTTGAAAGGAAAGGAGCCTTTTTTCATTTTCAAGATCATCTTTACCTGATTAAGTTTAGCAGCTGTGACCCTCTTACTTATGTAGAAATCTGATTTTTCAAAATTAAATTTTTGGCCCGAGGTGCACTCAAAGATCTCTAAGAAGGCTTTAATCCTAATGAGGTTAGACTTAGAGGCTTGCAAAAAAAATGATTGTGTCATCAGCATACATTAGATGAGAAGCAGCTGGAATTGAAGCAGGTAGCTGATAATAAGAGAGACTATTATTCTGAAATATAAAAGACAAGCTCCTAGAAAAAACTTCTGAGAATATATTAAAAAGGAAAGGAGAGAGTGGATCACCTTGTTTAATACCTCTTGTGGCTTTGAAAAACCCTACTGGGTTGCCATTGACAAGTACTAAAAAATGAGCTTAAGAGAGATTTTTCATAATAGCATTTAAGAAGTTGCCATGGAAACCAAACCTTATCAAAATATTTCTGAGAAAATTCCAGTTTAATCTATCAAAAGCTTTTCTTAGATCCAACTTAAGTATGTAGTTAGGAACTCTACCCTTTTTATCTAAAAATCTAATCATTTCCTACAAATAGAGAACATTATCTGCAATATCTCTATTTTTTAAAAAGGCAGATTGGTTTGGGGAGATCATTTTATCCATATAAGGTCTCAAACGTTCCATTAATACCTTTGAGCATATCTTATTCAAGACGTTTGATAAGCTAATTGGCCTGAAATCCTCAAAAGAGCAGGGAGTTGGTTTTTTTGGTATTAAGGTTATCCGGGTACTAGATACTCCCACAGGCATATCAGAGCCTATAATAAATTCATTTACTGCTTCAGTTAGATCATGTCTTATAATAGACCAACATTTACTATAGAATTTAGTTGAGAAACCATCTGGTCCTGTACTACTGTTCTTGTTTAGGCCCTTAATCACTGATTCTAATTCAGCTTCTAAGACTGGTATGGATAAGGCTTGATTATCCCGGTCAGTGATAATGTTAGGGATTTGACTAAGGAAGTGGGGATAGTATATGTCATTAACCATTTGGTTATGCTCAGTTAATAGATCAGAAAAGTAGGCAATAGCTTCCTTTTGGATATCCAGTTGTGAATTTATCTATTGGCCTTGTCTGTTTTTAATTTTGGAGATCTGTAACCTGCAGTTTTTCTCCTGCACCACCTTATGGAAAAATTGAGTGTTATTATCTCCTAACTTATGCCATTTAGATCTAGCTTTCTGTTTCCAAAATTTTTCCTTCTCTTTTTGGGCTCTAAGCAGTAAAGCTTTTTTCTCATTTAGTTTGATAAGTTCAGAAGCTGAGGGTGTCAAGTCAAAAAGAAGTTCATGAATTGTTAATGCCTCCTCTGTTTTAATGATATTAGTATCAATGTTTCCGAAGCAGTCTCTATTCCATATTTTTATCACCTTCTTAAGTCTAATCAGTTTTAGATAAAATCCAAGCATACCAGTCTCAACAAGTGGCTTTTCCCAGTTATCCCTAATTAAGGTTATAAATTATGGCTGATTGAACCAAGTATTTATGAATCTAAAGGGTTTAGGGTGGGAAATAGTCAAATTGGATATTTGGAGGAGAAGGGGAGAATGATCTGAAGTTTGCCTATTCAAGATTTGGATAGAGGATGAAGGGAAGTTTTGATTCTATGTGATTGTACAGAGACCTCTATCTAGTCTTTTGGAGGTGGGGTTCCTAAGTCTCGAATTGCACCAGGTAAAGAGGTTTCCTACTGTGTTAATCTCCTGAACTCCAGTGGTATTAATCCATGTATTGAAGTCTCTAATACTTCCAGTGGAGGGGGAGCTAGGGCCTCTATATTCTGAGAGAGATGTGATGGTATTAAAATCTCTTATAAATATAGTATCACCTTTGGTAATGGCTATCAGTTCTTTCCAAAGAGCCTTTCTACCTTCCCTATTCCTAAGTGCATATATAAAGACTGCTTCCATATGTAAATTTAGGGACTGATGAGATATATTAACATACATAAACTGCTCATGGGAAGAAAGGAGTGTGATAGACATTTGATTAGACCACATGAGCCATATTTCCATTAGACAGTGTCAAACTATGTGAGAAGTTAAGTTTTTCCATATATGATTGACATTTTATGTTGTCATGCACTGGTTCAATGATGCATAGCAGTTGGATTTTCTTAAGCTTAACTAGGTTTATTAGTCTAAGCATTGAAGATTCCATGCCTCTAAGATTCCACACTAAAAAATTGACACTGAAAGATACTGTCATTGTTCACTTGATTTGAAACTTTTTGTAGCTGATCTCAACATCATCTTATTAAGTTGACTAAAGTAATTGTTCTTTTTAACTTTAGACTTACCTTGCTGTGGATTCTTACCAGTGGATTTCATAGAGGGTGAAGCTGTAATGTCCTTGTGGCTGGTAGTAACCTCTTCATCAGAGTCTTGCTCTTCCTGTTCATCCTGCAAAACAGAGAAACTATTTTCCATCTTTCCATGTAGGGAAAGTGTTGGGGTATTAGAAGGGGATTGATTTAGTCTTTTCAGGCTTAGGCTTAGGCTCAGTGATCCAATCTGAATGTCATCTTTTGCATAGACCATCAGAGTGTATTTAGATAGAGCAGTATCATTTAGCAGCTTTGAGATAGATTTATCAGAGTTTTCCTGAGTTTGGGACATGGGTAATTTTTCAGGTGATTGTAGCCTGTCCTTTTCAGTAGCTTTGTTAACCCCTGGGGAGGGTTTGGTGTGAAGGTTAAAGGTGGGGATCGTTATAGCTCTATGATCTGTTGTGTTAGCATTCACAGGGGAGGTGGAATCATCCTGATTATCTAGGGAAATCAGTGGAGGCTTACTGAAAATGTTACCAGTTGCCTGCCATTGAGAATGAGTTTGGCTCTGGATTATGATATTGTCAACTGGCCTGTCATTAACCATAGGAGGGATAGCTCTACATTGTCCTACAGAGTGACCCAATTTAGCACAGTGATCACAATAAAGTGGGACATCTTCATACTCAATTAGATATTTCCTATTATTAGACACTGAACCCAGCCGAATATGATTACACAAAGGCTTTTGAAGATCAATTTCAGCACATAATTTAATTGCAGAAGGCCTTGTGAGTATATCAGCGGCTAAATCATTTTTGATAAAACTTCCTATGCTATTTCCAATTGCTTCAATAGATGCTGAGTTGTAATAATATAAAGGCACTTCCCTAATTGTACACCAGATAGGGACAATAGGTGATTCTTTGCGCATTGAGAACTCAGGAGTCCATTCGAACTTCTTAAGGTAGATACCATTGAAGTTCCAGTTTCCCTTCATCCAACATCTTTGATAGTCGTTGAGTTGCTCAAACCTGATAAGAATATGTTTATAATCTAATGACCCTAATTGGTATTTACCTGTGAAACCCACAGTTTTGAAAGCCAATTCGAGTAGCTCCATTGATAGCCTTCCTTTTGTGAACTTTCCGACCAGAGCATTTGCGTAGTGTGCCGATAGTTTAGCGATTTGATCTTCAGAATATAAACAAGCGGGATCTCCTAAATGTTTGGATTTGGGAATTAGTTCAGGATTGGTAGGCAACAATTTTGACAGAGGGGGGATTTATTTTGGAGAGCAGCGGCGAAGGATTTGGGTGGGGATTGGCTGACATTAATTGCCGCCATAGCGGCCGGCTTAAGGCTACCTTCTTCTTCACGAAATGGTACCAGCGGGAATTAGCCGTTGACGGTGGGGTAGCCATTACCGGCGACTCTGCAGTAATAGGGAAATGATCGGATCGCAGTTTACTGTTCAAAAGAAAGAGAGATGAGTACAACTGTATCAATACGAAAAAAAGAAGGAATTTTATATTTCAAAAACCTCATGAAACTATCGAGACTAATGTCCTATCCGGTTTAACTTATTTCAGTTTCAATTAAATCAACTCAATTTTTCTCAATTCTTCTCACCTCTTCTAAATTCCTTTCACCTCTTCTCAACTCAACTCACCTCCAATCAATTCAACTCAGCTCATCTTCAATCAACTCAACATATCTCTTCTCAATTCAACTCTTCTCTATTTCAATCAACTTAACTCACCTCTAATAGTTTCAAATCGTTAACTTTGAACTCCATTCAAATCTTTTTAATTTAGAAAATTCTTTAATCTATTTTAAATATGAAACTTATAATAAATGTTGTTCATATTTGAAAGTATGAATTATTATAATTATTGTGATTATGAAAAGCATACATACTATTATACATATTTAATTTTAGTTCAACTAAATCATTTCCTTTCAGGTATTTCAACCTTTTAAAGTTAAATTTAGTTTAGTTTGGTTAAGTTTAGTTCAATTGTATGTAGTTTAGTTTAATTCAGTTCAGATAAACTAATTTCATAAAGATGTTCGTTCAGGTCAACTATTAATGTTTTTCACTATGTTATACATAGTCTAGGTCAATCTATTCCTTCCATTTATGTCGAATTCAGTTATTTTCTGTTGGATTCAGTTCTAAACAGTTTAGTTCATCTAAATTCATTTTGATTCAAACTAGTCTGTTTAGGTTATTATTTAAGTTTATGTTACTTTAGCATTTTAACGTCAAGGTTCGAATTCTATAATTACATCATAAAATTTACACCATGTGTTAAAATTTTAAATACTTTATTTAATTCACATGCACTATTATTTATATCATAATTATTATTAATTATTAATTATTAATATGTAATATGTAATATGATTTAAGCGTTATCTATTTTTAATTATTTTTTGTTCAGTTCAGTTTTTAGTTTAGTCCAGTTTGATTCCGTTCGGTTTAGTTTGATTCATTTCGGTTCATTTTAATTTAGTTTTGTTATGTTAGACTCGGCCCACTTTAGTTTTCTTGAGTTCAGTTTAGAGTGATTCATTTCACTTCAACTTTATCCAGTTGGGTTCATTTTGATGTAGTCCAATTCATTTTGATTAAATTTAGTTCAGTTTGATTCTGTTTAGTTTAGATTGATTCAGTTGTTTTAGTTCGGTATAGTTTGATACAGTCAATTTAATTCATTTTGTTCCAGTTTGACTCAGTTAAGTTCAATTAAATTCGGTTTAATTAATTTTGATTTTGTTTTGTTCGTTTTGGTACATTTTATTTCATCGACAATTAATTCAGTTTAGTTCATCACAATTAATTAAGTTTAGTTAAGCTACAATCAGCTCACCTCAGCTCCAATCAGCTCAACTAAACTCTTCTCAGCTCTTCTCAACTCAGCTCAACTCCAATCAACTCAACTCAACTCTTCTCAACTCTTCTCAACTCCAATAAATTCAGCTCAACTCAACTCATCTTTTTTTCATCTGAATTGGATAGGGCCTAACTGATTTGCATCTCCCTGTAGAAAATAGTATACAGAGGATTTGAGATATCGCATCCTGGACTTCGAAAGAAGCCAAGAATTATGTAAACCCACAAAGTCTTGAAGGACATCACTAGCACTACAAGAAAAAGAACCTATTACTTCGCCTCTTTTACCTCAGTTTTGTTGTTGACACCAAATAACCGAGGTAAAAAGTTCTTTTACCTCAGTTATTTTTTTCCGAAGTAAGAGATATTATTTACCTTGGTTATAAAAAACCAAATTAAATAATTGGTTTTTTACATCGGTTATTATTTGAACCGAAGGAAAAGGTTAAAAAATGAAGTAAATAATGTTATGAATAACATGCGGCGTCACATATGCTCTTTGAAAAAGTTGTCCCACTTCGCTAGATACCTCATTTATGCCGAGAGATATTGCAAATGATTAGCAATGTCGCATATATGTAATAGACAGGTTAAAGTAAAGAATTTGAAGTGACAGAAGGAAATAAAATATAATCAAATGGAGGTCGTGCGCTTTTTCCCATTGTCTTTGGCGTCTCTCTCCTCCTATTATCCCATCGTCATGATTAATTAAGGGGAAAGGAAAATTAAGGTTATAAGTTAGGCACAACAGTTGCTAGCAATCATTGTGTTCCAAACACCCTACAAACACTGCCCTAATTTAAACACAATCAGTACCCCATTTGTTCAATGTTCAAATAAGATAGTTCAATAATTAGAAAAACAGTAGTCATGAGAATATCCTTAAAATTATATAGTACATAATTTATTTCGAATAAGAACTGTCTTAGTTCCAACATACTATAAATTAGCATACACTCAATCAGCTCAGACAATGATGACCTTGGAGATGATTGGCCCACTAGCTTGTATCCCCTCGAAGAACAAGGTGTTCCCAAGGCATAGGTTGTTACCTCTAAGGAACTTGCCAAAACCCTTTGGGGATAGGGCCATGAACCTCCCACCTCGCGAGTAGTTCATATTCCACTCTGTCCCGTAGCACCTCAGGCTGATACAATCTCCCATGGGATGTACTAAGTCACCGTAACAAATACTGATTAGAAATATATATAAATATATATATGTATGTATGTATACACTTTATATGCAATTGTCAACAAATAAAATTGATTTAAAAAGCTTTACGAAAGTAGGTATTTTCCCAAAGTTTAGCTGCTTCAAAGTGCAGTCGAAACGTGGGCTATCAATAGCCATAGAATGATGTTCAATGTCGAAGAAAAAAGGCTCTGGGTGTCTCTGTTGTGCGGTGAACTGTACGACAACCAGAATGTATTAGTTGTTACAAATGAAAGTGGAGTTCAGTTTGGAAATATATATATATATACGTAAATAGGTGAAATAATACTTGAAAAAAGGGTAGATTAGACGATCCTTCACCATCCATTATCCCAGCATTAGAAGTAAAATGTGAGTGATGAAACACACTATTAAATGCCATGTGTGACTTCGCAAGCAGTGTGACAGGTGAATCTTGGTATGAAGCAGTGATTTAGTACACCTTTCAATCCGATGTCGGTTGTGCGTCAGATGAATTGATTAGTATACCGATATAGTACCGACGTCTCGTGAGGAAATCCAATGTAAACTTAGAGGCCGTAATGCGAAGTCGGTAACATTTCAGGCAGAATGTTATACCGAGATACATCCGATGACATAAAATTAACAATTATGAACTTGAAAAAATAATTTACCAAGGTCGCAAATATATGAGATGAACCGAACTATATCAGATAGGCAACTGACTTCTTAGTTATTACAGGTTGCTACGGGAAGAAACATATCAAACCGGAATAAATGAAGCTTCTTCTACATGAAATAACACAAAAACCCCTTGGGAGACATGCTAAAACATAGTACCAATGCCCAAAGTCAAGGAAAGTTCACACTCTCATAACTTTGAAACAAATGCTAGAAAGCAGGATAAACAAAACAAATTCACAGACCACATATATGACGTTGTGAAGTAAGAATTACAAAACTTATGTGTTAGGAGAATAGAAAAACAATACCTTTTTTCCAATACACAAGAGAATGGTGGAATGAGGAGATCGTTGAAAATCGCCGGAAATTTGTGGAGAAAAGCTTGAACTATCTGTTAGGATTACCATATTTATAACATGTTTTAGGAACGTGTTTTAATGTTGGTTGATGCAAAAATATACCGACCTGAGACCAACGTCGCATCTATATGGGCCTAGCAACCAGCCGGTCGACAATTCTAATTTATAAATAAAATTCTAAATAACATTGATTAACATGTTATGTTAAATATTAAAAATTAAATAATATTAAAATAACATTAAAAAAAGAAATTTGAAATTTTGAGATATTTGATACAAAATACATCCCAATTCAAATTCAACAAAATACAGAAAATATGTTTTTACATTATTGTCATATGAAGTCTTAGACAACCCTCTAATGTTTGTGGGGAAGAAGGACAAAATGGAAAACTACGGGCCCAACACCATTCATGAGCTCGGAGTACAGTTTATCCCCAATCTCAAGGTCCTATTCGTCAAGAAACTGGCCAAACCCCTTCGAGGTCAGGGTCTTCAACATCCTGTTCTCCGAGTAGTGCATTTTTTACTCCCTTCCTTTGCAATTAATCACAACATCCAACTTGTACGGCGGTAGGTACTCAGTAATTTTTTGTGGGATGTACTGAATCACATAAAAAAACAATTGTTAGAACTTATGAAAGTAATCTATAGAAAAAGTTAATTGAAAAATTCATTTTGTTTGAACAGGAAGAAATGACCATAATTGGAATTGACCTGAAGTTCGTCTGGGTCAGATTATGTACAAAATGAGGATATCTGCCTGATAATGTGCGACGCAGACTGTCATAATGTGAATTGCTCACCTCAAATGGTTGACGGCTGGAACCAACATTGTTAGCCATAATTGTTGTAATTCTTATTGTCATAAATGTGAAATGTTATGATAGTTAGATAGTGGGAAATGATGTCATGAGATTAGGTTTTTTGACCAACTCAAAGCGACGTTGTGAAAGCATCGGTATAACCAATTGGTTGACCAATGAATGTGCGAGTTTTTATTGATCGGACCATCTACAAAAAGCATAATTGCGATGCCGCATACAAATCAATATAACAGAAGCAAGACCAACTTGTCAGCGACGTCACATTACAGCAGATAACTACAACAACAGATAATGCATCACCCTTTTAGTATATTCTACCATCCCAATCTGTATTCTAACATCCTAAAACCATATTCCAACACCCTGAAACCATATTTTAGCACACCAAATCGTAGAAACCTTGAAAATGAAAACAATTAATACATTCACACCCTAATACAAACAACAATTTCATGGATAAATACAAAAAAAAAGAAGCAAACACATGTTGAAACCATACCTTTTAGAAGATTGACCGGTGATGAGGGTTGAAATTTGAGAGAATGCTGAAAGTTTGAAATGATGTATGATAGGTGGGCTTCATTTATACACTCATTTTGAAGCATTGTGATTTCCGCCTAAGTCAAGCCAACTTTGCATGTCTGTCGCACAGAACGAACTCTTATCGACTCTTTGGTGACATCGGCTATTTCGAATATGAGCCTAACCATAACAGCCCACTCGCATAGAAATGGGAAAGTGTTTGACCAATCTCCGTGCGAGGTCACACCTATTTTTTTGTTTAGCGACATGAACCTTACATAGGACCGACTTTAGTGCCTATTAAATTGGGCCTAACCATTTCAGCCCATTAAGATGGAAAATGGGCTCGCGTTTGACATAGATGGATGTAATTGACCTTCAAATTGGGTAATTATACACTGGATAATTTAAATTTAAATTTATAATTGTCCATGACCTATAATAAGGTATGGTTTGATCGGAATAAATTTTCACATAGCCGGTGAACTTTTTAGGAGGATTCATTTCATACCCTTACTACAAGCGTTAGTAGAGAAATATCACTTCCACCACATAGAATCAGATGAAATTTAATATTCTAGATTTTTTATGAAATTAAAAGCTAATAAAATTCCATCCGTCTAATTTTTAAAAGCGCTAGTACATTGTGTAGACTAAGTTGTAGGTGATTACTTATAAGTATACAAGGTTCATTCAGGATGAACCTGTGCAATTATTTGTGGGATCATGCTAGTTTTTTTGTCATGAATAACGGTGAACGTGAGTTTAATTGGGGGATGGTCCTGTCCCCGAACATGTGTAATCGTGTACGTCATTTTTGGAGTATTCCATTAGTACCCCCACTGTAAGTGTTAGGAGAGAAAGATCACTTCGACCGCGTACAATTACATGAAGTTTAATATTCTAGGTTTTTTATGAAAATAAAAGCTAATAAAATTCCGTCCGTCAAATTTTAAAAAGCACTAGTAAATCGTGTAGAGTAAATTGTAGATGGTTACTTATAAGTATATGGAATTCATTCAGGCTGAACCTGTGTGGAATTCTTTGTGGGATAATAACAATTTCTTTATCATCAATAACTGTGATTATGAGTTTGACTGGGGGATGGTCCTCTCCCCGAACAGGGGTAATCGTGCACCATTTTTTGAGTATTCCATTAGTACCCTTACTGTAAGCGTTAGGAGAGAAAGATAACTTCGACCACGTAAAATTATGTGAAATTTAATATTCTAGGTTTTTTATGAAATTAAAAGCTAATAAAATTCCGTCCGTCAAATTTTAAAAAGTGCAAGTACATCGTGCAGAGTAAATTGTAGATGATTACTTATAAGTATACAGAGTTCATTTAGGATGAGCATGTGTGGAATTACTCGTGGGATCATGCCAGTTTCTTTGTCATGAACAACGGTGATCATGAGTTTGACTAGGGGATTATCCTGTCCCCGAACAGGGGGTAATCGTGCATATTTTTGGAGTATTCCATTAGTACCTTTTCTATAAGCGTTAGGAGAGAAAGAATACTTCCATCATGTAGAATCAGATGAAATTTAATATTCTAGGTTTTTAATGAAATTAAAAGCTAATAAAATTCAGCCTGTCAAATTTTACAAAGCGCTAGTACATCATGTAGAGTAGATTTTAGATGATTACTTCGATGACAAATACCAAAAATTATAATTTGGCCCCACTTGTCTGATTTCACAAATTCTATTCGCATTAAACGAATCTGGGACTGACATTAATGAGATTTTGCTACGAATGAAAATTTACAGCGGGAACTGAAATTTTGAGCCAAAATTTTGAACCAAATCCCCCCCCCCAACCCATCTCATTATAATAATATCCAACACAATCATTTCCCTTCTCCAACCCATTTGTTCTCAACACAACTCCACGCCATCCTTTCAATTAACACCATTTCAAACACTAAAGAGTCCAAACTAATTTATTCTATCGAATATCAAAATTATTCTAGGATGGAGCATCTCCGGGTTCAAATAAATTGTGGTAGTTCATTTTGGCATCTCCTAAATTGTATATGTTTTTTTTCCACATTGACCATACATTGAATATATTCATTTTGCAACATGTTATGTAAGTTACAATGCTTGTCTTTCATAATATTGTCTTGTTTGTAAGGATTGTGGAAAAAAATCATAGATTATTGTTAATTGTGGAAACTATTCAAATTTTTGTATGAACATAGGTTGAATGTGCGACATCGCACTCTGCTTATCGCCCTACATAACACAGAGCCAAATGTCGTGTGACGTTGCATTATCCGGAACTTACATCCTCGTCTTGAATGTCCAACTTTTCATGTTCATCGGTTTAATCGACACTTCATTATCAACCAAGTGAAATCGCAACAGGAAAGTAAAGGTACTTTTCCCATGTTCAGATTACTGTCACCTACACTTGACAATATTATGTGTACATCATTCTGGGACTACAAAATTCAGACATAAATTTTGTTCCATGTGTATTTGTTTTAATAGGACAAAGAGAGTTACAATGGACACTTAGCTTCGATGCCATACGACGTAGACAATGGATGTTAAATACAATTTAATCATTCATGTTCACATCAACCACATGTATTTGAATATATTCAGACATTTATTGGTAATTTATGCTCTGTGGTTTTTTTTTCATCAGAAATTAAAAACTATATTATTGTACGATTTTCCATGATTCATACTGCAACATCACACAAATCAGTAATGTTTCAAATCCTATGTGACATCGCATGTCACAAAACTATCGACACCAAACCGATGTCGCTTAAGAAGGCTAATTGTTTTTGCGAGATCGCATATTCAAAACGATATCATATTGGTTAGCCACCCATGTTAGCATGCGATCTTGCATACAATCATGAGCAACGTCGTTGTAACTATCAGCATCGTCGATCTCATCGATGTCGCAATTGTTCCAGTGGCATCCCCTTCTTCCATTTGATATTGACTTCATTTTTTAAGGACACCGATGTCAATTTGAACAATTTCGTTGCTATGTGGTACTACAGTCGGCCTTCATAGTTGGTGTGATGTTGGTCTAAGAACATACCGACCTTGGTCCAAAACCAAGGTAAAAAATTCTTTTACCTCGGTTTCGAACCAAGGTAAAAGTTATATTTTTTTACTACAACCACATTTACTTTGGTTTTCTGGGGGAAACAATTGAGGTCAAAAGGCCTGAAAAACTGAAGTAATAGGTGTTGTTTGTTGTAGTGTAGGCACAACGTTACAACACGATAAACACACAGATTGAGACCTTTATGTTCACACGTCTTCATGCATGCTTCACATGTCTTCATGCATGCATTCAACCGCTCTGCACTCTCCCATCAACACTCTGTGGTTATGAGACTTTTTATATAGAGAGCCCAAGTGATAGATCTAAATTCCCCCACAACAGCCTAAATGACTCAATAGAGCTACCTTCTAGTCTAGAAAATTGCTGGGAAGCGAACACTCAACCCACAATGCAAAATGTGCAGGCCTCGACCACTCTAATGCCCACAACAAGGAGATCTTGGTTACCCTATATATCTGGGATGTGGATTGTGCGGCTACCACGATGGCCACAATCACCACAACCCACATATCGTGCGCCATCTCCATGGCCATAACTCAACATGCTTATCAATAGAGGAGACGTTGATAGAGAAAGGTAAGTTACAAATTCCTAAGAGCATACTCTCAATAGAAAAATATTGACTTAACCATCAGACCTTTTCTCCTAGAACCAATCTGAAACTTTGATTGGAGGATGCAAGGGGAAGAGTACCAATGGACGCTAGTTCCTGATTACCACTATTTTTAGAAGGAACCATCCACATAAATAACTAAATCAATTATTTCTAAAATAATTAATATAGTTTTTTTATATGACTAAACATTTAAATTTATTATTTATTTCCAATTTAATCCCGAGACACAAAAATTACACAAAAGTTAATGTCATTTTTTTCCATTAACAATGTCATGCAACACACGATAAGACTCTACTAGTAATTAAATAAAAGAATTTGAGTGACTACTAATTGATTTATATTGCAAGAGAAATTGAAAGCAATGTTGCCCTTTTAAATTCATCTTTATATATCTTCTATTATTTTGGTCCCCATCATAGAATTTTGTCTCTGTCTCTATTATGAATAGAAACCACTTTAATCATAATTTTTTTTATTCAAATTAACGTAGTTTAAATTAATATTGAACCCAACCAGTGCCATTGGAGAGCTTTATAAGAATAACATGATTTGCATAATCAATCACTTGAAGGTTTTCTATGAAGGTGCGTCATGGAGGTTTCAGTTTCATTGATGGTGGTTCGTTGGTGGTGTAGAAGTTGGTGTTTTCAGGAGGACGTCCCTAACTATTCAAATGGATAATTTTTAGACTTCACTGACCTTCAATAGATTCAATGGTGGTGTCTCCTTTTCGTTCTTTTTTCTTCAAGTTCAACGAGGATGTCTCCTAATTTAGTTATAAAGTAGAATGCTTATATATATATAGATCACCTGGAGCAACTACCAAATAAGATATTTTAAATGAGAAATTAATTAATGTTGCACCCCACACCGACACAGAAACATGTGACATTACATTGGAATTAAATGTTTTGAAGCTCACACTAGTAGAGAGCATCCCATTGAAGGTGGTGATAGAAGGCGGTTTTGAGAAAAAGATGCAGAACCACCTTATTTTAAAGGTTCCGAACTCGAAACCTCCGATCTGCCCTAGCCTAAAAGAATTAAAGGTGGTTTTTTTTCTATTTAAAGGCATTTTTGTATTAACCGCCTTTAATCAGGGATAATTAAAGGTGGTTAATTACAAAACTGCCTTTAATCAATCCTAAATAAAGGTGGTTGTGTCTAACCGCCTTTGATTGGTGTATGTTCCGAGTTCGGATGCAAGGAGCGATTGCCTCCCAGTTCGAACATCATATATGTACCAAAAGTGAAGATACCATACCTCTTCCAAGTTCATAACATCGATTCTAATCTACCTTCCGAACTCGTAACAATTTTTTCTAATTTAATATTATTTTTAATGTGGGTTCCGGAACCCACTCTGTATAATAAAAAAATCGAGCCCATTTCTTCTATTCAGCATAAACAATCAAATTTGAAGGATTTTCTCCCTATTATATTGAAGAAGATTGCATTCATTAGAGAAGGTTAGTTGTCTAAAATTTTATCTAATGTAATTATTATTAATTTGACATATATGTATATATAAAATGAATCATGAATTAGGGTTTTTAGTTAGGTTTAACTAGTTTTTAGGGACTATGATTATTGGTGTGAGCATGCTAATGGGTTGTATTTTAATTAACATATAGGATATGAAACGGGATGTACTCATTGGTAATGATCTTAGAAAATCACCCGATTACTTGTCATTGATAGAAACATTTCTTACGGTAGCGTTTGGTGATACCTCTAAAAATGGTGTTGTGCAAACTTGATGCCAATGTAAATATTGTAGAAATGATGTGTATTTAGTGAGGAAGAAGTTGCAGGGAAATTTAATAATGAGGGGGTTTCAAACTACGTACACTCGTTGGTTATGGCACGGGGAAGTTGGGGAATCGGCAGGGACGATTGATTTGAGTGAAACGAATGTGAGAGATGAATTAGATGGGAATGCGGAATATGAAAAAATGGTTGAAGATATTGCTAGAGAGTTCCATGGTAAATCAAAACATTCAGTACTTAGTGCGACTTTGAGGATACTTAATTTGAAGGCTAAATTTGGGTGGACTGATAAGATGACGATAGAAACTCTAGAATTGCTTAGGAAATTGCTCCCGGAAGGTAATATGATGACAAATAGTTTGTACGCCACGAAAAAATTTCTCTACCTAATGGGATTGGAATTTAAAAAATTACATGCTTGCCCTAATGATTGTATGTTGTACCGAGGGAAAGAAGATGAAAAGCTAGAAACATGTCGGATATGCAGTGATTCTTGGTACAAATTGAGAGGGGGACAATTGCAGTGGGTGCGGAAGTGG
Organism: Rubia yunnanensis; assembly: GCA_037428765.1. Lineage (NCBI taxonomy): Eukaryota > Viridiplantae > Streptophyta > Magnoliopsida > Gentianales > Rubiaceae > Rubia > Rubia yunnanensis. Next base: position 29,795,549 of record CM075070.1, read on the forward strand.
TAACTAAAATAAAGAAAAATAAATAACAGCAAATGTGATGTGGTATCTCCTAATCGTTCCCCGATTACAGAAATTGTTTGCATGTAAGGAAGATGCTAAATTGTTACGATGGCACACAGAGAGGGATCAACCAGTGGATGATGTGATTAGACATACAAAAGATGGTAAGCAATGGAAAAAAATGATGCTCTTTACCTCGAGTTTGGAAAAGAACCCCAGCAATTGAGGTTTGGCCTGTACACCAATAGAATGAATCCATCTTGTAATATGAGTAGCATACAAAATTCTTGGCCTATTATGTTTGTCATCTACAATCTTCCGTCATAGTTAATAATGAAACGTAAGTACATGTTGTTATCTATGATAATTTCTGGGCCTAAGCAATCAGGTAATGACATAGATGTGTACCTTGCTCCTCTTGTTGAGGATTTGTTATTGTTATTTGAGAGGAGGGTGTGGACATATGACGGGAGTGTTGAAGATTAATTTACATTGATAGCGATGTTATTTTTTACCATCAATGATTTTCCCACCTATGGTAATTTGTCCGATTACTCAGTGAAAGACCACTTTGCATGCCCAGTGTGTGATAAGGACAATGATCACCATTAGTTGAAGCATGGTTGAAAAATGTATATCAAGACAATCGTAGGTTTCTTCCGGCGGATCATCCATGTCATTTGGTCCAAAAATGGTTCAATGCCGAAGTAGAGGCTAGAGAAGCTTTGGTTGTACGAACATGCACGCAGGTATTTGAAACAGTGAAGAATTTTCCCACTGACTTTGGGAAGAAGAAACGTAAAGTGCCCGTGGATAGGAGTTGGAAGAAATGCTCCATTTTCTTCATATTGCCATATTGGGAGCATTAGAATGTTAGACATTGTCTAGATGTTATGCATATTGAGAAGAATGCCTGTGATTCTTTGGTAGGGACCTTGTTGAATACCCCGGGGAAAATGAAGGTAGGACTTAAGGCTAGGTTAGATTTGGTCGAGTTGAGAACTAAGGAGAACCTAGGCCTTGTGACTTCCGGTGAAAATTGTTTCTTGCCCCCCTGCTTGCTATTCTATGTCTCAAGTGGAGAAAAAAATCTTTTTGTGAGACCCAGAAAGGTGTTAAGGTCCTGACCGCCTACTCTTCAAATATAAGTACTTGTGTGTCAGTTGAGGAGTTGAAGCTTGAGGGGTTGAAGTCTCATAATTGTCACAATCTAATGCGGGAATTGAACGTCATTGCGATTTGGTCGTTATTGCCATCCCATGTAAGAATATTTATTACAAATTTTTTTTTGTTTTTCAAGTTCATTTGTAGAAAAGGGATTAGTGTGTTGAAGTTGGACCCTTTGTAGTCAATGATTGCTGAAGTTTTGTGCCAGATGGAAATGTATTTCCCACCATCATTCTTTGACATCATGGTCCACTTGTGTGTTCATCCAGTCCTGGAGATAAAGCTTTGTGGTCCTATATTTCTTAGGTGAATGTACCTGTTTGAAAGGTTCATGAAAATATTAAAACATTTTGTGAAGAATTGGTACAGGCCCAATGAAAGTATTGTACAGAGGTATGTGGAAGAGGAGATCATCAAGATTTGTACTGATTATTTGAAGGAGGTCAATTCGGTTGGGGTCTTAAGTCATACACATGAGGGACGGTTGGAAAGTCATGGGGTTAGGCAGGGGAAACTATTAAGCCCTAGAGCGGAAGATTTAAGTACCGCCAATATCTATGTTCTTCGCAATCATAAAGATGTTGTCTCATACATAAAGATTCACGTGGATGCCTTTAGAGTTGCAAAGCCTTATTTTAATGAAGCCCATGTTTTGGAATTACACAATGGTGCTTTTTTGTCATGGTTACATGAACACGTAGCCGTGGGAGACCATCCCCTGACAATGAAATGGTTTGCTAGTAGACCACTTGGTACTTTTCTATCTTATGGAGGATATGCTGTTAATGGTTTTACATTCGCAACAAAATATGTGGATGATAAGGGTGTGTCTCAGAACAGTAGAGTCTCCCTAGTTTCAGAAGCTTTGCATCTCAGTAGTGCAAGTCATAATAATCCAATCTATGTTCATCAATGATATTTTGGCACAATTTTGGATATCTAGGAACTAGACTCTATCATCATTCGAGTTGCTATTTTTAAATGTTGGTGGGTGGATTTCAACAATGGACAACATACTGAGGATTTCGGCTATGCTTGTTGACCAGAGTCAGATCAGTTGGTGGGAAGATCATTTCCTCTTAGCATCCCAAGCACGTGAGGTTTTCTAGGTGAGGGACCCTTCCAATCCTTGGTGGGAGATATTGGTGGAAGGGAAATGAGCATTTGTAGAAGATTACGAAGTCGAATAAATTGTTGGTTTCGGTTAAAATTCCACTAGTGTTGTTATCGTTGATGCTATATTCCTTGAAGAGGACGATGTGAGTTTGAATAGTTTTGTGGGACATAGTTATCATGATGAGGGAATTTGGGTTGATGTCCGTGGAAAGGTCACTCGTAAAAAGAGGGTGTCCAAGAAGGTTCCGAAGAAAAGAAAACATAAGAAGTAGCATCCTAAACATTCTAGATTGTAGTTTTGTTTTTTTAATTTAAATGAATTCCTAATCATTTGGAACCCTTAAAAGAACTTGCAAGCCATATAGCATGGTAATCAAATTATAAATCCATAGTTAAAATTATTCTTAAGAGTAAAGTAGATAACTAGAAATCAACATCCGAACTAAAACTAAGAAATTAACAAGTCTCAATTCCAACCATGTAGAAGAATGGGAAATAAGAGCAACAAGACTAGCAGAATCTACCCTGATTCATCATCTAGATCGGCCATGGATGTGGATTGGTCAAGACAAGGTATGTGCATTGTTGCGATATGGCGCTTGTAGGCTCTTTGTCTTTTCTCCATCTTCAAAATTCTCCCCTTCATCGCGGCGAACTCCTTGCGGCCCCATTTATAACAATCTCTTATACCTTTGAGATAGGCCTTCTCAGATTAGACAATAGTTACATAATTCAAAGATTAAAATAGAATTTGGCACACCTTGTTTAACTCTTAGTCTCTTGTTCGACTCCCCTCCCTGCTTGGGCTTATCACGCAATTTAACATCAACCAAGATCCACCCCCAATTTTTGAAGTAATTTTTGTCAAAAACTTCAGTGGTTTCTCTTCACCTGCAATTTCCAACCCTTCAACCTTCTTCAATATCGTGGTGATCAAACTCCCGTATGGAAGACTTTTCACCACCCTTGAACTAGTGGTGATATGGAGCATGTGTTTAAAGATCGCCGCCAGTAGGATGTCAAAGTAGCCTTAGGTGTTGAGTGTGTGAAGGAAATTTCTTCTGCGAGGTCGGAAATGGGTTTTCTTTTGTTGCAAATCGACAAAATGAGGGTTTTGAGTGGAACTGGAGATTTTGTTTTCTTAAATATAGGGGAGGTTGCAAGTCCGGAACTTGATCGTGCACATTTAACAAAGGGCCGAATTGAGCTTTACAAGTTCGGAAATTGTTAATCGGCCCTTTGTTAAAAGGACATGATCGGGTTCCAAACTCGGAACCTGATTAGTACCCCCAAAAAAACATGCCATTTTACTTCCAGATTCAAGGCGAAAATGGCAGACGAACTTGGAACTGGCATTTCTGAGTCCAGAACCAAAATCGCCTCTTATATCAAATCAGATCCAATCAACCTCCGGACTCGTAACCGTTGGTTGCCTTTCTTTTAAAGGCAAGATTAGGTTCCGCACTTGTAACTCCAATGGCCATTTATACTTTCAATAAATTTTCATGTTTTTTGAACTTTAGTTTACCAACATAATTAGCTAAAATATATACTAATATATTCCAACATATTATTGGGTTCTAGAATGTTAAGAAACCAATATTGAATATAATCCCACACATAATATAAAAACTTTTCAAAGCGTACATAAATCCTACACGTGAAAAATATGATTATAATATTCATGTTGTTTTAGGATCCTTCTCCCTAACCAAATAGAATATGTTTTTCACTTCTTCGTCAATATTTTGTTCCTCTTGGTTAGGGTCTTCCTCCGCCTCCTCCTTGCTCTCGGAAAAAACTTGCTCCAAGTTTGGTGAATCTTCATCCTCGCTAAGCACAAGAGTGATTCCATTTAATCTATCTAACAAGTAGCGCAAACTTAAATCCACAATAGATGATGCCTTAATAACATTGGTATCAATAACATTATGCTTTAGAAACTCATCATAGCTCTCTTCTTCCTTCGAGGAGAAAAATCGTTCCGACATCCCCATTTCTTGAACTGGTTAATAGCTACGGTCACTAGCCACACCGGGGCCTTTCTTTGTTGTCCTCTTGCTCGACATTGTTGTGGGTTGGACAAATTGAAGTTGATTGTATGGGTTAGGGTTTAGGGCAGTTCAATTTTTTGTTCTATTCTTTGAAAATGATTGAACTCTATTTTTGCAAAAAATATTTATATACTCACTGAGGTTGCGAGTTTGGAACCTGGTCTGAGGGTTTTCATGAAGGTCGGAATAGCTTCTGAGTTCGAAAGCTCAATCAGACATGAAAAATAGCATTAACGGAAGTTTTTCAAAAGGGTATTAAATACCCTTATGCAAGTGCGATTACCAAGTTATAACTGTGCAATTAACATCTTACTGTGTTAGAAAGTGCAATTTTACTGTGTCTGTGTGCGATATTGATGCCATTCACATATTTCCTATCCTCACCTTCATCTTTTTCTCCTTACCTGTCTGATAACGGTCATAAGTTGTTGATCTGGCCACCGTCTATGGCGTTTCCACCACTTAATCCTAATGCAGAAACACACCTTGCCAATAGTAAAAGCTTTCTCCAAGCTCTAAATGATAAACCCTCTCTGCTCTTCACATCCCTATTCGACACGCCCAATTTACATCCCATCACAGAATACAAGGGCAAAATAGCCTTCATTCTCCCACCGGAGGAAGGTGATTTACTGGCATCTCACTACCAGAACGCCCTGGTTGGGAAGTTCAACTGAGGAAAGCCATCAATGGAGTTTCTTCAAACAGCCTTTAAGTCAATCGGTTTTAGATCAAAGTTTCAATTGGGTTCTCTTGATTATCATCATGTACTAATCAGGTTTCAGGATAGCGAAGATTATCAGAGATGCTGGATGAAGGGACCATGGATGATTCAAGGCTCCGTCATGAAAGTCCAGAAATGGTCTCCGGAATTCTCTCCAATAGCTGAATCTTCAGTTGTTCCAGCCTGGGTAACAATCCACAAACTCCCTATTCATTTTTACAATACCTCTGCAATTATTGGTATGAGTAGTCAGATTGGTAGATATCTAAAAATGGATGCAGCAACAAGTGCTCTGACTAGGCCATCTGCCATCAAAGTTTGTGTAGAGGTTGATCTCTTGTCTCAGCTCCCTTCTACCATATGGTTGGAATAGGTAACAAGGTAGCAGATTATCCTATAGAATATGAGGAACTTCCTTCATACTGTACTCATTGTAGGATAATTGGCCATAGTCATGCAAATTGTAACTTCCTGCACCCAGAGCTGAGGAAAAGGCACCTGGTTACAACCACAGTAAATGAAAAAAAAGGAAAGTAAAGCCCCAGACCATGTGGAACCCCTGAAAGCTTTAGACTAACATCCTAAAATGATCTTAGATGTTGAGGGATCCTCAGCTCTATCTGTTTCTCAAAAGGAATTTGACTTTCAAACACAAAAAAATAAGTCAGGCCTTCATCAGGAAAATAATGCTAGTGTTTTCACTGTTAGTCACAAGAAAAGAACTGGTTCTTTTTACTCCTTGGATGACATCTCTAAACCAATCACTACCACTTTCTGGAGAAAAAAGAACCAACAAGTTGACCTATTACCCATCCAGGAAGGTTTAACAATAGGAAACACTGTCAAGATCTCTAATGCTTTTCAGACATTAGAAGCTTTAAATGAGGGAGATAAGGAGGGAGAAGTAGTAGAGATTTTCCATGAATCTCTGGAATCTCAAGAAGCAGTGGCACCCCCAATAACAACTGACAAGACTACAGCCACAATAGAAAGCCTGTCCACTCCTGAAAATAAACTATCTGCTCGACACACAGAGCTCGCCATTATCTCAGCAACCAAAATAGCCCATGCAGGGGAAAAGAAGGGTGCTCACTCCTCAACAGATCAGAACACAAAGGTAGATCAAAGCACACAGACTAAGGTTAGCACACTCAATCCAGTACCTACTTCCTTTTTTGGTAATCTTGAGAAGAGTGAGGATAAGCAAACAAATAATAGTAAAGTCTCCGCCACGAAACTTAGAAAACTTAGATCCTCACACAAAGCAACCCCCACCTATTTTAAATGATAAAATACAACATAATAGGAAATATTTTAGTTTGGAATGTTAGAGGCTATGGAACATCAATGGATAGAATAAAAACTCTTATGTTGTCTCACAAGATTGATATTCTTTGCTTGATTGAGCCTTGGCATGATAAAAAGAAAATAAACACTCTGATGCATGATTTAGGCTTCAAAAATGCCCTCCCTGCTCAAAATGCTAAAATTTGGATCTTACGGAACCATGCTTTCAATGTAGTCAGTTTAAAGGAATCAGATCAATTCTTACAGGCCAGAATTTCGAATATTTCCTCATCTGATAGTTGGAACTGCTTTTTTTATCTATGCTAGTGTCAATAGACAATCGAGGGAAGCTCTTTGGAATGACTTAAAAACCCTTCCTCCTGAACCTTCCATATACATTGGGGACTTTAATACAGTTGTCTCAGTCTCTGAATATAAAGGGAGAAAATCCCCCCCCCCCCATAAGAAGTATGAATGAGTTTAATGCTTTCATTAATAATCTGGATTTGCATGAAATCCTTACGGTAGGAAACTCGTTCACATGGTGCAATAATAGATTCAGGAATAAATGCAAAGACCTTTTACTTCAAAGATTAGACAGGGGCATAAGCAATTTAGAATGGTTGGAACTTTTTCCAAACAGCTCAATTCAAGTGCTAAATAGATTGACATCTGATCACTCACCTTTATTTCTGTCTATTCAATCTTCTGAAGAAATGGTACCCAGGCCTTTTAGATATCAAGAGATGTGGTCAAATAGAAAAGACTTCCAGGACTTAGTGGTTAAGAACTGGAATTTGCCATCTCCCTTAAGAGGGATCTTCAGGTTAGTGAATAAGCTTAAGAGACTTAAGATTGACATTAAAGAATGGAACAAAAACACCTTTGGAAATGTAAATCAAAACCTGTTAGAAGCTGAGACAAAAGTCAATGACCTTGAAATAAAATTTCAACAATCCCAAGATGAATCAGACTTAGCTGAACTCAATAAGTCAAAAGCTTTACTTATTAGATCCCAGAAAGAAAAAAACATTTTCTTGAAACAGAAGGCTAGGTTAAATTGGCTTAAACACAGGGATGCAAATACCATCTATTTTCACCACACCATTAGGGAAAGGAGAGCAAGGTCTAAAATTAGCAAAATCAAAGATGGAAATGGGAACTGGATTTCAGCACCTCATCTGATTAAAGAAGAAGGAGTTCGATTCTTTAAGGAACTACTTAATGAGGATGCCCCTCAAAAAATAGGAACTTATCTGAATTATTTTCTAGGGGAAATTCCTTACTTGATTACAGATCAGCAAAACTATCTCCTGCTTCAACCTTTCAATGTCCAGGAACTCAAATATGCAGTCTTCGATTTAAATAAATCTGGTGCTCCTAGATCAGATGGTTTCCCTGGTGAATTCTTCACCACTTTTTAGGAAACCATTAAAGTAGACCTGCTGGAGGCAGCAAATGATTTCATAAGTGGTGGTAATATTCCAAAGGCCATCTCAAGCACCTGGCTCACCCTAATCCCCAAAAAACCAATCCCAACCTCTTTCTCAGATTTCAGATCTATTAGCTTATCCAATTTTGTCAATAAAGTATTCTCAAAAATGCTAATGGAAAGGATTAAGCCATTAATGCACAATCTAATATCTCCTGTGCAGAGTGCATTTATCAAAGGTAGGGATATCACTGATAATGTCATTCAAATGCAAGAGATGACCAAAATTTTGTCTAGAAAATCAAAAGTTCCTAATTTGATAGTTAAACTTGATATGCAAAAGGCATTTGATAGAGTCTCATGGTCATTTCTGAATTCCATCCTTCTTCAATTTGGTTTTCACGGGAATTTTGTTAAACTCATCATGCATAACATAGCTGCCGCCCATTTTTCTGTTTTAATCAATGGAGCAACCTCAGGTTTCTTTGCATCTTCTTGGGGCATTAAACAAGGCGACCCTCTTTCACCTTTCCTTTATAACCTGCTTTCTGATGCTTTTTCTAGAGGCTTAAAGAAACTTTGTACCACAGGATACCTTCAAAATTTTGGTCTCCCTTGTATCGGTTCCCCAGTTTCCCATTTAATGTATGTTGATGACACATCATTGTTCCTTAATACTAAACCTACAAACATGGAGAGGTTTAAAAAGTTCCTCCTGGTTGCATATGAACAAACTTCAGGACAAAAGGTCAACTTTTCAAAATCTAAATTTTTTGTGTCACACAGAACCTCTTTATCAACAGTTCAATCTGTAAAGAGGATTCTGGGAATGGAAAAAGGATCCTTCCCATTTAAATATCTGGGAGTTCCTATTTTTTCTGGCAGAAATCTACAGGTACACTACCAACCTTTATTGGAAAGAATGGAGAAATCAATCAATAACTGGAAGAACAGATGGCTTACTACTGCAGGTAAGATTATCTTAATAAATCACTGTTTTATCACAATTCCAACTCATATTTTCGCTGTTTTGAGTCCACCAAAAATAGTCTTGAAAAAAATGGAGAAAATGGCCTCTAGTCTGTTTTGGGGGTGTTCAGAAAATGTTGAAAAGAAAAAATGGCGGTCTTGGAAAAATATGAGTGTACCTGTCGAAGAAAATGGAATAGGTTTTAGGGATTTAAAGGCCATTGTTGATGCTTTTTCATGTAAGTTGTGGTGGAAATTGCAACTCAACTCTACTCAATGGACTTCTCTATTATGGTCGCTTCCTAAGTCTTATAAAACCTCTCATACATGGTCCAGAATATGTTCTATCACAGCTAAAGCAAACAGCTATTCCAGAGTAATTTACGAAAATGGTGATTGCTTCTTTTGGAACGCTAATTGGACAGGAGAAGGAGCTTTGTTTTAAGAAAGAAATATCCCCTTTGAGGATATTTCACTTAGATATTTTATTAACAAAGCCACTCTTATCCCAAAACTGGAGCCATTTTGGCAACCAGTCTGTGTGCCCTTTTGCAGGATGCTAAGCTGGAATACTCTCATGAGGATAGGCTCATATGGATGCCAGCCACAAATGGAATTTTCTCCATAAGGTCCGCATACAATATCTTCAGACAGAAAAAGGCAAAGATCCTGCACTTTCACAAGGTTTGGTCCTCTTTTATTCCAAAAACAATGTATGTTCTCTTGTGGAGAGCTCTGAATGGATTACTTCCTTTTGATAACATATTATGTAGGTTAGGATTTTCTCTAGCCTCTAAATGTCCCCTTTGTCTGAATCACAGTGATACTCTAGATAATTTTTTCAACTCTTGTCATTCCTCTATTGCTGTATGGCAATGTGTCAATGACTTTTTATAGCTCCAACAAATAGTTTTTGCAAACTTGCAGAGTAGAGTTGAATATTACCTCTCATTTAAGGCAGAATCCAAAATTCAGTCTAACATTACAATCGCTGCCCTTCTTGTCACAATTTGGTTTCTTTGGACTAAAAGGAATAAAATTCTGTTTGAAAATGAATCCTTCTCCCAAGCTGTTTGTTTTCAAGAAATAAAAGGCATGATCTATCAAATTTTCACAGTGCATCATTTGATAGGCAATTTAGACAAGCATAAATACTGGACACAGGCAAATATTATTCCGCAAGGAAAGACATGTACTAAATCTTTGTACATTTTGGCTACTACACAGGCTTGGGGAACCTTTATATAATATCCCTCACCTTAGGGTGTTTAAAATTAAAAAAAGCCCTTATGCAACCCACCATTTCTCCCTCATTTACCACCACAAGAAGACCTCTCCATCATTTTACTCCATTTCTTCCATCCTTTAATCTCCATTTCTCTTCATCTTCAAATCAAAGGTATGAGTTCTATGATTGATACACCCACGTTCCTCTTCATTTTTGTAAATTTTCACTTCATTTTCTTCATCTCTATTAGGTTTGAGCTTATTTCCTACACCCCTTATTGGTGGGCAATCTTTGAGTGAGATGAAGCTCTCATATGTTTGATGTAAAGGTTGGTGCTTCTACACTATAGATTTCTTGAATGAGAGAGATGTTTTCTTTCAATGTTGGGTTTCCTTAGTGCTAATGTTAATAATGCTAGTTTAATTTTCCCTTTAAGGATCATACCTAATGAATATAATTTGGGTAGCAATAAGAGTTATAGCATTTGGTATTAGTTATAGTGAGGGTTGTTGGTTGACCTAGGGACAATTTTAGGGGTAAGAGTTTCTCTAACAATGCTATATGGCAGTTATTTTCATAAATTGTTGAGGAATTTTTTAATGTAGGGGTTAACAATGTCTAAGAAACGGACTCGTGATGATCTGCCGGGCTTATGGAATTCCTCAAGAAACAATGTTTAGTGGCGATGACGATGATGTGTCTGAGGAGAGAGAAATAGGCAAAACTCATTATAGAGCACTAGAGCGTAGGATAGCTAGGAAAGAGTTGACAAAATTGGTTTCAACTAGTTGGAAAAAATTTTGTCCAAAGAACGAGCAAAGCGGTCTAGTTGGACCACAAAGATAGGAAGAACAAGGGTCGACATCAAGTACGATAGTTGGCATGACACTACTGGAAAATAGCTACATACGCACCTGTATAAATTCTTGAGTACAAGTATACCGGTGCGTATGTAACCAATTGTACTGGTATTTATCATGTTACCATCATTACCTGTGCAAATAATTACATACGCACTGGTATCCCGTCAACCGGTATACAATTCATCTATTTTCGCACCGGTGTATGTTCTACCGGTGTACCAACATCAAATATTTTGCACCGGTATTATCCGAATAGGTATTTTAACTGGCGCATTTGCTTACATGTGCACCTGTACATGATTACCGGTGTGTATTAATTTGGCGCCAAGAGGAAAACTTTCTAAACTGGTAACGACAAATTACCGGTGCAGAAATTCAGAAAATGCGGGAAAATTTTGCATTGTACACTGGTTACTATTAGAATCGGTGTAGGAATTGAACACGTACCGGTATTTTCTTAATACCAGTACAAAAAAAATCTTTTTTGTAGAAATTTCTCGCCAAAACTATTTTTTTTCACACCAGTACTGTGATCGTACCGATGCAGGAGAAGAAAATACACGGGTTTTGGCTAAATATCTACACCGGTAACTGATTTTACCAGTGTAATGGTCTATAAATACACTGGTAAAGTCTAAGTACCGGTGTAAAAAATTGCATTAAATGCTCACCTACCATCTTTTATGAATTGGTTGGTTTGATCCGTGATTTCAATGGAGTAAATTGAATCGGTGAATATGTGTTTTAATTTAAATTACAATTTCTACTAGGTGCTGTTTTTTACACCAGTAAAGATTAAATTATCGGTGTAGAAAAATAGGGGAGGTACTCTATTTTGTACATACGCACCGGTACTACTACCGGTGCACACTACTTAGAATTTGTGTTTATTTTTTGCTCTCGGGTCTGACAATGTTAATTTTTTCGGCATTTAAAGCATCCTAAAGCAGATGCTTTTTATTAAATTTGCATTGGTAATTGTACCAGTGCTGGGTACTTAGAATTATTTTTGAAATTTACTCTAGGGTCCGATTAGATAGAATTTTTTATATATTTAAAGCAGCCTAAAGCAGATGCTTTAGGCCTCGTTTTACACCGGTATATGTAGAATACCGGTGTATAAAACATTGTTCCATTATTTAAAACCCTCTCAGCACCCCATTTTTACAGTACCAAATTTATATCTCTCACTCAATATCATCTCCATCACTACCCATCTTTGTTGAAATCCTATGTAGGTTGACATATAATCAGGTAAACCACTTCAATGCCTCTATAGTATGATTAATTAGCAATTGCATATGACATAGAATCATTGAGAATGTGACATCATGAATAGCTTGACTTGCATGTAAGGTGTTTGATGGTGTGCTTCAATGTGTTTTTTAGGAAATGCCTCCCAAATCCAATTCGAAAAGGGTACGCCATTCACCATCCCCATCATTGCCAAAAGTATCACTTCTCACTTACCCGGATGGTACCTTCGTGTCCGAGGAGGCTAGGTTGGTCCATGAATCTTACAAAGGATGCCGTCATCAACCTGCCCATTGTAAGTGAGTTCAATGCAAACTTAAAGTGCGGTTCGAGCTACGATTACGTGTACTATAGGGGTAAAAATGTCCATGTCACACCAGAATCTGTTTGGGTTTCCCAATGTTCCAAACGATGCGGATGAGTTTCTCGCATTCCATTTTCTAGGTTATGATAGCAATATTCTACAAAAACCAATTGAGAAAGAGATCGTTGGGACAGTAACTGGGGCATGTACGTACATAGATGAGTTGATCAAACTAGGTTGGAGCAAAATACCTAAGAAAACTCTAACTACGAAAATGAATGGGTGGTACCACTTCGTGGCATCTAGAATCCATCCAGTAACTGTGAACACAGAAGTCCACAAACTTCGCCTCACATTTTTGTATACAATAAAGAAGGATCTTTGATGGAATTTTGGTCATCGAATTTGTCCTATGTTGCAGAGGGAACGAGATCAGATGGGATCTTATGCTTATTGCATTATTATCTCTGTGCTTTTTTCAAGAGCAGGAGTTAGTGCCTGTGCACATGACGTTTATGGCTAACCAATGGGTAAGATTTGCGTGGACTCTTTTTACAGACAGACATCTGACACACCCGTTGCTAATATTGAATCCAGAGTTTCTACCTTGGAGGTCGGTGTAGCAAACTTGAATAATTCATATATCAAAGATCCTGACATGCATATGGCCAAAGTTATGACGTAACAATTTCCTAACGCCGTGGAAGCAGTCATAAATTTCCTAAACTTTTGCAAAGGCAATGTCGATGACATGGACGTTGACACAAGTACCCTTGATGGTGATGCAACAGGACCTGCTGACGGGGTTGAACCATTTTCTCATTGTAATTCGTAGAAAACTTGTAGTAGCAGTGAGAAAGAGTAGATTATGTACTAAACATTGATAGTGTTGCACTTAGACAGTTTGAAATTTTTACTTTTATCAAACATGCACGATGATGGGCCGAATAAAAAATTTGCACACCACGTGATTTGAAAATCTGTTGGACAAATACACTCATGAAGACAAAAAAAGATAGGCCGAACATAGTTGGCCTAAGTGGTTACTTCAGGACCACCGAATTTGGTGCATTATATCCCAAGAATGGTTAGAATTAAAAAAATCTGTAGCATTAGGAACTATGGAGGTTCCCCAAGAAAATTTTAGGGCAATAGTATAATTTTGGGAAATATAGTGCAAACATTCATTGTTGGTTTTACAGGGTCTTCCATGCACCAACAGGGTCTACAAACCCATTAGCACGATCGTATTGAATTGAATTGCATATATGTGGAACAATTATATATTTCGACCTTTCCAAGATTCTTGGAGAGACTAAATTGCAAAAAGTAATGGGTTTACCCGTAAATCAAAATCGCAATCGGATCAAACCGGATGGTCTTAAAAACAACCATTTTGTATTTCCATGTTCCACATGCGGGGAAACGAACGGGTCCGGACTCCATTTTTGTTTGGAAGATGTTCGGATTACACATAGAAACATTTAAGTAAACCCTTGTCGTTTACTCTACAACACCTGCTAGCACTTCAGGACAAATCACAACCCAGGCACAAATATGTTGCAATTATGATTTAAGCCAGGAATATTAAATTTGGTAATTTATGTAGTTTCCTAGCATGTCATAATTGCATGTCACAATTTGGGGACCTAATTACAATAAACACATACAATCAATTTTGCGGGTTCCTCAGTACTATTTAGGTACAGAAACATTACTTATTCAATATGGAGCATCCTAAAGTTCCATTTGGGCTGGTGGAAAAGTGCTTCAAGGGGTGGAACAAGTGAAACAATATATTCACTACTTCTACTACTTGTTGCGAATAGGAATTTTCCATCCTTCTTAGATAGTAGTTTGCCAGAGTGAATTCGACATCTCTTTTCAGACCTCACCAATGACTCCCTTAGCCAAAACACGACTAAGAGTATCCCATAGGTGGCATTGAGCACGAAGAACCAACAAGCTTGGCAACACTTATAAACACTACACTGTGTCTAAGCATTTAACCAATTCATGCATTTACACAAGATTAGGCAAGAACGATCGACATTCATTGACCTCTCTCCTTTGCTACCAAAAACAAACATGACAATGAGTTCAACATCATCACATTCATCTATAAATTATCAACACCTCACCATCATTAAGAAGCTCTAACTCATGCTCTTGGATTCCACATTAAAAGAGGGGAGAATTAGCTACTTTCTCCCAACTCTAACAAGTAATCATACAAGTAATTCATATACTCAAGCTTCTAACAACATCAATGTCATTAACAATTCACATTCAAAGCTCAATAAATGCACAATAGCAAAGATACTAGTTAGATAGATATGGTTCTTACTACATAGATATGGAAGCTTCAATCCATTTCTCCCAAGATAAAACTAAGCTAGATAATTGAAAAACATGATTAACCTACAAAAACTAAGAAACGAAAGAAGAGAAAAACTAGGGTTTGAACCCGGAAAAATCGTAGGAGGAAGAGAATGTGAAGAGTAGAGGATAAGGTGAATATTTATAGTACAACAAAAGAAAGAAAGATTTCTGGCCATACGTCCATCGCGAGTCACGACGGATTCATCGCGAGTCACGACGGTTTCGTCGTGAGTCATGACGATGCCCAGTTCCAGCATCTTGATTTCTTTCTTCTTTTTGTTTCATGTCCTCCTCTTCACTTCACTTTTCTTCAATTCTTCAAGTCTTCAAAAGCTCAAATACAAGTATTCAAATCTTCAAAGGTATTCTTCAAAGTCTTCAAACAAATTGCATTGTCACACAAATTCCTCTAGAAAAGTAATAAAAGCGTAAAAGTGGCTTTTAACTCTCCTTAGAGAATTCCAAGGAAAAATGCCACATTCAGAGCACAAAAGCGTACAAAAGTGAATCCTAATAATCCTAATATAACCGTATAAAATGGGCACATCAAACCTCCCCGCACTTAAACCTTACTCGCCATCGAGTAAAAAACGTTTCAAGCACACGAAGGAATTCATATGTCCATATCCCAAACTAATATTCCCCCAATCAAAACCTCATGAAAACTCTCAATATTGTAAATCCCAAAGTCAAAGCTCAAATGAGAATTTTTCACACACACAACCTCAATTCCTAAATCTAACCAAACCTACCACTTATCAATTCACTACCCGTAAAAGCTTTTCAAAGTCCCGAATGACAATCCCAAAGTCCAATGACACAAAATGAAGTTAAAACCATTTATGAGGTTCAAGCACATACTTCAATTCAAATCAATCTATCAACTCACGTCCAATGACACAAAATTAAGTCAAAACCATAGAGGAGGTTTAAACACATACTTCACTTCATGCCAATATATCAACCAAAACAAAGTACAAAATAATCAAGAATTTCATAACCATACTTCGTTTTTCAACCCACTAAGTTACCCAATCCCAAGAGGTCTAAAGATGTTGAGCTACCCGATCCATCCATATGACAACCGCAACATTATGACTCCAACGCCGGTAAATGAGTGAAATCATAGCATTTTTTTTCTCATTTTATCTAGGAGCCCTTTTGAGTTTTTATGCTAGGCACACATCGTGTTTCTTTGGCTCACATATCACCTTTTCCCGCACATTTGGCCTTTGATTTTTGCCTATGCCGCCCTTTAGGGCATTCGACTTAGCGGGTTTTCTTTTCTTTATTTTGTTTTCATTTTGTTTTATTTTTTTCAAATTTTTCTTTCTTTTTCTCATGTTTTTCCAATCAAAAGTAGCAAAAAGCATTACAAATCAAGCTAGCATACATGTGAGTCCTCTAACCCCTCCCCGCACTTAAAACATTACATTGCCCTCAATGTAAACATGTAAGGTAAAAACAATAAAACTCAAGGTAAGAGGTAGAGTGACACCCGTTTCTCCACATAGTCGCCGATGATATGGCGCAGTACAATGTAATTGTATAGAATCAGTCCCAAAATTGGTTTCAGAGCCGTAAGGGGGAGGAAAAGTGCCATAGAAGAACTCACCCCTCGAGCAAAATGTTGTCTCCTTAGCGCCGTTTGATCAAGACTAACACCACAGAGAACAACATCAAACTCACAAGTACATAAGAATTTGTAATACTAGGTTTAGCATCAAGAGTTAATAACCATAGTATTCTCACAGATCAACCAATTCATCATGCAATCACCACTATAAGAATGTCCAAAAAAATATCTAACATATATCGACACATATCCTGACATCATTATAGAATATTGCAATTATAGTCACAATGATGTAGTCGACATACTACAATCAACAAAGATACTATAAAGATGCAATAATCTTCATGTGTCAATATATGTAAGATGGTGGAGAAATGAGTGGAGATGTGGTGGTTCTTGGGAGTATTTGGTGGAGAAGAAGGGAAGATTAAGCAGTATTTAAGCACAGTTGAAAAGTTGTTTTTTTTATCGTGACTCGCGACAGCACTGGTCGTGACTCGCGATGCATCATCGCGAGCCAAGACAGGTATTGAGGGCTTGGGTCTGGCTGGGCTCCAGGATGAAAGATGACATCTCGAGGGGCATTGGTCTCGAGGAGCTAGCCTCGAGGACCCAAGGTCTTGAGGGGATGATGTCTCGAGGGCTTCAGCTCGAGTCGAGGGATTGCAACCTCGAGGACCCGAGGTCTCAAGGGATTGTAGCCTTGAGGACCTGAGGTCTCGAGGGTTTCAGCTCGAGTCGAGGGATTGTGGCCTCGAGGACCTGAGGTCTCGAGAGCTTCAGCTTGAGTCGAGGGATTGCAGCCTCGAAGACCTGAGGTCTCGAGGGCTTCAGCTCGAGTCGAGGGCCTCAGCTCGAGTCGAGGGCCTCAGCTCGAGTCGAGGGCCTCAGCTCGAGTCGAGGGCCTCAGCTCGACTCAGCTCGAGTCAAGGGCCTCAGCTCGACTCAGCTCGAGTCGAGGGCCTCAGCTCAAGTCGAGGGCTTACGGCCTCAAGCACCCGAGGTCTCAAGGGATTCAACTCGAGTTGAGGGATTACAACCTTGAGGACCTGAGGTCTCGAGGGCTTCGGATCGATTCGAGAGCTCACGGCCTCAAGGATCCAAGGTCTCGAGGGGATGATGTCTCGAGGGGCTAGTCTCGAGGGGCTGATGGCTTTTTAGGTTCGGCTCGAGTCGAGGTATCAAGGGGATGATGTCTCGAGGGATGTCTCGAGGACCCGTTGGTCGCGACTCGCGATGGGCTCATTTATAACTCGCAAAAAGGGGAGGCTGGGAGCCAAATTTTAACACAAAAGTTCTGATCACGTCACAACTTGTGACCACTCCATCATAACTCACGATGGTCCATCGCGACTCACGATGGTAGGATTTCCCAGCACTTAGAAAGAATTCCATCTTTTCTTACCAACATTCCAAGCTTTCTTCCCTTTCTCATTGATCTCATTCCTTCATCTCTTCTAATGCAATGCACTTCACTTTGCTAAAATCACAGAAAAACACATCGTAAAAAGAAAAAGACAAAATAACAAAAACTAAACAACAAAGCCAAAATAAAGGCAGAATTTATTTACGTCGTCGGCATGACAAAGCTCTATATATTTAAGGTCATCGACACGACCCTAATTTTATGCATATGGTGAAGGTTTGAGCCCCTTCACCATGAGTAATCAAAAGTAGAGAGGTGGGGGTACAAAACTTTCAAGAGGAAAGTCCTGTTGAGGTGGAGATGGTTTAAAGGGAGTTCGGTTGTTAGGAGGCTTGGGGTAGTCTTTTGGCTCCTCTCCTGTCTCCCTCAAAACTTCTGAAAATGGTAGAGTTGGTTCACTAGGTGGGTGAAGGGATGATGAGGAAAATGAATGTAGCATAATCACCTCTTCCTTCCTTTTTTCATCCTCAGCAACCAACTCTTCATCCCCTTCGAACTCAAGCTCATTTCCCATGGTGACCTCACTCACCGACTCCTCGAGTTCGATTTAGAATGGTGTATTCTTGGAATCATAAGCTTCCATTTGGGCCAACACTTCTAACCATGCTTATCACATGCCCCTCAATAGCCTCAATACTAGAGGAGAGCCGAGTGTCCGGTTCTTCACTAGTAAAGTTGTTCAAGTTTGCTATTGTATTCATGAGTTCCTCACATGTCAAACTTGAACTTCCTTGTTAGGCTTGGTTTTAGGGTATGGTATGAGGTGGTGATGGCCAACTATTTTGCTCGTATTGTTGGTTTTCCGGCCCATTCTCATACCACCAATCCGGATTACCAATCCATTCCGGATTGTAAGGATTGCGATATGGATACCATTCTTGAACTTCTTGCCCTTGAAAACCAACATCTCCTACCTCTTGGTAGCACTCTTCATAATACCCTTGGTTTTGGAAACCAAGGGTTCTTTCCCCTTCATAGTGCTCTTCTCACAACAATTAGCAAGACTTGGTAGGATGGTCAGAATGACACATCCTACAAAACCTTGCTTTTTGAGACTCTCTTCTCATCATGAGTTCCCTCAAGGTGAGACGCTCCATTATTTTTATTATTTTTAATTTTTTTTTCAAAAGTCCAAAACCATATTGCAAGGATTCTTGATAAAAATTTACCAAGAAGTTAAGCAATACCTACTCCGAACAAAAACAACTACCAAGGAGTGGAAAATAAAAACAAATAGCTAATATGCAACCAAATACACCTAAACACTTAAAAATAAATGCCTCTTCCCCGGCAGCGGTGCCAAAATTTGGGAGGTCATCGCCGTACCTCTCAAAGTTAATATTTATAAGCCCTAAATGGTTACTATCTACTCCTAATTAGATAGAGGCAAGTCAGGGTCGTCCACGAAGAAGAGGGATTTCCTTAAGCGTTTAAATATAAAAGGTTGCTATTAGGCTAGAAGTAGATATATATATATATATATATACATATAAAAGCAAGTAAATGGGGGGGTTTGGTTGGTTGTGGTTCTAAGTCATGAAAGTTAAAAAAAAAAAGATAACTAGCAAAGTCAAGTAACTATGCTAATCATCAAACAAATTAAGAAAAAGGGTTTTTGAAACTACAAAAACAAAGTCTTGGGGGCAATTGATATCCACTGCCAAACCTAATGTAGATCATTGAACCATTCACTCATCCTATCTCATTTGTCACCTATGGGGGCTGTCAATGGAAGATCAACATTCTTTCCTTCTTAATAGTAATTTGCAAAGAAAAATGATGACCATTTTCAAACCTCATTGATGATCACCCTAGACAAACAATGACCATAGTAGTATTTCATCAATGGTATTATACACGAAGGTCCATATATTTGATAACAATAAGCCTTCTATCAAAGACGTAACCATTTAACCAAACATATCATTCATTAGGCTAAACGTAGAACAAACCACATTCAAGGTTCAACCTTTCATAGCATCTATGGCATAAATATGAGAAAAATCCACATTAACATACTTATCTAGCAAGAATCACAACACATTATGCACAAGAAGTTCTAAGTTCATGTTCCTAGATTTTCATGCAAATGAGCTAAGGAATTCGTCACTTTCCTAACACCCTAACACTTCAATCATACAAACACTTCCTATTCTCAAACAATACATGACATAAATGAAGTAAAATATAGCATTGAGAATGCATGAATGCTAAATAACAAAGGCTTCAAGAACGAGTGAAACAATCTATTCACTACTTCCACTACTTGTTGTGAAGATAAATCTACCATCCTTCTTAGATAGTAGTTTGCAAGAGTGAATTCGACATCTCTTGTCAAACCTCACCAATGACTCCCTTAGCCGAAACACGACTAAGAGTATCCCATAGGTGGCATTGAGCACGAAGAACCAACAAGCTTGACAACACTTATAAACACTACACCTTGTCTAAGAATTTAACCAATTTATGCATTTACACAAGATTAGCTAGGAACGATCGACATTCATTGACCTCTCTCCTTTGCTACCTAAAAAAACATGACAACAAGTTCAACATCATCACATTCATCTAGAAATTATCAACACTTAAACACTATTAAGAAGCTCTAACTCATGCTCTTGGATTCCACATTAAAAGAGGGGAGAATTAGCTACTTTCTCCCAACCCTAACAAGTAATCATACAAGAAATTCATATACTCAAGCTTCCAACAACATCAATGCCGTTAAAAATTCACATTCAAAGCTCAATAAATGCACAATAGAAAAGGCACTATATAGATAGATATGGTTCTTACTACATAGATATGGAAGCTTCAATCCATTGCTTTGAAGATAAAACTAAGCTAGATAATTAAAGGCTATGATTAACCTACAAAAACTAAGAAAAGAAAGAAGAGAAAAACTAGAGTTTGAACCTAGAAAAATCGTAGGAAGAAGAGAATGTGAATAGGAGGGGATAAGGTGAGTATTTATAGTACGATAAAAGCAAGAAAGATTTTTGGTCATACGTCTGTCGCAAGTCGCGACGGTGCCCAGTTCCAGCATCTTGATTTCTTTCTTATTTTTGTTTCATGTCCTCATCTTCACTTCACTTTTCTTCAATTCTTCAAGTCTTCAAAAGCTCAAATAAAAATTTTCAAATATTCAAAGGTATTCTTCAAAGTCTTCAAACAAATTGCCTTGTCACACAAATTCCTCTAGAAAAGTAATAAAAGCATAAAAGTGGCTTTTAACTCTCCTTAGAGAATTTCAAGGCAGAATGCAACATTTAGAGCACAAAAGTGTACAAAAGTGAATCCTAATAATCCTAATATAGCCGTATAAAATGGGCACATCACCCACACTTAAACCTTTATGCATCCTCGAGTAAACAATAACATGCAAAGATCTAAGCGTAAACTAGCATGTAAAAGTTTTCCCAAAACATCCAACATCGTATTCTTAGACTTTCCTAACCCTAAGACATAAGAATCTCTCACACTCTCACATCCCAATGTTTAAGATAATCTAAACAACCATTATACCATTCAATGGTGAGGTATAAAATACAAGTGTGAAACTAGCTTACTCTACCAAAGAAGCCACCAAATAGACAAATCAAGAGAAGCATAAAATTTTCCAGTTTCTCTCATTTTGCCTAGGAGCCCTCTCGGGTTTTCATCCTAGCTTCACACATTTTTTTTCAGGGCTCTCCCTCACATTTTTCCACACCATCTAGGCTCTCATTTTTTCATAGGTTTCCTTTCTAGTTTTCAACCTATCTGGGCCTCTCATCTTTGCCTAAGTTGCCCTCTCAGGTTTTCAACTTAGAGGGATACTTTTTATTCTTTTTTCCTTTTTTGATTAGAAATGCTCTCAAAAGATCTATTTGTTTTTTTTTGTGGTCAATATGTTGTATATTGATAACCCAAACCATTTTACATTTGGGTTTTTCACTCCATGCCTATTACCTTCTACCTTTTTTTTCTCTACCTTAAACATGAAGTGTAAAAAGTCCCAACATAATTACAAGTAAGTTTAATTGTCTAACTTCACTATAAAATCTTCCTCCACTTCATCCTTCCATGCTATCTTTGCCTTCCATTTCAATTCAGTTTTCACCAGATCTGCAACTTGCTCCTCTGGATGCCTTCTACCTTAATAGGCTTGTATCCAACACACCCACAGGATGCCTTTCTTTAAGTTCAGGTCCCAGAAATATTTGCATAAGATTTCCTTATTCCACATTAAATGATCCTTCAATCCCATTCCCCCTCTCTTTTTGCTCCTGTAGATTGATGCCCATGATACTACTGAGAAGCCTTTCTGCCTTTCTTCCCTTCTCCAAAGAAAGCTCATACAAATTTTTGTTATCATCTCATTGACACTTTCAGGAAAGTTAAAAATACTTTCTCAAGAACCAGAGATGCTGAGTAACACTGAGTTTATGGGCATCTGTTTTCTATAATCTGAGAGTACCTGTGGATTCTGATTCTTTGGTATTAATGCTATAACTATTTTTCCCAGATCTTTTGGAATGATTTCTCCTTTAGAGAATCCATGGATTGCAGTTGTAAAGCTTTCTCCTACTATCTCCCATGCACCCTAAAAGAATTTGCTTGATTGACCATCCCTCCCTGGACTTTTGTTTGAGTGTATACTCATCAAAGCTACCTTCAGTTTTGTTGCCTCCACCTATTTAATCATCATCATCTGCTATTGCATGCTAAATCTCTCCCCCAATTTTTCCATTATATCTTCCATCATATTTGTCTTAACCTCCACCTCTAGTTGTTTTTTGAAGTGCTTTAACAACATGTCTTCAATTTGTTCCTGATCCTCCACTATCCTTTCTTCTTTGAGCATATTGACTATGTGATTTTGGTACTGTTTCCATTTAATTTAGGCATAGAATGTGCTTGTGTGCCTATCCCCCTCTTTCAGCCACAAAATATTTGACTTCTGTGATTGGAATTGGTATTCTGCTTCTTTCCCCATTTCTACTTTACTTTTGGCCTCTGATTCCCAGTTTTGTTTATCAGTACTCCTAGGATCTTCACTCAATTGCTCTTTATCTTTCCTCCATTTCTCCTAAGCCTCCTATTTTAGAGAATTCTCTTCCATTCAGCTTAGCTAGGGGAATTTGAAACCTTTTTAACATCTGAAACAAACTCTGCAAATCATATACAATCCTTGTTCTCCATACTGAATGTTATGCTTCATTATGCATGTGTTAACCATTGCATTTGGCATAGTTTTTAGTTACTTTTATTTGGTGCATTGCTAGTATTAGATGAGTTTACATGAGAAGGGATTTAGATGGTCATGTTTGGTTTCTAGCATAAATCTCACATTTTGTAGTTTTAATTGGTACTAATGGACATCTTGTATCCATAGACTCCTTGATCTTCCTTGTGATCATCTTTAGTAGGTCGGCCGTGGTTACTTTTTGTTTAAATTCTATATGAAGGCCGTTCGTAAGAAATTGAAGGCTATTCACAAGAACGGTAGAAGAGATCGAAGACCATTCACCTATAGAATGGTAGAAGATAAAGGCCACGGATATCAAATCACGGTAGTAGAAGGATAGAGCCAAGGATAGATGGAATTGGAGTTCAAAATGACCAAGGGACAAATGGGGAATCGTGGTCTAATGAGTTGTGCTTAAGTTTGAGAACTATTCAAGAAGAATTAGCCTTTAAGAATTATTTCATTGGAATCATCTTCTCGAGCACTACAAAATGAACTACTAAAACTCCGAAATTAGACTTACAATTTACCTGTTGCGAAGGAAACTAGTTGAGCCAGCCAAGGCACAACCGGGTCAGTGCGGGCCATTCATGGATGGCACCAACAGCCTGCGTTAAAGGAGCTTTTCCTCGCCAAAATGATCAGAGCGAGAGCAATTCATGAGGCTAAGTTTGTGCCAATATGTTCCACGAGAGACTACGGTGCATCCTGCGCCAGAGGCCACAGGCCGCAAGCACAAAGTGAAGACCCCTTCAACGCGGCTAAGTAAGAGCACAGGACATCCCATTTTTGGTCACATCATTCCAAGCTCAATATGCCAAGACCAGCCGGCGGGGTGTGGGAAATCACGAGGCCCGCACCTAAGTTTCTGAGTAAGCACCCTTCCTGACCACTCCCCGCGCTAACGACCACAGGTGCAGATCAGAACCTTCATTTTCAGCACCCTAATGGCACCCCACACAATACAACTCAGCCTGCGTCAATGGTTAGATGTGGCCCATGAAATGACTCTCTCCCTGCACTTTTTGAAGATCCACACCACACACCAGATCCAGTGAACATGAATGGACACGGCCCATGCCAGGCCTCGTGCCCCGCACCACACCACACCATCTGTGATGCCCCGCATCGGGTGGTGGCTGAGCTAGGGTTTACCCTATTTTGGCCAATTTTGGGTCTATTTTTAGGCCCAATATCCTACTACGATGAATAGATCCTTTTTCTACTAAGTTTGAAGATCGAATACTTCTTATCCAAGAGTAGCTTGGAGACTTTTTCCTTAGTGGTTCATCTTTGTAGTTTCTATGTCTAGGGAGTAGTTTATATAGATTGAGGATAAATTGTTGTAGCTTGTTTTAAATGTATATACTTTTTGAGATTCTTTAGTTCTTCCTAATTTTGTGTTCATGATATATTATGATTGTGCTTAATTATTTGAAATGCATGAATAGTACACCACATATAAGCACACACTTTGGGCTATATTCATTCATGGTGCAATTATCAATATCCCATTGGGAAGAGAAACCTGGTTGTTATAATGGGTAAGGGAGAACGCGCCCGGGTGGATATGTGCAGGAGGGATTCAAGAATGCTCTGACTTACTTTCCATCGCACGAGTTTTAGGTAACTTCATAAAATTGTCCAAGAGGTTCCGGGTAGAGATAGCGAATAGTAGCAAAGTAGGGTTGTGAGATACCTTAGATCATATATAAGGTGCCAACGGCTATTGGACCCAATTGACGGGACCTTAGGGAAGTAGTACATACGTGGTGGAAGGCCAGGGCGTAATCGCACGGGGAAGAAACATACCTCCAACAATGATGGGACCTTGTTGTACTCCTCTAATTACGATGGAGGGTTGAAAGAGCACTCGT
The DNA here is from genome assembly GCA_037428765.1 of Rubia yunnanensis. NCBI lineage: Eukaryota > Viridiplantae > Streptophyta > Magnoliopsida > Gentianales > Rubiaceae > Rubia > Rubia yunnanensis. The sequence continues at coordinate 29,820,438 of CM075070.1, forward strand.
CGTGAAAAGGATGTGGAAGTGTATGCAATTGGCCAAACCACGTATTATGGACAATCTATTTGGTTTTCCTAACTTTCTATATACATGAATCGAGGATAGAAGCATTAGATTGACCAAGTTGCTCAATGATTCCCCAAGTGCTAAGTTTAATACTATACTTGTGTTTTTAATTTCATGCTTAGTAGTTGTTAGTTTGAAAAAACCAACCCCCCCCCCATTTTGCATGTTTGCGTTACTAGCTATTCCATTCACTCGTATGGATTGATGTATGAAGTTGTGATTTGATTGGTACATTAGACCTAGGGTGCAGAACTATAATTCTCTTATCTTTTAACCCCGTCCTCTACTACGACCTCGGGGGGAGGCAGGTCAGAATTTTGGCACCGTTGCCGGGGATGCTATCAGTCTAGGTATCACTTAAACATAATGTGTTAGTAGAGTAGTTCGTATTAGCCTTTATTTTTTTTGTTGTTTTCCAGAGTAGGTAGTGCTTGAGTTATGTAAACCGAGGACCCCTGCACTAAGATTATGAATTTTGTGTGTTTTCTTTGTTTGTGTTTAATTGAAAAGAAAAAAAATGGGAAAGTACTCAACAGATGACACTTTGTAGGGTGTGTCATTATGACCATACGCAGTGTTGCCTAAGGTTAAGTGACTTTGGCAGAAGAGAGGCTCAACAAGTGAGATTTTGTAGGATATGTCATTTCAAACACCCAACAAAGTATTGCTTTAGGATGAGAAAAAATAAGAGAGAGGTAGGAGTTGTTGGTTCCGATTGCCGATGGGATCGAGATTGTTACCCATACCATGACTCTCCAAATTTGAGGTTTAGTGGTAACTCAAATTTGTGGTCTGGAGAAGCACTGGGAAACTAAAACTTTGGGATAGATAGTTGGATTTCACCAACTTACCCAATGGCCCAAAACCAATCCCTAGGATTGGTTCCCAAATTGAATTATGTAGAAATTTTGCAAGCTATAGCTAATGTGACCAAGAGTAGTGATTTACTCCAATAATAAGTGCTTATCAAGATTATCGATTTGGCAACTCAACTATTCTCAAGCAATGAGAAATTTGAAGGGCAAGTGCTTAATTTGATGGAAAGGGTTAGCCGAAACCCAATATACCAAAAATGAACCATCCCTAGTTGAATGTGAAGTTTTGATAGAAGAATCTAAAAGGGATGGGGAATGGTTTGTTGAGAGTGAAGTCAAGGAAGGGTAATTATACTTAATTTTCCAAATTACCTATTTTCACCCCTACCTCCACTTATAGAACCAAGTCCCACAGTTTTGGAAACTTTAGAGGAAACCATAGGGAAGCTGATTGAATATGCTAAGATTCCATACCACCTATTCCCTCTAAGGTTGACACCTCATCTACTATATCTTCCCCTTGGAAGATTATTACCCCCACCTCTCAAGTTTGATTGTCTAAGGTGATGGGGTACAAACCCGCACCTTTTGGATAACATTAGGGTCCTCCCGACGGCCTTAAATATATGGGGCTTCTCGGGAGGCAACCCAAGCTTTGAATTTTTTTTGATTAGTTTAGTATTTTAGATGTTTTTTCCTATTTGTAGCCTTTTGTTTTTGGGACACTATTACACTTGGTGTGCATGTTTGTTTTGTAGGAAGCATATGGTTCTTGGAGGAAGGTGAGCAAACGAGGAGTCCAACTCATTGACCATGTAGACGTAAATGGTTCGTGATGCTCAAAATGATGGACAAAGAGAACCAAACCCCAAATTCATGAGGCGTGAAGATGTGCATGACCCATAAAGCTCACATATATTCCTACACCCCAACCACCATTTCTTCCCTACCACCACCCTACCCCCACAAATGTACCACCCAAAACCCACCTACCCTAAAAACCCTTGAGATACACACATCGAGACTTAAGAGGTAACTCTCTATTGTGATTCAATTCCTTATTCGATTTGTGATGCATGATAGTTGTTAGATTGAACTTTCTTAATTAGAGGTTAGGGTCGTATATTGGGGTGATAGTAATTTATTCTTTGCATTCCATGATTGTGCCATCAAGGGAAAACTTTAGTGTTCATGTTCCATTAGAAATGATTTCCTATTTATTTCCCTTGACATATGTCCTTCGATTTTGTATATGCATTGAGGATAACACAAGCTTTAAGTTTTGGAAGGGGAAGGGGATTAGATAGCACTTATGATTTTTAGTTGTTTGTATGTAGCTAATAGCTCTTCTAAGAGCATTTTGAAAAATGAAAAAATAAATGAACAAGTTGAAAACCCGAAAGGGAGACTTGTATAACATTGGGAGAAGCCCATATCGATCGAATGGCCTAGGTAAAAGTTAGAGGCTAGGCCCGGCTAGGCTTATGAGCCTAGGTAAAAATGAGATGTCGTGTGGAAAAGGGTAAGAAGTGAGTACCCTTTGTGTGTTAAAGCTAGGATGAAAACCCAAAAGGACTCCTAGGCAAAATGGGAGAAATTTAGAGAAAACAAAAATTAAGATGAATGCATGCTTCCGTGGTGGATTTTTTTTGAAGACGACTCTTTGATTGCTTTAGGAAAATTTTGGGAAAATTAAGCTAGCTTGACACTTATCTTTTTGGATTACCTTATTCCACATTTTATTTTTGGGTGGTTATATTGCTTATGTTTTTTTCGGGGAGTGTGAGGGTTGTGAGATTCTTACTCTTTTAGGGGAAACAGGGTAATCTAGGAATAAGTTGAATGCATCGGTTAACTTATGCTTGCATGCTACATTTCACTTTATTATTTGTCTTGTCTTTTTTTAATCAAGGACGAGTAAAGGGTTATGTGTAAGAATTCTGATCTGCTTCATTATGCGTGCATTAACCGTTGCATATGGCATAGTTTTTAGTTAATTTTATTTGATGGATTGCTAGTATTATTTGAGTTTACATGACAAGTTAGATGCACATGTTTGGTTTTCCTGTCTAACTTTTGCATTTTGTAGACTTAATTGGTACTAATGGACATCTTGTATCCACGGGCTCCTTGATCTTCCTTGATCATCTTTAGTAGGTCACCCATGGTTACGTTTTGTTTACATTCTATGTGAAGGCCATTCGTAAGAACGGTAGAAGGTCGTTCGCAAGGACGGTAGAAGATATCGAAGGCCATTCACCTATAGAATGGTAGAAGATGAAGGCCATGGACATCAAATCATGGTAGTAGAAGGGTGAAGTTAAGGATAGGCGGCATTTGAGTTCAAAACAGACAAGGGAGAAACAGTGAATCATGGTCCGATGACTTGCACTTTAGTATGAGAATGATCAGAGAAGAACAAGCCTTCAAGTCTGATTTCATTGGATTCGTCTTCTGGATCACTACAAAGTTGACTACTAAAAATCTCAAATCAGACTAATGGTTCACCCATGGCAAAGGGAACAAGTTGACCCGGCTGAGGCTCAAACGGGTCAGTGTGGGCAGTTCATGGATGACACCAATGACCCACACAAAAGGAGCTGTCCCACACCAAAATGAACTGCACGAGGCCACGGGCCACCAGCAAAGAGTGAAGACCCCCTCCACACGGCTTAGTATGGGCGCAGGACATCCCATTTCTGGTGTCCCGTGTCGTTCCAAACTTAATTAGCCAAGACCAACTGGTGGGGTGTGGGAAATCACACAGCCTGTGCCAAAGTTTTTGAGCAAGCACCATTTCTGACCACGGACCGAGCCAAAGGCCACAGGTGCAAATCAAAATCTACATTTTTAGCACCCTGATATCGCCCTACACAAGTTGACGCGGCCCGTGAAAATCCTCACGCCCCTCACCTCTTGAAGACCCATACCACGCACCAAATCTGGCACCCCGCACACATGAATGGACACAGCCCATGCAAAACCTTATGCCCCATGCCCAGGACATTCCACGCGTTGCACCATCTATGATGCCCCATGTCGTGCGATGGCTGAGCTAAGGTTTAACCAATTTTTTCCTATTTTTAGGCCTAATCTCCTACTACTATCTACTAAGTTTGAAGATCAAATACTTCATATCCAAGAGTATCTTGGAGACTTTTTCCTGAGTAGTTCATCTTTGTAGTTAGAAGAGAACTCTCCCTTTATCTTTTCTTTATTTCGCTTTGACCCTAAGATGTGGAATCCAAATATTTATTCGAATTCCATGTCTAAAGAGTATTTTCTATAGCTTGGGGATAAATTGTAGTTACTTGGTATAAATCTATATGTTTTTTGAGACTCTTCAATTCTTCCTAATTTTGTGCTCATGATATTATAATGATTGTGCTTGATTATTTGAAATGCATGAATAGCTGGGAGGTCGTCACCGTACCTCTCAAAATTAATATTTATAATCCCTAAATGCTTACTATCTACAACTAAGTAGATAGCGGCAAGTCGGGGTCGTCCACGAAGAAGGGGGATTTTCTCAAGAATTTAAACGTAAATGGTTGATATTATGCTAGGAGTAGATATATATATATATATATATATATATATATATATATCAAAGCATGTAAATGGGGGGCAGGCGGTTTGGTTGTTTGGTGGTCCTAATTTATAAAATTTAAAAGGCAAGACAACTAACAAAGTCAAGCAACTATGCTAAATCATCAAACAAAACTAAGAAAAAGGGTTTTAAAACTACAAAAGATAAAGCCTCAGGGGCAATCGATATCCACTTCCAAACCTAATGTAGATCATTGAACCATTCACTCATCCTATCACATTTGTTACCTATGAGGAATGCCAATGCAAGATCAACATTCATTCCTTCTTAAGAGTAGTTTTCAAAGACAAACGGCGACCATTTGCAAACCTCATTGATGATCACCCTAGACAAACAACGACCATAGAGGTATTTCAAAAATGGCATTATACACGAAGAACCATAGATTTGACAACAACAAGCCTTCTACCAAAGACATAGCCATTTAATCAAACATAGCATTCATTAGGGTAAACCTAGAACAAACCACATTCAAGGTTCAACCTTTCATTGCATCTATAAGATAAATATGAGAACAATCCACATTAACATACTTATCTAGCAAGAGTCACAACACATTATGAACAAGAAGTTCTAAGTTCATGTTCCTAGATTTTCATGCAAAGGAGCTAAGAATTTCGTCACTTTCCTAACACCCCCAACACTTCAAACCATACAAACACTTCCGATTCTCAAACAACACATGGCATAAATGAAGTGAAACATAGCATTAAAAATACATGAATGCTAAATAACAAAGGCTTCAAGAACGAATGACAAATTCTATTCACTACTTCCACTAATCATGCGTTTACACAAGATAAACCAAGAACAATTGACATTCATTGACTTCTCTCATTTGCTACCTAAAACAAACATGACAACGAATTCAACATCATCAATAATCAACACATCAACATCATTAAGAAGCTCTAACTCATGCTCTTAGATTCCACATTATCCTGGGGGGAGAATTAGCTATTTTCTCCCAACCCTAACAAGTACTAATACAAGCAATTCATATACTCAAGCATCCAACAACATCAATGCCATTAACAATTCACATTAAAAGCTCAATAAATGCACAATAGCAAAAGCACCAAATATATATATATATGGTTCTTACTACATAGAAATGGAAGCTTCAATCCATTGCTTTAAAGATAAAACTAAGCTAGATAATTAAAAGACATGATTAACCTACAAAAACTAAGAAAAGAAAGAAACAAAAACTAGGGTTTGAACCCACAAAAATGCAGGAAGAAGAGAGTGTCAAAAGATGCTGAAGAGGAGAGGATAAGGTGAGTATTTATAGTGAAAAAAGCAAGAATTTTTTCTGACCCCTCGTCCATCACGAGTCGCGACGTGCTTGAGACAACCTCGTGGTGGACTCCAAGTCCAGCACCATTTCTTCTTTCTCCTTTTTGTTTCATATCCTCCTCTTCTCTTCACTTCTTCAATTCTTCAAATCTTCAAAAGATCAAATACAAGTCTTCAAATCTTCAAAGGTATTCTTCAAAGTCTTCAAACAAATTACCTTGTCACACAAAATTCTCTAGAAAAGTAATAAAAGCGTAAAAGTCTCTTTTAACCCTCCTTAGAGAATTTCATGGCAAAATCTCACATTTAGATTACAAAAGTGTACAAAAGTGAATCCTAAAAGTAATAATATAACTGTATAAAATGGGCACATCAATAGTACACCATATATAAGCACAGATATTGGGCTATATTCACGCATGGTGCAATTATCGATGCTCCCTTGGAAAGAGAAACTTGGTTGTTAGAATGGGTAAGGGTGAACGTGTCCGCGTGGGTGTTTGCACGAGGGATTCGAGAATGGTCTGACTTACTTTTCATCACACAAGTTTTAGCTGACTTCGTAAATTTGTTCGAGAGGTTCCGGTTAGAGATAGCAAATAGTAGCAAACAAGGGTTTCTCCATCATAGTAGCGAATAGTAGAAAACTAGTAGCAAATTAGGTCTTGGGTCCAACCATCATTGCATGTCTATTTCTTTCTTGTGCTATTACATCTCGGGGTTCCACCATGAATGTAACTACTCCCCCCGGGTCCTATATACGCTAGACCCATGGTTCGTAGGCACCTTATCTGTGATACTAGAGCTTCAACCCAACACCTAGCTTGCTACTATTCAATATCTCTGCCCACAACCTCTCGGACAACAGTTACAAAGTTAGCTAAGATTGGTGCGACGGAAATATGTCAGAACATTCTCAAATCCCTCGTGCACACACCCACGAGGACGCATTCTCCCCTAACATCCAGGTTTCTCTTCTCAATGGGGCATCAATACTTGCACCATACATGAATATTGCCAAAGTGTGTGCTTATATGTGGTGTAGTATTATTCATGCATTTATAACATTGAAGAACAATCACAATAAAAGTATAAACACAAGGATAGGATGAATCTAATGAATCTCATAAAGAAAATGGAACATACCAAGTGCCAAAATGAATCCCAAGCAAAAAATCTACTCTACAAAGGTTAGATCCATAGCAAATATTAGGTTGGATGCCATGGATCTAGAAGATAAGATGAAAGGAAAAAAATAAAAGAAAAGAAGAAGGAAGGAGAAGAAGAACTCTCATCTTCCTTCTCTCTAAACTAAAGAGAAAATCTAATCTACAGTATGCCTACTTCTATTCTACTTCCTTATCTACTTCCCTATCTACTTCCTTATGGTTTAGTAGAAGAATAAGGCTCCTATATATAGTAGTAGGAGATTGAGCCTAAAAATAAGCCCAAAATAGGCCAAATATAGCAAAACCCTTGGTGAGCCGCCATGGCTTTACGGACCGACACGGATGTCACGTCCGTGAAGCATTCAAGCACGGGGCATGGGGTCGGGCATGGTTCGTGAACATTCATAGCCGAGGGCCATCTGATCTGGCATGGTTCATGAAGTATGTCTTATGCCATGGTCATGAAGATTGTCACTGACTGTGAACAGTACACAATTTTTGCTTAGAGTTTTCCTATGGTCCATGAAGGATTTCACAGACCACGAGCAGCCTACGGTCTTCGTTCAAAACTTTTTTCACAGCCCGTGAAGGATTTTATGAACCAGATCCATACTTAGCCAAATCTTCAATTCTTCATCTTTAAGCTCCACGGTCTGGGGTATTTGTCACGGCCCGACGCCTTAGCCCCATGAAGGTCTCGTGCATGTCTTCACGGAACCCCTGGAAATCTTGTATAGCATGGTTTGTGTGCTTTGTCACGGGCCGTTGGTGCTTGACCATGGGCAGTTCGTGACCAGCCACTGGTGCTTCATCCGCTGAACTTCGTTTGCTTGCTACAAGTGAACCATTAGTCCAAATAGGGAGTTCTAGCAGTCGATTTTCTAGTACTCGAGAAGAAAAATCTGATCGAACCAACCTTGAAGGATAATTGTACCAGGATCATTCTCGAACTAAGGAAAAACTCCTTGGACAACAATTCACTGTTTTCTCCTTTGGTCATCTTGAACTTCGAAGCCTCCTATCTTTGGCTTCAATCTCCTTCTACCAAGCATTGATGTTTGTGGCCTTCATATACTACTATACTTATGTGAATGGCCTTTTCCTCTTCTACCATTAAAAACAAATGACCTTCAATCTTCTACCGCCCTTGTGACTGGCCTTAACATAGAATAAAACCAAAAAGTACCCACAGGCGACCTACTAAAGATGATCACATGGATGATCAAGAAGCCCATGGATACCAGATATCAATTAGTGCCAATTAAGTCTACAAAATGCGGGATTTAGACAAGAAAACCAAACTTGGTTGTCCAAACTCCTTGCCACGTAAACTCAACTAATACTAGCAATCAACCAACTAAATGTATCCAAAAACTATGTGAAATGCATTGGTTAAAGCATGCGTAATGGTGCAGATCAGACTCCCCACACTTAAACCTTTACTCTTCCTTGAGTAAATAGAATCAAAGAAAAAGGTTCAAGCGGGATGAAGCATGCAAAAATAGCCAATGCATTCAACTTATTCCCAAGCTACCCTAGTTCCCCCAAGAAGGTGAAAATACTCACAACTCTCACACTCCCAAAAGATCTTAAAGCAACCAAACACCCAAAGCAAGTAAATGTGTATGGAAAAAGATAAGTGACAAAAGATCGGAAGAAAGCCAAGCTTACTTTCCCCAAAGTAGTCCCAAAAGCAATCAAAGAGTAATCCTCAAGAAAAAAAATCCACCAAGGAAATCCAAAAGCCGTAGACTTAGTTACAACATAGGGATTACTCAAGATTCTCGACCTAGTTGCAAACAAGGAGTCCAATGTATCGTCAACCTAGTTTCTTATTTCTTTTTTGCTTTTTTCTCTCATTTTCTCTCATTTTGCCTATGTGCCCTTTTGGGTTTTCATCCTAGCTTTATCCCACAAAACGTGCTCACGTCTCACCTTTTTCCAAATGGCTTCTCACTTTTTCCTAGACTTGTAAGTCTAGCTGGCCCAAGCCTCTCACTTTAACCTAGGCCTCTCAACCTATCCGGGATTTTCATATTGTTACCCAAGTCGCCCTTTCGGGTTTTGGACTTGTCCAGGTTTTCATTTTCCTTTCTTTTCATTTTTATTTTTTTTCAAAATGCTCTTAGAAGAGCTATTAAATACATAGAAACAACTAAAAATCATAAGTGTTATATTATCCATTCCCCACACTTAAAGCTTGCATTGTTCTCAATGCATATACAGAATAAGAACACACGTTAAGGAAAAGAAATAAGAAAGCACTTATAATGAAAAAGAACACTAAAATATACACTTCATGGTACAATCATGGAACGTAAAGAATAAACTACCATCACCCTCAACATACCTCTAATCAAGAAAGTTCAATCTAACCACTATCATGCATCACAAATCGAATAAGGAATTAAATCACATTCCTCATAGGTCTTGATGTGTGTGTCTCAAGGGTTTTAAGGGTAGGTGGGTTTTGGGTGGTATTTTGGTGGTGGTAGGGTGGTGGTAGAGAAGAAATGGTGATTGGGTGGTGTAGGAAATTATGTGAGCTTCATGGGTTGTGCACGTCTACACGCCCCATGCACATAGGGTTTGGATCACCTCCTTGTAACCATTTTGAGCGTCACGAACCATGTATTCTACATGGTCAATGAGTTGGACTCCCTATTTCCTCACCTTCCTCTAAAGACCATATGCTTCCTACAAAACAAACATGCACACCAAGTGTAATATTGTCATAAAAATAAAAATAAGCTACAATTAGAAAAGCACACCCAAAATGCTAAACTAATATAAGTTTTTTTGTCAAGGTTTAGGTTTCCTCCCGAGAAGCTCCGTATATTTAAGGTCGTCAGCACGACCCTAATTTTATCCATGTGGTGTGGGTTTGTACCCCATCACCTTAGACAACCAAAAATGAAGAGCAGGGAGTAAGAATCTTCCTAGAGGAAGATATATTAGAGGAGGAGTCAACCTCAGAGGGAATGTGGGAGTAGGTTCTATTGGTGGAGGAAGGGGTGCAAATAAGTAATATGGAAAATTAAGTATAATCACCCCTTCCTCAACTTCTTCTCTCTCAACAAACCTTTTCCCATCCCCTTTAGATTCATCTACCAAAATTTCACATTCAACTAGGAATGGTTCATTTCAGAAAATTGGGTTTCTAGTTGCTTCACCCTATTCATTAAATTAAGCACTTGCCCTTCTAATTTCTCAATACTTGAGAATAGTTGAGTTCCCAAATCTCTAATCTCGCTAAGAACTTGTGATTGGAGTAAATCACTACTCTTTGTCACATTAGCTATAGCTTGCAAAATTTCTAAACAATTCGATTTGGGAACCAATCCTAGGGATTCGTTTTGGGGCATTGGGTAAGTTGGTGGAGTCCAACTATCTAACCCAAAGTATTTGTTTCCCAATTCATTTCCATACCAAGAATTTGAGTTACCACTAAACCTTGAATTTGGAGAGTCACATTATGGGAAACAATCTTGATCCCATCGACCTTGGGAACCAACAACTCCTACCTCTCTCTCATTTTCTCTCATCCAAGAGCATGACTCTGTAGGGTGTTCGGAATGACATATCCTATAAAATCTTGCTCTTTGAGCCATTCTTCTCTCATAATCACTCAACCTTGGGCAGCAATCTATAGGATGATCGAAATGACACACCCTACAAAGTGCCCTCCGTTGCTCTGCCCCACATTTTTAAAATTTTTTATATTAAACTCCAACAAAGAAAACACAAAACTTTAGAGTTGTAGTGCAAGGGTCCTCGGTATTCACCAAGAACTCAAATAGTATCTATTCCAAATGAAAAAATAAACAAAAAGAAGAAAAAGATAAAGCAATACTAGCTACTCACTAACATGCTATGCTCAACTAATACTTGAACTGAAGAGCATCCACGGCAGCGGAGCCAAAATTTGACCTGCCCCGACCCGATTGTCGTTAAAGCACGAGTCGAGGGGCTTACGGGTCAAAGATATAGATTTATATTCTTCATCTATTCTTACTGCTAAACTACTAAGGGGTAGTAAGTGGAAAACTCTAGGTTTATTCACAAGGATGCTAGGGCTCAAGTAAAAATTAATTCAAAACCTCGTGCGGGTTATCAATCTGCACGAGTGAAAGGAACAAATAGTACTGTAGACATGCAACTGGAGAGGGGGTTTGGTATTTTCAACTAACAACAACAAAACATGCAATTAACAAATGAGAAACTATTTATACTAGGCACTTTGGAATCATTTAGCAACGTGGTAGTTCTAATGCTCCAATCCTCGATTCATTCACATAAATACTTACAAAATACCTATTAGTGTGTTCACAACATGTGGTGTGGCCGATGGCATACACTTCCCAACCATGTCACAGTGGGTGCACTCCTAACCTTCCATCGGCACCATCATCGTAATTAGGAGAGTATAACGAGGTCCAACCTTCGTTGTACTATTTCTCCCCCATGCTATTATGTCTCAGAATTCCACCACGAATCCCCTCGGGTCCTATATACGCTAGGCCCAAGGTTTGTAGGCACTTTATCAGTGATACTAGGCTTTCAACACAACACCTAGCTTGCTAGTATTATCTCTACCCACAACCTCTCGGACAAAAGTTACAAAGTTAGCTAAGACTGGTGCGATGGAAAATAGGTCAGAGCATTCTCGAATCCCCGTGCACACACTCACACGGAAGCATTCTCGCCTACCAATTCTAACATCCAAGTTTCTCTTCCCAAAGTGGCATCAATAATTGCATCATACATGAATATAGCCCAACTGTGTGCTTATATGTGGTGTAGTATTCATGCATATATAAACTCAAGAAGAATCACAATAATATCATAAACATAAGGATATAGTGAATCTAATGAATCTCATAAAGCAAATAGAACATACCAAGTGCCAAGATGAATCCCAAGCAAAAAATCTACTCTACAAAGGTTAGATCCATAGAAAATATTAGGTTAGATGCCATGGATCTAGAAAATAAGATGAAAGTAAAAATAAAAATGAAAGTAGAAGGAAGAAGAAGAAGAACTCTCCTCTTCCTTCTCTCTAAACTAGAGAGAGAATCTAATCTACATTATGCCTACTTCTATTCTAATTCCCTATGGTTTAGTAGAAGACTAAGGCCCCTATATATAGTAGTAGGAGATGGTGCCTAAAAACAGGCCAAAATAGGCAAAAAATAGTAAAACCATAGGTCAGCCACCAAGGCTTCACAAACCGGCACGGATGTCACGTTCCTTGAAGCATTCAAGCATGGGGTGTAGGATTTGGTGCGGTTTGTGAACATTTATAGGCGCCAGTCATGGGATCTTGTACGGTCAGTGAAGTAGGTCTCGTGCCAAGGTCCAAGAATGTTGTCATGGACCGCGAGCAGTACACTATTTTTGCTCAGAGTATTCCCACGGTCCCTGAAGGTTTTCACAAACCGCGTTCAGCCTGTGGTCTTCGTTCAAAAAATATTTTCACGGCACATGAAGGTTTTCATTGACTGGCTCCATACTTAGCCAAATCTTCACTTCTTCATCTCTAAGCTCCACGGTCTGGGGTCTTTGTCACGACCCTGTACCTTAGCCTCGTGAAGGTCTCATGCATGTCTTCACGGAACTCCTGCAACTCTTGTGTAGCATGGTTTGTGTGCTTTATCATAGGCCACTGGTGCTTGACCATGGGCAGTCTGTGACCGGCCACTGGTGCTTCGTCGGCTAAACTTTGTTCGCTTGCTACGGGTGAACCATTAGTCTAAATAGGGAGTTCTAGTAGTCAATTTTTTAGTACTCTAGAAGATAAATTCAATGGAACTAGTCTTGCAGGCTAATTATCCAAGGTTCATTCTTGGACTAAGGAAACACTCCTTGGACCATGATTCACCATTTTCTCCTTCAACCGTCTAGAACATCGAACCCGCCTATCTTTTGCTTCATTCTTTTTCTACCATGCATTGATGTTCGTGGCCTTTATCTGCTAACATTCTTATGTGAATGGGCTTTGCCTCTTCTACCTTTAAAAACAAAAGGTCTTCAATCTTCTAACGCCCTTGCGAACGGGCTTCACATAAAATGTGACTAAAAAGTACCCACAGGCGACCTACTAAAGATGATCACAAGGAAAATCAAGAAGCCCGTGGATACAAGATGTCCATTAGTACCAGTCAAGTCTACAAATCTTGGTATTTAGATAAGAAAACCAAACATGGCTGTCTAAACACCTAGTCACATAAACTCAACTAATACTAGCAATGCACCAACTAAAAGTAACTAAAAACTATGTCAAATACATTGGTTAAAGCATGTGTAATGGTGCAGATCAGAATCCCCACACTTAAAACTTTATTCATCCTCTAGTAAATAGAATTAAATAAAAAATTTCAAGCGGAATGAAGCATGCAAAAATAGCAAATGCATTAAACTTATTCCCAAGCTACCCTAGTTCCCCCAAAAAGGTGAAAATTCTCACATTCCCCAAAGTTCCTAAAGCAACCAAACCACCCAAAGCAATCAAACGTGTATGGAAAAAAGATAATTGACAAAAGATTGGAATAAAGCCTATCTTACTGTCCCCAAAGTAGTCCTAAAAGCAATCAAAGAGTAATCCATGGTACAATCATGGAATTTAAAGAACAAACTACCATAACCCTTAATATACTACCCCAACCCTCTAATCAAGAAAGTTCAATCTAACCACTGGCATGCATCACAAATCGAATAAAGAATTGAATCACAATGGAGAGTTACCAAACAGATCTTGATGTGGGTGTCTCAAGAGTTTTGAGGGAGGTGGATTTTGGGTGGTATTTTGGTGGTGGTAGGGAAGAAATTGTGATTGGGTGTTGTAGGAAAGTATGTGAGCTTGATGGGTCGTGCACGCCCCATGCATATGGGTTTGGTTCTCCTCCTTGTACACCATTTTGAGCATCACAAACCATGTACGTCTACATGGTCCACGAGTTGGACGCCCCATTTTCTCACCTTCCTCCAAAGACCATATGTTTCCTATAAAACAAACATGCACACCAAGTGTAATTGTGTCCCAAAAATAAAATAAGCTACAAATATAAAAGCACACCAAAAATGCTAAACTAATCTAGTTTTTTTCAAGGTTTGGGTTGCCTCCCAAGAAGCTCCATATATCTAAGGTCTTCGGCACGACCCTAATGTTATCCATAGGGTGTGGGTTTGTACCCCATCACTTTAGACAACCAAAAACAAAGAGCTGGGGTAAGAATCTTCAAATATGAAGATATAGTAGAGGGGGAGTCAACCTTAGAGGGAATAAGTGGTTTGGAAGTTTACCATATTCAATTGTCCCCATGGTTTCCTCTAAGGCTTCCGAAAAATGTGGGAGTAGGTTCTATAGGTGGAATAAGGGGTGCAAATAAGTAATATGGAAAATTAAGTATAATCACCCCTTCCTCAACTTCTTCTCTCTCAATAAACCTTTTTCCATCCCCTTTAGATTTATCTACCAAAATTTCACATTCAACTAGGGATGGTTCATTTTTGGAAAATTAGGTTTCTAGTCGGTTCACCCTATTCATCAAATTAAGCACTTGCCCTTCAACTTTCTCAATGCTTGAGAATAGTTGAGTTCCCAAATCGCTAATCTTGCTAAGCACTGGTGATTGGAGTAAATCACTACTCTTGGTCACATTAGCTATGGCTGGGAAAATTTCTACACAATTCAATTTGGGAACTAATCCTAGGGATTGGTTTTGGGGCATTGGGTAAGTTGGTGAAGTCCAACTATCTAACTCAAAGTGTTGGTTTCCCGATGCATCTCCATACCACAAATTCGAGTTACCACGAAACCTCAAATTTGGAGAGTCATAGTATGGGTAAAAATCTTGATCTCACTGGCCTTGGGAACCAACAACTCCTACCCCTCTCTCATTTTTGCTCATCCAAGAGCAAGACTCCGTAGGATGGTCACAATGACATACCCTACAAAATCTTGGTCTTTGAGCCATTCTTCTCCCATAATCACTCAACCTTGGGCAACACTCTAGACGATGATCGAAATGACACATCCTACAAAGTGCCCTCCATTGAGTGCTTTCCTACATTTAAAAAAAATTATATGAAACCCTAACAAAGAAAACACAAAAACTTTGAATTCATAGTGCAAGGGTCTTTGGTTTGCACCAAGAACTCAAGCAATACCTACTCCAAAAAAAACACAAGAAAAGGATAAAGGCAATACTAGCTACTCATGTGGACACATTCTCGCCTACCCAAACATCCAGGCGAGAACGCGTGAATGGCCTTCGCCTCTTCTACCATTAAAAGCAAACGGCCTTCAATCTTCTACCAGTCTTGTGTATAACCTTCACATAGAATGTAACCAAAAAGTACCCACAGGCGGCCTACTAAAGATTATCACAAGGAAGATCAAGGAGCCCATGGATACAAGATGTCCATTTGTACCAATTATGTCTACAAAACGTGGGATTTAGATAAGAAAATCAAACATGGCCGTCTAAACCCCTTGTCACGTAAACTCAACTAATACCAACAATCCACCAACTAAAGTAACTAAAAACTATGTCAAATGCATTAGTTAAATCATGTGTAATGGTGCAGATCACATTCCACCTCTACTGGTTCACAATACCTTACACCAATCTGCTCTGCCTCAAACAGAGAGTTCCAGTTCTTTCTTTCGACATGTTCTCCACCCTTCACCTATTCTAGCTTCCTCCCTTCTTTTCCCAACTTCTTAGGCATGGTGATTGAGTCTTGCAAGGTCACCTAATTACCCTCTGGTCTGTGCGCTTCAACCTCTGGTTCCTCCATCTCCATTTTCTGCTTCCCCTTACTTTTATCTCCTTTCAAAACCCTTCTTAAACCCTCATCTCCAGCTTCCCCCACATTCTTCAAAATATCTAACCTTCTATTTTGATTTCCCTCCTTTTTCCTGCTACTTGATTTCCCCATCAGAGGCAGGCTCAATGTGAGCTACCCGATCAATTTTTTAAAAGAGCTATTTATTACAACTAACTAAACCACTAATCATGAGTATCATCTTATTCCCCTCCCCCACACTTAATGTTCGTAGTGTCCTCAATTCCAACAAAAATTCTATAACATATATTAAGGAAAAAAATGAAAGAATATCCACAACGAGAAATGAACACTAAAATATACACTTAGTGGCACAATCATGAGAACTAAAGAACAATTTACCACAACAATAATATAGTCTACCCACAACCTCTCATATAGCAAGTCCAACCAAAATCATTCATAGCAACTCGAGTAAAGCATTAAATTCACCGTGAAGGATAAGTACCTCATTTGTTTCGAGTCGTGTGTGTGGTTAGTGAGTTCGGGTAGTATTTAGAGATGGTAAGGAATATATGGTTGATTTGGGGATGGAGGAATGTTAGAGTGTTGTGAATTGTGCAAGCCTACATGGTTCGTGAATTGGGGGTTTGGTTCAACCTCCTTGGTTGAGAATTGTAACATCCACGGACCATGCACGTCTACATGGTCCATGTGTTAGACTTGCAATACCCTGTTAGCTCACTTTTTCTCCTCGCCACTTTCTCAAAAACCAAGTGCTTCCTTCAAAAGAACCATGCACACCAAGCATAATATTGTTCCAAAACAAAATGAAATAAGCAATTTTAATATGATCAAAACCAAGTTTCTTGAATGTCGTCGGCACGACTTATGAACAAAGCATAAATTAAGTTACATTAAAGAAATGTCACGAGTGACATCCGGATGATCAAAATAAAGTTTATTTAACGTTGTAAGCACGACTTACTTCCCTTCTTGGATTTTACTCAACACATGAACCGAAAAGATCAGTTTATTTTCCACAATCTGGGACAAAACATTTGGGATCCACATCATTCCCCCAACAAAATTTATCGCACATAGATTAGGGATTCCTCATGTTGCCTCAACATTCCCAATAACTCACCTTTTTGTTCCAGGGAGATCTCAACCAAGTGAGCATTCAGGGGTTTCTCTCCCCTAAAAGATGAACATTTAAGAACTTTCGGTGGTGGTTTGCACTCTACCACCAAAGTCTTCTCACGAGAAGGAGTGAAACCCTCTCTTATTTGCTTTCTCATTGACAAATGAAAGGTATTTAATGTTTCTTTCCTAAGAGAGCATTCACCATTGTTGTTTTCCTTCAAGTTAGTACTAACAACATTTGCATTCAAAGCATCATCTATGGCAACATTCAAGGAATTTCCATCATTGGGCTCAAACATATCTTCCTCTATATCATCAATAACATCAATAACTTTCCAAGAATGGTATCTACTAGGATGATCAATAGAATTGTTACTGTCAAATTCTATCTTCCGCCCATTAAATTCCATGGTTAGTGTTCAACTATGCACATCAATTATTGTCATTGAAGTCATTAAAAAGGGTCTACCTAACAAAATAGGTGTGGCATGATTATCACTCTTCATATAAAGGACATCAAAATCAACGGGGAATGTTAAAGAGTCACTTTCACCAAACCATTTCTCACAATACCTTTAGGGTATATGCTAGAGTGATAAGCTAGTTGGATAACAACCCCAGTTTTGTGCAAAGTGCCTAGCTCTAGACATTCATACAAAGAATATTGGATCACATTAATGGAAGTACCTAAGTCTAGCATGGCCTTGCCAACATATTTTCCTCCTATCCCACAAGGGATTGTAAACATTCCCAGATCATCACATTTGGGAGGTAACTCATCAAAACTGGCGGAGACATACTCACTTTTTACACTTTTATTTTTACTCTTCAAGTTTTGTTGACTATTCATGCTACACAATTCTTTGAGAAATTTAGCTTACCTAGGAATTTTATTTATAGCATTCAAGAGTAGAATATTTACCTCACACCTATGAAAGACTTCGTAGATGTCCTTGTTGTCCTCTTTTGTCCTCCTTTCTTTCAAAGCTTCCGGAAACTGTGGTCCCGACACATAGGTAGGAATCTCCTCTCCTTTTGACTTCTTATGGATGAGGTTTTTGGGGTTTGATCCTAGTTTTGGCATGAAGGTCTCAACCTCTATTTCCTCCTTTTTTTCTAGCCTTCTCCTTGGCCAACTCTTCGTCCTTCTCTTCAACATCCTCCTCTTGCTTATGCACCCATTCAAAAACCACTTTGCCTTGGGGAATTTTTACTTCCTTTCCACTCCTTAATGAGATGGTACTAACATTTTGTCAAGAATTTAGCTCCGGTGGGGTGGGAAGTTTGACCTTTTGCGAAGTCTCCATCTGATTCAAGGCTTGAGCTATTTGGCTCACGTTAGTATCTAAGTTCTTGATGCTTGAATCGGTATTTTCTTGGAATTTCTTAGCCTTCATCACACACAAGCTCAATCTCCCAACGGCTTGCATCACTTCATCTTTTGACAAGCCCGGACTTTTTCCTTGATCATAGGGCTTGTCATGGATCCTTGGGAAGTTGTTTTGTGGAGGCCAGTAGGTTCCATTGCATGTACTCGGGGTAGAAGTTATTTTGTTGTTGAGGGCAGTATTGTGGTGCATTTTGACCTCCTTAAGAATTTCCATACTGGAGATTCAGGTGATCTCGATTACCCAAATTGTAAGGAAAATTTTGGTAGCCTTGACTGCCTTGGTAGCCTTGATTTCCTTAATACCCTTGGCCTCCTTGATAATCCACGACATTAACCTACGCCACATTATCATCTTGCAAACTTGGGAATGCATCTGTAGGATGTAGTGAAGAACAAATCTTGTAATATTTCACATGTGGTTTGTTTTCGGATTGGGTCAGCAAAGCCTTGATCACAGAAGAGAGTGTAGATACTTGGTCTTTGAGCTTTCCATTGTTGGAAGGAGCAATTGTGGTGTTGGGATTTATCCTTCTCAAGTTGGCCCTTGCACTAAAATTCCTTGACTCCTCGGCTAACTCCTCATAGAGCTCCATAGCCTCCGTCGATGTTTTATCCCCAATAGAACCACCACAAGATCCCCTCACTAGCCTTTGTTCTTAATCAAGAAGAACATTATTGAAGTAATCGACCAAATCCCCCTCCAAATAGCCATGATAAGGAAAACTTGAGAGAAACTTCTTGAACCTCTCCCAATAGTTATAGAATGACTCTTCATGCCATTGGAAGATGCAGTGAATGTTATTTATCAATGCGTTAGACTTTAAGGCTGGGAAGTACTTGGCAAGAAGCATTTTCTTCATCTGACGCCAAGTTTTTATGCTCCTGGGAGGTAGGTAGTGGAGCCAATCCCTTGCGGCATCTCTCAAAGAGAATGGGAATGCCTTTAACTTCTAGAGATATTCATCTACACCTTTGGGAATCATTTCACCACACACCAAGTGGAAGTCAGAGAGATTTTGTTAGGCCCTTGCCTACCAAGAAATGAGGGTAGCAAGTGTATCAACCCGGACTTAAGCTCAAAGTGCATGTTTGGTCCAACCACCGGATATTCTATGCACATAGATTGTTGATCAAGGTTGGGGGCTATTGTCTTCCTCAAAAGGGCTTGACTCAAAGGAATACCTCCTAGAGGAGGGTGTTGAGATCCTCCTCCTAGATGCCCATCTTCTTACTCCATGGAAGTAGAAGTATCCATAAAATGGTCACTAGGAGGGGTGTTATTCACACTTTTCAAAGAAATCCTCCTAGCCCTTTTCAAATCCAACTCTAAATTGGGGTCGTAGTGTAGGAGTTGTTGTGAAGAGGATCGCTTATGAACCATACACCAAGAACTCGAACAATACATCTCTAAGCCAAGAGAATATGGAAAATCAACTAAAAACCAAAATAAAAACAAAGTAACTCATATTCATAAATAGTACATACTCACACATAATATGCCCAAACACTTAAAAACAAATGCCTCTTCCCTGGCAGCGGCGCCAAATTTTGGGAGGTCATCGTCGTACCTCTCAAAGTTACTATTTTTGAGTCCTAAATGCCTCCTATCTACAACTAAGTAGATAATGGAAAGTCGGGGTCGTCTACGAGAAGTGGGATCTTCCTAAGGTTTTAAACATATAAGGTGGTTATTATACTAGATATATATATACACACACGCATATAAAGCATGTAAAGAGATAGGGGGGTATCAGTTTTCCAAAATTATGAATTTAAAGAGAAGCTAACTAGAAAAGTAATGTAAAGATGAAAAGCATGCAACAAGATACTACAATAAGGGTGAAACACAAACTACGAGATCTTGGACGAAATTGATTTCCACTCCCAAGCCTCATATCTATCCTTGAACTTACAACCTATTTACTACTTTCACTACTTGTTGTGAAGCTAAATCTTATATCCTTATTAGATAGTATTTTAGAGAGTGAATTCAACATCTCTTGTCAAACCTCACTAAGGACTCCTTTAGTCGAGAAATGGTTAAAAGTATCCCATTAGTGGCACTTAGTACAAAGAATAAACAAGCTTGATAACACTTATAAACACTACATCGTGTCTAAGAATTGAACCAATTCATGCATTTGCATAAGATCAATAAGAACGTTCTCTTTATTTGCTACATTAAACAAACATGACAATGAATTCAACATCATCACATTCATCTAGAAATTATTAACTTATCAAAATCATTAGAAGCTATAACTCATGCTCTTGGATTTCATATTAAAACAGGGGAAACTTTGCTACTTTCTCCCAATCATAACAAGAAATCATACAAGCAATTCATATACTCAAACATCCGACACCATTAATGATATTAACAACCAACATACAAAGCTCCATAAATGCAAAATAGCTAAGAATTAAATTAGTTATAAATGGTTTTCAAACATAGGCTTGGAAACCTTAATCAATTGCTCCCAAGACTAAGTTTTTCTAATGCAAATCATACTAACATTTATAGACAAATTCATAGAGAAAGAAAGAGAGAAAAGATGAAAAAGATTATGAACGTAGGGTTTGGAATGGGAGATTTTTGTCCAAGATAAAGGTTAAAGTGAGGATAAGAAAAGAGATATTTATGATACAATAGTAGGTGAATAAAAGAAAAAGTGGGTAGCCGAGCGCGCACGGGCCAAGGCTCTCGATTGGGCCCAACTGAGACACCTAGCACTCAGTTGTTCAGAGGGATGTGTTGGCTGCTCGATCTAGAATCAAAGACATGTGCTGCAATCATTTTGCATTGTTCGGGTGCTCGGTCTTGTGTACAGGCTATGCGACTGATATAGCCGGTTCTGGTATCCACTCGACCTAGCGTGCAGGGCACTCGATTTACGGGGGGCTTACGCCATGGGTTATTTCTAGCATGGGGGCATGCAGTTAAGGGTGCAGCCCGCACGCTTCATCTTCTTCACCCAGCTAGTCCTCGCGTTGATCGACTGGCCTTTGTTCTTCAAATCCAGACTTCTCTTCTACCACATTTTGACTTGTGGCCTTAAACCTTCTACTATTATAGCAAATGAACTTCACTAAACCAATTGAAGTGCTTACAATCAATCTACAAACCAAGTTCACAAAAAGGAATTCAGATGCTCGTAAGGACAAAAAATCCATTAGATTATAAATAGGTTACCAAATGATGAATTTAGATATGAAAACCAAAAACAGTCATCTAAACCCCTTATGATGAAAATCTACATAAATCTAGCAATCTTCCAATGAATAGATGAACAAAAATATGTTAAATGCTTTGGAAAATACATGTATTTGATGTCTTATCACTTGGATTTAAATAACTCAAACAACGGACGTGAGAGATCCTTGGTGAAGATGCCCGCTATCTGAAGAGAAGTGAGAGCATAAGTAACACGCAACTTACAAGAAGATATCAATTCTTGAACAAAATGGTAATGAATGTCGATGTGCTTCACCCACTTGTGAGCCACTAGATTCTGAGCCAAGAAGATCGCACTATTTTTGCCACAAAGAAGAAGAGGCGCATTCGACAAGTGAACATGAAGGTCACAAAAGTCATCCAAACTACCTCAAAAGTAGTATTAGCCCGAGCCCAATACTCTGACTCAGTGCTAGACGTGGACATTATGGGCTATTTATTTGTACTCCAAGAAACCAGGTTACCACCTTAAAAGATAGCATATCCATAAGTAGAGCGACGAGTCTCCAAACATCTAGCCTACTCAGCATCGGAAAAACCAAGCACCTCAAGTGAAGAAGTAGCACAAAAACTGAGCCCAAAATACAAAGTCCCTAGAACATAGCGGAGAATCTAGGTGACAGCCAAAAAATGATCCTCCCGAGGGTCCTGAAGATATTGACAGATAGAATTAACCGTAGAGGCTATGTCTAGATGGGTCATGGTTAGATACTTGAGAGCTCCAATCAAAGAACAATATAGCGTCTAATTTTGAACTGAGAACTCTTACTACTTTGAAGCCAGGAATTTGGAAAAAATGGAGTAGAGACAGGCACTGCATCTGACATAATAGCTCAAGAGATAATATCCCGAGCATAATTTTCTTAACCCTGAAGAAGTTCCCAGGCAGTAAGCGTGACTTCTAGGCTAAGAAAGTAGTGTAAACCCCACATATCCTTGATGGAAAACTCCTAATGGGCATGATCAATAAACTGCCAAATAAGGGTAGAGTCATTCCCAGTAAAGATGATGCCGTCAACATAGACAAGAAGATAGTGCATCAAAGAACCACGAGACAACACAAATAATGATGTATCAGCATAACTGGAGTGAAAACCAAGCTATGAGAATACGGGATGAAGCACTGAAACCATGCACGAGATGCCTCCTTCAAACCATAAATGATTTTACGCAGATGACAAACATAGTCTGGATGAGCGGGATCCTTGTAGCCAAAAGGTTTCACCATATGAACTGTAGAATCAAGAACATCATTGAGAAAGCATTCTTGACATCCAACAGATGAAGAGGCCATGCTTGTATGGTGGCAATGGCTAGAATGATCCGAAGTGTAGAGGGTTTAACCACGAGACTGAATGTGTGGTCAAAGTCAAAACCAAGAACCTGAGAGAAATCATGTGCTACCAGGTGTGCCTTATGGCGATCAAGAAACTATTTGGTGTATACTTCAACTGACAAACCCATTTGGAGCCAACAATGTTGACGTAGGAAGGGTGTGGAACAAGATTCCAAGTACGCTGCTACGAAGAGTTGCCATCTCCTCGACCATGACAGATACCAAAGAAGGATCTTGAAGTGCAGAATGATAATCAATTGGATCTTTGTGAGCAAGAAGAGCTGTGAAAAGACTGTGAGCATGAATGTCTGAATAATCACACCGCTGAATAACACGTGTAGAAGAATTAGTGACCATCTTGGAAAACCCCGGCGTAGGAGGGACCGACGCGCCAACCAGGGGTGAGGTCGACCGAGGCGAGGCTGACCCAGATCTGGCCATGGGACTAACTGGTGATGTGATGACGTAGACTGAGCTAATCATCGGAGAAGGGCTGCCGATCGAGCTGGCTGGAGAAGCGGCCGACCGATTCAGCTCAGTTTGGTAAAATAGAAAACTGGGCGGCGGAGATGCCGAGACAGTCAAAGAAGCTGGTGGTACCGACTCAGACTGGGGATCAATAAAAGCTAAAACACCCAGCCTTGAATATGAAGAACCAGTCCCTAATGCTGGAGAAAATGGAAAATAAGTCTCGTCAAACTGAGCATGGCAAGTGACATGAACATTTCCAATCGAAGGTTCAAGGCACCTAAAACCCTTATACTGAGAACTATATCCAATAAAAATGCATGGAATGCTGCAGGGAGACAACTTATGATCAGCAAATCGATGAACAAAAGGAAAAAACCCGACAACCAAATGGATGAAAGCTGGCATAAATGGGATCCCAATGATAAAGAAGACCATAAGGAGTCGATCTTGCAAGACTGGAGTAGGTAGATGGTTGATAATGTAGACAACCATCATGAATGCATCATCCCATCGTGAAATCGGTATATGTGAATGAAACAACATCGTAAGGCCCATTTCCACCATGTGGCAATGTTTGCATTTTACACACCCATTTTTCTCCATATTAGACGAGCACCAAATCTTATGGTGTATACCCTTCGCCGCAAAATGAGATCGAAGTCGAGTGTTCAAAAATTCTGTGCCACCATTACTTTGAAAAAGCTTAATTTTGAACAAAATTTGTTTTCAACAAATGCCTCAAACTGTAAGTAAGTGTCAGAAAAATTAGATTTGCGACGAAGAGGATATAGCCAGGTAAATATAGAAAAATCATCCACAAATAAAGTAAAATGTGGAAAACCATTTGCAGATAAAACTGGGGAGAGACCCCACAAATCACAATGTATCAAATCAAGAATATACTCAGCGCATCTAGGGTTCTCAACAAAATCCAACAGTTGACCTTTCGCCATAACACAAGGTGCGCAGGTATGCGATTTAAGAAACAAAGAAGAAACTGAAAGTAATTGGGAGTATTTCAAACTAGAAATAACTTCATTAGGCACATGATCTAGGCGTGCACACCAAAACTTATATGAAGCTTGACTCTTATTCTGACGTAAAACTGAAACAAATGCTGCATCTCCCGAGTCCAAAACATAAATTCCATCCTCACTGTGCCCAAGACCAACGATGGCCTTGATTACTTTATTCTGAATCACAAAGTTCCGAGCATAAAATGTAATCAACACATCCATATCTGTGGTTAACTTAATAATGGACAATAAGTTCTTATTTATATCAGGCACAACCAGAACATCAGGTAAACATAAATTCTTAGAAACTTTAAAATCACCAATATGAGAGACATTGATGGGAGTACCATTACCAACAAGAACTAGAGATTTACCAATATAAGGAGTGACATTGTCCAGGCCTGAGGCAGATGATGCTATATGAATAGTTGCTCTAGAATCAATATACCAATCTGACACTCGAAAAGATGGCTCTAATTATTGAGAAGAGTGATAATTTTCTACCAAATGTATACTCGCTGAACAACCTTTCTTGGCCTATATCTGATAACACGTCGTAGCATAATGACCGAGCCGCCCACACCAGGTTCAGTGAGGACGACCTCAACCTGGGACTAGACCAGCCACTTGAGAGCATGACCAGGGATACCGGCCGCCGTGTCCTCCGCTGAATCTGCCATCGCGACCGGCTTATTAAGGCCACGCACAGCCACCTCTAGTCTGTGCGTGATTCCACAAACGACCGGCTGGAGGTTTAGCATTAGTCTAGAATGCCACTGGTCTGGCGACTCATCCTGATTATCCCTGTAAATTTTGCACAAAAGCCTTGGGATTTTTAGCACCGGTAAGAAAATCCACATATGATGGAGTGTGTACAACATTAATCAAGGGGGAAGAAAAATCCTTTTACATAAGGCCAAGAGCAGTAAAAAAATCATAAACTTTGATCAACATTTGAATCTAGATTACCCATAATAGATAATTTTTAAAAAATATCCTTATACTTGAGATGAAGTTCATGAACTGTAGCAGATTTACGAATACCATGCACACTGCGCGAAGATGGAGAATGGTGGAGGAACTGTTATTCTGATAGATGATAGCAAGATTATCCCAGATCTCTTTGGAGGTGGCACAATCTAGGAGTTCCGCGAGAATTTCAGCAATGAGTGAGGAAAACAGTTGACTGCAGACACTTTGATATTTATTAATCCATTGATCATACTCATCGTTTGCTTTCCTATAAGAAACCTTGTGATCAACCTTGCTACCATGTGGACGAGTGGAGACTGTTGAGGCAAAGGAGAGGACACACGGCATTGGTGGGAGAGTTGGACGAGGATTGGTGCCATCGATGAATCCATACATGCCTTGAGGACAAAGAACATAACCAGCTTAATGCTTCCAGATAAGATAATTTGATGAAGTGAGTTTAATCTTCATCATATGGAGTAGAGTGTTGTAGGAGAGTTTTGCTTGAGCCATGGTAAGGGAGAGGATGAAAATTTGTCGAAATAGGGGAGAGAGTTTCACGCCCAGCCTCTAGAAAAATCAGGGGGAGAGGTGGCCAAAAATGAGAGAGAGAGAGGGAGAGAGAGAGGGAGAGAGACTAGGGTTTTCGGGTTTGGATTAGAAGAGGCTCTAATACCATGATAAAGTGATTTCCCGTAAGTAATTTGTATTGATGAACTGAATATATAGAGGAATTACAATAGAAGTAAAATAAGGAAAGGACTCTTTTTTTTTAATTAAAACCATCCATAGATGGGGGAAATTCTATTAGGCCTTCCCAAGCCGAAAAAATAGACAGAAAAGAAAAGCCGAAGCAATAGTAGGATATACATGAATGCTCACTGGCTAATAGAGCAACGCTTGTTGCCCCCAAACAGAATGAGAAGAAATGCATATTAGCATCAAGTCAGAGGCCTCTTTATCTATGGTGGAAAGGATCGAAACTTATTAGTGAGTCCAGAAAGAAACACAAGGCAGTCGAAACCCTCTCCACATAAATAAAGAGCTAGCCTCCACATACTAGCCTGAAGGTGAAATGTAAAACTAAAGTAGCTGTTTGCAGAAGAAGAGAGGTGGCCAGTAGTATCCACCCTTAGCAACATGTGTGATCAAACCGTCTGTGTCCGAATCCAACTACAGAAGCAGCAAGGAGCCCTATTTCCATGAAGCCTGATATCAACATTTGATCTGCAAGAAAAAAGATTTTTGACTGAGTAGCATCCGAACTAGGAGGCAATCCGCAGAGAAGGAGTATTCATTTGGTCTAGTCTAACTAAGCCCTGGACTCGGTTAGGCAGCAAAGAAAAATGTGGAAAAGCCAGGTTACATTTTTGTGACAAGCAAGTTTTTGCCAAAAAATGAGCAACCTGGTTGGCTTCCCTAAATATGTGCATAATGTGTATATCTCCCAAAGAAAAGTGAATCTCATCTGCTAAATCAAACAGTTGCCAAGGGGATCTTAATGGATCAGTAGCATATAGCACAGCATTAAGGCAGTCTGATTCCATGCAAACAGTGGACAGAGAATTGGAAAATTGAATAGCAAATGAAATAGCTTTTAACTCAGCTTCTAGGGCAGATTTTGCATTAGTAAATGAGGTATATGCTTCCTTAAAACACCCTCTACAGTCTCTAATGATCATGCTAAGGCCACACTTATTTGTCTTACAGCACCAAGCAGCATCCACATTTACTTTAAAACCAGTTGTTGGTCTGACCCATGCAATTTTCCAGATATTTGGCTTTGGGGGTCTCTTAATGAGAGGCAAGTAAGAGTGGTTTGCAATACTGAGATCAAGTGGAGAGACTATATATACTGGTTTAGCAGAGAATGAGTAGAAAATTTGATCTCTAATCTGCTGAAGCACTATGGAAGATGAGGTCTTAACTGAATCAAAAATAAATCTATTCCTCATCTTCCATAGATTCCAGAATGTATAAATTGCTGCTGTTCTAACAATAATAGAGTGTAATTTAGATAGGGTGGGGAGGGATAAAGAAGCAGATAGTCTATCCCACACAGAATGAAAATCCCTGTCTCTAATTCCCATAAACTGATGTATGCTTTTCCAAACATTCAGGGAAAACTCACAGGAGTTAAAAAAATGATCAAGATCATCCTCATGTAAATTACACATACAGCATTTAGAGGCCAAACTGATTCTGAGATGTTGAAGAGTATTATCAAAAGGAAGAAGAGAGTTTGTCACTTTCCACATAAACACAGATATTTTTTTTCTCAATTCTAGAGTTCCAGAAATGACTTGGAGATGCATACTGACCTGAGTTGTTACACAGTAACAAATAAGTGGCTTTGAATGAGAAATTACCATCAGCACCTGGCTTCCAAATTAGTCTATCAGGTCTATGAGGCCAGGTTCTTGAGTCCTGCAAAAGAATAGTAATGTGAGGTGGCAGAAATGGTTGAATTAAAGGTATAAGGCTAGATTTATTGGCTATAAATTCAGCAACAGAACAGTTATCATCAATTCCTATATTGTTTTGATCACACAAATCAGATAAAATCCCAATCCCCAGCCAATTTGCATTCCAGAAATTGCATTCACCATTTCCAATTATTACCCTTGAGTTAGCTTCTGCCCAAGGATTAACTGAGCAAATTCTTTTCCAATTAGGGGAGGTTCTATAAGATGGTGGAAGGTTAGCCAACAAGTGAGACCATAGAGTATCTGCCATCTGGAATTTCCACCACAACTTTACTGAGCAAGTTTTAACAATTGTCCTTATACTTCTAAAACCCAAGCCATTTTGATCAGTTGATGCACAAAGAGCAGTCCATTTTCTCCATGCTCTTTTTGGTTTATGATCATTCTCACCCCAAAAAAATCTACTCAATTTTTTTTCCATGGTGGAAACAATCAGATTTGTGGGCTTAATTACTCTAATCTTGTCATCATACTAATCATAATCTAATTAGTAATCTAATTTATTCTAACAGTCGGCCTACCTAAAATAACGTTGTAGGGACTATTTGCCTTCAGCACGATGAACTCTATATCTATCGTTTTGCACTTTCTTGCTTCTCCTACACTGACCCAGAGAAAATTTGTTCCTTCTAGCCACACTTTCATGTCAGCAAAATCCTCCAACGACGTGTCTGTCGGCTCAACTGCTCATGGTGTTCTTATCTAGCTTCTCAAAGCAATGCCAATACATTATCTCCACGGAACTTCCGCTGCCCATATAAGCCCAGTTAATTATTTCTCTCTATGACCATTACTATTATCACCGCCACATCACCCCCTACAGGATGATTTGGTATAGGATTTTCAGCGCCGAACAAAATGACCTCATTCGCGCTATGCCTTCTATTAGTTGGAGTTACTTTTGGCGTTAACCTACAACATGCTCTCCTTTAAAATTCAGTTATTCCTCTTTCGATGTCCTCAATGATGACATTAATGTTTATTTTGTCAAAGCTAAATCGTTATCCAAAGGCGTGGGTTCCTTGTAGTGCCTCTTTCTCTTGCTGTCTCATATGCATTCTCATTCACTTCAGCTCTTGCTACTTCCTTTCTTTTACTCGCTTCTCAACGCTGATCCGACGATCACTCCTTGTTGCGTGCATTCTCATTCCCCATACTGCCAAAACTAATGGCCTTATTACCAATCCCAAACCTGTTCACAAAAGTGACCTTGTTGTATGCCCTCACATCTTTGGCTAAATGGGTGAGCTATCACTACTAAACACATCTCAATGGTTTGCCTTAAATGAGTACAATCATTCGTGTCAATGTCGTGGTCGCAAAACTGCATCATGTCCTTCTTGTGGGGCTATGTCATCATCTTACGGGCAAGCTCAAGAACATTCTTTGTCACCACCATGGCAAGGAACTCTTCTGGTGTTTTGGGTGAATCTCCTGTCTCCAAAGTTCATCTTGTGTCAAACTGCTCGGAGTGTTCCCTAGCTCTGTGAGCCTAGGTATATATTTCCTTGGCTTATAATGAAGTCGAGTTGGCATCTCCCTCGCTGCACTTAGCTTAGGTGTGTTTTTCATGATCTTTTAATGAAACTGGCTGGCATCTCCCACGCTACGCAAAGCTCATGTATGCTTTTCATCATCTTGTTATGTAGTTGGGTTGTAGCATGTTCCTTCTTTTTTCTTGATTAAGGGTGAATTTTTTTTAGAATATGTACAACACACATGTGTAATAATCTGACTAGAAAATTATACTTGTACATGATTTCATATTCAAACAACCACAAAGGGGGAGGGATGAAAACACTACAAGAAACTGAATCTATTTACTTCGACCTTTTTACCTCGGTTTTTTGTCTTAGGTCAAATAACTGAGGTAAAAAGTTCTTTTACCTTTGTTATTATTTTTTCAAGTAAATAATATAATTCACCTCGGTTAAAAACACTATGGTAAATAATAGGTTATTTACCACGGTTCTACGATAACCACGGTAAATAGTTCTGAACATCAAAGTAAAAATATTGCCAACATACGTGTGCTATCGGCAATATGGGTACAACCTAGCAGTAATAGTCAATGATGAGAAAATTGACTTCGCAGTTGAAGCCAATTTGGCTAAAATCCTATTGACGTTAGTGAGTGAGGTCGCATTTTTCACCATACAAAGTCGCACATACTCAGCAGTCCAAACTGGTGGATGAATCCATTTAAACAAATTAATTCATGTGACGTCGGAGGATAGTCGATAGCATGTCGAAAAACTCGAAATCATGTGTGCAAATGATGTACGATGTCGCACTTATCTATCATACCTAATAAATCACCGATTGTTTTAAATACAGCCAAAACATGGATTGTACCATCTGAAGGTCCCATTCGAAGTTCACAACAGCCAGTCTCAAATTTCACCAAGTTACATCGGTAAGACTAAAGCTAGTATATCCAAAACACATAATGATACGTACCATATAACATCCCATGAAATTTTAAATTTAACTAAAAACATAGAATCCCAATAAAATGCAAACAAACCTTCTTCATCTTCTACGAAAAACTAACATAAGATCCATGGAAATCAATGGGGTCGTAACCTGGGTGGGATACCATCGTCTGCCAACGAACTACTTACATCGTCTTTAGAATTAGCCTCCTACTCCACGATGGAAGACTCAGTTTTGCCGGTGCTAGACCCTCCTTCATCATCTGTGGTTTCTAGGCCATCCTCGTCATCCCTAGGCTCCTTATCCCCAAGTGCATCGATTGCACCAGCAATCATAGACTTTAGCCCTACTAATTCTTCCATAATCTAATGAATGTTGTGTTCTGTGAGCTGCACCAGGTCCTTGGTCTCGGCCACGTCCTTCAGAAAAATGCCCTTACACCTTTGTGTAAGTCCTATGGGTTAAAAATTAAGTTAAATTAAATTAAAATTTTAAAATTTTAATCAATAATAATTTGGAATAATCATAAAACTTAAAAACTTTTATACCCAATAACGGGGCAGGAATAATCGTGGGATAAGGATCCATAGTTATGGAAGCCGA
Organism: Rubia yunnanensis; assembly: GCA_037428765.1. Taxonomy (NCBI): domain Eukaryota; kingdom Viridiplantae; phylum Streptophyta; class Magnoliopsida; order Gentianales; family Rubiaceae; genus Rubia; species Rubia yunnanensis. The sequence goes on from CM075070.1 coordinate 29,851,272, forward strand.
TAGAGTCACATCGAGCCCGAGTGTTGGAGGCACATCCATATTCTTCTTGAGGATGTTGCGATCAATCCACGTCCCTGCCTCCCAAACCCAATGCTTCTGCGGAAGTAGTTTGCATCGTAGTACTCAGGCTGGATCTTTGCTTTTGATTTAATAGGAACCTTCCTCTTCTCCAGAATGGCGGTAATGACGTTATCATAGGGGATTATCCGACTCTTTGTGGCAAGGGCCACTTCGTGCATCTCCTAGATGATGATGTACCCGGGGTCGATTACCTTCTTCTCCGCAATGTGTTAGTACATAACAGTCACGTTGATCGTGCCCTTCGTTGGATGTTTGGTCGGGATCAGTACTTGTACAATTACATTAAACATCAATATCTCCTCAAGGTGGAGAGCACCAAGCTTGATCTACCTCGGTTAAGCACCCTGGATGGGTCATTCACGTCGACTCGTGAAAGCCAATTGTCCCGGTAGTACAGCTGTAGAGGCTCAACCTCTAGTTGATCCTCCTCACCGACTGTGCACCCAATCACCTGAATGATGAACTTTTTCGCCATCTCCATGTCTATCTTGTTCACTCTAGTCTTGTAAGTTGTCTTCGATTCCCTAGTGAAATTGGTTTAGAACTCTTTGACCTCCGTATCATACGTCAGTTTATCCAAGCATATCAAAACCTCTATTCCTAACAGTTTGAAGGGTTTAGGGAAAACATCAAGGTGGAGTTGCTCCATGTCCTCGACCTTCATCACCCTGACCTTCTTTATCCTTCAGCCTCGGATCATTTCGAAATGCTTCTCTGCCACATCTTAGAAGAAAAGTATTTTGTCCCATGTTGGTGATGGATGGGTGGTCGTTGTCTTCGCCTTCTTAGTGCCTGATAGACCTTGTCTCATGGTGTCTTCCCTTTTCCTCCTGGTTTTCTGCTTCATTCGAGCATCTGAGAAACAAGAGAAAGTTGAACAGTGAGTTCAACGGTTAAGAATCTAATAATGTCAATATGTTTTGTCTGACATCGCATTCATGTCGCAGACACTTCGGCTAGACTGATGTGATCTATGAAAAATTGCAGATCAATGTGTTTGAATGTGCGACGTCGCATGTCTAATCGACTAACCCGAAACGGTGTGCGAATGGAACACGAATTGTCCTAAAACTCCTATAATTTCAACTAACTTCAGCGCACAAAGTAAACAGTTAACTGACGGGCGGGCGGTCGTCGCGCCCGCCGTGCAAAAGATAATTTATAAGCCCTTTTTGCTTACTTTCTACAACTAGGTAGATAGCGGCAAATCGGGGTCGTCCAATGAGAAGAGGGATCTTCCTAAGCAATCAAGAACAAATGGTTAATACTAGGCTAGGAGTAACTATATTTACACACACATAAAAGCAAGTAAAAGGGGGGGTTGGTTGGTTGGTTTCCTAAGTTAACAAAGATAAAAAAGACAAGATAACTAGCAAGGTCAAGTGACTATGCTAATCATCAAACAAAACTAAAGAAAAGGGGTTTTAAACTACAAAGATAAAATGCCTTGGGGGCAACGGATATCCACTTCCACATCTAATGTAGTTCATCGAATCATTCACACATTCCATCATATAGCATTCAGGACCCAACACTCACGCACCCATCTAGCAAGTACCACAACACACACATCACAAGGAGTTCTAAGTTCATGCTCATAGATCTTCATGCAAAGGCGCTACGGAATTCGTCACGTTCCTACACCTAAACAATTCCACCACACAAGCACTACCTATGCTCAAACAACTCATGGCACACATGCAGTGATACACACCATCAAGAATACATAAACGCCAAGTAACAAATGCTTCAAGAATGAATTTAAATCATCTATTCAATACTTCAACTACTTGTCGTGGAGACTAAACTCCTATCCTTCTTAGTTCGTAGTTTGCGAGAGTGAGTTCCACATCTCTCGTCAAACCTCACCAATGACTCCCGAGTCGCGACCACGACTCAAGGTGTCATTGGTGGCATTTAGCACGAAGGACCAACAAGCTTGGCAATGCCTATGACCACTACACCGTGACTAAGCATTTAACCAATTCATGCAATTACACGAGATTAGTCAAGAGCGACCACTCATAGACCACGAGCATATAACTCTTCTCGTTTGCTACACAAACGAACATGACGAAGAGTTCAACATCAATCACATTCGTCTAGCACATTGTCAACACACTAACACAATCAAAAGCTCTAATTCACACTCATACATTCCTAACAAGAACAGGGGGGAAATTAACCCAAATCCCCCAAACCCTAGCTAGCAATTCATACAAACATTTCATATCCTCAAGCTCCCAACAACATCAATGGAATCAACAATTAACATTCAAAGCACAATAAATGCACAATAGCAAAAACACCAAATAGATAGATAGAAATGGTTCTCAATACATAGAAGTGGAAGCTTCAATCCATAGCTCCCAAGTACAAGAACTACTCTAGAACAACAAAAGACATAATTAAACTAAGAAAAAAAACAAAGAAAAGAAAGAAGAGAAAAAACCTAGAATTTACGCCCAAAAACCAGAGAGAAACGGGCTGGAAAAGCTGGAGCAGAGGAGGAAAGAGAGTAGTATTTATAGTGCAAAGAAGATAAAGTTGGTTTCTGGCCGCCCGTTGGTCGCGACTCGCGACGAGTTGGTCGCGACTCGCGACGGTGTAGGTCGCAACTCGCGATGGTGTCGCGACGGGGTCGCGACGGGAGCCAGAGTTTTGCATTGTTTCTTTGTCTTCTTCATAGCCATCCCTCTCAATCTTCAAGTCTTCAACGGCTCCAAAAATGGTCTTCAACGGCCTCCGGTCTTCATGTCTTTGAAGTGAGTATCCAAAAGTCTTCGAAAGTATAGTCTTCAATGTCTTCCGGTCTTCGTTGCTTCCGTGTTCTTCCCTTGTCACACAAAATCCACTTGGAAGAGGTAAAAGAGTACAAAGTTGCTTTTGCCTCTCCTAAGTGAATTTCAAGGTAAAACACAAGCTCTCGATAATAAAAGAGCAAAAAAGTGATCCTAAATACTACTAAATAAAGCATATAAAATGGACACATCAAACCTCCCCACACTTAAACCTTACTCGCCCTCGAGTAAAAAAAGATTCAAGCATACGGAGGAAATGGCATATCCACATCCTAAAACCCCTAAAATAACCACACAAAATGGACACATCAAATATCCCCACACTTAGACCTTACTCGCCCTCGAGTAAGAAAAGAACCAAGCACACGGAGTAAATGATATATCCAAAACCTAAACTAATCCCCCAATCAAAGCCTCACAAAAACTCTCAATATCAAAAATCCCAAAATAAAAGCTCTCATGAGAATTTTTTCACACACACATCCCCAATCCTAAATCTAACCAAACCTACCACTTATCAATTCACTACCCATAAAAATATTTCAAAGCCCTGAATTGATATTCCCACAGTCCAATGACACAAGATGAAGTGAAAACCATTGAAGAGGTTTAAGCACATACTACACCTAATGCCAATATATCAACCAAAAACGAAGTAGAAAGAGATAAGGAATTTCATAACCACACTTAGTTTCCTAACCCACTAAGCTACCCAATCCCAAGAGGTCTGTAGATGTTGAGCTACCCGATCCATCCATGTGACAACTGCAACCTTATGACTCCAACGCCGGCAAGTGAGTGAAATCATAGCATTTTTCAATTTTCTCTCAATTTCTCTCATTTTGCCTAGGAGCTCTTTCGAGTTTTCATCCTAGCCACACATCATGTTTCTTTAGCTCACATCTCACCTTTTTCCGCACATTTTAGCCTCTCATTTTTGCCTAGCCCGCCCTTTAAGGGTTTTCGACCTATCCGGGCCCCCAATGTTGCCTAAGTTGCCCTCTCGGGTTTTCAACTTAGCGGGTTTTCTTTTTCTTTTTTTTTTCTTTTTTTTTCTTTTTCTTTTTCTATTTTCTTTTTCTTTTTGTTTTTCTATTTTTTTTCTTTTTCTCATGTTTTTCCAATGAAAAGTAGCAAAAAGCATTCCAAAACAATCTAGCATGCATATGAGTCCTCTAACCCCTCCCCACACTTAAAACATTACATTGCCCTCAATGTAAACACGTAAGGCAAGAACAATAAAAATCAAGGTAAGGGAGTTAGAGTGACACCCATTTCTCCGCAAATTCACCGGTGATATGGCGATATCCAAGTACTTGGATGGTCCCGAGATAGGTTTCGGAACCGGAAGGGTGAGCAAAGATGCCGTAGAAGAACTCACCCCTCGAGAAAAGCATTGTCTCCATGGCGCCGTTTGATCAAGACTACACCACGAAGAACACATTAAACTCACAAGTACATAAGGATATGTAATACTAGGTTTAGCATCAAGAGTTAATAACCATAGTATTTTCAAAGAACAACCAAATCACACTCAACCAACACTATAAGAATAATCATGAAAAATATCCAACATATATTGACATGTATACAAGCATCATTATAGGATATGCACTTACGATCACAATGATGTAGTCGGCATACTACAATCAACAAATGTACTATAAAGATGCAAGAATGTTCATATGTCAACATATGTAGGATGGTGGAGGAATGAGTGGGTATGTGGTGGTTCTTGGGAGTGTTGGGTGGAGAAGAAGGTAGGATCATGCAATGTTTAAAATCATTTGGAAAACTTGGAAGCTTGGAAATTTGAAATCCGGGCTCAAAAAATTTTCAACAGTTACTGAGCACGTCGCGACTCGCGACGAGCCTCGCGAAGTCATCGCGACTCGCGGAAAGTTGAGTCCGATAGCTCAAAATTTTCTGAGCTCGTCGCGACTCGCGACGAAGGGTGTCGCGACTCACGACGAGCCTCGCGAAGTCATTGCGACTCGCGGAAAGTTGAGTCTGGAAGCTCAAAATTTTCTGAGCTCGTCGCGACTCGCGACGAAGTGTATCGCGACTCGCAACTCGCCTCGCGAAGTCATCGCGACTCGCGGAAAGGTGAGTCCGAGAGCTCAAAATTTTCTGAGCTCGTCGCGACTCGCGACGAAGGGTGTCGCGACTCGCGACGAGCCTCGCGACGTCATCGTGACTCGCGGAAAGTTGGCGCTGGGAGTGAATTTTGCTCCCTTGTTCGTCGCGACTCGCGACGAAGCCCATCGCGACTCGCGACGGCAGGGTATCCCAGGCTTAAAATTTTTCTTTTGCTTACCAACTGTCCAAGCTTTCTTCCCTCATTCATTGATCTCGTTCCTTCATCTCCTTCATTGCAATGCACTTCATGTTGCTACAAAATCATAGAAAAACATGCCATAAAAAGAACAAAACAAAACAACAAAAACTAAGAAACAAAAACTAAAAGAAATGCCGAATTTATTTTACGTCGTCGGCACGACGAAGCTCCGTATGTTTAAGGTCGTCGGCACGACCCTAATGTTATCCGTATGGTGAAGGCTTGAAGCTCTTCACCATGAGCATCCAAAATAAGAGAGGTGGGGGCACAAAACTTTCAAGAGGAAAGTCTTGTGGAGGTAGAGATGGTTCAAAGGGAATTAAGTGGTTAGGGAGCTTGGGATAGTCTTTTGGCTCCTCTCTCGTTTCCCTCAAAACTTCCGAAAATATTAGAATTGGTTCACTAGGTGGGAGAAGGGGTGACGATGCTAATGGATGTAGCACTATCACCTCTTCCTCCATTTTTCTATCCTCTACAATCAACTCCTCATCCCTTTCAAACTCAAAATCATTTTTATTGGTGACCTCACTCACCGAGTCATCGAGTTCAAGTTGGGATGGTGTATTTTCAGAATCACGAGCTTCCATGCGGGCCAATACCTCTAATATGTTCCTCGCATGCCCCTTAATGGCCTCAACGCTAGAGGAGAGCTGGGTATCCGGCTCCTCACTAGTAAAGGAGTTCAAGTTTGCTATGGTATTTAAGACATCCTCACGTGTCAAACTTGAACTTCCTTGTTGGGCTTGGTTTTGGGGTATGGTATAGGGTGGTGATGGCCAACTAGGTTGCTCGTAATATTGGTTTTCCGGCTCATTCTCATACCACAAATCCGGACTACCACTCCATTCCGGATTGTAAGAGTTGTGGTATGGATAGCATTCATGAGCTTCTTGCCCTTGAAAACCAATATCTCCTACCTCTTGATAGCACTCTTCATAGTACCCATGGTTTTGGAAACCAAGGGTTCTTTCTCGGTCATCGTGTTGTTCCCACAACAAAGGGCAAGATTCGGTAGGATGGTCGGAATGACACATCCTACAAAACCTTGCTTGTTGAGCCTCTCTTCTCATCATGAGTTCCCTCAAGGTGAGACGCTCCATTAAAAAAAATTCTTTTTTTTTTCAAAAGTTCGGAATCATAGTGCAAGGATTCTCGATAAAATAAATCACCAAGAACTCAAGCAATACCTACTCCGAACAAAAACAACCACCAAGTAGTGGAAAATAAAAACAACTAGCTAATACACAACCAAATACACCTAAATACTTAAGAATAAACGCCTCTTCCCTGGCAACGGCGCCATTTTGACGGGCGGGCGGTCGTCGCGCCCACCGTGCAAAAGATAATTTATAAGCCCTTTTTGCTTACTTTCTACAACTAGGTAGATAGCGGCAAATCGGGGTCGTCCAATGAGAAGAGGGATCTTCCTAAGCAATCAAGCACAAATGGTTGATACTAGGCTATGAGTAACTATATTTACACACACTTAAAAGCAAGTAAAAGGGGGGGGGGTTGGTTGGTTGGTTTCCTAAGTTAACAAAGATAAAAAAGACAAGATAACTAGCAAGGTCAAGTGACTATGCTAATCATCAAACAAAACTAAAGAAAAGGGGTTTTAAACTACAAAGATAAAATGTCTTGGGGGCAACGGATATCCACTTCCACATCTAATGTAGTTCATCGAATCATTCACACATTCCATCATATAGCATTCAGGACCCAACACTCACGCACCCATCTAGCAAGTACCACAACACACACATCACAAGGAGTTCTAAGTTCATGCTCATAGATCTTCATGCAAAGGCGCTACGGAATTCGTCACGTTCCTACACCTAAACAATTCAACCACACAAGCACTACCTATGCTCAAACAACTCATGGCACACATGCAGTGAAACACACCGTCAAGAATACATAAACGCCAAGTAACAAATGCTTCAAGAATGAATTTAAATCATCTATTCAATACTTCAACTACTTGTCGTGGAGACTAAACTCCTATCCTTCTTAGTTCGTAGTTTCCGAGAGTGAGTTCCACATCTCTCGTCAAACCTCACCAATGACTCCCGAGTCGCGACCACGACTCAAGGTGTCATTGGTGGCATTTAGCACGAAGGACCAACAAGCTTGGCAATGCCTATGACCACTACACCGTGACTAAGCATTTAACCAATTCATGGAATTACACTAGATTAGTCAAGAGCGACCACTCATAGACCACGAGCATATAACTCTTCTCGTTTGCTACACAAACGAACATGACGAAGAGTTCAACATCAATCACATTCGTCTAGCACATTGTCAACACACTAACACAATCAAAAGCTCTAATTCACACTCATACATTCCTAACAAGAACAGGGGGGAAATTAACCCAAATCCCCCAAACCCTAGCTAGCAATTCATACAAGCATTTCATATCCTCAAGCTCCCAACAACATCAATGGAATCAACAATTAACATTCAAAGCACAATAAATGCACAATAGCAAAAACACCAAATAGATAGATAGAAATGGTTCTCAATACATAGAAGTGGAAGCTTCAATCCATAGCTCCCAAGTACAAGAACTACTCTAGAACAACAAAAGACATAATTAAACTAAGAAAAAAAACAAAGAAAAGAAAGAAGAGAAAAAACCTAGAATTTACGCCCAAAAACCAGAGAGAAACGGGCTGGAAAAGCTGGAGAAGAGGAGGAAAGAGAGTAGTATTTATAGTGCAAAGAAGATAAAGTTGGTTTCTGGCCGCCCGTTGGTCGCGACTCGCGACGAGTTCGTCGCAACTCGCGACGGTGTAGGTCGCGACTCGCGATGGTGTCGCGACGGGATCGCAACGGGAGCCAGAGTTTTGCATTGTTTCTTTGTCTTCTTCATAGCCATCCCTCTCAATCTTCAAGTCTTCAACGGCTCCAAAAATGGTCTTCAACGGCCTCCGGTCTTCATGTCTTCGAAGTGAGTATCCAAAAGTCTTCGAAAGTATAGTATTCAATGTCTTCCGGTCTTCGTTGCTTCCGTGTTCTTCCCTTGTCACACAAAATCCACTTAGAAGAGGTAAAAGAGTACAAAGTTGCTTTTGCCTCTCCTAAGTGAATTTCAAGGTAAAACACAAGCTCTCGATAATAAAAGAGCACAAAAGTGATCCTAAATACTACTAAATAAAGCATATAAAATGGACACATCATTAACATGCCACGAATGTAAAACCAAGCAACGGGAAATGAAAGAAGTATATCAAACCCGGAAAAACCAACATAAAATTCATTGCAAAATCCTTACCTTAGTTAGGGTTTCTTGCTCTTCCCCTTTACCTGTACCAAGACCGACTTGGTTAGGTGGACATAGGCTGATGATGCAAGCTTTCTCAAAGCGTCTTCCCTAGTATTCATCGACCTTGACCCCTGTGTGATATCAAATTCTTCAAATTATGCTTCTAGGCTCCTTACCAAGTTGCGTTATTTCATCAAGGCAGGTTCTTTAGCTTTCATTGTACTAGTTAGCCACCAACATAGAATCTCCTTAGGATTGTAATTTTTGGCTCCCATTTTAATTTCTATCTCGATCCCTACTATCAGTGCTTCACACTCAGCCTCATTGATTGAGGTAGCAAATTTAAAGAAAGGGGCATATATTGCTTCAACTCCCTCGGGATCTTTGATGACAAAGCTTGTTCCTGCTTCTTTGTCTTCGGAAGGTCCATCCACTTAAAACTTCAACACGTCTAGACCAATCAGACCTCTATGTTATGACTGTAGTCATTCCTCCTATCCAAGATGGCCTGGGCTCTTTTTTTACACTTTTTCCTTTGGGATTTTCGCCAAGAGTTTGCAATTATCTTCCATTTCATTACCCGTTATCGTGAAAATTCTATTGCATGTTCCCCCAATTTTACCACCCACTTCATTAGTCGTCCAAATGCTTTTGGTAGGCTGAAGATTAATTCGGGGATGGTTGGTCAAAACCACCATAGGATGCCTAAAAATACTGGCGCAACTTTCTTGCTCAATACATTAATGCCAAAACGAGTTTCTCATGGTTCATGTATCCTCTTTCGGTGCACCTTGAACCTTGTTATCTTCCCTGACCAAGGTTGCATTGATAACATTCTCTCTTGTAGCAATGTAGAGTTACAAGGTATCGTCTTGTTGAGAACTAGTCAGCGCTAGGAACTCCTTCAGATGGGCCTTAAGCTCTAAGAAAATCTCTCTTGTACAACCACCTTCATGTCCAAGCCCTCCTTCAAGGTTTTAAATAAATGAGGGCTCTATTCGCATCCTTTGACAGAAAAATATTCATGGCAGCGAGTTTCCCATTTAAGCTCTAGACTTTTTTGGGTGGCTCCATATCATGTATTGCCTTTAATTTTTTAGGGTTTTCCTGTAAGCCTGTATTGTTGAACACCAGTCGGCTTATGAACTTCCTCACTCCCACTAAACTAGCACTTGATCGAGTTCCTTTTTATTCTTGTCTCTCTGAACTGATCCAATGCCTCATTATAATCCTTCATAAATTTTGTATTAGGAGCTTTTGATCACCATATCATCAACATATACCTCCAAATTTCTTCCTATTATTCTCTTAAAAGTGGCATCGATGTATGCCACGCAAGTCCAAAGAAGTATGCCACGCAAGTCCTTTTGATGAAGTATGCCACGCAAGTCCTCTTGATAACAACGACCTTGCTCCATCCCAATCAGTGTAAATATCTTCTCTCGAGGCAAGGACAATGGGAAATGGGTAAAATTCTATATCTGTGGCTATAGTGCTTAGCTATGGATACAAGTGTGTAGAACGCATTAGCACAATGCATCCTTTATGTTTTTCATTTTTTTTTATTCAGAAAGCCTGAGGACGCATTTGTCAAATGCGTCCTCTGTGCATTAATATTTTTTTTCGGCAAGGGAAGAAGAGGACGCATTGTCAAAATGCGTCCTCAATTTAATTTCATTTTTTTAATCCACGTTAGATGAGGACCGCCTGATGTTTTTGACTTGGGCACTTTTTTTGAACCCCCAATTTACTTTACCTACTTCGCATGCAATTTAATGACTTTGCATGCATGCAGCAAAGCATTGATTTACTGAGATTTACTGACTTTGCATGTATGTAGCAAAGCATTGACCGCCAAAGCCATTAAATTGCTGCATGATTTTTTTTACTTGCAAAAATTATTATTACGCGATGACATTTAGCACTCATTTATTTAAGTTTGACATGTCTCATCCATATATTGTTTAATTATGTTTAATTATATTTATTCCTATTATATATTACTGTTATTTTTAAAATAACATAAAATAAACACGAGTCTACGAATGCACTATATTCACCCAAAAACAAATGTAAAGAATAATTTACAAATTATATATTTTACTGATTAAAATTACAATTCATATATTTTACTAATAAAATGTGGGACTAAAAAAATTATGTACATATATACATAAAAATTATTTTAAAAAGTATGTACATATATTAGAATAATTTGCCATGTATGTACATGTCAAACTCAATACCAGTTTTTAATAACACTGATTTAAAAAAAAGTATAATTCAAACAGTATTTTAAAATTTTAACAATATAAAATAAACAAATTTGTTTATTTTAAAAAATATATTCATTTTAAAATTTTGTTTTCAAAATTCGTTTTAATAATTCGTTTTAAAAATTCATTTTAAAAATTCGTTTTAAAAATTCGTTTTAATAATTCATTTTAATAATTCGTTTTCAAAATTTTGAAAAAAGTTGAGAACGCATTCATGAAACCCAAAAATTATGCAGCATGTAGTAATTATAAAGTTTATAACCCAATTTATGCAAGCAAAAAATTTATTATGCAGCATTTTCTAAATGCATGCAAAGAGGTCAGGAATCTCTTGAAATTTCATCACATTTTTTCCCGGGAGGACGCATGCCAAGTCAAAAATCATCATGCCAAGTCAAAAACACCATGCTGAAAAAAGTTTGCAGGGAGGACGCATTAGCACAATGCGTCCTCATCCAATCTGGATTTCGAAAGCGAAATTAAATTGAGGACGCATTCCGACAATGCGTCCTCTTAATAAAATTATTTTTAAAAAATAATAAAATATGAGGACGCATTTCATAAATGCGTCCTCTAAATATCATGGAAAAAAATCAAAAAGGATGAGGACGCATTCTATGAATGCGTCCTCCGTATTTATGTCCATATATAATACCATGCACAATTACATCCAATTTTGCTTGACCATGCATAATTGGATCAAGTTCTCTGGGAAATGGGATTCCAATATGGGAATCCTGACTTGCGTGGAGCTTCCAGTAGGAGCTGGCCCTATAAAGCCCCATAGGTCTACATGGAAGACCACCCCAACTCCTTGCTATCAAATTAAGAGTGGTCAACGAACCCATGGGTATAAAAAAAGTACTCTTTGCACGCGAAGAAGGTAATCTCACAAGAACACTTATCTTTTCTCTCTACACCTCTAACTTAGGCATTAAAGTGGGTACTGGCGGAAAGCCGCCGGTCTTGACTTTCTCACTCCTTGCTAGCGGGAGCAAGGTTACTGGTATGAAGGAGAGAGTAGATGCCAAATTTTTTGAGGCATCATCATCGGTATTACCTTGAGTGTGTTGACTCCTAACATCCGTTGACACCCACGTCATGCCGCTTGGCTTCCAGGCGAAAACATGCATGTTCTTCCTCAACATGTCCATTAGGATTTTCTTCACATCTTCTAGCAAGGATTCTCCAATCTGACCATTTTATCCTTCTCGAGATGCACTGCCTTCCACACCCAAAGAAGTAGGGTTGCCTCCATTGGCCACTAGTTGTACTGCACGTGCCTTTCGTGCATGTCCACACACGAGAACTTGATCCATATGTGCATGGTCAACCGAAACAGGATGTATTTGTGTATGTTATTATATATAGACGCAAATATGGAGGACGCATTCACAGAATGCGTTCTCGCTATTTTTTTTCCTGCATGTTAATTAGAGGACGCATTTCATGAATGCGTCCTCGTATTTTTATATATTTTTTAACAAATTTATCGGATTTTATTTAATTTTTTTAACATTTTTATTAAGAGGACGCATTCATATAATGCATCCTCAATTTTGTTTACAATTTTTGTGTCGAAATGTTAAAATTGTTAAAAAATAATATATTCATCTCCATTTCGCATTCCAAACCGGCATTGAATTTGATCCGGAAACTACTTCTTTCAAAATAATATATTTCCGGTTAATATACATTTCGCATTCCAAAATAATATACCTTTTTTAAATCAGTGTTATTAAAAATGGGCTTTGTATTTTACATGTATATTAGTACTGTACATAATTTTTTTTAGGCCCACATTTTATTAGTGAAGTATATAAATTGTAATTTTAATCAGTGAAATATATAATTTGTAAATCATTCTTTATATTTGTTTTTGGGTGAATATAGTGCATTGGTAGAATCCGTCCTCAGTTTTTTCAAAAAAATTTGTAATGAATTATTTATAGGACGCATTACATGAATGCCTCCTCATGAATTTATTTTTAAAATAAAAAAATGTATTTAATTTACATTTTTAATTTATTTTAAATATTGTTTGAATTATACCTGTTTTAAATCAGTGTTATTAAAAACGGGTATTGAATTTGACATGTATGTTATTACCGTACACAATTTTTTTTAGTCCCACATTTTATTAGAAAAATATAAAAATTGTAATTATTAGCAGTAAAATATGTAATTTGTAAATTATTCTATATATTTTTTTAGGGTGAATATAGTGCATTCGTAGACTCGTGTTTGTTTTATGTTATTCTGAAAATTACAGTAATATATAGTAGGAATGAATATAATTAAACATAAATGTACAATATGTGGAGGAGACGTGTCAAACGTAAATAAATGAGTGCTAAATGCCATCATGTTTATCTACTAACGACGGCCTCTGCAAAGCTTTCCACATGTTCCACATGGTGGAGGACGTATGGTGCGGGATGCGCGTCTTGGGACGACCATCTCTGGAGAAAAATGAATGGCGTCATCTAGCACTCCCTCTGTACAATCCTCCTGCATATCATCTTCCGTGTTCTGCCATGAACCCTGCTGGACATGTGCAACACCACCAGTATCTAATGGAGCAGCATGCGACATGTATTGATGACTCGTAGTGGGAGTAACATATGTCGTGAAATCTATTGCTGCCATATCGAACTATGAGGATCCACCATGTGACGATCCAGCATGACTAGGAAGGGTGTAAGATATGCATTGAAATCAGCCACAGTAGTGTCATACTGTGACGGTCCACCGTGTGATGCTCCAGCGTCTGTCGGACACGCATTTGAAGTTCCAGCTTGTGATGAACCAATGCAGTATGTATGGGCACAAGCACGCGATCGTCGACCACCCTGTCGACCAGGTGGAGCTGGACGGTGGATTCTAATTTTAGTGTAACTCACACCCAGTGGAGGTTCGTCACAGTGCACAAATGGCTGGTGGAACTGCAGTCTGGAGGGTTCATGTGCATACTGTAGAGTACGGGTGGCAGCATCGCGTACCTCCCTGATCATGTTCGTGATACGTGGTGGACAGTCGTCCAAATTCGTATCCAACATGATTCTCATCTGAGACATTGCTTGCAACTACAACAATGAGGTGAATATGTTAGTTAAATAATATTGAGGAAACATATAGTATTAATTGTGAAAACTAGCGGACATGAAGGAAATACCGTATACTCCAGAGTAGCCCCATCTCCATGAAAACCCTCCGCAATTGTTTCGGCCCGGCCTGGCTGATCAACCAGGGTCACTGTTCTCTGGAAATACCACTCCATGTATTCTCGAGTGGGTGTGTACGGATCCGCTAGCCCTTTCACATAAACTTGTCATTGTCCTCGATGTTCCCAAGCATCGATATATCTTCTCAGTTCCACACGCCAATCCAATCCTGACCTCCCTTGATGGTCTATAGTATGAAGTTGCTTTTATTCATCCTTACTGACCAACTGGATGGGTATTGGCTGGATGAGGCCAAACTGCCTGAGAACACGATGTACGTGATGGTACTCTACGACATGCCAGCTAATGAGGTTAACAAACAATAGCCAGTTGTTGCTACCAGCCGTACAATACTGTGGGAGTTGTTGCATGATATCCTCTGTGTACGGGTGCCAAATAAACTGCAATAACAGGTAGGTCTTGTGGTTAGCTCTGAGAATCCCTTATAACCATTAGTCGAAGTTTAGGAAATCCGAATGTCAATATACCTGTCTGTCATGAAGAGATGTTAGCTGATCACGGTACACTTTAAGTACATGCATAGGTGATTGGGATAAATCGTGTCGTGCTCTCCACTTGTTAGGAACATAGTGAATACTATAAGTCATTCCTAGTAATTTCCTTACAGTTAAAAAAGTAACTCCCGACAAATTCAATACGTTCTTGGAACCAACAGAACTCATTGTGGCGATCACCGGCAGTCGTCCAGCCGGACGGATGGATGGGATTCGCTCCCATGCCCACAGCTGACAAAAAATTAAATAAAATTTAATATAATATACGAGGTCACGATCGACAGTATGTACAACTGACAAGGTTAACCAACAATGTTACCTGTAGCAAGACTAGTGGTCCAGATATGGATTTCACTTGTAGGATGGCAGCGTCACATAAACACCTGTACAAGTGTGCCAAAATGGCACTACCCCAACTGTATTGACGTGCTGCACCGAGGTCCATCATTAAAGACAAATACAGCAAAGGGATAAGGTGTTCAGATGTGTCTGACAGTAGCATTCCACCAACCAGCAGTAGAATGAAAACCCTAGCCCTTTGTTGACAATCTACCTCAGTAGCATCAACAGGGAATGGACTGTGTAAAAATTCTCCCAACCAGCTGGCCTTTATGCGACCTCCTCTGATAACACTCGAGTTCGGTGTAACCCCTAGGTAGTCCCCGCATATTGTCTGCCAGTCCTCCATGCGTCGACTAGTGTCCACTCCAGTAATCGGCATGCCATTAATCGGTAGACCCCATAACATGCCCACATCCTGCAAAGTTATCATATCCTCCCCAATTGGTAGGTGAAACGTGTGAGTCTCAGGTCTCCAACGCTCCACTAAGGCTGTGACTAGAGAATGATCAATGTGAATCGGAGCGGAATCCAAAAGTCCTTGGAATTCAGCTTCACGCACGTAGCGCATGACTGGATCAGGGATTTGACCAGTCCAACAAGCCCCATCGCACCGCCTCACCTGCAGTGCCTCATCCTCTAATTGAACATTGTACAGAGCACGTGCACGGTGCTCCTGGTGCAGGTACAGTAATGTGTCATCAATGGGACCCGGATGATACACGGTGTATACTTGCTGATAATCAGAATCACCTGGCATATAAGCACAATCAAGCTTTCCAAATATGTAACAAAATTACAAGTGCACTTATATTCAAACCAAAGTTTGCAGTAGCTTCAATTTAGACAAGTACACATAATCGTAAATATTCAAATGCGCCTAAAACACACAAATACCCAAACACAAAGTAACAAATACTGTAGCAAACAACTGACACTAGTCACGCCCTCGCCTACGGCGGCCTCTGGAATCACCCGGCACCCTCTCATCCATTTGATTCTTTCTCCTTCTCTCTGCATACTGCCCACGCCGCTTGTTGCGAAACTTTTCAATATCGGGAATCAGCCCCCAACTAGCACATTGCCACAGTGATTGATCTCGTAGGGGCATGAAACCCTGACTATATTGCTGCAAGTAGGCAGTCGTGTGATATACCTTGTCACATAGAGTAGCTGGGTCATCACGCCTATGCCTACAGACATCTAACGCATGTGAACATGGGAATCGAAAAATTTACCATACACGACAAGTACACAACTCTCTCCGGTATTTGACTGTGTACTGGCTCTCACCAATGCTGCCATCAATGGTCCTTTTCACAACCCTATAAGTCTGTGACGCAATCCCAAAAACAGTGAAAATATGTCCCTGTGCCAACGTGTCTTGCTTCTGAAATTTTTTCCAAATCCTAGAAGGGAACACTGACCTAAACATTTGAACATCATTTTAGAGTCACGAAACTAGGACAACAATCCATAAAGAACTGTGATGAATCTAGCAAGTACCTCCAGTTCATGGCATCCATTACCCTTTTAGTAAACATTTCAACTGTTCGCTCGAAGGTCGCTTTGACACACGTAGTTATCGGGAGATGTCGTGCACGCCTTAAACAGTTGTTGAAGCTCTCTGACAAATTGGTTGTTAGAATTCCCCAACGTCGATCACCCCCATCAAATGCAAGGCACCTCTTACTAGTATCATGTTTTACCAACCATTCCCAGGAAGACGGTTCGATGCTCTCCAACTCCTCCTTGTACTCCCTCCACCTGCTCTCTCGTCTGGCACCACCAAGCTTCCAAACTAGAGTCTTCAGAAACGCATTCTTGAACTTCCCACTGTCAGCACTAAGGAAGCTTGAATGAAAATGACGCAAATAAAACCGGTGGTATCCAGCTGGCTCCCTCATTCGTCTGTCCGTCTCATTGCATTTAAAATTCCATCATGGCGATCAGACATAATACAGATTGGCCTATTATCACCACCTACCACGTGGATACGTAATCTCCGCATGAACCAGTCCCAACTATCATTGGTTTCACCGTCAACAATGGCATAAGCAATGGGGAGTATGTAGTCGTTCGAGTCATGTGTCACGGTAACTAGCATTGTGGCCTTGTATGCACCTCGCAAATGAGTGCCATTCACGCTAATCACCGCCCTGCAATGGCAAAATGCATCGATAGCCTGACCAAATGCCCAGAAAATGAACTTGAATTTCCGGTAACCACACCCATGTATTCTATCGGGTACATCTGCCCACTCAACAACGGTGCTTGGATTTGCCCTGACTAGCTCATCCATATATGTAGGCAACTGTTCGAATGATTCCTCCCAAGTTTCGAACACCAAATCAATAGCCTTCTGTCGAGCATACCACGCCTTCTTATAGGAAAGGGTCACATTAAAATCCGTCTTCACATGCACTTGTACATCTTTCACCGTGTAAGAAGGGTTAACGTTAATGTGGTGGTGAATTGCACTGGCGATCATCAACGATGTCAGGTTAGTGTTACCCGTTGATCGCCCAGCCCCAACACAAGCATGACTACTTGCCCATTTGGTGATCTCTCACATGCCATGCGAAGCCTTTTTACTAGCTCTAGGAACCCATTGACAATTTCCGGTTCCTTCAACCACATCCTTACATTTCGCATACCATGTGTGTGACCGGCTCTCCACGACTCTGTGTTCCCTATTCATCATGGAACTCCACCTCGAAATAGCTTCTACTAATTCTGGCTTCGTCCAGAATCGCATACCCAATTCCACTTCACCAGTCGCTTGAACATAACGAGTAAATTCATCACCACAATTTGTTGGGTCATAGCCATCCTCATCAGGGCCCCCATAATCCCTAAAGTAGCCTGCAATTTCAGGATTCGCCAAATTACGAAACGATGGGGGTACACTGTTCATGCACACCACTTCTTCATCTTCGTCCCCTGGATTCAAATCTGTTGACAAGGAACGATCATCTTCACTGCCTTGTCCAAGTTCCCCTTCATCACCATCCTCATCGCTCCCAACATGACCGACAACATACTCGCCAATTTCACCCACATAATCATCATCGAACTCATTCAGGTCTCCTTGATGGCCACCATATATACCACCACTTGTGGACGGATGGGCGCAATCGATGTGAACATACGCATTGGGTTGGCTGGACTCACCAACGATAAAACCTTGGCAATCAACGGGGGATGGTAAGGTTGGCAAAGGTGTACAGTTCTGCATGTTCCTCAACAACGACACGAAAGTGCCCGAACTAAGATCACCCGCACGGTCAGTAGTGCTTCTCACATTATCCAGAACGATGTACAACTCTGCTGAGGACAAGGACATTCGCTCAACAATGTTGAAGAATGTCGCGGTTGACTCGTCATCCGCCACATTGTAACACCGATAGTATATGGCCGAACCAATCAACTCAGGACAACGATAATATAATTTCAACTGAAACCCCCCACTCGCAATACCAAGCCTTGTAAAAATTAAATGAACTAGCTCGGAGTGGCTTAACCTCCTTTCCAGAGTCACGTTCCACTCCGGTATAGGAGGGTCATAATACACACCCACGATGGTCAAACTTAATTTGACCCCCTCTATACAGGTACACAAGCAAAACCATCGAACTACTGCATTATAAAAATAAATAACATGTAACTCGATATTCATAACGACAGTACACTATTAAGCTTTTTTTCATTTTCCAAACAATAGTACCACACTAATTAAACTATTACTACAACTTTAATGCAAACAGTAGTAAACAAATCACACATAATCAATAAACACATACTCACTCTCTTTCAACAATTTAGTATAATCAAGATACATAATCACTCAAACAACGTACAATCTTTAAAAACATTATCATCAACAAGAACTTTACAAGTACTTCATAAATAATAATTTCACGCCTAATTCGATCGAAAAAAATAAGAGACCAAATCGCACATAATCAATAAACACATTCGTACGATAATGAATTTTTTAAATACCTTTACAAGATAACAAAAATTTGCAAAGGGGTCAACGGCGGTCAATGGCGGCCACCGGCGATCAACGGCAGATCGAGAATGCTCGGGCTGCGAAGTTCAGAAACAAGTCATGATAAATAAAAAAAACATACAACCAAACAACAATAGGAAAGCTAGAATAATTACCCGACAACTTTGGAAACGAAGGACGGCGACGAAACTCGACCAATGACGGAGCAAGAGGAAGAAACGAGTATGGATTGCAAATAAAGAAAAGGGTTTGAATTGCAAATGAAGAAAAGGGTTTGAATTGCATATGAAGAAGGATGAAATGGAGGAGTAAATAGCTGAATGAAAAATGGATGGAGAGCATTATATAGAAACCGAGGACGCATTGCAAGAATGCGTCCTCTTGGCACGGGTTCTACAGTTGCTTAATGCATGCTCTGAATGCGAATGCATTCAATGGTCAAATGCATAGTCAAATGCATACAATGGTCAAGAATCTGCCCAGGGAGGACGCATGAGGACAATGCGTCCTCATGCCAAGTCAAAAACATCAGGCTGTGGACGAAACTTTTCAAGGAGGATACATTAGCACAATGCGTCCTCATCCGACGTGGATTTGCAAAAATGAAATTAAATTGAGGACGCATTCCAGCAATGTGTCCTCTTCTTGCCAGGGCGAAAAAAAATTTAAATGCACTGAGGGCGCATTTGGCAAATGCGTCCTCAGGCATTCAGTACGAAAAAAATGGAAAACATAGAGGACGCATTGAGCTAATGCGTCCTGCACACTTGTATCCATAGCAATGCACTGTAGCCATGGATATAGAATTTTTCCGTCCACACACCGAATGTCCTGATTTATCTATCTTCTGTTAGTGACACAAAGGAGGATGGTTCCTTACCGTTCTATTTGCAAAATCCACTAACGGCATGTCTGTTGGCTAGAACTTCCTCCAAGTGTTCTCATCCAACTCTTCAAAACAGTTAAAAGGCATTATTTCTACAAAACTTCCTGCATCCACATTAGATCGGTGAATTCTTGCATCCATGACCTTTAATGTTATTACTAATGTACCAATGGTCTCAGATCAATTTGGTATAGGGTCATCAGCGCCAAACGATATACCTTCGCGTATGCACAGCTCCCTATCAGCTGGCGTCACTTGAGGCATCAGCCTGCACCACACTTTCCTCTAAGATTCTGTCCTTTCTTTCTGGGCCACCTACAATGATTGCGTAGATGTTTGTTATTGTCAATGCCAAACCATCGCTTGTTGGTGTGAGCTCTCTACTTTTTCTCTGCCTTTTGCTACCCTTTTAGTATTCCTCCTTCACTTTAATGTATCACATTGGTGATTTAATTTATTGGTATAATTATTTATATACATATATTAGATTAACTATATTTAAAAAATGAATTCCAAATAAAAAATAATTAAATAAATTATTGATTTGTATGTTTTGTTAATTAAATACGGCAATATGTTGTGATAGAATGCAATGAATTATAAGTTGGAACTGTCATAAAAATTATGAGTTCAAACTTTAGGATATAGTTAATGAAATTTAAATAATTACATAGCATATTTAATTATGAGGAATTGATGAATGGATAAAATAACATAAAATGTCTAATTGCTCAACTTCTAAATTAAAATTTCAACTTTTATTATTTTTATAACAAATTCAGCTTACAACATTTCACAATAAAATATAACATTTTAAAAGTACCTTATATAAGTAATTTTATTTATATTTATTGTATATGTACTTAAACTTATATTTGTATTTAAAATATTATTAGATAAAGGAAAAAATTTACTTTGCCAAGTTAACTCAATTAGATAAACACAACACAATTCAACGCGATAGGCACGAATACGACAGTGGACCTCAAATTATGTAAGCACGAAGGCACAACAAGAAGCCAACTCTAGACTGCCTATCAGGTGACCGCTCCCTGTTACACCCAATCTAGACCCTGCCAGACTCGCTATCCCTTTTGCTAGATCCAGGTATTTTAAGGAAAGTGGCTTTATTGTATACTCTTGCATCTTTGGCTAGATAAGTTGTCCATTCTTAACACATGTCTCAAAGGCTTACCACAAATGGACACATTTGTTAGTGTCATGGCCATGGACATCATGGTAATAACAAAAAATGTATCATATCCTGCTTATAGGGCTATGTTCTTTCATGCAGGTTCTAGAATGTTTTTCATCGCTATTTGGACGAAGACCTCCTTTGGAATTTTGATTAGGGGCGTGAACCTATTATCGCACAAATTCGTCTTGATTTCCCTCTCTTGCACTGTTTTCTTGCAAACCTTTCTCCTGTTTCTGGCTTCTTAGATATTAAGCTTATATACATGTCATTTTTCCTTTAATCTATTGTGTCGGCCCTGTTGAAATTCTCCAACTTTCTCATCATCTCATTGATTATCCCTAGTGGGTTTAGGGTGCACTCCCTCAGCATTAACTCATGCCTTAAACCATTCACAAATGTATCAATTATGAATTGATTACTCATTCCCTCACTTGGTTGGCCTTGTCATTAAACCTCTCCTAGTATTCTAAAAGGTTTTTAGCTAATCAATACTAAGTGGAAGTGACCAAAGATCTTATATATTATTTATTATCTTCGTAAGAAAATTTATGTGAGATATATCTTTCAACACGCTCCCTCACATGCCAATATGGAAACACTCAACGTCCCATATCAGGCCTAACTAAAAGGGATCCACACATCATCCCAGTGAACACAACTCCACCAATTAAACCAACTCCACAATTGAACCAACTCCACAATTGAACCAACTCCACAATTTTTAGAATTCTAGAAGGAGATAATAGAGAAGCCAAATGATTTTGTCAAGCTCTTAAACCACACATCTCCTTTAAGCCAATCTCCACCTCCAAAAAATCATTTCCTTATAGGATTTCTTCTCCTGCCTCTCTACTTTTGGAAGATCGTGGTGGAGGGATTCAAACCTTCACCATATAGATAATATTAGGGTCGTGACGATGACCTTAAATATATAGAGCTTCTCGGGAGGTACCCTGAGTTTTAAATTGTTTTAGTAGATTTTTATTTTGAATAAAATATAAAAAATTCTCCCACCCTTGTCCTCACACTCTTACCCCAAAACCACAAAAACACCACCATAATCCACCACCAAAAACCACTATCTAGGAGTACTAATAGTTGTTGCCTTTTGTGATAGTTGATTGAGACTTGCATAGTTGTGGATTTGTAGTGGATGGGTTGAAGTTGTATATTGAGCGGAGTTCGAGAACATGGAGGAGAAAACATTCATTGATAAGTGAGCATTGCTACCACTGGGAAGGACCTTCAAGGTTCTAGTTGTGAGTTTTTTTTAGTTTCTTTCTCTCTTATTTCTTTATCTTGTCCTTTTGTTCACATTGAAAACAATGTGTGTTTCAAGTGTGGGGGAGAGAAATATATCTCATTGTATTGTATTCTAGTATGCATATGCTCTACTTTTATTTATTTTGTTTAAAAAATTCCCACTGAGTTGAAAACCCGAGAGGGGTTATTTAGGCAAAATTGGGGGGTCCGGATAGGTCAAAAACTCAAAAGGGCGGCCTATGCAAGAATGAGAGGCCTTATGGTATGGAAAAGGGTGAGGTGTTAGTTTTGAAAAAAAAGAGTCAAGGATTAAAACCTGAGAGGGCTCCTAGGAAAAATGAGGGAATTGAGAGAAGTGAAAATATGTGAAATCTTCTCTTGTTTTTACCTATTTGAGGAAATTCCAGGTAGAGTAAGCTATCTTCTTGAGTTTCTTTGGATGTTTATACCTCATTCGTATTATGTCAAGATTTTGTTGTTTTGGTGGTTTAGGACTCTTTAGGTCGGGATGTGAGGGTTGGAAAGCTCTTATTTTTGGGTTAGGGTAGTTCTAGGAATAATGTGTTGGTTGTGCTCTTGGGAAAACATAACTTAGAAATCATCTTAGAACTTTGCTTGTTCTTACTTGAGGATGAGTAAGGGTCTAAGTGCGGGGGAGTTGATGAGACATGATTTTGATGTTTTCTTAGAAAAATTAACATCCCGTTATAGCTTGTTTTGTGGTGGTTAGTTACATTATTAGTTGTTTTACAAAATAGGAGTTTAATTAGAATCACCTTGTGTGGTTATTAGCCTTAATTACCATAGTTTGTAAGCATTTGGGGTCTAACTTGTTTTACCTTTATGATTTGGTCGATTTATATGTGTTTGTGAGCTTGTTTGGAGACCATTATGAAGAATGCCATTCTCAAGGATGGTATAATATTTAATAAGGCTACTTAAAAAGTGGTAGAAGATAGATTGATCTAGTTGTTAGCCGTAACTTGGGCATATAAATATTAGACTAAATTGTTTTTTTGGTCTCTAACATATAATCTTATACAATCTTTTGATCATCGAGACCAATACCACTTCCTTTTAGTACCAAACAAATTGAAAACAATTTGTTTGTTCCCCAAACCAGATCTCGGGTGATTTTCAGGTAAATTAGAATTATTTTTTGATATAGCCAGGGGTATTTTTGTAATTATACTAATTAATAATTCCCAATTTTCTCGGGGACCAAAAGATGG
Organism: Rubia yunnanensis; assembly: GCA_037428765.1. Taxonomy (NCBI): domain Eukaryota; kingdom Viridiplantae; phylum Streptophyta; class Magnoliopsida; order Gentianales; family Rubiaceae; genus Rubia; species Rubia yunnanensis. The sequence goes on from CM075070.1 coordinate 29,874,711, forward strand.
TATTGCGACATATGTTGGATACCAAAAAACCAATTTAGTCTTTCAATTAAAAATTCCCCTGAAACCTCTATGCTTGTCCTCTGAAACCCTTCCTTCCCCTTTTTCCCTTCCTCTCATTCCGCCGCCACCTTCCTCTCAGAATTATCCTGTTGACCAGAGGATTGAGGTGCTTGTGTCAGACATGGAGCCTGGCGACACCATCATTGATGACGGCAATGAGCAGTACGAGAAGAGGGGGTTATTGTACCTATCCGTTATTGTAGCTACGATGGAGGCACTCGCAAAGGTGGTGGATACAGTGGAGGTTCCGCTAGGGTATAGAGAGAGGGGTGGTGGAGGTGGGTCTGGTAAGGCTGTGCAGATAGGGTGGCAAAGCTGGTGAAATGGGAAGGAGAAGGCAGGCATCAGAGAGCGACGGTGGGGCAAAAAGAGGTCTAACGGTAGTGGGAAGCCTTTCTCGGTAATGTTTTGGGCGAGGCACTGGCCCATGACGGTGAGGTGGAGGTGGTGGCGTAATGGGGGGAAAGGGGTTTCAGGTGGCGGCGGAAGGGGGGAGGGAAAGGAAAGAAATAACAGGTTTCAAAGGACAAGCATAGGGGTTTTGGGGGAATTTTTTGGGAATTTTTAATTTAAAGACTAAATTTTTTATTTAGTACCCAACATATGTCGCAATATCATCTTTTGTTCCCTGGGGAAATTGAGAATTTTTAAATGAAAATATTTTTAAATTATTTAAATTACAAAAATACCCTTCTATATTGGAAAATAATTCAGTTTATCTGAAAACAACCCGGAATCTGCCTTGGGGACAAAACAAATCATTTTGAATTTGTTGGATAATGAAAGGAAGTGGTATTGGTCTCAGGGACCAAAATATGGTATAAGGTTATATGTAAGGGACCAAAAAAATAATTTAGTCTAAATATTATCTTTGAGAGGCACGAAGAAGACTTTTCAAGATGGAAGTCCAAGATACTTTGAAATTTTAAAAAATTTAATCTTTATTTAAAACAAAGTCTGTGGATACCATTTTATGAAGTGGAATTCAAGAAATTGGAGGATGATGTAGCATCCAAGAATTCGAAGAAGGGTGAGGCAGCCAAGAAATTTGTTGAGATGTTTATCAAGGATATTCTCAAATTCTCAAAGAGAAGGCTTATTCGACGATTCTCTTGTGTTGATGGTGTACAAAAAGTGAAACTATTGCTGCTAGTCTGTGGTCGAAACTTTAAAGTTTATGCTTAACAAATTTGACCAACAAGTTGCTTCTCAAGCAACATCTATTCAATCTGCATAAATTCAATCTTAATTAAAATTGACGTGATTTTAAGGTTAAAATTTACACTGAGGAACTGAACAACCATCAATTCGAAAAAAAGAGAAGTGGGTGAAATTTTTTAAAGTCCGCTAAAATCAAAGGAACTGGCACCATGACAGACAACACCTATTACTTCGATTTTTCAGGGATTTTTACCTTGGTTTTTTGCCATAAAAAACCCGAGGTAAATGTGGGTGAAGTAAAAAGTATCTTTTAGCTCAGTTTTTATACCGGCATCAATAGATTTAACATGCGACGTCGCTTCTAGCAATAAGGCCGATGATAAGATATGATATTTGCATCATCATTCTTATCAATGTCGAGGTATAAGACAAACGACGTTAGCCATACCAATAAGACAAGTGATTTGAGATGAAAGTCTGCGACATCATTCTGAAGAACAGCAACATCGTGCAATGCAGTGCACCGATGTTGAGTGCATGCTGACGTGGAACAATGAATAGTACAATGCCGTTTTGAATGGGCAATGTCGCAAAAAAATGACACATCGGTTTAACATGAGACGTTGCTTGAGTGTCGCATGAACACTGGTAAGTGCAACATCTAAGATCAGCCGTGGAGAGGATGTTTTGGTTAAATATTATAATTTTCAATATTTGATGAAACAAACAATAGTTTGTCGATAGTCATTACATGTTATTTAGTATTGGATTACTCTAGACATGGTTAAACATCATACAACAATCAATTGTCATTAAATTCATGTGGGAAAATTAACAATGACATGTTAAAATCCACAAAACTAGCTATAACATATATTACAAATACATGTTACAATATGTAATAATACATAAGGTTGATATTAAATTTAAACATTAAATGTATAGAACCACCATATTGTCTACGTTGTGAGGCATTAACACTATTAGGGCGAGTAGTGAAATGACAAGTCATCCATGTACAGTCCATCGATAACTCTCGTTGTCCTATTACATGCAATACACAGGAAACAAAATTTATGTTAGAATTGGGCAGTCCTAAATTGAAAAACACATAACATAGTAATACTTGGATGATGTGAATGTCAACTTGGAAAAAATGGATATGGGTAGAAGCGACATCACACATTAGAGTAATTGGTGTTGTTAGGGCTGACCTAAGTGCGACGTCAAATATTCAAGATATTTCATGATTTTTATTGACATGTGCATCGTCATTCTTAATTCGGTTGTAGATCGCAAAGGCCGACTAACAGTGACCGACGTCGCACATTCATAATGTGTTCATACTAAAAGTAATAGTTGTACACAATTAGCCCTAATATAAAAAATATTTTCTCATTCCTTACAAACATGGTATCATCTTGGAAACAAAAACAATATACACTATATAACATGTAACAAAATCATCATACATATGAAAATATACAGGGTTTGATCAATGAGAATATAAAAGGTATGGTAATTAAATTGTTGAATTAACATTAAATGTATGGAAAACTACCTCAATGAACCTGGATATGCTCAATCATCGGACACTTGTTGATGTGTGGGAAAAACAATGAGCTCTTGAATTGTTGTATTGATGATGTGGATGGAGAGGATGGTGTGTTGTAGCTAGAGTTTGGAGAAAGTGTGTTATAGATGAAACAAGGGAAATGATGTTATTTTTAATGAGTTGAAATTTTGGTGGGGGAAGGGGGGGGGGGGGGGATTTTTGTTTCCTGATGGAAATTTCATTATTATCGACTTCAGCCTTTGTTCGGTTTTGGATCCACATGTGACGACATACACTCGACGTCGCACACTAGGGCTAATGGGTAATTTTTGAAAATTGTTGCAACATACTTCGTTTTAAGATTGGGGCACCTTCCGTCCACCATTTTGATCTAAGAAAAGAACAACGATGCCGTGTAAATATGAATAGAAAAATGTTATCTATGAATTTTCATTTGGACTTGTACCACTTTCTCGGAGGGACTTAAGTGTAAATATTTAAAAGGGCTCCTAGGTAAAATGATAGAAGGAAAGAAAAAAGGAAATATGCTACGATTTCACTCATTTGTCGGCGTTGGAATCATAACGTTAGCTCAACATCATGAGACCTCTTGGGATTGGGTAATTTAGCAGGAAAAACGATGTAAGGTATGAAATTCTTGATTGTTGATATAATTTGTTTATGGGATGATATATAGGTATAGAGTGAAGCATGTGTTTGAACTTAATGCATACTTTTGGCTTCACTTTGTGCCATTGGATTTGGGATTGTCAATTCAGGACTTAGAGATGTTTTTATGGATATTAATGAATTGATAGGTTGGTATGGTTGGGTAGATTTAGGAATGGGGGTTGTGGGTGAATTCCCGTTTGATCTTAACTTTGGGATGTGTGATATTGAGAGTTTTGCGAGGTATCGATTTGGGGGAATATTAGTTTAGGATGTGGATACGTGAATTCCTTCTTCTACTTGAATCTTTTCTTACTCGAGGACGAGTAAGGTTTAAGTGCCGGGAGGTTTGATGTGTCCATTTTATGTGCATATTTTGGGACTTTTTGGGATCATTTTTGTGCTATTTTGTTATCAAGGGCTTGTGTTTTACCTTGAAATTCTCTTAGGATAGGTAAGAGTGACTGTTACGCTCTTTCACCTTTTCTAAGTGAATTATGCGTGACAAGGAAAGAACATCAAGACTTGAAGATAAGAGGCCATTGAAGATTATCTTTTGAAGACTTTGAAGATTTTAAGACTACCTTTGAAGATTTGAAAACTTGAAGAATTGAAGAGTTGAAGGAGTGTGTAATAGATTGAAGGGTAGAAGACAAGAAGAAGGAAACCAGAAATTTTTTTCAGGGAATCCAATGCGACTCGCGTTGAACATGGTCGCGAGTCGCGAAGGACGGGTGGCCAGGATTTATTCTCCTTTTTCTTGTACTATGAATAGTACTTATCTTCTCTCTCTCCTCACTTCTTCTCCAGCCCGACTGGGTACTTTTCTAACCCTAGTTTTTCACCATTTTCATCTTTTCTTTAGCTTGATTTATGTTTGAATAGTTGTTGGTATTTAGTATGGGTTTTAGTAGCTAAATCTTGTACTTAGGAGCAGTTGACTAAGGCTTCCAAGCTCATGTCTTAAGAACACTTTGTAGCATATTTAATGTTTTTACTATTATGTATTTATGGAGCATTGAATGTGGGTTGTTAATCATATTAATGTTCTTGAAAGTTTGATTATATGAAGTACTTGTATGATTGCTTAGAGTTTGGGAGAAGTAGCTAGTTTTCCCTCTTCTTGATATGAAATCCAAGAGTATGAATTAGAGCTTTTAATTGTGGAATGGGTTGATAATTGCTAGATGAATGCGATGATGATAAACTCGTTATCATGTTTGTTTTAGGTAGCAAATGAGAGAAGTCTATGCACGTCGAACGTTATTGACTAATGTAAATGCATAAATTGGTTTAAAGCTTAGACACGGTGTAGTGTTTATAAGTGTTACCAAGATTGTTGATTCTTCATGCTCAATGTCATCAATGAGATACTTTTAGTCGTTTCTCGAATAAGGGAGTCATTGGTGAGGTTTGACAAGAGATGTCGAATTCACTCATGCAAACTACTCCCTCCGTCCCATAATTATTGGCCTATTTGTTTTTTCACGGTCTTCAATGATCATGTTTGACCGTTAATATCTCGGCCACGTATAATATTTCCGCATATAAAAATGATATTTAGATTACAGATGTTAAGATGAATCTAACAATATCTCACATGATATTTTTATTATACATACATTAATTTATATCTAAGGTCAAAGTTTACCAAGTTTGACTTTGAAAAAGTAAATAAGCTAATAATTTTGGGACGGAGGGAGTACTATCTAATAAGGATAGAAGACTAGTTTTCACAATAAGTAGTGAAATTAGTAAATATGCTGCATGTTCAATGATAGATAAGAGAATTGGAAGTGGAAGTCAACTGCGTTCTCATAGTTTGTTGCATATTTAATTGTTTTACCTTGCTTGTTAGTTAACTTGTCTTTAGATTGATAACTTAGGAAAAACCAACCAAGAACCCCCTCCCCTCCCCTCCCCCCTCTCCCCTCTCCCCATTTATAAGTTTTTATAGGAATCTATTTATGCCTATACCTAATATGTTTTCCGCTTTATATGTTTAAGCACTTGGAAAGATCCCTCTCTTGTGAATGACCACTGCTTGCCATTATCTACTTAATTGTATATATGAAGCATTTAGGTCTTAAAAATAGTAACTTTGAGAGGTACGGCAAAGACCTCCCAAAAATCATCGCTCCCCTAACGCTTATCTTAAGGGTATAAATTGAAATATTAATACAAATGAGGGACGATTACCCCATTCCATTGATTTGGTCATGCCTAAATCAGAACGTATTAGTCCTGACAATGTGAATTAGATTAGGGTATCTCCACATTTGTATTTACTCTTCTTCAACATTCGTGAAGGGGCCTAAGTGCAAAAATTAAAAAGTTGACCCATACTCCCAAAAGCGATTCGAAACGTCCCGGAAGAGACCTTTGCCATTCTCAGTCAAACTTTTAATCCTTGAAAATGATAAACAAACATGCATGATCCCACAGAAGACTTCCCGACCAAGTTCTTCCAACTAACCCCTTGTATACTTATAAGTAATCATCTAAAATTTACTCTAGGTCACGTACTAGTGCTTTCTAAAATATGACGGATGGAATTATATTATATTTTATTTTCATAAACAAAAACAATAATAAGAAATTTCATGTGATTCCATGTGGTGGAAATTATCGTTCCCTTAACGCTTATCTTAAGGGTATAAATGGAATCACTAACACGAGTGAAGGACAATTACCTCGTTCCATTGATCTGGTCATGCCTATATTAATACAAATACAAATGTGCATTTCCACTTCTTCCACATTTGTGGGGAACCTAAGTACAAATATTAAAAAGTTGATGTAGTACTCCTAAAAGCGATTCTAATCAAAACGAACATTAATAAAGTTCATGGACAATTATAAAATTTAATAAGTATTTCTAATATGTTATCGAGCGCTCTTATGGTCAATTATTTATTTTTTTTGGTCAAATGCGGGCCCATTTTATATGCTAGTGGGCTGAAATGGTGAGGCCCAAAATCTCACTTGTCGACATCACACGTATGCCAGCTATTATGTCGGTAGGGCCGATTAGTGTACAACGTTGCATAAGCAATATGGGCGCAATATGGATGCGATGTGGTTCATATGCCGGCTATAAAGTCGGTCATCTGTCGACACATGCAATATGAGTGCGATGTCGCTCAAAAGGCAGCGGACAACACAAGGTCACAAAACGACATCGTTTAAATATGGCTATAAATAAAGGGTCCCTTTCAATAAGTTTAACCTCTTCATTTCAAAGCTTCCCGCAAATACCAAGAGTCTCTCCACCCCTTTCCTCTTCTCCTTTGACAAAGGTATGAATTTCTACTCTTGTAGTGCCTAAGTTTTTGTAATTGTTATTCAACTTGTTTAATTAATCTATGTTTTTGTTATGGGTTGTATTTTTGGTTTTCTAGTTCTTACTAAGATTAATTAGAGTGTTAGGTTTTGCTACATGTAAACCTAGGTATTATGGTCTTGTTTGTTTTAGGACGTTTTTGTGTAATTTTGTCTCCTTAATGAACGTTTTTTTGCTGGATTTCTGTATTTTTTCATGTTGCTATCTCTAACGCAAGCAAAGTCGGTCATGATGCTATCTCTGACGCAAGCAAAGTCGGTCTTTAGTGCCCATCATTCAATTTGTGCATGCGACGTCGTACATTCTTTTTTCAATATATGCGATGTCACACATTCTTATTTCAAGTTATGCATAAGTCGTCGCAGTAGTATCGATGTATACATCAAAATTACCGATGTTTTAGAAACGTCGCATGTAGGCATTTAAGTTAACTTAATGGTTATTGTTTTGACGTCATTTTATCGACGTTAATGATATCGGTCTTGCCGACTCACCTGCGACGTCGCTGGTATTTTTCCACTCAGCCACTGGTTCAGACCAATATGTTCTTACGACACATGATTGTCGTTGCACGCTGGTCTTATAAGGATAGTTTTCCCTAAACATATTGTTCACTTCATATACAGGACTAATGGTTGGTGAAGGATCCTCCATGCGCCCCTTTTTCCAAGTACTTTACCATTTTACATATGTATTTACTAATACGTATAGATGCACACTTTTATCGAAATTAATTTATTTGTATTCCATCTGTTTTGTTATTTATGGCACACTTATTATAAATGAATGTTTTCTTTTATTTGGTACCATTTCCATTTCTGGCAAGATTCCTTTAATTTCATCCACTCAGTCTACTTTTTTACTTTCTACATTCAATTTCATCTACTCACTTTCTTCACTTAAAGCCAAACACCTGAACCTATGGTGCCATAAATAGAAAAAAAGAGGGAGTATTCATTTTTACAGTTCTCTACACAAAGGAGAAACCCTGAACCGGTTGTGTTTGAACTTGATGACCATATAATGGCTCCAGAAAACCCAGATTTCCATTGCACTTTAAAACAGCAAAACTTTGGGAAAAAACCCAACTTTGGTAAGGACTAAGACTAGAAAACTATTAAAATCATTAAATTATTTGATTTTCAGTTAATACTATTTACTATTTGTTTATAATTGTATATATATATATATATATATATATTCATAATGATTTTTTTTCTTATTAGTACATCCCAATTGAAATTGTACCACTTCTGCCGAATGAGAATACCCCTGTTGTGCTGAGGTTTTACGGGAAAGAGTGGCGCATGAACTACTTGGGGCAAGGGAAGATTAAGGCCTTGTCCCCGAACTCCTATTTTTACATAGTCAATCCTTCTCAACTTTATCATCTAAAAGTTCTATTGTTACTTACCTGCGACTTCGATGTTCCATCTCACGCTCTGTCGATGATAATGATAGAATACGTGAATTTGGCAACAATTTTAGTACATTATGCGACGTTGCACTCTAATCGGTAACATTATTTACCATATTTTTTAACCTTTTACTTCGGTTCAAATAATAACTGTGGTTAAAAATCAATTATTTACCTCAATTATTTTATAACCGTCAAAAAACCGAGGTAAAAATGACGAAATAATTGGTTCTATTTCTTGTAGTGTAGGCTTGCATGCGTGAATGAAATCAAATTGTGTAATAAGTGGTACTCCCTCCGTCCCAGATAAAACTACACACTTTACTATTTGGTACTATTCATGGTCAAACTTTGACATCATATTTAAATAGGTATATAAGCAATGATATTATCATATGTGATATTGTTGAATTTATCATAACAAGTAGTTTTTAAAGAGTAAATTTTTGTTTGCCAATATTACACGTAACTAAACATATTAACGATTAAATGTGTTTCTTGATAACCGTGAAAAAGATTTTATGCAATTTAGTCCCGGGCGAAGGGAGTATAAAAATGAGAACTAAAAGAAATTCAAAATATTAACGTAAATAAATATTTGAGAAGTAAAAAAATAGAATCTTGAATTGATGAGTGAATGATAATTACAAAACAAGGGAAGATTGTATTGCTCATTTCTTTAGGGAAAAAAACAGTAAATTGAACAATTCCATGATGAAGGCAGGAATCTACGGGGGAGCAAAGCTGCATGGAGGAACAGATACTACATGTTTGTACCTGCTAAAACTGTAGTCTTAACAAAAGTTAAAATGTATTTTCAATCAAATTGTAAGGGCGCTGAATTGTGGGATCCAGCTAATTCTATTCAGTGTCCTGTTCAGTCCTTCTGAAACTCTTCTTTTCCATATCACGCTCTAAAAGCACCGCTCTCCTCTATGTCTTTTCCCAATCTTTTTACAATTCATTACTAGTATTGTTATATCACGCCTTGTATTTTACTAATTTACGCCTTAATGCATATATACATATATAATACTAACATTAAGATTTTAAAATAAAATAAAATCAAAAACAAAAATCAAAATTCAAAAATCAAAAACAAAAAAAAAACAATCACCACCGCCGCTAAAGCTGTGCGCCACCACCACCGCCGCCGCCGATCTCCGCCGCTACCGTGCGCCGCCGCCACAACCACCTTTTTCTCTTCTTCTTCTTCTTCTCCGACGATCTCCGCCGTGTGCCACCGCCACCACTGTGCCTCCTTATTCCTTAGCTCCACCTTCAGTCCTCATCTTCCCCAGCTCCTCCCGTCGTCGTCCCTCCTTCTCCTTCACCCCATCGAGCAAAACCCTAGCCCCTCCGTCTCTCCTCCTTCGTCCCCATCGAGCTCCACCCGCCGTCGATCGAAGCTAGCCCCGCCATCCTCCATCGTCCTCGTCCCCTCGAGCGAAACCCTAGCCCCACCGTCCTCTTTGAAACAGCGGAGAAAGGCTCTTGAAGCGGCGGTAGAGAAGCGGCGGCGAACCGGGGTTTGGGGAGAGAGCCTGGTTCGCCACTGGCCGAGGAGAACGGGAGCGAGCCCGGTTCGCCGAGGAGAACGGGGGCCGGTTCACCGAGGAGAACGGGAGCCAGTTCACCGAGGAGAGCCGGGTCGGGCAAGGGCGAGGAGAGCCGGGTCAGGCAAGGGCGAGGAGAACCGGGTCGGAGATGACGGAGGAGAACGGGCGATGAGAATGGAGACGGAGATGATGGAGGAGACGGAGATGATGGAGGAGACCGGAGAAGTGGAGATCTGGGACGGCGACGGGGAAGGAGATGACGGAGGAGACCGGAGAAGAGGAGATTTGAGAAACAGAGAAGGAGACCGGAAGAGAAGCGGAGGAGACGGTGCTCGGTGGACCGGAGGAGAAGGAGACCAGCGTGGTGGCGGCAGAGCAGCGGCATCGGCAGAGCAATTAAATAAATAATTAATTAATTTAATATTAATTAATATAAATTATTTAAATTAAAAATACATATTGTATATTAAATAGTATAAATACAGGGCGTAATCAAGTAAAATACAGGGCGTGAAATAGCAATCCACTTCATTATGTACCTTGTCAAGACTAGGGATAAGATTGGTGGAGATATGCCTAGTATCCGCTCCAATAGATTTGACATGAAGGTAGTTTTGATGGACATGTGAGGTGAGTACATTATAAGAAACTAAACTTATTACTTTGTTTTATTTACATCGATTTTTTGACTTAGCTAAGAAAATCGAGGTAAAAAGTTCTTCTACCTTAATTTTTTGTTTGAAGTAAAAAATATTATTGACCTCAGTTTTAAAAAAACTAAGGTAAACAATAGGTTTTTTTGTTGCGGTTCTACAATGACAGGAGTAAATAAGCTATGAAACCGAAGTAAATTTTTTTACCAACGTAAGTGTGAAATCAGCAGTAAGGGTACGACCTAGCAGTAACAGTCATTGATGACAAGCTCGACTTCGCACCATAACTCGATGTGACCGACTTCTATCAGACGTAAACATCGACATTGATTTTTCCACTCGGTGAAGTCACACACGCTTCTCGGCCCAAACTCGTGCCTAAAATCCTTTAAAATTAGTTGATAATGCGATGCTGCACCACCATCGGTGTTATGTTGGTTAAGGTGAAATAATACTTTGTGAATGGAGCCCGAGGTCACACATATCTATCATACCTAATAAATTAAGGATACTTAACCAATACAGCCAGAACTTGGAATGTACAATATAAGGGTTTCATTCCAAGTTCACCACAGCCAGTCTCAGATTTCATCAAGATACCTCTGTAAAACTAAAACTAGTTACGTACGTATACACACACACGTGCGCGCACACACACACACACACACACACACACATATATATATATATATATATCCAAAACACATAATGCTACATACCACATGTAACATCCCAGTAAAATGAAAATGAAACAGAAGACATAGAATCCTAATAAATTCCAAAAAAAAACATTCTTCATGTTCTAGGACAAAACGAACATATGATCAATGAAAATCAATGGGGTGGTGACACGGGTGGGATAACATCGTCTGTCAACGAGCTGCTTCTGTTTTCTTGATAATTATTCTTCGACTCTTCGGTGGAAGCCTCGCTAGCGCCGAAGAGTCAAAAAACCAATCCCACTTCTAGTTTCGGTCTCTCAACCTTCAGCTGTCAAAAATGAGATGCATAGTTCTCTTTCACCTTTTGAGGCAAAATATTGCCACTATGTAATATATTATAGGATACATTGCTATATGTTACTACATAGGCCTGGGGAACCTTAATATAATACCCCCACCTCCGGGTGTTCAAAATAAAAAAAGGAAGCCTCGCTAGCGCAGGTGCTTGACCCTTATTTATCATATGTGGTATCCAGCTGATGCGTCTTCGACCACCGACCAGTTCGTGGGATTGGTTTCTTCTCGAACTAGCCTGCAATAAAAGAATCCATGGGGTTCCAGGGGTCAGCACTCTGATGCTTAAGTTAGTCCAAGTGTCCAATATGATTAACCCTGGCCAACGAGTAGCTCCAGATCTCGATTTTTAACCCTTTTAACAAGGTGACTCCCCCCATAACCTTCTCGAAGGAAGATCATCCATCTCTCGCCGACACCTTCGTTGCGGGCTCACATTTCCCTTTCCGCCCCTTTTTTCCAAACTCCTTAGGCAATTTCAGGTGAGCCCTGCGCAAGTCCACCCCAATGTTTTGGTGACCATTATGATGTTCTTGACCAGATGTGACGAATTAGGTATTAAACCTAGTATAAGCTACGTTGTTCACTATACTTTGTGTGATATAGTGGGTGGTCTACCGATATGATCGTCAAGTTTTCCAATCGAGAAGTACATCATAGATTTTTTTGTTTTCCTGGCAATTCGGGTGGTTGGAAGAGCCAAAAAAAGGTATCTCGTTCGATAGCAGGAGGTATCGAGTCCCTCCATGGAATTGGGTCGAGCAAGTTGAATCTCCCAAACCTGGGGAATATATATGCCTATATGCCCTCAAGAGGGACAGATAAAAACTCTTGTCCAACTCCATCAACTACAGCCTCTTTAACAACCCCAATCCTCGGATTGGCGGCTTTGCATTCCTGCCCAAAATATATGAATAATATGTGTATAACACACTCCGGAAAGATACAAGAAAAAGGCGAAGAGAACGTGAGGGCCCAGATATGGCCCTCCCCTCGAGATCATTGTCAGTGACCCTAGGCATTCGGGACCTTCCGATGGTACCTTAATAGAAATCTACTTCTCTTATTTGTTGTGTTATTATGTTCATTACTATTGACTGACTCTCTTTCTTTTTCCATTTTCAGTGGGTCTTGCTAAGGGCTTAATGAAGCCAAAGTCCTCAAAGTAGGGTCAGGCTCTATCAGGGGGGATTGTTGATCCCTTGAACTAGCCTTCCATTCCAGTGTCTCCCCCCTCGAACCCGGTTTCCCCTCTTGCAGAAGGCTTTGAAAGGCCCATCTCAACCATTGGTGCTGAGATGTCTCATCACACCCGGAAAGTATACCAGAAGACAAAGGTGAGTAGCAATACTATCGGCTCCTCCACACCAAGACCGCTTATGGGGATGCATGGCAGTGAGGATGTTCATAAAAAATCTCTACCCCTTCAATTGATGTGGAATCCGTATTCAGAATCGAGCATCAACTATCAAAGATGGCCCTGAACCCCGAGGTTCTTATCCCTTCTCTTCTCTCTCCTCTCATTTTATTTTGTAGCCTTGATTTGCATTGTATTGTTTTGTCTGGCCTCTAAACTTTTACGCGAGGCTATCGAGAAAGTGGTAGCAGATCTTTCCTTTTGGTCTGCTGGCGAAGGTAACCTTCATGAAGAGCTCAGCAAACTAGATGCTAAGATTTTGCAGCTAAGAAAGGTGCTCGAGGAAAAAGATGGGGTAGTCGAAGAAAAGAAAAGGCTTTTGGAAAGTGATAGGCAAGGTGTTGATGCCGAGAGGCGTCAATGGTCACTAGAGAAAGATACCCTCGACAAGAGGGTACAAGCTACAGAAGAGGGGGTTCGAGCTGCAGAGGAAAGGGTTCAAGTTGTAGAAGATCCAGCCACACATGTGCAACGGCCCGAGGCATTCAAAGACAAGCTATTGAATAGACTTGGCCAAGCAGGTGGACAATTAGTTAATCCAGATCTCGAAACCACCCTCGACACAAAATGGGATGAGGCTATCAAACATAACTGCCTTCGCTTTGCCATATTGTATTTCAGGCCAAAGGGCAATTCTTTACTGCTGAGGAGATTCGAGCAGCCCCCCTTCCAGAAGCTACAGATGCCTCCCCTGAGCAGGATTCCCCTACCAACCATGTGGAAGAAATTATTTCTTCCACATCAAAGGAGGATGATTTTGGGGGTTGTCCCTGATTGTAAAATATTGTCTCTTCCCTGTTTTTGTTTTACTTAGGGTCCCTCAATTGTAACCCTATTTTCTTGAGAATAAATGAAAACACATTTATTTTTCTTCGTGCCGCGACTTATTGATTTTACCCCTGATTTCTTTTCGTAGTATAATTTGTTGAAAATGGTGCTAGAGGGCACTTGCGAGCAGCTTTTAAGTGCCCAAAAAGAGCTAAATGAGACAAGAAAATAGCTACTGATCGCCCTTCGAGATCTTTCTAAGTGTATCCAAGATAAAGACTCCTTGAAAGACGAACTCCACAACCTCGAAGCTGAGATGAAGCTGTGGAAATCTAAAGATCATCCTACTTTCACGGGGTTTGTCAAGGATTTCCTTAGCAAGGAATTTAATGGTACCTATCATTTAGAAGTGGTCAAGGGTCGCGATCCCACTGATGAAGAACTAGTAGAACTGATGCGTCAAATTTATTTGAAGTTTGGTTCTCTAAAGTTCTGTCTTGCCGCTGCAACTAGACTTTTAGTAGTAGAGGGGCGCTTAATCGGTAGCTTGGGAAAAAACCGCAGACTGGTAGCCCAGAGGGAATTAATTTCAGAACAACACCTATTAGCTCAATGCAGAGTGGCTGGTCTTGAAGAGGACTTACTCGCTTGGAAGATAACTAGCGATGATCCCCCTTCCTCAGGCGAACCACTTTCAGCCCGTCGAGGGAGCCCTCCAGTTGAAGATAGTTTTTTGGTGGAATCCCTTCTATCCCAAAATGCAAAACTTACTGGGGAGATCGAAGCCTGGAAGGTACAAGCCACAGAAATGGAGCAGCGCTTCGCTAAATATGAAGAAAAATTCACCTCACACGAAGTCAGCCAATGTGCCCATATGCTTTCCCACAGTATTCCTACCTCCTACTTAATTAGCAGCGATCATCTTCCAATTATTTTACTGAAAGCTGCTTAGTACTGGATGGAAAAGGTCAACGTTCATGAGAATGGGACTCCACGGCAGAAGAAGGCTTTTAACCTCATTCTCGATTGGCTTGCAGAACTGAAAGTAAATGGGTTTACCCCCTGGAGTCTTTGTTGTGCCCCTCGGTCACACAAGTCTTCCGCTAAAGAGGTTGAAGGGTACCTTGTCCCATTGACTAAAATTAACCAAGGGTCTTCCTCAAAACAATGCAAAAGCACTGGGTCATCCTCGAAGGCCTCATTCGAACCTTTCCACTAATAAACAGTGTAGGACTATTGTCGTCACCCCCCCTTGATTCCTCAGAATATTCTATGGAGGAGCAAATGAAGGATATCCAAAGGGCAGTTAGTATAAAGCTTGAAGAACTAGAAGAAATAGAGGCAAACGTGAAAAATCTAGGAAAGCCTATTTCCACTGAAGAATTGTTTCAAGCGGGATTTCTTCCCAGTGAATAAATACATGTAGATGAATATATTTGGATAATTGTTAGTGTAAATATTGTATCCTTCATATTTTTAAACCTTGAATGAATAATTAATATTCTATCCATCTCTAATATTTTACCCCTCGAATAGGGGCGCTTTGTGAAACTTCTTTAGTTAGAGAGAAGTATGAACATGTATGGTAAATAGAATAAGAAATTTAGAGACATAAGTATTTTACCCAGGTTCAGTGTTTCCACCTACATCCTGCAAATTCCGCCCCACTAGTTTATCATTTCGAGAGTACAACATAGTCTTCGAGTTCCACTTTAGAGCAAACCTCTCGGACATCAGCCGCAGCTGGAAACATCATCTAGAGCGCCGCTTTAAAGCAACCTGCTCGAACATTAACTAGAGTGCCACTTTAGAGCAAACCAGTCGAACATCAGCCGTAGCTGGAAATATCATCTATAGCGTTGCTTTAAAGCAATCCGCTTGAACACCAACTAGAGTGCCGCTTTAAAGCAAACCACTCAAACATCAGCCGTAGCTGGAAACATCATCTGAAGCACCACTTTAAAGCAACCCACTCGAACACCAACTAGAGTTCCGCTTTAGAGCAAACCACTCGAACATCAGTCGTAGCTGGAAACATTATCTAAAGCACTGCTTTAAAGAAACCCGCTCGAACACCAACTAGAGTGCCGCTTTCAAGCAAACCACTCAAACATCATCCGTAGCTAGAAACATCATCTGGTACGCCACTTTAAAGCAACCCGCTCGAACACCAACTAGAGAACCGCTTTAAAGCAAACCACTCAAACATCAGTCGTAGCTGGAAACATCATCTGGAGCACCACTTTAAAGCAACCCACTCGAAAACCAACTAGAGTGTCGCTTTAAAGCAAACCAGTCAAACATCATAGCTGGTAGTATTTTCTCAAGTTGGTAATGTTCCACCTTCTTGGAACTCAAAATCCATTCATCTGCTCGAGAACATAACTTCCTCTCGGGTACAATTTGATCACTATATAAGGTCTTTCCCTATTTGTAGCTAACTTCCCCTCATGTTCCTTTATGTTTTTCTCATTTTTCCTCATGAACAAGTCTCCCGGGTTAAACCAACACCTTCTTTACCCTTCTGTCATGGTATCTTCTGACCTGTTCCTTGACCTTAGCCTTGTCCAAAGAAGCTAGCTCTCTCTTTTCCTTTACCAGATCCAAATCCAGGCATCGGTTTTGCTGATTGACCATCTCATCTGCAGCAGCCATCATCCTTGGGCTAGGGACTCCTATTTTTGCAGGAATTACTGCTTTCGAGCCATATACCAGACTATAAGGCATTTCCCCTGTAGCGGAAGACTCGACTGTCTGATATGCTCACAACACACTGGGTAATTCCCATATCCAGTTACCTTCTGCCCCCTCGAGGTGCACTTGTATTCCATTCACTATTGTACTATTGGTCACTTCCACTTACCCGTTGGCTGGGGGGGGGTAAACAGATGTAACCTTTTTCTTGATCCTATACTCCTCGTACAACTTCTTGAAGGGATCCCAAGCAAACTGTGTTCTGTTGTCTGTAATGATCATCCTTGGGATTCCAAAGCAACACACAATATTTTTCCAGCAAAAATAAATGACCATTTTCCCCTTATGTTTGTCAATGGCTTAGCCTCTACCCACTTGGTGAAATAATCAACAGCCACTATTAGATATCTGAATTTTCCTGGCACTTCCGAAAAAGGGCCGACCAAATCGATCCCCCATTTGTCAAATGGCCACAAACTATAAATGCTTCTCATGTCTTCCTGTGGAACATATTTAATAGGTGCATGTCTCTAACACTGATGGAAAGCCTAAATATATCGGTTTGCATCCTCGAACATTGTCGGTTAGTAAAATCCCGTTCAAATGAGCCTCCTTGCCATGGACCTAGCTCCCTGGTGGCTACCACATACCCCTTCGTGAACCTCCCTTACGAGGTAATCTGCCTCATGAGAATCAATGCATCGAAGTAATGGTTGCAAATGGCCTCTTCTATATAACCCTTGTTCTTGCAATACATACATTGGAGCTTTCAAACTTATCTTTCTAACATCCATTTCATTTTCTGGTAGGACTCCCTCTCGAAGGTATGTCATGAACGGTGTCATCCAGGAGTTTTCCACTTCAACCGCCATCACTACAGGCTCTTTAAAACTTTGCATGTTCAAAGTTTCCACGAGTAGTTGCTGCTGGGATTGGGTTCTCAAATCCGAAGAATCGAGCTTACTTAGAGTGTCCTCTTTATAATTGTTTTCCCTTAGAACCTGTCTCAATGTATAAAATTTGAAAATTTTTAACAAGTTCTTTACTACCTCGAGGTATCTCTACAGATTACGCTCTATGGCCTCATACTCTCCATTCACTAGTTGAACCACAATTTAAGAGTCACTGAAAACCTCCAGTTCCTCCAATTGCAGCTCCTTCGTGAGGCGCAATCCAGTGATCAATGGCTCATACTCAGCTTCATTGTTAGTTGCTTTAAATGCAAAGTTCAATGCATAAGGATAATCCCTGCCCTCGAGGCTAGTTAGTAGGACCCCCGCTCCACTTCCTCCTGAATGTGTCGAACCATCCACATACAACTTCCATATCCTTCTTTACTTTTTTTCTTCATTCTGAATGGGATCCAAACACGCTTCGAGGAGTTCTATTGTTTCCACTATAAAATCTGCTAGTGCATGCCCCTTAATTGCAATGCGTGGTTGATATTGGATATTGTTCTCTCAACTCTACTGCCCACTTCATCATTCTTCCGGAATCTCTGGCCTTAGCAAGATCTATTGAATAGGGTGGTTCGTGAGCACCACTATCTTTTGTCCCTGGAAGTAGGGTCTCAACCTTTGGGCTGCATGCCCGAGAGCTACCGTATACCTCGTCTCTGGCCCCTGTAAGGCATGACTAACAAAGTAAATTAGGTGAACCTTTTTCCAAAGCCGCACTAAATGCTAGCTGTGATGCAGAAATATAAAAGTACAATGTCTCATCCTTGTCTGGTTTCATCAAGGTAGGCAGTATCCCCAAAGGTTCTTTCAACTACTTAAATGCCTCATCTCACTTACCATTCCACTCGAACTTCTTTTCCCTTTGAAGAACATTAAAGAAAGGCAAGTGCTTCTTTGCCTCCTTCGATAAGAACTTGCTTAATGCTACCAAAGATCCTGTAACCTTCTACACATCCCTTATCCATTGTGGGGTTTTCATTGTTCTCAGAGCTTTGCCTTTTCCGGGTTTACATCAATCCCACTCTCTGAGACCATGAATCCAAGAAAATTCCCTTCTCCCACACCAATGACACACTTAGATGGGTTTAACTTCAAATTAGCTTCCCAAAGCTTAGCGAATGTTTCTTCCAAGTCTTTTAAATATTATTCATAACTCTTGATTTTGAAAACCATGTCATCTATATATATCTTCATGTTTTTCCCTATCTGTCCCCTAAACATTATATCGACCAGCCTCTGATAAGTGGCCCCAACATTCTTCAACCCAAATGGCATCTTCTTATAGCAGTACTTGCCCACTATAATGAACGATGTTTTTTCCCTATCTTCCTTTGCCATGAGAATTTGGTGGTACCCCTTATGCACGTCAAACAATGCCAAAATTCGGTATCCAGTGATGGCTTCCACTAACTTACCGATTGGTGGCAACGGGTAACTATCTTTGGGGCAGCATTTATTTAGGTCAGTAAAGTCTATACACATCATCCATGCTCCATCATGCTTTGGAACCATATATGGGTTGGCAATCTAATCCTCCTCGATCACATATGCACTCAATAATTTCTCACCTCTTCTTTAATTGCCTCCGCTCGTTCGAGAGCAACCACCCTTCTCTTCTACTTCACTGGCTTGATCGAGGGGTTGATGTTCAGCTTATGCAATGCAAGAACAGAATGGACCACCGTCAGGTCAAATGTATCCCATATCACATCTCCATACTTTCCTAACAAGTCTTGCAGTCCCCTTTTCACATCTTCAGGAATTAGTTTCCCAACAGTTACTGACCCTTTATCCCAAATGGGCATCTGTACTGTATCAGCTAATCCTGCCTCTGCGTGCACTACTGCTACATCCCTTTGTTTCCTCGTCTCTCGCACTGCCGTTAGGTTACATCTTCGTGCGACAGTTTGATACTCTCGAATAGATGCCACCCCCTTTTCAGTTGGGAACTTCATCATCAGGTGGTAGGGTGACCAGACCGCCCGAGCTTGGCACATCTATGGACTTCCTAAGATCACATTATAAGGGGAAGGCATATCCACTACAGCAAAAATACACCTAATGGTTACTCCTTTGTCACCATCCACCACTCAAATAAGCAATGTTATCTCTCCTATGGGAAATATCGGATTTCCCATAAATCTTGATAAAGTGGAAGTGGATTTTTTCAAATTCTCACGCCCTATGTCTAGTTGGTTAAAACATTCAGTAAACATCACTTCTACCCTGATCCCATCATCAACAAACACCCTTCTGATCAAGGACGTTCCAACAATGGCTGAAATTACCATAGGGTCTACATAGGGCATTTGGTCCGGCACAGCATCCACTTTCGAGAAAGTGATAGTCTCATCTGGTCGACACTTCTAATAACTGGGCTCTTCCACGGAAACCCTTCGAGCTTTAGCCCTTATAACAATGTTCGATGATCTCTCTCCCACCATGCCATTGATGACGTTAATTACCCTTCGAACGAGTGGGTTTTCTCTATTTTGGTTTCCTTGATTTCCCCCATGTTGCTCCTGGGCCTATCCTGCCTTCCTTTCTGCCCCCTGTCTCGAACCACCTATTCACAAGGCCTTCTATCTCATCTACCTCCATTGTTTTGATTATTCTTTCTATATTGCTGCCACTGATTCATCCAAGGCCTCGATGGAACTGCCTAGTTCCTATGTTATTTTCCTCGAAACCTTCCTTCCCGCTCACACCTATCAATCTCCATCCTTAATTGCATGCAATCGTTTGTGTCATGACCGTAATCCCTGTGATGATTACATTATTGATTTGTTGCCTTTCAAACTGCAACTGAATTATGAGAACTATGCATGTATGCTTAAAATCTATGAAGGGATTTTTCCATCGAGCATTGGAGGCAACGGATTATACCTCTCGAATGGTGTTCTTATTGGTTCGATCGACCTTTTTCCTACATGCTCTATATTTCTTCCTGCTTTCTCTGTAAGGCTATCTCTTTTCCTTCTAGTTACCTCCTCTACCCTCGAATATTACTCCACGACCTCCTAAAGTTTTTTGCAATGTCTTAGGAGTATTAGTACTCAGCTTCTTGTATAATTCTAGGTCCTGCATCCCCAGCAGGTACCCCTAGATCACCTCATTATCCGTCATTTCTGTCACCCCTAAACTTTCATCTACATACCGGTGATAGAAGGTTTTCGTGCTTTCCCCTGGCTTTTGCTTCATCTTGTAGAGTTCTAACAAAGTTTTGGTAAACTTCTTCTTCTGAGCGTACTGGCTCAACAACGCTCCGTTGAAGTCCCAATACGATTGAATCGAGCCCCTTGGCAACTTATCAAACCACTCTTGTGCTTTTCCCCGCAAGTAGCTGCCTACCAGCTTGCATGTCAATTTCTCATCAAATTCCCTTGAACTCATCAAGCCCAAGAATGTCTGTATGAACTCTCGAGGGTCAATTTCACCACTGTATGTGGGATGTCCTTCCGGGGTCTTCACTTCTATTGGCCATTGAACCCCAGTGATCACCTACCTGAAAAAAGACCCCACAGCCTGGCCCAAGGGGCCGATCAATCTATCCAATTCCTTTCTTCACGATTCACTTGCATCTGAGGGGGGTTCGAGCTGACCCACTGGTAGGTTTAACTCCCTAACGTGACCACCCAACTGTGGCATATAGAGAGGTTGGGTTCCTCCCTATCCTATGTTCATCCAGTGCGGTTTGAGGTTTGGGTATGCTGGTGGTGGTGGCGGTTGAATATAAGGATTGTACAACCCCTAGCTGATTCCCATACTCGCATATCCTTGCATTACAGAAGAAGTCATCATTCCATATGCTGCTTCTATACCAGCCAGGTCGAAGGTAGGAGCAGATGGTGCTAGCGGAGGTAGCGCATATACAGGACCTTGGGAATAACCAGGAATGGAAGGCTGGGGCCTAGCCTGTAATGGTTCTTCAACATATCCTTGACAAGGGTAGGCTATCGAGGGTTGGGGTTGAGAGGCCCACCCTGTAGTTATTCCCAAAGATGAGAGCGCTACTGCCCCCCATTGTCACTCTATCATCCCTCAGAGGAGTGGTGATTCGATAACCAGCCGCAGCGAAGACCTGAGCTGCTCGTTCCAAATCTTGATTTGGGGTTGCTCTCCCCACGTTCAGATTCCCTTGCTCATGTTGTCCATAGGCTTCCATATACAAATCTCTAGAAATCTCCGTAAACCTTCAATCTCTTGAATCAACCACTCTCTCGAGCAGATGATCAGTATTTCCCATCACTTCCAAAATCCTCGAGGGCCCGGGCATATCATTCTGGATTGGCACTAGGGTGTTTGCACCAATCGCCACTAAGGTTTGTCACCCCCCATGGCCTACGCCTATACAAGGTTCCACTCGCAACTCCGCTCTCATTATTTGAATATTATCCATGTTGATGTCCTCGATATAGGCATCATTTCCTTCTTTTAGATTCCCCGATGTTAACCTTGGTGGAGATCTAGCCCCCATACCTATTGGCCTTAATCTTTCACTCCTTTGAACTACTGTGGACATAAACTCTCCTAAACCTTGATTCGGCTTAGTCATCCCCACAGATAGTGCCACTTGATGCATCTTTGACCATTGACCATTTCGTGGGCTTGGGTTCTTCTCGAACTAACCAGCAATCAAACTAACCCTGGGGTTCCAGGGGTCAGCACTCCAATGCTCAAGTTAGTCCAAGAGTCCAATATGATTAAGACAGAATGAATGATAAGTAAATGTATACCTTGTATTTATACTTTGCGTCCAAAATAACGTACTCCTTAATTATCGCCCTTAATTACCCATGAATGTGGTAATTAAGTTAGAGTATTAAATATTTCCCTAACTGGGCTGCCATACCTGTGGCCCAGTGGCCTTCTTGGGCCTAACCTCTATCACCAGCCCATCCTCATTAACCCCAGGCCCGTCATCCCCCATAGGTTCTTTGATCACATCGACAATCATAGACTTTAGCACAACCATTTGTGCCATAAGATTACGCACAGCGTGTTCCATGTGCAGTGCCATGGCCTTGGTCTCGGTCATATCCTTCAGAAGGATGCCCCAGGCCTTTTGTTTAGGTCATATGGGATAAGAAATTAGTTACATTAAATGAGAATGTTAAAATTTTAATTAATGAAAATTTGGAACAAACCAAAAAATCAAAAATTTGTTACCCATTATAGGCGCGGGAATAATGGCTGGGTCACATCCATAGTTGTGGAAGCCGATAGAGTCGCCTTTTCCGGGTGTGGGAGGCACATCCATATCCCCTTTAGGGATGTTGTAATTAATCCTCATCCCCACCCCCCAAACACAATGCTTCAGCCCGAAGTAGTTTGCATCGTTGTACTTAGGCTGGATCATTACTTTTGATTTGATGGGAACCTTCTTCTTCTTTAGAATGGCGGTGATGACATTGTCGTAAGGCAGTGTCCGACTCTTCGTGGAGAGGGAAACTTGATGCATCACCTAGATAATGGTGTACCCGGGGTCGACTATCTTCTTCTTCACAAGGTGGTAGTACATGACAGTCCTGTTGATCGTGCACTCCATAGGATGTCCGTCCGGGATAAGTACTTCTACAATTAATATTGAAAATCATTCTCTCTTGATGGTTTACAACAGCAAGCTTGATCTGCTTTATTGGGTTGAGTATGTTCCCCACTTTAATTTTGAATTACTTCTCCACCATTTGGTTGGGGTCAAGCGCACTAGATGGGCTATTCTCGTCGACCGGAGGTCAATTGTCCCAGCAATATAGTTGTAGAGGCTCAACCTCCGACTGATCCCCCCCTTCAATTGTGCAGCCAATCACCTTATTGATGAGCTCTTTCGATATCAACATGTTCATCCCATTCACTCTTATTTTAAATGAGGTTATCGTTTCCATTCTGAAATTGGTGCAGAACTCCTTGACATCTGTACCATACGTCGGCTAATCCAAGCATATTAAACCCTCCATTTGTGATGGTTTGAAGAGTTCGAGTAAAATATCAAGGTGTAGTCGTTCTATATCCTTGAGATTCATCACCTTGACCTTTTTTACCCTTCGGCTCGGGATCTTTTTGAAATGCTTCACTGTTTCTTCCTTGACGGAGCGTAATTTGTCCCATGTTGGTGATGGAGGGGTGACAATCATCTTCACCTTCTTCGTGCATGACAGAGCTACCCCTGTGATGTCTTCCCTTCTCCTCCTGGTTGTCTGCTTCATTCTAGCCATCTCAGAATCAAAGGATGTAGAACAGTCAGTGAAAAAGTGAAGAATTCAAAGATTTCAATGTGTTTTAGCCGAGCTCATATTCATGTTGCAAACACTGTATCTAGATCGACGTGATGTATGAGATGTTGCACATCCATGTGCTTGAATATGTCACATCGCAGCTCAATCGGCTAGGTCAAAATAGCATACGACTAGAACATGAGTGGTCCTAAACACCTATAATCTCAACTAAAACATCACAAAGTAAACAACTAAAATGCCACGATTGAATAACCAAGAAATGGGAAACAAAATCAGTGTGTGAAACCCAAAAAACCAACATCAAACTTCATTCGAACATCCTTACCTTGTTAGGTTTTGTTGCTCTTCAAATTTTGAGAAATCCTCCAATATACCACATCCAAAGAAATTGAATATTGGTGACCCGCCTCGACTAGGGGTCATTAGTTGTAGCTAATTAACCCGATCCGAGAGCAGTAGTCAAAGATAAAATTAATATTCTGCACCCTGATCTCCCTGCTATACTACCTAGAGTGTAGTTAGCGGCAAGTCCTGGGTTTGTCCACAGAGATGATAGTTCTAATGCACCAGCCTAAAATACAACTCGTACGGGTCGTCAATCCGTACGATTGAAAGGAAAAGCTTTTAATACAAACATGCATGGGGGGTTCATTTTTCAATCTAAAAACAACAAAAATACAAGAAAAGTAAATAACACTACAATATAAAGCTAGAACTTGGGGGAATCATTGAGTGACTTGGTAAATCTAATGTTTCTATCATTTATTTTTTCACATAGAGATCTAAGTAAACCTAATAGTGTGTCCATAACATGTGGTTTGGCCGATGACATACACTTCCCCGTCCCTATCATGGCGGGTGCTCTCACAACCCTCCATCAACACCGCAATTATAATTAGGAGAGTACAACATGGTCCGACCATAGTTGTAGGTCTGATTCTCCCCCATGCGATTACATCCCGTGCTTTCACCATGAATGCAACTACTCCCCCTGGGTCCTATCAATTAGGCCCAAGGATCGTAGCCATCTTATCTATGATACTATGGTTTCTTGTAACCCTAGCTTGCTACTGATTAAGCTATATCTACCCGGAACCCGTTGGACAACTTAACAAAGTCATCTAAGGCTGGTGCGATGGTAAGTGGATCAAGGTGACCTTAAATCTCCCATGCACACACTCACGCAGACTCGTTCCCCTCCACCCATAAAAACATCCAGGTTTCCCTTCCTAGAGAGCCATCGATATGTGTTTCTAGCATGAATACAGCCCAAAGTGTGTGCTTATATGTGGTGTAATATTCATGCATTCATACTCAAAAGAAAATCACAATAATATTATGAACACAAAATTAGGAGAAGTTATAGAATCTCAAAAAGCTTAAATATAATACCAAAGTCACATAAATTTATCCCCAAGATATAAATACTACTCCCTTGACACGGAATTCAAATATAGATTTGAATTCCACATCTCAGGATAAAAGCAAAATGAAAAGAAGAAAAAGATAAAGTTTCCTAAGGAGAGAATCTCCTCTACTCTTCTAAGAATGAAACTAAGCTATGATAAAGTATCCAAAGTCTCCAAACCTAGTAGACTAAGGTTCTATGTATAGTAGTAGGAGATTAGGCCTAAAAAGTGGCCCAAAATAGGCTAAAATAGGGTAAACCCTAGCTTAGCCTCCGCCCAGTGAGAGCCGTCTTAGATTACGTGACCTGTGAAATGTACTTTTTGCATGACGTGAGGTCTGGCATAGGTCGAACAACTTCATGGGTGCGGGGCACCAGTTCTTGAGCACGGCGCAGGGCACTGGGGTTGGCGCGGGTTGCGTCTGGCACTGGCGCGGGCTGCGTCATCTCCTATGGGGCATAATCAGATTGTTGAATCTTAAGCTCTCGATCCACGCCCATGGCCATTGGCATGGGCCATGGTCAAACTTGGTGCTTTGCTTAAAATATTTGGTGCAGGTCGTATAAATTCGCACATCATGCTTTCTGGTCTCAACATAATGACTTGGAATGGCGTGGGATGCCTAAAAAGGGACGTTCCATACTTAGCCCATAGAGGGGTCCTTCGGTTTGTGCTTGGCGACCCGTCATATCTAGCGCAGGTCATGGTGCCTTGCATTGGTCTTAATAGCACGGGGTGTCTCCTCTAGCATGGGCTATTGATGCCAAACCATGCACGGCCTGCGTCATCCCGTTGGTGCTTCGGCCGACTGAACTAGTTTCCTTCGCTACAGAAGAACCATTAGTCCAATTTGAGAGTTTTAGTAGTCGACATTATAGCATTCGAGAAGAAGAATCCAATATAACCATCCTTGAAGGATAATTCTTCTATGATCGTTCTCGAACTAAGGCACAACTCATTGAACCACGATTCCCCGTTTCTCTGTTGGCCGCTATGAACTCCGTAGTCGCCTATCTTTCGCTTCAATATCCTTCGACCACACATTGATAAATGTGGCTTTTGTCTACTACCATTCTAGAGGTGAATGGCCTTCGTCTCTACTACCGTCCTTACAGACGCCCTTCAATATCTTTTACCACCCTTACGAATGGCCTTCACATAGAATGTAAACAAAAAGTACCCACGGGCGACCTACTAACAATGATCAAAAGGAAGATCAAGGAGCCCGTGGATACGAGATGTCCATTAGTACCAACTAAGTCTACAAAATGTGGGATTTAGACAAGAAAACCAAAAATGACCGTCTAAATCACGTAAACTCATACTAGCAATCCTCTAAGAAAATGTAAAACTAAAAAAATATGTCAAATGCATCGTTTAACACATGCAAAATGAACTAGATCAGTTGGTTTTGGTGATACTGTGATACGTGACCATCTGATTCCGTTGGGAATATAATGTTTTCCCACTATTTTTTTTCAGGTGAGAGGTTTTGATGCGATGTCATCAGTTAGGAATGCAAAGAGGTAGGGTGGTCAGGTATTTATATACCCGCAGTGAAACACTTCCATTTCGTGCGGCTTTGCAGGTGTATCGCATAGGACGAAAAAAACATGGACTGTAGTGCGAAGTCGCGGATCGTAGGTTTAGGCCAAACCATTTTTGGATTGAGCCTAGACTACAATTAATCGAATCAATATACAGCGATATCGCAATAATAATCGCTCCGTACAAGTGGGAGGTTGAAGCTGTACCTCTCAAAGTTATAATTTATAAGCCATTTATGCTTACTAAATACAATTATGTAGATAGTGGCAAATCGGGGTCTTCCACGAAGAAGATGGATTTTAGTAAGCATTTAAACATATAGGGTTTATATTAGGCTATAAGTATATATATATATAAGCAAGTATTTGGGGGGGGTTGTTGGTTTTTGTCCTAAGTTATGAAATTAAAAGACAAACTAACTAGGAAAGTTAAGTAACTATGCTAAACATCAAACAAACTAAGAAAAGGGGTAAAAGCTACAAAAGATAAAGCCTTGGGGGCAATTGATATCCACTTCCAAACCTCATTTAGATCAGTGAACCATTCACTCAATCAATCACAATTGTTACCCATGGGGAATGTTATCACTTCCTATTCTAAGATCAACATTCATTCCTTCATAATATTAATGTGCAAAGACAAACAACGACCATTTGCAAAACTCATTGACAATCACTCTAAAAAAACAACACCATAGAGGTATTTCATCAATGGCATTTCACACGAAAGACCATAGATTTGACAATAACAAGCCTTCTACCAAAGACATACCCATTTAACCAAACATAGTATTCATTAGGCTAAACCTAGAACAAACCACATTCAAGATTCAACCTTTCATTGCATCTATAGGATAAATATAAGAACAATCCTCATTAACATACATATCTAGCAAGAATCACAACACACTATGCACGAGAAGTTCTAAGTCCACGTTCTTGGGTTTTCATGCCAAAGAGCTAAGGAATTTGTCACTTCCCTAACACCCTAACACTTTAATCATACAAACACTTCCTATTCTCAAACACCCCATGGCATAAATGAAGTAAAACATAACATTAAGAACACATGAATGCTAAATAACAAAAGGTTCAAGAACGAGTGAAACAATCTATTCATTACTTTAACTACTTGTTGTGAAGATAAATATTATATCCTTCTTAGATAGTAGTTTGCAAGAGTGAATTTCACATCTCTTGTCAAACCTCACCAATGACTCCCTTAGTCAAAACAAGATTAAAAGTATCTCATTGATGGCATTGAGCACAAAGAATCAATAAGCTTGGCAACACTTATAAACACTACACCGTGTCTAAGCATTTCACCAATTCATGCATTTACACAAGATTAGTCAAGAACAATTGACATTCATAGGCTTATCTCATTTTCTATGTAAAATAAACATGACAATGAGTTCAACATCATCAGATTCATCTAGAAATTATCAACACATTAACATCATTTCGAAGCTCTAACTCATGCTCTTGGATTCCACATTAAAAGAAGGGAAAATTAGCTACTTTCTCCCAACCCTAACAAGCAATCATACAAGCAATTCATATACTCAAACTTCCAACAACATTAATGCCATTAATAATCCACATTCAAAGCTCAATAAATGCACAATAGGGAAAGCAATAGATAGATAGAAATGATTCTCAAGACATTAGCAAGGAAGTATCAATCAATTGCTCACATGTACAAAACTAAGCTAGATAATCAAAACACATAACATAGAATAAAGATCTACAAAGAAAGAAGAAGAAATGGAAGAAAATGGTGAAAAACTAGGGTTTTGGAGCCCTCAAGTCAGGCTTTGGAAAATGAAGAAGAAAAAGTGCTATTTATAGCCCAAGTTGGTCAAAAAGAAGATCAAAATGCCCAGGCAGAAATGGCCTCGCCTGAGCGGTGGAGGTTTCAGCCCGAAAATTCAGAAATGGCCTCACCTGGGCATCTTGCTTTGCTTCCCACGGGTGAACCGTTGATCCGTTTTGGGAGTTCTTGTAGTCAATTTTATAGTGCTCAAGAAGATGAATCCAATGATGCCAGTCTTGTAGGCTAATTCTTCCTGGATAATTTTAAGAACTTTGTCCAAACTTTTGGGTGATAATTCATCCGCTTCTTTGCCTTCTTTCTTCGACCCTTATATCTTCTACCATGTTTTGATATGCGGCCTTCACTAAACCACTCCAAAGGGCTCACGAGACATCTACAAATGAAGCTCACAAAATGGAATCTAGATGCTTTTAAGGACCAAAAATCCATTAGACTAAACATAGGTTACATAATGAAGGATTTAGATATAAAAACAAAAAATGGTCATCTGAACCCCTTATCATGTAAACCTACGTAAATCTAGCAATATTACAACAAAAATATGACAAAAGTGATGTTAAATGCTTTGGAAAATACATGCATTTGACGTCTCATCAAATCTCCCCACACTTAAACTTTACTCGTCCTCGAGTAAATAAGAACAAGCAAAGATCAAAGCGTAAACTAGTATAAAAAAGTTTTTCCAAAACATCCAACATCATATTCCTAGACTACCCTAACCCCAAACACATAAGAATCTCTCACACTCTCACATCTCAAAGACTAAGATAATCTAAACAACCAACAAACCATAACAAAAGTAAGGTATACATAAAATGGCAAGCTAACTTACTTTGCCAAAAAAGTCACCAACAGACAAATCAAGAGAAGCATAAAATTTTCAATTTCTCTCTTTTTTTTCTCATTTTGCCTAGGATCCCTCTTGGGTTTTCATCCTAGCTTCGCACATTTTTCTTTTTCAATGCTCTCCCTCACTTTTTTCCACACCATTTGGCCTCTCATTTTTGCTTAGGTCGCCCGTTTGGGTTTTCGACTTATCCGGGCCTCCCACTTTTTTCCTAAGTTTCCCTCTCAGGTTTTCAACTTAGCAGGAATCTTTCATTTTTCATTTTTTTTTCAAACAAAACAAATCAAAGTAGAGCATATGCACACTACAATACAATACAATGAGATATATTTCTCTTTACCTCCCCACACTTGAAACACACATTGTCCTAAATGTGAAAGGGGCAAGATAAAGAAATAAGGGAGAGAAAATAAAATACTCACAACTAGGACTTTGAAGGTCCTTCCCAATGATGGCAATGCTCACTTCTCAATGAAGTGTTCTCTCCTCCATGCTCTCGAACTCCGCCCAACATGCAACTTTGATCCATCCACTATGAAGCCACAACTATGCAAACCCTGATCAACACTCATAAAAGACAACAACTAGTAATACTCCTAGATGGTGGTTTTGGTAGTGGTTTTTTGTGGTGGGTTGTGGTGGTATTCTTGTGGTTTTGGGTAAGTGTTTGAGGACATGGTTGATGATTTTTTTTCTAGAAAAGAAAAACACTAATCTAACTTAAAAAACTCGGTTGCCTCCCGTGAAGCTCCGTATTTTTAAGGTCGTCAGCACGGCCCTAATGTTATCCATATGGTGAAGGTTTGAACTCCTTCACCATGAGCATCCAAAAGTAGAGAGGTGGGGGTACAAAACTTTCAAGAAGAAAGTCTTGTGGAGGTGGAGATGGTTTGGAGGGAGTTGGGTGGTTTGGAAGCTTGGGATTGTCTTTTGGCTCCTCTCTTATCTCCTTCAAAACTTTCGAAAATGGTGGAGTTGGTTCACTAGGTGGGGGAAGGGGTGACGATACTAATGAATGTAGCACAATCACCTCTTTCTCCATTTTTTCATTCTCAACAATCAACCCATCATCCCTTTTGAACTCAAACTCATTTCCCATGGTGACCTCACTCACCGAATCCTCGAGTTTGACTTGGGATGGTGTATTTTTGGAATTATGAGCTTCCATTCATGCCAACGCTTCCAATATACTCCTTGCATGCCCCTTAATAGCCTCAACACTAGAGGAGAGCTCGGTGTCCGGTTCCTCACTAGTCAAGTTTTTCAAGTTTGCTATTGCATTCATGACTTCCTCACGTGTCAAACTTGAACTTCCTTGTCGGGATTGATTTTAGGGTATGGCATAAGATGGTGAAGGTTAACTATTTGCTCGTATTGTTGGTTTTCCGGCTCATTCTCATACCACCAATACTGATTACCACTCCACTTTGGATTGTAAGAATTGTGGTATGGATACCATTCTTGAGCTGCTTGCCCTTGAAAACCAACATCTCATGCCTCTTGGTAGCACTCTTCATAATACCCTTGGTTTTGGAAAACAAAGGTTCTTTCACCATCATAGTGCTCCTCTCTCAACAAATAGCAAGACTCGGTAGGATGGTCGGAATGACACATCTTACAAAACCTTGCTTGTTGAGCCTCTTTTCTCATCATGAGTTCCCTCAAGGTGAGACGTTCCATTTGTTTTTGTTTTTTTTTTCTTTTTCAAAAGTCCGGAATCATATTGCAAGGATTCTCGAAAACCATTCACCAAGAACTCAAGCAATACCTACTCCGAACAAAAACAACCACCAAGATGTGGAAAATAAAAACAACTAGCTAATATGCAACCAAATATGCCCAAACACTTAAAAATAAACGCTTCTTCCCCGGCACTGGTGCCAAAATTTGGGAGGTCGTCGTTGTACCTCTCAAAGTTATAATTTATAAGCTTTTTATGCTTACTAAATACAATTAAGTAGATAGTGGAAAATCGAGGTCGTCCGCAAAGAAGAGAGATTTTCTTAAGTGTTTAAACATATAAGGTTTATATTAGACTAGAAGTAGATATATATATATGTATATATATATATATGTATGTATATATGTATGTATATATATGTATGTATATATATATGTATGTATGTATATATATATGTATGTATATATATATGTATGTATATATATATATGTATGTATATATATATATATATGTATGTATATATATATGTATGTATATATATATGTATGTATATATATATATGTATGTATGTGTATATATATAAGCAAGTAAATGAGAGGTTTTGATTGTTTTTGGTCCTAAGTTATGAAATTAAAAGACAAACTAACTATCAAACTTAAGTAACTATGCTAATCATCAAACAAACTAAGAAAAGGGGTAAATGATCTAAATGATCTTCATTTTGCATGCAGTAATAAAAACCATCTGGGATGTTCTCCTATGTGATGTGATGCTTTGAAAGTGTCCCTACTGCCAATCCATGAAGTCAGCCTTGTGAGGCCTATAACCGTGTGCTCACATATTGTCTAGGAATAACTCCTTAGAAGGATCATAAATGATTCTAGTCACCCTCACACTATTAGGGCATGGGCAGTGGTGGTCTCTTAAAATTAAAAGACCGCTTAAGAGACCAAAAACCACCACAGTGGTGGTCTTTTAAGCGGTCTCTTGTTAAGAGACCGCTGACCGGGCTCTTGCTAAGAGCCCGGCCTCTTGCCAAAAGCCACTGACCAAGGCACATGTCCACTGACACGGCCCATGGCCTTCGCCCGCAATTTTTGACATTTTCAACGGGTGGGACACGTGTCGCCACCTGAGTGGGCCACGTGTCCCACTCAGCCTCTGGTTTTTTTTTTTTTAAATTTTCCGTTGCTGACACGTGGCACCCACTGGTTGGGCCACGTGTCAACAACGGTAATTTTTTCAACGGCTATCAGCTGGGTTTTCTGGGGGACACGTGGCCCAATACGGAGGCGACACGTGTCCCCCCCAACGGCTGTTTAACGGATATATTTTTGAATGGGACACGTGTCCCATTCTGGTGGCGACACGTGTCCCGGACGAATTTTTGCCTGAATTTTTTTTTTTTTTTAAATTTCTGTTACAATTTTTAAATTTCATTCTCCCACTTTTTTTGCCTATAAATATGGACCATTTCAACTCATTTCACCACACCACTTCCAAATCAAATTCTCTTATCCCACAAATTCATCTTCTAAATTGTTATTCATTTTTCGTGATGGATCCACGAAGAACGTCGAAAGGCAAAGATCGGGTAATCCCAAATTCTTCCGATACGGAGAATTTTTCGCAAATTCCGAATTATCGTCCATTTCCATATTCGGAATTTAGTGA
Source organism: Rubia yunnanensis (assembly GCA_037428765.1). NCBI lineage: Eukaryota > Viridiplantae > Streptophyta > Magnoliopsida > Gentianales > Rubiaceae > Rubia > Rubia yunnanensis. The sequence continues at coordinate 29,907,213 of CM075070.1, forward strand.
AAATTCTCCAAACATGCCTCCCCACTTTTATTTCAATTCTCAACATTCATACATGAATTTTCAAAATCAATGCCACTCTTCCCGAAACGCATACATGAACCCTCCTTACCTGAACCACTCCCGAAATGCGAACACCCAATCGCAAAATTCGTACCAAAATTTGTATGGCCAAGGCTTTCAAGCTCCACATCTTGATGCTGTAAACGAATCGGGTGCATTTTCACCCCGAGTAGGTCGCGGTTCCCCGGGCCAAAATTTTGGGGGTGAAGATGGGCGACAATATGGAGGTCACGATGTTACGGACGGTAAGCCCTATTTTAATGTGTTTTATTTCAATTATGAAGATTGTAATTTATAAATCATTTATATGCATATATTATATGCATTTTAATATGCAATCTAGTACGTCATCTAATATGTTCGTTTATTTTAACATGTCATGAACATAATTTGAAAAATAATATATATTTGAGATTTGTTTTGCTTTGAAAAAATGATTTATTCTTCTAGGAAATGATGTAGGTGAAGGAAATGATGAAGTTGCAATAGTGTCTGGGAGTAAGGTTACGAAGACGAGAAGTAGCCGGGACAAATGGAGTGTAGAGGATGATAAAATCCTATGTGGCGCATGGTTCGAGCATTCCACCGACTGCGTGTTGGGTACGGGTCAAAATGCGGGCGTGTTTTGGACTAAAATTATGCACGATGTGAACCTTTATGCACATTCCAACCGGTCAATGAAGTCGTGCAAGTGTCGGTGGTCAAAAATGGCTCACGATATTGGCAAATATGTGGGGTGTGAAAGCAAAGCCGCACGTCACTTTAGTCGGGCCGGGAGTGGGTCAAGCCAAGGAGACATGAAGGCATGGACCCTGAACTTGTTTGCAGATGAAAACGACGGACAACAATTTTTGTTCTTCCATTGCTATGACGATTGCAGGAGGAACCCCAAATTCATAGCACAATATGGCCCAAAGGATACCGATGGAGAAGAATATTCACTACGGGGGGTGCCATCGACACCCCGTGGTGGCGACGATCCTGAAGCTATGCAATATCCATCCAGGCCTATTGGTGTTAAAGCCGCTAAATGCAAGGCAAGGGGGAAAGGAAAGGCCAGGGCAACAGCAACAAATGATGAAAAAGAATCCGCTAGAATGCAGTGTGCGGCCGCAATTGAAGCAGCTACGAAAAAGGCTGAAATACTTGCGGAGAGTGAAAGAGCTAGAATGGAGTACAACATAGCACAGCGGGAGTTCGTTGAAAAACAATCAGATCGGGAGCACCTGATAGCTAACACTAAACTCCTTGATGGTTTGATTCGAAAGGGAGAGTTGTCTGCAGCAGAGGAAGAACTACGAGATAAATTAATTGGGGTAGTCTACGGTGGAAATTAATTGTAATATTTATTTTTTGGTCAGACTAGATCAATATTTATTTCTTTCCTATTATTAATTTGGTCAGACTAGATCAATATTTATTTATTTCATCATTTCTTTTTAACCGGTTCAGTTCCCGGGCTCATTTCATCATTTCCAAGCCACAAGACCAAAATTGTAGCACTTGTCATGGACACATCCCATCCACTCACATGGGTTAATTTCATCATTTCCAAGCCACAAGACCAAAATTGTAGCACTTGTCATGGACACATCCCATCCACTCACATGGGTTCATTTCATCATTTCCAAGCCACAAGACCAAAATTGTAGCACTTGTCATGGACACATCCCATCCACTCACATGGGTTCATTTCATCATTTCCAAGCCACAAGACCAAAATTGTAGCACTTGTCATGGACACATCCCATCCACTCACATGGGTTCATTTCATCATTTCCAAGCCACAAGACCAAAATTGTAGCACTTGTCATGGACACATCCCATCCAATTGGTCTTGTGGCTTGGAAATGATGAAATGAACCCATGTGAGTGGATGGGATGTGTCCATGACAAGTGCTACAATTTTGGTCTTGTGGCTTGGAAATGATGAAATGAACCCATGTGAGTGGATGGGATGTGTCCATGACAAGTGCTACAATTTTGGTCTTGTGGCTTGGAAATGATGAAATTAACCCATGTGAGTGGATGGGATGTGTCCATGACAAGTGCTACAATTTTGGTCTTGTGGCTTGGAAATGATGAAATGAGCCCGGGAACTGAACCGGTTAAAAAGAAATGATGAAATAAATAAATATTGATCTAGTCTGACCAAATTAATAATAGGAAAGAAATAAATATTGATCTAGTCTGACCAAAAAATAAATATTACAATTAATTTCCACCGTAGACTACCCCAATTAATTTATCTCGTAGTTCTTCCTCTGCTGCAGACAACTCTCCCTTTCGAATCAAACCATCAAGGAGTTTAGTGTTAGCTATCAGGTGCTCCCGATCTGATTGTTTTTCAACGAACTCCCGCTGTGCTATGTTGTACTCCATTCTAGCTCTTTCACTCTCCGCAAGTATTTCAGCCTTTTTCGTAGCTGCTTCAATTGCGGCCGCACACTGCATTCTAGCGGATTCTTTTTCATCATTTGTTGCTGTTGCCCTGGCCTTTCCTTTCCCCCTTGCCTTGCATTTAGCGGCTTTAACACCAATAGGCCTGGATGGATATTGCATAGCTTCAGGATCGTCGCCACCACGGGGTGTCGATGGCACCCCCCGTAGTGAATATTCTTCTCCATCGGTATCCTTTGGGCCATATTGTGCTATGAATTTGGGGTTCCTCCTGCAATCGTCATAGCAATGGAAGAACAAAAATTGTTGTCCGTCGTTTTCATCTGCAAACAAGTTCAGGGTCCATGCCTTCATGTCTCCTTGGCTTGACCCACTCCCGGCCCGACTAAAGTGACGTGCGGCTTTGCTTTCACACCCCACATATTTGCCAATATCGTGAGCCATTTTTGACCACCGACACTTGCACGACTTCATTGACCGGTTGGAATGTGCATAAAGGTTCACATCGTGCATAATTTTAGTCCAAAACACGCCCGCATTTTGACCCGTACCCAACACGCAGTCGGTGGAATGCTCGAACCATGCGCCACATAGGATTTTATCATCCTCTACACTCCATTTGTCCCGGCTACTTCTCGTCTTCGTAACCTTACTCCCAGACACTATTGCAACTTCATCATTTCCTTCACCTACATCATTTCCTAGAAGAATAAATCATTTTTTCAAAGCAAAACAAATCTCAAATATATATTATTTTTCAAATTATGTTCATGACATGTTAAAATAAACGAACATATTAGATGACGTACTAGATTGCATATTAAAATGCATATAATATATGCATATAAATGATTTATAAATTACAATCTTCTTAATTGAAATAAAACACATTAAAATAGGGCTTACCGTCCGTAACATCGTGACCTCCATATTGTCGCCCATCTTCACCCCCAAAATTTTGGCCCGGGGAACCGCGACCTACTCGGGGTGAAAATGCACCCGATTCGTTTACAGCATCAAGATGTGGAGCTTGAAAGCCTTGGCCATACAAATTTTGGTACGAATTTTGCGATTGGGTGTTCGCATTTCGGGAGTGGTTCAGGTAAGGAGGGTTCATGTATGCGTTTCGGGAAGAGTGGCATTGATTTTGAAAATTCATGTATGAATGTTGAGAATTGAAATAAAAGTGGGGAGGCATGTTTGGAGAATTTTCACTAAATTCCGAATATGGAAATGGACGATAATTCGGAATTTGCGAAAAATTCTCCGTATCGGAAGAATTTGGGATTACCCGATCTTTGCCTTTCGACGTTCTTCGTGGATCCATCACGAAAAATGAATAACAATTTAGAAGATGAATTTGTGGGATAAGAGAATTTGATTTGGAAGTGGTGTGGTGAAATGAGTTGAAATGGTCCATATTTATAGGCAAAAAAAGTGGGAGAATGAAATTTAAAAATTGTAACAGAAATTTAAAAAAAAAAAAAATTCAGGCAAAAATTCGTCCGGGACACGTGTCGCCACCAGAATGGGACACGTGTCCCATTCAAAAATATATCCGTTAAACAGCCGTTGGGGGGGACACGTGTCGCCTCCGTATTGGGCCACGTGTCCCCCAGAAAACCCAGCTGATAGCCGTTGAAAAAATTACCGTTGTTGACACGTGGCCCAACCAGTGGGTGCCACGTGTCAGCAACGGAAAATTTTAAAAAAAAAAACCAGAGGCTGAGTGGGACACGTGGCCCACTCAGGTGGCGACACGTGTCCCACCCGTTGAAAATGTCAAAAATTGCGGGCGAAGGCCATGGGCCGTGTCAGTGGACATGTGCCTTGGTCAGTGGCTTTTGGCAAGAGGCCGGGCTCTTAGCAAGAGCCCGGTCAGCGGTCTCTTAACAAGAGACCGCTTAAAAGACCACCACTGTGGTGGTTTTTGGTCTCTTAAGCGGTCTTTTAATTTTAAGAGACCACCACTGCCCATGCCCTTATGCTCTTGTAATGTAAGCTCTAATAACTGCATGAGAGCGTTGTTGTTCTGAATAAGACACCTCGACATGGGTGTCCTATTCTATCGCACCTCCGGCAAAATTTGTGAATACGCTCGTATCCGCAGCCAATTCAATACCGATGCTCATCCAGCATATTGATATAGAAACCTGGGATGAGTGGATCCTCAGGGTCTACTGGAATTAAAGACCCTGGAATTATAGCCCTGAGATAACGCAGTCTTCTTGCTGGAGGCTGATACACATCAATATCCACAATATCCCAAACATATTGCACTAGTTTAGCCGCCACCTTTAGGTTAAACCTCATTGTTGGTAATCCAGATTGTGAACAATCCAACAACTATGGCAAATGGTGAATTGTGAAGAATTGTCATACGTGTTTCCCTGGATTACATTCTGATAACATAAAAGATTTTTATTAAGGAATTAGAATATGACTTGAAATTGTAATTATATTTTATCACATTTTCCTGGCTTGTATAGGTATTTTGTACCACTATATAATGTATCCTGAGATCATGAATACAAACACACATTATTACCCTTATTTTCTACATGGTATCAGAGCCTAAAATCCTGAAATCCTAAGAAAATATTCCGCTGCCTTTCCGAGCCACCGCCGCACAGCCGCTGTCGTCTGCTCCGTTCCGCCGCTCGTCGAATGCCACCACCACCATCTGACTGTGGTAATCCGTGTGCCACCTCTCCTGATCCGATCGGTCCGTGTGTTAAGCCACACACATCGATCCCGAAGCTCACGTTCCACCGTGTTCCCGTCATGCACTGCCGCCAATCCGATCCGCCACCGGATGCTGCACCTGTTGTTGATCCGAACCTGATTTTGCACGATGTCTACTTCTGAAGAACAGACTCATATTGATGATGCACCTGAGGTTATGAAGCTTCAGGATATGAGTGGTTTTATGTGATTGCGACTTTTCTGATCCTTACTTTATTGGCTCTGGCGATGGTCCAGGTCTACAAATTATACCGAACATGTTGAAAGGTCTACTTCTTACATTCGTTGCTAAGAACAAGATTAGGTTCATTGATAGATCCATTACCAAACCCCAGGATGGTCATCCTGATGCTGCCGATTGGCCTGAGGTTAATGCTACTCTTGTCTGCTAGATATTGCAAACCCCGGATCCGGTATTGAGATCTTTTACAAGCTCGTTTTCCACAGTTAAGTAATTGTGAAATGACCTGAAGGAGAAATCCAGTGCGGCCAGGAGGACCGCGCCAACCTCCCTACCGATTGCCGCTGCCGTGAATGTAGGATTTTCCATGGCTCTTCCATTCCCACCGCCGTTTGCCGGCATCGCCATGTCGCCGCCGATCCTAGCGGTGGAAACTTTCTCTAGCAGCGTCCCTACTCGGTCTGATTTCGGCCCTGCTCTGTCTGATGACCACTGTAGCATAATTCAGGAGCCTCATATCACATGACCGGTGACAAGGGTTCTCTTACTGATATTACTACTGATACTGCACTGTGAATGTTGTTTTGCCTGATGGTACTATGTCATCTACTACCCAATATAGTTCTATTTTCTTTGGTGCTGTCACTCTTACTCATGTGTTATATATACCTACTTTGCGGTGTAACTTATTATCATGCTCTAGATTGTTATCTGCCTTAAAATGTCTAGCTTAGTTTACTGAAAACTATTGCATTTTACAGAAAATCAATACGAGGAAAGTGATTGGCGTGGGTGAACAGAAAGGGGGGTGTCTTGGCTTCGTCTCATGGGTACTCGTGATCATCCCCTTATCCCGCAGTTTCATCTGACAGTTGCTTCTGTGTCTTCTTCTAATTTACACCATCAACATCTTGGGCATCCTTCCTCTACAGTGTTGTCTTTTTTATCTTCTATTGATTTTAGCCCTAATAAGACTTTTGTTCCTTGCTCTATATGTTATAGAGCAAAACAGACTAGACATAATTTTCCATTGAGTTCTACAAATGCTACTGCACTATTTCAATTAATACATTTGGATGTTAGGGGTACTTATAGAACACCATCTTCTAGTGGTGTATTTCATTTTTAAACTATAGTTGATGATTATTCCCGAGTTGTTTGTGTTTATTTATTAGTTTCTAAGTCAGAACTAGCTTCTAGATTTTTTGAATTTTGTGCATTGGTGAAGAACCAATGGGCTGATAACAGGACTGAATTTTAGCCTTTGAGATCTCATTTTCCTGTATCTGGGATCATTTTTGAGACATCAATGGTTGATACACCACAACACAATGGTCGAGTTGAAAGAAACCATCGCCATTTACTCAATGTGGCGCGTGCCTTACGGTTTCAAGCCAGTCTTCCAATTGATTTTTGGGGAGAATGTGTTCTTATGGCTGCTTATCTGATTAACCCGACACTGACGAAGCATCTCAATAGTTATACTCCCTTTGAGTTTCTTTATGGGAAAACTCCAAATTACTCATTCGTAAGAGTTTTTGGATCCTTGTGTTTTGCCGCTCATGTTCCCAAATATCATGACAAGTTTTCACCAAGAAGTCGGTGTTGTTTGTTTCTTGGTTACCCTACCGGAAAGAAAGGCTATCGCCTTTTTTGACTTGGAATCCCGCGTAATCTTTTACCAATCGGGATGTAGGTTTTTTTGAAGACCGGTTCCCGTATTTCGTAACTCCGACATCGGCCTCATCAGAAGACCCTAGTGGCGAAACCAACTCACTGTCGGCCTCCTCATCGTCGCTGCTGGAGTCGCACGACCTATTGCCTCCGGCCACCGTCGGCCCCATTCCTCGAGCCACCACCGATCACCCTCCGCCGACCGCTACCAGTTCTCCAACACCAGTCGCCACCGATCCTCCACCGCCAGCTGTCGCATGTCCCCTGTCGCAGGTTGCCGCAGGTTCATCTACGCCGGCCACCATCGGCATTGACCCATCAGCGCTCACTGGCCCATCCCTAGCGGATGAGGTTCCGTCACCGGATTTCGACCAAGACTGCCAAATTCTACTTCTTGCCTGACCAGACGTTGCATTGCCAAGGATGCCGCCACCTCACGCACCACCGATGATGGAGTCTTACGTGCCTCACGCGCCATCTGTCCAGCCTCCTTCCGCGGCATCTCTAGCTTTAGATAATTCAGCTGTCGAGTACCCACCTATCAGATAGAGTATTCGTGCTCACTGACCTCCTCCTTATTTGGAAGATTATGATTTTGATGATTATTTATGTGCCCTTACTACTGAAATCCCCCCCACTACTACTACGTTCACTCATGCACCATCACTATCCTTAGGTGTTCTCTATCCTCTTACTGATTATGTATATTGTGATAATATTTCTAGTATGCATTCTAGATTTTTAGGCGCAATAACATCTAGTGAAGATCCCACCACTTATTCTGAGGCATCACAGTATGCTCATTAGCGAGATGCTATGACTGAAGAGCCTGCTGCGCTTTAGCGCAATCAGACTTGGACTTTGGCCCCCCTGCCTCTAGATAAGAAAGCGAGTGGTTGCAAATGGGTTTATCGGACGAAGTTTAAGTCATATGGTACAATTGAATGTCATAATGTGCGCCTAGTGGTTCTCAGGAATCGCCAAGTTGAATGGATTAATTATACTGAGACATTTGCTTCGGTTGCAAAGATGAGTTCTGTTTGCCTATTCTTATCTGTTGTGGTCATTCGTGGTTAGGAACTGCATTAGATAGATGTCTATAATGCATTCCTACATGGTGATTTGCATGAAGAGGTTTTTATGCGACCCCCACCAGGCTATGTCGCGCCCCATGGTCAGGTATGTTGCCTTCAGAAATCTCTTTATGGTCTTTCCCAGGCCCCTAGAAATTGGTTTGCCAAATTGGCTCAAGCTTTACGAGCATTTGGTTTTGTTCAGATTAAGGAAGATTACTCTTTGTTTGTCTTTTCTCACGGACCGGTTTCTTTGCATGCTCTGGTTTATGTGGATGATTTGGTCATTGCTGGTAGCTCTTCTGCTCTCATCTCTGAGTTCAAGAAATACTTGAGTTCTTGTTTCCATATGAAAGATCTTGGGTTTACTTAAGTATTTCTTGGGCATGGATATTGCTAGAAGACCGAAGGGGATGTTTCTTTCGCAAAGGAAATATGCCTTGGACATTTTATCTGATATCAATTTATCTACTTCTAAACTGACTGACTTTTCGATGGAGCAACAACATGATCTGGTGTGTATTGAGGGTCCAACTTACCATGATCCCGAGCAATACAGGCGTCTGGTTGGGCACCTGATATACCTGACTATCACACGTTCTGAGCTTAGTTATTCGATTCATATACTTGCGCAATTCATGAGGTCTCCTTGTGTTCCTCACTAGCAAGCTGCAGTTCATGTGTTGCACTACCTGAAGAGTCATCCGGGTCAAGGTTTATTTCCCTCTTCCACTAGTGCGTTACAGTTGACTGCTTACTGTGGTTCAGATTGGGCTGCATGCCCAATTACTCGGCATTCTCTTTCTGGATATTTTGTGATGATTGGTGATTCTCTGGTTTCTTGGAAGACCAAGAAGTAACCTACGGTTTTTCGGTCTTCCGCTGAAGTGAAATATCGTGCTATAGTTGTTACCTGTTGTGAGTTGTTATGGCTTAAGTATTTACTGAAAGACTTAGGGGTTATGCACAGTTCTCCTATGCGCTTGTTTTGTGAAAGTCAATATGTTCTTTATATTGTGGCAAATCCAGTGTTCCATGAACGCACAAAGCACATTGAAGTTGATTGTCATTTTTTCTGGGATCTTGTTCAATCTGGCACTATTGTTACTCTGCATATCCGCACGTCAGACCAACCTACGGACTTGTTCACTAAGGCTCTCGGACGTAACTAGTTTCATTCCCTGCTTGGCAAGTTGGGCCTTTCTGATCCCAATGCTCCAACTTGAGGAGGAGTATTAAGGAATTAGAATATTACTTATAATTGTAATTATATTCTATTACATTTTCCTATCTTGTATAGGTATTTTGTACCACTATATAATTTCTTAGTTTTTGTAAGTTAATCATGTCTTTTAATTATCTAGCTTAGTTTTATCTTGGGAGCAATGGATTGAAGCTTCCATTTATATGTAGTAAGAACCATATATATATATATATATTTTTGGTGCTTTTACTATTGTGCATTTATTGAGCTTTGAATGTGAATTGTTAATGGCATTGATGTTGTTGGAAGCTTGAGTATATGAATTGCTTATATGATTACTTGTTAGGGTTGGGAGAAAGTAGCTAATTCTCCCCTCTTTTAATGTGGAATCCAAGAGCATGAGTTAGAGCTTCTTAAACGATATTGGTGTGTTGATAATTGCTAGATGAATGTGATGATGTCGAACTCGTTGTCATGTTTGTTTTAGGTAGCAAATGAGAGAAGTCTATGAATGTCGATCGTTCTTGACTAATCTTGTGTAAATGCATGAATTGGTTAAATGCTTACACACGGTGTAGTGTTTATAAGTGTTGCCAAGCTTGTTAGTTCTTCGTGCTCAATGCCATCAATGGGATACTTTTAGTCATGTTTCGGCTAAGGGAGTCATTGGTGAGGTTTGACAAGAGATATCGAATTCACTCTTGCAAACTACTATCTAAGAAGGATGGAAGATTTATCTTCACAACAAGTAGTCGAAGTAGGGAATAGATTGTTTCACTCGTTCTTGAAGCCTTTGTTATTTAGCATTCATGTGTTCTTAATGCTATGTTTCACTTCATTTATGCCATGGGTTGTTTGAGAATAGGAAGTGTTTGTATGACTTAAGTGTTAGGGAGTTAGGAAAGTGACGAATTCCTTAGTTCCTTTGCATGAAAGTCTAAGAACATGAACTTATAATTTCTTGAGCATAATGTGTTGTGATTCTTTCTAGATAAGTATGTTAATGAGGTAGGTAACAAATGTGATAGGATGAGTGAATGGTTCAATGATTTACATTAGGTTTGGAAGTGGATATTAATTACCCCTAAGGCTTTATCTTTTTGTAGTTTTAAACTATTTTTTCTTACTTTTGTTTAATGATTTAGCATAGTTACTTGACTTTGCTAGTTATCTTGTCTTATAATTTTCATAACTTATGACCACCAAACAACCATACCCCCCCTCCCATTACATGCTTTTTATTGTGTATATATATCTACTCCTAGCCTAATAGCAACCTTTTGTGCTTAAACACTTGAGAAAATCCCTCTTCTTTGTGGACGACCCCGACTTGCCACTATCTACTTAGTTGTAGATAGTACGCATTTAGGGCTTATAAATATTAACTTTGAGAGGCACGGCGACGGCCTCCCACTTAGCTAGTAACAAATAAATCCAAAAGGCTAGGCAATAATCATCAAATATTGTTAAAAAATAAAATGCACCACTAGAAAATGGTGTTCTATAAGGACCCCAAACATCAAAATGCATAATTCAAATAATGCAGTAGCATTTGAAGAACTCAAAGAAAAACTATGTCCAGGTTGTTTTCCCTATAACATAAAGAGCAAGGAACATAAGTCTTATTTGTGCTAAAATCAATAGAAGAAATGGAAGACAACACCGTAGAGGAAGGATGTCCAGGATGCTAATGCTATAAATCAGAAGAAGACATGGAAGCAACTGTCAGAAAAAAGAATGCAGGATAGGAGGACGAACACGAGTATCCAGCAGACGAAGCCAGTAAACCCCCCCCTTGCTATTCACCCATGCCAATCACAGTCCGAACTAAGTCTTCATAGACTCCAGATTCGGTTAGTCATTTCCAATGTCATCAACATAGAGGAGTAGGGATTCAATCTATCTCCCACTAACCTTCTTGTATACACAAGATTCCTTAACATATCATTGAACTCCAATATCTTAATTTCTTCATTGAAATGTATGTTCCAACTCCTTGATACTCGCTTCAATCCATAAATAGACCTCTGAAGTTCATATATTTTCTCAGCTATTTTGGTCTAAAACCCTTAGATTGTGTTCCATACACATCTTCTTCCAAAATCCAATGAAGAAAGATGGTTATGACCTCCATTTTCCAGATCTCAAAATCAGAATGAGCTGCAAATGCTAGGAAAATTAAAATCAACTAAAGCATTCCAGCTGGAGAAAAGGTCTCATCACAATCAATCCCACAGACTTGTTTATACCCTTTAACTATCATTTTTGCCTTGAAAACATAAATGTCTGGTTTCACTTTGAAGACCATCATTTTAGTCTTAACCTTTTAGTAATTTAACCAAACTTCATATTTGGTTTTCATACATAGAGTCTATTCCAAATTTCATGGTCTTAAGCCACTTTGTGGAGTTAGGGCTTGTCAATGCTTAACTTTAAGCCATAGGTTCATCTCTTTCTAAAAGTATGATTTCATAGTTTTCAGTCGCAAGGACATAAATGTACATTTGTCTGAATCCTATACCTTTTTGACCAACTAGGGCGTGAGCATTTTTAGTAGTCTCTAAGACTCTTCCCGTATTCATCTTCACCACTTCACATGAAGGGATCGATGTTTCCAGAACTGATTTTTGCTCACCTCAAAACTTATTGAAGTTTAGATTTCTTCCACTTGTCATTTTTTAAATATGATACTTCTCCAAAAGGGCACATTCTCGAGCAATAAAATACAGTTCTCAGAATTACTGTAGAAGCAATGCCCCTATATCTCTTTTGGATATCCCACAAAGAGACATTCATCAGACTTAGTGCAAGCTCACTAGGAAACCTCTTTTCACATATGCTTCAAAAATACAAATCTTTAAGAGAAAATACTTTCAAGGAACCCTTCCATTCATATCCCATATGTTGTCTTTCCTACCGCTTTAGACAATGGTTGGTTTAGTGTGAACACTACCTTTTTAGAAGAGCATATCCCTCATAAGAAAATTGGAAGAATGGCTTGACTAATCATTGAAATAACCATATCCAATAAGGTATCATTTATCCTTGTGGACACACCATTCATTAAGGTGTAAAATTTTGCAAAACCACAACACATCTATTTAAAATGGAACAACCATTGCTCCTATTACAATGAAAACCTACCGGGTCCAACACAGAGATGATAAATGTGTTGTAGTAACACTTATATCAAAATAACTATTATATGACCCAATGTAAGCCCGTAGGCATAGATAAACTATAAGTTCCTATGGTCAATGGAGAAACCCTTGCTTCATTTCCTTCATGTTGGTTGATATCTCATCAATATTAACTCATACTTTGTTCTCTCAACAATTTTGAAATTGTGAGAAACACATAAGGTATTCAATACTCATTAGTAGAGTTATTAACGGCAGAGACTGTTCATGACATATATAACTGCAATGTCACCTATTTGCCCATTCTTTTTCCTCTAAGAACTACAGGCAGTATCCTTTCTAATAGCATGTGTCATTGCAGTAGAAGTATTTGGACAAATCAGACTTTACAACTTTTTTCTTCCTAGTAGTATGTTGTGTCTTAGGCACATGGGTACTATGGTCATCCTTGCCTTATCCCACTTCTTCATTCTCCCATTTATGATTCAGATCCCTTTCACTTTTGCACTAATGGAACCTTGTTCCTAGTCTCATTCTTGGCACTTGACTTAGCTTATTTTAAGCATCCCATGCAGCTGAGTCAAAGTCTTTTCTTTCCACTTAAATGGTTCTAAACTATCAGAGAGTGAATAGAGATAGATGTCAGGGCCAACTCCCAACCATAGGCAAAACAAAGTATCTCCGTGTTATCAAATGATCCCATCATTTTCAAAACATGAAATCCCACTAGTTTTCCTTTCTTGATGTTACAATCAAGAATGATCTTAAAGGTCTCAAACCTGCTTGCTCCTGAATCATATCTCAGAGCTCCAGGTAGATGTTGTAAGTATCTGAGTTCAAAAATTGCCTTGCAATTCTGGACTCGTACTATTCAACATAAGACACTTGACATCAGGGATTTGAATATCAATGACATACTCATTTTCTTGCATTAGAACTATAATCAAGTTCCTTTGCCATGTAACTGTCGTTCAATTCATCCTTCCAAAGGATCGAACACAGTTTAGAAGAGTTGTTGTTTGTTGTTATACATGATTACTACAATATAAATAAATGCTTTAAAAAACCGTTTAAACTGAATAATTTGAACAAAGCTACAAGCCTTATTAGAAGTTATTCAACATTTTATTCTATCCAACTTTGTCCCATGAATAAAATGATTCCAAGACCCTCAAAATTACAAGGTCTTAAGCATGCTTTGGCTTGTCTCAATTCCTTTGATTTTAGGTAAGTAATCTCATTGCTAATAGTATCCAATACTACTCTTGGTCGATAGCGTACATCCAATGTACTACCTATCTCCTTTTGCCTTAACATCTGATCACCGCTCACTAATATTGATGAGCAAATCAAAATTAACATGTAGACCCCTTTCAATAGGTCTACCCGCATTTGTCCCAAGATTAGAAGTGCCACTATCACTTTGGCGAAATCTGTCACTAGTGATCGAGAGCTTAATGGGTGTTCTTGTTTTGGAAAGGTATTTTTTTGCTCATTATTGCTTTTAGGACTTTAGTTTATTATGTTGGTTTGATCATTAGTGAACTATCTTCATAATCATCTCACACACATAGAATCAATGCATGCATTTATAATATAAAGCAATAAATAAATGCGATAAATAAATACATCTAAAGTAATCCTAGTATGACCCCATAATCTTGAAAAATCTTCATCTTATCTGCTGGATGCCATCCTTCGATCTTGTCATCAAACTTACAATTTATTTCATTTAAAATAATAAAATTGAAAATAAATTTACAACATAGCAATAAACGGTACGCAGACCGTATTCAATTACAATACTCAATAAATGGCACGGAAACTGTATTTAAATATCTAGTTGGGTCATACTAGTCACTATCCAAGAACACATAAAAGCAAATTGAAACAAAATCACATAATAAATTATGCAATTAACCATACAAAATTATTAAGTTAACTAATTTCTAAAAATATTAACCTTAATTATATTCTTTTTCTGTATTCAATAATTCTAAATTACTAAATAAACTAAGTATATAGGCAATCCATATACAAAAAATACACTTTTTAAAAAAAACACAAGCTCCTCTCCTAATCATCTTCCTTCTGCTCTGCTGAACTTTCCCGTACCTGTCGGTAACGGCTCATCCTCCGCCGGTAACGACTATCTTCCCCATGGCAGACAACACCTCTTTGGGGAATACCAAATCTTTCCTTGCTTCCCTCCAATCGAAATCCCCTCCCCTCAACACTTGCCTACCAAATAACCCTGAGCTTACCCCAAAATCTAAACACCCGGGGGAACCGGCATGCCTTTACTCCAATGAAGAAATCTCCAAGCTCTCTGCCCACTATGCCAATGCCCTAGTTAGAAAATTCACCAAAGGCCGGCTCACAATGGATCAACTAGAGGCGGCTTTCAAGACGGTGGGCTTTTCTGGGAAGTACCAATTAGGCTCACTGGATTACAAGCATGTTCTGATCAGGTTCGACCAACGATGCTGGATCAAAGGCTTATGGAGTTTCAATGGAATCCAAATGAAGGTGCTCAAATGGTCACCTGACTTCTCCACACACAGAGAATCACCAATCGTCCCCATCTGGTGCACAATCAGGGAAGTTCCACTTTACTATTACAATACTTCTTTGATTGAGGCTATTGGTAATAGTATAGGAAACTTCATTAAGAAAGACCTAGCTACTGAAATGCTAACTAGACCCACTGCTATTAAGCTATGTGTAGAAATTAATCTCCAGAAACCACTTAACAATTTCATCAGATTAGGATCGGTATCAAATAATAGAAAATACTCCATTGAATACGAGGACATTTCTCTGTACTGTGACCACTGTGCTAAGCTAGGCCACTCCCACAATCAATGTAGAGCTATCCCCCATAATCACATCCCACCACAATGGCAAGCCACTGGAAATAAGTTCAATAAGGCCCCAAATATGATAACAACAAACTAACCTCCTAATAATACTCATAATAATGGCCAACTAAAACATCAGCTAGGCACAACAAACCCTACCCTAAATCCATCCGCCTACCTACCTCAGCATATAGATGCAGGGACTGATAAAAATACCCCACAACCATCCCAAACCTCTCCATCCCTGAGCCTAACTAACACACCCCCTGTAGACCCTGAATCACCCCTTATAAAACTGTTAAATGCAACAGCTCTAACTACTCCAAGCATCTCTCATAAGAACTATGCTAAGGATGATATACAGATTGGCTCCCACAAGCAGATCTTTCATCAAACTTCAGCTACTAACCCTGCACTTTCTCAACAAAGAAAGATGGGAAACAGATTCTCTTTATTGCAGGATATGGAACCTCTATCTCAAGCAGAAGACTGCCTTGACCAGGAACTGCAAGATATGGAGGAGGAAGATAGTTCATCCATCCAAACCACAGATAATCCCCAGTCTCACTCAGCACCAATGCCTGATCAAGCACAATCAACAGGTAACAAAGATAACCAAGGTAAGTCTAAACATAAAAAGAATAATTACCTTAGCCAGCTGAATAAGATCAGCTACTAAAAGTCACAAATCATGTGAACAATGATACACAACACTATGATTAATTTTTTAGTTTGGAATCTAAGAGGCATGGAATCTTCAATGCTCAGACTGAAAAATCTAATCAAACAGAAAAAAATTCAACTCTTATGTATTATTGAACCTATGCATGATAACAGTCCATGCCATTCTTATGTGGAAAAGCTTAATTTCTCACATAATCTTCCTCTACACAATGGAAAAATATGGCTTATGTGGAATGACTCTCTATCTATCTCTTTAATTTCCCACCACAACCAGTTTCTACATGTTAAAGTTCTTCACCCTTGCTCAAATACTGATATGGAAACTGTTTTTATTTATGGCCTTAGAACTAGAAAAGGTAGGAAAATATTATGGAATGACCTTAGTCTCCTACCAAACAATGATATTATTTACATTGGAGATTTTAACACAATCACCTCAATCACAGAATATAAAGGCCCTAGCACTCCTAATTTAAGCAGTATCAAAGATTTTAATAGCTGGATTAACTCTAAAGGAATTTAGGAAATTAACACTGTTGGTAATCTATTCACATGGACAAACTCAAGGTTAAGAAACCCCACATCCAAGAGATTAGATAGAGGACTCTGTAATATACAGTGGAGTACTAAATTCCCAGCATCCTCTATCCAAATCCTTAACAGACAATCCTCTGACCATTTCCCTTTTTTCCTACAGGTTTCAACCTTAGTCCCCTCACACCCTAAGCCCTTTAGGTTCATAAATACGTGGTTTAATAGACCAGAGTTCATAAGCCTAGTAAAAACCAACTAGACTACCCCTCTTCCTCAGTCAGGAATGTTAGGATTATACCTAAAATTAATCAGACTTAAGAAAATAATTAAGATTTGGAATAAGGAATTTTTTGGTAATATTAACTCTAATGTACTCACAGCTGAGGAAAATCTGAGATTACAGGAAATTACTTATGACTCCACTCACTCAGAATTAGACCTAATCAAGCTTAATGAAAAAGGGCCTTGTTAATTAGAGCACTAAAAGAAAAGGAAAAATTCTGGAAGCAAAAATCAAGAACTAATTGGATTAAATTTGGAGATAACAATACACAGTTTTTCCATAAAACTGTAAAGGAAAAAAACTGCAGGCTTCATATCTCAAAAATTAAAAATAGACAGGGACAATGGCTAAATAATCACATAGAAATCCAAGAAGAAACTATAGCCTATTACTCTGATCTCCTATCTGAACCTAACCTCCCAGTTAACAACACATACTACCCACATTTTCTCAGCCAAATACCTAGCACAATCTCTGAGCAGGATAATTTTTCTCTATCTAAACCAGTTTCAGAGGAAGAACTTAGACTAGTGGTTATGAGCCTGAATAAAAATAGTAGCCATGGTCCTGATGGTTATTCATGTAAGTTCTATACCAAATGCTGGGATTTCATCAAAGAGGATCTGAAATCTGCAGTCAATGATTTCCTCTTAGGCACTGACATGCCAAGAGGCATCACTAGCACTTGGATAACTTTAATACCAAAAAAAACAAACCCCTTCTTCTTTTGATGATTACAGTTCAATCAGTCTTTCAAATGTAGCTAACAAAATATGCTCTAAGGTGGTAATGGAAAGGCTGAAACTATATATGGAAAAATTAATATCACCAAATCAAACTGCCTTCATGAAAAATAGGGATATTTCTGACAATATTCTCTATCTTCAGGAAATGATAAGATTTTTAGATTAAAAAAAACAGAGTGCCTAACTGTATACTTAAACTAGACCTTAGGAAAGTTTTTGATAGGATAAACTAGAATTTCTTAAGAAGCATACTCTGCAAATTTGGCTTTATAGGTAATTTTGTGAATGCCATTATGAAAAACCTCTCTCAGGCTCATTTCTCAGTGCTCATGAATGGTAACCCGGTTGGTTTTTTCAAAGCTACGTGAGGCATTAAACAAGGTGACCCCCTATCTCCCTTTCTCTTTAACATTTTTTCTAAAGCTTTCTCCAGAAGCCTATCTTTTATCTTCATGAATAATAAACTTAAGTACTATCAGCTCCCCTCTGCCATTACACCAGCCTCACACTTAAGTTATGCTGATGACACCATCATTTTTATGCAGGCCTCCAAATACAACCTAATAAGGTTTAAAGCTTTTTTAGAAACCTTTGAATTCACCTCAGGATAAAAAATTAACTATGAAAAATCTTATTTCTATGTTAGTAAAAGAGCTACACCTGGAAGGATAAATCAGATTATAACAATCCTAGGAATGAAAAAGGGATCTTTCCCATTTAAATACCTAGGCTGCCCAATTTTTAAAGGAAGAATACTAAAAACATATTTCCAACCACTTCTTGAACTTATTGATAAAAAGTTGATGAATTGGAAAAACAGGTGGTTAAGTTTAGGGGGGAAATGGTTATTATTCAATCATGTATATATTCCCTTCCAGAACATATATGGTCTGTCCTAAAGCCTCCAAAATAGATAATCAAGTCTCTGGAAAGGAAAATGTCCAGGTATTTTTGGGGAGAAAATGAGGGTAAAATGAACAAAGTATGGAGGAAGTGGTCTGACCTAGGGGCAAATAGATTTCAAAATGGATTAGGTTTCAGATCTGTTAAGGTAATAATTGACTCATGCTCCCTAAAATTGTGGTGGAAATGCCAACATGGCACCACCATGTGGTCTAAACTAATATGGGCACTACCTCAATCACACAGAAAATCCCAAACTTGGAAGAGAATCTGCTCTATTAACTCTTTTGCTGAAAATAACTCTATGGTTATTCATGGTCAAGGAAATTGTAATTTCTGGACTTCTAACTGGTGCCCAAATAGCCCACTCATTAACCATGTCCCTCTCTCTACCCTTTCTATTCCTTCCTCCAGTAGAGTAGCAGATTTCATCAATAATAAAGGATATTTCTTGTCTCAGATTTGTCCTTATCTAGAGAATGATACTTTGATTTTCTTGCAGGATGCAGTTATTAACAATGAAAGAGAAGACAAATTGATCTGGAAACCAGAGGAGAATGGAGTTTTCACTTTTAGATCAGCATACAAGGCCCTCACTCAACTACCAGGTAATTTCCCTGCAACCAAAATGATATGGAACACCAGGTTGCAGAAAAAAAATTCTATTTTCACCTAGAAAATGCTAAACTCCTTTTTGCCTTTTGATGATGTGTTAATTAAGTGTGGTTTCAGCTTAGCTTCTAAATGCCCAGCATCCAACCAAGCTGATTCTCTTGAACACTTCTTCATTTCATGTCACCTGGCACAGTCTATTTGGAGTGACACTACTGTTATTAAAGGACACAATTTACATACTTTAGATAACTTAACTGACGGATTTTTTGCATACTGGAACAACAGTGACCTTCCTAGAGTTCATAGAATTATTTGTAGCATGCTGCCCTCTCTGATTTGTTGGTCTCTATGGAAAGCCAGAAATGCTTTTTATTTTGATAACAAAAGTTTCTCACCGGTCCAAATTAGTAAAGAAGTAAGAGATCTAATCTTTTTATCCCTTTCAGCTAAACCTTGCTTCTAAAATGAACACCCCCACATGAGCATCACCTCACTGATTCCACCTCTCAGGCCTCCTCCAAAGCCATCTATTTCCATTGTCTACTGGGAAAGGCCGGAACCTAATACTATAAAAGTTAAGGTGGATGCTTCCTGGTCTACTACTAACTCAACACTTGGCCTTATAGCCAGAGAGAATAATGGTAATCCATGCCTAATCAGGTCCTCAAACACTACTGCCAAATCACCACTTGAAGCTGAAATGAAAGCCATCCTCTTTGCCTGTCAGTTTTTTCCAGCTTTGGATTGCAACATCATAATTGAATCAGATTCACTGCTAGCTGTGAATATGATTAACAATCCCAGTAAAGAAAAATGGTCCCTCTATACTCTGGCTTTCCAAATCCACTCTTTACTAAAAGATGCCACCCTGAAACATGTTTTGAGTGAATGCAACTCTGTTGCTGATGCAATTGCCAAGTTCAAACCCATTTACCCTATAGAAACCTGCTGGAACCTTCCTAACATCCCTGCCAACATTAGAGGCCTTATTAATCTAGATAGGGATCATACTCCTTACATTAGAATTCATATGCATGCTGTTGAGGATGATTGATATTGTTGATTTATGTTTCTTCATTCTTGTTATCTTCTATCTCAGGCACCCCTGCAGATTTTTCACACCTGGATGCAAATCTGACAAGACATGCAGTGCACCAACTGCTTTCGTGTTTTCTAGCAAAAATGCTGAACGCTTGTCAAATGCTGTACCGATCACATACAGCATCATCCACCTGACCACATTCTTGTCTCTCTTAGAAATTATATCTATTAGGAAATGCCAGTGTTAGTTGGTAGATGTCTGGCCAAAGTGAGGAATTAACAAATGGGGTGGAGATTACTTACTTTGGAAATGCATCTATTGTTTACTCATTATTACATATGTAATTTCAACCTTTAAACTATAGTCTCTAGATGCTAGCATTTCTTTTGGAGGCAACGAGGTTGCCTCAGTAGAAAGACTACAAATATAACCCCCTGTAATTAGTATTTTCTTTCAAAGGTTTGGGGACCCTTATATATAATCCCCCACCCTAGGGTATTTTTAAGGTAAAAAAAATATACAAAAAATAATTAAGTTAACTAATTTCTAAAATTGTTAACCTTAATTATTATTACCTAATATTTTTTTAAAATTTATTTTAGATTAATAAAAGAATCAAATTTAATAATCAAGTACATCCAATGTCTTAATTAGTAAAATTTTGTTCATATTTAATTTTAATTTCTAAAATTAAAACTACTCATACTCATAAATTAAATTAAAAAGAAACTGGCCTACTGAGCCCAGCCCAACCTAGCCTAGCTCAGGTTTTAAAAAATAAAATTAATTTAAAAAAAATAACTAGTTGGACCGATGCAAGCCGGTTCAACTAAGACCAGACTAGACCAGAAAATCTGGTCTAGCGATAACCCGGTCCGGGCAGAACCGGCCGGTCCAGACCACCAAGCATGCTGGGCCGCTGAGAGCATCTGGTCCAGTAGCCATGCCATAATTTTGGCCCAACCAAATTTTGTAACAGCCATGCATACATCAAATCAAACCTAAATTAAGCACATGTGCCATGGTGCTGCTGCCTGCCGATGCTCCGGCGGTGGCGCTACAGTTACCGCCACTGCAACCTTAATTTTTGAGTGAGTTTAAATCAAATTATATCATCCAATAATTAATTTATTAACACATGAAAACCAATCTAAACATAAATTATGTAGATGGAAACATAAATTTAGATCAAACTAAAACCTGTAAAATACTCTGATACCACTGTTGGAAATTGATTAAATCTAATTTAGTAAAAAAATCAATTATCTAATCCTGGATCTCATGCATGTATTTAATTCAAATCTATCTAAGAGTTTATTTTACCTTTGAAGCGTGCTTTACTGTCGGATTTGATTAACCACGGAGACGAGAATCCCAGATGTGATTCCTATATACGTATCCACACAGCACGATTGGATCGCATACACCGCCGTTAGCTTAGAACGGTGATTAGGAAGCAAAGACCCAGTCTTTCTTCGTCGCGGTGAGGTTTATTTTCTGAGAATGGTTGGATTGATTTATCGTTTCTGCCGTCTGTAACGACCAGGGTTCTAATATTTTCTTTTTTAGAATAGTTATTAATCCAAGTCAATCTGGGTCTAACCCAATTAGACATAATGAGTTCTAAACTCAATTCTCATCTAAATATTATCTAGGCTTCCAGCCCAATAGTCATTTCTTTCAACCAATTGCATGCCTCGTGTGTGACCCTATAGGTTCAGTTATAATAAGATACAACCCTAATATAATTGATGCTAGCTGATCAAAAGCTGCTTCCAACTAATTCCAATCACTCAAAATAACTGAATTAATTGTTTCCGTAATTAATCTTCCATCCATATATGGCAAATGCACATTGACCGAAGGGCACTATTCCAACATATTTCCAATTCCACGTTGCCTTCTCATATGTCTGTATTAAAGAATTACAATATTACTTGTAATTGTAATTATATTTTATTACATTTCCTAGCTTGTATAGGTATCATTACTACTATATAATGTATCCTGAGATCATGAATACAATCACACATTATTACCATTATTTTCTACATGGTATCAGAGCCTATAATCCTAAAACCCTAAAGAAAATTTTACTGCCATTACCGAGCGCTAAATCCACCCGTCACCCGCGTGTTTTCTTTGCTCGCCGTTGTCTCCACAGCCATTATTGCTCACCATTTTAGCTGCCAATCTCCGCCGCCGTCGTCTGGTTGTGGTGATCCGCCAGCTCCGTCCACCATTCGATCCAATTGCACGTTGCTTCCCACACACCGATTTGAAGTCTCACGCACTGTCGCCGTCAACTCCACGTGCCGCCGCATCCTGCTCATCCGATCCGTCGTTGGTTATTGTACATACTGCTGATATGTACCTGATTTTATACTATGTCTGCCTCCGGAAGGAATCCCGAAGAACAGGCCCGTATTGATGCTTCACCTGAGGTTCCAAAGCTTCGGGATATGAGTGGTTATAATATAATTGTGACTTTAATGAAACTGTTGCAATTGCAATCTGGCTCTTAGACTGCTGTACATATTGGTCGTGTGTCGACTGATCCTTTCTTTATTGTCTCTGGCGATGGCCCTGGTTTACAACTTATACCGAACATGCTGAAAGGTCAAGAAAATTACATTGAATGGTTTGATGCGATGTGTCGCGCATTCCTTGCTAAGAACAAGATTGGGTTCATTGATTGATCCATTACCAAACCCCAGAATAGTCATCCTGATGCTGATGATTGGTCTAGGGTTAATGCTACTCTTATCTGCTGGATCTTGCAAACCCTAGACCGGTGTTGAGGTCTTCTATAAGCTAGTTTTCCACAGTTAAGGAACTGTGAGATTACCTGAAGGCACGATTTATTATTGGCGATGGTATGGAAGTTTTGCAAATGCAAGAGGCTATTCAGAGTTGCGGGCAGAACGGTCAGCCCATCGATATTTACTTTGGAAAATTGAAGAAGTTGTTTGCAGATTATCACAGCATGCAACCTCCTCTAGTTTGTGACTGTGAAGAGAGAAAGGCATTGTCCTGTTACAATATTTCTGTGAGAGTCTTCTGTGGGAGAGAGAAGGATTTGATCTACTAATTCATCTATGGCCTCGATGAAGGCTTTCACACCTTCCGATCACATATCATGAGCATTGATCTGATACCACCTATCATGAAAGTATATGCCCTTGTTTCCCAGGAGGAGAATCATCGAGCTATCGTTCGAGCTTGTGATCCTTCTTCTAACCCCATGGCATATGCTGCACAATGCCCACCACCTACAAGTTTTTCGCCTATTTTTCTTTCTGCATCTAACTGGAAGAATCTTGTTTGTACACATTATCATTGAAAGGGTCACAATAAGGATTCATGTTTCCAGATCATTGGTGTACCAAAATGGTTCAAGGAGTTGAATGAGAAAGCCAGCGCCGCTAAGAGAACGATGACAGCCTCTCGGCCGACCACCGATAAAGCTTATGTTCCTTGCTCTATATGTTATAGAGAAAAATAGACTAGACATAGTTTTCCATTGAGTTCTACAAATACTACTACACTATTTCAATTAATTATTTGTGATGTTTAGGGTCTTTATAGAACACCATCATCTAGTGGTGCATTTTATTTTTTAACTATAGTTACTCCCAAGCTGTTTGGGTTTATTTATGATTGGCTAAATCAAAACTAGTTTCTAGATTTTTGGAATTTTGTGCCTTGGTGAAGAACCAGTGGGGTCGAATCATACTCCGTGTTCAGGCTAATAATGAAACTAAATGTTTGCCTTTTAGATCTCATTTTGCTGCATCTGGGATCATTTTTTAGACATCTATGGTTGATACACCATAACAAAATGGTCAAGTTGAAAGAAAGCATCGCCATTTATTCAATGTGGCGCATATTTTATGGTTTCAAGCCAATCTTCCAATTGATTTTTGGGGAGAATGTGTTCTTACTGCTACTTATCTGATTAACCGAACACCGACAAAGCATCTCAATGGTCATACTTCCTTTGAGTTGCTCTATGGTCAAGCTCCAAATTACTCATCCTTAAGAGCTTTTGGATGCTTTTTTTTTGCTATTCATGTTCCCAGATATCGTGACAAGATTGCACCAAGAAGTCAGCGTTGTTTGTTTCTTGGTTATCCTGTCAGAAAGAAAGGCCATCGCCTTTTTAACTTGGAATCCCGCGTAATCTTTACCAGTCTGGATGCCAATTGTTTTGAAGTCCAATTCCCATATTCTACAAGTCTAACATCGCCCTCATTAGAGAAACCTGGTGGCACCACCACCTCACCGCCAACCCCCTCATCACCGGTGCCGGAGTCGCAGGCCTACTGCCACCGGCCGTTGCCGATCCTTCGCCACCTGTCGCCGTCGGTCCTTCACCGTAGGCTGTCATCGATATTTTTCCGTTATCTATCACAAGTCCTTCGCTGCCGGTCCTTCACCTTTATACACCGATGATCTTTCACGGCTGACCGTCACTGCTCCTTCTTCGCCGGCTGTTGTTGGAGCTCTACCACCGGTCGCCACCGGTCACTTATCACCGGCCAGTGCCTGATCTTCTATGCTGATCGACGTCGGCACTGACCCACCGGTGCACAATGGATCATCCCCGATGAATGAGGTTCTGTCGCCGGATCCTGTTCAAGCTCGGTCGGATATTGCATTGCCAAGGAATCTGCCCCATCATACGCCAAGTAATGCGTCGGCAATGGATTCCTACACGCTTAACACACTGCCTGCTCAGCCTTCTTCTGCAGCATCTCCAACTCCGAATAGTTCCACCGTCGAGTTGCCAACTAACAGACAGAGTATTTGTGCTCGTCGACCGCCTCCTAATTTGGAAGATTATAATTGTGATGATTATGCATGTGCTCTTACTACTGAAGGCCCCCCCTTACATCTATGTTCACCTATGCACCGTCATTATCATTAGGTGTTCTCTATCCTCTTACTGATTTTGTAGCCTGTGATAATTTTCAAGTACGCATTCTAGATTTTTGGATGCAGTAGCATCTAGTGCAAATCACACTACGTATTCTAAGGTGTCTCAGCATGCTCATTAGCTAGATACTATGTCGGACAAACTTACTACGCTTGAGCGCAATCAGACTTGGACTTTGGCTCACATGCCTCTAGATAAGCAGGCGATTGGTTACAAATGGGTTTACCAAACAAATTTTAACTCAGATAATACTATTGAATGTCATAAGGAACGCCTCGTGTTTCTTGGGAATCATCAGGTTAAGGGATTGATTATTCTGAAACATTTGCTCCAGTTGCAAAGATGAGTTTTGTTCACCTATTATTATCTGTTGCAGTTATTCGTGGTTAGGAACTGCATCAGATGGATGTTCATAATGCTTTCCTGCATGGTGATTTGCATGAAGATGTTTTTCTTCGACCCCCACCACGCTATGTTGCGCCCTATGGTCATGTATGTCACCTTTAGAAATCTCTTTATGGTCTTCGCCAGGCTCCTAGATATTGGTTAGCCAAATTAGCCCAGGCTTTACGAGCATTTTGTTTTGTTTAGAGTAAGGCAGATTACTCTTTGTTTGTCTTTTCCCGTGGATCAGTTTATTTGCATGTTCTTGTTTATGTGGATGATTTGGTCATTTCTGGTAATTCTTTTGCGCTCATTTATGAGTTCAAGAAATACTTGAGTTCTTGTTTCCATATGAAAGAACTTGGTTTTCTTAAGTATTTCTTAGGCATAAAGATTGTTAGAAGACCAAAGGGGATATTTCTTTCGCAAAGGAAATGTGCTTTGGACATTTTATCTGATACAGGTTTATGTGCTTCAAAACTTACTGACTTTCTGATGGAGCAATAACATGATCTGGCATGCGTTAAAGGTCTATCTTAGCATGACCCTGAGCAGAATAGGTGTCCGGTTGGGCGCCTGATATACTTGACCATTACTCGTCCCAAGCTTAGTTATTCGGTTCATACACTTGCGCAGTTCATGAAGTCTCCTTGTGTTCCTCACTGGCAAGCTGCAGTTCATGTGTTGCACTATCTGAAGAGTCATCCTGGTCAAGGTTTATGTCTCTCTTCCAGTAGTGCGTTACAGTTGACTGCTTACTATGAAATGGATTGGGCTGCATGCCCGATTACCCAGCGTTCTCAGTCCGGATATTTTGTGATAATTGGTGATTCTCCGCTTTCTTGGAAGACTAAGAAGCAACCTACTATTTCTCGGTCTTTCGCTGAAGCGGAGTATCCTGCTATGACTGTTACCTGTTGTGAGTTGTTATGGCTTAAGTTTTTACTGAAAGACTTAGGGGTTATGCACACTTCTCCTATGAGACTGTTTTGCGACAGTCAATCTGCTCTTCATATTGCGACAAATCCAGTGTTCCACGAATGCACAAAGTTTTGAAATTGATTATCATTTTGTTCGGGATCTTGTTCAATCTGGAGCTATTGTTACTCAGCATATCCGCACGTCAGACAAACATGCAGACTTGTTCACTAAGGCTCTCAGACGTAACCAGTTTCCTTCTCTGCTTGGCAAGTTAGGAATTTCTGATCCTCATGCTCCAACTTGAGGAGGAGTATTAAGGAATTAGAATATTACTTGTAATTATAATTATATTCTATTACCTTTTCTTATTTTATATAGGTATCATGTACTAAATTATAATATCGTGAGATCATGAATACAAACATAAATTATTACCCTTATTTTCTTCGATCTGCTTGAATTAATTTCCAAATCTATGAGTGGAATTTGTTGCGTGGGGATTCAATTTGGTTAGGATTTGCCAGAACGAACTTTCTGGATTCTCTTTGCTTTTCTTTGTGAGGAAACGTCGACTTGGAATTTGTTGCTTGGGGATTCAATATGGTAAGGATTTGCCAGAACTAACTCTCTGGATTCTCTTTGCTTTCCTTTATGAGGAAACGACGACTTGGGGTGTGTATAATGAGTTTGATAGAGGTAGGAAAATTAAAGTGGGTGACAGAGCATAAATGAATTTTGTGTAGTATCTAATGGACTGGGGTGAATTTTAATATTCGTCATGAGTGATCAGATGGATATGAATATAAAAATTTTAGGTGACTATGAATATGAAGATACCATAATTCGCACCCACCCTACTTCATTGTCATCCCTGGTCCAGAGCAAAAATATGGCTAGGGTACTCAATTGTAATACTAGTACTGTACAAAAATATGAATTGCGCTCAAATCAAATCTATTGAGATATCTATTATAAATTTTAGAAGCTGAGAGTTTCTCTTGTCAAACCGTTTAACGGTTAGACCAATCACCGTTCATATAACTTTTAAAGTTATATTATAATTATTTAAAATTTTAAAGATTTTCAAAATTTTGAGAATTTCATTCCAATAAATGGAAACAAACACCAAATAACATCATTGGGTATATTATTTATAAGATAACTCAGTCTAACAATTTAGCGATATAAAATAAAACTTTGAGTTAGAAATGGTATGCATGCGTATAGATAACAAGTTAAACGGAAACAACTCTTAGAGAAACTTTAATGCAAGAAGTATCATCCGCAAATATAGTAGTCAATCAATGAATAATTATTGAATTTCATTCGCTACAAGAAAAATAGCTTTTTATTTTGAGTTTTTTTACCTCAGTTATTGGTTAAGTATGGGTTTTAGCCCATTAAAGGCAGTTCTAATTATAACCGTCTTTAAAATGAAAAGTGACCTAGAAAACTATTTTCAATATTCGGAAATGTGCTATTTCCGAGCTTGCAAATAATTCTGATCCTCAATTAAAGGCGATTTAAGGCGGAATCACCTATTTCCTCACTCTCCATCTGCAGTTGAGCCACCACCATACGCACCTCCATTTAAGGCCGAACAGCCCTATTTCCTTCTCAATTCTCACCTTCATTCTTCATCCCTAAACACCGGTGCATCGACCACCTCACTCTCCATCTGCAGTTGAACCACCACCATCCGCGCCTCCATCTCCGGCGCCTCCACTACCGTCACTCTCCATCTCCAGCGCCTCAACCACCGGCGCCTTCTCTTTCCACGCTGCATCTCCACCACCGGCGCCTCCTCTTTCCATACCGCGCCTCTGCCACTGGTGCATCCTCTTTCCACACCACACCCACCGCCGCCGCCTCACCCTCTCTCCACCACTGAGTCTCCACTTCACGCCACCGCGCCTGCTCGAGTCCAGCGCCTCCACCACAGTACCTCCATCACCGCCGGAGAAGGAGAAGCCCACTGGTCGATTGGTCTGCTTGGATTTATCGCCGGAGAACGAGAAGCTTGCATGATATGTTTGTTTCTCGCCAGAGAAAGAGAATCGGCCAATCTATTCATTTCTTTCCTGATCTGTTCGTTTCTTTCCGCCACCGCCGCCACCATCGCTAGGGTGTTATTACGTTGCATTTTGCTCTATTTTTTATGTGTTAATCTATTCTTGATTTTGCTGTGTAACAGATCTGTTGTTCTTAATTAGTTTTTGCTCTAATCGTGTTTTTTAGTTGTGTTAATTTTTTTCCAGATCTGTTAATCTTTTGGCTGCCAGAAACTGATCGGTTTCTAGCAGCTATTTTTTTGTAAGGAAAGAAATGGTTTCCAAATTCGGAAACTGTCTTATTAAAGGCATTTTTGTTATCAAAACAAAGGCGATGTTTAACTGCCTTTAAATTAAGGCAGGTTTTAACCACCTTTAAATTAAAGGTGGTTTTATCATCAAATTAAAATGTTGTTTTTAACTGCCTTTAATTGTGATTTTTATAGGTTGTTCCTTGAACTGCCTTATTTTTAAAGGCACAGCCATTAAAGGTACCAAAAAAGTACATTTAAATTACCGATATAACCACTTTTAATAGGTCATTCTTGCACAAGTGAATGCTATTTTTTTACCTCTGTTATGATTTAACCGAGGTAAAAAAAACTTTTAAAATGAAGTAAATGCTATGACCGATGGGAATGCAACGTCGGTCGTAGTGTGTAATTCCATGACTTATTCATCCCTACCGATGTCGCAGCATCCATCGGTAAGCCTGGGGACAGAACTAAGGAAGGAGCGACGCTGGTTATTCATTAAACAATGTGTTCGAAAAACCAACATAGAGCTCTATAATTTTGATATCCTATTTTCAAATGATTAAAATTTTTGTTTATGTCAGTTGGTAATCCAAAAGAAATGTATAAGAATTGCGTAACATTATCTGAATAATGTGTTGATTAATGGTTACATAAAAATATGAAGAAGAATTCAAGCCAAATTGCAATAATGTTAATATAAATCAAATCCTAGTTCAATGGAATCAAATAGGAAATCATTCAGCGATGCCTTCAAGTGTTGTTCACATAAATGACTTGAACATGATGTGTGCGTCGATCACCTCAATTAGCTTTAAATAAACCGCATCCCCGAAAGACAGCTTGTTTTCGGTCTGAAACTTTCCCCATCCATTTGGGGAAATAGTCTTGATCTTCCTGTACCTCAAATAGCTCATGTGCCACTCTTTGACATTACACTCGAGCACAAACGGAACCTTCTTCTCTGGATGGCGGGCCACCATGTTTCGTGGGATGTAGTTAATCATAAACAAAAAAAGTACAATTAGTATGGAATGATTAATAAAAAAAAGATGATTGAAAGACAGACACTAATTAAATGTATCATGTATTTGTTATGATAGAATGTTGGTAAAATGTTGTCTATCCAGGATTATGGTGTAGGCTTCTAAATTGACGGGATCGATTCAGCTACCTAATCTCACCTAATAAACAAAATATTTTTGTGCACATGTATTTATAAGAAACTAAAAACTAATGTTAACTATACGTAATTTGTAAATCTCATGGTTTGCACCGCTTAATTGCCCATTGTTCGCCATGAATCCTAAATGGTATAGCAATGAAACAAAAAAACTATATTAATAGAAATTTCTTTGTATAAATATAATCATTGGGATTCAACAAAATGTTTTCGACTAAAAATGTTATATGCGAGGTCGATCACTAATTGGCTATGCTACCGGTTAGACCGAAACCATAAGACTGGCGTCACGGACATAGCGGTCTTAAATAGATTCATGGCCGACATGTCTAGCTAACGCCAGTATTTTGTCGATTCCACGACAACATAATCAATGGTCTACCAACCTCGCATTCGAATACCAACTCTAAACAAGGATGAATGACCGACATGAATACCTGATGTCATTGACCTCTCGATATGAACGGGATCTCAGCCAAAATGTAAGTGACAATGCATGCATCAGGGGATTCTAAACAAACTACTTCACAAAACCCTATAACTACAGCAATACACCTAATAATATGAACAATCTACCACAAATAACAACTACTAGCATAAACATGCATATTGAAGAAGATACAAAACATAAATGAACATATAGAAAAACAAAATTTACAAAGTTAATTACCACATCGAATTCCATACATATAACTAGAATGTGACATAAAACCATACAAGAAATAGATTCATAGTTTCATAACATATTTTTTAGGAAGACATGCCTTCTGAAATTGACCTTTAAAATGGGTAGTTTTTTGGAATACAGAAGGGGTGGAATAGTTTGAAACATTTCTGACGATAAACACACACATACTCTCTCTCCCTCACTTGCACACACACACACACATGCACACACACACGCGCACACACACGCACACACACACACGCACACACACACTTGCACACACGCAGTTGTACACACACACGCACACACACACGCACACACACACTTGCACACACGCACTTGCACACACACACTTGCACACTTGCACACACACACATATAAATGCTAAAAAAATAACATCGTATTGAATGACTAGCTGTCTTGGATAGTCTGTCAATGCATGCGATGTCAATCAACTTCTCACTATAACTGGCATGTCATAATGATACAACTTACATTGTGTGCTTTGTGTTATGAGCCAATAGATATTTCAGCCCACTAGCATGTAATTGGTAATTTGGCCCACCGAGTTTTCCCTACTATAAATCTGTCTTAAAAATTATATTTCTCCCACATTTTGGTAAATTAAAATTTACGTAAGTCAATTCAAAGTAAATTTTGAACCTTTGGTCATATATCGAGTCACAGTTGACTTAAAATGAGTAAACACTACAAGAAATCGACCCTATTACTTCACCCTTTTTACCTCAATTTTTTGGCTTAGGTAAAAAAACCGAGGTAAAAAGTTCTTGTACCTTGGTTTTTAATTTTTTTCGAAGTAAAAGATATTATTTACCTTGGTTCTAAAAATACCAAGGTATATAATTGATTTTTTTTTACCTCGGTTATTATTTGAACCTAAGTAAAAGGTTAAAAAACAAAGTAAATAATGTTACTGATTAGTGTGCGATGTCGCATAATGTATTAATATTGTTGCCGAAATTGCGTATTCTGTCATTGTCATCGACATAGCGTGAGATGGAGCACCGACGTTGCATATAATTAAAGATAAAACTTTTAGATGATAAAGTTGGGAAGGATTGAATATGGAAACATATGAGTTTTATTAAGTTTTGTTATGTTACAATTTGTTATTTTAAAATTTAATAAGGTCTGTTTAGTGATGTTACTATTGAAACTGGTTGAATAACAGGGAAAACCACAATCAACATGAAAACATTTTGAAGGTGGCAGAAACAAAAGGAAATTAAAAAGAAAGTCGGGGTGGTACGCTTTTCTCTAGTTTGGCATTTCTCTCTCCTCTCAACATCCCATCATCAGTTGATTTTATGAAAATGATTGATTCCATCTATACAAAAGTATTTGTTCAATATTTTTGAATTAAAATATTGTAGAAAATGGTGTAGAATGGTACGGTTGGAAATGTGTTTTTAAAAATCACGCACATATTATATCGCACATATAGTCAATTACATATTGTTCAAATAAGGTAGTAAAATTATTAGAAAAACATTAATCATGAAAATATCCTTACAAATTAATTATTACATAATAGGTTGAATATTAATAATAAATGTCTTAGTTCCAATATTAGAATAGAAATTACAATAAACTCAATCCGCTAGAATTATGATAACCTTGAAGATAATCGGCCCCCCGGCTTCTATGATCTTGAAGAACAAAGTGTCCCCAATGCACAGGTTGTTGTCGGAAAGGAACTTGGTGAAACCCTTTGGGCACAGGGCCTTGATCTTCCCTTGCCCCAAGTAGTTCATGTGCCACTCTTTCCCATAGCACCTCAGCACGACCGGGGGGGGGGGGGGGGGGGGGGTTGGGGTTCTTCACATTCGACAGAAGTGGTAGAATTTCAATCGGGACATACTAATAAGAAAAAATAATCACTATGAATATATATATATATATATATATATATATATATATGCAATTATAAAAAAAATAGTATTAACTGAAATTCAAATAATTCCAAGATTTTAATTATTTGCTAGTTTTAGTCCTTACCAAAGTTGGATTTTTCTAAAAATTTTGCTGCTTCAAAGTGCAGTGGAAACGTGGGCTTTCTGGAGCCATTTTATGGTGTTCAAGCTCGAACACAACCAGTTCAGGGTTTCTCCTTTGTGTGGAAAACTGTATAATTAATAAAATTAATAATTAATTTCGATAAAGTGTGCATATGTATTAGTAACTATGTATGTAAAATGGTAAAATACCTGGAAAAAGACGTGCCTAGAGGATCTTTCACCAGCCATTAGTCCCGTATATGAAGTGAACAATATGTTTAGGGAAAACTATCCTTATAAGAACAATGTGCGACGTCGATCATGTGTCGCAGGAACATATTGGTCTGAACCACTGGTTGAGTTGACATGCACTAGAGACATCGCCGGTGAGTCAGCAAAACCGATATCACGACTGACGATAAAACGAGGTCACAAAAATAAACATTAAGTTAAATGAAATAATTACATGCAACGCCGCTAAGACATTTGTAATATCGATGGATAAATCGAGACTACTGTGACGTCTTATGCATAACTTGAAATAAGAATGTGCGACATTGCATGCATAAATCGAATGACGTGTAACTAGAGACTGACTTTGCGTGCGTCAGAGACAGTAACAGGAGAAACACAGAAACCCGGCAGAAAAACATGCATTAAGGAGACAAATTTACACAAAAACGTCCTAACACAAACAAGGACGTAATACCTAGGTTTACATGTAAGAAAACTTAACACTCTAACAAATCTGAGCGAGAACAAGAAGACCAAAAATACAACCCATACAAAAAGCATAGATTAGTTAAACAAGGTGTAATAGCAATTACAAAAATTAAGACACTACAAGAGTAGAAATTCATACCTTTGTCAAAGGAGAAGAGGAAAGGGTGGAGAGACTCTTGGTATTCGTGGGAAACTTGGAAATGAAGAGTTTAAACTGATTCTTAGGGACCCTTTCTTTATAGCCATTTTGAAACGACGTCATTTTGGGACCTTGTGTTGTCCGCCATGGTTAGTGCGACATTGTACTCATATCGCTTGAGTTGACAGACTATTGACTTTATTATTAAGTGGAAAGACAAATATATTAAAACATTTTTTTAATATATTAAAAAAGATTGACGATGACAAATATTTTCTATTTTAAGAATGGTTGAAACAAAATAATCATTACACACAAGTATTTTATAGTATTATGTATGATCGTAACATAAAATTTTTGTTTCATATGGTAGGTTAAATATTAATAATTCAATAACATAAAAATAACATTCAACAAATAGATTCAAGATTAATTTAGACAAACATCACATTCAACAAAATAGTCTTAATGTTACAGATGTTTATCATAATTACAAGTTCTAAGTACTAATAGGTTAAGATGATGACATTAAAAACTATGGGAGCAAAACCATCAACCAGCTCGAAGTAGAGCGTGTCCACAACCTCTAGGTCCTCTCCATGAAGGAACTCACTAAAACCCTTTGAGGTCAGGGTTTTTAGCCTCCTTTTCCCCTAGTAGTGCATGTGATACTCTCTTCCGCGGTACCTTAAGACAACAGGCGTCTTCAACTTTGGTAGGAGCAGCTTGGTTTGGCTGGGGATGTACTAAATTGTAAACAAAAAACCATAATTAGTATATATTAAAATTAATTTGAGAAAATTATAATTTAAAATAAAATACATGTGTAAAATGAAAGGACTTACCAAAATTGGAATTGAATCAAAGTTCGTCTGGGTTAACGTACGTACAAAATGCGGTATGATATCGCTGAATGAAGTCTACACATGGTCCTCATCTAAATCGCTACGGAACTACATTTGGTCAACGAAATTAGTAATAAATAAATAAGAATATTAAAGAATTTGCGTTCTAAACCAAATATCGTTCGCACCTCAATTGGTACACGACTACTAGAACCTTCATCGCCAGCCATGATTCCTGAAAATCATATTGTCAAGGATAAAATTGATAATGATAGATAAAAATTGGTCTGATTCAAATCAGTTCAATTAATCATTAATTTGAGTCGAACTGTAAGTAAACTATCGCAGACCTATCGGTATATCTGATGGTTAACTGGGATGAGTGTGACGTCTTATTCAAAGATGGGGAGCAAAAATATGAAACTACAATGTTGCACATCAATTGCATAGACTGAAGTGGAAACCACTGACAAGCAACGTCGCATAAAACTGGGCAGGACGATAAAAAACAGCTAGAAAAACAAGAGAATTTACAGGTTCTAAACCCTAGACCCTAAATCCCGTAGGAACTTCGAAAAAACAACATAGAGAACACATAATTCACACACCACATACATAACAATATTGTCTATGAAAAATATGAAGTTGTAGGAAATCTAAATAATCTAGAAACCATACCTTAGAGGAAAGTTGTTGAAAGATTGTTGAAATTCGAGGGAAAGTTAAAAGATTGAAATGATTTATGGGGCGGGCTCCATATATATAGTCGTGAAGAGCCCTTTTGAAATCCACTCAGCGAGTGCGACGTCGCACTATAATCAACCCTACCAAGATAATAGTTGGCATATGATCGATGTCGGTACGTGTGATTTTGGCCCTCACCATTTCAGCCCACTAGCATATCAAATGGGCCCGCGTTTGACCAAACAATATATAATTGACCTTAATAACGCTCTATAGTATATTAGAAATACTTATTGAATTTTATAATTTTCCATGAACTTTATTAATGTCTGTTTCAAACGGAATTGATTTTACCTCCACGAGTCAACTTTTAAATTTTTACACTTAGATCCCTCCACGAATGTGGGAGAAGTGGAAATGAAAATTTAGAGATACCCTAATCTAATTCACATTTTCAGGACCAAGATGTTCTGATTTAGGCATGACGGAATGAATAGAACGGGGTAATCGTCCATCATTTGTATTAGTATTTCCACATTTACACCCTTAGGATAAGCGTAATAGGAACGACAATTTCCACCACATAGAATCACATGAAATTTCTTATTCTTGATTTTTTTATGAAAATAACCATACTAAAATTGCATCCATTATATTTTAGAAAGCGCTAGTACATGGTCTAGAGTAAATTATAGATGATTACTTATAAGTATGCAAAGGTTAATTGGAAGATCTTGGTTGGGAAGCCTTTGTGGGATCATGCCTATTTATTTATCCTTTTTGAGGGTCATAAGTTTGTCTAAGGATGGAAAAGGTCCCTTCCGGGACGCTTTGAATCACTTTTGGGACTACGGGTCAACTTTTAAATTTTTGCACTTAGATCCCTCCACAAATGTGGGAGAAGTGGAAATGCAAAATTGGAGACACCTAATTCACATTGTCAAGGCTAAGATATTCTGATTTAGGCACGATGGGATCAATGGAACGGGGTAATCGTCCATCATTTGTATTCGTATTTCCTTTAATACCCTTAGGGTAAGCGTTGTGGGAATGCTAATTTCAACCACATAGAATCACATGAAATTTCGTATTCTTGATTTTTTATGATAATATAATATAATATAATTTCATCGATCATATTTCAGAAAGCGCTAGTACGTGATCTAGAGTAAATTTTAGATGATTACTTTTAAGTATACGGGGGGTTAGTTGAAAGAACTTGTGGAAGACTATGTGGAATAAGAGCAGTTTTTTATTTGTTACTCTTCGTTATTATAAGTTCGACTTGATATGGCAACGTTTTGTTTTCAGATGATCGGAATCGAGTTTGGGACTACCAGTGAACTTTTAAATATTTACACTTAGGTTCCTCCAAGAAAGTGGTATAAGTCAAAATGCAAATTTGAAGCTAACATTTTTGTATTTATATTTTCACGGGCATTGTCATTTTGATGTGGGATCAAAAGGGTCATCGAAGGGGCCCCCAATCTTAACATGGAGTATTTTATGATACTTTTAAAAAATAACTCGTTGGCTCTCATTTACGATGTCGCAGTTATGTAGCCAAATGCGGATCCAAGACCGAAAAATGGCTGACATCGATCATAATGAAATTTCCAGCGGGAAACAAAAAATTTAGCCAAAAATTTGAAGCAAAATTTCCC
Organism: Rubia yunnanensis; assembly: GCA_037428765.1. Lineage (NCBI taxonomy): Eukaryota > Viridiplantae > Streptophyta > Magnoliopsida > Gentianales > Rubiaceae > Rubia > Rubia yunnanensis. The sequence continues at coordinate 29,943,830 of CM075070.1, forward strand.
CCCAACTAAAATTTCAAGTCATCAATACCAGCACCATTATGCATTTCTCACACTTTCTCCAAACCCTAGCTACAACACACCATCCTCTTCATCCACACCATTAATACAACAATTGAAGAGCTCAATCCATTTGTTTTCCCCGCACATCAACAAGTGTCCGATGATGGAGCATCTCCGGGTTCAAATTAATTGAGATAGTTTTTCAAACAATCAATGTTAATTTAGCAATTTAATTCCCATACATTCTATATGTTATTTTTCTCATTGATCAAAGCTTGTATATTTTCACAATGTATGATGATTGTGTTACATGTTATATAGTGTATATTGATTTTGTTTCCAAGATGATGCCATGCTTGTAAGGAATGAGAAACAATGCTTAGATTAAGGCTCATTGTGTACAATAATTACTTATTCATGTGAACATAATATGAATGTGATACGTCGAACACTTGTTAGTGGGCCTTTGTGATAGGACGTCAAATGCATGTATTTTTCAAAGCATTTAACATCCCTTTTGTTATATTTTTGTTAGAAGATTGCTAGATTTAGGTAGTTTTGCATCATAAGGGTTTTAGATGACCGTTTTTGGTTTTCATATCTAAATCCTTCAATTTGTAACCTATGTTTAGTCTAACATATTTTTTGTCCTTACGAGCATCTAGGTTTTTTTTTGTGATCTTAATTTGTATAATTTCTCGTGAGCCCTTTGGAGCGGTTTAGTAAAGGCACTTTAATTATCCTTTTGTCTTCTTTTGACCAAACTTAGGCTATAAATAGTCCCTCTTCTTCCCATTTCAATTGAGCCCGACTAGGGGGCTTCCGAACCTTAGTTTTCTTCATCTTTTCTTAGTTTTTGCATCTTTTCCATGGATTCTTGTAGATTTGTTACGGATTTTCATTTTCTATGCTAGATTTCACCTTGGGAGCAATTGGTAAGCATTTCTTGTATGAATTTGTGAGATTCAATTTATCCTATTATGTGCTTTGATTATCAAGTATATTTGGTGCTTTCTTGTGTGATTAATGCATGATTTAGACTAGGATTATCAGCTAGTTTAAGATTGTGGATTGATTATATGCTAGGTTTTTGGTCAAATCCGGAAGACTTTGACTTTTAGCCAACGTAATTGTTGTTGGTCAATGCTAGGTTATAATTAGGAGTGACAACTAATTATGATTTTTTATTGATTGAGTTTCTTAGACTTAGGTTGGATTTTTGCCTATTATTAATGTGGTCCACTAATAAAGATTAGCATGAAGGCCGATCCTTGCAGTCGTTATTAGTAAATACACTTGTGCTATCTGTGTGTTTCTCACTTGTAGGACATTGCGGTAGTCATATTGGGTCTCCGTGTGTATTTATATCCTTTGGGAAGTCTATGATGCCAATCGTCTAGGGTGACCCGAGGATAAGGGTTATTTTGTGGGGTCGATTGCCCACTCTAACTATAACCGATGAGAGGTGAGGAATATCAACACTCGAAAGGTGTTGATAAGTTCTCCACAATATGTGATTAAGGCATAAAAATAGGATAATTAATCTATGATCAAAGGATGACTAGAAATGTAAACCAATTGCGCCCAAGACTTGTCATAATCTTAGTTAAGTTATTTATGCTACTTGTGATCGTACTTACATCGTTCTTTTAATAGTTTTTCAATTTAGTTGTTCAAAGTAGTCATAGTGTTTTCCAAAAGCAACCCCACCCCTCCAACTTGTTACCACACATGAATAGTGGCTCATTTGTGTGCTTTTTAACTACACTTTAACACTTGATAAAACCCCCTTTTCCTCATAGACGACACCGTCTTACCACTAGCTACTATTTAGTAGTTAGCCCGTAATTTGGGCTTATAAACATTATCTTTGAGAGGCACGGCGATGGCCTCCAGAAATTTGGTGCCGCTGCCAGGGAAGAGGCGTATTTTGTTTAGTGTTAGTGTAGTTCTTTGTGTTTTTTTTGTTTTCTTGTTATGTGTTCTTGTTTGTTCATAGTTTTTTCTTGTTTTATTTTTTGTTGTTTTTCAGAAGGACATATTGCTTTTGTTCTTGGTTTATGGTACGTGCTTGTTCCAAGAACCGAGAACCTTTGCACTATGACCCAAAATTTTTTGTGCTTCTTTGTTTTTATTTTTTTGTTTGGAATGTGTATTTCTTGAGTTCTTAGTGTATTTCTACCAAGAATCCTTGCACTACGATTCCAAATTTTTGAAAAAAAAGGAAGATCTCGCCTTGAGGGAGCTCATGATGAGAAGAGAGGCTCAACAAGCAAGTTTTTCTAGGATTTGTCATTCCGATCATTCTACCAAGCCTTATAATTGGTTGAGAGATGAGCACTACGAGGAGAATAGAACCATTTTTTTCAAAACAAAGGGTATCATAAGGAGTGCTATGAAGAGGTTTGAGTTGTTGGTTTCTAAGGTCAAGGAGCTCAAGAATGGTATCCATACTATGATGCTTATAATCTAGAGTGGAGTGGTAATCCGGATTCATGGTATGGGAATGTACCAGGAAGGAAACACTACGAGCAATATGATTGGCCTTCATCAACTTATGACATGCACGGAAACCATGCTCAAGGAGGAGGTTTAAGCTCGAATGATAAACTCATGGAAGCAATATCGAATATGGTTCAAGATTTGAAGGCTCGCACTTCCTCAAGTATAAAAAACTTGGAGACCTAAATTAGTCAACTTGCATCTTCCGTGAGCTGTTTGGAAGCTCCAAAGATAGACCATCCTAAGTTAAACTCGAAGATACGGTAAGTGAGGTCACCTTGAGAAATGAATTTGAGTTCCAAGGGCATGAGAAGTTGGTTGAGGAAGACAAAGAAGATGAGAAAGAAGTGATTATCCTATATTCATTATCCTTGGCATCATCACCCCTTCCTCCACCAATTGAACCAACTCCAGCATTTTTGGAGTTCTTGGAAGAGACAATAGGGGATCCAAATGATTATGCCAAGCTTCCAAACCACCCACCTCCTTTGAAACCATCTCCACCTCCACAAAACTTTCCTCTTGAAAATTTTGTATCCCCACATCTCTACTTTTGGATGCTCATGGTAAAGGGGTGAAAACCTTCACCGTATGGATAGCATTAAGGTCATGGAAACAACCTTAAAAACATGGAGCTTCTCGGGAGGTAACCCGAGCTTTTAACTTAGGCTAGTATTTTTTATTTTATTGAAAAACAAATCCTCAACCATGTCCTCAAACTCTTACCCAATACCACCAAAATCCACCACCAAAACCACCATCTAGGAGCACTACTAGTTGTTGCCTTTTGTGCATGTTGATTGTGATTTGCATAGTCGTGGATTTGTAGTGGATGAGTTGAAGTTGCATTTTTTTCGGAGTTCAAGAATACAGAGGAAAGAACATTCATTGAGAAGTGAGCATTGCCATCACCGGGAAGGACCTTCAAGGTCCTAGTTGTGAGTATTTTTTTTTCTCTCTTATTTCTTTATCTTGTCCTTTGGTTCACATTGAGGACAATGAGCTTTTCAAGTGTGGGGAGTTTAAGAGAAATATATCTCATTGTATTGTATTGTAGTGTGAATATGCTCAACTTTGATTTGTTTTCTTAAAAATAAATTTCAGCTAAGTTGAAAACCTGAGAGGGTAACTTAGGCAAAAGTGGGAGGCCTGGATAGGTTGAAAACCTGAAAGGTAAACCTATGCAAAAATTAGAGGCCAAATGGTGTGGAAAAAGGTGAGGGTGAGCATTGGAAAAAAGAAGTGTGAAGCTAGGATGAAAACCTGAGAGAGCTTCTAGGCAAATTGAGTAAAAATGAGAGAAATTGAAAAAATTTATGCTTCTCTTGATTTGTCTATTTGATGACTTCTTCGGTAGAGTAAGCTAGTTTTACAATTGTATTTTATACCTCACCTTTAATTGGTATGATGGTTGTTTAGATTATCTTAAACTTTCAGATGTGAGTGTGAGAGATTCTTATGTCTTGGGGGTTAGGGTAGCCTTGGAATATGATGTTGGATGTTTTGGGGAAACTTTTGCATACTAGCTTACGCCTAGATCTTTGCTTGTTCTTGTTTACTAGAGGACGAGTAAAGGTTTAATTTCAGGGAGGGTTGATAGGACGTCAAATGCATGTATTTTTCAAAGAATTTAAGATTCCTTTTGTTATTTTTTTGTTAGAATATTGCTAGATTTACGTAGGTTTACATCATAAGGGGTTTATATGGCCATTTTCAGTTTTCATATTTAAATCCTTCATTTTGTAACCTATGTTTAGTCTAATGGATTTTTGGTCCTTAAGAGCATCTAGATTCCTTTTTGTGAGCTTAATTTGTAGATTTCTCATGAACCCTTTGGAGTATTTTAGTGAAGGTCGCGAGCCAAAACGTGGTAGAAGATAGAAGGGTCGAAGAAGAAAGGCAAAGAAGCGGATAAATTGTCACCCGGAAGTTTGGACTAAGTTCTTAAAATGATCTGACAAGAATTAGCCTACAAGGGTAGTACCATTGGGCTCTTCTTCTTGAGCACTATGAAATTGACTACAAGAACTCTAAAATTGGAGCAATGGTTCACCCGTAGCTATGCGAAGACCGGCCAGCCGGGTGAAGAAAACTGTGGCGCACGCCCAGCTCAGAGCCTCTGGCACCTGCGCGTGAGTGGAAAAGCCATGGAGCAAGTCCCAGTCCATGAATGCATAGCCAGTGCACCTCGGCTTATGCCTGTGGCCTTGGTCGTGCCCAGAAACTGCACCCCATGTGTGGTTAACCGTGTGCCAACACGCATGGAGGCAAACCGCGGTACAGCCCTCCAGTTCGTGATCACGTGTCCAGTGCAGATAATCAAGCGCTCGTGCCTCGTGCTGATGCCTAGTGCCACAGCCTGGCACCACTACCTCGCAACCAAGCCCCGCGCTCTTGTTGCAACTGTTTTTACTTCTTTTGACCAAACTTAGGCTATAACTAGACCCTCTTCTTCCCCATTTCAATTGAGCCCAACTTGGGCACCACCAAACCCTAGTTTTCTTCATCTTTTCTTATTTTTTGCATCTTTTCCATGGATTATTGTAGATATTTTATGGGTTTTCATTTTCTAGGCTAGATTTCACCTTGGACGCAATTGGTAAGTGTTTCTTGTATGAATTTGTGAGATTCAATTTATCCTATTTTGTGATTTGATTATCAAGTATATTTGGTGCTTTCTTGTGTGATTAATTAATAATTTAGACTATGGTGATCAACTAGTTGAAGATTGTGGATTGCTTATGTGCTAGGTTTTCGGTCAAACCCGGAAGACTTTGATGTTGGTCAATGCTAGGTTATAATTAGGTGTGACAACTAATTATGACTTTTTATTGCTGGAGTTTCTTAGACTTAGGTTGAATTTAAATGGGTTTACCTAATTATCAATGTAGTCCACTAATAATGATTAGCATGAAGGCCGATTCTCGTAGTCGTTATTAGTAAATATACTTGTGTTATCTATGTGTTTCTCGCATGTAAGCCATTTTGGTAGTCATGTTGGGTCTCCATGTGTATTGCTATCCTCGGGTAAGTCTATGACGCCGATCGTCTAGGGTGATCCGAGGATAAGGGTTATTGTGTGGCGCTAATCACCCACTCTAATTATAACCGAGGAGATGTGAGAAATATCAACATTCGAAAGGTGTTGATAAGTTCTCCACAATATATGATTAATGCATAAAAATAGGATAATTAATCTATGATCAAATGATGACTAGAAATGTAAACCAATTACGCCCAAGACTCATCATAATCTTAGCTAAGTTATCCGTGCTACTTGTGATCGTACTTACATTGTTCTTTTAATAGTTTGTCAATTTATTTGTTCAAAGTAGTCGTAGTTTTTTCCAAAAGCCCCCCCCCCTCTAACTTGTTACTACACACGAAGAGTGACTCTTTCATGTCCTTTTGTTTATGCTTTAACACTTGATAAAACCTCATTTTCCTCGTGGACGACCCCGTATTACCACTAGCTACTATTTAGTAGTAGGTCGTAATTTGGGCTTATAAATATTATCTTTGAGAGGCACGGCGATGCCTCCCACTTTTTGATGTACAACCAAATTAAGACCAATGATGCACTTTCCAATAAAAAGCATGAAATATCTTGAATGTACGACATCGCACTAAGGTTGGCCTTAGCGACATCAATTACTCTAACTTGCGACGTCGCTTCTACCCATATCCATTCTTTTTCCAAGATTACATTCCCTTCATCTAAGTATGACTATATTATGTGTTTTTTAATTCGGGACTGCCCGATTCTAACATAAATTGTTTTACTCTGTATTGGGTGTAATGGGACAACTAGAGTTATTGATGGACTGTAGATGGATGACTTGTCATTTCACTACTTGCCCTGACAGTGTTGATGCCTTATAAAATAGACAATATAGAGGTTCAATACCTTTAATGTTTAAATTTAATATCAACCTTATGTATTATTATTATTATATATACAGTGTAACATGTATTTGTAATATATGTTATAGCTAGTTTTGAGGATTTTAACATGTCATTGTTAATTTTCCCACATGAATTTTATGACAATTGATTGTTGTATGATGTTTAACCATTTCTAGAGTAATCCAATTCTAAATAACATGCAATGGCTATTGACGAACGATTGTTTGTTTCATAAAATATTTAATATTATAATATTTAACCAAAACGTTCTCTCCACAACCGATCCACGATGTTGCATTTGCCGGTGCTCATGCCACACAAAAGCGACGTCGCATGTAAAACGTTGTGTAATTTTTTTTGCAAAATTGGCCATTCAAAACAACGTCATATTGTTCTTCATTCCATGTCAGCACGTACACAACATCAGTGCACTGCATTGGGTGATGTCGCTTTTCTTTAGAATAACATCGCACACTTTCCTCTCACATCACGTGTCTTGTTGGTCTGGCCGACGTCGTTCATCTTATATCCAGACATCGATCCCAATGATGTCATATATATATCGTATGCTATCATTTACCTTTGTGCTAGGAGCGATGTTGCACGTAACAGTTTCCAACGTCGCTCGAAAATCGAGGTAAAAGCTATTTTTAACCTCGATTTCGAACCGAGGTAAAAAGTATACTTTTTTACTTCACCCACATTTACCTTGGTTTCTTTATTGCAAAAAACCGAGGTAAAAAGCCCTGAAAAACTGAGGTAATAGGTGTTGTATGTTGTAGTGAAAGATCAAAACTTTTATCATTTATTAAGCCACAATTAACCTAAAATTAGTAAAGGTTGAATCTTTTGGCATCTATGTTGGTAAAACAATAAAATTTGAGCCACAATTGACCTAAGATGAGTAAAAATCAAACCTTTATTCATCTATAAAGCCACAGTTGACATAAGATAAGTAAAGGTCAAACCTTTTGCCATCTATGTTGGTTAAACAACAGAATTAGAGCTATGGTTGACCTACATCTATCAAGCCACAGTTTACCTAAGATGAATAAAGGTCGATGGCATCTATGTAGGTAAAATAATAGAAATCGAGCCACAGTTGACCTAAGATGAGTAAAGGCAAAACCTTTTGTCATCTGTCGAGCCACAATTAGCCTAAGATAAGTAGAGGTCAAACCTTTTGGCATCTACGTTGGTAAAAAAATAGAAATTAAGCAACGTTCAACATAAGTGGAATAGAGGTTGAACCTTTTATCATCCATTGAGCCACAATTGACATAAGATGAGTAAAGTTCAAACCTTTTGGTATCTATGTTGGTAAATAAATACAGAAATTGAGCCACAATTGAGCTAAGATGAGTAAAGTTCGAACCTATTATCATCCATCAAGCCACGGTTGACCTTAGATGAAAGGTTAAACCCTTTTATCATCTATGTTGGTAAAACGATAGAAGTCGAGCCTAAGATGAGTAAAGGTAAAAACTGTTGTCCTTTATCGAGCAATGGTTGAACTAAGATGAGTAAAGGTTGAACCTTTTGTCGTCTATCGAGCCGTGGTTAACCTAAGAAGAGAGAAGGTTGAACCATTTTGCATCTGTGTTAGTTTACAATAGAATCGAGCCATGGTTTCTTAAAGACCAGGTACGATCAAGCCTTGCTTCATGCTTCAATGTGTTTATATGTTGAACAACATGCGAAATCAGGCCTGTTGTCGATCTTACAATCACAGAATGGGAAGCCAGCTGTTGTCGGCAGTATTACCTTACTGGGTCTCATGACCAGCACCACGTGAGAAGCTGACCAACGTTGGTTGAGTAAACTCTATTGAGCTGTAATGGTATACATAGAGCTCATACTTACAATCGGCATCACAACTGACATCCACTTACGTCCACTTTAGGTTAGTTTAGATAACTAAAGTGGTCTTTAGTGGGAGAATGAAATTTCAGCGCTTATTTATTGGCTAATTAACCACATGCCCTAACTAATGTTAGCCCCCAACAAAAAAAGCCTCCCATATGTCATCTCCTCTAACACTCCCACTCTCAAACATACTCCTCCAACATTCCATTCACACCATATCCAAAAATTCACAAGTTGGGAATCAAATAAAATAGAAAACTCAATCAAACCCCAACAACTACAAAAGAGTGGAGCATATCCGGATGATAATAGAGGTTATAGTTATCTATCATTTGCTTCAATTTCAGTTCTTTTTGTGAAACTCATTTTATATCTTGAAGAATGAAATATTGAATCTTTACATGAATTATGATGATTGTGCTAGATGTTTATTTTGTAGGTTTTGCTCTTTACTTATTGTTGTTGTTGTGAATTTCATGTCATGTATAACTTATGATCAAGGTAAATTATACTATCTTTTTTTCTTTCTAATCGCTCTCTTCTCTCTCCTAACCATCCTCTCTTCTGATCTCTCTCACACCTGCCAGAAATGGCTTCCCCCTCTGCCGGTAACGGCTCTCCTTCGCTGATAACGGCTCTCCTTCGTGGGTAACGGCTCGCCCTCCGCCGGTCACTATGGTGGACAACAACTCTTTGGGTAATTCAAAATCCTTCCTTGCTGCCCTGCAATCAAAATCTCCTCCCCTCAGTTCATCCCTACCAAATAACCCTGAGCTTACCCCAAAATCTGAACACCTACGGGAACCGGCATGCCTTTACTTAGATGAAGAAATTACCAAGCTCTCTTCCCACTACGCTAATGCCCTAGTTGGAAAATTCACCAAAGGCCGGCTCACAATGGATCAACTAGAGGCGGTGTTCAAGACGGTAACTGGGCTCACTGGATTACAAGCATGTACTGATCAGGTTCGACCAAGTAAACGATTACCAACGATGCTGGATCAAGGGACTATGGAGCTTCAATGGTATCCAAATGAAGGTGCTCAAATGGTCACCTGACTTCTCCACACATAGGGAATTGCCAATCGTCCCAATCTGGTGCATAATCAGGGAAGTTCCACTTTACTATTACAATACTTCGTCGATTGAGGCTAATAGTAATAGTATAGGAAACTTTATTAAGAAAGATCTATCTACTGAAATGTTAACTAGACCCTCTGCTATTAAACTATGTGTGGAAATTGACCTTCAGAAACCACTTAACAACTTCATCAGATTAGGTTCTGTATCTAATAATAGAAAGTACTCCATTGAATATGATGACATTCCCATGTACTGTGCCCATTGTGCTAAGCTAAGCCATTCACTAAGCCAATGTAGAGCTATCCCCCAAAACCACACCCTGCCACAGTGGCAAGCCACTGAGAACAAGTTTAATAAGGCACCAAATATGATTACAGAAAACCAACCTCCGAACAATTCCCACAATAAAGGCCAACTAGAACACCATCTAGGAACAACAAACCCTACCCTAAATCCATCCTCCTATCTACCCCAGCATTTACAAGTAGGTTCTGACAAAAATACCTCAAAATCATTCCAATCCCCTCTAACCCTGATCTTAACTAACTCACCCCCTGCAGACCCTCAATCACCACTCACAAAACTGTTACATGCAACTGCTCTAACTACCCCTAAACATGGCTCATATAATCTATGCAAAGGATGATATACAGATAGGTTCCCACAATCTTACTCTCTCTTAGATTTCATCTACTAACCCTTCACTTTCTCAATAAAGAAAGATGGAAAACAGATTCTCTTTATTGCAGGATATGGAACCCCTATCACAAACCGAAAACTGCCTTGATTAGGAACTGCAAGTTAGAGAGGATAAAGATAGATCATACACAGATAATCCTCACCCTAACTCAGCTTTATTATCTGACCAACCACAATCAAGAGGTAACAAAGACTACCAAGGTAAGTCTAAGCATAAAAAGAATAATTATCTTAGCCAGCTAAACAAGATGATGTTAAGATCAGCTACTAAAAGTCATAAATCATGTGAACAATGATACACACCATAACCATTAATTTTTTAGTTTGGAACCTGAGAGGTATGGAATCTTCAATGCTCAGATTGAAACATCTAATCAAACAAAAGAACATTTAACTCTTATGTATCATTGAACCTATGCATGATAACAGTCAACGCCATTCCTATATGGAAAAGCTTTATTACTCACACAATCTTCCTCTACATAATGGCAAAATTTAGCTTATGTGGAATGACTCCATATCTATCTCTCTCATTTCCTATCATGACCAATTTCTATATGTCAAAGTCATTCACCCCTACTCAAATACTGACATAGAAGCTGTTTTTGTTTATGGCCTTAGAACTAGGGAAGGTAGGAAAACATTATGGAATGACCTTAGTCTCCTACCAAACAATGATACTATTTACATAGGATATTTTAATACAATCACCTCACTTACAGAGTATAAAGGCCCTAGCTCCCCTAATTTAGGTAGTATCAGGGATTTCAATAACTGGATTAACTCTAAAGGAATTCAGGAAATTAACACTGTGGGAAATTTATTCACTTGGACAAAATCTAGGCTAAGAAACCCCACCTCTAAGAGATTAGATAGAGGACTATGTAATATACAGTGGAGCACCAAATTCTCAGCATCCTCTATCCAAATCCTTAACAGGAAATCCTCTGATCATTGCCCTCTTTTCCTACAAGTTTCAACCTTAGTTCCCTCTCACCCTAAGCCTTTTAGGTTCATAAACACCTGGTTTAATAGACCAGAGTTCATAAACCTAATAAAAGACAACTGGACCACCCCTATTCCCCAGTCAGGAATGCTACGACTATATCTGAAATTGTTTAGACTTAAGAAAACGATTAAGACTTGGAATAAGGAATGTTTTGGTAATATTGACTCTAATGTACTCACTGCTGAGGAAAATATGATATTACAGGAAATTACCTATGACTCCACCCACTCAGAATCAGACCTAATCAAACTTAATGAGAAAAAGGCCTTATTAATTAGATCTTTAAGGGAAAAATAAAAATTCTAGAAACAAAAATCAAGAACTAATTGGATTAAACTTGGAGATAACAATACACAGTTTTTCCATAAAACTGTAAAGGAAAAAAACTGCAGGCTAGATATCTCTAAAATTAAAAACAGACAGGGACAATGGCTAAATAATTACACAGAAATCCAAAAAGAAGCCATTGCCTACTTCTCTGAGCTCCTATCTGAGTCTAACATACCAGTTAATAACACCTACTACCCTGATTTTCTCAGCCAAATACCTACCATAATCTCTGAATAGGATAATTTCTCTCTGTCTAAACCAGTTTCAGAAGAAGAACTTCGACTAGTGGTTATGAGCTTGAATAAAAATAGTAGCCCAGGTGCTGATGGTTTCTCATGTAAATTCTATACCAAATGCTGGGATTTCATTAAAGAGGATCTGAAATCTACAGTTAATGATTTCCTCTTAGTCTCGGATATGCCAAGAGGCATCATCAGTACTTGGATAGCTTTAATCCCAAAAAAACAAACCCCTTCCTCTTTTGATGATTATAGGCCAATCAGTCTCTCAAATGTAGCAAACAAGATATGCTCTAAGGTGCTAATGGAAAGGTTGAAACCCTATATGGAAAAATTAATTTCACCTAATCAAACTGCTTTCATGAAAAACAGGGACATTTCTGACAATATACTCTATCTTCAAGAAATGATAAGGTTTTTAGATTAAAAAAATAGAGTGCCTAACTGTATACTTAAACTAGACCTTAGGAAAGCTTTTGATAGGGTTAATTGGAACTTTTTTAAAAGCATACTTTGTAGATATGGTTTTACATGTAACTTTTTGAATGCTATGATGAACAATCTCTCTCAGGCACATTTCTCAGTGCTCATGAATGGTAACCCGGTTGGCTTTTTTAAAGCTACCCGAGGCATCAAATAAGGTGATCCCTTATCTCCCTTTCTCTTTAACATTTTCTCTAAAGCTTTCTCTAGAAGTCGATCTTTCATCTTCCTGAACAACATACTTCAGTACTATCAGCTCCCATCTGCCATCACACCAGCCTCACATTTAAGTTATACTGATGACACCATCATTTTTATGTAGGCCTCAAAATCTAACCTAATAAGGATCAAAGATTTTTTAGAAACTTTTGAATTTACCTCAGGCCAAAAAATTAATTATGAAAAGTTTTGATTTCTATATTAGTAAAAGAGCTACACCTGCAAGGATAAATCAGATTAGGACAATCCTAGGAATGAAAAAAGGGTCTTTCCCATTTAAATACCTAGGCTGCCCAATTTTTAAGGGAAGAACCCTCAACACATACTTTCAACCTCTGTTTGAACTTATAGATAAGAAATTGATGACCTGGAAAAACAAGTGGTTAAGTAAAGGAGGTAAAATGGTTCTCATTCAATCATGCATATATTCCCTTCCACAACATATATGGATTGTCCTAAAGCCCCCTAAGCAAATAATTAAGACACTGGAAAGGAAAATGGCCAGATTCTTTTGGGGAGAAACTGAGGGAAAAATGAACAAAGTTTGGAGAAAGTGGTCTGACCTAGCTGCACATAGATTTCATAATGGATTAGGGTTCAGATCAGTACAGGCAATAATTGACTCATGTTCCCTCAAACTGTGGTTGAAAAGCCAACAGGGTACCACCATGTGGACTAAACTGATATGGTCATTACCTCAAACACACAGAAAATCCCAAACTTGGAAGAGAATATGCACTATAAACTCTTTTGCTGAAAATAACCCTATGGTTATTCATGGCCAAGGTAAATGTAACTTCTGGACTGCTAATTGGTGCCTAAATGGACCACTCATTAACTGTGTCCCTTCCTCTGCCCTTTCTACATTTTCCAATTGCACAGTAGCTGATTTCATCAATGATAAAAGTTATACCTTAACTCAGATTTCTCCTTTTTTAGAACATGATACTCTGATCTTCTTGCGAGATGCAGATATTAACAAGGAAAGAGAGGATAAACTGATCTGGAAACCAGAGGAGACTGGAGTTTTTACATTCAGATCAGCATACAAGGCACTCACTCACTTACCAGGTACCTTTCTTGCAACTAAACTCATATGGAACCCCAGGTTGCAGAAAAAAACTTCAGTTTTCACCTGGAAAATTCTGAACTCCTTTTTTCCTTTTGATGATGTTTTAATTAAATGTGGTTTTAGCTTTGCTTCTAAATGTCCAGCATGTAACCAAGCTAATTCTCTTGAACATTTTTTCATTTCATGTCACCTGGCTCAAACTATATGGAGTGATACTGCTGTTATCATGGGACTTAACTTACATACCTTAGACAAATTAACTAATAGATTATTTGCATACTGGAACAACAATGACCTCCCTAGAGTGCATAGAGTTATTTGTAGATTGCTGCCCTCTTTGATTTGTTGGTCTCTATGGAAAGCCAGAAATGCTTTCTATTTTGATAGCAAAATATTTTCAACAGTACATATTTGTAAAGAAGTAAGAGAGCTAATCTTTCTATCCCTTTCAGCTAAGCCTTGTTTCTCAAACAAACACCCTATTATGAGCCTTCCCATCTCTTCACTGATCCCACCCCTCAGACCCTCCAAAACCTTCCATCTCAATTTTCTACTGGGAAAGGCCGGAACCTAATACTATAAAGGTCAATGTGGATGCTTCCTGGTTTTCTACTAGCTTAACACTTGGCCTTATAGCCAGAGACAATAATGGAAATCCATGCCTAATCAAGTCCACAAACATCTCTGCCAAATCATCACTTGAAGCTGAAATGAAAGCCATTCTATTTGCTTGTCAGGTTTTTCTATCACTGGATTGCAATTTCATAATTGAATCAGACTCACTGCTTGTAGTGAATATGATTAACAATCCAAATGGAGCTAAATGGTCCCTCTATACACTAGCTTTTCAAGTTCACTCCTTATTAAAAGATGCCATCCTCAAACATGTTTTCAGAGAGTGCAACTCTGTTGCTAATGCCATTGCTAAGCACAAATCCACTCACCTTGAGGAATTCAGCTTGAACCTCTCTAACATCCCTGCAAACATCAGAGGCCTTATTAATTTATATAGGGATCATACTCCCTACATTAGAACTCATATGCATGCTACTAAGGATGATTGATACTGCTGATTTCTGTTTTCCTCTTTACTTTGTCTCAGGAACCAATTCAGTCTCTTCACACATGGGATGCAAATATGGCATGGTATGCAATGCTCCAGTGCTCCAGTTTCTTCTTGCTGATTTAAACAAAAGGCTGTCTGATTGCCGATTGCATTACGCCTCACACAGTATCATCCATCAGACTACCTCCTTTGTTTTCTTGGATTGTATTTTCAAATGGCAGAATGGTAGTTGCCTGACCAAAGTAAAGAATTAACACATGGGGTGGAGATTACTTACTTTGGAATCACAAATACTATCTCTACTCTTTATCACATATGTAATTTTATCTACAAACTATAGGCTCTAGATGCTAGCTATTCTTTTGGAGGCAACGAGGCTGCCTCAATAGAAAGTCCGCAAAAATAACTCTCTGTAACCAACTCTTCTTCTCAAAGGTTTGGGGAATCTTATATATTATCCCCCACCCTAGGGTGTTTTTAATTAATAACAAAATGTATAACTTATGAAGCGTTCTAGCAAATTTCATTTTTAAAATTTTTTTATAACTAGATAAATAACTATCTTTAAAAAATACATGCATTTTTTTTAACTTAAATTTGCTTGATAATTGCCTTATTTTTAAATTACTTATATAACTTTTAGAAAATATCTTCATTTTTAAAAAAATTTGTACGAGTATTTTTTATTTAAATGTTATAATTCTATAATTATCTAAAATAATTTAATGTATTTTGATTTAGTATGTGAATATTTACATGAAAATATTCAAATTATGTGGATTTTAAATAGTTATATTATATATAAGGGTGTTCAAATGAGTTTGGGTATCCACACATCCAAGTACCAACATGTGCTGGTAGTTGAAATGTGGTTGGTGGCACGTGACGGGAGAATGGAGTACCTAGAGTTGCGGGTACCCGAATGTTTGATTTGGTAACAGGATACCGGCTAACCAGGTTGGCGTTTCAATTCTTCTGATAATTATCATTTCACTTTGTTACATGAACTGGTATTAGTACAAGGAAAATGTCTTTACAATGATGGCGGTGTAGTTAACACTTCTTGTGACATTTTTACTTCTATTGATTGTCACTGTGTTCCATTCCAAAATTCAAAGTATCATCATCGCAAAGAGTAACAAGTTTGTAATCATCATCGACATCATTCCCTTACTTGGATAACAACAAAATATGCTAAAGTGGACGGAAAAAATCATTGCGTTAAGATTTTTTTGAATAAGTGGATAGTTTTCGAAAGTTTGATATTAAATTTGTGATGAAAAATCAAATAAAAATTTTAATTGGACCTACAGCTAATACTGAGAGATATACACAATTTTTATATCTTCATTACCAATCAAACATATTTCAAGTTGGATGCTCGTAACTGGGAGGAGTACGAGAGAATGAGAGTATAGGATTGTGGCTCTAGAGACATTTGGGAATGTGAGGTTTAAAGGGAACGATTGAGAATTTGACACTTCGATATTATGTAGATTCAATTTCTTTAATAATTACGATTAAGTAAATACAAGCAATTGGAACTCGGGAGTAGATATATAGTAAAATATTATTTAATATTAATTAAATAAATTTTAAAAATTTAATGGACATCCGGGAAATAGTATTTGTGCAACTCGGAGCTAGATCCATTAAAATGTATAAAGTTTTGGATGGGTACCGGATAATTTATTGTTTTATTCCGAGCCAGCGGGATGACATGTCAGGTCTTACGGGCTGGATATTTTTCAATACTCTAATATGACAAAGTATTGTATGATATTGTCCCACTGCAAGACCAATAATTAATGTGTATTATAGTGAAGTTTAATTAGGGAAGGAGTTTCAAATAAAATTTATAGAAATGTTTGGGGTATAAGGGGGAATTTGAGTGCAAATATCATTTTGTTAGGGGATATTGGACATAAATAATTCAGAAATTAATGACTCCCAAGTCATCGCTTATTTATAGTCATCTTGAGCCTACATTGTTGAGGCATCACATAATGTACAGGCCATGCTAATCATAGCCATCGTGGGGGAATGTATAACTCCTTTGAGGGCATATATTGTGGGCCACGTTCTATCGATCATGGGATGGGTGATAGCGTCAACTACGTATTGAAATATTCTTGATCAATGTTCTCTCTTTGGCCTACAAATACTTCGATGGCCTTGCTGAGTAGCCCCCTACATGGGTTGAGCCTAATGTTTGGGTCATGTATATACCATAAACAATTGAAACAACTTATTTTGTATTCTTATATCTGAACCCCTTGGTATTTAAGAGGTTTCAAATTAGAAGCTATGGACTTTTTTACTTTCTAGAAAACCTTGAAGATTTCTGCAGAGAATGCTCTTAAGAATTTTGGGTAGTCGATTTAGTTTGACCAAACAACCCCATATGCTAGGAATATTTTCTTCTTTCATCTTTTAATATCATGTTTGTGATATTTTTCAATTCTGAATTGTTTTTACGTATTATGAGTAGTTAATTCATCTATCGCCATGGAATAGCATCAGTTCATGAATCGTGAGGCCTAATTGGTTTATGATTGATTCTTCTGTGTTCTTAATTATTCTTGATTGAATTTATTCCTTATGTGCTAAGCCTGGTCAAGTTGAATATTATCAGGATAATGATATCTAATTTCACCAATACGTAATCGTTGGAAATGGTAAGTATGTAACGAGTTCTTGTGAAAAACAAATAACTGAACAAATAGTAAGAACTATATAGAGAACAATTATGTAACAATTATTACTTGCGAATACTTGGGTAATTGTTCATATCGGGTCTTTTCAGTCTTAATGCTCTTGAGGTATATGTGTAGTTCAACGAATACTTTTGGAGGGTGTCTGAATAAGGGAAATAGTTGGTTCAGCGAATAGGTACCGATTATCAAAAAAGTGAGAAAGGATTTAGGTGGTTCAACAAATACTTACTTCCCTATAACTGATATATTCATAAGATTTGATTCAGATTTGCACCTAGGATCAAATTTTTACTAATGTGAGTTTATATACTCCCTCCGTTCCAGCAAAAATGACACAATTTTCCTTTTTGCTCATCAAAACAAAAATGACATGTTTTGAAAATGACCCAAAATGGTGAATAATATGTTGTTAAATTCTCACAATGTCCTCTTTAACTTTAACAACTTTTAGATTAGGAGCACTGTCTTCCCAAATATCCCTACATTTCCAAACTTATTTCACACCACATCAACTTGAATAAAAGAACGAACCAAAAGCAATTCCACTTTTTTGCGGGACGGAAGGAGTATGATTTTCCTATATTATATTTTTCATTATTATTTTAACTCTTGAATAATTATTTAAAACAACTCTGGTAATTTAAGGCATGGTAGCTACATTGAATGCTTTATTAGTGGTGATGCGGGAAATTTCTTCAGAGTAATAATAGTGCCCAGAATAAGCTCACGACAAGTTCAAGCCTCTTTGAGTACCTACATAGATCCCCGGTGCAGCCCCATGGGAGGAAGCTCTGACGCTCAAGTCAGTATTCTTGTCTATGCATTTTGGGAGTAAAAGGCCACTTACCTTGTCTGGTATTCTCTATCTTTATTTATAAGGTTCCAATCATGTGATCATGGTCTTTTTCTTGCACCTTCTTTCTTGGATAGTGGTCTAGTAGGGGTGTTGTGGAACGTAGTGGTTTCTGCTATTTCTGCAGTTGGTTAGTTTGTGGCAATGCAGCTTTGTCAGCCTTCGTGAATTTATCAAACCGGTCTGATTTAGTGAAGCTACTACTTCGCATGCTCAGATTTGACTGATTAGTACTGGGTAGGTCATATATAGACCATAAGCCCCCAGCCATGGAGTCATGAGAAGCGAAGTGTAAAGTGGATGTTTTTTGTGATTTTAATAATGTAATATTTGAAGTGAAGTGAATATAGAGGACAACAATCATCAGAACAATCCAGTCTAACAAGTATGATAGAGTCGGAGTTTTAAATGACTTTGTGGGTAAAAGTAAGAAATATATATGTAAGAAATTAAAAGGTTTTCAAAAATATTTTTAATATAATTGTATTGTAATTTAAATATCATGGTAACTGATTAATATTCCTTTAATTTTGGGAAATGGTTGCAATATCCCAAAAAAACAACTAAATAATTGTTGTATTTAAAACAACATGCGAAATATTCATTATGAAGCTTTTATTTTCCTGTATTGACGTGTGACGGTTATGATTGTCAACTGACAGAAGCAATTAATTGCATTGAGAAGGTACGATTTCAGTAAAGAGACTTTATCAATTTGAAGTCCATGGTAGTTCTATAAAAGCAAATGCATAATAGGCAGATTCACCATTTTTATTCCTATCTTATAAAAATTATCAGATGATAGTGAATTCTTCGTGAGAGATAATTTTGAGAAGGTGATTTATTCTTCCAAAATTTTCTATTCCAATAAAATGGTAGAATTTTCTTACTGATTCATCGTCCTCTACAACTAATCCCATGGATAGTGGAATTGAGGCAACTTATACTGAGATGTATGTTAATAATGAGGTTGTGGTCGAGGAAGATGATTAGAGGAAGAGGAGGGTAGTCAAGTAGTTGAAAATGGTCAAAGTGTTGTAACTGAAAGTTATATTTTCTCCTTGAAGGATCAATACTCCCTTTAAAAAGATTGTTAGATTATAATACCTGGCATAGGTGAGAGAGTGGAACCCTCCTACTGGGTACCTTTTTGGTATATCAACGCCATGTGTTATATGGGTTGACCCTGCCTGTCCTGGATTTCGTTCTAAGTGTGTTAGACTTATGATGTTGCTCTTACCCAGCTTCATCCTCGGGGTATATGGCCATGATTGTTGGTTTCAAAAAAGTGTGCAAGAGAGCCAGGAAAAGGTTTAGTGTGGAACTGTTCTCCGGATTTTATCAACTCCAGAGGTTGAAGAGCAGTGGGAAGTGATTTACTTTCTACCCAGGTATTCCTAGAGTTCAAGTTGTGCAAAAGTTCCCCCAAAAACTGTGGGGATTAGAATGAGAGATATATGTTCATCAGGTGTGCTGATGGAAAATCTTTGCCTATGTGTAACATTGTGAAGCCTTTAGATAGGCAATTCAAAAAGAAAGAAAAGTTTTTTTTAAAAAAAAGAATAGTATTGTGAAAGAATAGGTCGCCTATTCGATAAGGCTTGAGAGGCCTAGAGGGAAGTGAAATTATCATTTAATTTTTTACATACGCTGTTGGGGATTTATGTGATTCATTGTCTATGGTATTTGTGCTCTGTGTTCATCGTTATTGAAAATTTTATTGTTTACAGGTATGACAATGTTAAGTATAGCAGTGAAAGCCCATGTTATTTGTGGAGAGGGGGAAGGATATTGCTATGATGAGGGTGATGAAATGGATCATGAGCGCCAAAAGAATGGTCTTGGTGACTCTAAGTTAAAGGGGAAATAAGGGGAAGCCCTGACTAACCTAGAGACACCTGAAGCTCTCCATCAGCGTCTAGATAAGATGGTAAAGTCAGACTTTGGATGAAGCAAATGTAAGCTTGGGGAGAAAGAGGCTAATGCAAAGCCTTCGAAAGTGCAAAAGGCGATTGGTTCTGATCACGAGATTGTAAAGGATTCGTCATCTGTGGTTGCACCAAAGTAGTCCCAGAAGCTGGCAAGTGATGTAAACAAGACAACTCCATTGTTTGAATCATCACTTGAGATACGCGGTAAATATATGCACTGTAAGCATATTGCATGCTAATTTTACTAATGTGAGTTTTTGTTATTTCATTTGGCGGCGTCATGACATCTTTAGGGCATTGTCTTACCGAATATGCGAAAAAAAGAGCATCATTCTTAAGTGAGTAGAAGAGCTGGAGGTGGCCCTAAAATAAAGTGAGGTGGTGCAAGAGAGAAGTGAAAAGGCTCGTGAGCAGAGTGGGGTGGATTTGGCGATAGAACAGAGTTTTTGTCAAGAAGATTCAAGCTAAATTGTGTTGCGAGCGGAGCTCTAGAATCTGAAGAACGAGGATCCTGCTCATTCATATTTATGCATGCTTATGAATAAGATTGTAAATACCCAAGGGTTAAAAATTTCCTTGCGGGCATGTATGCTAAGGCTACGAGAATAGGGTGGCGTAGTTACTAGAAGGATATCCATAAGTAGAATGCAACCTTAGATGACAATGGTCTTGGCAACTTGGCCTCAATAAAGGTGGCATTGAAAAGTGCTAAGCGGGACATGGATGAGGATTTTACGAGGAAGATCAAGGATGATGGTTATCCCTTTCCTTTTATCATGGGGCTGGGGAGGCAGTATTTTTTACCAATGATCATGGAGCTTCGTGCATGTACGGAAGACCGTTATCTGAATAAAGAAAGCATCAAGGAGAAGGAGGGTGATGCCATGGAATTTGGTCCCCCAAGGGATCTGCCTCAACAGTGGTTTAACCTTTGGCAGTACTGGTGAGCCGAAGAGAGATAAATAGATTGTTTCTAATCCAACTCTTGATGTGCTAGTGGATCAACTAGATACTAGGTAGCATAACTTATGGGCATCAGGAGTATATATAGTGAACGTAATTGGGAAGAAGTGTGTAACAAAAATTTATATGTTTCGACTTAATATTTTGGATTTAAATGCTTGTACATCAAAGATTCTTTTGATTTTTTATGGCCAATTTCATCTTATGGTCAACTTATCAGGGGACATGCCTGATAAGTTGCCTTTTTTATACGTTTTAGTGAAGATTCTTTTGGCATAATGGGGCTTTGTGAAATATCAATTTGGTTGAGGGTGGAGCATCGTCGTTGGGTGTTAAGGTCATCGTACAAGGAGTTCAATTTGTGAAGAATTACCCATAATGGTGCTTTGGAATTTCCGGGTTGAGTTTGGTGCTCTAAGTAGGTGTAGAAGCCTCCAATAATCCTCAAGTGCCAAGAATTTTCACCTTTAGCTCATACTCTTCCGAATTGAAGAACCCCAAAATTGTTGATTTTTGGGTGTTTTTGAAGAGAAACCTTCACTTTTCTTGGTTTGGAGGATGAATTGGGTTTTATTGTGGTGTGGAAGGCTTTTAGGAATGGTAGGGCAAGGATTTGTATGGTAGAGGTAGAGGGATTTAGAAAGGAAGGTGAAAGGGAGAAGGATTTGGTCTTGGAAGAGAAAGGAGAGCTTTTGAGGGAGGATAAGATATGAGAGAATGAGAAAAATTCTGCAAAAGGAAGGAGAAAAAAGGAGAAAGAGGTAGGGAAGTAGGGGGGTGAAAAAGAAAAAATAAATTGTGGGGGGTGCAAGCTCAAACATGGCCGCGGGATCCGGTCCTGGGCACTGCGCTCTATGCCTTATCTTAAACGTGTGGGCACGTGGCTAAGGGTGCTGGCCGCATGCCCCTTCTTCCTGATTAGGTGACCGCACACAGACTCGTGCTTCCTTTTACTGGCCACACGGAATGGAACTAAAGACGCGTGCCACTACCTTTCCTCTCACACGTGGGCGCACGGCTAAATGCACTGGTTGCGCGCCCGGTCTTCTTTCGCCTTGTTTCCTCCCATTTTTCCTGAAACATTCAAAACAAACACCCAAGCATAATATTTCTCCAAAAACGACAAAAATAAAACAATTAAATTTGATCATAACCAAGTTTATTTAATGTCGTTGGCACAACTTATTCACAAAGCCACAAAAATGAAGCCACATCAACGGGATTGCATCAATGGCACCCGGATGATCAAAACCAAAGTTTATTTAATGTCATTGGCACGACGTATTCACACCAAAGCCACTACTCACTAATTGGGTCATCGAGGAGTGTTTTCTCAACTAGTTCCAATTGGAAGCTCTTATAGCAGGGCTTCAAATGATGGCCATTCACTTTGAAGACTTTCGAAGTCTCCTCACTCATTTTTTCAACCGCTCCATGTGGGAAAAATTTCACCACCATAAAAGGGCTAAGCCACTTTGATCTCAATTTTCCCAGAAATAACTGAAGGTATGTTTGGAATAGAAAGACTTTTTGACCAACGTCAAAGTCCTTTCTATTGATTAAGCTATCATGCATAGCCTTAGTTTTCTCCTCGTAAATAGTGGAGTTTTCATAGGAGTAATTTTGAATCTCCTTAAGAACTTGCAACTGAAAATTTCGGTGCACACCGCCTTGATCCAAATTCATACTGAAGCTTTTCACGGACCAATAAGCTTTGTGTTCAAGCTCAAGCGATAAGTGACACGGCTTCCGAAAGACCACTCGATATGAAACATTCCAATCAGTGTCTTACAGGCCGTCATATACACCCACAAAGCATCATCTAGCCGAATGGTCCAATCCTTCCTATTCGGGTTAACCGTTTTCTCAAGGATAGATTTGATCTTTTGATTGGAGACCTCGGCTTGGCTATTTGATTGTGGGTGATAAACCATGGAGGTTTTATGAGTTACCCCATACTTTTTCATCAAGGCCTCGATTGTACGATTGTAAAAGTGGGTTCCTAGGTCACTACTCATGGCTCGGGGAGTCTTGAATCGGGAAAAGATGTTAGCTTTAAAGAAATCTGCCACCACTTTTGAATCATTGGTCCTCGTGGCCTTTGCCTCGACCCACTTGGACACATAATCGATGGCAAGAAAAATATAAACAAACCTAAAAGAGTTAGGGAAGGGTCCCATGAAGTCAATCCCCCATACATAAAAAACCTCACAATACAAGATACTTGTTTGTGGCATTTCATTCTTTTGGGAGATTTTTCCCATTCTTTGACACTTGTCACAAGATTGACAAAATCGAAAGGAGCGTTCATCATGTGAGGTCAATAGAGACCTCTTTCTAACACCTTCAAAGCGGTTCTCTTGGCACCAAAGTGCCCACCAAGTGTAAAAGAGTGACACATATGTAGAACTGAACTCGGGACACATCTCCAGGTCACTAGATCCGGGCAACGGTTCCATAAATATGGATCGTCCCCACACATAGTGTTTAGCCTCACTCATTAACCTATCTCTTTGAGCTTTGGAGAAATGTGGGGGAAATTATTGGGAAAGAAGAAAATTAACTAGAACGGCATACCAAGGGTGTGCCTCTCTAATTGAAAACAAATATTCATCGGGAAATTCTTCCTGAATTGTCTCCCTTTTGGGCTTCTCAATAGCACTCTTCGACCCATCAATCGGTGCCAACCGACTTAGATGGTCGGCCACCACATTTCACTCCTTTTTTATCCCTCACCTCTAAATCAAACTCTCTCAAGAGAAGTGTCCACCTAATCAACCTAGTTTTGTCTTCCTTTTTGGTCATCAAATTACGAAAAGCCACATGGTCCGTGAAGACAATGAACTTTATACCTAGTAGGTATGACCTAAACTTCTCAAGGGCAAATACGACCGCCAACAACTTTTTTTCTGTGGTGGAGTAATTGTGTTGTGTATCATTAAGAGTTATCGAGGCGTAGTATATAGCATGTGGGATTCTCCCTACCCTTTGACCTAGAACCACACCAATGACATAGTCACTAGCATCACACATAATCTCAAAAGGGAGCTCCCAAATAAGGGGTTGGATAATGGGGGCAGAAACAAGAATTTCCTTCAAAGTGTCAAAGGCTCTTTGGCTTTCTAGGTCAACCACAA
Source organism: Rubia yunnanensis (assembly GCA_037428765.1). Classification (NCBI taxonomy): domain Eukaryota; kingdom Viridiplantae; phylum Streptophyta; class Magnoliopsida; order Gentianales; family Rubiaceae; genus Rubia; species Rubia yunnanensis. The sequence goes on from CM075070.1 coordinate 29,967,905, forward strand.
AATGCACCTCTTTTTCAACAATTTTCACAAAAGGGAGGCAATCTTAGAAAAGTCCCTAATGAAACGCCAGTAAGAACCCGCGTGACCTAGAAATGACCTAACTTCTCTAACACTCAGGGGATAGGGTAGGGATTGGATCGTGTCAACCTTGGCTTTATCTACCTCTAGACCTTGAGAAGAGACCACATAACCCAATACAATACCTTTTTCCACTATGAAGGGGCATTTTTTTAGGTTTAGTATGAGATTTCTTTCAATGCATCTCTTGAGAACTAACAATAGATGGTTTAAACAAATATTAAAAGAATCCCCATGAATGGTTAAATCATCCATGGAGACCTCTAAAAAGTGCTCAACAAACTCTAAAAATATACTAACCATGCACCTTTGGAATGTGTCGGGAGCATTGCATAGACCGAAAGGCATGCACCTATAGATAAAAGTGCCAAAAGCTCATGTAAAAGTGGTCTCTCTTGGTTTACTGAGGCTATGGAAATTCAGAAATACCTGGAATACCCATCTAGTAAACAGTAGAAATCCCACCCGTCAAGCCTCTCAAGCATTTTTTCAATAAAAGGTAGAGGAAAATTTTCCTTCCTAGTTACCACATTCAACCTACGGTAGTCAATACACACTATCCACCCATTTTGCACACGAGTGGGAACCAATTCTCCCTCTTGGTTGTCTATCACGGTTACACTGCTTTTCTGAGGCACAACTTGGGTAGGACTTACCCACTTGCTATCAGAGATGGGATAAATCATTCCGGCTTGGAGCAATTTGAGAACTTGCTCTTTACTACCTCCATCATCGGTGGGTTAAGCCGACGTTGGGGTTGCCTCACCGGTTTGGCCCCATCATCTAACAAGATAAGATGCATGCAAATGGAAGGGCTAATCCCTTTGATATCGGCAATGGTCCACCCAATTTCCACCTTATGGTCTAAGAACCTCCATCAACCTCCCCTCTTGTTCCTTGGTGAGCGTACTCGACATTATCATGGGTAAATCATCTCCCTCTCCAAGAAATGCATATTTCAAATTCTCGGGGAGTGGTTTCAACTCCACTACCGGTGCCTCCTCAAAAGACATGGAGATTCCCACATCTTGAGGTGTATCAAGAACTTCACTCGGGGGGTTAAGGGATAACCTATCAACAAAATTTAGTCTCTCTATAGTCTCAAGCAAATTTACCCTCAAAGAATAATCATGCAATTCATTTATGTCAAGACTATTTTCCAAAGAGACATTCAAACAATCTTTGCCATTAATCACAAACGCATCTTGCACATAATCATCAACAACATCAATAGCATGGAAAGAGTGACCTTCACTAGGAAACTTCATGGCATCATAAATGTTGAACTTCACAATATCCCCCCATTAAATTCCATAATTAAACATCACTATGCACATCGATTTTAGTTCTATATGTTTTCAAAAATGGCCCCCTAACAAGATAGGGGTGGCACATTTATCACATTCCATATCTAGAACATAGAAATTGGCGGGAAAAATTAAAGTATCAAATTTAATCAAAACATCTTCCACAATCCCTCTAGGGTAGGCATTAGAATGGTCAACCAATTGGATCACTACCCCAGTTTCATGCAACTTTCCAAGATCTAGGGATACATATAAATAATATGGAATCACATTAATTGATGCTCCTATATCTAGCATGGCATTTTGGAAATTCTTACCACCTATGATGCAAGGGATGGTAAACATTCTAGGATCATCACATTTATGGGGGATTTTATTTTGAAAAAGGGTCGACACTTAACCACCAATTTTTATCTTTCCGCCATTTTTCAAAAAACAATTTCCTCCTCGGGGTTTATAATTCCTAAGGAATTTAGAAAACCTAGGCATTTAGTAAATGGCATCAAAGAGAGGAATATTTACCTCACACTTGCAGAAGACCTCAAAGAGCACCTTGTTCTCATCCTTGCAATTTTTGTCTCGCAAAGCTGCTGGAAAGGGTAACAATGGAAGGATTTTCTCAATTTCACACTTCTTCGGTGGTTGGGTGGTGACCACTTTTTTCACCTCCTTTTTCTTCACTACAAGGTCCTCTTCTATCTCCTTCCCGACTTTCACAATTTCCTTGGGTTCTTTGGTCTTCTTTCCATTCCTCAAGGTTATAGCACTAGCATTAGGAGGCCCGGGGTTTAACTCCGATTGTGATGGAAGTTTCCTGGAATCCCTATCTTCCAACCAGGCCACAGGGAATGCTATTTGACTAACTTGCACTTCCAAACTCTTGAATCTTACGGAAAAGTGGTCCTCCACATTTGAAATTCTAGTTACGGTTCTGGGAGGTCATCGTCGTAACTCTCAAAGTTATATTTTTAAGCCCTAAATGCTTACTATCTACAACTAAGGAGATAATGGCAAGTCGGGGTCATCCACGAAGAAGAGGGATTTTCTTAAGCGTTTAAACATAAAAGGTTAATATTAGGCTAGAAGTAGATATATATATATATATATATATATATATATATATAAGCAAGTAAAAAGGGAGGTTTTGGTTGGTTGTAGCCCTAAGTTATGAAATTAAAAGACAAGATAACTAGCAAGTTAAGTAACTATGCTAATCATCAAACAAACTAAGAAAAATGGGTAAAAACTACAAAAGACAAAGCCTTGGGGGCAATTAATATCTACTTCCAAACCTAATGTAGATCATTGAACCATTCACTCATTCTATCACATTTGTTACCTATGGGGAATGCTAAAACTTCCCATTCGAAGATTAACATTCATTCCTTCTTAATAGTAATTTGCAAAGACAAACAATGGCCATTTGCAAACCTCATTGACAATCACTCTAGGCAAACCACACCATAGAGGTATTTCATCAATGGCATTATATACGAAGGACCATAGATTTGATAACAACAAGCCTTCAACCAAAGACATAGCCATTTAACAAAACATAGCATTCATTAGGCTAAACCTAGAACAAACCACATTCAAGATTCAACCTTGCATTGCATCTATAGGATAAACATGAGAACAATCCACATTAACATATTTATATAGCAAGAATCACAACACATTATGCACAAGAAATTCTAATTCCATGTTCTTGGATTCTCATGTCAAAGAGCTAAGAAATTTCCTACTTTCCTAAGACCCTAACACTTCAATCATACAAACACTTCATATACCCAAACAACCCATATCATAAATGAAGTAAAATATCACATTTAAACACATGAATGCTAAATAACAAATGCTTCAAGAAAGAGTGAAATAGAGGTTATTACTACATAGGAATCAATTGCTCCCAAGTACAAAACTAAGCTAGATAATGAAAACCCATAACATAGAACAAAGATCAACAAAGAAAGAAGAATAAATGGAAGAAAATGGTGAATAACTGGGGTTTTAGAGCCCCCAAATCGGGCTTAGAGAGTTGGGGAAGAAGGGGGTGAAAAGCTATTTATAGTACAAGAAAAAAAATGGAGTAAAAAGCAAGTTGCAGGGAAATTATCGTGAGTTGCGACGCCTCCATCGCGAGTCACGACCAGATTGGGAAATTGTGAGCTCTCGGGTCAACATTTCAAGAGTCGCGACACACTTGTCCCGAGTCGAGATGGAAAAAAATACCATTTTGTTTTGCTTCCTCTGGGTGAACCCTTGATCCATTTTGGAAGTTCTTGTAGTCGATTTTATAATACTCGAGAAGAGGAATCCAATGGCACCACCCTTGGAGGCTGATTCTTCTCGTAAAATTCTCATAACTCTGCTTCAAAACATAGATCATTCTTCACCCTTTGCTTTGCTCTCCTTTCTTCACTTTATCTTCTACCACTTTGTGAGTGGCCTTCCATCTTCTACCATATTTTCGAATGGCCTTCACTAAGCCACTCCTAAGTGCTCATGATCAATCTACAAATTAAGCTTACAAAAAGGAATCTAGATGCTCGTAAGGACCAAAAGTCCATTAGACTAAACATAGGTTACAAAATGAAGGATTTAGATATAAAAACCGAAAATGGGTATCTAAACCCCTTATCATGTAAACCTACCTAAATCTAGAAATCTTACAAAAAAAATATGACAAAAGAGATGTTAATGCTTTGGAAAATACATGCATTTGAAGCCTTATCAGGTTTGGTCTTCCAAGTTAGTGACCATGTTAGTTATAGCATGCATTAGTTTCTCATGCTCCGATCTTGGGTTTCCTTCTCGAGGGTTAGATGACCCCTCATCCCTTGTGTATAGTTGTTGGAGAGCCTGATTGTACCCTTGATTGCCTTGGTATGTGGGCTGTCCTCCTCGACGGTTTGGTTGATACACACCTTGGCCACTGTGAAGACCACCTTGGGGATTGGATTTCCCAGCTTGATCATCGCTACACCTAAAGTTTGGATGGTCTCTCCACCCGGGATTGTTGGTCTTGGATTAGGGATCATACTTCTTGTCATTTCCTTGTCCCCTTTGGAAACCTTAACCACCTTGGTAGTCCTTATTTCCTTGATAACCTTACCCTTGCCCCCCCCCCTGATAACACATAGCCTTAGCCTCCTCAAACCCTTCATCTTGGATTTAAGGTCATACATCGGTAGAATGTTCCAACAAACACACCTCACACGCCTTGACTTGATGTGCCTCCCCTTCATTAGCTCTTTCATCATAGAAGCTAAGGCTTGCACTTTCTCTTCAAGTTTGGGGGTTTCAAGATTTGGAACCTCTTGAACCCTTGCCCTTTCTCTCACACTGAATTGTCTTGTTCCATTAGTCATATCTTCAAACAATGCCATGGCGTCTTTCGGTCTCTTATTGGCAATTGACCCATTATAAGCGGCATTGATCATCCTCATATCTTTAACTGACAAACCATCGAGGAAATAGTATACAAGATCTCCTTCCTTGTATAGGTGGTAGGGACAACTAGCTAGCAACCTCTTGAACCTCTCCTAATATTTGTATAAAGATTCACTCAAATATTGGGAGATGTTGCTTAACTCTTTCTTTAGCCCTGCCAACTTGGATTCCGGAAAGAACTTATCCAAAAGCTTGCTCTTTATCTCATTCCATGATGTTATACTTCTCGAGTGGAGTTAGTACAACCAATCTTTGGTTGAATCCTTCAAAGAGAAAGGAAACGCCCTTAGATTGAAACTGTCTTCCAAAATTCTGGATGGCTTCATGTTCATGCTTACATAGTGGAACTCAAACAAATGTTTGTTCGCATCCTCCTTGCTTATCCCATGGAAACATGGTAGACAATGAATCATCCCGGACCTAAACTCACAAGTGACATTTTCCGGAAAAGGGGGGAATGTGATGCAAAGGGGTTGACTTTCTAGGTTAGGAGCCACGAGCTCCCTTAAGGTTCTAGTATCATCCACCATAGTTGGTGTAACTACTTAGGTTGATGTTTGGGTTGCTTTGTTAGCAAAACAGGCTAGTCTCCTTGCTCTCTGAAGTGTTCCTAATAGATTGGGGTCGTAGTGCAAGTGTTCTTGTCTATTGGTACGAGTATCGACAATAAACCAAGAACCAAATCAATATAATATCATCCCAAGTAACAATCACAAAAGCAAGCAAACGTCAACAACAAACAAGTAAAAACAAAAACACGCAAAAACTACACTAACACTTTAATAAAATACGCCTTTTCCCCGGCAGTGGTGCCGTTGATTTTGGAAACACTACGACTACTTTAACAACTAAATTTACCAACAATTAGAGGAAACAATACAATTACGATTATACTAGTACAAAAGATGTAATTAATATGATAACGAGTCTTGGGCGCAATTGGTTTACATTTCTAGTCATCCTTTGATCATCGATTAATTATCCTATTTTTATGCATTAACCACAGATGGTGGAGAACTTATCAACACCTTTCGAGTGTTGATATTTCTCACCTCTCCTCGGTTAACACAATAACCCTTAACCTCGGGCCACTCTAAAAGATTGGCGGCATAGACTCCTCAAGGGTAGCAATACACATGGAGACCTAATATAACTACCACAATGTCATACAAGCGGGAAACACAAAGATAGCACAAGTATATCTACTAATAACGACTACGAGGATCGGCCTTCATAATAATCGTTATTAGTGAGCCGCATTGATAATTAGTCAAGTCTATTCAAATTCATCCCACGCCTAAAAAATTTCATCAATAAATAATCATAGTTAGTCATCACTTCTAATCATTTGACCAACAATAATCACATTGACAAAAAGTCAAAGTCTTCCAGGTTTGACCAAAAACCTAGCACACAATCAACCCACAATCATCAATTAGTTGATCATCCTAGTCTAAATCATGCATTAATCACACAAGAAAGCACAAAACATACTTGAAAATCAAAGCGCAAAATAGGATAAACCAAATCTCACAAATTCATACTAGAAATGCTTACCAATTGCTCCCAATAGTATATTTAGCCTGGATTATGAAAACCCATAAAAAATCAAGAATCCATGGTAAACATAGAAGAAAAGAAGAAGAAATAAATGCTCCTAGGGTTATTAGAGAGTATTTTTGGGTAAGAAATGAATGAGGAGAGGGGGACATAAGGTTTTGGCTATATATAGTACAAAATATGGTCAAAAGAGGGTCAAAATGCAGCACGCACGCTGGCCGCGCAGGCACGCGCAATGGAGCACCGGACGAGCGGACGCGGAGGCGCCAAGTTGAGCGCGGGCACTCGAGAGGGAGCAGTGGTCGTGCAGATCCAGAGTTGAGGATGTACTCCACAGTTTATTTCGAGTGCGTGGGTGGGCCCTGGGATGCGCTGGCCTCGCACCCCATTCTTTGTGATCAGCCCTCCGTGCGCAGCCGAGCGCTGTCTCGCATTGGCGGCACGACCCGATGTTGAAGCCTTGCTTCATGGCTTCTTCTCCAATGCACGGATGCGCGACAAAAGACACTGGCTACACGCTTGGTCTTCTTCACCTGGCTGGTCGGACAGCCGGTCTTTCTGTCAGTCTGATGGCCTCGGTTCTTCAAAACCCAAACTTTCTTCTACCACGTATGGTCCATGGCCTTCAATATTCTACCATCCCTGCGAATGTCCTTCAATAAATCAATCTAAAGTGCTTACGAGTAATCTAAAAATTATGCTTACAAAAAGGAATCTAGATGCTCGTAAGGACCAAAAATCCATTAGACCATAAATAGGTTACAAAATGAAGGATTCGGATATGAAAACCAAAAATGGTCATCTAAACCCCTTATGTTGTAAACCTACCTAAATCTAGAAATCTTCAAACAAAGAGATGACAAAAGAGATGTTAAATACTTTGGAGAATACATGCATTGGACATCTTATCACTGTGTGAAATATCAATTTGATTGAGGGTGGAGCATCGTTATTGGGTGGTAAGGACATCGTAGAAGGAGTTCAATTTGATGATGATACATTTACTCCATCAGGTGAGAGGCATGGGAAACTAGCCCATTGACATGATTGTGATGAACTAGGAGTGAATGGTATGTGTTGGAAGAAGGTGTTCAAAGACCATGCTGATGTTGATGTTAAGTGTGACTTAGGCATTGATGAGTTTGTGAGAGGGTATTTAATTGTCGTAGGTTATTCCATCTAAGTTGCAATTTTTGTTTCAAGGTACGAAAAAGAATGGAACCTCTCCATGTGTCCCTTTTGAAGGTGACTTTAGGAAAGCCATGAAAGTGAGTATCTTAAATTTTGAAACTGTAAATGGCTATTAAATTTGGAAGTTGTAAATGCCTATCTTTGAACTTTGAATATTCCATCTAAGTTGAAGGAGTGGGGAATGGGGTTAGGCTATCGGACAAGTGAGTTGCTACTTAAGTTTATGGATCTTAAAGTGGAATAGAGGGCAAAGTTTGAGGCCAACACATTTTAGATGGATGCGTATGATGCACATTTATTGAAACAAATATTATGACTGGGAAATTGAAAAGGGGGTTGATGAATATCATATGGCAGAAAAAAGAATGGCGGAGGTTTTTGGTGGAGGAAACTCACAAAGTTAACCATAAAACGCTTATTATTACTAAGCAAGCAGATCTTAAAGATGAGTTATTCGGTCGAATAAAGGACCTTCAGGTCGAATGCAATCATTTAGAGAAATGATCGACGAATGGCAGACTTGTTATGAAGATGTACTTGAACATAGTGTTTAACTATTGAAGAAGTATGAGGATATAGAGAGGATAATCGAACGTCGAGAAGTACGTTGTTCTTAGCTAGTAGAATGATGTTGTGCTCTTGAGTCGTTGCTCAAAGATCAGCATAAGGTAAATGCTAATCTCCGTGAAGAGATTGTTAAGGCTCTATCCATGAGAATTGGGAGATCCAATGAAGTGTTAATAGACTATTGTCTTCATATGGAGCAACATGTTTAGGGTATGCAGAAAAACCTAAAAACTTACATATATTATGTATATATATTGAGTATGCAGTTAGGACATTCAAATTGTGGATCAATTATAGACCATAAGTCCTACTATGTGAAGCATATAAGACATATGGAGGTCATTGGTGACATGCTTAACGAGGTGTATCTACACATGCGTTGAAAGTTAGAGGAGATTTTACAAGATGGGGATAATGAGGGGAAGGCTATGGCCTCCAAGCCTTTTCATCAATGTTATTTTTAAAGGTCTAGCACATCCAGCAATCATATTGGCTGATGGGATGGTCGAGCATTCATGCTTAGTTATTTAATAAGTTTAAAGTGTTTAAATTCTCTAACTTTAAATTTGACTTCTTAATTTTTCTTTGTTTATGTCTATTATCAAAATATGTCAAAGAGAAAACAAATCACTTCATACTTGTGAAGATTGTAAAAAACGTGTCTCCGTAATCGAATGAAAGCTGAATTTCTCATAGATTATTTGTTAGTCTATATCGAAAAGGATATTGCAGAGACATTTAACATTGATTCGATCATCCATACTTTTTATATGATCAAAGAGAGGAGAGCATAACTTAAATAAAAATAAGAAGGTCGTTCATTTCCAAAGTATCAATTTTGTATTTTCTTTAGCACTAGTTTCTCTGAAATATTTGATTTTTTTCCCTTTAAATAAATGAAATTATCTTTAGTCTGTCTATTGAAAGACAGTATTTCCATAAATCATGGAAAGACCAAGGTTTAAACTATAAATTAGAAAATGAAGATAAAATTTTTGGATTGCACTATTCGGGTCATAAAACTTATAACTGCTACACGTTGCATAATAAATTTTTAATATTGCAACTAAAACCTTTTATCTTTTTATTATTCTAATTAAAGTCTGTATTTCCATAATCTTATGGAAATACGATCTTTCCCAAGACTTTGCCAATTATCTACTATAGTTTATTATTTTAATGGTCGAGTCAAAAACAATTTATATAGTTTTGATCCCCCTATACAAAATTCCTAGTTCTTCCCCTGCTGTTGGAGCAGAAATCTCTGGAGTCTGACTCGCATGTGGTCTCGTTGACCGGCGAGCCAATTTAGTAACTGTGCTACAAAAAAACATATACGATTCCTGAACCTTTTTTACATTTTCTTGTGAAAGTACCTCTTTTTTAGGTAACTTAGAACCTTCAAAAGCTATCATTTCCACTCGTTTGGATGGAGCTCCTTCACAAAGACATACACATTAAGAGCTGATAAATGCAATATATAATTAGACATTAGGGCACAGCATAATTGCCTACTGAGAACTGTTCCTGTGTGCGAAAAAAGTGCGAAAAACACACATTCACACTTTACTTACTTTTTCGTTTCTTTTCTCTTCTTCCTCGTCTTCGCCCGTCTCTACACCTGTAACGGTCAGATTCTGGTTTTCATCCCTCTCTATGGCGGCTCCTCCGCCGGGCCGCGGCGGTACCACAGCGGCTAAAACATTCCTTCAAGCCTTAGGCAATCGTCCCCCACCACTTCATGTCTCCCTTCCCTTTAACCCAGAAATTGTGCCAAAAACCCAATATAAGGGAGATATAGCCTGTCTGGTTTCCCGTAAGGATGCTGAAGCCTTGGCCACCCATTATCAAAATGCTCTGGTAGGCAAGTTTGCAAGAGGCAAGCCAACAATGTCAGCTCTCAATGAAGCTTTCAACTCAGTGGGATTCAAAGGCAAATTCCAGCTCAGATCCATCGACTACAGGTATATCCTCATTCGATTTCAAGATAAGGAGGACTATCAGAGATTATGGCTCAAAGGGCAATGGATTTTCAATCATGCTCCGATGAAGGTTCTAAAATGGACAATCGATTTCTCGCCTAAGGTAGAGTCTTCCATAGTTCCGGTATGGGTCAATATCCCCCAAGTCCCAATTTTCTTCTACAATACTGCAATGATAGAAATTATGGGGAATCAAATAGGAGAGTATATTAAGATGGACACTGCTACTGCGGCTCTTTCTAGACCCTCAGTAGTTAAGATGTGCGTTGAAATAGATTTGAAAAAAAAGCTCCCATCATTCATTAGAGTTGGGATTGAGGAGGAAGGGGTGGAGTACAATGTGGTTAAACTGCCTTTAGAACTTGAGGACCTACTATTGTACTGTCATCACTGTAATTCTATTGGTCATGATGATACTCTTTGCATTTATCTGCACCCAGAACTTAAGAGAGCAAGGAACAATAGGACAGATAAACTCAACACTAGCCATATTGAGAGCAAAGATCACCATAGGGGTTCTGATGGTCTAGTTATCAAAAATGATAATCCTATACATGTTGAAAGTAATAGGGCTGAGGGCTCTGGTGTCTCCGCACCAGAGAAACTAAAAACCCTGGCATTACAAAAGTTCAGATATGTCCAAAGAAGCAGGGCGTATCAGCTATGAATGTTGGAAAAAATAAGGTAGATGAGTTACCTCAGGTAGCTGAGTTACCTAAGGATTTACTTCCCCCTCTGGAGAATTCAATTGAAAAGCAGAAGGTTACTAACCTGATTAAGGACACCCTGGCTGTAGAGCAAGTTATAGATCCGGCTACTCAGTTTCAGGCCACCATCCTGGATACTGAAGTGGTGCAGGCTCCTGAAGTGACCATACCTGATCACCTCATAGTTGTCCAGGATGATCATGCAGAGGGTACACTCCCAAAACTTCAGTCTTCTACCCAATGGACTACACACTCTCTATCTGCTCCACCAAATCTCAAATCAAAAAAACTTTTTGCCAAGGATGATATTCCTAGCAAACGAGGTAAATCTTTCTCACCATTTAATTCCATCATTGCAGCTAAAAATTTCATTTTCTCTCAGCAAAAACACAGGCAGAACAGATTCCTACCCTTGGAAAATGAGGAAACATCAAGTGCAGAGAAAGTGCCACTCCAGTAACTGCTGAGAACTCTGAGCCTCAGGCAACATCTGAACCTAGTATGGATAAGGCCACGAAGGTGCTAACTAGTCAGCAGAAACCTCCTTCTGCCAATGGCACGGAAAATAGATCTACTCAGGCAAGCCAGGTAAGCCAGGTAAGCTCTACTAACTTGCACTCTAAACAAAGCCAGATGAGGAAAGGGAAACAATCAGAAAAAGTAACTAATCATGGTAATGAGACATATTTAACTCAGTTAAATACTATCATGACTAGATCAAAAAGCTTGAATAATGTTTCCCTATGAATAGCTCAACCCTTAAGATTAAATTTCTGGTGTGGAATATTAGGGGTATGAATACTTCGATGCTTAGACTACACAACTTAATCAATAGACACAGGTTTGAGCTTATATGTCTAATTGAGCCGAAACATGATAATTTACAGTGTGACAAGCATAGACAACTGTTACACTATGATAACTGTGTCAATGCAAATAATGGTCAAATTTGGCTATTCTGGAATTCTAACATATCATTGACAGTTAAATGTGACAACTTACAATTTCTTGTTCTTACATTAAAAAGTTTATCTTTGAATACAAGTATGGATGCCTTCTTTGTGTATGGTCTTAGAACTAGAAATGGTAGGAAAAATCTCTGGTCGGATCTTAAATCCTATACCCACTCAGAGTCTCTTTTTATTGGAGATTTTAGTGCCATTACTTCTATAAATGAATATAAAGGCCCTTCTAACCCTAAACTGGGTAGTATGAGAGACTTTAATGAATTTATAACTGCAATGGGTCTGGAAGAAATTAACACTGTGGGTAACCATTTTACCTGGAGCAATAACAGATTAAGGAAACCCACAGCTCAAAGATTAGATAGAGGGCTATGTAATCCTGCTTGGTCTTCTACTTTTCCTGCTTCCTCTGTTCATATTTTGAATAGGATTTCTTCAGATAATAATCCCATGCTCCTTACCATTGGCAGTGACATTCCATCTATCCCTAGGCCATTTAGATTTTTGAACACCTGGTATAAAAGGAAGGATTTTAATGATTTAATCAAACAAAACTGGGATCTTCCTCTTAATAAATCAGGAATGCTAGGTTTTTTTCTTAAACTCATAAGATTAAAAAAGATGCTAAAAATCTGGAATAAGGAACATTTTGGTAACATACATGATAATGTTGTGCAAGCTGAAAATGCTCTCTAAGCTCAGGAACATTTATATGACCTTAATGTTTCTCCTGATAATCTGATTCAACTTAAGAAAGCCAAAGCTAAGGTAGTGATGGCTCTAGCAGAACAAAAAAGCTTCTGGAAACACAAGGCTAAGATTAAATGGCTAAAGGAAGGGGACAATAATACTAGCTTTTTTCATAACTCGGTTAAGGAAAAAAATAGTAGGCTAAAGATTACAAAAATTAAGAGTTCTAATGGTCAGTGGCTAGATAATATTCAGGGAATTGAAAATGAGGCCATTCACTATTACCAGGAACTGTTAACTGATGACAGCCCCCCAGATAGCAATCTTTTCCAATCACATTTTTTGAGCCGGATACCTAAACTGATCACTCGAGAGGATAATGATAGTCTGCTGCAACCTGTTTCACTGCCTGAATTTAGGGATATCGTTCTTAGTCTTAACAAAAACAGTAGCCCTAGACCGGATGGTTTCACGGCTAAGTTTTTTATTAAATCTTGGGACATAATTGCAAATGATTTGCTTTCTGCTGTACAGGATTTTCTAACTGCAAATAACATTCCTAGAGGTATTGGAAGTACCTGGATTGTAATTATTCCTAAAAAGAAAATTCCCATTTCTTTTGATGACTATAGGCCAGTAAGTCTTCCTAATGTAGTCAATAAGATCTGTTCCAAAGTCCTAATGGAAAGACTTAAACCTATAATGCTGAAAATAATTTCACCACACCAAACAGATTTCATCAAAGGTAGAGATATTTCGGATAATGTCATCTACTTGCAAGAAATGGTAAGGTTTCTAAATAGGAAGCAAAGGGAACCAAACTGCATAGTTAAGCTTGATCTTAAGAAGGCTTTTGATAGAGTTAAGTTGTCTTTTCTTAACTGTATCCTGTCTAAATTTGGATTTCATGCTAAATTCATTTTTTATATTATGAAGAATCTTTCACAAGCTTGGTTCTCTGTTCTAATAAATGGTAAGCCTGCTAGATTTTTCCAATCTTCGAGGGGAATTAAACAGGGAGACCCCCTCTCTCCTTTTCTGTTTAACATCTTTTCTGAGGCTTTTACTAGGAGCTTAGCATACATTTTCCAGACTGGTAAATTAGCATATTATGGTCTACCAGGTAATTCTCTCCCAATTTCACATTTATCCTATGCAGATGACACTGTCATTTTTTTATCAGCTGGAAAGCAGACTTTGATTAGGTTTAAAGCCTTCTTGTCCACATTTGAGGATGTCACTAGTCAACATATAAATTACAGTAAGAGTGACATTTTCATAGGAAAAAAATGCTTCTGTTCATAAGGTTAACAACATCAAAAAGACTCTGGGTATGAAAATTGGGAGTTTCCCGTTCACATACCTAGGAGTCCCAATATATACTGGGGTTGCTAAAAAGATTTTTTCAACCACTTCTTGAGAAGATAGACAGTAAAATAGGTAGCTAGAAAAATAAGTGGCTTTCTGCTGGGGGGAAATCATTCTAATACACTCATGCATTTATTCTATACCACAGCATATATGGTCAGTCATAAAACCAAGCAAAGTGATCATCTCTATAATGGAAAAAAAACTTAGTAGATTTTTCTGGGGGTTTATTGATCAGAAACCTAAGAGAACATGGAGAAAATGGGATTCCCTTTGCTTTCCAATCAATCAAAATGGTCTAGATTTTAGATCAATCACCACCATAATAAATACATGCTCTGTTAAATTATGGTGGAAATATCAAAAGGCTGAGGCATTGTGGACTCATTTTATTGCATTACTGCCTCCCTCTTCCAGATCCTCTCCTAACTGGAAGAGGATCTGTTCAGTTAATGCTTGGGCAGAATCTCATACTAGAGTGATAGTAGGTAGAGGTGACTGCAACTTCTGGACAGCCAATTGGTTAGATATATGCCCTATTATGGATCTATGTGATCAGTATATGGTTGATATCCCTGCAGCCTGTACTGTCTCTGATTTTATTTCTCAAAAATCAGTTTTGCTTCAGAAGATCTCTCCATTCATACCCTCTCATGTCTTCTCTCTTTTACAGGATTCAAAGCTTTCAATACACAGAGAAGATAGGCTGATATGGAAGCCTGGATTAAAAGGTGAGTTCACTTTCAAATCCACATACCAACTGCTCAGAACACAAAGAGGTACTATTGATTCTATCCAACATCTTTGGAGTCCTAGAATTGAAAAGAAAATTTCTATATTTATGTGGAAATTGTTAAACTCGTTTCTGCCTTTTGATAATGTCCTCAAAAAATTGAGATTCTGTTTTCCTTCCAGATGTTGTATGTGTCATAATAATGAAGATTCACTGGAACATTTTTTCAATTCCTGCAATTTTTGTGAACAAATCTGGGACAAGATACATCACTTCATGGGAATTAGTGAAAGATCCTTCTCATCTTTATGGGAAAGATTATCATTCTATCTTACTTATCCTGGACTCAGTGTCTTACATTCTATAATGATTAGAACTGCAGCTGTAATTATATGTTGGAACCTTTGGAAGATGAGGAATAAATGCTTATACGACTCTGCCATTCCATTAACAAGTGTTGTGCTTAATCAAATAAAGGATCAAATTTTCTACACGTTCAATGCAAAACCTGTGTTTATAGCATCCAATTTTGACTTAGGCATCGCTGAGCACTCATATCTGCCTTTGATGAAAGCTCCACCAAAGCCAAAAAATTTTAAGATTGCATGGACTAAGCCAGCTACAGGATACAAAATTAATGTTGATGTTGCTTGGTGCTGTTACTCTAACATGTGTGGAATTGGTATGATTATTAGAGATGCTAGAGGTGGTTTTATTGCGGCTTATACTAATTACACACAAGCCAAATCCCCTCTGAAAGCTGAGCTGCTTGCTATTAGATTTGCGTTAACTAAGTGTGATGGATATTATGTTACGGTTTTCATGGAATCAGACTGTCTGACCGCAATACATTTTGTGCTAGATCCTTTACATGCACACTGGAATCTGTACCAACTTTCTGATGACATTCATCAACTTATGACTGATATTAGCTTAGTACATATTCATAGACAGGCTAATCTGGTGGCGGATTTACTTGCTAAAAACTGTCTCAAAGCTCAGATAGGTTCCTCTGTTGACATTTTCTATGCTCTCTAATACTATTCAAGGTTTGGTTAGGCTAGATCAGATAGGTACACCATCTCTTAGGATGGTTTATTGAATGGATGCTACTCAATTGTGCTGATTTATGCAGGTGGAATCTGCATCATGTCCGATGGGCACTGGATGCATTAGGACTCAGAGACTCACTTGCAGCATCATGAGAGTGTACTCCACTGTGGCATCGGATGGGCTGATGAAGGAGGCATCATCAAATTGCTGGAACAACAACATACAGATGCACATGGATAGATAGCTAATTTTGCCTAGTGCTTTCTTCTTGCTGGATCATTGCTCTAACTTTATTCAATTTAGTAGAGGATAAGTTTCTTAAACTGTTTGTGGAGAGTCTGACTGTCTTGTGTTTCGTGCATATGATTCACTAATAAGTTCGACGATCTCACAAACAGTTTAACAGTTTTTGTAATCCTCTAACTATAGGCCTCATATCTTTTCCTCATTTTGGAAGCAATAATGGTTGCTTCAAGAGCTGATGGCTCATGTCTGTACATATTAACTAAGACATGGCTTCACCTTATCCTGCTTTTATTTTTGCTATATTTATATGGCTTGGGAAGGCCTAATATAAATTCCCCCATCCTTGGATGGTTTTATTAAAAAAAAGCAATATATAATTAGATAAATGCAATATATAATTAGATAAATGCAATATATAATTAAATAAATGTAATTCTTAATTCAAAATAAAAAATAAACAACAAACGGAAAATACCACTCAATGTTAACAAATGAAATACACAAATAAACAAATGCAATTCCTAATTCGAAAACAATAATCAACAAAAAAAATCAATACACGGTATAACTAACAAGTACACATGACTACTGAAAAATGCAACATCTATCTAAACAATTGTGATTCCTAATTCAAAATGAAAAATCAACAACATATGAAATCAGTCATACACAAAATAACTAACTTATACACACTGAATACAAATAAATGCAACATATAATTAAACAAATGCATGTCACAAAAATAAGACATTACTTTTCCATCATTTAAACTAACATGTAAATGATGTTATACAAAGGCAAACTCTTGGGAAAGACGGTCTTTCCATATGCTAATGGAAATATAGAGCTTAATTAGAATAATAAAAGGTAAAGGGTCTTAGTTGTAATATTAAAATTTTAGTATGCAACATGTAACAGTTATAAAATTTATAATCAGGTTCATGCAACCCAAAAATTTTATCTTCATTTCTTCTAATTTACACTTTAAACCTTGGTCTTTCCATAACTTATGGAAAGACCATCTTTCAAGAGACGGACTCTATTATATGAAGCCGTGAGGTTCATTTAATTACAAAATAAATCCTATTTTGTAATCAAGTCTACATATCCATTTTTTTCATATAAAAAAAAGGTCACATTTATGTAAAAAAAAGGTCACATTTTTTATGTAAAAAAAAGGTCACATTTTTTTAAGATCTTCTCTTTGCATTAATTATTTCTTTGAAAGTAGGTATGCAAATTTGTGGTTCAAGTAGAGAAACCTAGATGTTTGAATGGGTGGAGGGGAACGAGTCTACGTGAGTGTGTGCACGGGAGATTCAAGGTAACCCTAATCTGCATACCATTGCACCAGTCTTAGCTGATTACTTAAACGTTTTCTGATAGGGGTAGAGATAGTTGATAGTAGCAAGTTAGGTGTTGTGTTGAAACCCTAGTGTCACAAATAAGGTGTCTATGAACCTAAGGCCTCACTTATGGAGGACCACTGGAAATTAGTGCATTCGTGGTGGAAGCCCATGATGTAATAGCACGGGGGAGAAATAGAACCACAACGGTTGGACCTTGTTATGCTCCACTAATTACGATAGCGGTGTTGATGGAAGGTTGCAAGCGCACCCACTGTGACAGGGATGGGAAAGTGTATGTCATCGGCCACACCACGTGTTGTGAACACACTGATAGGTCTTTTGTATGTCTATATGTGAATGAATCGAGGATTGAAGCATATGAACTACAATTTCTAAATTAATCCCAAGTGCCTAGTATAAATAGTTTGCTTGTTTGTTTATTTTATGCTTGTAGTTGGTTGGACCAGGTGTCAACCTGTGGAGGCACCATTTGCGACAGTCCAACCGTAGTGATGTTTTGAAAATACCAACCCCCCAGTTTGCATGTTTACATTAGTAATTATTCCTTTCACTCGTGCGGATTGACGACCCGCACGAGACTGTATTTTGACTTTTACTTGAACCCTAACATCTATGTGGACAAGTCCAGGACTTGCCGCTTACTACCCTTTGGTAGCCTAGCAACGAGAAACGGGTGCAGAATATAAATATTATCTTTAACCATCCCACGGGACCAGTGCCTCAGCTCGAGTTTATTAATTACGCTGTTGCGATTGTGTTAACGACCCTGGGTCGGGGTGGGTCAAACTCCAACCCCAAAGAAGAATAGGGAAGACAGAATGACAAAGGGGTTGGAGCCTTCTCTTCTGGTTTATCTCTTAAAGATAAAGTTTATGTCCATATATATAAACCTAAAACTTCCTCTTCATCTCAGGTAAACCCCCCCCCCCCCCCTCCTAGGTTGTAATACACTCAAATGATAAGGATCTAACATCAAAGGGAAATGAGAGGGTGACCAGGGATGAGAAGTCAACACAACAGAGTTCACAAGTTCTGATCCCTATTCAGGGATCCCAGGTTCCTATTATCACCCCTCTTAACACTGACACTAGTTTTGAACCTCTTGTTCTGATTCCTGGATTAACTGTTAGTTCACATGTTAGGACCCCTATTGGCACTAATCTGGATTTCACTCCTACTGATATTAATGTTATTTCTGACTCTCCTGATATAACTCCATTGTTGCCTTCACGTGCTATTAACCCTATCTATGCTGATCATGTTTCTGCTACTAGAACTCTTGACTCAAACTCTGTTAAGATTAATTCTGCATTACAAGCAGCACAATCTGTTTTAACTGTACCAAGCATAGTCCCTAACGATACCACTCTGAACAAAAATCCCAACCTTTAATAAGCCTTAAGGGATCTTAGCTAATAATGTTTATGACACAATTGTAGATTCCTCAAATCTGATACAACCATCTAAAGGTTGAAACAGCTCTCTGGGCTTCATTGAAATAAACATGGGGGTTCTCCCTTACTGTCCTCCTCCAGGAAAAAATTTAAGATCTCAGAAATGGCTTAACACTGAAACTTCAAAATTACCTAAGCATCTAAAAAATAACAATGATAGACTTAACTTTGAGGAAATTAAGGCAAACCTCACTGAATCTCAAAAAAAGCTAAACTCTATCATTACCCCTGTGCTTAATAAATCAGTTGCTAATGATAATAAGGGAAAACCTAAAAACAACAATAAAAAGGACTACACTACTACCCCTAAAATAGTTTTCACCCGTTCATCCTTGAATTTGAGAAGATGTGTTTTGCGTAAGTAATCTTGTATTACTGACAGGAATATATAGAGTACAATAAGGTGATAGAATATGAGTAGAACTCCAGCTTAGTCAACATGACTTATCTAGAATCAATTATAATCTAATCAGAAATATGATTTACTCTAACAGCCCCCCTCAAGCGAAGCATCGGATGTTCAGCGACGCAAAGCTTGGACTGGAAGAACTCAAAGAGGGGACGAGAGAATCCTTTGGTGAAGATGTCAGCAATTTGAAGACCAGTGGAGACATGTGAAACACGCAGCTTGCCAGATGCCACCAACTCATGAACAAAATGATAGTCGATATCAATATGCTTGGCCTGCTTATGAGCAACCGGATTTTGAGCCAAGAAAATGGCACTACTGTTGTCACATAACAGCAATGGGGAGCTCAAAAGTGGAAGACAAACGTCGTGAAGCAAATGAGTTAACCAGACCATCTCTAAGGCAGTGTTTGCAAGGGCTCGATACTCGGACTCTGTGCTGGATCGAGAGATGGTAGGTTGCTTCTTGGCACTCCAAGAAACAAGATTTCTACCAAGAAAGACTGCATATCCATACGTAGATTGGCGAGTCTCAAGACAATGAGCCCAATCAGAATTTGAATACCCCAAGACCTTAGGAGTACTGGCCGAGTGAAAAATGAGGCCAAAATGTAGAGTGCCTCTGACGTAGCAAAGAATCTGAATGACTGCGGCATGATGGTTAGTACGAGGATCCTGAAGAAACTGACTAACTGTGTTGACCGCAAATGCCAGATCAGGACGAGTAATTGTCAGATACTGGAGGGCACAAACAAGAGATTGATACAACGTTGGATTCTGAAATGGCGGACTGGTGGAGCTGTGCAACTGCAAACTAGGAACAAAAGGGGTAGAGACCGAGACCGCATCGAACATACCTCCATTGGTGAGAATATCTCGAGCATACTTAGCTTGACCAAGAAGTAGACCCGAGGAAGTGGGTGATACTTCTAAGCCAAGAAAGTAATGGAGAGCACCCAAATCCTTAATAGCAAACTCCCGATGTGTCCGATCAATAAACTTTCGAAGAAGCTCAGAGTCATTGCCTGTGAGAATAATATCATCAACATAGACCAGGAGATAGAACAAGGACGAGCCTCGAGAGAGAACAAACAGGAAAGTGTCGGCAAAACTGCACCAAAACCTAAGTTGAGATAAATAGGTGCTAAACCGCTGGAACCATGCTCGAGGTGCTTGCTTAAGACCATAAATGGTCTTTCGCAAGTGGCAGACATAATCAGGATGAAGAGAGTCCTTGTAACCAACCGGTTGCGCCATATAGACCGGAGTATCAAGAATACCGTTCAAGAAGGCATTCTTGACATCCAACTGATGAAGAGGCCAGGACCGCATAGTGGCAATGGAAAGAATGGTTCAGACAGTGGAAACCTTGACAACCGGACTAAAGGTATGATCACAATCAAAACCCGAAATCTGAGAGAACCCTTGCGCAACAAGGCCAACTTTGTGATGATCAACCGTACCATCAGGATGATACTTCAGTCGGTAAACCCATTTGGAGCCAACAACGTTGACACCAGAAGGACATGGAATAAGGTCCCAAGTATGCCGTCCTCGTAAGGTAGCAATCTCCTCATTTATCGCAGCAATCTAAGATGGGTCCTTCAACACTGAACGATAATCTGTGGGCTCGGACTGAGCGAGAAGGGTAGTAAGTAGGCCATGAGCTACAAGACTAGAATAGTCTCGATGCGGAACAGCCTCAGTGGAAGATCGAGTGGCCATGGGATGAGTATGACGCCGAGACGACGAAGCTGGAGGAGAAGAAATTGAAGATGGCGCCAGAGACTGAATATCAGAGGTGGCCAAAGATGATGCAGCAGAGGGAGGAGAGCTGGTCACCGGTGACTGGGATGGAGTAGACAGGTTAACAATCGACGAAATAGATTCCGTTGAGCAAATAGAGTCGGGCATAGAAGATGGCTGATCAGAAGTCGAGAGGGAAAGACCAGAGCTGCCATCAGCGTCCAGAAAAATAGCAACATCTAAAAAGTTGAGAGAGCAGAGCCAGTGGCTGAGGTCAAAAACAAGGCAAAAGGAAAACAGCCTTCATCAAAACGTGCATGACGAGTGACAAAAATCTTGCCAGTGGCAGGATCAAGGCAACGAAAACCCTTATAATGACAGTTGTAACCAATGAAAACATAAGGAATGCTTTGTTAAGATAACTTGTGAGGGGTTTTAGGATAAACATAAGGAAATACTCGACAACCAAAGGGATGGAAGTTTGAGTACATCAGATCACGATGATAAAGAAGTCCATATGGAGAAGTCCCTTTCAACACCAGAGTGGGAAGCCAATTTATGGTGTAAACCGTAGTAGCAAAAGCATCATCCCATCTCGACAGGGGCAGATGGGAATGAAAGAGCATAGTAAGTCCCATTTCGGCAACATGTTTGTGCTTACGCTCGGCCCAACCATTTTGTTGTGGGGTGTAAGGACACGAAACTTAATGATGAATGCCTTTGGAGGCAAAATGGGAGCGTAAGCGCGTATTTAAGAACTCAGTGCCACCGTCACTCTAAAAAACCTTAATTTTGGATGTAAATTGATTCTCAACTAAGGCCTCGAACTGCAAGTAAGTGTCGACAAACTCAGATTTTCGACGCATGGGAAAAACCATGTAAAGCGAGAATAATCATCCACAAACAAGGCATAATAAGAAAATCCATTTGAAGACAAAACTGGGAAAGGTCCCCACAAATCACAATGAATCAAATCCAGGATGTGCGCATCACGCTTATTATTCTCAACAAAAGCTAACCACTGCCCCTTTGCCATAACACATGGAGCGCAAGTATGCGGTTTGGGTAATAAAGAAGAAAGTGACAAGAGACTAGACTTCTGTAAGCCAGAGATGATACAGGCTAGAACATGCCCCAGCTGAGCATGCCAAAGCTCAAAAGATGCCCGTCCAGTATTCTTTTGCAAGAAGGAAGCGAGTGTTGTGCCACATTTGTCCAAAACAAACAGGCCGCCTTCACTGTGGCCCTTGCCCACGACTTCCTTGGAAACTTTGTTCTGAATCACAAAGTTTTGATCATCAAAAGTAACAAAGACATTTAAATCTCTGGTCAGTTTACTAATGGACAGTAAATTCTTAGTGATGGCAAGTACAACCAGAACATCTGACAGTGTCAAAGAATCAGAAATCCGAGAATCACCAATCTGAGAAATTGGAAAAAAGAAACATTACCAACAGAAACATAGGAATTACCAGAGTAAGGTGCAACACTGTCAAGTCCAGACGCAGAAGACGCCATATAACTGGTGACACTAGAATCAACGTACCAGTTGGATACGCGAGAGTGTGGCTCTATCTGTAGCGAAGCCTAAAAATTATCAGACAGGTGCGAGGGATCAAAACGACGAGTCTATGCTAACATCTTGTAACCGGTAGCCGCATAATGGCCCGCACGACCACACCAGGACAATGGGGATGGCCGCATCCAACTGGCCCCAACCGTGAACTGACCAGGACCAGCGCCAAACCGACCACCGCTGCGACCACCAAAACGACCACCTCGAGGGGCAGGGGAACCCATGTACCGCCGCTCCTGGCTGGCGCGTGATCCCAAGAATGCCCAACATAAGCCTGTTCACCTGCAGAGAATGCCACTGGACTAGAAGTAAGTATCAAATTGCCTTGAATATTTTTCAAAAATGCCTCATGATTCTTAGCGCGAGACAAAATAGCAGCATAAAGCGGGGTAAGAGAAGAATTAATCAGAGGAGCAGAAAAATCCTTGAACTCAGACCCGAGAGCCGTTAAAAACTAGATGATTTGATCATCATTAGAAATAGGAGAACCCATAAGGGATAATTGCTAAAAAAAATGTCTTTGAATTGTAAGTGAAGTTTATAAACAGAGCCACTCTTACATATACCATGGGCATCAGCTTGAAGACAAAGAATGGTGGAAGTGTTGTTGGTCTGAAAAGTGGAGCAAAAACTGTCCCAGATATCCTTGACAGTCACACACGAGGCCAAAAGTTCGGAGAAGGCCTCAAAAGAAAGAGAGGAGAACAGTAAGCTACAGACATTCTGGTCTTAATCCATCCAGAAATCATAAGCATTCTTGGCCTTATTGTAAACTGCCTGAGCAGCCGCACGATCAAGAGGAGAAGCACGGAGGGCGGTGGCACAGGAGGAAGACGTTGAACCAACCATCGACAGAGTGGGTAGAGGAAGACGTGGAATCGACCCATCGAGATATCCGAAAAGCCTCTGAGGGCGAAGAACGTATTCAATCTGGCATTTCCAGAGAAGAAAATTGGTCTTATTGAGTTTAACTTGTAGCATCTGGAGAAGATTATTAAACGATAATTTTTCACTGGCCGTGATGAGAATGGAAAAAGGAGTTCGACCGCTAGAGGAAGAAGAAGAAGAAGAGGCGGCCGGAAAAAATTTAGGTTTTAGAAGGTAAATCAGAACACTGCTCTGATACCATGAGAAGATGTGTTTTGCGTAAGTAATCTTGTATTGCTGACAGGAATATATAGAGTACAATAAGGTGATAGAATATGAGTAGAACTCTAGCTTAGTCAACATGACTTATCTAGAATCAATTATAATCTAATCAGAAATATGATTTACTCTAACAGAATTCTTCTAAAACATCTCAATGATTGATCTTAATATATGTACCTAGAATGTCAGAGGGATTGGACATTCCCCATCCCAAATTAAAATTAAGGATTTAAAAAGAAGACATAAGATAAAAATTGGTACTCTGATTGAAGCAATGCTTCAATCAAATGCTGCCCAAGATTGCTAAATTAATTGGCTTTAAAAAAAATTCTCAGGCCCTGACTGTGAAATTTGGATATTTTGGGATGAGTCAGTTTCACTTAACATCCTCTCAGTGGATGAACATATTGTATACACTAAAATCAATCATCAATCCTCAACACAAGATTGTAATATTGGTTTAATTTATGCAAAACACACAATCCTTAAAAGAAAAACCCTATGGAACAAAATAACTTCTTTGAATGGAGAAGCTTTCTGTTTGATAGGAGATTTTAATGTAAAAACGAAACAAGAGGAATACTTAGGTCCTTCAATTCCAAACCAGAAATGTATTAGAAACTTTAATAACTTTTTAGTTTCTAACACATTAACTGATATTCCAACATCAGGCATCCTATACACATGGACATGCATGAGGCCTAAAGGAAGAGTTTGGGAAAGGTTAGACAGAGTGATACGATATCAAAATATCATTTATTTGTAGTTTTCTTAATTTAGTATTTTAGTAGGATAACACTATACTCTTTTTTCCATTTGATTTTTTTTAATGGGGTAGTGTGATCATTTATTTCATTTTTATTTTAGAATAAGATCCATTAATTCAGCCATGTTGGCCTTGGAAGAATTAATGTTTCGGTTATGCTTTATTTTAGAGTTTAGAATATTCAGTTTTGAATTGATTAGAATTAGATTATGTAAGATTAGATAAGGAAATATTCATTCAAGATTTATCTTGATTGAATTTGTCCATATCTACATTTATTTTAGGTAGTCTAGTTAAATATGGTTTTAGCTCCATAAAGCTACCATAATCCTTTTAAGTTTCTTATTTGTATTCTTGAAGACCATACCTATGTACTATAAATAGGGGGTGTTTTCAACATTATTTTTACCTTACACTTTTATCAATCAAATATACAAACCTTTGAGTTATACTCTTGTTGCTTGCGAGCTTCTTCCATTGTTGCTTAACCCCGGGGGTTAGTTAAGTATCAATAAACCTTGTAATCTGATCCTAAGGGCTAGTTGGAGAGCAAGTCGAGATTGAGAGCATCCCGAGGGCTAGGTTCTTGAATTTTGTGCAACTTGGTGAGGGTTTGCAGATCCCTTCATTCGGTCAAATATTGTAATTCCGCAACCCAGAGTCTTCACAAGGAGATTCATATCACAGAGGAGTTTCAAATGGATTATGGTGGTCTAAATTTAGCTCTTCAAGCATTAAAGTTTTAGACAGAGAAAATTCAGACCACACCCCCCTAATCCTACACATTTCTGAAAGTACTCCATTCAAAGGTCCTAAACCTTTTAAGTTTCAAGAATGTTGGTTAAATCATCCAACATTCTTAAAACTAATGGAAAACACGTGGAAAATCCACACTAAAGAGTATGGAATGAGAAAACTCAATTTTAAGCTTAAACATTTAAAATCAGTTCTAAAAAACATGGAACTATACAGTCTTTAGAAACATCTTTGACACCGTTCAAGCTTCTGAAGACCAGCTTATTGCAGCTGAATCAGATTTGCTACAAAATGATAATGAAAAAAATCTGATTGCATATAATGAAGCTAAAGCCAAGCTAAATTTAGCAATCTCTAATCAAGAAACATATTGGAGACAAAAGTCTAATCTTAATTGGTTTAAAAAATGGGGATGCATATTCCAATTTTTTTCATCAATCAGTTAAAAATAAACACAAAAGTCAAACAATTTCTTCAATTAAGAATAAAGATGGAATCTGGATCCACGGCCAAGAAGCAATAGGTCAAGCTGCCATAGAATTTTATGTTGAATTATTATCTGAGGAAAACTCAGATCCTGCTGGTATAAATACCTCCTGGCTTCTTGAAAAAATTCCTAAGCAAGTTACTACACAAATGAATTCAAAACTTATGGACGAGGTCTCATTAGAAGAATTAACTGAGATAGTCAAGTCAATGGATAGTCACTCTGCCCCAGGGCCAGATGGCTATTCAGGGATTTTCTATCATAAATGTTGGGATACCATTAAGCATGATGTGCTCTCAGCTGTAAATGATTTTATCAAAGGTTCAAATATTCCTAAAGCCAGCTCAGCAGCTTTAATAGTATTAATCCCTAAAAAAATTGTTTGTTCAAGCTTTAAAAACTATAGACCTATCAATCTATGTAATTTCATAAACAAAGTCTTTTCTAAAATCATTTTTGCAAGACCTAATCCTCTTCTTAAAGACTAAATAAGTCCAGAACAGTCTACTTTTGTTGCTGGAAGAGAGATAGCAGATAATGTGCTTCTATTACAAGAACTCATTACTTTTCTTCACTCTAAAACAAAAGGGCACAACATGATACTAAAATTGGACATGATAAAGGCCTTTGATAGGGTTTCTTGGTCCTTCATCTCTAAAACACTTTTAAAAATGGGTTTCGATCAAAATTTCATTACTAACAAATCTGAGATCATCCTACTTCTCAATACTAATAAATGGGAAAACTGTAGGTTTCTTCCCGGCCACCAGGGGTTTAAAGCAAGGGGACCCTCTATCTCCTCTGATGTTTATCTTAATGGTTGAAACTCTTTCAAGAAACCTTAATTTCCTTTTTAGATACTCTGATTTGGAATACTTTAAACTTCTAAATCAAATGACTAAAGTCACCCATCTCTCTTATGTAGGTGACACTTTTATCTAGCTAAAGTACTCAAAGAAAAGACTCAGAACCATCATAAGCTTTTTCAAATCTTATGAACTTGCTTCTGGTCAAAAAGTTGATTTTTCAAAATCATCCTTCTTCATCTCTAAACATGATCCTCTAAGAATTTGAACTGTAATCAAAATAGAATCTCATATGATAGAAGAATCTTTACCTTTTAAATATTTAGGCTGCCCTATCTACACAGGAAGGTCAAAAATATTTATTACCAAGGGTTGATCACTTCAATTAAGTCCAGAATAGATAAAGGGCAAACAAATTGTCGTCACCTGCTTGTAAAGCAATATTGATAAAGCATGTACTGTCATCTATTTCTATACACTAATTGCAGTTTTAAAGCCAACAGTATCAACCATAAATCAGATACATAAAATATTGGCTAAGTTTTTCTGGTCTTCCAATTCAGATCAAAATCAAAATAAAATAAATTGGAGAGAATATTCCAAAATGTATTTCCCAACTTCTGAGAATAGACTTGGTTTTAAAAAGCTACATACTCGGACCAAAAGTTTTAGCATAAAGCTTTGGTGGAAACTACAAAATGGAAATTCACTATGGGCCAAAACAATGTGGTCAGTTCCAGATAATCAAAAGACTTCTAAAACATGGCTAGGAATTAAAGAAGTCAATGAGATTTCTCTTGATAACATTCAAATTAAGATAGGGAAAGGAGAGGTCTCTTTCTGGTATTCTAACTGGCTTAAACATGGACCATTAGTTGACAAATGGGATACCAGTATCAATATACCTTTCCCAGATCTATCTGTATCTGAGTTTCTGTGCAATAAATCCACTTTTCTTCACCAGATACAACATCTACCAAGCTTCCTAACCTCTTAGTTGGATAAAGATATTAAACTACTCCTTGAGTATGAGGATTAAATGATCTGGAAGCTTACTCAGAGTGGAAACTTTAGTTTAAAATCAGCTTACCAATTAATTAGAGAAAATAAATCAATTGTTCCTTCATTTAAACATCTGTGGTCTCCCCTTCTTCCTAGCAAACTTAAATATGTGAACTGGAAGGTCTTAAACAGATTACTTGCTTTCCCTGATGTGCTAGAAGATTTTGGCTTTAATATACCATCAAGGTGATGTTTCTGTTTGAACTCAGAGGAGAGTATCCATCATATCTTCAATAGTTTTCCAGTTGTTAAACATATTTGGGATCAGATACATTCTATATTTAATGTATCCAATCACAGTTCTGACTATCTTTGGGACATATATTTCTTTTTCTAGTACTTAACTGATAATAGCACAAAGATGATTGAACTCATAAGGATCCTTCCATGTGTTACTATTTGGTATATCTGGTGTTGGGAGGTCATTGTCGTACCTCTCAAAGTTAAATTTATAAGCCCTAAATGCTTCCAATCTACAAATAAGTAGATAATGGCAAGTCGAGGTTATCCGCGAAGAAGAGGGATCTTTCTAAGGGTTTAAACATATAAGGTTGACATTAGGCTAGAAGTAAATATATGTATAGCAAGTAAAAAGGGGGGGGGGGGGTTTGGTTTGTTTTGGTCCTAAGTTATGAAATTAAAAGACAAGATAACTAGCATAGTTAAGTAACTATGCTAATCATGCAAACAAATTAAGAAAGGGGGTTTAAAACTACAAAAGACAAAGCCCTGGGGGAAATTGATATCCACTTCTAGATCTAATGTATATCACTGAACCATTCTCTCATTCAATCACATTTGTTACCTATGGGGAATGCTATCACTTCACATTCGAAGGTCAACATTTGTTTCTTCTTAATAGTAATTCACAAAGGCAATTCAATGACCATTTGCAAACCTCATTGACAATCACTCTAGGCGATCAAAGACCATAAAAATATTTCATCAATGGCATTTTACACGAAGAACCATATATTTGGTAACAACAAGTATTCTACCAAAGACATAACCATTTAACCAAACATAGCATTCATTAGGCTAAACCTAGAACAAACCGCATTCAAGATTCAACCTTCCATTGCATCTACAGGATAAATATGAGAACAATCCACATTAACATACTTATCTAACCAGAATCACAACACATTATGCACAAGAAGTTCTAATTCCATGTTCTTGGATTTTCATGCCAAGGAGCTAAGAAATTGGCCACTTTCCTAACAACCTAACACTTCAATCATACAAACACTTCATATACTGAAACAACCCATAGCATAAATGAAGTAAAACATCATATTAAAACACATGAATGCTAAATAACAAATGATTCAAGAAAGAGTGAAATAAAGGTTCTTACTACATAGATATGGAAGCTTCAATCGGTTGCTCACAAATACAAACTAACCTAGATAATGAAAATGCATGATTAATCATACAAAAACTAAGAAAATAAAGAAGAAAAACTAGGGTTTTATGTCCCAAAGTCGGGAAGAAAAAGAAGATGAAAAGAGAGAGGATAAGGTTTTATATTTATAGTACAAAAATTAGAAAAGAGTTCCGGCCACACTTTCGTCGTGACTCGCGACCAATCATTCGCGAGTCATGACCGAGTCAAATTTTAACATCTTGATTTCTTTCTTCTCTTTGTTTCAAGTCATCCTCTTCACTTCATTTATCTTCAATTCTTCAAGCTTTCAAAAGCTCACATGTAAGTATTCAAATCTTCAAAGGTATTCTTCAAAGTCTTCAAACAAATTGCCTTGTCACACAAAATCCTCTAGAAAATTAATAAAAGTGTAATAGTCGCTTTTAACTCTCCTTTGAGAACTTTAAGGCAAAATGCCACATCTAGAGCACAAAAGTGTACAAAAGTGAATCCTAAAAGTTCCAAAATAACCATATAAAATGAGCACATCAGGTGTGCGTAAATATCATTTTGAAGGAGTTAAACTGAACCATATTAACATATATAAGCAAAATTTTACTTCAACTCAATGATATCATTCTGGCCTATAACCTAAAACATAGATTGGATCTTACTGGAGCACTTCTAAAACTTATAGCGGTTTCTACTAGAAAAGTTAGAAATCCTGCTCAGATTATCAAACGGAATCCTCCCTTCAGGTTTAAATTAAACCTGGATGGGTCTTTTCTCAATGAAGCTTGTGCATGTGTTGACAGTATTATCAGACACCATACAGGTCAAATGGTTTCATCCATAGCAAAGACAATGACAACCCTTACTCCTCTGCAAGCTGAAGCAAAAGCCCTGATACATGGTTTAACACTGGCTAGAAATCTTGGAATCACCAGGGTAGATTGAGACAGATTCACAGGTATTAGTGAAGATCATCATCAGAGTATACCAGATCCCATAGAGATGCTTAGACCAATCAGAGAAATTTGGACACAACTGAACTCTTTTGATTACAGCTTATCCCATATTTACAGAAAAGCAAATTCAGTTGCAGATTCACTGGCCAAGATAGAATCATACAAAAGGTAAATGGCATTTTTTTCATTTGCAAGTCTACCTTCTCACGTAGGAGGCAAAGTGAAGCTTGATGCAGTCTCTGTTCCATATATTAGAAAAGTCTAGTTCCTGCTAGTTTAACATGGTTGTTGTGTTGATGATGTTGGCTGGATTACTGTCGTTGTTCTTATCTTCTTTAGAACATATTACTGCTAGTGTTTTTCTTGGATTGACAGGTACGGATTGGAGGCAAGAAGTATCAAATTCATTCTTGAAACTGATCATGAAAACACATTACTTGCTAACTGGAACTGAAGCTTATAGGTTGAAGACGATCATGTGAGAGGAGCTCTCCTTTCCGGAAGAACAAGACGTAACTCTCTTCTGGGAAAGACGGTTGCAAGGGACTATTATGGGAGGCCGCCTCTTCTTGTCAACACAAGGGTGTGGAGGCAAAAAAGTGGAAGGCTATAATAGCTCTCGATATGGGTTTATGGCCATATTCTTCATTGAGTTAGGGATAGTAGATGAAGGATATGGAATAAAGCTTACTGTTACTAGCTTTTCCTCGATTAGACTTTCTAAATGTACATTCATAAACTTCTTTTTTGTACTTCGATTATCATTTAGGGTCTGGGGAGCCTAATATATACTCCTCACTTAGGTGAGTTTTAATTTTTTTTAAAAAAAGACTTAAAAGGATTTTTCTTGAGAAAATTTAACCTGGTAACTTAATTTAACCGATAAATCATGTTTAATATCATATCTAATAATCTAATAATTCAAACTATTCATCCAAATACTAATTTACCCATATTATTATGTAGTCTTTAATCTTCTGTATAAGAATTATTTATTCAAATAATATGAATATGTAGTATAATTCAAATAGTTTATCGAATTATAATTTATTTTTCTCTGAAAATACATCCTTAAATGTTTGTTGTATTTCCTTTTTAAAAAAAGGTACTCCCTCTGCCCCAGACTAAGCTGCATGGATTTGTTTTTTCACGGTATTCGAAAAACATGTTTGACCGTTAATATGTTTAACAACAGATAAAAAGTTAATATTTAGAAACTACTTATTACGATGAATCCAAAAATATCACAGATGATAATATTATTGTTTATATATTTATTCAAATACGTGGTCAAAGTTTGATAGTGTTGACTTGTCAAATAGTAAAATTGCAGCTTGGTTTGGGATAAAGGGAGTATAATTTCATAAATTCGGTTAAATAATTATACATTCATTATCAACTGACATTTCTTATTGTTATCACTATAATTTTTATAACGTAAAGTATTTTTATACATAATTTTCTACATAATAGATGTATGAGTCAACAAGGATCGAGTCGATTTTCTTTCATTCAATGCATTATAATATTAACTAATATATTAATTTATTACAAATTATGCACCATGTGTAATTCTCATATACATATGGCAATAACTCAATACTTATTGAAACTATAAATTATATTATATTTTAAATTTTCGTTCAGAATCTGTGCATTGGCACGGGGTGTTATCTAGTTTTAATACTAGTTCGTAATATATTTTTTATCTGTAACGCTAATTTGTAATCTATACTTTCAAATTTATTGATGTTTTACTTTTTCATCGTGTCTTTTTTTAAAAAATCAATATCAATTTCTTGGGTGCTTATCTTTTAGACTTTAACACTTTAATGTGAAAACTTGTGTTTACATGTTATATACGCAACATTTAATTTATTTTCATGTAATTAATGATATTTTACTCTCTTAGTTTCTAAATTTTTACTTATGTTTTCAATTTGATTGATGTGTTAGTTCTTCAGCATGCCACTTTAAATATTGATATTAATGTTTCTTATTTTTTAATATTAAATTTTTATTTAATGTATTCATGGTTTTTAATAGTGTGAATCTATTTTTTTTATTTAATATTAATTTATTTAAATTTTCAATATTAGATTTTTATATAATGTATTCGTGATGTTTTCATTGATTTTGCCAAACAATTTACATTTCCTCTATATCCCCTACATTGCTTTAACCATAAGCTTTGCACAATACTTCCTAAGCTTAAGCCTCGTTCATGCTCTACATACCACAGTTTCCACTATGGTATTTGTAATTTCTACATCATTTACATTGTCACAAAAGCATTTATCATTCCTCAAACTCCATATGCTATACACAGTTTCAACTGCTGCAAGTTTAAGCATCCCTGCCCTGCTGCCTCTCTCTTTGCATCTGCAGCATAACCACTGCAACTCCTGCTCCCAGCCTTCAGGCTCTCTTTCCATTTGCAACCAATCAAGTACAACCCTCCATATTGCTTTTGTTCTTTGACACTAATCGAACAGATGTTCCAGTGTTTCTTTATCACCACAAAATACACATTTCTCATCCACTTCCACTCCAAACCTTCTAAGTCTGTCATTTGTGACCATTCTTGTGACAACACATCCACAATGTAAACTGAGTTCTTGACCTAACCTGATTACCATAGAACACAACTTTTCACGTGACATCTTCCTGCTATTGTCTGATTTCCTTATAGACCGCCCTCACTTTGAATTTCTCCTTCCCCAACTGATTCCTCCAAGCTTCCAGCTGCTTAACTACATCTCTGCATTTATTTAAGCTCTATAACATCCATGAGCTGGATTTTGGTAACTCCATACTCGTTGCATCCCGGCCCTTCACATAATAGGTATGGATCTATTTGATCTATAACCTACCAGTTTTCCTGCAAAGATTCCACAAATTCTTGCTCAAACTAGCTACACTCCATTCCATCAGTGATATTACATCCAGCCCCCTGCCTTTTTTGAATCACAAATCTTGTCCCATGCAAGTAGAGCTTTTTTGGTTATAACTTCACCATTACTCCACACATAAGACCTACAAATGGCTTCCACATGCTTTAATACAGCCTTTGGAACTGGGAAGAACTGCAACAAGTATTTTGCAATGGTAAATAGAACACTCTTAACTAGTTGTACCCTTCCTGCATAGCTAAGAAGCCTAGAGCTCCAATGCTTTATTTTCTCCACATTCTGTCTATAAGGGGTTGGCATACCTGGACAGTAAGTCTCCTACTTTAAATGGCAGGGTTCCTTCAACAAAACCTGTAACTGTCTTGATCAAGTCCTTCTGATCCCCACCCATAGCTCTAAAATATACTTTACATTTGGCTTTATTTACTCTAAGCCCTGTAGAATTTTCAAAATTCTGATAAGCATTCATTAGGATTTGTACATATTCATGCTCTCCTTTTGCTAATAACAGTACATCATCAACAAAGGTTAAGTTTGTCTGCTTCAGTTCTTCACACACTGGATGATATCTGAGTTCTAGTTCTTCCCTGCCTACTGCAAACATCTACACATGTACTCCATGACAAGAAAAAAAACAAAGGAGGTATGGGATCCCCTTTCCTTAGCCCTCTCTGTGCCTGTGCAAATTGAGTGAGATCGCCATTTATACTGTACTTATAGCTTACACTCAAATATTCACCTCATCAATTCCTCTCACTACTGCTCTGATCAAGTCCTGGTCCATTCTTTTTACTACTAATTCTTTTTGTGCTTTATTCAAACTTTCATTAGCCCCATCCAGTTTCTGCTTGGCACCATTGATTTGCTTGATATAGCCTCTTAAATCCCCCTGCAGTCTCATTAGTTTTTTCCAAAAAGAAAACATAGGTCTGCCATGATGTTCTTTCCCCCAGTTGTTATAAATGGTCTCTAGTACTTCAGTATTCTCCAATAACCAGTTCAATAGCTTAGACTGATTATGTTTTTTCTCCTCTTGCACACCTATACTAACTTTTACTAGAGTGTGATAAAAGATGTGAGGCTCTTGATTTTCTACAGTTGCATCTGACTACTTTGTAAGCCACTCCACATTGGCAATGGCTCTATCTATTCTGGAATAGATGACTCATCCTAACTTCCTGTTAGACCATGTATAATAGTGCCCACTACTCTCACATTCAAACAGTCCCACCTTGTTCATCATATTTTCCAAATCCTAGAATTCTTGTATTTGTTCTTCATTTCCTCCTATCTTATCCTTTGTAGTTAGAACATTATTGAAATCTCCAATGAGAATCCATGGACCTTTGACCAGATGCTAAGAGTTTTCAATTTCAATCCACAGTTTCTTCCTCTTTTTCCCTTTTCTTACTTGCATAGATTGTTGTTATCCAGAACATTAGCTGGCCATCCACACCATGCACTTCACATAACATCATTTGTTCAGATACCCTTACTTTTCTAATTTTAACCTTCCTTTCATTCCACAATACCCACATTCTACCATTTTGGTGAGCTGTGTAGTTATCTTCAAATTTCCAGCATCCACCAAATCTCCCCCTTACCTCTTCAGCCTTTCCTTGTTTTACTCTTGTTTCTACTATTACAGCAATACTCAACTTCATACTATTTAGACGGGAGCTGATCTCGTTTGTTGTCTTATTTAACCCCCTCACATTCCAAGTAGCTAACATGGTATATACCCCAGGTTTCCCCCTGGATCAATCCAAACCCGGAGGGGATCCTCTCATTCTCTCACAACACTGCTAGGTGCTACAGCTGGTCTATCAAACTTTTGTACCTTTTTCTCCTTAACCCATGAACTACTAGCCAATTCATTGCTCAACTTTGCATCTTTCTTTTCTTTCCCTTTTGATCTCACCACAGTCCAATTTTTGTCATCCTCAGTGGCACCCTCTTCTGCATCAGTAACTTTCTCCCCTCTTCTCTCTGTATTCATTTCTTCTTTGTGTTTTATCTACCATTTATGCACCATTTTTGCCTTCTTACATTTATGGCCTCCATTCTTACATATATCACATAATAATGGCTTGTTTTCAATCATAATTTGTTGCACTGCCATCTATATCCATGATCTTCACAGTTTCAACTATCTTTTGAGAAATATCAACCTCCACTAACATCCTGGCATATGAAATTATGATTTTATTTGTTGTGCACTCACCCGTAAATATAGGCTTTCCTATCACACTCCCTATCTTACCAAGGCTCTCTTGTCCCCCATAGGTGCAGTGGTAGTTTTGGCAGGGTTACCCACATTGGTACAGTTCTCACCATATTTTTATCCATAGAGAAATTAGGATTCCATAGATGTAGAAAAATAGACATATTAAAGATGGTATATAGCCCTCTCCTCATCATCTTTGTCTGTTTTAGATTTGAATTTAATCCCAAAATATCCATCATCATTATACAGTAAATTAGAGAGAGTGACAAATGTCTAGGATTTCATCATAAACCGTTCACAGCATTCATTGTCAAATATGCTCCTATCACATGCATGATCAATGCGTTTTCCCAATATTCTAGTTCAGATTTTACATCATCTAGCTCAATTTCAACCTCCAATTCACCATTAACAACTTTAGGCGCAAAAAATTCAAGGTTCATACCATTCTGCTGAACTATATTTCCACTTATAACATCTACCCACAACCTATTTTCAGTTGCATCAGTAACCACATAAGGATTAGTTTAAAGAATTACCTCATCCGCAGTTTGTTTTCCAATTCCGGTCAATTCCCCAATTTCAAGTTGCTCCTCATTTCCGATCTTATTTGAATCCTCATTTGCCGCCTCACTTTGCTGCTCCTCCATTTGACTGGTGGAAGCAGCTTTGCTATTTTGTACTACCTCACTCCACTTCTTCGCCGACGAGAACACCTTCTTCTTTGGCCGCCCTCATCCCCGTTTCATGGTTGCTTCCAATCACATCGCAACTACGTGAAAATTGCCTGCACGGTCATAACCGCCTTTTTTGGCTTATATTTTTTATGGGTCAGTGTGAATTGATTTTTAAAATTCTAATTTTGATGTTTCTTATTTTTGAACATTGTATTACTATTTAATGTATTCTCAATGTTTTAACTTTCAAAAGTGTGAATTGATTTTTAAATTTAATTATTGATGTTCTTATTTTTGAATATACTCCCTCCGTTCCGTTTATTATGGCACAACAAGGAATGACACTTGGATTTTGGTAGCAGCTGAATTTACATGAAGAAATGTGAAAAGTCAAAGTTTGTAGGCAAGTGTACAGCAGCCAAAATGATGACAAGCATCCATGGGAAAGGTTTTGTTCAGCTGAATTTTATATTGGCCTCTAAATCCAAACGAGAGACTAAAACGCATCAAGGAAAGTGGTAAATTTGGGAAATTAAAGCCATCAAAATGGTCAAATATTATGGCTGTCCCCCCTTTTTTTGGCATGAAATTCAGATGTGCCAACAAAAGAAAATTGTCCATTTCTGGCAAGTGTGCCATAATAAACGGAACGGAGGGAGTATTATATTCCTTTTTAATGTATTCCTAATGTTTTAATTTTATCCAACCTAATTTGATGTTCTTTTAAATTTTTTTATTTGATGTATGTTTGTTTTATATGATGTTTTACTAATTTATATTTAGTGTTTTTATTTGATGATTAATGTCTTAATTTAATGTACATGTTTGGTAGTATTTTATGTTCTGTTTAACTACTTTAACTTGATGTTTATTTTATTATTTTTATTTGATGTTTGAACTAGTTTATTTAAGAGTTCGTCTCTTGAAAAACGGTCTTTCCATATGTCATAGAAAGACCAGGGTTTAAATTACGAATTAGAAGAAATGAAGATGGAATTTTTGAGTTGCATGAATCGGTTATAAATATTATAACTACTACCTACACGGTGCATAATAAATTTTTAATATTGCAACTAAGATTTTTTACCTTTTATATAAAAACACGATTCATACAACCCAAAAATTTTATATTTATTTATTCTAATTTACACTTTAAACATTGGTATTTTCATGGTTTATGGAAATACCATATTTCAAGTGACGGACTCAAATATTTAAATTAAAGGTCTCGTTAATTATTTCAAGTGGACATAAGTCCATTTGAACTTGGCCAAAATAAAGTATTTCTGGCCCAGATAACTAGCCATTTCCAGATACCTGAAACGTGCTTTCATTTGTGATTCCAGTTCTATAGAAAAAAAAGGATGTTGCTATATCACGCCCTGTATTTTACTAGTTACGTCTTAATACGTATATATATATATATATATATGTATAATAATAATTTTAAATTTTCAAAATAAAACAAAAATCAAAAACAAAAAGAAAAACAATTTTAAACCACCGCCGCCGCCGCCACCGCCGCCGTGTGCCACCACTCTTCTTCGTCTTCTCCGGTGGTCTTCGTCGTGTGCCACCACTCATCCCGCCATCCCTCATCTTCCCCAGCTCATCCCACCGCCGTCCCTCTTCCCCAGCAAAACCCTAGCCCCGCCGCCGTCCTCGCCGAGCGAACCCTAGCCCCGCCGTTCTTCGTCCCCATCGAGCGAACCCTAGCCACGTCGTCCTTCGTCCCTGTCGAGCGAACCCTAGCCCCGCCGTCCTTCGTCCCCGTTGAGCGAAACCCTAGCCCCGCCGTCCTTCGTCCCCATCGAGCGAAACCCTAGCTCGAGAGGAGAACGTTGGAGAAGCGGTGGCAGAGAAGCGAGAAGTGGCGGAGCGCGGAGGAGGGGAGAACGGGAGAAGGATAGCGGGAGAAGGGGAAAGAGAGGAGAATGGGAGGAGAAGGAGAAGGAGAGCGGGAGAGGAGAACGGGAGGAGAATGAGAGCGGGAAAGGGGAACGGGAGGAGAAAGAGAAGGAAAAGGAGAAGGAGAGCGGGAGAGGAGAACGGGAGGAGAAGGAGAAGGAGAAGGAGAAGGAGAGAGGAGAAGGAGTCGCCGGAGAAGAAGAAGAAGAAGAAGAGAAGGGGAGGAGGTGGTGGCGCACGGCCAGAGAAGACGAAGAAGAAGGTGGCGCACGGAGGAGGAGGCACAGAGGAGGAGGCGGCGGAGCAGCGGCGCATGGAGGCGGAGGCGGCGGCGGAAGTATAAATTATTTAAATTTTATTTAATATTAATTAATTTAAATTATTTAAATTAAATTTAAAATACATATTGTATATTAAATAGTATAAATACACAGCGTAATCAATTAAAATACAGGGAGTGATATAACAATTCACTAAAAAAAAAAAAAAGAAAGAAAGATTGCTGAAACGTGAAGTGACTGGATTTCCTTGTCTAAACTTGCCGGAAAATGACAGGGGAAGAAATCTTCGAACCCATCTAGCGATTTCCGGCCGTGACTTCGATTCCGACGCTTAACCCATCTAGCGAGGAGCTCCGTTGATGGTTTCCATGGATTAGTCGCCGGCCGATCGGGAAATTTCGAGAAGATCTGCGTCGACGGGTAAATATATATTTGAAACTTCCGGTCGTGTGGAAACAGAATTCCCTTCTTCTTCTTCTTCCCCGGTAAAATTGCTGCCCATATTTTTTAGTACTGAGCAATGGCTTCCAAGTTGTCACTGAGGCGAATCAGAACTCTTACTCACCACCGACTCATATGCTCCCCATTGCAACATTCAAGGTCCTATTCGCATCCTCCCGTTGATGCCCAACCTCCCCCGCCGGTTGCCGGTGAGAATCCAATTCTCAAAAAGAGAATCTCAAGCTCCTTGAATCAATCTGAACTGGCCAAGTTCTCCGCCATCTCCGAGACATGGTAATAGCATGGCATTTCCGTCTCGATTTTCATTCGTGAATTAAACTAATGCTGATACCAATAGGTGGGATGCGAAAGGCCCATTTAAACCATTGCACGCGATGAACCCTACGAGATTGGCTTTCATAAGGTCTACCTTGTGCCGCCATTTCGGGTAACACTACTTCCTTCTCTTTATTCGTACGGAGTATGCATTAGAGCTCTTGTTTTAAACTTGTTTTGTTTATTTGTGGAATTGATTATATTATCAATGTAGGAAATCAATGTAGGAAAGATGCTTACTGTGCCAAGCTGCCCAAGCCTTTTGAAGGGTTAAATGTTTTGGATGTTGGTTGTGGAGGAGGGATTCTCACTGAGGTATGTAATCACTGGAGCTATCTCCGTGTTTTTATACAAAAATGTTGTATACAACTGTGTTAGCTTGTTTGATGTCGGAAACGAAGCATGGTATTGTCATGGTTAGATAGTAGAAATCAAAATTTGAGAAGAGAAGAGGAAGTGTTTTCACAGTACAAATCCTTACATATTTGATCAACAAACTAACTAATATCAATCTCCTAATTTAAAGTCCTATTTATAGCTATTTAGCAGCTCAATTGTTCCTTTAAGATCCATCCTTATTACTGATCATAACTGCTATTCAGTTAGATCATCAAGCTCAGTTTAGTTCATAACCTGCAATCGAATTAGCTAACTTTCTAACTAATCTTTAAACCTGCTACAAAGAGTAATTACCCTCTTGATCACGACGGTATCTGAATGTTGGGTTGTAAGATAAAAAATAAGTCCATGTTCTTTTGGGCTTAACCCAAGGTCAGTTCGGATTAGTTTAATTGTTAATAGTAATAAATTTTAAGTTCATTTTAAATCAGTTTAGTTGTTAATAGCAATAAATTTTAAGTTCATTTCAGCTAATTTCAGTTCAGTCAAAAAAACCGGGCCTAAGAGACTAGTTTTGATGCTGTCGACAAAAATATAAAGATTGCTCGCCTTCATGCTGTATGTAACGTTTTTTATGGAAATGGAAGTAGATTTGTATAATCATAGTGTGCGAATACTGATAATTACCTAATCGTTTTATTTTCCCTAACCAATTGCACATCCCCATTTCCCACTTCTTTCTTCTGTACATAATAGATTGAAAGTGTTTTCCCACAGTAACCGACTTCGGTTAAATATTTTCTTTTCTAGGATCCAGATCCGGTGACTTCATCAATTGAATATCTTTGCACAACAGCAGGTACATGCCAAACTTCTTTTTAAGATATGAAGGTCATTGTTTATATTTATCAGAAAGTAATTCTTTCTGACGGTCCAAATCACGGTTGACTGTGCCTTACATACCTTGGAAAACCATCATTTTAAGTGAGAAACTTATTTGTAATTGGGATGAATTTTTGGGTTGATACGAAAATTGGGCTTTTGTGAGTTATTCTCTGTGCCCTTTTCCTTTCTCCAGTTCTATTTAGGTCATGATATTGGTCTTTTTCTCTAATTGGTTTTATCGTTCTTTCTGCTGATGCATATGCAATTCATGAACAGAAAAATTGGTGGAAGAGGAGAAGAAATTTGATGCTGTGTTTGCCCTAGAGGTGTGTCTTCTTTATATATCACACACTCTTTGTCTATCAGTTGATGATGTCTGAACAGAAGGAGTCGATTGCATTTTTCTTATTCGGACTTTATGTTGTTGCTACATTAATGTTGTGGCTAGCTTGGTTCTTTGTGGATGTGTGATTTCATCTTCTATTGTTAGTATCTGAAACGTCTATAATGGAGTAGAATATGGTATTATCCATGATGATTAACTGAATGTACATCAGCATGTTGCCTGAGTTTTGCTGATTCCTTTTTTTTTTTTCTTTTACTGTTGTCAATTAGTAATATGAAAGTACTCTTGTGATGAGTAGGTGATTGAACATGTAGCAGATCCTGCTGAATTCTGCAAGTCATTGTCAGCTTTGACTGTTTCTGGTGGGGCTACTGTGATATCAACAATTAATCGCTCAATGAGAGCTTATGCAGCTGCAATTGTTGCTGCTGAGTATATCTTGGGATGGGTATGTATGTTAATCTCTGTAAAGTTCTTAGCTTTGTGAAAATTTGGTATCCTTTGGAAGCTTAATTGATTCCTTGTGTTGGAATAAACATGTTCAATTTGATATTTTTAGGCGTGAGTGTATCTGATGATGTTACATGTTTATGGAAGAGTTGAGAGTGAGATTGCTAACATCAGAGATTAGTTTAGTTCTTCCTCTGGTTTATGTATTCTAACCCAATTAAATTGAAACTTAATACTATTTGAGTTGTTCATTATGAAAATTTTGCATGCTGTATTCACTGCAACAACTTTGTGTCACTTGATGATCAACATTGCCATAAAATTTCGGCGGTAGATAGGATTTGGATGTCCGTAATTATTTGCTACTTGCTGGCAATATCCAACTGAATTTATTTCAGAATATGATTTCCATTTTGTTCCGAGAGTGATAGGTGTTGGTAGGAGTGCTTATTGAATGCTACTCTTGTGTTTAAATCATCCATAAACATGACTGGAAATCTGTTTTACTTGACAGCTTCCTAAAGGCACACATGAATGGTCAAGTTTCCTTAAGCCGGAAGAGCTAGTTCTAATTCTGGAGCAAGCTTCAATCTCTGTAAGTGAAACAGATAGCTTGGTAAATATGGTTGGTCCAACTAGTTTACTTACACCGGAAGAGTTAGTGGTAATTCTTGAGTGAGCCAGTTCTCATTTTTCGGTCTAACATAGTCTATATACTGTATCTGGGCAGGTTCAGGAGATTGCTGGGTTTGTTTACAACCCGTTGACAGGGAAATGGAGTTTGTCTGATGACATTGGTGTTAATTTTATCGCATATGGCACCAAAAACAGTGAATGAGCCAATATGCTGTCATAAATTTTATGTTTGACTTGATGGTTAGATGAAAGTGAAAATGGGAATGGTGATGTGAACAATGTGGAAGGTCCAATCCATTCAAGGATCATGGTATTATCTTCTGATGTTTTTACCAGATTGTGAAATACGAGGAAGGATTATAGGAGTGAATTAATGATGTTTTATTTGGGTAAGGAAAGGATGATTAATGAGCCCATTCTCTTACGTATTGGGATGCTCTAGTTCTTTGGATATGGACTATTTTTGTTGGGAGTCTGGTAGAAAAGGTTGGTTGGCAATGGATAGGCAAAAATCACTCATTTCCCATTCCCCAAAGAGCTCAGCATCTTATTTATTTGGGGTTTGGAGTATCTCGTGTTCAATTTTACTTACTCCCTATGTTTCTCTAATATTTACATTTTTTTAATCTAGAATATTTTTTAATCCACATCTATTTAGGGAAAGTCTTGGAAAAGACGGTCTTTTCATATGCTTATAGAAAGACGGGTTTAATTAGAATAATAAAAAGTAAAAGGTCTTAGTTGCAATATTAAAATTTTAGTATTCAACATGTAGTATTATAAATTTTATAATCCTGTTCATGCAGCCCAAAAATTTTATCTTTAGTTCTTCTAATTTACACTTTAAACCTTGATCTTTCCATAAGTTATTTATGACAAATTTAAAATTATTACATTTATTCATTTTACTTTCCATAAATTCAATTCCATTCCAATCATTTATTCCGCATTCACTAAATTTTAGCTTCCCTGGCAGTAATAAAGAAGAAACACGGGTAGTACCTCAGCCTTTTCAGCTGTCATTTATCTTTGTAGTATTTAAGTGGCATTTTATTTTGAAGGCATGGCACGGCATACTAAGGGGCATACTAAGGTGTAGTGATATGCTTCCTTTGTTTCTCTATACTCCCTCTGTGAAGTCAATACTGTAACTTTTGTCGGTTGACTAAAAAAAATTGATCATTGATATTTATAATTGTGTTTAAATACAAGTTATAAAAAGTTAATATTTTAAAAATTCATACTATTACGAATAGGCAAAGTCTTGTTCTTTCCATGACTTATGGAAAGACCGTCTTTCAAGAGACACACTCTTACGAATATAACAAGATCATATATGATAATATTCTAGCTTATTTATCGATTTAAATTTGAGGTCAAAGTGAAGCAATTTTGACGTAATGAATAGTTAAATTGCAGAAATGACTGAGACAGGGGGAGTATATAATTTATAAATGTATTTTTTATCTAATGTTTCTCTATATTTGATAACATAAATATATGATAAATAAAATGAGTGGAAAAAAATAAATTTGAAAAGAAAAATAAAGTAGAACTAGTGAATAAAATTGAAGAAATCCTTCCCAAAACAAAAGTACGTTGATTTTCACAAATAACCCTCAAAAAGTGTGCCAAATATCTAGTCCCCGTTTAATTGTTTCAGAAATTACTCTTTTAGCGTTACATAATCTTGGCAGTTTGCATGAACAGAGAGGGTCATGATATTTTAGAATATTTTTTCTGATTTAGAAGAAGATTAAAGTCGCAACTACTGGTGTTCTGACGTTGTGCATAAACTCACTTTTTAAAGAATGTTCAAGGGGAATCTGAAAAATAAACCGTGATTATGATTCTACTTAAAAAAAACAGAGTCCGTCTCTTGAAAGACGGTCTTTCCATAAGTTATGGAAAGACCAAGGTTTAAAGTGTAAATTAGAAGAAATTAAGATAAAATTTTTGGGTTGCATGAACCGGGTTATAAATTTTATAACTACT
Organism: Rubia yunnanensis; assembly: GCA_037428765.1. Lineage (NCBI taxonomy): Eukaryota > Viridiplantae > Streptophyta > Magnoliopsida > Gentianales > Rubiaceae > Rubia > Rubia yunnanensis. The sequence continues at coordinate 30,011,152 of CM075070.1, forward strand.
ACATGTTTCATATTAAAACTTTAATATTGCAACTAAGACCTTTTACCTTTTATTATTCTAATCAAACCACGTCTTTCCATAAGCCTATGGAAAGACCGTCTTTCCCAAGACTTTGCCAAAACAGGAAGCCGATTTTATACAGAATGTACAAATCAATAAATCGGGGAGATGGAATATTTCCTGCTGAAAATCCAAATCCAAATTCAAATCCAATGAAGAGAATTTATGGATAATTGTAAACAAATAAATTATGAGATAATAAAACCTTTGACTTTTCATCTTTTCCCGGGCACCAATATATATGTGAATGATCCATCTACAAGCAACAAGAGCATTCACATTCCCCCAAGCAAACACCAACAGGATATGATGGAGAGCGGTGATTCTTCCGCGGTGGCGCGTGGGCGACTGGCGGTGCTCTCCGGTCACCTCTCCGCCTCCCACAACCAGCCCGACACCGTTTCATCATCCCTCCTCGAACGTTTTCCGCTATCATCTCAATCCGTATCCCCTCCCGGCAACCTCAAGGGCGATCTCACCATAATAGACGAACGCACCGGCAAGAAGTACCAGGTCCAGGTTTCCGAGGATGGCACCATCAAAGCCACCGATCTCAAAAAGGTTCGACTTTTATTTTCTTATCTTTAAAATCTCAGCTGAAAATTGTTTTTGTTTTGTTTGAATTGCGAATATAAATGGTGATTTTGTTTGATAAACAGATAACAGCTGCAGCTAATGATAAGGGGCTCAAGCTGTATGATCCTGGATACCTTAACACGGCACCGGTTCGATCATCCATTTGCTACATTGACGGTGATGCAGGGATTCTTAGATACAGGGGCTACCCTATCGACGAGCTCGCTGAAGGAAGTTCTTTCGTTGAGGTGGCATACCTCTTGAGTGAGCATTCTGGATTTCCTGCTTATTTTAGCTTATTTGTTGCATAACTCTGTGAATTGATTGTGTTTGAGCGTAAAAGTTTATAGAAAGCATTTGCAAAGGCTTTTTTGTTGTATGTTTTCTTAGATTACTTTGTGAAGATGAAACGTTTTATACTGAGGGAGTGTGAAATTGCAATATGGAACTATGGACAGTGTTTGATTGAGCTGTGTTCATAAGAAAAACAGGCTTATATCAGCTTATGTTTTTTCCCCAAAAATGCAATCTGCTTTTAAAATAAACAACTTTTTAGATGTTTACCTAAAGTTGATTAGCACACAAGTAAACAAGGCTTTAGGGTGTGTTTGACGGTGCTTATAACTGGCTGTTGCGAGTATCTGATATGCTGGTTTTCCGAATCATGAGTGCTAAAGCCCTCTTTTTTTTAACAGTGTATGGAAATCTACCATCTGAAAGCCAGTTGGCTGATTGGGAGTTTGCAATTTCGCAACATTCAGCTGTCCCGCAGGGAATTTTGGTTGGTGTCTTGACTTTTCTCCGTTTATTTCTACAAGTTTATCTGCTATTTGTGCTCTGCTTGTTTACATTTGACTTTTTCACCTATTCGATTTTTTTTTATGATTTTCTTCTTCCTCTTCTTTTTAAAAGAGAACTTGTATTAACTTTTGTTTTATTCACTTCCTACTGAAGGAGGATACAAACTTGACCAGATTTAACAGTGATGTTTCTCATTTTTGCTAACTTATATTTGGCACGGCATGTCACTTAATAATTATTTACCAGAGCTTTTTAAATTTAGTCAAATTTGATGAACCATAAAGCTTGTTTTTAGCATGATTTTAGTATTTAGTCTTTTGAAATAAGTAATATTAGTCCACTTCCATGATTAACACAAAAAAAGTGGTAAACTATGCTCTAGGAACATTTCTAATGATCCTATTATGTGATTAAATTTCAGGATATTATACAAGCAATGCCTCATGATGCTCATCCAATGGGTGTTCTCGTTAGTGCAATGAGTACGCTCTCAATTTTTCATCCTGATGCCAATCCTGCTCTCAGGGTACGCAGAAGTAGATATAATTCTCTTAATGCTGTTACCTTACCTTTAGGCTTTGGAATTCTTTATAGGTGTCATGTATCTTCTTTGGAATGCTTGGGGACCCTTTTCCATACCCCCCCTTCCCCACTCCCAACCAACCCCAACACACACACACACACACATGGCACCTTTCAATAAAAAGGGGTGTTCACGTGGTCTTTGGCTATCTTAATCTGAATGATGCGATTGATACCCAGTAATATGAAATGGCATTCAAATGTTTTATGTGAATCAATCAACTTTGTTTTATTTGGTTGGTTGTGCAGGGACAAGATCTGTACAATTCCAAGCAAGTTAGGGATAAGCAAATAGTACGCATACTTGGAAAGGTAGTTTTTTGCTTTGAAGTTTCCCATTTTTCCTTCTTCTTAGTGCGTAATTGTTGCATTTCCAGATGTTGTAAATTTGTAATCATTTACCCATCTTTTCCAGGCACCAACAATTGCAGCAGCAGCTTATTTGAGGATGGCAGGGCGACCACCTGTACTTCCCTCCAATAACCTATCTTACTCAGAAAACTTCCTATACATGCTAGATTCTCTGTACGGTTCGCTGCCTCATAATTTGTTGAGTGTTTATACTATTTTCCTAGAATTGCTCTTTTGGTTTCGTGTTCTGATGCTGATGACAACCATATGAATTATATTTAAATCCTCCAACCTATTAACCTCTAGCCTGCATAATTTCCTGGATATATGTAGTAAGACAATTATATTTTGGAGCTCTTACGAAACTGGTATTTGACAAACATGCAGGGGTGATAGGTCTTACAAGCCCAATCCTCGACTTGCTCGTGTGCTAGATATTCTTTTCATTTTGCATGCAGAACACGAAATGAATTGTTCTACGGCCGCTGCTAGGCACCTGGCATCAAGGTTAGTAATTTTGCGTAGAGACTTGCTAAGTATCATTGGCTCTATGATAGGTTTCTGACTATATGTAGTGCAGTGGTGTTGATGTATACACGGCTCTTGCTGGAGCTGTTGGAGCACTTTATGGTCCACTCCATGGTGGAGCTAATGAGGTATGTTGACCATTTGGTGTTTTGAAGATGAAAATATCAGTTGATCTGGAACACATCAAGAATTGCTAATGCTGATTGGATGTGTTTGGCCATATAACCATTGATATCCAAGTTAATGATATTTTACTTCTTCTATACCACGAAACAGTTGTAATCATTTATCTGTTTTGAAGGAAGAGTTGTGTTTCTAATCATAATAGGTGTATCTGGAATCAATAAACGAGGGTGAAACTGAAGAAAAGTATGATAAGCAACTTATTTCATGTATTGTACTGTAAAGCTCATATAAGTGAGACATAAAAAGTTCGATTCTTTTACTGAGGTGAAGGGGCTATTATCTTCTTGACGTGATTCTATTGGCTTGTTTTGTTTAAATTTTTTTAAACTTTTTGTGTCTGTGTGATTCTCTGATCATTAGGCCGTGCTTAAGATGCTGAACGAGATTGGAACAGTTGACAAAATCCCCGAGTTTATCGAGGGTGTGAAAAACCGGTACAACTTTTAAATCACTTCCACCTTTTTTTGACAAATAAACATTGTTTGTTATCATTGATGAACTTCTCATCCAATCCTGATGATGATGTCAATTTTCTAGGAAGCGTAAGATGTCTGGTTTTGGACACCGTGTATACAAAAATTATGACCCTCGGGCTAAGGTTATAAGAAAGCTAGCTGAAGAAGTGTTTTCCATTGTTGGCCGGGATCCTCTAATAGAGGTGATTTTCTCCCGCTCACATGTTAATGATATGAATTTATATTCCGTATTATAGAAGTGCAAGTGCACGGAATCTCTGTGTACATGATTGGGAACACTTCAGGATCATTTATCCAGTGGTGACCTGTGAAGTCTGCAGTTGAATTTTTTCCTCAAGAGTTAAGGGCTCACTTAATCTCCTAAGGAGTTTATGATGGACTCTAATTTCTGTCTTCTTGCAGGTTGCCGTGGCTTTGGAGAAAGCTGCACTTTCAGATGAGTACTTCATTAAGCGGAAATTGTATCCCAATGTTGACTTTTACTCTGGTCTAATATACAGGTAGGCAAAGAACCAGATTGTTGTCTTCTATGTGCTAGTCATGTGATGAGTTATTTCACAAGTGTACTTGTGTGACAAAATGCTATACTGTTCTCTATCAGGGCAATGGGTTTCCCAACAGAATTTTTTCCGGTTCTATTTGCAATTCCTCGGATGGCTGGCTATTTATCTCATTGGCGTGAGTCTCTTGATGATCCGGACACAAAAATTATGAGACCTGCACAGGTTGGTTTTTCCAATAGGAGTTGCATGTGCTATAAATTTGCTTTTCACCCAACAACTTCCTAGTTGCTTCTTCTGGTGTGGTGTTGGGCACTATACTGATGTCTGAAGTAATGTTCCGGTCATTGGCTTTACTTGTAACTAGAGAAATGGGAGTGTATATGCGTTCATGACAGTTGCTTGCTTGTGTTGAATCCTTGTCATTATCATTTTCAGGTGTACACCGGTGTGTGGCTGCGGCACTACATGCCACTTCAAGAACGGATGAACATGAAGGAGGGAGATAGGCTCGGTCAAGTGTCGGTTTCCAATGCCACCAGGAGACGATTGGCTGGATCTGGAGCCTAGGTTCGACAGCTCCATCAGTAGAAAGCAGTTTTCCTTTGAGTGGAGATGCTGCAAAATAAACTATGTACTGCAACAAAGCTGTGACCGTGGTGGAATTTCGGCCAGAACGAACCTGGAATAGTATAAGAAAATAATTATACTGCACTTGTATTCACGTCCCTTTTAATAACCATGTTCTCGAGTCATCAATCACAATCAGAGAACACTGTGGTGCTTGGTTGGATTATCTCCCCTTCTCTACTAGAATAAAAGTGTATAAAAGCTTCAGCCGGCCTGTTTTAGTTAGGTTAGTGGTCACCATATCATACGAGTCCTGCTTATGTTTTAACGCATAAATGACCTTGCTATCTGATTCACCCATTCTACCAAACTAGTGTGGTTGTACCGTGCGTTGTGCGGTGAGCTTGATAACAAATTATAAAAATTGTATAGGAATGTTAAAAGAGTTGTAATTGAAGCTATAAATGTACTAATCATACATGTAATTGAAGCGTGGAGATGGTCAGAGGTGAAGGTTCATGTGGAGAGGGTTAAAGAAGAGGGGTTCGAGAGGTACTGATTCGAGATTTGAAGGTTCTCCAGTTGGAAGTTCACATCTCGAATGGGTACTTCCATCCCTTCGAGGGCTGAGAGCTAGAATCATTCGAGGGCTGAAAACTCTACCACTTCGAGGACTGAGAGCTAGACCCCTTCGAAGGCTGAAGACTCCATCCCTTCGAGGGCTGAGTACTACATCCATTCGAGGGCTGAAGACTCCATCCCTTTGAGGGAAGAAGACTCCATCCCCTTCGAGGGCTGAAGACTCCATCTCTTCGAGGGCTGAAAGCTCCACCCCTTCGAGGACTGAAGACTCCACCCCTTCGAGTACTGAAGGCTCCACCCCTTCGAGGGTTGAGAGCTAGACCCCTTCAAGGACTGAAGGCTCCACCCATTCGAGGGTTGAGAGCTAGACCCCTTCGAGTACTGAAGACTCCATCCCTTCGAGGGCTAAAGACTCCATCCCTTTGGGGTTGAGTGCTAGACCCCTTCGAGGGCTGGAGACTCCACCCCTTCGAGGGCTAAGAGCTAGACCCCTTCGAGGGCTGAGAGCTAGACCCCTTCAAGGGCTGAAGACTACATCCCTTCGAGGGCTGAGAGCTAGACCCCTTCGAGGGCTGAAGAATATGTCCCTTTGAGCTGAGAATTTTACCCCTCGAATGGGTGCCCAAAATATGTCATTTTGGCCGAGGGCTGAAGACTACATCCCCTTCGAGGACTGATAGCTATACCCCTTCGAGGGTTGAAGACTCCATCTGATCGAGGGCTGAAGACTCCACCCCTTCGAGGACTGAAGACTCCACCCCTTTGAGGACTGAAGACTCCATCCCTTTGAGGGGTAAGTGCTAGACCCCTTCGAGGACTAAAGACTCAATCCCTTGGAGGGTTGAGAGCTAGACCCCTTTGAGGGCTGAAGTCTCTATCCCTTATAGGGCTGAGAGCTAGACCCCTTTGAGGGCTGAGAGCTAGATCCCTTCGAGGGCTGAAGACTCCACCCCTTCAAGGGTTGAAGACTCCACCCCTTCGAGGGTTGAATGCTCCACCCCTTCGAGATATGAAAATACCACCCCTTCGAGCGCTGAGAGCTAGATCCATTCTAGTGCTGAAAACTCCATCACTTTCGAGGGCTGAAGACTCCATCCCCTTCGAGGGCTGACGACTTCATCCTTTCGAGGGCTGAAGACTCCACCCCTTCGAGGGCTAAGAGCTAGACCCCTTCGAGGGCTGAAAACTCCATCCCTTCGAGGGCTGAAGACTCCACCCCTTCGAGAACTGAAGACTCCATCCCTTCAAGGCCTGAGTGCTAGACACCTTCGAGGACTGAAGACTCAATCCCTTTGAGAGCTGAGAGTTAGACCCCTTCGAGGGCTGAAGACTCCATCCCTTCAAGGGCTGAGAGCTAGACCCCTTCGATGGCTGAGAGCTATACCCCTTTGAGGGCTGAATACTTCACCCCTTCTAGGGCCGAAGACTCCACCCCTTCCAGGGCTGAAGTTTCCACCCCTTCGAGGGCTGAAGTTTCCACCCCATAGAGGGCTAAAGATTCCACCCCTTCAAGGGCTTAAGACTATGTCCCTTCGAGGGCTGAGAGCTAGATCCATTCGAGGGCTAAGAACTAGATCCATTCGAAGGCAGAAGACTCTATCCCTTCAAGGGCTGAAGACTCGATCCCTTCGAAGGCTGAATACTTCACTCCTTCGAGGACTGAAAACTCCACCCCTTCGAGGGCTGAGAGCTAGAGCCCTTCGAGGGCTGAAGACTACACCCCTTCGAGGGCTGAAGACTCCGTCCATTCGAGGGCTGAAGACTCTACCCCTTCGAGGACTGAAGACTCCGTCCATTCGAGGACTGAAGACTCCATCCCTTTGAGGGCTAAAGACTCCACCCCTTTAATGATTAAAGACTCCACCCTTTCGAGGACTGAAGGCTCCATCCCTTCGAGAGCTGAAGAATCCATCCCTTTGAGGACTGAAGACTCCATCCCTTTGAGGGCTGAAGGCTTCATCCCTTTTGAGGACTGAAGACTCCACCCCTTCGAGAGCTGAGAGCTAAACCCCTTCGAGGGCTGAAGACTCCATCCATTCGAGGGCTGAGAGCTAGACACCTTCGAGGGCTAAAGACTTCATCCCTTTGAGGGCTGAGAACTCTACCCCTCAAATGTTTTCCCAAAACGACGTCGTTTTGGTTGAGGGCTGAAGACTCCATCCCCTTCAAGGGCAGAGAGCTAGACCCCTTCGAGGGCTCAAGACTTCACCCTTTTGAGGGCTGAAGACCACCCCTTCGAGGGCTGAAGACTTTACTCCTTCGAGAACTGAAGACTTCATCCCTTCGAGGGCTGAGAGCTAAACCCCTTCGAGGGCTGAAGACTCCACCCTTTTCGAGGGTTGAAGACTCCACCCCTTCGAGGGCTAAGAGCTAAACCCCTTTGAGGGCTAAGAACTAGACCCCTTCGAGGGCTGAAGACTCCATCCCTTCGAGGACTCAGAGCTAGACCCCTTCGAGGGCTGGGAACTTTACCCCTCGAATAGGTGCCCAAAACGACGTCATTTTGGTCGAGGGCTGAAGTCACCATCCCCTTCGAGGGCTGAAGTCACCATCCCCTTCGAGGGCTGAGAGCTAGACCCATTCGAGGGTGGAAGACTCCATCTGTTCGAGGGCTGAAGACTTCACCCCTTTGAGCTCTGAAGACTCTACCCCTTCGAGGACTGAAACTCCATCCCATTTAGGGGGGCTAAGTGCTAGGCTCCTTCGAGGACTGAAGACTCAATCCCTTAGAGAGCTAAGAGCTAGACTCCTTCGAGGGCTGAAGACCCTATCCCTTCAAGGGCTGAGAGCAAGACCCCTTTGAGGGCAGAGAGCTAGACCACTTCGAGGGCTGAAGACTTCTCCCCTTCGAGGGCTAAAGACTCCACCCCTTCGAGAGCTGAATGCTCCACCCCTTCGAGGGCTGAAGATACCACCACTTCGAGGGCTGAGAGCTGGATTCATTCGAGGGATGAGAGCTAGATCCATTTGAGGGCTGAAGACTCCATCGCTTCGAGGGCTGAAGACTCCATCCTTTCGAGGGCTGAAGACCCCACCCATTCAAGGACTGAAGACTCCATCCCTTCGAGGCCTGAGAGCTAGACCCCTTCTAGGGCAAAAGACTCCATCCCTTCGAGGGCTGAAGACTCCACCCCTTCGAGGACTGAAGTCTCCACCCCTTCTAGGACTGAAGACTCCATCCCTTCGAGGGCTGAAGAATCCACCAATTAAAGGACTGAAGACTCCACCCCTTCGAGGGCTGAGAGCTAGACCCCTTCTAGGACTGAAGACTCCATCCCTTCGAGGGCTGAAGAATCCACCAATTCAAGGACTGAAAACTCCACCCCTTCGAGGGCTAAGAGCTAGACCCCTTCTAGGGCTGAAAACTCCATCCCTTTGAGGGCTGAAGACTCCACCCCTTCAAGAACTGAAGTCTCCACCCCTTCTAGGACTGAAGACTCCATCCCTTCGAGGGCTGAAGAATCCACCAATTCGAGGGCTGAAGACTCCATCCCTTCGAGGGCTGAAGACTCCATCCCTTCGAGGGCTGAGTGCTAGACACCTTCGAGGACTGAAGACTCAATCCCTTCGAGGGCTGAAAGCTAGACCCCTTCGAGGGCTGAAGACTCCATCCCTTCAAGGGCTGAGAGCTAGACCCCTTCGAGAGATGAGAGCTAGACCCCTTCGAGGGCTAAAGACTCCACCCGTTCGAGGGTTGAAAACTCCACCCCTTCGAGGGCTGAATGCTCCACCCCTTCGAGGGCTAAAGACACCACCCCTTCGAGGGCTGAGAGCTAGATCCATTCAAAGGCTGAGAGCTAGATTCATTCGAGGGTTGAAGACTCCATCCCTTCGAGGGCTGAAGACTCCATCCCTTTCGAGGGCTGAAGACTCCATCCTTTCGATGGCTGAAGACTCCAACCATTCGAGGACTGAAGACTCCACCCCTTCGAGGGCTGTGAGCTAGACCCATTCGAGGGCCGAAGACTCCACCCCTTCGAGGACTGAAGACTCCACCCCTTCGAGGATTGAAGACTTCATCCCTTCGAGGGCTGAATACTCCACCAATTCGAGGACTGAAGACTCCATCCCTTCGAGGCCTGAAGACTCCACCCCTTTTGAGGGCTGAAGAATCCATCCCTTCGAGGGCTGAAGAATCCATCCCTTCGAGGACTGAAGACTCCACCCCTCAAAGGGCTGAGAGCTAGACCCCTTTCAGGGCTGAAGACTCCATCCCTTCGAGGTCTTAGAGATAGACCCATTCGAGGGCTAAAGACTGCATCCCTTCGAGGGCTGAGAACTCTACCCCTCGAATAGGTGCCCAGAATGATGTCGTTTTGGTCGAGAACTGAAGAACCATCCCCTTCGAGGGCTGAGAGCTAGACCCCTTCGAGGGCTGAAGACTCCACCCCTTCGAGGGCTGAGAGCTAGACCCCTTCGAGGGCTGAAGACTCTGTCCCTTTGAGGGATTATAACTCCACCCCTTGAATGGGTGCCCAAAACGACGTCATTTTGGCTGAGGGCTGAAGACTTCATCCTCTTCGAGGACTGAGAGCTAGACCCTTTCGAGGGCTGAAGACTCCATCTGTTCGAGGGCTGAAAACTCCACCCCTTCGAGGACTGAAGACTCAATGCAGTCGAGGGCTGAAGACTCCATCCCTTCGAGGGCTAAGTGCTAGACCCCTTCGAGGACTGAAGACTCAATCCCTAGTAGGGCTGGGAGCTAGACCCCTTCGAGGGTTGAAGACTCCACCCCTTCAAGGGCTGAATGCTCCACCCCTTCGAGGTCTGAAGACTCCACACCTTCGAGGGCTGAGAGCTAGACCCATTCGAGGGATGAAAACTTCATCCCTTCGAGGGCTGACGACTTCATCCCCTCGAGGGCTGAAGACTTCATCCCCTCGAGGGCTGAAGACTTCATCCCCTTCGAGGGCCAAAGAATCCATCCTTTCGAGGGCTGAAGACTCTACCTTTTCGAGGACTGAAGACTCCACCCCTTCGAGGGCTGAAGACTCCATCCCATCGAGGGCTGAAGACTCCACCCCTTCGAGGACTGAAGACTCCACCCCTTCGAGGACTGAAGACTCCATCCCTTCAAGGACTGAAGACTCCATCCCTTTAAGGGTAGAGTGCTAGACACCTTCGAGAGCTGAAGACTCAATCCCTTCGAGTGCTGAGAACTAGTCCCCTTCGAGGGCTCAAGACTTCATCCCTTCGAGGGCTCAAGAATCCACCCCTTCGAGGACTGAAGACTCCATCCCTTCAAGGGCTGAATGCTAGACACCTTCGAGGACTGAATACTCAATCCCTTCGAGGGCTAAAAGCTAGACCCCTTCGAGGGCTGAAGACTCCATCCCTTCAAGGGCTGAGAGCTAGACCCCTTCGAGGGATGAGAGCTAGACCCCTTCGAGGGTTGAAGACTCCACCCCTTCGAGGGTTGAAGACTCCACCCCTTCGAGAGCTGAATGCTCCACCCATTCAGGGCTGAAGACACCACCCCTTCGAGGGCTGAGAGATAGATCCATTCGAGGGCTGAGAGCTAGATCCATTCCAGGGCTGAAAACTCCATCCCTTCGAGGGATGAAGACTCCATCCCCTTCGAGGACTGAAGACTCCACCCCTTCGAGGGCTGAGAGCTAGACCCCTTCGAGGGCTGAGAGCTAGACCCCTTCGAGGGTTGAGAGCTAGACCCCTTCGAGGGCTGAAGACTCCATTCCTTCGAGGGCTGAAGACTCCACCCCTTCGAGGGCTGAAGACTCCACCCCTTCGAGGGCTGAAGACTCCACCCCTTCGAGGGCTGAAGACTCTATCCCTTTGAGGGCTGAAGACTCCACCAATTCGAGGACTGGAGACTCCACCCCTTCGAGGACTGAAGACTCCACCCCTTCGAGGGCTGAAAACTCCACCCCTTCGAGGGCTGAATACTCCACCCCTTCGAGGGCTGAATACTCTATCCTTTCGAGGGCTGAAGAATCCATCCCTTCGAGGACTGAAAACTCCACCCCTTCGATGGCTGAGAGCTAGACCCCTTTGAGGGCTGAAGACTCCATCCCTTCGAGGTATGAGATATAGACCCCTTCGAGGGCTAAAGACTTCATCCCTTTGAGGGCTGAGAACTCCACCCCTCGAATGGGTGCCTAGAATGATGTCATTTTGGTCGAGGGCTGAAGACTCTATCCCCTTCGAGGGCTGAGAGCTAGACCCCTTCAAGGGCTGAAAACTCCACCCCTTCGAGGGCTGAGAGATAGACTCCATCGAGAGCTGAGAGCTAGACCCCTTTGAGGGCTGAAGACTATGTCCCTTTGAGGGCTGAGAACTCTACCCCTTCAAGGGCTGAAGACTCCATCCCTTCGAGGGCTGAAGACTCCATCCCTTCGAGGACTGAAGATTCCACCCCTTCGAGGACTAAGAGCTTGACCCCTTCGAGGGCTGAGAGCTAGACCCCTTCGAGGGCTGAAGACTCCATCCCTTCAAGGGCTAAGAACTCAGCCCCTCGAATGGGTGCCCAAAATGACGTCATTTTGGTCGGCAACCAGGCAGCTCCTGTATCCGCATATGGAGGTGCCACAACTTTTGACAAATCTGGTGTGCACAAAACGACAAACCTGGTGCCCAAAATGACGTCGTTTTGGGTGGCCACTTGAGAGCACATAGAAGGCCACACGTTCGGCTTTGTTAGGAAATGACCACTATGCCCCTGATGACGATTGACACAAGCGTGCCGTTTCCAAGTATTCCTTTTATATAGTAACCAGAAGAATGTACACTCTTTTTTTTATAATAGAATGTACACTCTTGCTTGGCTTATTTATTTCCAAATTTACCAAGAACTTATTTATGAATTTCCTATTGATGGAATTGGATTGCAGGGACTTATTAGCTAATGTACTTAATTAAAATTAACATTAATTAAAATAAACTGTTGAAATGAAATGCTTCCATTGCACCAAGGAGGAAACAGACAACCACAACAACACAGTCTCGTCTCACGTGGGTCTGATTATTAAGAGTGGTGTTGGTGAAGTGATCCGAGTTTGAGTTGAGGGACTTCGTTGACTCGATCAGGTATAGCGAAATGCCAACTTAGCAGCGAGGGAATTATCCAAGAGTGTTTATCTTCTTGCAGTTTAAGGCAGTGACACATGGATTCAATCAAGTTATGATAATTGGCAAAGGTAGGTTCTGGTGCGTTTATTGGGGCGCTTTCGGGTTCCTTGGATTCGGAACTTGACAAAATCATGGTTGCGACTAAGCAGTTGAATATGCATGGATTCCAATCATTTCCTTTTCCCTTTTTCGATTTTACTGAAATGAGATTCTCTTAATTTCTTGTAAAGTTGCATGCTTTGCGCATTCTGAATTTTGCAAGAGACACATAATTTTTGCTTTTAAGAAAATGGGATAAAATAGCTGAGAATTTAAGAATAGTGATATGAATATTTAGAGTGGGGATTTTGTTTTTTTTAATATCTCCTTAAGTATTTTAATTTGAAAACACTGGTGGAATATAAAGATATGATGTATTCATAAAAATGCCCGTGAGGCAAACCTTTACGTCACAAAATAGAAATGAATATAGTAGTATAAATTTCAAAATTTTAATACAAGATGAGAAGTGATATTGATGGTAATATGGAATGATAGGTGTGTGTTTTAGGTTAATTATTTGGTTAGTAAGACTCATAGTGCTAGTGAGTGCGGGAGGAGTGAAGGGGGATGAGAGTTGGTGGGGAATGGCATATGTATGCTGATAAATGAGGTCCTCCTACTTCTCCAAACCTCCTTTTCTTCCTTTTCTTCCTTTTCATCCAGATCCATATTCTTATTATTGTTCTGATTCCTATTCAGCACTGCCCCATAACCACTATTTATCGGATCTCTCAATACAAAAGATATGACTATTAACAATAAAGTAGTGTAAAATTTTGCTCTTATCATGAGTTAACGATAGGTAGTGATTCAAGGGCACTACTAAATAAGAATCAAAACACTAACAAGAATGTGGATCGGACATAGACGATGATGATGAGGAAGAAGAAGAGGTTTGGGAGAAGTAGGAGGACCTCATTTAACAGCCTACGTTTGCCATTCCCCACCGACTCTCATCCCTCCTTCACCCCTTCTGCACCCACTGGCACTGGGAGTCTTACTAACCAAATAATTAACTTTAAACCCACACCTTTCTTTCCATTTTACTACTCCTTGTTTCTCTGCCAAAGGGTATGATCCCCTTTTGGCACGCCCATATATGCACGGTGATGTGGAGGGAGGTGGTGACTATAAAAAGGTTTCAAGTGATGGGTTAAAAGGAAAGAACAAAAGCTTAACAGTGCCCCATCAATGGATCCTAACCAATCATAAACCACGTCGATTAACAACATACCTCAGCAACAAGGTTTAACAACATACCTTTGAAACAAGGTTTAACAACCCCTAATAATCTTTTAATGACAACACAATTGCTAAAAATAGCCCTTAATCAACCCTTAACACCACCACCACCACCACCGTTGAACAGCTAACCACCATAGATGTAACAACACAATTGAACTGTCGTGGTTGTACAACACGGCCACCATAACGATTTAAAAACAATACACATGAACTATGACAACAACATCAAGTTCATTGTTGTTAACCTGGCGTGGTGAAAGACCAATTCTCCAAAACACCAATTTCAATTTATTAAGAGGTTGATCGATCTGGTGGTATTGGTATGTGAGTAACAGGATGTGTGGAAGGAATAATTAAGCAAAGAAGACTGACTCGGCAGTGGTGTTTAAAGAACAAGGGAGGCTAATTATGTGGTGGTGTGTGGAATGAAAAAGAGTGTGTGTGAATTGGGAGAGAAATTTGATAAAGTAAGGTTTCTATTTTGGGTTAGGTGGGTTTATGATGTGGCATTAGGGTTGACATTTATGGATAATTGGGACTGCCATTAATGACATTTTATTTTCTTCATTTAATTAAATTATTTTATTTCTTGCCTTAATTAGGTAATATAGTTTGTTTTTCTTTAATTATGCCATTTTCCTTTTTCTTATTAAACTTAGTTTCCTTTTCCTCTTATCATTCGGAGATTTAAATTCATTTTCCTCTTTTCATTAGGAGATTTAGTTCCCTATAAATCGTGGGGGCATTTTAATGTAATTTTCATTCTTATTTTTATTAACAAAAGTCAACCTTTGTGTTGTAAAACTAGCGTTTCATCCTCCCTATATTACGTTCTACATCAGCTTAGTAATAAATTAATTGGCCCAAATAAGGTTTTAGGATTTTAGATTTAAATGTATGATGTTTAATTGTAAAAATGTAGTAAGGGTAAATTTGATATATTATAGTTGGATTATTTTTGCTAAAGAGAGAAATAATGAAAATAGGAACCTTTGGTTGGGATGAGTTAAGATGAAAAGTATGAAGTTTTGGTTGGGACGGAGGCAGTATTCAGTATCACTCCTCATCTCGTATTAATTTGCCAAAATTTATACTATATTCATTTATGTCGTTACTATTTTTCTCATAAACGTTTTATAAATACCTAATATTTTTCTACTCCATAATTGTTAACCACTTGGTCTTGCCCAAGTGGCCAGGGTCATGTACCCTTCCAGGTGCACCCGGGTTCGATTCCCCCTTCGGAGGCGCATTATTATGGTCTCAAAAGTCTCCAAAAATACGCTGTGTTAGGTGTGTGAGACATAAGGGAGTCTCGCCCCTTTGTGTGAGACACCATAAATTAATGGTTCTTTCAAAAACATTTCCATAATTGTTTTTTAAAAGAAATATCTTATGAGACATTAAACAAAAAAAAACAAAAATCACACTTTAAATATCTATATGACAATTCCTAAATTCACAGGTAATTTATCCCTTTTATTAAAAGCAAAAAATATGTATCTTTGCAAAATTCTCAATGCACAAAGTTTACAACTTAACAAAAAAATAATAATAACGAGAACCCCAATTTGAGTATATTCAAAAAAGGGAAAAGTACATGCCTGGAATCTATTCCTATTTGATCAGCTGCTAAATTGCAACTTCGATTTGTCAAGCTCTGAACTGCTCAACAACACCTTGGTAAACATACGTGAACACGCCTTCGCTGATCATCATCGACTAAATCCCTGAGTCGTCGCCTTCTGCTCCGAGAAGCTTAACACTCCCAAATCATTCCCTTGTCGTTGAGTCAGCAATTCTTTTAACCCCACAGAGTCAATGAAGTCTCTAAACTCGAACTCAAACCCATACTGTCACACCGACACCACACTTAAAGACTGGGCCCTCGTGACCCGTGACGTTCGGGACAAGACAACGTCGTTGTGGTTGCCTTCTTCCTCCTTGGTGAAATGGAAGCATTTCATATTGATAATTCTATTTTAATTAAGAACATTAGCAAATAAGTCCTTTTGTCCCAGCTCCATCAATAGGAAATTTATAAACAAGTTCTTAATAAACTTGGAAATAGAAAAAAGGGGAAAGAGTGTGACATTCTTTTGATATTGAAAATATCCAAAAAAAAAGTAGGCCCTAAGTAAGAAATTGAAAGTGAAAAAATAAAAAAAAAGGTGAAATCTAGGAAACCATACAAAATAACCATCAAAGTGGTAACTTACAAGAATAAAATCTAAAATGTAGGATGGAAAAAACAGAGGCGAAGCAACAAAAGAACATATAAAGGAGATCATAAATAATTATAATTAGTGAAGGAAGTGTTCTAACAATTTTGATCAACATAATTATGCAATCAAAATTTAATGCACTAATCAAGCCCATAGAAATTCATATTTGTGTCAAATTAAAAAAATAAAGAGAAAGAAACAAAAACTTATTGAAATATGTTATGTCCAAGCACTCCCTCCGTCCTGCCTATGAGAACCTCTAAACATCAATCCAAAATCACTAAAATCGGAAAAAAAAAAATTAGATTCTTGATAATCACCATAATGCCATTTATGACCCAAATGCATTAGTTGCATTTGGACCATTACGATCCCTTTCACCCACTAACGAATGTACACATTAATGTTAAGAGAGTGAATAAATATTCTTATGCAGTGAGCCAGTAAATATTTCTAATTTAGTGGAAGTGGCCGATAAATTTAACCCTATATTTTCATATCAAATGAAATATCCACGAACAAGAGTAATATAATCTAAAACAAAACCACATACTATGGGCTGAGACTGCGCTTAGTGCAGCCCACCGCACCTAGTATATTGAAAATGCGACCATCTTTTCATTAACGGCCACATGAGTCCTAGTGTAAAAGTTGATAAATGATTGTGTAGAAATGATAAGAGATTGTGTAGAATTGGTTGGTGTTTATTAACAATATCTCAACATATATATACACATTGATTACTTGGAGGCTAAGTAAAGATAGCTAATTACCTAGCATATGTAAAATATTTACTTGGAAGACCAACTAACAAGATTTCTACCATAATAAATAGCAAAACCGTGTTGAGAGCAACAATCATCACCATCAGATGCACATCCAGCATCAGAGAAGGCAACAAGGTGAAGGTCAGTACATGGACGAATGATAAGTCCTGAATCAATAGTACCCTTCAAATAATGAATGATGCGCTTAACCGTAGGATTATGCATAAATTGACAAACACGATTAAAAAAATACAAAATTTCAGGACAAGCGATTGTAACATACTGAAGAGCTCTAATAATGCTGGGATAAAGGTGAGGATCAGGGAGAGGATCACCAGACTGGGTAAGTCGAGAGGCAAGCTCTGCGGGAGAGGCAATGGGTTTTGCATCTGACATGCGGCTGCGTTCCAATAGTTCGCGCACATACTTCTGTTGAGAGAGGACAATGTTGGACTTGTGGTGAGTCAGCTCAATACCCAAAAAGTAGTGCAAAGGGCCCATATCATGTAGGGAAAAACTAGCATTAAGTTTGCCAATGAACTCAGAGATAGCAGAAAAAGAAGAACCAGTGGTAATAAGATCGTCCCCGTACACTAAAATGTACAAGACAAGCTTCCCAGACCGCCGAATGAAGAGAGTAGTGTCATACTTGCAAGAGACAAACCCATGTTCCTGAAGAAAAAGGCAAAGTTTGGTTAACCACTTCCGAGGTGCTTGCTTTAGGCCATAAAAAGCCTTTCGAAGAACGCATACATGGGAGGGATGAGCTCTGTCCAAGAAACCTGGAGGCTGGGACATGTACACTTTTTCAGAGAGATCACAATTCAAAAAGGCATTATTAATATCCACTTGATGCAAGGGCCTTTGGAGAGTGAGAGCAATCGCAAAAACCAGACGAATGGTAGTAGTTTTCACCACTAGGCTGAATGTATTAGCATATTCAATGCACTTCTCTGGATTGAAGTCTTTTGCAAAAAAAAGGTGCCTCATAGCGCTCAATGGAACCATAGGCCTTGTGCTTAATCCTATTCACCCACTTACAACCAACAATGTTAGCATTACAGGGAGGTGGGACAAGTGTCGATGTCTCTTTACACATAAGGGCATCATATTCAAGTTGCACAGCATTTTGCCATTCGGGTAATTTGGATGCTTGTGAAAAGTTTTGGGCTCAAAATACAAATCGGAAGTGGGAGGTAGAGGATGTTTAGTGGAAAGCAAAATTTTTTGTTTTAAATTGTGAGTTTTAGAACGAGTAATCATGGAATGCTGGCTATTATCAACCTGGCAAAAAAGAAGAGGGATATGAAGGAGTAGGTGTGGGAGAGTGAGAGGAAGAAGAGGATTTTGTACTTGGGTGTGATAGTGAATGATCTGCAGTCCAACCCTCAGACCGTGAGATAGGTGTGCTCGGATCAGAGGAAGAAGGAGTGCATGGGTTTGAAGGTTGTGGTGTCATTGGCTCAGGTTCAGTGGATTGAAGAGGAGTGGTGGCATCTCGAGGGATAGTGGGTGGTGTAGACTTCTGAGATGGAGGAATTGGTAACGGAACAGGGGAAGGCATGCTTAAGGCCACCTGAAGCAAGGATGGAGGTGTAGTAGTAGTAGCGTTGGATTTGGGAGTGTAAGGCAAGGGCGGAGTATGATCAGGATATGGGTAAGCGTGTTCCTAAAAAATCACATGGCTAGAAACATACACATGGTTAGATGGAACATGTAAGCATAGATAACCTTTGTGTCGAGAACGATAGCCCACAAAGATGCAAGGAGAATATTGATACTCAAGTTTGTTAGACGTGTAGGGGCGAAGAAATAGATAACATAAACAACCAAAAGTTTTAAGAAACTTATAATCGAGCACCTTCTTGTAAAGTGACTCATATAGGGACTTGTTGGTAAGAGTGGTAGACAATGCACGATTATGCAGATAGACAGAGGTATGAAAAACATGCTCCCAAAAAGAGGGTGGAAGGCGTGCTCGAGATAGAATGGAGAGGCCTTTCTCGACAATAGTTATATGATTCCTTTCTGCAACACCATTATGAGATTGAGTGTGAGGACATGACAAACAATGACAGACACCCTGAGTTTGAAGGTAGAAGGAGACCGAACGACATTCACCCCCCAGTCTGATTGCAACTGTTTAATTTTAGTATCAAATTGTGTTTCAACCATCTTTTGAAAAAGTTGGAAATGATGAAGAACCTGAGATTTTTGAGATAGAAAATATATCCATAAAATTTTAGTGCAATCATCCACAAAAATTAGAAAATAACGGTTTCCATTGAAAGAAGAGACATGGGCAGGTTCCTAGACATTAGAGTACACCAATTCAAAAGGAGATTTGCTAGATTTATGAACATGAGAAATGGGTAATCTATGACTCTTACCAAGTTAACATGACTCACATATATTTTTCAAGTGATTTAGTGACACGGGTAGATGAAAATGAGAAATAAGATGCTTAAGGGAAGACTCACGCAGGTGACCAAGACACTCATGCCATGTTTGAAGATCAATCTTAGAACCTAGAAAGACACATGAAAGTGTAGAGGAAGGTTTATTTGGTGGTTTTAGACGATAGAGACCATTCTCAACGGTTCCGGTGAGAAGTGTCTGACGTTGCAGATCCTTCACAAAACAATGGGAGGGAAAGAAAACCATGTAAGCATTATTGTCTGATGTAATTTAGGACACACTTGATAGATTTTTGCGAATATCAGGGACAAACAAAATATTGTGAAGGTGAACAAGTTTATGCAACGAAGAAAGAGAAGATGAGCCCAAATGCGTAATAAGTAGAGACATACCTTTGACAACCTGTAAGCTTTCATTACCAGTGTAATCAGATTTTACAAAGAGATTTGCAAGGTTAGGTTACATGATTTGTGGCTCCAGAATCGAAGAACCAAGCTGGATCATGAATGGCCGAAGATGTAGGGGTCACAGATGCGATGTAGGCCTGGTGAGAACCACCAAAAGGATGCTGGTTGCGAAACCTATTGTTACGGAGGCCAGAGTTACCGCAAGATGGATGTGGCTGAGTTACTGGAAACTTGCTCACATTTAACCACTGCCAAAAATTGAGAGCCTCGTGGCCAGGTCGGCGACATATTTGGCATTCAGGGCCGATGGTAAAGGGTTGAAACGAGGCATCTGAAGCAGTAGCATAATGGCTGCGAACACCAGTATTGGCAGCAAACGAAGAAACTGGAGTCTGTAGCTCTTGTATACGGGCTTCCTCTTCCAAAAACATGTCAAGGAGCTGGTGTGACGAGATACCACCCGGGCGAAGGTTGAAAGCAGTACGAAATGCTGCATAGGGTGCATCAAGGCCATGAAGAATAGATTCCACAAATTCATCATCGGAAACAATGTGAAAGTATTCTGCCAAATAATCAGAGAAGGATTGCCTTTTCTCAACATACTCAAGGATGAAGAGCGGCCCCTTCGGAAAGGTTTGTATTTGATGCTTAAGATGCATCAAGTTGGCTCGAGTCTGTACATGAAACATCTGCTCCAATATAAGCCAGGCGTCAGATAAAGTGACCTCACAAATGACATGAGCATGAAGAGATGTAGTGATGGTATATTGAATCCATAACAAGACTAAGCGATCCTTCCTTTTCCACACAGTGAAAGCCGGATTAGGGTCTAGTGGTGAAGACGACTTGGCAACATCAGATTCAGGCTGTAAGGTCTCTGATGGAGCCGAATCTGGAAGAAGAAATTTATCAAGATCATACACCACAAGGGCGGATATAATAGACTGATGCCAGATGGAGTAATTATGGTGATCAAGTCGAAATTGGAGAATAGGGAGTTTGAGGGTGGGGGTTGTGTCAAAATTAGCCACGACAAGAGGGTCGGAATTAATTGAGGAAGTATCACCGGAAGACATTGGGAATAAAGGTGATGGGTGAAGAATGTTATTGTAGAGGAGTTTGAGAGAGGATCGGTTGCTCTGATACCATGTGAAAATTGATAAATAATTGTGTAGAAATTATAAGAGATTCGGTAGAATTGGTTGGCGTTTATTCACAATGTCTTAACATATATATATATATACATATACACACACACATTGATTTACTTGGAGGCCAAGTAAAAATAGCTAACTACCTAGCCCATATAGACTGTTTACTTGGAGACTAAGTATTCTTGGAAGCCAAGTAAAGCTAGCTAACCTATGTAGACTATTTACCTTGAGACTAAGTATTCTTGGAGGCTAAGCAAACTTAGAGGGTAAGTAAACTTGATATTTACTCTAATACCTAGTTTATCATGATTTCATTATACTCTCTAATAGATACTTGTCTCAAAAATATAATGTTAAGCAATAAGCGCAACTTCAATCACTTATCTTTGCTCAAGTGGTCAGGGTACTGCGTCCGATCAGGTGCAATCAATCACAACCTTTGGTACTAGTTGAATTATAATGGATATGTTTATAGAGCATGTGGAAGGCTCGCCCCACTCTCTATAAGCTATGTGAGAGTTTCACATGTCCTTCACATATAACTTTTGCCACATAACATTCACACATAATTCCACATCACTTTCTAAATGAAAATGTAATATTTTATAAAATTCAATCCCCAATTTACAATGCAATTCTCTACCCCATTTTCAATCTTCTTCTCATACTTCAATACTTTTCAATTAATGAGTAATTAATCATACGTTATTTATGAGGATTTACATTCTTTTTGTATTCTCAATCTCCATTTGTTAGGGAAATTCTTTGATAATACTTATTTTTTACAGTATATATTTTAAAATTTGATATACTTTCCATTTTATTTTATCTTTTTAATACTATCAAACTTCATTTCATGATAATAAGTTAATCATTTTCATCTTTTTTTTTACTCACTGTAATCAATTCTTTCGATGTAATTTAATTTGCCTACAAAAATATCTAAAATTACTATGTTAAACATATAGAATAATAGATGGAGTAACTTATATATATACATATATATATAAGTACTTCTAATAAATTTTAATTTTGAGATAAAAATAAGTATAAAATGCTTTATATAAATATTAAATATAATAGTGGAAGATTTTATTTGTAAATATTTTCAATTGTTTATTTAACAATTTGTAAATTTTATTTGCAATTTTTCTTAGAGTCTGTCTCTTGAAGCGATCTTTCCATAAGTTATGAAAAGATTAAGATTTAAATTGCAAAATAGAAGAAATCAAGATAAAATTTTTGGATTGCATTAATCGAGTCATAAACTTATAACTACTACATGTTGCATAAAAATTTTTTAATATTGAAACTAAAACCTTTTATTTTTCTATAATTCTAATTCAACCCCGTATTTTCATATGGTTATGGAAAGACGGTTCTTTCCAAAACTTTGTCTATTTAAACGACCTTATTTTATTTTTGTTAACTAATATTTAGAAATGACATATTTTAGTACTTATTAATATGTGATAGGTAATAAAATAATAAAATGAATTCGTCTTTTGAAAGACCGTTTTTCTATAAGTTATAGAAAGACAGGGATTTAAATTGTAAATTAGAAGAAATCAAGATAAAAATTTTGAATTGCATTAATCGAGTCATAAACTTATAACTACTGCACGTTGCATTGTAAACTTTCAATATTGCAACTAAAACCTTTTACCTTTTTATAATTCTAATTCAACCTCGTCTTTCTTTCTTTCTTTTTTTTTTGAAAACCATCCAGGGATGGGGGAAATTTTATTAGGCCTTCCCAAGCCATAAAATAGACAGAAAATAATAGTACAAAGTAGAGTATCCGTAGCTAAGTCAAGATGTACAATGGAGAGCTCTAAGCTCTTTGAGGCAACTCTTGTTGCCTCCAAAAGGAAGTAGAAAATTAATGAGCAAATCGTTAGAGGATTCCAAAAGCTCTTATGCTAGGATAGAGATGATCAAAACTTGTTAGTGAATCTGTTAAGAGACACAAAGCAGTCCCAATCCTCTCCACCTAGGTAAGAATCATATCTTCTACTACCCAGGAGTACTTACATAAACCATTACTATTTGTAAACCAGTAAACCATCCTAGATGATGATTATGTACAGCAAAGTGCAGCAAAATCCATCTGAACTCCGAGCTTGCAGATTCATTCTCAAATCAGCAAATCCTATCCAATTTGAATCCGTCCACCTGCAATATGAGCTAATCAGTAGCATCCATTCCGATAGCAATCCGAATAGAAGGTGTACCCAATTGATCCAATCTAATCAAACCCTGAACAACATTAGTTAGGCTCTTACAGCATTCAAACAATCAGTTTCTATGCAATAAGAAGAACTTAACTCTGAACCTGTTTGTAAAGCAAACAAAATTGCATTCATTTCTGCATCCAAAGGGGAAAAGGCAGGGGAGATCTTAGTATGAGCAACAATGAACCCACCCCTGCAATCTCTAACAATCAAACGAATTCCACTCATCTTTGTTAGACAGCACCAGGCAGCATCAACATTGATTTTATACCCCATGCCTGGTTTTGTCCAAGCAATTATATAAATCTTTGGTTTGGGAGGTCGTTTGATCAATGGCAGAAAGGAGTGGTCAGCAATTATCTTATCAATCCTAGAGGCAACAGAGATCGGTTTAGCAGTGAACATGTAGAAGATATGTGTCCTTATGTGATGTAGTACTACACTTATCACAGGATTGTCAGAATCGTACAAACACTTATTTCTAACTTTCCACAAATTCCAACATGTTATGAAAGCAGTAGAATGTATTATTTCCAATTGTACCTTACTGAATCCATTATAAGTAAGATAGAAGGATAGTCTATCCCAAATAGAAGGAAACCCTCTGTCCCTAATTCCCATGAAGGAGTGAATCTGTTTCCAAACATGCACAGCAAATGTACAAGAATTGAAAAAATGATCTAGTGAATCTTCATGATTATGACACATACAGCATTTCGAAGAAAGTGAAATTCTCAATGAATGCAAAACATTATCAAATGGAAGAAAGGAATTCATCAGTTTCCACATGAAGACTGAAACCTTTTTTTTCAATTCTATGGTTCCACAGATGTTTAAAAGAAGCCACATTACCTCTTTGGTTTCTTAGCAGAAGATATGTAGCTTTGAATGAGAACTCACCATTGATTCCTGGCTTCCATATTAGCCTGTCCTTTCTGTGAGTAAATAGCTTAGAATCTCTTGTTATAATTAACCTGTTGACCAGTAACTTCCTGAAATGTAGCAAGGAAAGCCTTAAATCTGATCAGAGAGTTGTTATTAGCTTTAAGAAAGACCAAGTATCATCAGCATAAGATAGATGAGAAATTTGACTTGCATTACCTGGCACACCATAATATGACAAACTACCATTCTGAAAAACAAAAGACAGGCTTCTAGTGAAAGCCTCAGAAAAGATATTGAAAAGAAATGGTGATAATGGATCTCCCTGTTTGATTCCCCTGGTAGGTTGAAAGAAACCCACTGGCTTACCATTTATGAGGATCGAAAACCAAGCCTGAGACAAGTTCTTCATAACCAGAAAAATGAATCTAGCATGAAAACCAAATTTAGCGAGCACAGAATAGAGAAAAGACCACCTAACTCTATCAAAAGCCTTCTTAAGATCCAATTTAACAATACAATTTGGTTATCTTTGTTTCCTATTTAAAAATCTCACCATTTCCTGAAGGTAGATAACATTGTCAACAATATCTCTACCTTTTAGGAAAGCAGTTTGGTGATCAGAGATAATTTTAGGCATTAAAGGCTTTAATCTTTCCATTAGTATCTTAGAGAAGATCTTATTTATAACATTAGAAAGACTAATCGGTCTGTAATCATCAAAGGCAGTTGGTGTACATTTTTTGGGTATAATTGTAATCCAGGTACTACCAATCCCCCTAGGGATATTGCTCACTGATAGAAAATCCTGTACAGCTGATAAAAGATCATTGCAAATTATTCCCCAAGACTTAATATAAAACTTTGCTGTAAATCCATCAGGTCCAGGACTACTCTTTTGATTAAGCCCTAAAACAACATTTTTAAGTCTATGGAAAGACGGTCTTTCCATATGTCTATGGAAAGACGGTCTTTCCCAAGACTTTGTCTACTTATACGACTTTATTTTATTTTTGTTAACTAATATTTAGAAATGACATATTTTAGTACATATCAATGTGTGATTGGTAATAGTATTAAAAAAACGAGTTCGTCTCTTGAAAGATCATCTTTCCATAAATTATGGAAAGACTAAGGTTTAAATTGCAAATTAGAAGAAATCAAGATAAAATTTTGGGTTGCATTAATCGGGTCATAAACTTATAACCATTGCACGTTGCATAGTAATTAAAATTTTAATATTGCAACTAAAACCTTTCACCTTTCTATAATTTTGTTTCAACTCTATCTTTCCATATGCCTATAAAATTGCAATCTTTCTCAAAATTTTGTCATAAAAATTTAATGCATTAAAGTATATTATATTTAAGTTTGATATTAAATTTAGATTATCATAAAATTTAACTTTCTTTAATCTGTATAATTAATAATTATAAAAATATTGACAATTTAAGACTATATTATTTTAATCTAATATGATGTATTTATATTTTTTTTAATCAAAATTTAAAACTTATATTTTATGTATTCCTAATTCAATCAATTAATCATGAATTGCTGACAATATTCCTAATTTAAAAAATTTATATCTTACATAAATAATTTTTTATCATTATAAATGACCTCCTTATTATATTTGACTGTGCATTGTTCAGCCACTGATACTGCCGGAAATATCCAACCTTTTAACCAGTACAATATTTGTTGACTACGGAACTTTTTTTCCGGTCTTCCTTAGAAAGGTTAATTTTTTAAAAAAACTTTCTCTAGAATGTCTTTTTTTTGTTCGAAAAAATAGCACAGTGATATCAAGTAATCACAATATATTAAAAAAATTATTGGAAGAAGAAGAAAATGGACATCTATAAATCAATTACACAAAGTTTAATTAGTGATTTTATTTGTGCCAATATAATCCTGTAATCTCAAAAAGTGTCAATTTAATCCTAACTAATTGTGCATGTGTCAATCTAACCATAACTTTCAAAAAAATTGTGCCAATATAACCAAATTCCTTAATTCCGGCATTGAGCAAATGAATTCAAGGAAGACAAGTAATTGAAATGACAAAAATACCCCCTCATGACAAACCTATCTTCTTTTTCAAAACTAAACCTCTCTTTGTTCTTCTGCTTCACCTAGTTTAACGCCACTGCCGCCCTGGCGCAGCTCTCCGCCGCTCCAGTTCCCCACCACTGCACAACCACTCCCACCGCCTCCAAAGTTCGGAATCATAATAGCCCACACAAACGAGGCCATTGTCATCACTCCAGTTAGATTTAAACAGATCGACGGTGGAGGATATGGACTTGCCGTTCATTAATGTTCCTCTAAACAGAACGACAGCGGCATTTTTTTCCACTAAACAGCACAAATCTGTCTCTGGTTAGATTTCACCAATGGCATCACTCCAGCAGTAACACTAGCACAAAGAACAAAAGATAGATATGACTGCATTTTGTCACCCTTCAATTTACAGATATGCCAAAAGAAAAGGCTGTTAACTGTGCATTCCATCTGAACAGTGAACAATATGTTGACATGAACATGAAGGCTGAAGCTTACCGCCGCCTCTCCACGCCCTAGCCGCCGCCGCCGCCGCGGCGCAGCTCCCGTCACTCCCTCCACCGCTCCTGCCACTCCAGTCCCTCGGCGTCACACCCCACCCCACCCCACCCCCCCCCCCCCCCCCCCCCCCCCCCCCCCCCCCCCCCACACCCAGCCCTAGCCCCGCCTCCCGCATGTCCTCGAAACTGGGTTGGAGGAAACCAAGTCGGGAGAATCCGGATGCGTAACCAAGGGGAAAGAAGAAGCAGGATCTAAATAGGGGTAATAAAGTGTAAAGAAAGGAAGATGGAAGGAGAAACGGCGGGATCTGGAAGATGGAGGAGAAACGGCGGCAGTGAAAAGAAGATGGAAGGAGAAATAATTCTGCGGCGGCGGAGGGAAATAAGGGGGGAAGGTTTTACTATTTTTCCTTTTGTTTTTTATGCAATGGCAAAATCGTCTTTTTATCACAATCCGGCCAAACAAATGTTGGCTTAGAAGTCAACGAAATCAAGGGTTATTTTGACACTTTTTAATATTGCAGGATTTTATTGATAATTCTGACCTAAAGTCATGGTCATTTTAATACTTGACTCTTTTTTTAAATTGCATTTTAAAATTTTGCGGCATTTTCATAAACTTATGCACAGTCCACGTGGGCTTTTACCTTAAATGTTGTAATTTTTTATAAAATTAAAATATTATATTTTATAAATTAAAATAATTAATAATATATATTTGAATGTGAAAATATAAAAATATATGATATTAAAAAATATTTTAAATTTTATATATAATTTAACAAATACAATTTATAAGATAAAAAATAAATTATTTATCCATAAAATTATTGACATGCCGCATGTCATGTGACCCACTTATCACACATAATCCGCAAAGGACATCTACAGTTCTTTTTAATATCATGATCAAATGAATTTGGGAAATCACAAAATCACTTCCACAATTATATTATTTTAAAACAAAAGTTACTAATCAAAAGATACATTGAGTCTTGTTTTAAATTAATTATTAGATGAGGCCATTTTAAAATTGATGTCATTAAATAAATGATTTTAATATTTACTTTTATTTATTGTAATGAAATTTAAATATCGATAAAAAATGTTTAAAATGTATTGTAATATATAAATAACTCTAATTTGATTATTGAAACCAAAATTTTCATCATTGATCTAACAGTTCGACAGCTTAAAAGGAAATTTTCTTTGAAAAAAAATATTATTTCAACCGAGTTATTATCTCTTCAACTGTACACATATATAAAATTTAAAAAATTACTCCCTCCGTTTTTTTTTTCATTGGCACCTCTCTTTTGGTGTTAGAATTGAGGAGATGCTAAATGAGTGGATGAAATTGAATTGAAAGAAGAGAAAGTAAAATGAGTGGATGTAAAAACCTTAAACTTGCCCAAAATAGCAAGTGCCAATTAAAAAAAACACCACTTTTAGTAAGTGTGCCAATAAAAAAAACGGAGGGAGTACATGAATTAATTGAGTGTTATTTTTAAAATGTCCAGCTACTTAATTTAATTAATTATTAATGAAAATATATCTTAAAATTTTCAAATAACTCTTTTAACAGCTTTAAAAAACCTTTTAAAATTATATATACTATGGTAAATTATACTGTATCGTATACGGTGCTTATTGTATCCGTTGAGTGTATTATTTGAATTCAAATTCATATATAATTCTATAATAATTCTTTAAAAAGTGGAGTATTACTAAAGCTCCGTTTGACATTGTCGTTTTGATTCGCTTTTTGCTATTGGCGTTTTCACTCGATCAACCCGCCAATGAATATGAATAAAAGTATTTGGTTGCTTGGCTTTTTCATATAGCGTTCCGCTAAATACGAAATGCTAGTATTGATAGCATTTTTGCTTAGCGTTTGGCTTTTACCTTTAACAATTACTTTTTTTTTATCCTTTTACCTTTTTACCTTTCTCTACGCCATTAACATATGACATCGTTTTATGTGTTTTGGGATTTAAATACAACATCATTTTATGTGTTTTGGGATTTAAATACAACATCGTAATATGTGTTTTGGGATTTAAATACGACATCATTTTATTGGGATCTAAATTTAACTTTTTCATTGACATTTTTTGGGATTTAAATTTTTTCACGGTTACATTTTACTGTAATTCGATTTTTATTTTTCCTCTCTATTTCAATATTTATCCTTTACTCAATTTAATTGTCGATAGGAGAACATTAGTTTGACGACTTTATAAAGAGAATTTTTAAAATTTTACCTCATTAGATTTATGTGATTTACTAATGCTAACATAAATTTTTGGTACGAACTAATATTAATATCACAAAGTTTTACTTTACTCAGCCAAAACTTTAGACAGACCTTGTTATGCAATTAATATAAATTTGAAATTTGGGGTGGGTTTTTTTTTTAAATATGTTGATAAATTCAGGGGTCTACTGTGCAATTATCGAAATACTATATATCACCAAAATATCTAGATTTTTCATTTTCCATTTTTTGGATTCCGATCGGAAACCGCTCCTCCCACCGGAAACTGCAGCCATTCCTCCGCTAACCACCACCGGACGCCGGGATCTCGCAGGATTTTCGCCGTTCTACATAATTTTCGCCGCCTCCGTCGGAACTGCCGCCTGAACAGTCGGATCTCGGTGGAATCTCACAGGCGATTCTTCTTCTGCAGCAAGAGGCATTGCTGTGCGAGGCTTCTATCGGCACCGCTATTCGATTGGCCGATTCCGACGTGACCTTAGTTGACAGATGCTTCTCTGACAAGCTTGCAGAGGCGTTGCAATCGACAAGGAGGTGCAATTATCGATGAGAAGGCACTGCGATCGATAAGGAGGTGCTGCGATCGACGAGCTCGCGGAGGCGATGAGGAGGTGCTGCGACCGATGGCGGATCTATGATTGGATGACGACGTCGGCAAGGAGAAGCTGGAGACGATGAGCGACACATGTAAGAAGAAGCAGGAGACGACGCGCGTGAGATCCACGCACCCTGTGAGGAAGAAGATCGCGCGTGAAAACACGCTCGGCCAGTGGATGTTCTTCTTCCGAGAGAGGTGAGTTTTCATTTCTTGTTTTATGTTTTTCAAATTCAAGCTGAGGTTTATTTCTAATTGTATTCAACAAAAGTTGATTGGCCTAGTGGTTAGGATCTTGGACATTGATGTTGAAGGTCGTGTGTTCGTGTCTTGTGTGACCATTGTTTTGAACTTTTTGTGTTTTTCAAATTCAAGCTGAGGTTTATTAGTGTTTGAATGAAGTATTATTCAACACTAGTTGATTGGCTTAGTGGTTAGGGTCCTGGACATTAAGGTTGGATGTGTAGTGGTTCGAGTCTCTGTATAATCTTTAATATTATTTGACTGAGTATATGTTTAATAAGAGTAAATGGTCAAGTGGTTATTGCCCTGTGCTTTGAGGTTGGTTACCCAAGTTCGAATCCCACTAGAACTCTTTTTTAAAGAATTTTTATTCTTAAGGTACGGTAGCTTTTTGTTGATGTTTTAGCTCCTTTTTTTTCCTCTTATGTTGATGTTTTTCATTATTCGTGTGAGACTTAATTGATATGAGTTGAGGCTCTATAGTTTTTTTAGGTGATATGGATTGATATTTGTATTTTTTTAAAAGAAATTCTTGTTTTTCATTTTCTGGCTGAGGTTTTGGTAATAGGAGTTAATGTTCATAATGTCTTTTTTCTTATGTTGATGTTTTTCATTTTCTAGATGAGATTAAGGTGTTTGGAGTTGATGTTTGTAGTTTTTTTAATAAAAAAATCGTTGATGTATTATTATTTTGAAAGTGAATAATATGTACTCTTGAGGTACCGTAACTTTTTTGTTGATATTTTTAGTATTTTTTTTCCTCTCATGTTGATGTTTTTTCATTTTCTAGATGAGTTTTAGGTGATAGAGGTTGATATTTGTAGATTTTTTGATGATGTGGTTGATTTTTTGTAATATTTTTTTTCCTTATGTTGACGTTTATCATTTTTTGTTAGTGTTTCAAATGTAGGTTGTAGGTGCTTATTTTATAACTTGTGCGTGTTATGAAAATAAATTGGCGGTTAGAGTACAACTTGTAAGTGCTTCAATTGTTGCTTGTAAGTGCTTCAATCGTTGCTTGTTAGGAGTTGATGTTTGTAGTGTTTTTTTAAATGACAATTTAGCTTGTTGATATTTTTATGATTTTCAGTTGATTTTTTGTTAGTCGTAGTCGACTTTTTTCTTCTTCAATTTTTGTTGATTTTTATTTGATTTTTTTGTTGTTTTATTTAATTTTTTAAAATATTTTTGTTGCAGTTTTTTGTTGATGTTTTATGATTTTTCATTGATGTTCTGCTATTTTCTGCTGAGATTGTTGCATTTTTGAATTTTTTTGCAGGTGGCGAAAAAATGATGAAAAAAAGTTGATGAAAAAGCCCCTGGAAAGTTATTAGCATAGGTCCCTGTAAAATAATTAGGGATAGGCCCATGTATAATTATTAGAGATAGGTCTCTGGAGCCAGAATATTGTTAGAATTATATAAAGGCCCATGCCTAAAGTTTAGGCTGCTTCACGAGAGACCATCCCTACTAATATACATTAATAATTAGATATAAAATTATAATTTTTAATTATTTTAAACTTTGTATAAATATTTATATTTTAAATATAATTAAAATTTCTTATATTTAATGAAAATAATTCAACTAATATAATTTATATTTATTCTTTTATATTAATGCTCATAATGAATAATAGTAAAAAAAATTGAAATGAATTAGTAAATATATTGTTTTCAATACTAGTGAATGTGTTAAATAATTAAAAATAAATTATATTAATATTAATGAAAGTAACAATAATAAAATAGGTAAAGTAAGTTTATAAATAATGAATGGTCAGCATGTCCTTAAATGTCATTTTGCATAAAACCGCTAACAGCCAACAGTTACATTTGTCAAACGCTTTTGTAAACAGCTAATGGTCAAACAACTAACACAAACAGCTAACATAAACAACTGGTAAAATCAGCTACGTGAAACAGCCAACCACCAACAACTGATTGCCAAACAGGCCTAACTATGCCAGTATGGTATCCCGTTACACCGTATACACATTAATATGATACTCCCTCCATCCATGCCTATTCTGCACAGAATCTTTTTTTGGTCAAAGATGTTAAACTTTGACCACATTTGAAATAAATATATGAACAATAATTTTATCGTATGATATATGGTTAGAATCGTCGTAACATGTAGTTTCTAAATATGAAATTTTTGTGTATCATTATTGTCCGTAGCTACACATATTTATAGTCAAACATGTTTATTGGAGACCGTGAAAAGATTCTATGCAGAATAGGATGGGAGAGGAAGTATATATTATTCTTTCTGCTGATAAATTGAGGTCGTTACTAAATCACGCTCTGTATTTTACTACAACACGCCCTAATATGTATTATATGTGTACAATATTTAATTTAAATTATAGAAAATAAAATTAATTAAATATTCAAATCTTCCCTCACCACCGTCTTCGCTTTCCTGCCAATTGTCGGCTGGATGTGGCGCCCTCGCTAATCGTCAAAAATCAAACCATCACCACATTCCTACTGCCAGTGTCTGAACCCCAGCCCTGCCCACTCATTTCTCCGGCGACGAAAACCCTCCGTGGGAAGATGGAAATTGGTAAAGGAGAGCCAGGGATGGCAAGGGAGAAGACAAATATGAACCGGAAGAAAAAGAAAATTGGAGAAGGAAAGGAGGAGGACCGGTAAAGGAAGGCGGAGAACCGGGTGGGGAAAGGAGGAGAAACGGGCAAGGAGAGGAGAACCGGGTGGGGAAGGAGAGAAGAACTGGATGGGGGAAGAAAAGGGCAAACGAGAACCTATGAAGGAGAGCCCAACCGGGAAAAGGAAAAGAAGAGCGGGCCAGAGAAGGAAAGGAGAGCAGTGGCTGGAGAAGGAAAGGAGAGCGGGGGCTGGAGAAGGAAAGGAGAACATGGCCAGAGAAGGAAAGGATATTGGGACCGGAGAAGGAAAAGAGAGTGTCACCTGAGAAAAGAGAGAGCCAGCGGGGACGACGATGGCCAGGGGAGGGCAGCGCTCGGTGGGGACGACTGTGGCCAGGGTACAAATCGACCATATCTGAACGAGGAAAAGATGTTGGCCTTAAGGAGAAGACGTGGGAGAGACATAAATGATGCCAAAGAAACGTCGGCAAACACCACCTCCGACAACCACTGCCAATGACGACCACCTCCTACGGCGACCACCACCTCCGCCGACCACCGCCACCGGCGACCACCACCTCTGGCAGGCAAGGATTTTAATTAAGTTTAAATTTAATTTTCAATTATTATTAATTATTCAATTATTTTAGGCAAATTTTTGGGAAAGACCATTTTTCCATAGGTTTATGGAAAGATGGGTTTTAATTATAATAATAAAAGTTAAATGGTCTTAGTTGCAATATTAAAATTTTATTATGCAGCGTGTAGTAGTTATAAAGTTAATTACCCGATTATGCAACTTGAAAGTTTTATCTCCATTTTCTATTTTGTACTTTAAACCTTTATCTTTCCATGGGTTATGGAAAGATTGTCTTTCAAGAGACTGACTCATTTTTTTATTCTTTAAACTAAAATTAAAATACATAAAATATTTCAATAATAAAAATACAGGGCGTGATATACGATTCACTGAAGGAATGGAATATACATATTCAACTTTTGGTGTAAGTACACCTTACTATCATCCTTTTAATTTTACCTAACTCACCTATAGATCATTTTTACCCATATTACTAGTAAGGATAATAGTTTGTTTTAGATCGGCTAACCATTAGACGAGATTATATTATAATTGGTATAATTAATGGAGTGATTTGATGTTTATTTTTATTTTATTATAATGAAATTTATATAACTTTTGAAACTTTTAAAATGTATCACACTGTATAAATAATTATAATTTAACCTTAAAAGTAATTGAAATGAAACTTTTCATAATTGATCTAACCGATAAATTTTCTCATAATTATAAAAGAGAAACATACCGTATAATTAATATATTAATAGGATCGAACATTAGCATGGAATCATCAATACACAAATAACAAATAATAAGTTTATTAATAAATTGCAATTACATAAAATTAAGGACCCCAGATAAATAATTTTCCGATCAGACCCCGTGTGTGTGTTTTTTTATTTGTTTAGGTATTTATTGGGTTTTTTCTAAAACGTGTCTATGGACACTCGTTAATAATAATAAGTTCTCTCAAAAATTGTGTAATGAATACATTGCTTTTTACATCGGCATTCATATAAATTAGTCAAATGTTAATGTCTAAGTGAACACATTTTAATTATTTTTTGTTTAGAGTATTATTTGCTTCATCTTCAAAATATTTCACAGAATGTGTTTAACTTTAATTATTATTTTTATTTATTTTTGTAAAGTCCAGGAGCGTTGAACTCAGTGTGGCATATTGTGTGAACTAGTGAAGTGGTGTTCGAACACCATCACAATTCAGGTTTCTGGACAGCAAGTATTTAGCCACGATTTATGGAGCAAATTATGGAAGATAATCATGCGATCAGAACAGAATATTGTGGAGATCAATGTGTGATTTCGTGGCAACCTATTTCGGGTAAACAAATATTCTTTGTAATAGTTAGGAATTAATTAAGTAGTTTATTTATGGTACAAGTCCTATTAATAAAGGATTGTCCATTTAAAAACCAGATTAGGATTAGATCTTTCCTTAGTCTAGAAGTCTATTCTTGGTAGAGTTAGACAAGGAAAGAGTTACGCACAAGGAAGGAGTGTGCAGGTTATAAAAGCAAAAAGAGACAACGCAAACGGTGCGGCTGCAGTACCCAGTTTTCATCTCTGCGTGAGATACGTTGTTGGAGAAGTTTGTCTCAGTTTTTGGAGGTTCGTAAATCAACCGACCAAGTTCGTGGAGATCAGAAACAAGGAAGCCTTAATTCCTCGGGAGGAGGAGATCCAGAGAGACGTGTTGATCGTGAGGGTTCAACGGCGTAGGATCGGCAGTGAGGGGATCTCACAACATCCACTCAATAGGTTAGCAATGGATTAGTATTTAAGTTAAGCTTCTTGTACTAAAGACTGCTTTCTAGTGGATGGTTTCTAATCTGGGCTAGGCCCCGCAGACGTAGGTGTATTTGCACCGAACTGCGTAACCAAGTTGTGTGTACACTGCGCATTTCATTTTTCGTTTTAACACCAAACTGATCGTGGTGTTTCAACACCGAACTGTTAAACAACTTGGCATAAACGTTTAGAATTTAGGTGAAACAGAAATTTCAATTGGTATCAGAGCACGGCACTTGTTGACCCCTATATAGGGAGAGTGAGATCAGGTTTCACCATGGCACCAAAGGAGGGGGCTTCGGTCACGCGACCACCGTTGCTAGAACAAGGAAATTATGCCTATTGGAAGGCACGCATGAAGGTGTTCATTGGAGCATTAGATTATCAGGCTTGGAACAATGTCATAAATCAGTACACTCCACCTACAGTAGCTGCATCTGAGGGATCAAGCTCATTGACGGCTAAACCATTTTCTGAGTACTCTACCAAGGAGCACAAAGCACACGTGTCCAACTCAAAGGCGTTAAATGCAATTTTTACGGCAGTGGATGAACATCAGTTTAAGATGATTTCAAATTGTGAGACTGCTAAAAATGCGTGGGATGTGTTACAAACTTATCATGAGGGGACAAGCTCTGTCAGAGAATCAAAGTTACAGTATTACACGTCAAAATTTGAAGATCTAAAGATGCACGAAGATGAGACTATTTCTGAGTTCAATGGACGAGTCCGAGATATTGCCAACAAAGCTTTTCAGTTTGGCAAAAAGTACAAAGATCACAAGCTTGTAAGAAAGGTTTTGAGAGCACTACCTCCACGTTTCAACATGAAGGTCACAGCAATTAATGAAAATGGAAGGATAGGGACAATGACGCTTGATGAACTTATGGGATCACTGGAATCTTATGAGATGGAAATGCTGCAAACAAAAGCAGGTAAGAAAGAGATGGCTTTTTCAAGCATAACCTCTGGAAAGACAGAAGACTATACAGATAATGAAGAGTCCGATGAAATTGCAAACATAACCAGGAACTTCTCAAGATTTATGAAGAAGATGGGCAGGAAGCCACAAGAGAAGTCAAGTGGAAGCAAAAATCCAAATGCAAACTCCACCCCAAGATTTGGCCAAGCAATTGGTGTTGAAACACCAGAGTTTAAATCAGCAAATCCAAACCTAAACAGGAGAATCCAGTGTAGAGAATGTGAAGGCTTCGGGCACATACAAGCTGAGTGTGCCAATACACTTAAGAGGCAAGGAAAATCGTATGCCACAACTTGGAGTGATGATGACGGAGGAGATGATGGTAAGGATGGAAAGGAGTATACCAATCATGTTGCTTTCGGTGTGTCAGTGGTGGAGTTAGAAGAATCCCCCGAGGAAGGACTCAGTGTGCTGAATGAAAGTGAGAGTGGTAGCTCAGATGAAGAGACTAGGAGCATTAGTGATGATGACATTCGCAAGGAGAGCATGGAAATGTACAAGATGTGGTTAAAAGTGGCGGATGAAAACAAAGACCTCAAGTCCGAGAACAAGAGATTGAGTGAAAATGCTAAAATGAAGGAACTTGAAAAAGAAAAGGCGATCAGTGAACTGGAAAGAGTAAAGATGGAACTTGCTGGAATGGTGCAACGAGCAGAGGCAGCAGAACAAGCTATTAGACGTCTCAATACAGGGAAAGCTAAGCTCGAAGATTGTCTAAAAATGGGACAGACGACCAAATACGGAATTGGCTATGAAAGATCTTCACCAGTGAATTCATGGAGCAACAAGATAGATCAAGGTGCACCGACTCCAAGAATAATCGAGAGAAATTGCCTCACCAAAAGGATCAAACGATGTGGATACTGTGGAGCTCTAGGACATGTGAGAAATAGGTGTTTTAAACTACTTAGGACACTGTTCTTTAACTCAGCAGATCGAAGTTTCAACACCGTGCCAGGATATGATACAGGGCACCGTTTCAACTCTGGAGGATACAGAACCGGATTTCTGAACACACACGTCAATCAAAGTCCGCATCACATCACTCGACCAGTAAGCCAGGTATGGGTTCGAAAATCTCAAGATGTTTGTTTTACAAGTTTTGTATGTTTTGGGGCACATACAGGAAATTCTTGGTATTTCGATAGTGCATGTTCAAGGCACATGACTGGAGTTCCTGAATTTTTGAGAAAATTCAAACCTGGATTTGGTGGATATGTTAGATTTGGTGATGGGAAACGCAGTAGAATAATCGGAAAGGGTGAGTTAGCCATCAAAGGGCTTCCGGTGTTCCAAGATGTGTTGCTAGTGGAAGGTCTGAAAGCAAACTTGTTGAGCATTAGCCATATATGTGACAATGAAATGACAGTGTTTTTCAACAAGGATAAATGTGTAGTAAACCATGGAACTGGAATATTCACTGGATCTAGATCAATGGATAACAGTTATTTGCTCGATCAAGATGTCACTTGCTGTAGCTTGGAAAAAGAAGTCAGTACTCTGTGGCACAGAAAATTGGGGCACATAAATTGGGGCACAGAGGAATATACTATGGGTGAAAGTGATATCCTCGACACAGAGAATCCTACTGGTGTTGAAACACCAGCACAGTCAACCAGTGTTGGAACATCGGAAACAGTAACACATGAATCTGAACAAAGTCCAACCAAATACATGCAGTTAAGGGATAAAGGAGGAACCGTGGCCAGATTGGAGTCGATGAGGCTAATGTTGGCAGTATCATGCATTCTGGACTTTACTCTTCATCAGATGGATGTCAAGAGTGCATTTCTGAATGGTCTAGTAAAGGAGGAAGTTTACGTGGAGCAGCCTAAGGGGGTTGAAGACTCACATTTTCTTGATCATGTCTATCGGTTGAATAAAGCATTGTATGGACTCAAGCAGGCATCACGTGCATGGTATGAGCGACTGACACCCTTTCTGATTCAGAAGGGATATCGTCGAGGGGGAGTGGATCGTACACTGTTTGTGCTGCATAAGGGGACAAATCTTCTAATCGCACAGATTTACGTTGATGATATTGTCCTTGGATCCACCTCTTCAGCATTGGTGAAGGAGTTTGGTGACTTAATGACTACGGAGTTCGAAATAAGTATGGTAGGAAAATTGTCATATTTTCTGGGGTTGCAGGTTACTCACGAGAAGAATGGTTTGTTCATTAGCCAACAGAAATATGCTGAGAACCTTATCAAGAGGTTTGGACTTGCAAGCGCAAAGGCAGTATGCACTCCAATGGCTACCATCGATAAACTCACAAAAGATTATCCGGGTCAAAGTGTTGACCAAACATTATACAGGAGTATGATTGGCAGCCTGTTATATTTAACTGCAAGTAGACCAGACATCTGGTTGAGTGTTGGTATTTGTGCTCGCTACCAGGCTAATCCAAAGGAATCACATATGGCAGCTGTGAAGAGAATTATTCGATATATAAGTGGAACAGTGGAGTATGGAGTATGGTTTTCTAGGAACAAGGATTCGCAGTTGGTAGGTTTCAGTGACTTTGACTGGGCCGGGAATGCCGATGATTGTAAGAGTACCACTGGTGGATGCTTCTTTGCTGGTTCAAATCTGGTCAGTTGGTATAGTAAAAAGCAGAACTCTATATCATTGTCTACGGCTGAGGCAGAATATTTAGCTGTAGGGAGTTGTTGTGCGCAACTATTATGGATGAAGCAGATGATGAGAGACTATGGATTCAATGATGTGAGTTTGACAGTCTTATGTGATAATAAAAGCGCCATTGATATCTCCAAGAATTCTGTGCAACATTCGAGGACAAAACACATCGATATCCGACATCAGCTTATCAGGGATTTGGTCGAAAAAGGAGAAGTTACAGTTCATTATGTCCCAACATCAGAACAACTTGCTGATATTTTTACGAAGCCTCTGGATGGTGAGACTTTTGAAGGACTCAGACAGCACTTGGGAGTGTGTCGAATGTAAGGTACCCAGATCTGTCTATTCTGTTGAATTATTTACTGTTTTCCTTTCAATACAGTCAAATAAAAAAATAGAAAACCAGAAAATACCAAAAATTTGGTGAGGTGGTATTTAAACACCACAGGATAAAGTGATGGACAGTTGATTTAATGCGGAAGTAGATTAGAAAGGGCTGAACATGGGCCAGAAATCTGTGATGATGGGCTTGGTTGTTCACAAAATCGGACAGAGCCCAGTAAGAAAAAGAACAGAGCTAGCACAACAGTGTCTCCGGCAACCTGAAATCTTCAAAATCCCACAAATTTACATAGCCCACACAAAACCCATCGACAATGGTGAACTTTACCTTCAAGAAATGGTTTGGAGGTTTCTCTAGTGTGCGAGTCCCAGAAAATTTGCGATTTGAAGAACTTGACTCGGATGTGGACTTGAATGAGTACTGTGGAGGTCGTGAACAGAGGTTGGCAAAGTGGGACGGAGTCAATCGTCGCCGACCAAAGACCAGGTCCAGAACCAAGATTATGTTTATCTTAAGAAGTTTAAGAGCTTGCATGGAAAATCAGTGTTTGTGCTTCAAGAATATCTCAGACAATTGCCCATTCCGATGGTGGAAATCAGTGACAGTGATGTGGAGACAGTGTATGCAGGGGGAGCTGTTGAAATTGAAACAGTGTCTATGTTATAGGAATCTGAGAGTGCATCTGTGATAGTGGAGAATGTGTCCGAGACAGGAAAAATCAAGGATGATGTTATGGATCAGCAAGCAGGTGCTGACAATGAGAACTATGAAGTGGATAGTACTGGTATTGCTACACCAGGAACTGTTATGTGTGAGACTGTGTCAGTGTTGATGGAACCAGCCTCTGAAAATGGAGAAGATGAGGATAGAGCTTTGGAAAATCCAGAGTGTGATGGTGTGACTGTTTCTGGTATTCAAACACCAGATGTGATCTCCAATGTTGATGACCAGGTACCTGTGAATCAAGCACAGGATGTGGACTTTGCTGATAGGGAACCAAATCCTGAGGAGTATAACCTTGAAAACTCTGCAGAGTTGACTGAGATAGCCAGTGATAAAGGCAATTTAGAGGGTACTTGTGTTGGTGTTGAAATACCACTCGAGACCAGAAAGACACATGGGTCCAAGAGAAAGTGCAGGAAGGTGGGTGTTGAAACACCACCAGAGTCTGTGAGAACTCCTGTTACTCATAGTTCAAAGAAGGCTAGGGGCAGTGTGGCCTCAGCTTCCAAGGGTGTTCGAAGATCGAAGCGGTGCAGAGATAAGAATATGGTCACAAGTGAGGACAGTGATGAGCCGATTGGGTTGAAACTGAAGAAGTTACGTGCAGACCGGCAACAGAGACCAGTTGAGCCAATGGAATCCCAGGCACCACCTGCACCTAAGGTTAGTGACGCAATTAGCACTGAATTTTATGATGAAGCAAGCCGAGAAAAATGGGAATTTATCTGTGGAAGAAAGATACTGGCAGAAAGGCCAGCTGATTCCGAGTAATACCGGGGTTGTGGATTCACAGATTATTTACACTATCTGATAGTGTTGAAGGCTGCTACATGTTTTGGTGATTATAACAAGCAGATTGTGTTGGAATTTTATTCAAATCTGAAAGAGGAGTGTGAGGATGAAGAATCTCCGTGGTTTCATAAGGTGTATGTGCGAGGGGAGGCTGTTGAGTTCTCACCAGCAGCAGTGAATAAATGTCGTGGCACTTCAAGGAATGTTAAATCAGTGTTCCAACACCAGATGCCAGAAAATTTTGATGAAGTGGCAGTGGAGCTTACCGGTGGAGTGGAGAGTACATGGCCAGTGACTGGTAGACAGCAAATACCTGCATCCAATCTCACCTCCAGGTATTACTGCTTGTATATGGTAGCAGTACACAATTGGATTCCCTCAGTAAACAACACGAATGTCACCAAAGAGATGGCTACATTACTATACAGTTTGGGAGCGCGTCAAAAGGTAAATATGGGCAGATTGATCTTTAATGATATCATTGACTGTGCTCGCAAGACCAGGAAGGAAGCTCTGTTACATCCGTGTGTGATCACTACGGTGCTGCAAAAAGGGGGAGCAGCTATAAGGGACTCTGTTGAGTGGATTACTGTCCAAGTCTTAAAACCGACACTCAGGACATTGAGTGGTCGAATTATCAAGGACTTGCCTTGGACACCTCCGGAAGAGGTTTGCTCGGATGCTGGTACGGCGTGGTTGAAAGCTATTGAGGCCCGAGTTGGAGTGTACCAGGAACTGATTGAACGACATCAGGCTATTTTGGAAAAGCTTCAGGGGGAGTTGGCTGCCTTGGATGCTGAGCGAGAAGTCTTGTTGGCTGCAGCAACTCAGGATGTTTCAGAGGCACATGTTGGTGATGATGATGCTTCGGATGATGCTAATGACGATGATGCTGATAATGGTGATGGTGATGCAAATGCTGAGGAGTAGACATCATTACTTTTTGGTTGGCACATTCATGAATCCAGGGGGAGAAAACTGGATGGATTTATTGTTTTACTTGCTGAATTTTATTATTGGACTTAGTAATCCTGTATGACCTGTGTTATTTCTGGATTTTTTGTAGTTTTATTGGAGTTGAATTCAGGGGGAGTTGGTAGGTCAAAATCCATTGCTGATGAATTCACAAATATGCCAAGGGGGAGATTGTAAAGTCCAGGAGCGTTGAACTCAGTGTGGCATATTGTGTGAACTAGTGAAGTGGTGTTCGAACACCATCACAATTCAGGTTTCTGAACAGCAAGTATTTAGCCACGATTTATGGAGCAAATTTTGGAAGATAATCATGCGATCAGAACAGAATATTGTGGAGATCAATGTGTAATTTCGTGGCAACCTATTTCTGGTAAACAAATATTCCTTGTAATAGTTAGGAATTAATTAAGTAGTTTATTTATGGTACAAGTCCTATTAATAAAGGATTGTCCATTTAAAAACTAGATTAGGATTAGATCTTTCCTTAGTCTAGAAGTCTATTCTTGGTAGAGTTAGACAAGGAAAGAGTTACGCACAAGGAAGGAGTGTGCAGGTTATAAAAGCAAAAAGAGACAACGCAAACGGTGCGGCTGCAATACCCAGTTTTCATCTCTGCGTGAGATACGTTGTTGGAGAAGTTTGTCTCGGTTTTTGGAGGTTCGTAAATCAACCGACCAAGTTCGTGGAGATCAGAAACAAGGAAGCCTTAATTCCTCGGGAGGAGGAGATCCAGAGAGACGTGTTGATCGTGAGGGTTCAACGGCGTAGGATCGGCAGTGAGGGGATCTCACAACATCCACTCAATAGGTTAGCAATGGATTAGTATTTAAGTTAAGCTTCTTGTACTAAAGACTGCTTTCTAGTGGATGGTTTCTTATCTGGGCTAGGCCCCGCAGACGTAGGTGTATTTGCACCAAACTGCGTAACCAAGTTGTGTGTGCACTGCGTATTTCATTTTTCGTTTTAACACCAAACTGATCGTGGTGTTTCAACACCGAACTGTTAAACAACTTGGCATAAACGTTTAGAATTTAGGTGAAACAGAAATTTCAATTTTTATCTTTTATATTTGTTTAAAACTAAAACTCACCTAAGTGAGAGGGTGTATATTAGGTTCCCCAAACCTTAAGATAAAATGAGAGTTCGAATAGTTCAACTAGAGAGAATAACGCAGAAGCTATCGTGGAAGCTAATTACATTAATGTTCCTAGAACCTTCATCTCAAACCCTATCTCAATGAAGGAAATGGCCCTAGACCTAAGTCGAGGTCTACTATGGCCTTACACTTTCTTGCATCCACACCCCAGTATTGACAAGAAGAGGTGACCTCCCATAGTAGCCCCTTGCAATTCTCTTCCCCATAAGAGACTTACTAACTTTTCGCGCCTGGTTGAAGATATGATGATCTTCATGCATCTTCGCGGTTGTTTGATCCTTGCAGCTGCTTCTCCGTCCCTTAGCTTTTAGATTGAATTTCATGATCAGATTCATGTCCATCCCAGCTGCTGTACCTATCAAATTACACAGATGCCAGCAGTAACAAGTTTACTAATACATGAAGCATGTGATAGCATCTTATGCAAAGCATATCTGGAGCAGTTTAAATATTTTCGAAGTGTAAGGTAGCTGCTCAAATGTTTATAATCTTCTGAAGGATGATATAGCTTGTTGATTAGCTCTAATTTTAGCTTTCAAATCCTTTGGTAAGTTTATAAACCGGGTGAAAGTGTGTACCTGATTTGAGCTTCCCATTTTGGCAAGTAGATCAGCTGCTCCATTGGCTTCCCAGTAGATATGTTGTACTGTGGCATTTAAGGTTTTCTGAAGCTCCCAAATTTTCCTAATCTCTAGAGTGGTTCTCCAAGGAGGCTTCTGTTGCTTTTTCAAGACTTGTATTAGCAGTTAATTGTCGCTTTCAATCTGCAGGGGGCCAATTCCCATATTGATTGTAATTTGTAAGCCTTTTCTGATTGCACATGCTTCAGCATGAAAGGGTGAGGGGCTATGAATTTGTTGAGATTCAGCAATTATCATGTTCCCTTTATAGTCTCGTATAATTACCTCAGTGCCTGCTTTACTGAAATCCAGCCAAGAACCATCTGCATTTAACTTGTAATATGTTGATGATGGTGCTTTCCAGGTTACTATTACAAATTTAATTTCCTTTTTCGGACTGCCTATTAGTAGCCTTGGTATAGCATTCGATATATCCCATTTGAAATTTAG
Source organism: Rubia yunnanensis (assembly GCA_037428765.1). Lineage (NCBI taxonomy): Eukaryota > Viridiplantae > Streptophyta > Magnoliopsida > Gentianales > Rubiaceae > Rubia > Rubia yunnanensis. The sequence continues at coordinate 30,054,194 of CM075070.1, forward strand.
GTGAAAGGCCAACATAATATCATTGAAGAGATGTAAAGTATTGCTGAACATATTATTAATGTTAGGCTTCACATTTTCATGATAGTGTTTGTTCCTAAAACACCATATGGACCATACTACTAAGCAGGGGATGATCCTAATAAGTTGCTTGTGTTCTGTGAACTTAGTTTTCAAGTTCCAACAAAATAAGTATCTATCCCATAGGTATGGAGTATTTCTTGACTAAATATTGAATACAACATCAATCAGTTCCATAGTTTCTTTATTTTGTTTGCAAGAATTGACACTATGATGAATGCTTTCTCCATCCTCAAAACAGAAACAACAAATTGAAGGTAGATTAAATGAAAAATCCTCTAACACATCAGGTAGGGGTAACATTCTGTTGACCATTTTCCAGTTCATAAAACTTATTTTCCTTGGCATCATGGAAGGCCATACATGTTTGAAAGATGGAACCACTGTTCTTTTATTTCTGATAAGTTTCTATGCACTTTTCGGTGAGAACTTACCATTTTCTGTTGGTTTCCATATCATAATGTCTTCATAGTTAGGAAATGATACATGCTCTTTCTCAAGTTTAGCAATAATTGGTTCAGTAAGGTGATTTCTTAGAGGACTTAGGAAAGATTGTTTGTTAGCTAAGAATTGAGCCAATGTAAGATTTGGGAAAGGAGTTTCTAGGTTACTGTCCCAAAACATGGATAATGGACCACAAGCTGTCCAACTGGAATCCCAAAAAGAGACATCCCCTTTCCCTATTTGTATATGTGAGTTCATTATTGTTATTTCCTGAATTACTTTAATTCTGAGCCAAGTTTTTGAAGTTTTATGGTTTTTTGGAATAGTCCACATAAATTGTGACCATAGAGATTTACCTTGTTGGAGTTTCCATCACAGTTTAATGGATAAACTTCTTATTATTGTGTTAAGATTTTTGAAACCTAAATCATTTTCATCAATTGGAAAACACAAGTTTAGAAAGGATTTCCAAACTCTTCTTCTTTGTGAAGAATTTATCTTAGAATTCCAGATAAATTTTTGAAGTATTTTGTGAATAACATCAATTGTATGGTTTGTTGGTTTCAATACTGTTATCTGATGGATAGGGATAGAAGACAGTACATGCTTAATCAAAATCATTTTTCCAACTTGGTAAAGCAACTTATTCTGCCAATTATTAATTTTGGCTTGTATGGATGATATCATGCTTTAGAAGTATACATTTTTTGTTCTCCCTATGTATACTGGGCAGCCTAGGTATTTGATTGGGAAGCTGCCCTGTATCATCCCCGTGTCATTTTTTATTTCTCCAATAATTCTTGTAGAGCAGTGTTTTGAAATGTAAAAAGAAGATTTTTCAAAATTCACTTTTTGACCTGTGTCCATTTGGTAGGATTCCAAGAAGCAAGTTATTGTTTTGAGCCCTGATTTTGTGTATTTCAACAGAATGACAGTGTCATTTGTAAAAGATAAATGGAAAATCTTCTTAACTGGATTAGGGAGATTGTAGTATTTCATATTTGAATACTGAAATAGGAAGTTTAAATTCCTTGAGAATGCTTCTGCCATTAAAATAAATAGCATTGGAGATAGTGGATCCCCCTACTTTAAACCTCTGGTTGCTTGGAAAAAGCCATAAGAGGATCCCTTTATTAGGATGGAGAAGAAGGCAGATTTCAGGTTTCTCATTATTAGGTCAATTATTTGGTTTGAAAAACCAAATTGACCTAATAACTTAGATAGGAAAGTCCAAGAGACTCTGTCCAATGCCTTCATCATGTCTTAACTTAATTATCATGTTATGTCCTCTTGTTTTGGAATTAATGAATGAAGCTAACTCTTGCATTAAAAGAATATTTTCTGATATTTCCCTTCCTGAGACAAAGGATGTTTGTTCAGGACTTATTATGTGAGTCATTAAAGGTTTTAGCCTTTCAGAAAGGATTTTAGTAAAGATCTTATTGATGAAGTTACAGAGACTGATTGGTCTGTAATCTTTAAAGGATGAACAAACTTATTTTTTTGGGATTAGAATAATCAATGTGGAGGATATTGCTTTTGGAATATTGGCTGATTGGAAGAAGTCATATACAACATGTAGTACGTTAATGTTTATGATGTGCCAGAATTTCTAATAGAAGAAACCAGAGAATCCATCTGGCCCTAATGCTGAGTGTCCATCCATTTCTTTAATTATTTTTTTAATTCTTCAATGGTTACATGTTTGGTTTTCAGAGTTCATATCTTCTGTGATTAGTCTTGGAATATTCTCTAATATCCAAGCTATATTAATGCCAGAGGGATCTTTATCTTCTTCCTTTAATAAGTTAGAAAATAAGTTGACACCTTCTTGTGCAATTTCTTCCTGATTGTTCAAAACTGTACCAGATTCAGTTTTGATTGAAACAATAGCTTGTCTTTTATGCTTAGTATTAACTGAATGGTGATAAAATTTAGTGTTTAGATCACCTTGTTTTAACCATTTAATTATGAATTTCTGTCTCCGGTCAATTTCCTGATTTTTTAAGGCCATAGATAGCTTTGCTTTTGTTAGATTTAAAATTTTCAAGTTTTCTGGGGATTCATCTTTTTTAAGTTCAGTTTCTGCTTGGAGAAGATCTTCTTCACAAGTTTTGATTGCATAAAAAATGTTCCCAAAAGTCTGTTTATTCCAATATTTGAGAGCATTTTAAAAGTTTTTTAGCTTAAGTGTTAATCTTTCCATTCCAATTTTATTGGATTGGATGTTCTAGGTGTCTTCAACAAGCTTCATAAAAGTTGGGTGATTGGTCCAACATTCTTGAAATCTGAATGGGATTAGTTTAGAGATTTTTTGGGTTTCAGCTATTGTGAAGATTAAAGGTGTATGGTCAGATTGCCCTCTTGCAAGTGTTTTAATTCCAGATTATCTAAAATTATCCCACCAAAGGTTATTAGATAAGCCTCTATCTAATCTTTTCCAGACTCTCCCTTTGATTCTCATTCCAGTCCAGGTAAACAAAGAATCCGATGTAGGGATTGTAGACATATTTGCTTTTATCTAAAATTGATTGAAGTTATCTATACTTTTTGGATCAGGTATGGATTGCACTAAGTATTCTTCCATAGAACTAATAACATTAAAATCTCCTATTAAGCTAAGTGGTGAATCTTTATGGTTTAAGATTAGTTTCCACAGTTTATTCCTTTATGAAATTGTATGCTTGGCATATATAAAGCCTGTGAAACATTCCTGAATTAAGAATTGGTTCTTAAACTTGGTTAAGATCATTTGTTCATCCACTGAGATAATCTTCATTTGAATAGAATCATCCCACAATATCCAAATTTTGCAGGTTGGATCTGAGAAGAAGTGTTCAAAATTAGTTTGAAAGGCTAATTTTTGGATAGGGTTAGCTTCGAACATTGGCTCAATTATGGTGAGGATGTTAATTTTATGTCTTTTTTTATGTCTTTTTATCCTATTCAGTGTGGCAGAATTTCCCACACCCCTTGCATTCCATACACATGTTCTCGGACCTATCATTGAGAAGATTTAGTGTGTGTTGATGCTGAACGGGTTAGGACCATTTTTGGGGTTGGAGTGTAAGATTTTTTTGTTGAATTTCCTGGTTTTATTGATTTGATCAGTAAATTCCAGGTTCTCCAATGTGTCTTCTGAATTTATTAATTGATTGAATCAATTATGACATTCTATCAAATTGGACTTAGTGTGTTCAAGATTTTCCACCAGCAAGGTTTCTTGGTTTGCAGCATTAGGGGTGGGATTTCAATTAAGTTTTGAGTTGGAGGATATGAGGGGGAAGTCTCCTCCATTTATTTCTATAAACTCTTCTTCTGTGGATTCAGATTCTACCACATTACCATTTCATTCTTGAGTTAGATTTACTGTTTTATTTGTGTTCATTTTGGAATTCCTGTCAATATGTTCATTTTAAGTCTTAGAATGGTTGGCTTCTTTCCCTTGGTTAAGGATCTGATTAACTGATTTAGGGGAGTTTGTGATTAAGCTATCATTAGTAGGTTCTGATGAAGCCATATGAACATTAGCAGGTACAGTTTATGTTGGTTTCATAGGTAATAGAACATTAGAGTCTAGGCTCTTTTGACCATTAGCAGGCATTTGCACTGCTGGTTCCTTTGACACCATACAATCTAGGGTTAGGTTCTCAGGTATAGCATTCATATGGTCATTAGAGTAAGTGTTAGAGAGTGGTACTTGGGATCCTTGACCAAGGACCAAATCTTTAGAACTTGAACTAGTAACCTTACCTTTGTCCTTGGATATTCCCTGATCACCCTGAGGAGCAGTAATTTTATTGCTATGGTTTTGTGCCTTGTTAGTTGCTAATTTATTAGCCTGCACAGATTGGTTAGTTTTGTTCCTATTAACAGGGATGGATATTTTGTCTTTTGAATTTAAGCCAGAAGAGGATGGCTTCATACCATTACATGTGGTCCTTCTCTGTTTTTCTTTGGTATAAGCCATTTTACCTGTTGTATTGGTTGTTAAAACAGATGGTCTCCAAGCATTAAGAGTGGTTGGATTTTGGTCATTCTTGCAAGAAGAGTTCAAGTGCCCTAATTTCAGGCATTTAGCACAGTAATCTAGCATTCCTTCGTATTCTAGGTATTGCCAGAAACCACATCCTTTGTAGTCTATCCATATCCTTTCTAACTGAGGCTTTGTGATATCTATCTCCACACAAACCTTAGCTATATGAGGTCTGGATCTACTTAGTGTAGCTTTATTTACCTTAATTGGCTTCCCAATTATCTTTTATATTTATTTCAAATTATGATTAATATAATATCCTTGCCTATTATCATATATAATATTTTTGTATGGTATCTAATGCTTAATAACAAAATTAATTCTATATTTATTATTATAATATTATTTATATTTTAATAATAAGCATGTATATATATCGACCACACAAATGAGTTCATCCTATAGAACGAGTAGATTATATAGACGGGTGTAGTTTTCTCTTTTATAATATTTCCTCCCATTTTAGTGTAGATGTCTAAATTATTAATAGTTTAATTCCACAATTACAAGTTTGGATAAGAAATTTTATCACGTCAAAAAGTTAGATTGACTCACAAAATTGGAAAGATTATTGTTTGACTAAGAATTTTATTGACAAAAAAATTAGACGGACACAAATTTGAAATCGAATGATTATTGCATACTGGTATAAGTTGATTAAATTGCACTAAAATATATCGTAATAGTAAGTAAATTATTGCATTTAGCCAAAAAAAAAACTTAGTAATATAATTTAATTAAAATTTATCTTAAGTATATTTTAATCTTTTAATTTTTATTAGCATTGATTAGAAAGTATAACGTTATTATTACGTTCGATTATATGAAATTGTGAATTAATAGGTAAATGTGCAACAAAAATTTGTATATGAAATTTCATAATTGACAATTAATCAGAGGCAAAGTCTTGGGAAAGACGGTCTTTCCATAGGCTTATGGAAAGACGGGGTTTAACTAGAATAATAAAAGGTAAAAGGTCTTAGTTGCAATATTAAACTTTTAGTATGCAACATGTAGTAGTTATAAAATGTATAACCCGGTTCATGCAACCCGAAAATTTTATCTCTATTTCTTCTAATTTACACTTTAAACCTTGGTCTTTCCATAACTTATGGAAAGACCATCTTTCAAGAGACGGACTCTTAATCAGATGGTGTAAATAGCACTAATTGTTTTTAGACTAAATTATTATTTTAGTCCCCCTACAAAGTATCTTATACCATGTTTTGGTCCTCATTCGCAAATCAACCCTTAGACGGTACCTAACAAATTCAAAAAATTTGTTTGGTCCCCAAAGGTGGTTTACAGGAAAAATCAACGGTAAAATTGGTCAAAATGTGCAAAATGACCATTATACCCCTGAGTTCAAAAAAATAAAAATAAAAGCAACGTCTTCTTCGCTCGGTCGTCTTCGTTCATGCCGGAGGAGACGATGTTGGATCGGTGCCTGAGCCCGCAGCGAGCTCGACAAGTGCAGAGGCTATGTAAGAACGGGAAGATCACCGTTCTGTGTTTGCAGCTCACGGTCATTGTCCTGAGGGGAAATCTCGGCGCCGAAAAATTTGGCACGCCGGAGAAGGATTTGGATTAGATCCGGGAGATATTTTCTTTCATCCGCCGACGATTTGTGCCGCGGAGAGTGTTAGAGAAGACTAAGCTGACGTTGTTCGGAGAAGGGTTTTGTCGGAAAGATCCCGAGAGCAGAAGCTTTGCCGATATCAAAGGCGGCGGCGGAAATTGAAGGCGGCGGTAGTGGACGGAGGCGGAAGGGGACTAAATTAGTAATTAATCTTACATAAAGCTAATTAGTAATTAATCTAACATAAAACCTATTTATTAGTAATTAGCTCTAATTAGCCAAAATTAGAAAATTTTAATTGAGAATATTTTTAAATTAGTAAAATTACTATTATACCCCTGACTATACCGGAAAACCACAACTGGGGACCAAATAAATTGTTTTGAATTTATTGGGTAACATCTAAGGGTTGATTTGCAAATGAGGACCAAAACATAGTATCGAATACTTTGTAGGAGACTAAAAAAATAATTTAATCTATTTTTTATGTACACCACCTATTTACTTATTAAAGTTTTCAGCTTTATACCATTTCAAAGTTATTTTCACCCACCTTTCACTAGCATGTAGTGCAGCAACACCGTATCCATTCCGACGATAAAAACACTAGAAGTTAGGAACAATCAATCATTTAATCCTGATAAAAGCATGCCAATTCTGATACTCACCCACCAACCAACCAAGTGTCCAACAATAATCATCTATCTTGAAAAGAGAAAAAACAAAAATGTAAAACTATGAGGGCATGGACAGTGGTGGTCTCTTAAAATTAAAAGACCGCTTAAGAGACCAAAAACCACCACAGTGGTGGTCTTTTGAGTGGTCTCTTGTTAAGAGACCACTCACCGAGCTCTTACTAAGAGCCCGGTCTGGAGCCTCCAAATGGGCCACAAGCGCTGACGCCGCACATGGGCTCTGCGCATTCCATTTTTTTTCAAAGGGTGGGACACGTGTCGCCCCTGAGTGGGCCACGTGTCCCACTCAGCCGCATTCTTTTTTTTTGAATTTTTGTTGCGGACACGTGTCACCCATGGATTGGGCCACGTGTCTGCAACGGTAATTTTTTGGGGAGAAATAAGAATTTGAATTCTGGGGGACACGTGGTCCAATACGGAGGCGACACGTGTCCCCCCAACGGCTGGATAATGGCCATTTTTTTTAATGGGACACGTGTCCCATTCTGGTGGCGACACGTGTCCCAGACAAAATTTTGCAGAGTTATTTTTTTAAAATTTCTATTATAATTTTTTATATTCCATTCTCCCACTTTTTTGCCTATAAATATGGACCATTTCAACTCATTTCACCACACCACTTCCAAATCAAATTCTCTTACCTCACAAATTCATCTTCTATATTGTTATTCATTTTTCGTGATGGATCCACGAAGAACGTCGAAAGGCAAAGATCGGGTAATTCCAAATTCTTTCGATACGGAGAATTTTTTGCAAATTCCGAAGATGAAAGAGACAACATGATAGTCGAAGATGAAAGAGACACATATGGGTTGCGAGTTCAACCAAGTGATTATGACCAAATCGACGACTCTCCTTGGCATTATAACGCCGAGTGGCATGCTGATCTTCCGACTTTCAGGCAAAACTGGAGGGATGTGCGCAATAGAGCTAAACATGACCAGTTGAAAAATGACCTTACAGAACATCTTTACCAGCATTTGGGTGGTCAAGATTAAGATGACGATATAGTTTCGTCATCCATATTTTTTTGGACAGGCTAGATCAATATTTATGTTTTACCTATTTTTAATAATTGGTCGGATTAGACCAATATTTTGATTTCTAAATTGTAATATTGGGTTGGAGTTGATCAATATTTTATTTAGTATTTAAAGTTATTTTCATAGTTGTTACAATTGGTTTCGCGCACTTTTTATGTTTTCCATATTATTTTATTGATGAAGATGAATTCTCATAGTATTCATTTATTTAATTTCGTTTCCTTAGTTTCTTCAAAAAACTTGAAATTCATTTCATTTTTTACACTGAAGCATCGTATTGGCAGGAACGAGAAAAACAAATTATTTACCATATTTTTAAAAAATGAATTTAAATTTAAATATTTAAACATTATATTAAATTTAAATTTAAAAACGAATTTAAGTTTAAAAACGAATTTAAGTTTAAAATTAAAAACGATTTTAAATTTAAGAACGACTTTAAATTTAAATTTAAAAACGCATTTAAATTTAAAAACGAATTTAAGTTTAAAATTAAAAACGAATTTAAATTTAAGAACGACTATAAATTTAAATTAAAAATGAATTAAATTTTAAAATGATTTTAAATTTAAAAATGAATTTAAATTTAAATATTTAAACTTATTTTTGGTGGACAAATTTATTTATAATAATATGTAATGGTCAAATTAATGAGTAGGATAGAGAAAATTAAGTGGGTTCCATGAATAGTATATAGTGGTCTCTTAACCATTGTGGAGAAAAAAGGGGTTGTCTCTTAAGTGGTCTGTTAAGCTGAGATGGAAGGAAAAGGGAGAAAAATAATTTATTTAATTGGTAAGAGATCGATAGTGGTCTCTACCACTGCCCACCTGAAAATTAGTCATGATCAATCAAACAGCATTCCAATTTACTGAGTAAATCTACAGAAATTTATAACACCGAACATTGAAGAGATAAAAGATGCTCACGTGTCGCTGGGATCGGCTTGTGATCTAAAGACAAAAGCACGTGCTTTCGATTTGTAATAATGGCTCGCAATCGGTTTTGGTGATTTGATTGTGGATCTCCCCCTCCGTATTTGTTAATGTACAATGAGATGGAAGTCCAATTAGAACCAATTTAAAATAGGTGGTACTTGTTAATATTAATAGATTTCATAGAAATTTATGTAGTTATTAAATTATTGAATAGGTCTCCTAATAGATGGTGTGTTCATAATCTTATAAATAGGCCAGGAGTCTGTTCATAAGGTTATAGACATGGAAATATCTGTTTGCAAATAATGCAAAATTAAACATAAAAACACGCAAATTCATAAAATAGAATTCATCGGCGAGGATGAGCTTTCCATCCCGGCCGTAGGAAATAGTGGTGTTATCTCCGACGGGACAGTTCTGATTGGCATCCCAAACCCACCGCATAAGGTCGTCGGAGTCCCTGGTAGAGCCGATGCGGATGCTGAGCACTAACGTGGGGAGAGCACCAAAATCCCCAAATTCAGATTTCACCAAGAACCCTTATTCAATTTGAACCCCCACACAGCCTCCAAGAGTCATGGCGGAGCACTTGGCATCCATCCCTAGAATCATGCGGGTACGTAATTAATTTTGTTTACCCCAGCCCCACCCCGGTGCTTAGTTTATGGTAGCATGATCTATTTATTTTGTGGCCTTATTACTTTATTAATGATATACAATTTAAAATTGGCATAAAATGGTTTGGCTATATGCATAGATACCCTTTGGGATTTCAATGTTTATTGCATATTCAGTATAAGTTACGAATCATTTGGGGGTATGTATTTCCAGACGGGGCTTTGGTGTTAGTTGCTTATTCATTGTTATGTTGTTCAAATGTAGAGTGAGTAATCGTATATGTAATAATGATAAACAGAATAGAATGGGCGTAGTGTGTTTTTTTTCCAATTTATTTTGTTCATGTTTGTATGTAATGATTTTTTTTGTGATTGACTATTGGGATGAATGCATAAATGCTTGTATAAGGTCCTACATGTTCATTTGGCTTCCTTATTGCTTATTCAATGTTCTGTTGTTTGAATGTAGAGTGAGTAAACAGAGGAGATTGGAGGTTGCAGTTGCAGCAGCTGAGTTCTTGAACAATGCAGTGAAGCCAATGTTGGCCGGAAGCCCGAAGCTGCGTGTTGCCAAGGCTTGCAAGTCCTTCATGAAGCTGGCTAATGTTTCCGGCTACGCGCTTTCCGTGATGCCTTTTGCAAAAAATCCTGTTGAAGAGACGCACCTACATTTCATTGGTACCTACTGGGGCACTGTGAGTACGAGCTTCTGTACCGAGATTGTGGAGTCTACTGTGCCTATCTGTTTGCTGGTCTAATCTTCAATGACTAAAGCTGTGTATTACCCGATGTTGCATCAAAACCAATTTGTTTCCAAGTCTACCATGGGTGCCATTTTTTCATGAGTTTTATAGTAAACAATAGAGGATGATGAAGACGAGGTTGTACCTCAGGATATCGAGGTGAATGTGGATCAAAGGTATAATTCCAGTAAGAATTGTGAAAGAGTTCTTCCTATTGTCATGTTATAGAGGTTCATATAGCTTGATAAACTTATCTAGGGATGACTCTATCCTTTATAATCTTGAAGTATATGTCTATATATTTGTGCCTTATATGTCGATATTTTGGGTACATAATTTGGTTATAGATTCTCTGACACTGCACTCAGCGAAAATTCCATCCTTTTGCTTTTAGGATTAAGCAAGTTCAATGTCAGAATAATAGTCTTTACCAGAGAGGTCATTTATCCTACATCATAATCTATTTCACAATTGATAATGTGAGATTTTGTGTATAGGTGTTGAGTCAGAGCTGCCAATGTCACTTCTAGGATATGGTTAAATTTAGGATATCAATGTCATAGTTTCTGAAATTTTGTAGTGTTACTTAAGAGGTGTGTATTGATGCTGTTGAACTACATTTTCTTGGCTTTCATCTCATTAAAAGATTTCTGTAGGGTTGGTAAAGCTAAAAGGGTGACCAGAGTTGAGTTGAATCGGGGAGATAGGCATAAAGATTGATTGAAAGAAGAAGAAGCATCCAAGATTTCTACGTTTGGAAAAGTGATATTAGGGATGGATGTTGTCAGGAAGATTGAAGCTACGAGAGGACATAGCGGAAAACCCAAGAACAAAGTAATGATCACAGACAATGACGAGTTAATTGTGTGATCTTCTCAGTTGAGATGCCAATGCCAACATTGATGAATCGACGATGAACTGTTTTGATTTTCCTTACAAAGTGTTTTACTTGTTAGAATACTGTTTTCATGCTGTGAGATTTTAACTGCACTATGCCGAGAAAGGATTTGGATTTGGATTTAAGATACAACCTTGGCAACAGAAATTTACTTGCTTTGTTACATCTGGTATGCTTTGCACGTAGAAAACATACAGATTCTAAAGAACAAATGCTATTGAAAATTTTCGTATATACTATGCACTTGTTACCTTACAAATTGTATTGTTTGTATTAAAATATGCACTTGTTATAAAAAGTTCTAAATATAAATTATGAAACTTTTCTAGGATATTATGTATAAGTTAAGTTATAAATAATTTCTGTTTTGTTAAAACATGAATATGTTAGTCTATAACTAGTATATGTTATAGTTTACACAGGTAGAAGAGACTACAACACATATTGTTTAAATAAAAACATGCATATGATTCCTTAAAAGTTCAGTGTCATCTTTGTTTGAATCCTCCACGTGTCAGAATTTCTTGTGTAGTCCAATGTTCAATGTTGTCCGATTCCTTAAAAGTTAAAACCAAAAAAGTATAGATCTAACTCCTGAAAAAAGTCATACATACTGGATATTAACAGTTGCAGCATATAAGCAAACATGTACAATTTATAATTCAAAACGACAATAACCAACAATGAAAGTAAAAGTCAAACATAATAAAACAAACAAGTACACACTGAATACTAACAGATGCAATATATAAGTGAACAAATGCAGTTCCTAATTCAAAATGAACAATCAACAACACATGAAAATAAAAGTCATATACAACTAACTAGTACATACATAATACTAACGAATACAACTAACTAGTACATACATAATACTAACGAATACAACATTTAAGTAAAAGAATGCAGTTTCTAATTTGAAATGAATGATACACAGTACAACAAACAAGTACACACTGAAGTACTAGCAAATGTAATATATAAGTGAACAATTGCAGTTCCTAATTCAAAATGAACAATCAATAACACCTGATAATTAAAAATCATATACAACTAACTAGTACATACATAATACTAATGAATGCAACATTTAAGTAAAAAAATGTTGTTTCTAATTCGAAATGAACGATACACAGTACAACTAACAAGTATATATGAGATACTAAGAGATGCAACATATAAGTAAACAAATGCAACTCGTTATTCAAAATGTACAACTAATAACAAATGAAAACAAAAGGTCATAAGCAGTACAACTAACAAGTACACATTGAATACTAACATATGCAACATAATAACAGCTGAAACATATAAAAAAACGAATGCACCTCGTAATTTCATAAAGCGTACACTTTATAACCATCAATCAAGAAAAATCAGGACCCGATATTACAATGAATTCATCCATACATCAAAGTATAGAATGTAGCATCTATGATTAGGTTTGAAGAAGAATAATAACTTTCATCAAACAATAACAGGTCTCAACTCTAAATGAGCCAAATTAGCCAAATTAGCCAAATTGAGTCATAAACAGGGCATATAACATGTTTCAAACACAGGCGTGTTATCTTCTGCTTATGTAAGAGCAGATCTTCGGCTTTGTCTATCTTCACATCCATTGAATATTTGTGCAAAAAAAATATAGACTTCAAACATCTCAAAATTGCGCTGATATTGATGTTGTTGTTCCATAGTCTATGCTTAATGATAACCTAACTACTGAGAAGGGAACACAGAATAGTACATCGGCACTGCACCAGAAGTGTGTGGTTGTGGTGGTGTTGCCTCATATGAGCACCGGTTCAGACATACTGTATCTGCTGGTACTAATCAAACTGGCTCGACAAAACAAAAGCATTTTCGGGAACTTGCTGCGCCCTCTGAACCCTATTGGTTAACTCAGCTGCCTTTGGGTCGATATGAGTAGCAACAAGTTGAGCATTCACAGACTGCAATGGCGGCGCAACAGGCTACACGAACACCATCGGCTTCTGCCGGGACAGTGGATTTCTTGCACTACCATCACTACACGGCACATACAGAAAAAGGAAAACAGTTACTCCACTGAGACTACATTATGATTTCTGAAGATCAGATTACGCTTACGCTTAAACACAAGAAACACTTGCGCTTTGAAGAAATCTGAAGATCATATTCTGCAAAGAATTGAGAACAAAAAGGAAATATTAATCCATGTAAGCTATTATGATCGAATTTCAAAATCAACCGTTACAAAAGAAACTATAGACTCCAAAGAACGAACAATTGAAATTGAGTCTTCTTCTTCAGAGGAGAAAGCTGAGAACCTGGAGGACGACGATGCTGGTTTCGAAGCAACTAATCAAAATCGCAGTCTTCGATTCGTGATTGAGGATGACGATGAAGAAGAAGAGAAGGAAGTTCAGAGTGAAATCGTAACAATGAGGCCGAGGAAGAGGAGGATCCAAACTATTGGGCTTGGCCCACAATTTCCTTTTTTTATTAATGCAAACAGGTCCCTGACCTGTCCATAAGCTTATAGACAGACCACCTTTCCTGAGACTTTCTCTAAATTATTTATGAAATAATAATAACTAATATTACCTAGATAAAATATAAAATAACAATACTTCTGGTTAAACTCAATTGCTCCAATTGCTCCAATTGCTCTACTAATGGAAATTTACTGTTTTGATTTTTCTTCCAATTCGTTTACTCCTTTGTATACGTGTAAATATTATACTTAGTATTCTAATACGTATAAGAGTCTGTCTCTTGAAAGACGGTCTTTCTATAAGTTATGGAAAAACCAAGGTTTAAAGTGTAAATTAGAAGAAATGAAGATAAATTTTTGGGTTGCATGAACCGGGTTATAAATTTTATAACTACTACATGTTGCATACTAAAATTTGAATATTGCATGTAAGACCTTTTACCTTTTATTATTCTAATTAAACCCCATCTTTCCATAAGTTTATGGAAAGACCGTCTTTCCCAAGACGTTGCCTACATATAACTAATGCGTACTTCAAATTAATATATCCAATATTCCCATATATTTTAATTCATATATTATTTAATTTTGAGTCCGTCTCTTGAAAGATGATCTTTCCATAACCCATGAAAATACCAAGGTTTAAAGTACAAATTAGAAGAAATGATATAACTCATGAAAAGACCAAGGTTTAAAGTGCAAATTAGAAGAGTTGAAGATAAAATTTTTGGGTTGCATTAATCGGGTAATAAACTTATAACTACTATATGATGCATAATAAATTTTTAATATTGTAACTAAAACGTTTTACCTTTTATTGTTTGAATTAAACCCTGTATTTCCATAGACTTATGGAAAGACGGTCTTTCCCAAGATTTTACCTTTAATTTTTAAATTAAATATTAATTTAGTTTGAAATATTCTAGTAATATATAATCACAATTAATCATATATGTTTTTAATTTATTTTTTTATTAAATATAAAAAATATAAGCAAACCCTGACTTACTCAAATTTGAGAAAAATTTAAAATAAATTAAAGAGTGGGTCTCTTGACAAGCGGCATATCCATAAACTTATAGACAAGTCAATTATTTCTTACCTTAGATACTGCATTTGTTAAATTACACATAAAATTTAGAATTTTTGAAAATATTTTTTATATCATATATTTTAATATTTCACCTTCAAATACATATTATTACTTGTTTTAACTTATAAAATGAAATATTTAAATTTTAAAAAAATTACAATATTTAAGGTAAAAGCACATGTGGACTGTCTATGAGCTTATGGAAATGCTACCTTTCATGAGACTTTCTCTAAATTAAATTATATTTTATATTATTTTTGTAGTTTATTTTTTTATAATTTTTTATATACAATTACATATTTTTTTAATACTCCGTTATTTTGGTAAAATTATTAAAATTACTAGATAAATGTTTAATTTATATAAATTACAACACGTATGCAATTCAAACGATTTTCTTTCAAAACAAGCTTCTCAATATATATTACTTTTTTTTAAATTAATCGGGATTATAAGGTTCCCGACCTTTTTCTATTAAAAATTAATTGTTGCCCGAAGGCTTACATGAAGCAGTGCTCATATGCTTACATCAGAACAATTGAAGATCACTAGAATCTTTTACACATAGATTACGAAGAATGAAATATTAAAATCTTGACCCCGTGCATGTTGGAATGCAAATCAACAAAACTATACACATAGGCCCTAGTCGCTATTACAATAGTGAGCAAAAGCCTATGTGATAATGATAAGGGCACGTGTAAGGTAAGTGGTTTCCACCGTGTCGCTATAGTGCAGCCACAATAAATTGACTCAAGGCTACCATCATAAACAAACACAGTGAAATATTGCAAGATATGCATCCAAAATGAGTCATCAAAACCTTTGATCAAACACTTGTGGCAATCAAAATGAGATAAATGAAGTCCCCCAACTAAAGATCAAGTCTGCCTCCATCACCCCCTAATGTAGGAGACTAAGACCTGTCATTTTAATTTCCAAAAATACCCTCCATCAGTGTAGTGAAATCACTTATAGTGCGTAGAATTTTTCCTAACTTAACTCCAAAAGATATTTGGGACCAACTTAAAGATGTCCTAAATCTCCTTTTGGATCAAAGTCTACCAATCTGATATGCCTCCATAGAAACAGTATCGCCAAAAGTTCGTATAATACAACTTTAACTTGGATTTCTCCTCACCTTCTCCTATGGATATCAAATTTGAAATCAATGATATTTTAACGACTTAGGCTACCGGAAAAATATAAATTGACAAAAAAATTCCTTCCAACACTCTAAATAAAAAAACCCTATTAAAACAGCCCATTCTAAAATCTGAAAAGGTGAAAAAGAAAAGAAAATAAATAAAAAACTGAAATAAATTAAAAGCCTCCCACCCAAAAGAGAAATTAAAAGGTTGAAAAATAAAATAAAAGTGGAGAATAACCCCTCATAACTTTGCTATCTCCGGAAAAATAAATTAGCATTTGACTTTGCTAACCACTCATTCGGGTTGAGTTGCTTACCCGAGGTGACTCGTTGAGTTGAGTTGACCCATTCCTAAGTTTAGACTGAGTTGGCCACTACCAGATCTGAGTTGGCCTACTCGGATCCAAGTAGACTCAGTGACACTCAGGGTAGGTAAACTCAGATCTGGATTGTGAGCACCGCCAGAGTACTGCCGGAGTACCGCCACTACATCCCTAGGAGCGCCACCGGAGCACCGCCGCCGCTCCCTCGGAGCCATTCTTTTTATTAGTTTTGCTTTGGCCCTATTTAAACTAATTCTGTCCTTGGGTAACTCTGAGGAATCATATTTAATCTCCAGTAATCTGATTTTTTTCTTCCGCATGTTTAATGTTTTCCTCCAAATTACCAAAAACTAATTTGTTCCACGAATTATGTCTTTTTTTAGCCTGATTAACCTCAGGCTGAATCGAAACATTCCCTATTCGTTCGATCCTTGCTCCAGCTTTCTGAAACAAGGTTGTGGAAACTCTTCCTATGTGTCCACATCCTTTGGAACAAAAAGGCGCTGGGCATGTTTTTTTTCATCTTTAACCAATGATATTAACATGAAATTATGGTCAGATGAGATTCTACTTAATATTTGGACAGAGGACATGTTAAAGTATTCTATTAGAGATTGATTACTTAGTACTCTATCAAATCTTTTAGAAGTTGGCTTCTTAGCTCTGCCATTTTTCCATGTATGATGGTTTCCTACTGTGTTAAGTTCAGACAAATTTGATTCATTTATGAAATTTCTAAAATCTAAAATACAATTTATCTCAGATACACTAGGTCTTGTACTCATCAAGATTTCAAATGACATTAGGAACATTTATATATGCTCTCATTTAGCGCTTACAGTTCCCCCATCTCAGTATAAATTGCACATCTTTTTAATAAAATTTCCATTCCATGTTGAGATGAAATGAGTTTATATATTATTTTTTAAAATAATTTAAAATATAAAATTAATTCCAAAATTAAAATTTACATATTAAAAAGGGACCGAGAAATAATTTTTGCCCTGGACTTCAAATGGGTTTGGACCAGCCATAACTCTAAGAATCAAAAAATTATTTGATTCTTTCAGAACTTCTCGGACCTTCCAACTAGAAATGATCTCCCCATTCATAGATGTGAAATAATGGAAAACATTAAACTGGAAGTTGTTGCATTAATTCTGATTACAGATCGACCCACTTAATCCATTTAACCGCCAGCCCAAACTCATTTACACATAACTAATTTTGGGCAAATCTAAATACATGTTGAGAATTCCTAAATGCATGTAAACTTAATGAATGATTACTATATTATCCCTATTATCTACATTCAGCAACTTTGGGCCTGCATTTAGGAAATATTTTTAACTATTTAATTTTAGCCCTAAACAAATTCTAATTCTTAAAATATTCCCCTATAATGTCAATAAACTTTACCAAATACCTCACAAAAATAACAGCCTTGTTGATGGGTCATTCATGTTCCGGTAATTTCATAATCTTTCTCCGCCGCCACCGCAGTGTCAGGATCGATCTTCACCACCCCAATAAAAACATGGTAGTGAATGCTACCCACGGAGCAGGATTGAGTGAAGAAGGCGGCCCTGACAACGTCCACGTTAAGAACCCAGGAAAGAAGGGTGTCGTAGATGATACAATCCACCGGTAAAGTGGAGAACCAGAGCTTTTCTATCAGCTCCCCTAGAGTTTGGGAGCCTTCTTCCCAGAACTACTACAAGTAGATTTCGGTACTAGGCGCCTTTTCGAGCCCTCCATCGTTAAAGCCTTCGGACACGGTGTCAGAGGAGAACACGTCGGTGGCATCTTTGATGCGATTGAGGAATGATTTGGTGGTTACAAATTTTATTTGGGCTCTCTTGTACTGTAACCACTTTGAGAACTGAAAGAGAGGGTTTACATGGCTATGAAGTGGGAAGGTCATAATCAAATAGTACAATTTACCTTTGGTTTTCAATGCTTCCTTCTCTATTTTTCCCTAACTCGTAGTACTCGGAGTTGCATTTAACATTTGTTTCAAACTAGTAGAACTTGAAGTTGCATTCTCCATTTGCATCAAACTGGTAGAACCCGAAGCTTCGTGCTCCATTACAAGATTGCTGCTATGGCGGTGGCCTGAAATGCCAAGAGGCTCATGGCTGTTAAGGAAACTAAAACCAAATTCGTTGCCTGGTGTATATACGGCCCAACGATCAAGAGGCTGATAACCGCTAGGCCCAACCCAATGTTATCCCACAATGAGACAAACATGTTTCAGCCCAAGACAAGGATCAGCTAGATGCAGAGCTTCTGTTCATAGCAGAATACATGGGCCTAGATATACAAAATAAGCAACAAACACAAAGGCCATGAACGCGGAATGTGGTGATCGTGGTATACCCATGATCTTATTTATAGGTAAGGAGATTCAAGAAGTGGACAAGCGGTTTACTTGAAAAGGCAAGCACATCATTTTGGCATCGACTGTAGGGACCAAAAATTTTCTTTTTGGATCATGCTCATTCAGGTAAGTAATGGTGTTCACCAGGAGTGAAAAAAACCATAATCATAAGTCACGAGAACAGACACTTGGACGTGATGGAGGACCACATCTTCCTCAGGATCACACCTCACATAGGGAAAAAGACCATAGTAAAGAAGAAATAGAAGAGGAAGTAGAATCTCCGAACAATAACCAGGATAAGGGAAAAAAGGCGTTCGAAGCATTCTTAGAGGAGAACAGAGAATGTCTTTACGATAAGTTTTTGAAGACGTTCAAGCAAAAACCTAAAAAATGGAAAAAATGTTAAACAAGGAGCGTGATAACCTCAACTACGAAGAAGAATTTTGGGACATTGTAGCAGAAGACAACGCCAAAAAATCACCTCTAGCACCACATGTGTGAGATTTTAAAATGTCAAAGGACTTCAAACTTCCCTTGCACGTTAAAATCTACGATGGGACCACAGAACCAAAGGAGTTCCTACATTCATACAGAAATAGAATGAGATTTCGCGACGCGAACATTGAATTGGTTTGCAAGGCATTTCCCATCTTTTTGTCAGGAACAACGATCACCTGGTACGAAGACCTTCCAAATGAAAGTATCAAATCTTGGGCACAACTGTCAGCCTTATTTTTAGGTTACTTCTATCAGAAGTAAAAGTTCACTAAAATGATTGCAGACCTTAATAACATATCCTAGAGAAGTGATGAAAGCCTGGCGGAGTATCACAATCGCTTCATTACAGAAAGTTTACAGGTTTGCGACTTGTCATTCCAATCATCATTAGGAGCGTTCATAGGAGGCATACGATCATGAGTTCTACAAAATATTATTGGACGTCATGTGCAAACAGAGGAAGTAAACAACTGCAAGATAGAGCGAGAACAAGGAAAAAAATGAACACCGGAGGATTTGCGGAAGGGATTTATGAAGAAGGGAAATGGAAACTTCCCCTTGAAAGTAAGAGAGTCAGGTTCGCAAGCTACACAATTTCAAGACACGCCTCTGACAAGGACAAGGAAAGAAATATGGCAAGCGAACAAGGAGCTATTTTGAGAACCACCACCTATGATAGCACTGCCAGAAAAAAGATCCAGGGAATTTTATTATGCTTTCCACAATGATCATGGTCATGATATTGAGTAATGTAGAGACCTAAGATGACAAATTAAGGAAAATTTGAGGAATGGCTTCTTAGGATAATATAGAAAGGAAGGGGGAAGCCAGTATGGTGACACTAGTAAAACAACGAACACCTCAGCAAGGAATCAAGGGACGACATCCAAACTACCAAAAAAAAATCTAAAGATGACCGCGGTAGTTGATTGAAGGGATGAGGCAAGTGACGAAGTACTAGAAACAGTCATTTTATCTATACACGGATCTACAGAGTCATTGTCTAACAATGCTTGAAAGGCTAGGGCAAGATACTCTCCACCACAGGAACCATTTGACAAAAGACTCCACTCGGATGAGACAATGCAGTGCCTAACGCTTTTCCCCATAACAACCCCATGGTAATATTGCAAAAATAGGAAATGCTACCATACGCAGAGTATTAATGGATGATGGAAGTGCAGTCGAAATACTATTTGTTGACTACTTTGACATACTGGGGTTCAAGCGAACCGATATCAAGAAACCGACATCCTCACTTGTTGGATTCATATACCAAGCAGAATCCCTTTTAGGTAATATACAACTACCTGTCACTATTGGGGAAAGTGGAAGAAATTGCACCATCATGTGTGACTTCGTGGTCATGGATGCTCCGAGCACATTCAATGCTATCATATGAAGGCCATGGATGAACAGAGCAAAAGCAATATGGTCTCCTTACCACCTCGTCATGAAATTCCTAACCCCGGTCGGAATTGTGACTATAAGAGGAAATCAACAAACGGCAAGGCAATACATGGTCATCACAATGAAGGCGGGAAAAATAAGAGAGACGACAAACATGGTTGACGCAATCGCAAATGGGGGGATCATTACAGAAATCAAGTGCAACAACGGACCTATGAGAAGAAACAGAGCTAGTAAGCTTGGATGACGAAGATAGCTCAAAGTGCGTAAGAGTAGGAAAACGTCTTCCAAATGAGGATAAGAGAAGAATTATATAAATCCGGCGAAGCCACAAAGAAAATTTAGCATGGAACATTCAGAACATGGGAGGAGTAGCCCAAGCATCGCTACCCACTCTTTGAATATCAGTGATGCGGTTAAGCCTGTTAAGCAAAAGTAGCATTACTTTGCTAGCGATAGGCAGAAAGCGATCAAAGAAGAAGTTACAACACTACTTCAAGTTGGCATATTAAAGGAGGTCATATATCCAAAGTGGCTAGCAAACCCAGTCATGGTAAAAAAGTCAGATGCAGGCTGGAGGATGTACATTGACTTCCTTTAGCGAACCCAAAGGATTTTTATCCTTTACCAAAAATTGATCAACTAGTTGATGGAATTTCAGGGTACGAGGTCCTAGCATTTTTAGATGCATACAAGGGATACCACTAGATATTGATGAATCCGGAAGATGCAGAGAAAACAACTTTTATAACGAGCTTTGGAACATTTTGTTTCATAAAAATGGCCTTCAAATTGAAGAATGCATGAACAACGTACAAAAGAGTAGTCGATAATGCATTTCGTAATCAAATAGGGCAAAACGTGGAAGTATATGTCGATGACATGGTTATTAACCAGATTCTAGACATTATTTCAGCAACAATAGAATTTGGACTGTGTGCGATTATTTGGTGCGAAAAACGCACTGACTACTGTTCCCTCGTCTTTACTATTCTCCTCCTTCTTCTTTTAACCATTTTGTCTCTTAACGGCTCTCTGTACTGGTTCTTTCTGTAAGCTGGTCCTCGACCATGGCGTCTCCGACGCCCAACCAACCTCTCGATTCCCACCCCTCCGCGCATATGAGCTTCCTACAAGCCTTGAACACTAAACCTGGCCCTCTGTTATCATCCCTCCCAGACACGCCTGATCTTCATCCTATCACCGAATATAAGGGCAAGCTTGCCTATATTCTTCCTCCAGAGGAAGGCGTGCTCTTGGCTTCACATTATCAAAAAGCTTTAGTTGGGAAATTTAACAGAGGCAAACCTCCAATGGAGAAACTGTTGCCAGCCTTCAAATCGATAGGTTTCAAGTCAAATTTTCAATTGGGATCCATTGATTACCGACATGTGCTAATTCGTTTTCAGGATAATGAAGATTACCAAAGGTGCTGGATGAAAGGCCAATGGATGCTAAATGGAACAGCAATGAGGATCCAGAAGTGGACGCCCGATTTCTCGCCGACGGCCGAATCATCAGTGGTTCCAGTTTGGGTAACTCTACATCAATTACCATTACATTTTTATAATACCTCTGCAATAATAGGCATCAGTAGTCAAATAGGAAAATTTCTTAAAATGGATGCGGCTACTAATGCGCTAACTAGGCCTTCGGCAATTAAGGTTTGTGTAGAAGTTGATCTGTTAGCTCAGCTTCCAAAGTCTATAGTAGTAGGCATTGGAAATAAGGTTTCGGATTATCCAATTGAATATGAACAGCTCCCTATGTACTGCACTCACTGTAGAATCATCGGACATAATCAGACAAATTGTAATTTTTTACATCCTGAACTTAGGAGAAATGGAAAAAATTAGGCTGAACATAAGGCTAACAGGGGAAGTCAATCTGAGGCTTTGGAAGAAAATCAAAGGGTAGATGAGCAAGAAAATAGACTGACTGTAGAAATGGAAGGGAAATCTAACTTATCAATATCACAGAAAGAAAAAGATTTCCTCAGTCAGAACCAGAAGTCATTTCCCATGCAGCAAAATAAAACTGTTTCTCTTACTCATAGTCAGTCTAAAAGAAGACCTTTCTATTCTCTCGATGATATATCTAAACCTATCACCAATTTGTTCTGGAGGAAAAAAACCCAACTCAATGATTTGCACCCCATCCAGGAAGGGATAAAAAAAAGTAATATGGTTTCTATATCAAATGCTTTCCACTCTTTAATTGATCTTCAGGAAGAGAACATTGCTATCCAAGAGGATGATGTGGAAACCTATCACGAAGCAGTGGAATCACAAGACACTATGAACTCACAAAGTGATATAGAAAAGATTGCAACCAAAGAGACCAGTTGCAGTCCCCAGGTAGAGCAGGGGATTTCAGAAGGTAATATGGAGCTATCCGTACATAATACAGAAGCTGATAACCAGGTCTCAGATGATACTGTTAATGAGGCAGCAGAGAACTCAATTGAATCAGCCGACCTTATTCCTCATAGTCAAGATCATCTTGGGGACAACAGAGACACTGCAGAACAGGTAAATCCCACCAAGGTAAGTCCTCCTTTAACAGAATTGGTTAGGAAAAGTGAAGATAAAAGAGGAAAGAACAGTACTGCTGCCCTCTCAAAACAAAGGAAATTAAGGTCATCACAAAAAGCGACCCCCCTAGTTTTAAATGATTCAGTACACAAAAATAGGTAATATTTTAGTGTGGAATGTTAGGGGTTATGGTTCTTCAATGGATAGGTTAAAGGCACTCAAACTGAAACATAAGATTGACTTGCTTTGTTTAATTGAGCCATGGCATGATAAGCATAATATAATCACTCTGATGCATAAACTTGGCTACAGCAATGCTATTCCTGCTCAACAGGCTAAAATCTGGATTCTTTGGAACCATGTTTTCAAATTAGATATTGTAAAGGAATCTGATCAGTATATTCAAACTAAAGTCACTGATATTGCATCTGCTGATACATGGAATATTTTCTTTATCTATGCAAGTGTACATAGGCAGATGAGGGAGTTTTTATGGTCTGACCTAAAAGCTGTATCACCTGATCCTTCTATTTACATTGGCGATTTCAATACTGTATCATCTATTTCTGAATATAAGGGTAGAAAGTCAACCCCTAGGAAAAGTATGAATCAGTTTAATGACTTTCTAAATTATATGGATTTGCATGATATTCCAACTGTTGGTAATACTTACACCTGGAGCAATAACAGATTTAGAGACAAATGTAAGGACTTGCAATTTCAAAGATTAGACAGAGGTGTTAGTAATCTAGAGTGGCTAGACAAATACCCAAACAGTACAGTACATGTCCTTAACAGGATGACCTCTGACCATTCTCCTCTATTGCTGTCTATCCAAAATGCAATTGAGATGGCTCCAAGACCTTTTAGATTTCAGGAAATGTGGATAAACAGGAATGAATTCAAAGAATTAGTGGAAACAAACTGGAATCTTGTCTCCCCACTCTCTGGAATGTCAAGGTTTGTGCACAAACTAAAAAGACTTAAGGTAGTTATTAAGGAATGGAACAAACACACTTTTGGCAATGTTAAGAATAATTTGGATCAGTCTGAATTAAAAGTCAATGATTTGGAAATGAATTTTCAGCAAACACAAGATGAATCAGTTCTTTTGGAACTGCTGCAAGCTAAAAACCTTTTACTTCGTGCACAAAAGGAGCATAACATTTTTTTGAAACAAAAGGCTAAGTTAAACTGGTTAAAGCATGGAGATGCAAACACTAAGTATTTTCATCACACAATTAGAGAAAAAAAGGCAAGGGCCAGAATAGGTAAAATAAAAGATGGTAATGGAACATGGTTAACTGACCCTAATTTAATTAGAGAGGAGGGTGTTAGATTATTTCAGGATTTATTAACAGAGGAAGCCTCAAATCAGAAGGGAATTCATTTTAAAGATTTTTTGGCTGAAATTCCAAAGGTCATATCCGATGAGCAGAACATCTTTCTGCTATCTCCTTTTACCTTTCAGGAGTTGCACAGTGCAGTATTTGATCTTAACAAATCAAGTGCACCTGGTCCTGATGGATACTCTGGTTGTTTTTTTACACATTTCTGGGAAATCATTAAAGCAGATTTACTAGAAGCTGCAAACCATTTTTTAAATAATGGTATAATCCCAAAAGCCATTTCTAGTACTTGGCTTACTCTAATCCCAAAGAAATCCATCCCGAACACATTTGCTGACTTTAGGCCAATAAGTCTATCCAACTTTGTAAACAAAGTTTTCTCAAAACTCCTAATGGAAAGGATTAAACCTTTAATGCAGCTCTTGATATCTCCAGAACAAAGTGCATTTATGAAAGGGAAGGATATCTCGGACAATGTCATTTTAATGCAGCAAATGACTAGATTACTGTCAAGAAAAACAAAGGTCCCGAATCTAATAGTTAAACTTGACATGCAAAAGGCCTTTGATAGAGTTTCTTGGTCCTTCCTAAATTCAATACTTCTTTGTTTTGGGTTCCATGAAAAATTTGTTAGATTAATAATGCACAACATAATGACATCAAATTTCTCTGTGATAATTAATGGGGTCACTGCAGGTTATTTTTGCTCCTCCAGGGGGATCAAGCAAGGAGATCCTTTATCTCCTTTTCTATATAACATCTTATCTGAGGCTTTCTCAAGGGGTTTAAAAAAACTTTTTCCCACAGGTTACTTAACATATTTCAGCCTTCCTACAGGCTGTACACCCCTCACTCACTTGATGTATGCAGATGACACTGCAATTTTCTTGAACTCGGACATAAAAAATTTAAAGCGTTTTAAACTGTTCCTTACTGCATATGAAGAGACTTCGGGACAAAAAGTTAACTTCTCAAAATCTGAATTTTATGTCTCACATAAGGCTCCTCCTCAGTGCTCTCTAACAGCTAGGAGAACATTAGGAATGAGAAAGGGATCTTTTCCTTTTAAATATCTTGGTGTTCCAATTTTTACTGGTCGAAATCTGAGGGTGTATTACTTACCAGTAATTGAAAGGATGGAGAAACAGATAAATAATTGGAAAAATAGGTGGCTGAGTCCAGCAGGTAAACTCATCTTGATAAATTCAGTGATGTTTTCAATTCCAACACACATATTTGGAGTTTTACACCCCCCAAAATCAGTTCTAAAAACAATGGGAAAATTGGCTTCAAATTTTTTCTGGGGACATTCTGATTTAACTGAAAAAAGAAGGTGGAGATCATGGAAAAGAATGTGCTATCCTTTGGAAGAAAATGGTTTAGGTTTTAGAGAATTAAGTGATACCTTAGATGCCTATTCTTGTAAATTATGGTGGAAGTTACAAATCAATAATGCTCAGTGGGCAAACCTACTGTGGTCACTGCCAGTTTCATATAAACACTGTCACATATGGGCAAGAATCACCAAGATTACAGCTATGGCAAACAGTTTCTCCAGAGTTCTCTTTGGTAGGGGCCAATGCTCTTTTTGGAGTGCCAATTGGAGTGGGGAGGGAGCACTGTGTTATATTTGGCCGGAAGATATTGAAATTCCCTTTGAGTGTATCTCCCTTAGTGATTTTCTATCTAACAAATCTGCACTTATTCCAATCCTGGAGCCACATTTGGCTACCAACATTATTACAATTTTGCAGGAGACAAGGTTGGAGTATAGCCATGAAGATAAGTTGGTGTGGATACTCACTGTTGATGGAAACTTTTCAGTCAGCTCGGCTCACAATGCCCTAAGACAGAGGGGCTCTCAAATCCAATATTTCAAAAAGGTATGGTCCCCTTTCATCCCAAGAAAGATGTCTATCTTACTGTGGAGGGTTCTTAATAATATACTGCCTTTTGATAACATACTTACTAGAATTGGCTTCTCAGTTGTTTCAATGTGTTCAATATGCAAGAATACTGGAGAAAGTCTGGATCATTTTTTCAATTCCTGCAATTACTCAACTGCAGTGTGGAACAGTGTTTTTTCCATGTTAAGGTTACCCGGTTCTGATTTCAGAGATTTAAAAAGTAGAGTGCATTTTCTTTTATCATTCAGAGCTGAGTCTAAAATTCATGAAAGCATTATCAATGCAGCCCTAGTGGTCATAATATGGACATTATGGATTCAAAGGAACAGATTCTTTTTTGAGAACAAACCATACTCTCATGAGGTTTGTTTTGTTGAAATAAAGGATAATATTTATCAAATATTCATGGCACATAGCCTAACAGGTAATAAGGAAAAGAATAGGTTATGGACACAGGATAACATTGTTCCACACATTATTCAAAAACAGAAAAATGTTATTTCTAAGGTCCAATGGGAGAAACCTACTGTAGGCTACAAAGTCAACACTGATGCATCTTGGATTTCAGGAGGTTTGTCATCCTTGGCTGTTATCGTAAGGGATAGATATGGGAATGTAGTAAAAATGGTTGTCAATACGTTTCATTGTCCATCTCCCTTACATGCAGAACTCATTGCTATTCGAAGCGGCTTTGATGTCATTTCTGAACTCAATCTTGAATATGCTATCATTGAATCAGATTGCTTATCCGCTGTAAGGGGTATTCTAAACCCTCTGTCTTCTCCCTGGAGAGTCTTTTCAATGTGCGATGCTCTTAACTCAGCTTTAGGCACCATCACTTTGCATCACATACCACGTGAAGCTAACTCGGCCACTGTTTTTCTGGCAAAATATGCAAGGGAAAACAACCTTAATGGGGTTATTGAGCTCGATTCTATTCCACTATTCCTTAAAGGATTACTAACACTTGACCGCATCAGTTTTCCTGCAATTTGAGTTGATTCATCGAGGGAAACAAACTTCTGTAGCAAATATGAAGTTAGATAACAAGTGCTGTGATTTTACTTTTCCAGTGCTACACATACTGCTGCTTTTGTTTTTTCTCCTTTCAGGGATTCAAGGGGCAAGCAAAATGAAGTTGCTGTAGGAAAGATACAGATGCCGAGAGTTCTCATGCTGCTGCAGTATTGCTGCAGTTTGCCGACTGCAACGATATGCTAATCTGGATACAATGATGCTTGCTCTACAGTCCAAGTGTTGATATTAATCTCGCCTAGCATTTGATCAGCTTAGCTATGCTCATCTTCTGAATATCATTGACGAATGGGGGTTTCGACATGCTCGATTCCCCGACCCGTTCGTGATATTCCAGAATAATAGCTATCCCTCTTCATTCTTAGCATTAGTTTTTCATCTCGTATAGGTGTACAAATCGCTTTTTGTAAGCATCCAGCTGGCTATCCTTTGTGTTATGAACAAACTAACATGGTGCTATTTTGGTCTCTAATTATAAAGGTTAGGGGAGCCTAATATATTTCCCCCCATCTTCGGATGGTCTTAAATTAAAAAAAAAAAGACATGGTTATTAAGAGCATGAAACTGGATAGCTTCGCTGCAGAGACTTTGAACAATTTACGTGCCATAGGGATGAAGCTAAACCCCAAGAAATGTGTATTTGGAGTAGGTGCAGGAAAATATTTAGGGTACAGGTTGTCCTTAAAGGGTATCAAAGCCAACCCAGAGAAAGTCCAGGCCATAGTCAATCTCCCCCAGCCGTGAATGGTTAAACAAGTGCAAATTCTAAAGGGGTCGCTAGCAGCGCTTAGTAGGTTTGTCTCAAAAGCAGCGGAGAAACACTTTCCACTATTTGAAGTTTTAAGAAAGGCCAAAATTTTTAGCTGGAATGAAGATTGTCAGACAGCTTATGATGGTTTAAATGAACAATTTCAAGCACTGCCAACCCTGAAATCTCCCAACCCTGGAGAAACTTTATACTTGTACATGGAGATCTCGCAGAACACAGTCAGCTCTCTCTTGGTTTGCCTTAAGGACCATAAAAAAGTACCAGTTTACTACATTAGCAGGATATTGCAGAGTGCAGAAAAAGCATATATGCCAGTTGAAAAATTAACCTTGGCCTTGGTATACTCAGCACGAAGACTGTGAATGTATTTCCATAGCCATTGCATTGTGGTCTACACTTTTTCTCCAATTAAGAGCATCCTCAACAAGCCTGAATTATTAGGCAGACTCACAAAGTGGTCCCTGGAATTAAGCCAATTTGAGATTCAATTTCAACCACGAACAACAATCAAAGCACAAGCACAAGAAAATTTTATTGCATAAATGACCAGTGAAGAAGCGCAAAAGGCGAGCATGTATCAGACCCTGAGGATCAATAAAGGCAAGTAAAAAATGGGAAGAAGTGGCATGGACATTGTATGTTGATAGCGCATCCAGCAGAGAAGGATGTGGGTAGGATTGCTATTCGTAAACCAAGATGGAGGTGAACATAGATACTCACTACGCTTTAATTTCCCACTTACCAATAACGAAGTAGAATATGAGGCCTAGATCTGTGGACTAGACCTTACAATTAAATTGATGGTTAAGAGTGTTCGAGTGTGTAGTGATTCGCTAATTGTGATCTAGCAAGTACGAGGAGACTATGAAGTACAAGAAAAACAATTGGTGAAATACTTAAGAAAGTTTAACAACTCATAGCTCGGCTCGAATAATTTGACATACAACACGTACCACGAAGCAAAAATACAAAGGCAGATGCACTAAGCAACCTAGTGACAACAGGGTTTAACTCTCTCAGTGAACATGGAGATGTGGTGGTAGAAGTCATTCCATCCAGAAACACGGTGTCAACTATTGTGTCAGCAGTTCAAACAGGTGAAGTAAACTGGATGACGCCACTAATAGATTTCTTTGTCAAAAGAACACTACCCGAAGATAAGGTGCAGGCTAAAAAGTTGGAGTTACGTTCTAGAAATTACACCTACGAAGAATGGACCTTGTGCAAGAAGGGCTTTCTGCCGCCGTGGATAAAATGCATAGGACCAACACAAGCGGCATAAATTTTAAAAGAGGTCCATGAAGGGCTATGTGGAACGCATCAGGGAGCAAGAATGATAGCAAAGAAGGTTATTCGAGCTAGATACTAATGGCTGACTATGTTCAACGATGCGCACATCTTCGTGCTTAAATGTAGAAGTTTCCAAATCAACGCTTCACTGTAGCATAAGCCACAAGCACCTTTGACAGTAGTATATAGAGCTTGGCCGTTTGATAAATGGGAATTGACTTAGTTGGACCATCCCCAAAATGCGAAAGCAATGCCAAATTCCAAGTTGTAGCAATCGACTACTTTATAAAGTGGTGGAGGTGAAACCATTAGGGCGAGTCACAGCTGAAGCCACTAGGAAATTCATGTGGCAAAACATAGTATGTCGCTTTGGGGTGCCACATACCATTGTAATGGATAATGGTACGCATTTCACAAGCGTTGTATTTAAATATTGGTGTTCCAAGCTCAGAATGCTCCAGAAGTTTACCTCTGTAGCGCACCCTCAAGCCAATGGTCAAGTGGAGGTAAAAAACAGGACTATTGTTCAAGGAATCCAAAAGTGTCTGGAAGGAAAACAAACTGGATGGGTAGATAAATTACCAAATACCCTATGGTCGTATAGAACAACTGTTCGAGAACCAACATGGAAAACACTGTATAGTCTGGTTAACGGTCACGAAGCAGTTATACCAGTAGAAATTGGAAATTCAAGCCTCCGAGTATGCGATTACAAGGAGAAAGACAACTCGGATATGATAAGGTTGGAACTGGACAAATTGGAAAAGAACATGGATTTGGCAACGATCACAAAAGCTAAGTACAAGGAAAGGATGACGAGAGTTTACAATCAGAAAGTGAAGGAAACATGATTTCAAATAGGCGACCTAGTGCTAAGAAAGAATGAAGCTAGTCTAGCAGAGGAGCGAGGAAAGCTATGCCCAGATTGGGAAAGACCCTAAAAGGTCACAAAAGCTCACAAGTCCAACAATTACGAGTAACAAAGGCTGGATGGTACTAGTGTTCCAGACACGTGGCATGTGATCAACTTAAGGAAGTTTAATGTCTAGATTTGAAGGAGAACGTAGCGAACATCCACCTGTATGGACGACATGATATCAATACTTGGTTGCTTTATTTCCATTGTTTTCAACACAACATTATTGCAAAAATATATTATCAATACAAAAAACCACCTTGATGGACTATGATCACATTTCTCATTCTTTAATTATACAAGATAGAAAATATTTCTTTGTAACATATTACGATCAAAACACCTAAAATTTTCAAGTCAAGCAGTTTGACAAACCTCAAGCTATAGATTTTACACAATTACCAATGCTTACAAGCTTTTGATCTTGCAACTTTGCAAATCAAACAATTGCAAGCCATAGATCTTGTACAACTAGCAATCCTTGTAAGCTTTGGATCTTGCAACTTCACAAACCAAACAATTGCAAGCTATAGATCTTGCACAACTCACGATCCTTGCAAGCTTTAAGTCCTGTAACTTTGCTATATACATAATCGCAAGCTATAGATTTTTCCGTTAAGAAAACATGCCTCTAATTTAACGACAAAAGCAAGCAATAGATCTTGCAGCTTCGCACATTACATACTCCAAACAAAGAAAGCAGATCTTGCAGCTTCGCACATTACATACTCCAAACAAAGAAAGCAATAAACCTTGCTACAAAACAGACATTCCTACAAAACTACGACTAAAGCAAGTCATAGGTCTGGGAGCTTCGTAACTTCTGACTCCCCCAACAAAAACCCACATAATTAAAGAGGAGGGATGATAGCTAATTCAGCAACAATCAAGATGCAAGATTTGCAAAGTAATAAGAAAATTTGTTAAAACAAGAAAGGGTAAGTGGTTCAAAATAATAGATCTATCTATACCTTGAGGCTCTCGAAGATCCAGAAGATAATGATCCACCACAACGGTGGCTACACTTAACTTTACGATGAGAATGCTCATCCCTACGTTGATTCTGTTCAGCAGCCTCTTCTTCACTAATCGAATGCTCGTAATGTCACTTCATGTGCAAATAGGTGGGATGGCGTATAAAACCTCTTCACTCCATGTGCTCAAGATGTTTAGCATAATACGCCTTGAAGTTAGTGATGAGGCCAAACTCCTTGCGATCCAATTGCATACTTATAACATTGATGGTTTCTTCATATCGTTTCATCTCAGCTCTTATGTTATGTACTTCCTTTTCTAGGGACCGGATGTACGACCGAACAGACAAGTTAATCCTCTGATCACCAAATTCCATTGTAACATCTCCACGACTAGTAGCCCTTCGAGATGGCGAAGGGAGAGCCTGGAATTTGTCTTTATACTCAACACAAACTTGCTCAAGTTAATGCACATATCTATCAATTTGGTTGCACCCAGTGCGAAGCTCCTCATTGTCACTTCACAGTTGTGTGTTTATAGCAAATTGCTCATCAAAATTTGCCTGCCAACTAAGAGCAGAAGTTGATAAGTGATCACACTCATTCTATTTTTTCTCCAAATTACCCAGCAGATCATCAATATGGGCACATTGTTTATCAGTGATCAACGTCTTCTTATGGGCCTCGCGAGTGTTACTTGCACCATAATCTCTAGCTTCTACTTGTTGGCGGAGCATCTTCAGCATGTTCAACTGTTGTTGATGAATAAGAATGCCTGCTCACTTAAAATCCTATGTAAATCACGCAAAGCATCCTGGCTATCCTTCATAGTCGTATTCCACTTCTTTTCAAGTTCATTGATACCCAGAAGCATATACTTCAAACGTATACCTAAATATAACACCCACTCTTGAACACATACATGGAGATTAAGCAATCGTAAGTACTTACTAGCAGATTCAAGATCAACCAAACCATGAACAATGTCCTTGCCAAGCGATTCAACATTATACACATAAGGAATGAGTTTAGTGCAAGGACAACTTGTAGATGAAGAGAGAGATGAAGATGAAATAGGAAGTTTCCACTCAATGCATAAGGGAAGCGATTCCATACGCGAAAATAGATTAGAGAAACAACCTCTTCACACTCTTCGGTGAAGAATCGAGTGGCACGAAACAAGCTAATAGGTTAAGAAAGAGGATCATTATATCCCATAAAGTCGAGGCTTTTCAATAATTTATGATCAACCAAAATATTGAAGTCCTGCATATAACTAAGGGCGATGAGAAAGCATAGAAGAGGAAAAATAGATCAACTTTCATACCTAAAGTCGCACAAATAGTACCGACACACATAAAAATATTGTTTTAGGTTTACAATCCAAAAAAATCCAAAAAGCAAAATAAGCTAAGAATCAACTAACTTTGGAGTTTGAGGTAGGCGTGGGCTGAACAACGATTGCAGTAGCATCTTGGCTTGGTTGCTGAGTGGAATTATCCTTGCTAGGATGCTAGATGAAAGTTTCAATGATCGCATTAACCACACTTGCCACATTGGCATCAGGGTTTGGAGTTAGAGCATCAACGTTAGCCTTAAATGGAAGATCTTAGAAATAATCCACCTCACACTCCTTCAGCTCAGCCACAGAAGGAAGACTTGGAAGGCTAGCAAGATGCAAGAGTAAGGCATATGGATGTCCCCCATCAGTAATCTTTTGGATAAAGGCTTTGTTAAGATTCACCCTCTTCCTTTCCAGGGTATCAGTGCACTTCTTCAGAGAAAAAAAAACTCCTAAGATCACAATTGGGATTCCACTCTCGTTGATTCTTCATAGCCTCGCAGTATCCAACGGTGCGAGAATCTTTGAAAATATTCTCAATTTTTTTACATAACAACTTGGTCTTGCAGAGTCGATCTACCAGCACTTGGGGGTATTGAGGTGATGAAGGCCCATTGGTGCGCATTTCCTTTAACTCAGAATGAAGTTGAGTTGCCTCCACCCCTGCGAGCCTAGCGCACTCTTCAGCAGCACTTACTTTTTCTTCAGCAGCCTTCGCCCTCTCCTCAGCGGCTTTAAGCAAACTCTCTAGTGTTGCAAATTGGGTTTCTTGTGCTTTGTACTTCTCCAATAGTAACTCATCAACATGAGAACACTTGGACAACCACTCACTCACAACTTGAAGGCCTTCACCAACCTTATAAGGCAACAACACATGGGACAAAGTTATTCATCATTTTACAAACAAGAGATCAAGATATAAGGAAGGCTATTAAATTTTGGTTGCAGACTTACCATAGCCAGTGTGTCAGGTAAAGAAAGATTAGAAAAGATATCAGAGATCATCCCCTCCGCAAATCTATTCTCAGTTCGCGGTACAATCTGCGAACCAGTTTGGTTAACACGCCCATTTTTCAAGGGGGAACAAAATTTCCTGAAGGCCCATCGACCCTACCCCTCTTATTCTTCTTCTCCTTCAGTATTTCTACCCTTATCACCAGGGCTCGTAGTCTTCGCACCCTTAGGCGCGGTGTTACTCCTAGCAGCATTATTGGCCTGTACAATAGCCTCATCTACCTTCTAATCTTTGCCTTCAAAAAGTGATGGGTCAACCTCACCTTTAGATAGGTCCATATCTGAAACAAAATGAACATCATAGATCAAAACAAACACACGTAAAAAATGAAGAGAATAACTGTTCGTCAAAATATGAAAAAGTACAGATCGAACACATCAAAACAAAAGCAGCAAAACACCTTCAGCATCAGAGTCAGCATGACAAAGATGTTGTGTATGCACAAGTAGCGTGGCCATGATCTCCGTCTCTTCGGTAAAACAGACACTCAGACCAGGAAGCTTAGACTTAGGAACCTTGTAGTTCCAAGAAGGTACAACAACTTCGGGAGCTTGTTTTGCTTTTATAAAAAAAGTATCTTGTACGCCAATTACCAACATTACTAGGGAAACTTCTTACAAGCTTAACCCCAGGAATCACAGGATAAAAAGTAAATTTGTCTACACTGTTTTCACTTTTCGGAGGTGATAGAAGCTGCGAAACAACTTAAGAGTGAAAGGATTGTTTGTTTTTTCACAAACCCGAAGAAACCCCATTATGATAGCGATGCCCTTGGGATGAAATTGGGACAACGCAACCTTATAGGAATGAAGGAGTTCAATCACAAATGCAGGGAGAGGGAAATAAAGGCCAAAGTTTAGGTAGGCTATATAACATGAAATATAGCTAGGTGGAGGAGTGCGAACTCATTTAGAATTTGCAGGCGAGCGAAGCTTAAAAGAAGTGAGGAAAGGGAAATAATTCTTTAAATCATATACATACGAACCAGTTATAATACTATGTATGGTGGAGAATCCGGTGGCATGATCGAAATCCCTGTAGGATAGAGCATCCTCTACGAGAGACTTAACATGGTTTGAAGAAGACATATGATCCTAGAGTTGGAAGTAACAACCTTATTTAGGTTCAAACACCGTAGACACAAGTTTTGTATAACAAAGTTTCACAGAAAACAAGATGGAGAAAATGACCGAAAAATAGTGAGACACAACCACCAAAATTACTACAAAATGAGGAACAACTCCAACATATCAAATCTAGAAAATGATGCAAATGAATTGGAAATTAAGTTAAGAACCAAACTTACTCTTGAAAAGGATGAAGGAAGGTGATACACAAAAAACCTAGGGATGCTCAGAGAGGACGAAAGCTTGGGCAACAGAGGATAAGAACTGAAATGAAAGTGAGAAAAGATACTTAAATATCAAAAATAAATGGCAAGATCGAGGAAGACAACCAGTTCAGAGAAACACAATGATGATAATCTGACACAAAAAGCAAAGTACCTTTTACTTATATCGAGATGGCATCGGTAGATGAAAAGATAACACACTGATTGAGGGCAACATTAATTATTCATTTCAAATTCCTCATTTAAGAGGTAAAACAAAAATAAACATCAGGAAAATACAGACTGGAATACCGAAGAATGAGGAAAGAATCTCGGGTTTTAGAAGCAAAATCATCGCAAAAATAGCCTTACCACGAGGAATTCAAATTTTAAATATTCAAATTTAAAGAAAAATCGAGGATAGAGATATAGCCATAAAGCTAACGTCACTTTGCAACGCCGACAAACGTAGTATTAAATGACAAACAACCCATGGACAAGCAACACATGTTCGCATTTAAACAAAAAAGCCATGCTATTACTCCATTTGTTTTAGTATTCATGGCTAGGGAGGGCTTATGGTGTATATATGGCCCAACGATCAAGAGGCTGATGGCCGCTAGACCCAGCCTAATGTTATCCCACAACAAGTCGAACATGTTTTAG
Source organism: Rubia yunnanensis (assembly GCA_037428765.1). Taxonomy (NCBI): domain Eukaryota; kingdom Viridiplantae; phylum Streptophyta; class Magnoliopsida; order Gentianales; family Rubiaceae; genus Rubia; species Rubia yunnanensis. Next base: position 30,089,725 of record CM075070.1, read on the forward strand.
CCCAAGACAAGGAACAGCTAGATCCGGAGCTTCTGTTTGTGGTAGAATACGTGGGCCGAGATATACGAAATAAGCAACGAACTTGAAGGCCACGCACGCAGAATGTGGTGATCGTGGTATGCCCACAATATTAATCCCTAAAAGTAGGGAACTGTAACTATGTTAGTCTATAAATATAACAAGCTCTTGAAAAGCTAAGGTAAGCATTACCATCGATAGAAATTCCAATCTTGAAAGAAAGCTGACTTGATCGTTGGAGCCTTTCTCTTGAAATCACTTCTAGGATAAGTTTTGCAGGTAAGGGGATTCAAGAAGCGAACAAGCGGTTTACGTGAAAGGACCATGATAGAATGTAAAACCCACATGTCATTTTGGTTGTATATATTGATATACATAGTGAGTACAAATAGTATTCAAGACCTAAACAAATATGGAACATGATATAGACAACACCAATCAGAATGGGTATTCCTTTCTTATCCTGATTTTAATTGATTTACATTTCTATTACCCCCCATGCGAAGCGTAGGATTGGTCGTAACGCAAAGCTTGGAACGTAAAAACTCAAACTGAGAATGGGGTAGACCCTTCGTAAAGGTGTCAGCAAGCAGTAAGTCTGTAGAAACATGAGCAACTCTGAGCTTGCTAAAAAACACCATCTCACGCACAAAATGATAGTCAATATCAATGTGCTTAGCTCTCTTATGCGAAATTGGATTCTGAGCCACTATTATTATCACACAGAAAAATGGGAGGGGCGTGCGTCATCACACCTAAATCCTGAAGAATATTAATCAACCAAGCTAACTCTGCAGTAGTATTGGCCATATCACGGTACTCCAACTCTGAACAAGAACGAGAAACTGTAGGCTGCTTCTTAGCACTCTAAGAAACCAGGTTACCACCAAGGAAAATGGCATAACCACATGTAGACTTACGAGTCTCTATACAACGAGCCCAATCAGCATCAGAGTAACCCAAAATAGGTAAAATAGAGGAGTTTGCCCGAAATTGAAGACCATAGTGGAGTGTACCACGATCATAGCGCAAAATCCCAGTGACAACTTGGTAATGGTCATTAGTAGGAGCCTGCATAAACTGGCTAACCGTATTCACAGCATAGGACAAGTCGGGACGTGTGATAGACAAATACTATAATGCACCAACCAAAGAACGAAAAAGTGTCAAATTTTTGAATGGCTTACCAAAAGAACTGGATAGTTACAAAAAAAGCCACAAATAGAATGGCAACTGTCACAGAATCCTGCATGTCGGCGTGAAGCAAATTGTCCTTGCCATATCTGGCCTGACCAAGGAACAAGCCATCGGAAGTACGAACAACTTCCAACCCCAAAAAATACTGCAGAGTGCGAAGATCGGTAATATTAAATTCCTGATTAACTCGACTAATAAACTTCTGAATGAGACAACCATCATTCCCGGTAAGAATAATGTCATCCACATAAACCAGCAAATAAAGCAAAGAGGCAACTTGTGAGAAAAAAAATAATGAGGTATCTAAAGAACTGCATACAAAACCCAGGCAAAAAAAAAGAACTGAAACGTTGAAACCAAGTGCGGGGAGCTTGCTTCAAACTATAAATGGCATTGCATAAACGAAACACATAATCAGAACACATAGGGTCTTTGTATCCAGCAGGCTGCTCCATGTAAACCCGAGAATCAAGAATGCCATTTAAAAAAGGCATTCTTCACATCAAGCAGTCACAATGGCTAATTGCGATGAACAACAAGAGATAAAACAGTGCAAACAATAGAGGCCTTCACCACTGGACTAAAAGTATGATCATAATCAAAACCAGGCAATTGCAAAAAACCCCAAGAAACTAACCTTACTTTATACCAGTTAAGAGAGGCATAAGATTTATACTTTAACCGGTAAACCCATTTGGAGCCAACAACATTTTCATTGGAAGGACAAGGGACCAGCTCCCATATTTGTTGAGTGCGTAAGGCATCCATCTCTGAGTCCATAGCAGCCACCCATTCAGGATCATTGAGTCCATAGCATCCACCCGTGGCTCGGTCTTGGAAAATAAAAGCACTCAGTAAACCAGAAATATTATATTCAGAAAAATCCTTGTATCGTATAGAACCAGTTCATAGATGAGTAATCATTGGATGTTGATACGAGGGACCTGCAACCAATAATAATGGCATAGAGATCAAGGTAGTGGCACAAAACCCGAGGCAGTCAGTGGTGGCCTTGCAGGTGGTGGCGATAATGGCACTGGAGAAGTAGGGATGGCCAGTGAAATTGGTGGAGACGTCGGCGGCGGTATGGGTGGCGCGTGGTGTACACGCGCTACCGGGGTGGCTAGCGCGTGAGTCGGTGGTGGCTGAGTTGGTGGCACTGGCTGGTGTCAAACATGCCGTTGGTCACTCTGTGGCAAACAAACATAATTTTTTGAAGAACCCTGAGCTTCCGGTACATGTGAAAATTTTGAATTTTTCAAAACAGTGGGTGGGTATGTTGCAGAAGATGGCTCAAACACTTCTGATGGAACCGAGGAGGGCTCCAAAAAGCATAAACATCTAGTGATGAAGAATCTGTTACAGTGCCAGTACGAGTATTTAGCAAAAAACTCATCAAACCGAGCATGACGAGTGATGTACTCCTTCTTTGTAAGCGGATCAAGAAATCGATAACCCTTGTACTGAGAACTGTATCCCAAAAATATACAAGACATATTCCGAGGGGCTATTTTATGCGCAGCAGAGGGCCTCAAAAAGGGAAAAACTCGACAACCAAATGGATGAAAATTGGAGTAGTCAGATGTAGTGCAAAAAATAATAGAGAGTGGAGACTGGCCAGATAAAACTGGAGTAGGCAGTCTGTTGATGATGTAGACCACCGTAGAGAAAGCATCATACCAAAATGAATTATGAAGGCCAGAATGAAAGAGCATTGACAAACCTGTTTCTGTGATGTGACAATGCTTCCTCTATGCACGACCATATTGCTCAGGAGTGTAAGGACAGGAAAGCTGATGATGAATGCCCTTAGACGTTTAATGAGACTGCATGCGATGATTTACAAACTTGGTTCTACCATGACTCTGAAATACCTTGATGGTGGTAGAAAGTTGATTCTCAACAAGAGCTTCAAATTGCATGTATGCCTCCATAAAATCAGACTTTCGTTATGGAGGAAATAACCAAGTAAACAGAGAGAAATCATTAATAAAAATAACATAATAAGGGTACCCGGCGCGAGAGACAACAGGTGAGGGTCCCCATAGGTCACAATGAACTAAATCAAGTATGCGTGGTGCACGTTTTAAATTATCATTAAAGGAAAGACGCTTGCCTTTAGCTATCTCACAAGAAGAACACGAATGAGGCTTAAATAGCAAACTAGTAACTGATAAACCAGTGTTACTTAAAGAAGGAATTACATTGAAAGGAACATGTCCTAAACGACTATGCTAGAGCTCGAATGAGGCTTTGGCTTTATTTGCATTAACAAAAGACACTAAAGCAGCACCACCATAATCTAAAATGTAGAGACCTCCCTCAATGTGTCCTCTGCCCACGAGCTCCTTGATAACCTTGTTCTGAATAGTGAAAACATTATAATAAAAACAAACAACATTTAGATCCCTGGTCAACTTGGCAATGGATAATAAATTCTTGGTGATATGGGGAACAACCAAGACATCAGATAAAGTAAGGGAATTAGAAATCCAGGAATTGCCAATATGGGAAATATGTAAAGAGGCACAATTTCCAAAATAAACACGATACCATTATAAGGAGCGACGCTATCTAGGTTGGATGCGAAAGCAGTCATGTGATTGGTAGCACCAGATTCCATGTACCAATCCGGAGTTGCATTATTTTGCTGATAGTACTGAGGTTGAGTTGTGTCTATGTTATTTGCAATATCATCGCGACTAACATAAGAAAGCTTGTAGCAGAATTAAGCAAAATGACTGCGACGATGACACCACTGGAAGACGTAGGTGCCACAGCCACGGCCACCCGGTGTGGATGGAAGACCGCCAGGCGGTGATAGATTCCAGCCACCGCCACCGCCACCGCCACCGCCGTGGCCTCTCCCCCTTCCTCGTTCATTACCACGGCCTCCCCTGCCGCAGTTAGCTTGTCCGGACGCCTGTTGACTAGCAGAAAAAGTAGCAGGTGCAGAGAAGTTGACGAACGAGCTTTGAGATGAAACTCCAAAGCCTCAACATCAGCAACAATATCATATAAAGGTGGTAAAGGATCTCTCAACATGACAGAGTTGGAAAACTTAGAAAAGTGTTGGTTCAAACCACAACAAAAAATCACAATAACATCCTCATCATTGAGAGGAATTTTAAGTACATGTAGTTCATCAATAATGTCTGGGAGGTCGTTGGCGTACCTCTCAAAGTTATAATTTATAAGCCCTTTATGCTTACTAAATACAATTAAGTAGATAGTGGTAAATCGGGGTCGTCAATAAAGAAGAGGGATTTTCTTAAGTGTTTAAACATATAAGATTCATATTAGGCTAGAAGTAGATATAGATATATAAAAGCAAGTAAATTGGGGGGGGGGGGGTGGGTTGGTTTTGGTCGTAAGTTATGGAATTAAAAGACAGACTAATTAGAAAAGTTAAGTAACTATGCTAATCATAAAACAAACTAAGAAAAATTGGTAAAAACTACAAAAGATAAAGCCTTTGGGGCAATTGATAATCACTTCCAAACCTCATGTAGATCATTGAACCATTCACTCATTCTATCACATTTGTTACCTATGGGGAATATTATCACTTCCCATTCAAAGATCAAAATTCATTCCTTCTTAATAGTAATTTGCAAAGACAAACAATGACCATTTGAAATCCTCGTTGACAATCACTCTAAGCAAACCACACCATAGAGGTATTTCATCAACGGCATTTCACACGAAGGACCATAGATTTGATAACAACAAGCCTTCTACCAAAGACATAGCCATTTAACCAAACATAGCATTCATTAGGCTAAAACTAGAACAAACCACATTCAAAATTCAACCTTTCATTGCATCTATAGGATAAATATGGGAACAATCCACATTAACATACTTATCTAGCAAGAATCACAACACATTATGCACGAGAAGTTCTAAGTCCATGTTCTTGGATTTTCATGCCAAAGAGCTAAGGAATTTGTCACTTTCCTAACACCCTAACACTTTAATCATACCAACACTTCCTATTCTCAAACACCCCATGTCATAAATGAAGTAAAACATAGCATTAAAAACACATGAAATCCAAATAACAAAAGCTTCAAGAACGAGTTGACCAATCTATTCATTGCTTTAACTACTTGTTGTGAAGATAAATCTTCTATCCTTCTTAGATAGTAGTTTGCAAGAGTGAATTTGACATCTCTTTTCAAACCTCACCAATGACTCCCTTAGTCGAAACACAACTAAAAGTATCACATTGATGGCATTGAGCTCGAAGAATCAACAAACTTGGCAACACTTATAAACACTACACCGTGTTTAAGCATTTAACCAATTCATGCATTTACACAAGATTAGTCAAGAACGATCAACATTCATAGACTTATCTCATTTGCTACCTAAAACAAACATGACAACGAGTTCAACATCATCACATTCATCTAGCAATTATCAACACATCAACATCATTTAGAAGTTCTAACTCATGCTCTTGGATTCCACATTAGTAGAAGGGAAAATTAGCTACTTTCTCCCAACCCTAACAAGCAATCATACAAACAATTCATATACTCAAACTTCCAACAACATTAATGTCATTAACAATCCACATTCAAAACTCAATAAATGCACAATAGCAAGGAAGTCTCAATCAAACAAGTACAAAACTAAGTTAGATAATCAAAACCCATAACATAGAACAAAAATCTACAAAGAAAGAAGAAGAAATGGAAGAAAATGGTGAAAAACTAGGGTTTTGGAGCCCCCAAATTGGGCGTGGGAAAATGGGGAAGAAAAGGGGCTATTTATAGCCCAACATGGCAAAAAAGAAGGTCAAAACGCAGCAGGCGTCACTCAGGCGAAAATGGCATCGCCCGGGCGGAAATGGCCTCTCCCAGGCGGTGGAGGTTTCAACCCAAAATTTAGATCCATCCGCCCGGGCGATGCCATTTCCGCTCGGGCAAGCTACAATTCGCGGCTTCTTATTTTGCTTCCCACGGGTGAACCGTTGATCCGTTTTGGGAGTTCTTGTAGTCGATTTTATAATGCTCAAGAAGACGAATCCAATGACGCCACCATTGTAAGATGATTCTTATCGGATAATTTAAAGAAATTTGTCTAAACTTCCGGGTCACAATTCATCCGTTTCTTTGCCTTCCTTCTTCAACCCTTCTATCTTCTACCACGTTTTGGCACATGGCCTTCACTAAACCACTCCAAAGGGCTCACGAGACATCTACAAATGAAGCTCACAAAATGTAATATAGAATGCTCGTAAGGACCAAAGATCCATTAGACTACACATAGGTTAGAAAATGAATGATTTAGATATAAAAATAAAAAATGGTCATCTAAACCCATTCTCATGTAAACTTACCCAAATCTAACAATCTTATAACAAAAATATAACAAAAGAGATGTTAATTGCTTTAGAAAATGCATGCATTTGACGTCTCATCATCGTCCTTAAAGCGAGAACAATAATCCTGAATAGAATGATCATCTTAACGAACACCATATAGACGATCACTAAAAGAAGGCGACGAGAACGAGAATTATTCTGGTACTTTGTAGCTAAAGCATCCCATACCAGAGCAGCAGTGACTGTACCGTCAACTACTGACATTGCAGCCAGAGACATAGATGAAAAGAGAGCAGCTTGGACCAGTTGATCCTGCTGGATCCAAGGATCACATACCTTGTCCTTCTCAGAATCCTTTCCATCAATTTCTTTGGAAGTCGAGCTCGCAGGGAGATCAGGGCACTTGGTAGATCCATCAACAAAATGAATCAAATTGACAGTGCGAAGAACAGAAGTAACCTGAGTATGCCAATGAGCTTTGTTGGAACCATCAAGCTTGATGGTGATGTAGCTGATCAATGAAGGAAGCGTAATTGATGTTATCAGGAAAGCGAGAATAGATCCAAACACAAGAGAAATCAAATTGCACCAAACAAACATCAAGCTTGTGAATGGCAGTGGACGTTTGATTTAACTAATGTGCAAAGATGGAGAAGCAACAGAAAAAGCAGACCACGACACTGGAGAGCAGTCTGATCGGTGGCGCGTGAGTTCACGACGGCAGTGCATGTGATCGGTAGCTGAAGGAGCATGACGGCGCATGCGGCGGCGGAACGGGATGCAATCGGCCAAGTCTGACGAGCAGAGGTTGCAGCGGTGGTGATCGGCGATTGAAGGTGGGTAGGCGCGACCTACGATTGGAAAAATTGGGAACAAAAACTACGAAAGTTTTCAGGAAAAGCCAGAGAATATTTAGAGAAAGCTGACTGATACCATGATTGAATGTAAAATCCACAAATCGTTGTGCCTGTGTGTATTGACATGTATATATATAGTGAGTACAAAAGATATACACGGCCTAAAAAAATATGGAACATGATATACACAAAACCAATCAAAAAGCGTATTTCTTCCTTATCATGATTGTAATTAATTTACATCTCTATTAGACCACCACATCATTACCTATTTCTTAACTCTTAGGAAAAGTCATTCTATTACTTTGTGAGCTATAAATAACTGCTTAGATATTTCCTATTGGCTGCAGATATATAAAACTAGCTTACTCGTAGTTCCCTCAGGCTAACTATGTGATACTGGCTTACGCGTTGCCATTGGGATACTAGAGTTATCATTTCCTGTGACCCTCAAGTTGCCAAGGAGATTCTTAACTCTTATGCCTTTGCTGATCGCCCCGTTAAGGAGTCGGCTTTTCGGCTCATGTTCGATAGGGCTATCAGCTTTACACCTTACGGTGTTTACTGGAAAACTCTCCGCAAAATCGTTTCAACCTAATTTAATGTGTTTATATAATTATGATTTTTATTTTTAATTGGTTTTGAATAATAATTGTTAATAAGGGTTGAGGTTAAATAATTAAAATTTGATTAAATTAATATTAATAAAATTAATTAAGAGTAATATAGTAATTTATCATTAAGTTTACCTGCATTTAGAAATTCTCAAACCTGTATTTAGATTTTGTGTTAATTTTCATTACAGCTCCAAACAAATCATCAATAGAACTTTCGCTGAACGATGAAAACATATACTTGAGCCTTATTTATGTCTTTTCACTTGCATCGTCACAAACACACATTACTGTAGTAGAATTAAATTGGAGCCAATAATTCAAGTAGAAGACATCACATATTCCACATTATTCTTTTTTATCTATAGAGAAATACAAATAGTTAACCTAGTTCCTCAGGCTTTCTTGAAGAAAACTCTTAATGGTCTCTCACCAAGAGCAAAACGTCTGACTCCTCCTTGGTCGAAGTAAATGGAAACATCCCCACAAACCGGTTTGCAAAAGTTGCACACAGTAGGACAATACACTAGTTTATAATCAGATTCATATTCTTCAATCTTAAACCAGTTGCTAATGGTTTCACGCCCAGGGTTTCCTTCGACTCCGTCGGTTTCAATCACGTACTTCCCGATTTCTTCAGCAAAATCAAGCTTCCACACATTTGAATTAATACAGATGGTTACAACATCTATAAACTTGATGTTCAGATCAGTGGAAACCCTGATCACTCCTTTCTTGGGGTTAACCGGCGTGAAAACTACAGGGCTACCGCGGTCAACTTCTTGGCCCTCCTGGATAACAGTAAGAGGGCAGAGTTCAGAGGTGTTGACCGGCCCACCGAGAGTAACGCCGCCTCCGGAGCCTCGCACGAGAGGCAGAATGTAGTATCCCGTACCTGAACGGAGCTCCTTTCCGTCGATATCGCGCACCGGATTTGGCTGTTCGGCAGCTAAACATAAGACGGAGTTTATCAGAAGAAATGAAAGGGCCAACATTGTTTTCGCCATTGTGGCTATGTAACTTGTATGAGTGCAATTGAATTGTGGTGGGAATAATGTAAATGCCAACCATTGTGATTTGGTATATGTAGCTGATCAAGTTGGATAAGAGTGATTGACTATTGGGAGGTTGCCTACACAACTTCTACACTTGCACGGAAGTTGGCTGGCGCGTAGCTGGATTTCTTCAGACGAGAAAAGTCGTGTTTTGTGTACAGCAGTATTGAACTCACGCATGACGCATCCATTGGTGGTCAGCTTAATTAGGGCTATATTAATAGTTTTGTTTAGCACGTAGTCTTGTTTACAGGTGTCTTTTTTAAAAAAAAATTAAATTACATCTAAACAATCAAATTTAATATCTTATGTAGAATCTAATTGCATATTAATAGTTTTGTTTAAAGGTGTTAATTTAGCTTTATGGAATTAGATCAGATTAATATTACTTCATTTCATAAATATCACAAAGTTTTATTTTAAATTGAATAACTGTCATTTTATAGTTTATGTAACTAATGTGGTGATTTGATACTTATTTTATTTATTGCAACGAGGTGTTTATCACTTTGAAAAACTTTGAAAACGGGCAAAGTTTTGGGAAAGACGGGGTTTAACGAGAATAAAGAAAGGTAAAAGGTCTTAGTTACCATATTAAATTTTATTATGTAACATGTAGTAGTTATAATATTTATAACTCGATTAATGCAACCCAAAAATTTTATCATCATTTCTTTTTATTTGCACTTAAACCTTGGTCTTTCCATGCCTCATCGAAAAAGCCGGCTTTCAAGAGACGGACTCTTTAAAATGTTTCGTAATGTATAAAAATTCATTATTGAATTCTAAAAGTTATTGAAACGAAATTTTTCATAACTAATCTAACCAGTTAGTTGATCTAATAAGAAACTTTCCCTAATAATATATTTTATAAGATAAATAACTAAAAAATCGTCAAATTAGTCAAGTTAGATGGGATGTCCGATTTTCACTGGAAGGGTTAAAAATTCACTCTTCCAAAGCATGCTGCTTTCAATTCAAAATAAAATCAATCATTGGCATAATAAACTTCTATCTCCAGCTGGTAGGGAAATACTAATTAGACATGTTCTAACCTCAATGCCAATTCATCTTATAACTGTATTGAGGCATACTCAACACATTATAAGCCTAATCCATAAAACTCTTGCTCGATTCTTCTGGAAGAATACTTCAGACAATCAACAGAAAAACAGAGTTTGGAAATCTTATCCCAAACTATGTTTTCCAACAGAGGAAAATGGACTAAATTTTAAAAATTTAAACACTCTAACAAAATCTTTCTCACTCAAAATGTGGTGGAAACTTCAAACTGGAAAATCTCTTTGGGCTAAAATCATGTGGTCTATGAGAGATACTCATAAAACATCCAGAAGTTGTAAAAGAATTAAGGAAGTTCAAGACATAGCTTTAAATAACACAACAGTCCTTCTTGGATCGGGTTCAGTTTCTTTTTGGAATTCAAATTGGACCTCTATGGGACCACTAACGGACTACTTAATTCATCAAACTGAATTTCCTTATCAAAACTTAACTGTGGCTGAATACATTCAAAATAAACCATATTTTTCTGGCCTGATCAAGACCTCACTACCTGATCACATTTACCACTTGGTGGATATGGAATATAAACTTTTTCCTGGTTATGATGATATCCTCATATGGAAACCTTCTTGGACAGGAACCTTTACTGTTAAATCAGCTTATGACTTGATAAGAGAGAAGAAAATGAAGATACCATCCTATACTCATCTGTGGTCTAAACTCTTACCTAAAAAAAATTAGTTTATTTAATTGGAAACTTTTAAATAGACTAATTGCCCTTCCAGATGTGCTAGAGGATTTCCAATTCCATCTACCTTCCAGATGTTGTTTCTGTTTTCAAGAATCTGAAACTATTCATCACTGTTTTAACTCCCGTGTAAAAGTCGACAAACTTTGGAAATTTGTGAACTCCACATTCGGCCTTATCAATAACCATTTCCAACCTTTGTGGGATAGAATCTACTTTTACTGGAATGTCTCTTCCTCTGCTGGCTCCTTGTTAAAGATCATTAGAATAGTTCCTTGTGTTGTACTCTGGTACCTGTGGTGTGCCAGATGTACCGACATCTTTGAAGGAACAATACCAGATATAATGCTCATTTTCAAATGGATTCTATATCATTCCAATGATACCTTTTTGGCATTCAATCTGGATTTCAAATGGGCTTTATCCCATATACCCATATTACTGAGGCAGAACTCTATAAAACATAGGCCAGTTAGAATCATAAAGTAGTTTCTACCTTCCAGATTCAAACTTAATACTGACGGCTCCTTTCTTAGCACTGGTGATGCTGGTATCGGATGCATAATCAGAGATCATGTTGGTCAGGTAACCATAGCTCTTTCAAAATCCATCTTGGCTGACTCTGTCTTGCAGGCCGAAACCTATGCTCTTTTGCATGGTATTCATCTTGTTATTGAACAAGGCATCAGGAATATTGACATTGAACTAGATTCCAAAGTCCTTTATGGAATGATACACAAACAACTCAAGATTCCATGGAAATTGCTACCTTTGATGAGGGAGATATGGCACCTGCTACAAGAATTGGATTACTCACTGCATCATATTTTCAGAGAAGCCAACGGAGCTACCGACTTACTTGCAAAGATGGCGAGCCGCGACCAGGTAAATAACACTTATGATTCTGCAGGTTTGCCTAGCTTAGTGGCTGAACACGTAAAGCTTGATGCGAATGGAACTCCCTATGTTAGAGTAGAATAATTAGCTACCTATGTACTTTTTCCACGGTTGACGCTGGTTGATCTTTAGGTTATAATAGGATTCTTGTATAGTTTTTCACAGATCATCAGCTAAATTCTCAGAGGTAAGGTATTAAGCTCCCTCTTTTTCTGTATCTTTCATTTTAAATTAATAAACGGGTAAGGGTCTGCCAAACCCCCCACCATCACAGGTGGATTTATTAAAAAAAAGAAGTCAAGTTAGATGGGTCGAATTGCCTCAATAGTTTATGCTCTCGAATAAGAAACTGATAGCACTAATTTAGTCGATCAGATGGATATTATTTTAAAGAGGGGGTCCGTGAAGGTTGTCTGTCCATAAGGTTATGGGTATGTCATTTATTTTTTATTTTATATATTATATTTATTAATTACATACAAAATTTAAAATTTTTTAAATATTTTTTATATCATATTTTTTTTATATTTTCACGTTCAAATACATATTATTACTTATAAAATAAAAAATTTAAATTTATAAAAAATTACAATATTTAATGTAAAAATCCCTGGGAACTATCCTAACCTTATAAAAATACCGTCTTTCCTAACACTTACCCCATTTTAAATTGATTTCAAAACATCTCCACGTTTTTTTTGACATCTCCACGTTCTGTATCAGAGAGTTTTGAGAATTCACGTCATCATTTTTCTGTATCTAAATGTCAACTATAAAGTGAATTGCTATATCACGCCTTGTATTTTACTTGATTATGCCCTGTATTTATACTATTTAATATACAATATATATTTTTAATTTAATTTAAATAATTTAAATTAATTAATATTAAATAAAATTAATTATTTATTTAATTAATACTCCGCCGCTGCTGCTCCGCTGCCTCCGCCTTCGTGCGCCACCTTCGCTGCTTCGCTCCGTGTGCCACCTTCTTCTTCGTTTTCTCTGGCCGTGTGCCACCACCTTCTCCCCTTCTCTTCTTCTTCTTCTTCTCCGGCGACTCCTTCTCCTCTCCCGTTCTCCTCTCCCGCTCTCCTTCTCCTCTCCCGTTCTCCTCTCCCGCTCTCCTTCTCCTTCTCCTTCTCCTTCTCCTTCTCCTTCTCCTTCTCCTCCCGTTCTCCTCTCCTTCGCCTTCTCCCGCTCTCCTTCTCCCGTTCTCCTCTCTCATTCTTCTCTCCTTCCCCTTCTCCCGCTCTCCTTCTCCCGTTCTACTCTCCTCCGCCCGGTTCTCCTCCGCGCTTTGCCACTTCCGACTTCTCTGCCGCCGCTTCTCCGCCGTTCTCCTCTCGGGCTAGGATTTCGCTCGACGGGGACGAGGAGAAGGAGCTTGGCGGGGCTAGGGTTTCGCTCGACGGGGACGAAGGAGGAGGGACGGCGAGGCTAGGGTTTTGTTCGACGGGGCGAAGGAGAAGGAGGGACGGCGGCGGGGCTAGGGTTTTGCAGCGGACGAGGGACGGCGGAGGAGGCACGGTGGTGGCGGTGACGAGACCGCCGAAGAAGATGAAGAAGAAGAGAAGAAGGTGGTGGCGCACGGCGGCGACGGCGCAGGCGCACTGCGTCAGCAGTGGTTTTTTATTTTTGTTTTATTTTGAAAATTTAATATTAGTATTATACGTGTATGTAGGTATTAGGGCGTAAACTAGTAAAATACAAGGCGTGATATAGCAATACCCTGCAGCCGCTCCACAACCACCAGCACCACCGCCACTCCATCACCATCGCCGCTACACCACCACCACCACCACAGCTGCTCCACCACCACCACCACCACAGCCGCTCCACCACAACCACAACCACCACCTCCACCACCACCACTGCTGCTCCACCACCACCACAACAGCGGCTTCACCACCACCACCACCGCCGCCCCACCACCATAGCCGTTCCACCACCACCACCTACATCACCGCAGCTCCACCACCACCACAACAGTGGCTCCACCATCACCACCACCGCCGCTCCACCGCCACTACCGCTCCACCACCACTGCCGCTCCACCACCACTGTCGCTCTTCCAGCAAAGCCGCTCCATCACCACAGCCGCTCCACCATCACGACCACAGCAGCTCCACCACTTCAGCCGCTCCACCACCACAACCACAGCAGCTCCACCACCACCACCAACACCACCTCCACCAACACCGCTTAACGTCGACCACCATCGCCGCTCAAACACAACCGCCGCTCAAACACAACCGCTGCTAAACCACCACCACCACAGCCGCTCCACCACCACCACCACAGCAGCTCCACCACCACAACCGCCGTTCCACCACCACCACAACAACGGCTCGACCACAATCACCACCACCCCCGCCGATCCACCACCACAGCCGCTCCACCAGCAACCGCCGCTCCACCACCACAACCACAGCCGCTCCACCACTACCGCAGCTTCACCACCACCACGACGGCCGCTCCACCACCACCACCACCACAACCGCTCCACCACCACCATAGCCGCTCCACCATCACCACCATCACCACCAACACCATAGCCGCTCCACCACCACCACCTTAGTAGCTCCTTCATCACCACCACAGCTGCCGTTCCACCACCACCACCGCCACCGCCGCTACACAACCTCCACCACAGCTGCTCCACCACAGCTGCCGTTCCACCACCACCACCGCCACCGCCACCGCCGCTATACAACCTCCACCACAGCTGCTCCACCACAACCGCCGCCCAACAACAACCACCACAGCCGCTCTACCACCACCACCACAGCCACTCTACCACCATCACCACTACCACCGCCGCTTTACCACCACCACCACCGCCGCCGCACCACCACCACCACCACAGCTACCGCCGCTCCATCACCACCACCTTTACCACCGCCGCTCCAACACCACCACCACCACCGCCGCCGCTCCACCACCACCACCACCGCTGCCGCTCCACCACCACCACCGCCGCTCCACCACCACCACTGTTACTGCCGCTCCATCACCACCACCTTTACCACCGCCGCTCAACCAGCACCACCGCCACCGCCGCTCCATCACCACCACCTCTACCACCGCCGCTCCATCACCACCACCTCTACCACCGCCGCTCCATCACCACCACCTCTACCACCGCCGCTCCACCACCATTGCCGCTGTACCATAACCACCAAAGCTGCTCCTCCACCACCATTATCGCTGCTCCACCACCACCGCCGCTCAACAACCACCACCACCACCACCACCGCCGCTCAACAACCACCACCACCACAGCCGCTCAACCACCATCACCACTACCACCGCTGCTTCACCACCACCACAACTGCCGCCGCCTCACCACCACAACCACTACCACCACCGTTCCACCACCACCACTGTTGCTCCACCACCACCACCACCGCTCCACCACCACAACCACCGCTGCTCCACCACCACAACCACCGCCGCTCCATCACCACCACCTCTACCACCGCCGCTCCACCACCACAACCATTGCCGCTTCACCATAACCACCAAAGCCGCTCCTCCACCACCATCATCGCGGCTCTTCCACCACCACTGCCACCACCGCAGCTAAACCAACACCACCACCACAGCCACTCCACCATCACCACCACCACCATAGCCGCTCCACCATCACCACCACAGCCGCTCCTTCACCACCACGACCACCTCCACCACGACCACCACCACCACTGCCCCTCCACGACCACAACCACAGCTGCTCCAACACCACCACCACACCCGCTCCACCACCACTACCACCAGCACCACTACCTCCACCACAGCTGCTCCAACACCACCACCACACCCGCTCCACCACCACCACCACCAGCACCACTACCTCCACCACCGCCGCTCCAGCACCACCAGCACCACTGCCGCTCCACCAACACAACCACAGCCGTTCCACCACCACAACCACCGCAACCGCTCCACCACCACCACCACCACAGGTGCTTAACCTCCACCACAGCAGCCACTCCAAAACTATCACCACCATCGCCGCTCCACAACCACCACCACTGCCGCTCCACCACCACCACCAGAGCCGCTCCACCACCACTGCCATTCCACCACCACCACCACCACCGCCGCCGCTCCACAAGCACCATCACAACCGCTCCACCACAACCACAACCACCACCACAGTCGCTCAACCACCACAACTACCACAACCGCTCATCCACCACCACCACCACAGCTGCTCATCCACCACCACCACCACAGCTGCTCATCCACCACCACTACCACAACCGCTCCACATCAACCACCATCACCACCACCACCGCTCCACAACCACAACCACCGCCGCTCCACCACTACCACCATAGTCGCTCCACCACCACCACCACAGTCGCTCCACCACCACCACCACCACAGTCGCTCCACCACTACCACCAAAACCGCTCCACCACCACCACTGCTGCTCCAACACCACCACAGTCGCTCCATCACCACAGCCGCTCCACCACAACCGCCGTTCAACCACAAACACCACAGCCGCTCTACCACTACCGCCGCTCCACCACCACCTCCACGGCCGCTCCACCACAACCACTGCCGCTCCACCACCACCACCGCCGCTCAACCACCACCACCACCACCGCCGCTCAACCACCACCACCACCACAGCCGCTCCACCATCACCACCACCACCACCACCACCACCACCACCTTAGCTGCTCCTTCACCACCACCACAGCTGCCCCTTCACCACCACCACAGCTGCCGTTCCACCACCACCGCCGCTACACTACCACCACCACCACCGCCGCTCAACCACAACCACCACAGTCGCTCGACCACCACCACTAACGTCGCTCCTCCACCACCACCACTGCCGCTCCACAACCACAACCGCAATCGCCGCTCCACCACAACCACCACCACCGCTACATCAGCACCACCTCTACCACCGTCGCTCCGCCACTACCACCATAGCTGCTGCACCATCACCACCAAACCCGCTTCTCCACCACCATCATCCCTGCTCCTCCACCGCCACCACCGCCGCTCAACCACCACCACCACCACCATAGCCGCTCCACCATCACCACCACAGCAGCTCCTTCACCACCACCACCACAGCAGCTCCTTCACCACCACCACCACCACCGCCCCTCCACAACCACTACCACAGCCGTTCCACCACCTCCACAACCGCTCTACCACCACAGCCGCTGCTCCAACACCACCACAGCCGCTCCACTACCATCACTACCACTGCCGCTCATCCACCACCACAGTCGCTACACCTCCACCACAACCACCGCCGCTCCACCACAACCACCACAGCAGCTACACCTTCACCACCGCTCCACCACCACCACCACAGCCGCTACACCTCCACCACCACCACAGCCGCTACACCTCCACCACCACCACCGCCGCTCCACCACCACCACCACCGCCGCTTCACCACCACTACCACCAGCGCTCCACCATCACCACCACAACCTCTCCACCACCACCACCGCCGCTCAACCACAACCACCACCACCACCGCCGCTCCACCACTACCACCACTACCACAGCCGCTCCACCAACACCACCATAACCGCTCACCAACCACCACAGCCGCTCCACCACCACCATTACATCCGCCACTCCACCACCACCACCATTGCCGCTCCACTACCACCACCATTGCCGCTCCACTACCACCACCACCATCCGCTTCACCACCACAACTACTACCGCTCTACCAACACCACCAAAACCGCTACACCACCACCACCACAGCCGCTTCACCACCACCACTACCACAAATACTCCACCACCACCACCACCACCACCACATCCGCTCCAACACCACCACCAGCACAGCTGCTCCAGCAACACTGCCGCTCCACCGCAGTCGCTCCACCACCACCACCACTATAGCCGTTCCACCGCCACCACCACCACCGCCGCTGCACCACAATCACCACAACCGCTCCACCACCCCCACTACCACCGGTGCTTAACCACCACCACTACAGCCACTCCAACACCATCACCACCACCGCTGCTCCACCACCACCACCACAGCTGCTCTACCACCACTAGAGCCGCTCCACCACCGCCGCCATTCTACCACAACCACCACCGCCACTCCACAACCACCGCCACAGCCGCTCCACCATCACCACCAACACCATTGCCGCTCCACCACCACCACCTTAGTAACTCCTTCACCAACACCACAGCTGCCATTCCACCACAACCACCGCCACCGCCGCTACACAACCTCCACCACAGCTGCCGTTCCACCACCACCACCTTCACCGCCGCTGTACAACCTCCACCACAGCTGCTCCACCACAACCGCAGCCCAACAACAACCACCACAGCCGCTCTACCACCACCACCACCACAGCCACTCTACCACCATCACCACTACCACCGCCGCTTCACCACCACCACCACCACCACGGCTCCAACACCACCACTACCACCGCCGCCGCTCCACCACCACAACCACCGATGCTCCACCACCACCACCGCTACCGCCGCTCCATCACCACCACCTTTACCACCGCCGCTCCAACACCACCACCACCACCCCCACCGCTCCACCACCATCACCACCGCTGCCGCTCCACCACCACAACCGTTACCGCCGCTCCATCACCACCACCTTTACCACCGCCGCTCAACCACCACCACCGCCACCGCCGCTCCATCACCACCACCTCTACCACCGCCGCTCCACCACCATAGCCGCTGTACCATAACCAACAAAGCTGCTTCTCCACCACCATTATCGCTGCTCCACCACCACCGCCGCTCAACAACCACAACCACCACCACCACCGCCGCTCAACAACCACCACCACCACAGCCGCTCAACCACCATCACCACTACCACCGCTGCTTCACCACCACCACAACTGCCGCCGCCACCGCCTCACCACCACAACCACTACCCACCGTTCCACCACCACCACTGTTGCTCCACCACCACCACCACCGCTCCACCACCACAACCACCGCTGCTCCACCACCACAACCACCGCCGCTCCACCACAACCATCGCCACCGCCGCTCCATCACCACCACCTCTACCACCGCCGCTCCACCACCACAACCATTGCCGCTTCACCATAACCACCAAAGCCACTACTCCACCACCATCATCGCTGCTCTTACACCACCACTGCCACCACCGCAGCTCAACCAACACCACCACCACAGCCGCTCCACCATCACCACCACCATCATAGCCGCTCCACCATCACCACCACAGCCGCTCCTTCACCACCACGACCACCTCCACCACGACCACCACCACCACTGCCCCTCCACGACCACAACCATAGCTGCTCCAACACCACCACCACACCCGCTCCACCACCACCACCACCACCACCACTACCTCCACCACAGCTGCTCCAACACCACCACCACACCCGCTCCACCACCACCACCACCAGCACCACTACCTCCACCACCGCCGCTCCAGCACCACCAGCACCACTGCCGCTCCACCAACACAACCACAGCCGTTCCACCACCACAACCACCGCAACCGCTCCACCACCACCACCACCACAGGTGCTTAACCTCCACAACAACAGCCACTCCAAAACCATCACCACCATCGCCGCTCCACAACCACCGCCACTGCCGCTCCACCACCACCACCAGAGCCGCTCCACCACCACTACCATTCCACCACCACCACCACCGCCGCCGCTCCACAAGCACCATCACAACCGCTCCACCACAACCACAACCACCACTACAGTCGCTCAACCACCACCACCACAGCCGTTCATCCACCACCACCACCACAGCTGTTCATCCACCACCACCACCACAGCTGCTCATCCACCACCACTACCACAACCGCTCCACATCAACCACCATCACCACCACCACCGCTCCACAACCACAACCACCGCCACTCCACCACTACCACCATAGTCGCTCCACCACCACCACCACAGTCGCTCCACCACCACCACCACCACAGTCGCTCCACCACTACCACCAAAACAGCTCCACCACCACCACTGCTGCTCCAACACCACCACAGTCGCTCCATCACCACAGCCGCTCCACCACAACCGCCGTTCCACCACAAACACCACAGCCGCTCTACCACTACCGCCGCTCCACCACCACCTCCACGGCCGCTCCACCACAACCACTGCCGCTCCACCACCACCACCGTCGCTCAACCACCATCCGCTTCACCACCACCACCATCCGCTTCACCACCACAACCACTGCCGCTCTACCAACACCACCAAAACCGCTACACCACCACCACCACAGTCGCTTCACCACCACCACTACCACAAATACTCCACCACCACCACCACCACCACCACCACCACATCCGCTCCAACACCACCACCAGCACAGCTGCTCCAGCTACACTGCCGCTCCACCACAGTCGCTCCACCACCACCACCACTATAGCCGTTCCACCGCCACCACCACCACCGCTGCTGCACCACAATCACCACAACCGCTCCACCACCCCCACTACCACCGGTGCTTAACCACCACCACTACAGCCACTCCAACACCATCACCACCACCGCTGCTCCACCACCACCACCACAGCCGCTCTACCACCACCACTAGAGCCGCTCCACCACCGCCGCCATTCTACCACAACCACCACCACCACCGCCACTCCACAACCACCACCACAGCCGCTCCACCACCATCATCACCACAGCGGCTCAACCACCACCACTATCACAGCCGCTCCACCACCACCACCACAGCCGCTCATCCAACACCACCACCATAACCCCTCCACCACCACCACCACAGCCGCTGCTCCACCACCACCGCCGCCGCCACCCCACCGCTACCACCACAGCCGATCCACCACCAACACCACCACCACCGCCGCTCCACAACCACAACCACCGCCACTCCACCACGACCACCGCTGCTCCACCACCACAACCACCGCTCCACCACAACCACCACCACCACCGCTGCTCCACCACTACCACCACATCCGCTACACCACCACCACAACCACAGTTGCTCTACCACTACCACCACCACACTGCCGCTCCACCACCACCACCACAGCCGCTCCACCACCACCACTACCACAGCCGCTTCACCACCACGACCACCACAGCCGCCTCACCACCACTAACAACACTACAACCGCAGCTCCACCACCACCACCATCGCCGCTTCACCACCACCACCACAGCCTCATCACCACGACCACTACCACCGTCGCTCCACCACCACAACCGCTCCACCACCACGACCACCGCTGCTCCATCACCACTTCCCCCACAGCCGCTCTACCACCACCACCACTACCGCTCCACTACCACTACCACTGCCGCTCCACCACCACCACAACTGCTGCTCTACCACCACCACTACCACTTCCGCTTCACCACCACCACCACAGCCGCTCATCCACGACCACCACCACAGAACCTCCAAAACCATCACCACCGCCGCCGCTCCACTACCACTACCACTGCCGCTCCACCACCACCACCAGAGTCGCTCCATCACCACCGCCATTCTACCACCACCACCACCGCCACTCCACAACCACCATCACAGCCGGTCCACCACTAACACCACCACAACAGCCGCTCAACCACCACAACTACCACAGCCGCTCCACCACCACCACCACCATAGCCGCTCATCCAGCACCACCACCACCGCCACCCCACCGCTACCACCATAGCCGATCCAGCACCACCACCACCGTCGCTCCACAACCACAACCCTCGCCGCTCCACCACGAACGCTGCTGCTCCACCACCACCACCACCAACACATCCGCTCAACCACTACCACTACCACAACCGCTCCACCACCACCACCACCGCCGCCCCACCGCTACCACTACAGCCGATCCACCACCACCGCTACTGCTGCTCCACAACCACAACCCTCGCCGCTCCACCACGACCGCTGCCGCACCATCACCACAACCACCGCTGCTCCACCACCACAACCACCATTTCACCACCACAACCACCGCGGCTCCACCACCACCACCACCACTACCACCACCGCGGCTCCACCACCACCACCACCACCGCAGCTCCTCCACCACCACCACAGCCGCTACACCACTACCACCACCACAGCCGCTCCACCACAACCCCCACCACTGCTCCACCACCGCCACCACCACCACCGCCGCTCCACCCCCACCACCACAGCCGTTCCACCACACTACAACCACAGCCGCATCACCACCACCACCACCACAGCCGCTCATCCACCACAACCACCACAGCCGCTCCAGCACCACCACCACTACAACCGCCACTCCACCACCACCATCCCCACTCCACCACCACCACCACCACCAGGGCCACTTCACAACCACTACCACCACCGCTCCACCACCACCACCACCACAGTCGCTCCACAACCACCACCACAGCTGCTCCGGGACCACGACCATGACCACCACCGAAGCTCCACCACCACAACCACCACCGCTCCACCACCACCACAGCCACTCTACCACCACCACAACCGCTCATCCATCACCACCACCACCGCCGCTCCGCCACCACCACCACCACTACCGCTCCACCACCACCACCATGGCCTTTCCACCTCAACCACCACCATAGCTGCTCCACCATCACCACCGCCGCTGAACCACCACCACTATAGCTGCTCCAACACCACTAACATCATCGCCGCTCCACCACCACCACCACACCGGCTCCTCCACCACCACCACCACCACCACCACCACCACCGCTACTCCACCACCACCACCACCACCACAGCCGGTCCACCACCACCACCACCACAGTCGCTCCACAACCACCACCATAGCTGCTCCGGGACCACGACCACGACCACGACCACGACCACGACCACCACCGAAGCTCCACCGCCACAACCACCACCGCTCCACCACCACCACAACAGCCACTCTACCACCACCACAATCGCTCATCCATCACCACCACCACAGGTGTTCCGCCACCACCACCACCACCACACCACCACCACCACTGCCGCTCCACCACCACCACCATGGCCTTTCCACCTCAACCACCACCATAGCCGCTCCGCCATCACCACCGCCGCTGAACCACCACCACTACAGCCGCTCCAACACCACTAACATCATCACCGCTCCACAACCACCACCACACCCGCTCCTCCACCACCACCACCACCGCTACTCCACCACCACCACCACCGTTGCTCCACCACCACCACCACCACAGCCGGTCCAACACTACCACCACTACCGCCGCTCCACCTTCACCACCACCAAAGCCCCTCCACAACAACCACCACCACCGCTGCACCTCCACTACCACCACAGCCGCTCCACCTCCACACCCATCACCGCTCCACCACCACCACCACCACCGAACCTTTACCACCACCACCGCCGCTCCACTACTACCACTAAAATGGCTCCACCACCACCAGCGCAACCGCTCCACAACCACCACTACAGCCGCTCCACCACCACCACCATAGTCGCTCCACCATCACCACCACAACCGCTCCTTCACCACCACCACAGCTGTCGTTCCACAACCACCGCCGCTACACTACCACCCCCACAGGTGCTCCACCACCACCGCCGCTCCAACAAAACCACCACCACCGCACCACCACCACCAGTAACGTCGTTGCTCCCCCCTACCACCACCACCACATCCGCTGTACCACCATTACCACTACCACCGCCGCTTCACCACCATCACCACCTCCGCTCCAACACCACCACCACCACCGCTGCTACACCACCACAACCACCGCTGCTCCACCACCACAACCACGACCACCACCGCCACCGACGCACCACTACCACCACCACCGCCGCCGCTCTATCACCACCACAACCACTGCCACTTCACCACCATTACCACCACCACTACCACCACCACTACCACCGCCGCTCCACCGCCACCACCACAAATGCCGCTCCACCACCACAACCACCACCGCCGCTCCAACACCACCACCACAGCCACACCACCACCACCACCACCACAGCCGCTTCACTATCACCACCACAGCAGCTCTACCACCACCACCATTGCCGCTCAATCACCACCACTACCGCTGCTCCAACACCACCACAGTCGCTCCACCACCATCTCTACCACTGCCGCTCCACCACCACCACCACAGAACCTCATGCACAACCACCACTACAGCCGCTCCACCACCACCACCACTAACACCGCCCCCCCCACCACCACCACAGCCGCTCTACAACCACTACTACCACCGCCACTCTACAACCACCATAACCACCGCAGCTCCATCACCACCACCACAGCCGCTCATCCACCACAGCCGCTCATCCACCACCACCGCTTCACCACCACCACCGCTCCACCACCACCACTATCACCACCGCTGCTCTACCATCACCACCACAACTGCTCCACCACCACCACCACAGCCGCTCCACCGCAATCACCACCACCGCAGCCGTTTCACCACAACCACTACCACCACCGCTCCACCACCACAACCACCACCACCGCCACTTCACCACCACCACCACCGCCGCTCCACTACCACCACTACAACCGCTCCACCACCACCACCGCCGCTCCAACACCACCACCGCCGCTCCACCACCGCCGCTCCACCACCGCCGCCACAGCCGCTCCACCCCTAGCACTAACACTACCACGACTACTGCCGCTCCACCACCCCCACCACAACCGCTCCACCACAACCACCACTATAGTCGCTCCGCCACCACCGCCACCACCACCACTACCGCCGCTCCATCACCACCACCTCTTCCACCACCGCTCCACCACCACCACCATAGCCGTTCCTTCATCAACACCACAGCCGCTCCTCCACCACCAATATGGCTGCCGCTCCACCATCACCACCGCCGCTCCACCACTGCCACTTACACCGCTGCTACACCACCACCACCGCCGCTCTACCACCACCACCACTACCACCGCTGCTCCACCACCATCACCACCGCCGCTCCACCACCACCACCACAGCCGCTCTACCAACACCACTACAACCGCCGCTTCACCACCACCACCACAGCCGCTCATCCACCATCACCACCACATCCGCTTCACCGCTACCACTACCACCGCCGCTCCACCACCACCACTACCACCGCCGCTCCACCACCGCTGCACCACCACCACCATCGTCGCTCCAAATTGAAAAACTCATAAACACAAATTGAAAAACTAAACATTGGAAAAAAACTCCCCACTCGTCCCAACCACCAGCCCCATCACCGCTCAACCCTAGCCCCATCACCGCTCAAACCTAGCCTCATCAACGCCACCCCTAAACCCTAACCTAGTCGCACCACCGCGCTCTACCTCTCCACCTCTCCCTCTTGGCTGGCCCCACCACCGTGTTCTACCTCTCCCTAGAACACTGATTGGAAACCCGATTGGAATGCCACTTCGATTCACCTTCACTACCGCCATTGACTCACCTCCGCCACCATTTTTGCCTTGATTTACTCTGCCACAGCTTTGCATTACCATGTCCACCACAGATTGGTTCCGTCGGTGGGACAGAGTAATAGGTATGGAGGAATAGGGAAAGGAAAATTGGGAAAAAGGAGAGGAGAAAAGGAAAATGGGGAAGAAGGAGAGGAGAAAATTGGGGAAGAATGAAAGAGGGAAGGGTAAAAAGGACTTCTTCTAGTTTTAAAATTTTAAAATCAAGGGTATATTGGTCATTTTACTGAATTCCATTCAAATTCTGGCCTCCAAGGTTATATTAGCACATTCTAGCAAAACAAAGGGCTACAACGACACTTTCCAACTTCACAGGGTCATATTAGCACAAACCTTTAAAACATAGGGTTATATGAGCACTTAACTCTAAATATTTTATAAATGGCAAAGTCTTGGAAAAGGCATGAAAAGATGGAGTTGAATAAAAATTATGAAAAAATAAAATGTTTTAATTGCAAATTAAAGTTTTATTATGCAACGTGCAGTAGTTATAAGTTTATGACCCGATTAATGCAACTTGAAAAATCTTATCTTGATTTCTTCTAATTTGTAGTTTAGATCTTAATTTTTTCTTAAGTTTGGAATTACCGTATTTCAAGAGACGAACTCTTTATAAATATACATTAAATTAAAATGTTCAAATATCAAATAAAATACTCCCACGTTCCAACTATTTTTTTTTGTAGTGGGAGAAAGAGGAAGTAATTTTTTTGGCCTTGTAAAATACCAATATTATCCTTCTTCTTCTTCATCTATCACCCACCAGCCTACCACCACTGCAAACGCAGTGACCACCACCACTGTAAACACTGTTGCCATCACCTGCATAACCACAAAGTCAGCTCATCCTGCACAACCACAAAGTCAACACCATCTACACAACCAAAAAATACCACCTCATGCACAAAATTAAACCAGCCACCACGCAACCATCACCCAAATCGATAGAGTTATTCCAAAACGATTTTGTCGATTAAAATCCTTGACCAATTAAAATCCTTAGTCGATTTCCCTGAAAAATATGAATGAGTATAGATCCTCTTAATTCCATCTGAATTAAGATCGCCACCGCCGCCAGTTGCGGTTCATTTGTATGCGCTGAAGTGCTATGATTGAGATAATCACAGATACCAAGAAAGAAGAGAGCGATGAGTAGAGGGAGATGAGTTAGTGGTGGTGCTGGGAGAGACGATAATGGAGAAAGAGAATGAGTGTTGACAATTATGAGATAAGAAAATGAATCCATGGTCACCAGAGAACTTCATTTTGGGAGAACAGGGAATCATAAGAATGGAAAAGAATACTTCATTTGGGGGAGAAATAGATCCTTTATATTTTTTAAATTTGAGGGACAGTGTAAATAATGAGAAGTTTAAGGGCAAAGAATCTTTTGTTGTGCTGAAACTCACTTCAAAGGGAAAGAGTGCTAATTCAGACGAGACATCCCAAAAAGAAAATAATGCAAATTCAGGTGCGACAGAGGGAGTAATAAAAATACACATCAAACTAAAATAATTAAATATCAAATAAAATTTTACAATGCATCAAATAGTTGAACATCAAAACAAAACACTATAAATAAAAGATTAAATTTAAATAGCTAAACATCAAATAAAAATTGAACGTAAAGTTTTGTTTTTGACTGACTAATCTTTAGACGAGATCATTTTATAATTCATGTAACTAATGAGGTGATTTGATGTTTGTTTTTATTTATCATAATGAGGTCCCTATAACTTTGGAAAACTTTTAAAATATATTGCAATGTATAAATAATTATAATTTGACCCTAAAAGTTATTGAAACAAGATATTTTATGATTAGTCTAACCATTAGTCGTTCTAACATGAGATTTTCTCAAATTTAAAACATACATAAAATAAATGCATTCAAAAGGATAAAAAAAATTGTCAAACATCTAATAAAATTACTAAAATGTAATAGTGATATCATAGAAAAAGAAACCGAGCTGATGCGAGGGACTCCTTTAAGTGGTGATAGTTCTCAGAATTAGCTCTCGAGTCCCGTCTCTTTGAGTACCCGCAAAAAGGTCACCGAGGAGGAAACTCCGATGCTCAAGGTAGTGTCGTTTTCTTTCTGTATTTTAATCACTTACCTTTTTCTGGCGTTCTCCGTCTTTATTTATAGGACCTTTAGGCATGTGACTGTGTCTTGCATGTTATACTCTTATCTACTAGATTGTGGCTAGCAAAGGATATCGTGGGGTGCTTCTCCACCCTTTCCGGGATTGGTTACTTCTTGGCAAAGAGATGTGGCTGGTCTATAGGAATTTAACGAGCTAGTTTTTAAGTAGGGAAAATCCTTTACTAGGGTTACGTAGGTCGTGTATATACCATAAGCCCCCATTCGCAAATTATAATGGGCGAAGTGTGAGGAGGCTATTTTAGACGAACTGAGGAATGTGTTTTTTTTGCTCTAAGGGGATGTTGGTTGAGAGACTAAATATATATTTCTTTGGTTTGTGAAAAAGAAATACATGGCGGGTGCGAAGCTGAGCATGACATTGTGGGTATAGGAGAGTGTGTATATAATAATTTCAAATTAAAGGGTAACCGATTAAAATTCCTTCACTTTTGGAAAATGGGTACGTTGTCCCGATATAGAGAAGAAATTTGATGTGTAAATGAAACGATATGCGGAGTAATAATTACAGAGTGCAAATAATGTGTGACAACTCCAATTCTCAACTGAAAAAATTTATTGTTTGCCTAAAAAAAGTCATTTTCAAAAAAGTAGCTTTATGGGTTTGAGTTTTTTTGTTTGTCTGTAAAAGTTTAAAGTGTGTTAGGAGGGCATACATTGTTCTTCTATTTTCCAAAGCATGAACAGATTTTGGACAACCGTACATTAGAGCTCTAATTCGTGTAATGTACACACTCTTTCCCACTATATATTTTTCAAACATAGTGGTTGTGCGATCTGATTCTTCATCTTTCACTGCCCACCCTAATTTGGGTGGTTAGTTGGGCGGTTTATATTGATGTTAATTTGGGTGGCGAGGTAGTCATCGAAGAAAACAAAGTAGGAGGGGAGGTGGGTCGTAAGGCTGTTGATTATGTGGATAGTACTATGTCTGCGAGTGGTTTACATACATTATAGGAACATCATCCCTTTTTAAATGGATGGACATTAGGATACCTGGCGCCAGTGAGAGGGAGTGGAACCCACCTTACGAGCACCATGTGTTGTATGGGTTTATGCCACTCGTCACAGATTTTGCTGTGAGCCCGTTGGAGGCTTACAGTACATCTCTTTGCTAATGTCATTCTACATGCATGGCCATGATTACATGGTATATGGAAGTTTATTAGAGTGCTGGCAAGGAATTGAAGTTGGACCTATTTACTGGACTTTTTCAATTGTAGAGGGTGGGGAGCAATGCAGAGTGGTTCACTCTTTACCCAAGTATCCCCCTGGGTTCACGTTTTTCAAAACATTTCTAGTAATTGTGATGTATTGAAGGATAAATATTTGTTTATCAAGTGTACCAGTGGAAAGTCGATGACATTGTGGAATATTGCCGTGCTCCCTGATAAGCAGTTAGATAAGTTAGGGAAGTTAAAGAAAGAGAGTAGGGTTGTGAAAAAACTGGTTCCTTATTTAGTCTTGATAGGGATATATAGGGGAAAACAAGGTTGTTACCCTTTATTTTATTGATCAGTGTGACTAAATTTTGATTGTGTGCTTCTTATTTTTTTATTTGATGATGTTTTGTATGTTTACAAGATTGACGTTGTCAAGGATCAGTATGAGAGCTCCAGTTAGTTGGGAGGTCGAATTGGATGATCATTGTGGTGAGATTGCTTAGTTAGATCATAGTTGTCATAGGAAGTGCAATGGTGGAGGGAAATCGATGGAAGTAAGGTGAATGCAAGACTGTCGATTGATGAGGGTCGTTATCCTATTTTGGAAGGCTGCAACTTTGGGGCTTCAAGGAAAAATGGTGGGATAAGGGGATAAGGGAATAAGGGACTGTTGGTTCCTCAAAAATACAAAAAGATTGTTGGGCCTGTTTCCAAGGAGGCCATGTTTCTCAAAGCTTAAGAAAAGTCTTCTCACTCTGGTATGGAGACAAATGATGCTAAGAACCACACCTCTTTGTTTGGTTCATCCATTAAGGTATGTCTAAAATGTTTGGTTTGCTATCGTATTGTATGTTAGCTTAGTGAAATGGACCTTTTTTTAGGTGGGCGGTACTATAATGTCTTTGATCTAGCGTATTGCTGGTAATTCAGATGAGGAGAAGGTTTTACCTAAGTGAGTGGGGAAGTTAGAGTTAGAGTTGGCGCAAAGCGAGGTGACACTTGAGAAGCTGGAGGTGGATATGGCAAAGTCGCAAATCCTTTTTCAAGAGCAGTATAAGATCAATGATTTATTGCGGGCACAACTTAGAAACTGAAAAAAATAGGGGCTTGCTCATCCCAACTACCCTCTTGATCTGGTTAGTAAGCTAGTGAAGATTTAATGATTATATAATTTCTTTGCTAATTTGTATGCTAAGATTACATATACAAGGTGATCTAGTGCTTAGAATAGCATTCGTGCCCAGAATCCTAATTTAGATATTGTTGGGTTGGAGAACCCTAGCACTATAGCCATGGCTACAGAGAATGCGAAGCTAGCAGTGGATGAGACTTTTTCCCAAAATGTGGTGGATGACGATCATCATTTCCTTCTTGTCAAAGAGTTGGGAAAGATAAAATCGCTGTCTTCGATGAATAATCTTGAGGAGTGTGTGATGGATCAATATAAGTCAGAGGAGGTTAAAAAAGAACAGAAAAAGATGTTACGGAGGTTGATACTCCACGTGATCCGCCTTACATGGCTAGCACCTTTGGCTATACCAGCGGGCCAAGATGGGCAGCAGTGCTACTTCCAATCCATCTAATGACCATGCTAGTGGGTCGAGTAGGGGCTAAGAGTGGTGGTGTGTAGTTTTGTATACCTTGATGTAACTTTTGATGAATTTTTATGGACTGGAGATTTATCATCCGCCGAGAGGCAGAGATTCTCACACTTAATGTTATATATATATGTTGCTTTGGGTGAATAAGATTAATGGTTGGCTGTTAGGTAAGTGTGTTGCCGCCTTTATTAATAGTTTTTGGACTAGAATGAAAGGTGAGGCTGAAAGATAGAGTGGTTGCGATAGTGGGTGAGATAGTAATAACTATTCGTGGGGCTAGGAGATCTAAGAAAGTATATACAGATAAATGTCATCACATTGAATGTGAAAGTTTAAGGGGGTGTTGACCCGCACCCGCAAGGTCATTTTAATTATCCCACAGGCACTGAGAAGATCAAAGATTATATTTATATGTTGCTCCTGTACTCACTCCTAACTACGATAAACGTAGCTAGTGGTAAGTATAGGTATTTTCCATAGAGACACTAGTGTCTAAGGGTTAGCCACACACAACTCACAATCGGGCCTCACCCCAATCGTGTATCAGGAATAACTAGTACTATTTGAACTAACAACTACAAGCATGCAAGTAAAAACAATGTATACTATAGATTAACTATCTTGGGGATTATTTGCATCACGTGATTGACAACAAGATTCGATCATATACTCTATTTCATATAAGAAACTATTCACCTATTTTCATGTTATATAACATAGTGTGGAGATGTTAATTCCTCAGGAACTCCCATTGTCTGTCACAAAACTAGTTTTGCCCCCTCCTTAACATGTCACGTCCTCCGTAACTTGTTAGGGGTGCACTTCTCTACTGACCACCCTTGTGGCTCACTCTCGGGGCTAACCGACACCGCTTAAAGAAACTATGCCTTGTGTAGGTTGCAACAGTTAGATGCGGGAGTGAACCCAATCACAAAATTATGACCTCCACTATGAGAACCCATCCTAGAACTCAAAAGGAATAGGACATCAGTACCTCGGGATAACTATAGAGTCTGCGCCACCCTAGTCGCTACGAACTAAAAATGCTTAATTATTGGGGTAAGCCAGGGTTTCTCCCGTTAGGATTTTAATAACATCAACTCGGTAGGTCCCATGATGCTAACATGCAATTCCTCTCACAACTAGCCAATTGAAATTATTGTCTTTTACCATATCGACACTCACAAGGGGGATCAAACACACACATCCTCTCAATACTCACTAGACTATCATATCGCCAATAATCAAACACTCCCAAATTAGCATTTAAAACCTAGCACAATATCATATAAGAAATAAAGTAAGTGTGAATCCTAACATATTTCATAGGATGAATCATAATAAGAAATTCTTAAGACCGATATTTATAACATAGAAAATAGGGTGAATATAACAAGTCTCACAAATCAATGTTAATCATGCTTACAAATAACTACCCCAAAAAATAAAATTAATCTACTAGCATTAGATCCATGGCAATAATAGAAATAAATACCATGAATCTAAGGAGTAAATGAAGAGAGAAGATAGAAAACCCTAGAGAGGATTCTCCTAGCCTCCCTTCCCACAAAATAAAACTAACTAACTAATTTCTTCAACCCTAGGAGACTAAAGACACTATATATAGTTTAAGGTAAATGGGCCTTAAAAATTCTAAGTTGGAAACCCTTGTGCCACGCTGGCACGAGTCATGCAAGTTTGTATGGCACAACCTACACGTCCCATGCAGAACTGCACGAGACGCCTTCCAGAAGCAGGAAAATCCTAAACTGAGCGGACGGGCCGTGCATGTTTTCACTACCCATCGTCCGGGTCTTCAATATCAGGCTTTTGGGTGCATGGGCCGTGAAAATTTGCACGGCCCATCCTAAGACCCATCTTCTTGTGGCACAGATTCTGGCATATGTCGTGCCATTTTACATGGCCCATGACGTTTCTTCGACACTTCCAAACTTGGCTTATTTCTTTGACCCTTCAATCTTCTACCACATTTTGACCCGTGACCTTCAATCTTCTACTAATTTTGTAATTGTCCTTCATTAACCCACTCCAAAAATCTTACATGAAATTACAAATAAGCTCTCAAAATAAGATCTAGACGCTCATAAGGACAAAAATCCATTAGACTAAAAATAGGCTACAAAATGAAAGATTTAGATAGGAAAACCAAGAATGGTCGTCTAAACCCCTTATGATGTAAACCTATCTAAACTTAGCAATCTACCCAAAAAAACGTAACAAAAGAGATGTTGATGTCTCAAGAAATACATGCATTTGACGTCTCATCAGGTTTAGCAAGGAGTAGTAGCTTATACACATTCTAAGTGTGTAGTTAAGACATTTAGGTTATGGGTGATTGCTGCTGTTGAGTATATCTTTATAAGGCATGTAGATTTCCTAAGATGGAAATATTCGTGGAGCGTAGTGTTTGTACATGTGGTGGAATTTATTAGAATAATGGAAGTATTCTTGATATTGTTGACTACACGGGAGTATAACACAATTAAGTGGTATCTTTGATTATCTCTCCTCCTAGTTTTAAGTGAAATTCGTGAATTGTAACGACAAAGAAGTTGTGCTTCTCCATAGTTTATGGTGTATTTTAGATGTGAGCTATGTAGTGGCAACACACTGTAATTACTAGGCTATGTGTTTGTTGTTGGTGATAGTTGTTAAGACTAGTTACAAGGTTGTGTGTTATTTAGGTAAGTTGGAGTGTAGTTGGACTTGTATTAGGGCGTTTAGTGTAGTGAATGTGTGTGTGATTGTGATGGATGCTGGTTATTTGTTTTTTTGAAAATGAAAGTGGGAATAGGGTAATGGTCTTGTGGTGATACAACAGGGTTATTCTCCAATTGTGTTGCTTCCGTCGTCAACTAGTGATATTTGTGTCATTTTCTCCACAATTATTGAAACAACATCATTTTTACTTGGCTTACTCCCCTTTATTTACCTTGATTTTCCGAAATGACGTTGTTCCTAACATCTCTCATAGTTACCCTACTCCAAAAAGCTCTTCTCTTCTCCCGTTCGCCGTCCTCACAAATTTTTGTTCTTCCACGATGACAAAGCTTTAATGGTGGAATTCACTTAACTACATTTGTTGTAATCTCATCACTTTCCAAATCTACTTCCTACCACACGTCTATGTATGATTTAAAATCCCTAATATATCCAAATAATACACAATTGTTTGCTTTTGTTGTCAAGCAAGGATATTTGTGTAAGTTTCTCCACAGTTATTGAAATGATGTCATTTTTACTTGGATTACTCTTTTTATTTACCTTGATTTTCCGAAACAACTTTATTCCTGACATCTCTCACAGTTACCCCACTCCAGAAAGCTCTTCTCTTCTCCCGCTCTCCATCCTCGAACATTTTCTTTCTTCCACGACGATATAGCTTCAATGATGGAATGCACTAGACTAATTTTTTTGTAATCTCTTCACTTACTTCCACCACACATCTCTGTCTGATTAATCGGCCCTAATTTTCTATAAATAACACACAAACACTCACACCATAAAGAACATAGAATATCCAACACTAAGCCAAAACCCTTGTTGGACATATATTGATTTTATCATGCGAAAATTAAATAATGAAATTGAACAAACAATTTACACATGCAAGAATAATATACTTTTATTAATTATTCAGGCATACAATCAGAAAGATTAAATTACGAATAATTAAAGCAATACATGTGAGAAATAAATCACGTTTCAATCAATAACAAATTGATGGAGTCACGAGTAAACTCGCCGCCCTTGAAACGAATGAGTCCCGTCGTGGACATCGTTCCCTAGGATAAAACCATCGCAGGCAACAATTAACACTTAAGAGTTACCTGGGATTCACGCAAGACCCGAAGGACTATCACCTCGACAGAGCACCAAATGGAAACTTAGAGAAAAACAGAAAGAAGACTCAAGTTTAGAATATGTAGGGACTTGAGAAATGGTGTGTCTTTTCTGACTGACGTAGAGGCTCTATTTATACTACTCTAAGAGACCCTAATCATGGAAACATGATATTCTGATTTTCTGTAATTAGAGAAGAATATTCTCCAATCACAAACTCACCAAATCTGAGATATTCCATGAATACTCGAATCAAATCTACTGGAAAAGGAAGAAATATTTGCACAGATATTCTTTATCGTAGTAAACATGGTAAACCACATATTTATTTAAGACAAGATATCTCACAAAATATGGAAGAATTTTGTTCTTATCTCTTAAGAATTACACACAAGCAATTCCATATTTACTATGCAGTTGGGCCTTCCAGAGACTTCCATGCAGTCCATACGCATTTTGGACAGTCCAGAGAAAATTACTAGGGCCAATTTTCGCCCATTTTTTTCTCTTTCAAGAGTGATATTTCAAACATCCATATCTCATTCACCTTTGATCCGTTTTGAGAATTTAAATAGTCGATTTTATATTACTCGCGGAGGAGAACCCAAAAATGACATCCACCGACCCAAAATCAATTTGGGTCCCACTCAAACGAAGCCCAAAATATTGACAAATTTCAACCTTTTAACCATCATTTTCCAACAATCCCCCACATGAATAGATATTGATGTAGGAATCAGAACAATCACGTCAGACACAAAGTTTAACTTGGTGATAGATTCTTTTCGACGATATAGATGCTGCATAGGATAAGTAGGTGTCACCCTTTGAACTTTCCCTTGAGAGAGTACACTTAGCCCACTGGTTAGGAAGTAGATGAGATGTCCTTGAACTTCCCCTACCGCTTGTGTGAACGACAATGCACTTCACACAGACATCTTTCCTAGCCCTTGCGCTTTCCTCGGTTGTGTCTATTAATCAGGCCATGGCACATGCCTAGTTCTGTAAGGTTTCTAAAGAATTACGTCCCAACAATTCCCTTTCGCAGCGGCCACACTTCTCGCTTACATAGGTGATTCTTGGCGTAAGAGCAGTTTCGTAAACTATTGCGCTCTTTCGAGTCTACATACTCGATGCCTTGAATCATTAAAAGTAATTTAATGCTTAACCTCCATTCACATCACTGTTTCTTCATCATAGGAATAAGGCAGGAGGTATGAAACCCCCACAGTGATCGCGATGGGTCTTTGCAGTTTAGTTGTCCCTTTGAACCTAGATCTTGGGATCTCCAGTCACATAGGTTGGGTGTCCACGTACGTAACCCACCATTTATTGGAC
This sequence comes from Rubia yunnanensis, assembly GCA_037428765.1. Taxonomy (NCBI): domain Eukaryota; kingdom Viridiplantae; phylum Streptophyta; class Magnoliopsida; order Gentianales; family Rubiaceae; genus Rubia; species Rubia yunnanensis. The sequence continues at coordinate 30,125,061 of CM075070.1, forward strand.
TTAGTCATATTCCTTTCGATGAGTTCTTAACTAACTCTCGATTCAATTTCTTCGTCAAGAAATTAATTTAATCCTTTCGTCAAAGAATCATAACTCTTATCATATTGACCTTACGTAGTCAACATCGATAATTCTTGTAGAGAGTAGTCATCCAATGGTAAAGTGTCTTTGTCGAGACACAACATCATCGATATGGCTTTAAGCTACACCAATAAGCATACAAGTGCTTTAGTCATCTTAGGGTATATCTTTCCCAATTTTTGTCCAACACAATGGACTTAGATTCCTCTATGAATCTAGCAGGAGAGAACCATTTCTCTACACAACTCAGCCATATCCACGAGTCTCACACACATCTTGTTTCCTGTGATTATTTCTGGATTACTATCCATTGTAAGAATTGTCTAATGTGCCCTTTAATAAGCACAACAGACTATCAATGACTCTTGAGTTATCTTCTTAAGAGACACCTCACCTTTACAAAAGGTAACTCTCAATGTTTAGAGTCATTCCATTGAATACGACATATCTTCGAGAGACTTAATCATCGTATCAATTTTACTATCAATGAGAAAATCATCAATTCAAAGACATAAATGACATGGTCATTTTCCGTGTCCCTTAGCATATCTGCCTTTATCAAACTCATTGATTTCATATCACTGGCTAAACAACAATTAGTCTGGTCACATGATGGGTCATTGGGAGCATTGAGCTTTTCATTTTTCTCTATTCAGATCTTAATATCTAAATCTCCAAATAACCATTTAGGTCCATTAGATATAATTCTAGCTTTCACAAAGCCTCAATAGCAAGTACCATCACCCTTGGACTCATTCTCATGTCTAGAGAACACCCATCAAGTACACAAATATACTTACTAATTGTTCAAATCTACTAGTACTCTAGTGATTTGCAATCATGGTAGATCAAACTCTCTATTGATCACCGCTTTCCACAAATGTCATTTCATGGAATCTTGTTTCCTTCGTTGGTTTATCCCCGATCCTTAATGATTCCATCTATTGACTCTTAAGTCCATTTAAGATGAATCAGGATCTTTAACAGAAACTTCCACAAAATACACTTTCCATCAGGATATATTTCTAGTTTCTGTATAATATTTCTTGTGAATTTCAAGAAATTGATAACACTTCAACATTGTGCATATCTAGTAAAGATACTGTTTAAGTATTGCTTTTGCTACATTCACAATACGCCAACCCCCACATTCGAAAGAAATTTTAGGATGGCTCTATGAGGAGCTTTATTTTCCTTTTTCTTGGGGTATCTTATTTAAAAGATCGCCAGCCAACTTAAAGGCTCCCCCACACCGCTTGATCATTTCTAGCAATTTCTTTCAATCACCATATGACCTTGCAAATGTCTACATCGTGAATCACATTCCCCAAAGGATTCTATGTATTCACATCATGGTCACAGATAACCTCATATGTTTTCTGTGCATCCCGTAAGTGGTTTCGTTAATATACAAACCCAACTTACAAAAAGTCTGTGTGTTCAATAATAAATCAAACACTGGGTTCTTACCCATCAAATTTCTTCTACGGATTGATCATTTTAACAATCAAAACACCTTCATGTATTGATCTTTCATCGCGGAAGTCTCTCTTATTCCTTCAACTCCCTTGGAATTAGAGATAACTAAACTTTCCGATCTCAATTAATCGTTCTTCCTCACATGACCAATACCACTAGCAATGTAGTATCAATCAATCGAGGATTCGATTAACTACGACGCAGTGTGAGTTTACAACCTCCACACAATTTCATGCCCATTTATAGCCAAGTTTCAGTATAACTGCACTTTACTTGCAGACTACTCAAATCAAACTTGAGTGCCTTTAAGCTCGAAACACATTCAAGTCCATTGCTTGACTCAAGTTTGAGTGCACTGCTTGACTCAATTTTGGGTTTACCCTTTTGGTTTGAGCTAAATTCCTCCCAACTTGAACAACTTGATTCAAGTCTCTCGTGCGACTTTTCATCTCAAGTACCTATCAAAATTCATATGGTCATTGAATTTTTAGGTTTTCGTCTACCCCCCACATTGGGCTGGTTTTATTAAATATCCCCACACGTCTTAAGTTTCTCAAAACCTTGTGTCTTGGGGTTCCTAGACCAAATGTATTAGGATTCCTCATCTCAGAATTCTAAGGCTTTCCAACAAAAAATCTTGAGAATTGACCAAATGTCTTGGGATTCAATATCTTATGATTCTTAGATTTTTCAACCATAAATCAAGAGATTTGACCAAAAGTCTTGGGTAAAAAATCCCATTCTCAGGATTCTTAGTTTTCCCAACCAAATTCTTGAGATTTTCCCCTCAATTCTTTGATGACAAATAATCAAAGGTTTTTAGCATAGTCATGATAACTCATGCTTTAGGGTTTATACCATGGTTCACAAGAACCAATACCCTGGACATAGTCGTAAACTAATGTCTTCACGTTCACATTTTTCAGGTCATACAAAATAACCAGAATATGTTGAACTTTGAGCCCATATGCTCTATCTGTGCAATCTAATAATTGTCACTCGTGAGCCATATGCTCGTAAGCGATCAATCAAGATAGCAAATTATCGGGAATAGACTTGTCAAATATTTCAATGCATTTAAAGGCATTTTCCCAAATAATTAATATAATCATAGCATATAAAAGCATAACCCAATTTTAGACACAACATAGATCTAAATTTTTTGTATATGCAGCTAAATCAAGTCCCTAAATGAACGAGAATACATTATGGATCAAATAACCCAATGTCACATACTTCATTCATGCACGAATATATATCACTCTTGTCGAGAGATGTCATGTTTAAGTGTAAATGAAGTTTACCATTTTATCGCATGCGATTCTCAGACCAAGCATATAAAAGTCATGAATCACTAGCAGCACATTCTCACACAAAATGTGGTTTTAAATCTTTTAACCAACACGGGCAGCCCACACAACCAAAATACTATACCATGCAAAATAGGTATTTCAACATTTGATCAAGTATTTCAACAAATACTATAACATTTTGAGGGCTTGGGAAATTAAATAGTCTCATAATTTCCAACACACATACACTGCTTTCATGTAATTTCATAATTAAAAAGAATAGTAATACTTGATTCAATATTCCAAACTCATGACATTTTTTTCCAACTTTAAGCTATTCATGCAAAGAATCAAATATGATTTATTACCATATCAACATTTAATCTCATAAGCATGAATATCACGGAATTAACATATTTCCATAATTACGCCATTTAATTTAACATACATGCTCAACTCATTTTTCCACATAATCAAGTATTAATATAACCAAATCCATTCACTATCAAATTCGATAGCCTTAGTGTACAGGACATATATGTGCACATATTATTCATATAACACTCTTTGTAACAAAGTCTTGTTCACGTCCAGATTAACGCAAATGGTTATCAAATATAATCCAAGCAATATATGTATATATAGCATATGCCATGATTCATATTAATTAACGTGTATACGTACCATAGTTTGCAAAACCGTGGTTACAACTCTTGACTCTTTCATGTTGTCAAGCAAATCCTGTTGTATCTCCATGCCAAGTTTTTCTTCCATAAGAGATACCGCCGTATATACTAGGAATCACCAGTGTGTACATACAAAACATTATTCATCGTTATATATATATATGTACACATCAAATATCATAGTATAATATTTTAAATAATTATACATAACAAATTGCTCAATATAATTTTGTTGTAACTAACCAAAAACCATTAGCATGCAATCAGATTCTCCATGCAGTTAAGCATGCCATCTCGAAGGTGATGAAATATGACATAACAAATGCAGTTTACGTGCATTTACGGAAGACATGTCAACATGCAATTTCTTAAGCATGAATGCAATCCGTATGTAGGCATACAATATATATGGTAAATATGGTAAGCATAATTTACAAATTCTGGATCATATATTCTGGATCACATGCAATCTATATCACATACAATTTCCGTATTAATATAGATCAATAAAGTCATTCGTTTCAAGACTGTTGGACATATATTGATTTTATCATGCGAAAGTTAAATAATGAAATTGAACAAACAATTTACATATGCAAGAATAATATACTTTTATTAATTATTCAGACATACAATCAGAAAGCTTAAATTACGAATAATTAAAGCAATACATGTGAGAAATAAATCACATTTCAATCAATAACAAATTGATGGAGACACGAATAAACTCGTTGCCCTTGAAACGAATGAGTCCTGTCGTGGACATCGTTCCTTAGGATAAAACCATCGCAGATAACAATTAACGCTTAAGAGTTACCTGGGATTCACGCAAGACCCGAATGACTATCACCTCGACAGAGCACCAAATGGAAACTTCGAGAAAGATAGAAAGAAGACTCAAGTTTAGAATATGTAGGGACTTGAGAAATGGTGTGTCTTTTCTAACTGACTTAGAGACTCTATTTATACTACTCTAAGAGACCCTAATCATGGATTCTCCAATCACCAACTCACCAAATTTGAGACATTCCATGAATACTCGAATCAAATTTGCTAGAAAAGGAAGAAATATTTGCACAGATATTCTTCATCGTATTAAACATGGTAAACTTCATATTTATTTAATACAAGATATCTCACAAAATATGGAAGAATTTTGTTCTTATCTCATAAGAATTACACACAAGAAATTCCATATATACTATGCGGTTGGGCCTTCCAGAGATTTCCATGCGGTCCATATGCGTTTTGGACAGTCCAGAGAAAATTACTAGGGCCAATTTTTGCCCATTTTTTTTCTCTTTCAAGAGTGATATTTCAAACATCCATATCTCATCCACCCTTGATCCGTTTTGAGAGTTTAAATAGTCGATTTTATAGTACTCGCGGAGGAGAACCCAAAAATGACATCCACCGACCCAAAATCCATTCGGGTTCCACTCAAACGAAGCCCAAAATATTGGTGAATTTCAACCTTTTAACCATCATTTTCCAACAACCCTATTATGAGAGAAATTCTCTCATAAAGTTTTGATCTTTAGGTAGAAAACCTAACCAGGCTCTTGGAATTCTACCCAATTTGATCAATGCCCTGAAGGTATAAGAGACCTTGCTATACAAAATCTGGTGCCATAGGACCGACGATAAAAAAGGCGGTGCACACGCTGAGTTGTTGACGGGAAAAAGCTCTGTGATATCCATTACATACAGGAGCGGGGGCGCCAGTTAAAGTAACGATTCCCCGATTCCCTTAAACTAGAGAGGAAGTGTAAGAGAATTAGTAAAGATGGAGGAAAAAAATTAAAGGGCACTTCAATTGTTATGAAGAAGATGAAGATAACTATGTCAGGGACTATTAACAAAGTCGTGAGGATGTCGCATTTGAAGAGAATGGATATAAGATTGGAATTTACTGGGGAATAATTGAAGAGGTAGTTGGAGATCAAGAGGAAGGAGGGGGAGATTAGGGAATGCAATGGCGATGAAGATCTCGAGTCTACCTTGGTGTTGCCCTGTAGATTGATCACCATTTCCAAGAGGAATTCTAACAATGCAGGTGCTTCTAATGGTGTAAATGTGAAAATTACAGGGAGCTCTTCCTCTAGTTCATATTCGATGAGGAGTTATTATCGAGCAGAGTAGAGTTATTAACTTCCTCTCTGAAGAAAGTGTTAACAATGTTATTTTTAGCTAAGTGACTTTGATTATGGAAATGATTTTTGGCATTTCTGATTGTTGGATTTTATGAGTTTCTATTTGATTCAGATGATGCAACTGTTGATTAAGACGATGCTAATGTTATGCTGTTGCAAGTTCTAGATTAAAAAAATCTATTATTTTTTTCTAAGATTCATTTGCTTTCTTGAGTCGTGATGTGTGTTATATTGTGTTCATATTTTTTGGAATTATTGTGATTTTATTGAGTTATAATTTTCACTTTTAGGTGTTTTTGGTGCAAAAAATCATGGATTGTGAAGAATTAAGAGGGAGCTATACATTGTACTCTTTTTCCCTTAACCAACAGTTTTTTCCCACTGGGTTTTCTAGGTTAATGTTTTTAATGAGGCGGTGTGATCTAATGGAAAATGTTCTTATCTTATAAGACATTTTCCCGGAGATGAAGGAAGAGAGACAAAAGCAAAATTGCTGAAGTTATGAGATGAAAAATGAATTATTGAAGAGATGTGGATTTGAAGAAATTAAAGATATTTAATTTCCATATTGATAGGGATTTATTATCTCTCTAATTGAACAACAATATAGTTTTTGCGTTAACGCTCAACATAAAAGACAGGCGAAGATCAGCAAACCTAGAGCATGGCAAACCTAGAGGCACTTGAGCAGTTGTATGTGAATCTCTCTCTCACGGAGGAAGAGAATCCACACGAATCAATATCACTCAAATCAGATTCTTCACAGGTCCAACTGGCTTTAGTTGGAAGGGTTTTGGCACCTTGGAAAATTCTGTGTGAAGACATCATCGACTAGTTTCAAAGATTTTGGGGATGCAAAACACTATGATGGGTAAGCAATTGAGCGATAATGTGGTATTATTTCAGTTTACGAAACCCACAGATAAGGCTTGGATTTTGGAGAAGGAACAGTGGCTATTTGGCAAATTCTTGCTCGTGCTACGAGATTCTTACAAAGGGATGACAGTTTCACAAATCCAATTTATGACATGCTCTTTTTGGATTCACGTTTATAGAATTCCTATGCTCGCTATGAATGAGGAATCAGCAAAATTGATCAGTGATGCTATTGGAAAGTATGTGATGATTGAGAAATATGTGGATAGTTTGATGATTGGACCGTATAAGAGAATAAAATGTGAAATTGAAATAGCAAAACCCCTAAAAAGGGTTCAGATGGTAGGTCTACTAGGTTACCAGATGCAACTTCTTTTGCAATATGAAAAACTACCTAGGTTTTGTTCATATTGTGGATGCTTGAATCATGGTGCAAGGGAGTGTGAAGCTAGAGCCCAAGCACCAATGGCTTACCGAGTGGTTATTTATTACTCGCCAATGTTGGGGGTGAATCCAAACTCGTTAAGATGGGACTATCACTTGCTATAGGAGGCTGAGAGCGTGAAGTGGAGGCAATGGGAAAAAATATTGGTACAAGGAGGGAGACATGAATACTACCTTCTTTCATAAATTTGCATCAAAGCGGCCCACTAGGAATCATATTTGAGGATTAAAGGATGCAAACTTAGAAATGAAGTCTGATGATGCTAGTATTGAACGAAAAATTGTGGATTATTTTGGAGGATTATTTTCATCGTCGAAACCACCTGTGGAGGCAATCCAGCAAGTTGTAAGCCATCTTCAGCCGTGGGTCACAGGGGAGATTGCCAAGAGTCTATGGCGTCCTTATACCGGAACTGATGTAGTTGCTAAGGCGGTGAAATAAATGCACCCATACAAGTCTCCGGGACCTGACAGTATGAGCCCTGTCTTCTTCAAGAAATTCTAGCATATTGTTAGAGCTGATGTTATGTCATTTGTGTTGGTTATTTTGAACAATGGAGTGTTAGAGCTAGAAGTGAATTATACTCATATTGCAGTGATCCCAAAAACCCCGGAACTAGAGTTGATTACACAATATTGGCCCATTAGCTTGTGTAATGTGGTTTACAGACTTGCTTCTAAGGTTGTGGTAAACAGACTAAGACCGATTATTCCGTAGATCATCTTGGAATCACAGTCGGCTTTTATCTGTGGCAGGTGGAGTACCAACAATATCCTTATTGCACATTAATTTCATCATACAATGAAGAATATGAGGACGGGCAATATGGGACACATGAGCATTAAGTTTGATATGAGTAAAGCATTTGATAGGATTGAGTATGAACTTTGAGGGAAATGGGATTTTTGGAAGCATTTGTTAGATTAATTCGATTATGCCTCCCAATGGCCTCTTTCCGTTCATCCCCAATAGCGGAGAAATGGGACTAATTCAGCCTAAGAGAGACTCGGACAGGGAGATCCCCTTTCCCCCTACCCTTCATCATATGCTCAGTGGTTTTCTCTAGTATTCTGATGGATATTATGCGCGCAGGAAAGATCAATGGGATTGGTGCTTCTAGGGTTGGCCCAAATATACTCATTTGTTTTTTTGCTGATGATACCCTTCTCTTTGGAGAGGCGACAGAGAAGGAGGCAAAGCATCTTCACTGGGCCATCATCTTGTTCGAAAATATTTCTGGGCAGAGAATAAAAGCGGAGAAGTTAGGCATCTTATTTAGCCAAAACACGCTGAAGAAGCTAGGGCACGAGTGTGTGATATTCCTAAGATTCCTAAATTGGCGTCGCATAGCACCTACCTGGGATTACCTTCTGAGATTGGGCAACAAAAGTCAGTCATTTTTCAGAACCTAAAGGATAGAATTAGACAGAAGATTGGTGGATGGAGCGAGAAAAACCTACCAAAAGTAGGGAAGTAGATACTGATCAAGTCTATCCTACAGGCCAATTTGGCATATACCATGAGTTGCTCTGTAATCCCTGACGGAATTTTGGATGATATTCGGTCTATGATCAGCAATTTTTGGCGGGGAGGTTGCACGACAGGAAAGAAGAAAATTTCATGGGTATTATGGGAGAGGATGTCGCGTCTGAAAGTTAATAGAGGACTGGGATTTAGAGACTTAAAAAGCTGCGAACTTAGCACTACTGGAAAGCAGGTGTGGAGGTTTCTTGTGAACTCTCAAGCACTGGTCACACGAGTCTTTAAGGACAAATACTTTCCCAATTCTACTATCTTCGAAGAAACAAGAAGATCGAGGCCATCATGGTTTTGGAGGAGCATTTTAAAGGGTGTAGAAGTTCTTAGACTTGATTGTCGCAAGAAGATTAAGTTGGGAATGCAGACGAGCATATGCCATGATCATTGGCTTCCGAGGGAGACAAATTTCTATATCAAAGATTCGGATCGTGTTCCACCTATGATATCGAAGGTTGAAGACCTTGTAGACCAGTTCACAGGAAGATTGCGTGAGGAGTACCTGAAGGAATTTTTCCATGCAGACGACGAGAAAATGACATGTTTGTGGCTACAGTAGCCACAAACGGAAATTGCATGTGGAGGACGCATTTCCGTAATGCGTCCTCCCATTTTTTATTTTTTTTTGTTTAATTTCGATCAAAGTTTTCAAACGAGGAACCAGAGTGTGACACGTGGCAAGGACGCATTTCCGTAATGCATCCTCCCATTTATTTATTTATTTTTGTTTAACTTCGGTCAAAGTTTTCAAACGAGGAACCAGAGTGCGACACGTGGCAAGGACGCATTACGGTAATGCATCCTTGGCCAAAATTTTGTTTTCGAATAATATTACCGGAAAAAATGAGGTAAATATATATATATATGTTTATATTTATATTTATATATATCTTTATATATATATATATATAAATTTATTTTTATATATATGTATATTTATATGTATTTATATATTTTTATATTTATATTTATATATATGTATATATTTATATTTATATATATCTTTATTTATATTTATATTTATATATATTTTTATATTTATATATATATATATGTGTATATATTTATATATATCTTTATTTATATTTATATTTATATTTATTTTTATATTTATATATATGTATATATTTATATTTATATATATTTTTATATTTATATATATGTATATATTTATATATATATATTCATATATATATATATATATCTTTATTTATATTTATATTTATATTTATATTTATATTTTATTTTTATATATATATATATTTATATTTATATTTATATATATATATGTATATCTTCATATTTATATGTATATATATATATATGAATATATTTATATATATATTTATTTATATTTGTATATATATCTTTATTTATATTTATATTTATATTTATGTATATTTTTATATTTATACGTATGTATATTTTTATATTTATGTATATATTTATATTTATATATATCTTTATTTATATTTATATATATATTTATTTATATTTATATATATTTATTTATTTATATATATATATATATATATATATATATATGCATGTATGTGTGTACATCCACACATTTACGCGTGTGTACATCCACACATTTACGCGTGTGTACATTCACACATTTACGCGTGTACATTCACACATCTACGTGTGTGCGTATTTATATATATATATATATATATATTTATATATGGGAGGGGTTCTATGCACTCCCTTATATTAACTCAAATCTACACTCAAAATCCTGACCGTAGGATCACATCAGAAAAACCAATGGAATAAATAAAAGAGGTTTGATCTGATGTGATCCTACGGTCAGGATTTTTGAGTGTAGATTTGAGTTAATATAAGGGAGTGCATAGAACCCCTCCCTTTATATATTTATATATTTGTATATATTTATATTTATATATATCTTTATTTATATATATATATATATTTATTTATTTTTATATATATATATATATATGTATGTGTGTACATCCACACATTTACGTGTGTGTACATCCACACATTTACGTGTGTGCATATATATATATATATATATATATTTTTATATATTTGTATATATTTATATTTATATATATCTTTATTTATATATATATATATATTTATTTATATATATATATATGTATGTGTGTACATCCACACATTTACGTGTGTGTACATCCACACATTTACGTGTGTGCATATTGATATATATATATATATATATATTTATAGGGAGGGGTTCTATGCACTCCCTTATATTAACTCAAATCTACACTCAAAAATCCTGACAGTAGGATCACATCAGATCAAACCTCTTTTATTTATTCCATGGTTTGATCTGATGTGATCCTACGGTCAGGATTTTGAGTGTAGATCTGAGTTAATATAAGGGAGTGCATAGAACCCCTCCCATATTTATATATTTATATATTTGTATATATTTATATTTATATATATCTTTATTTATATTTATATATATTTTTATATTTATAAAATCGTTTCCAAAACGGTACTCTAATTTATTTCATAAACAAAAAAATAAATCTGTACTACTTTCAGAAGACAAAAATGGAGGGACAAATTAAATTTTAAAAAAATAAGGGAAAAACATTTTCGGAACAAAAAACGGAACCCTCTATTTAAATGCTGAAAAAAAAATAAACAAACCGGGAGGACGCATTATCGTAATGCGTCCTCCAAACATGCAGAAAAAAAAAAATTTGGGCCCTTGGAGGACGCATTATGGAAATGCGTCCTCCCCCAAGTGTCCAAAAATACAACATGCCCCATTTATGTCCATCTTGACTTTTTTCACCATACAAAAATCAAGCTCTCTGCAGATGACGCAGATCATTTGCAAAAGCCAACCTCCACTCTCGGTTGGAATCGATCACTGGGCCTGGCACCATACTTCGATAGGAAACTTCACCGTCAAGTCAACGTACCACACACTTGTGGAATTGCCAGTTTCCAGGTTACGCCGCCACACATTGGTGGATGATGTGGACAAAAAATTTTGGAAAAGGATATGGCATCTCCGCATCCCTCAATGCGCGAAACACCTAGCCTGGAGGTTAACTACATACTCTCTTCCAACGACTGAAAATATGAGAAAGAGGTATATGGAAGTCTCCACGACATGCTCGTGATGTGGGGAAGACGGTGACACATCTGGGCATGTCTTCTTTGACTGTCGTTACGTGGTCGAAGCTTGGAGCTGTATTGGGTTGAAAGATACTATAGAGAGGCGCAAGAGAATAGATGGGAGCACTGGTTCAAAAATCTAACAGCTACATGCAATGATGACGTCTCTGAGCTTTGTATAATGCTTTGCGATGGACTCTGGTTTTAGCGCAACTAGAAAATCTTTGAAGACAAAGAGTTAGCACCCGATATGATGGCTGGGGGAATTTTTGCAAACCCGAGGAGCTTTAAGAATGCAAACCAATGGCCGGAGATAGAATTGGAGGAGTTGCACTGCCATGCGTTGCTGTGTCCATCGGAGGAAGGAAGGCGAATATACTTTGATGCGGGGTTAGCGGATGACCTAGCTACCATAAGAGTGACACATACGGACAAAGAGCACCGCTTCGAAAGGGCCACGACGATAGAAGGTGTTATCAGCCCAGAGAAGGCTGAAGCTCTCGCCTTGATGAAAGCAATCCAATGGGCGACGGAGGATGGGAGAAATGCCATACATATTCTTGGGGATGCTTTGGCTGTTACAATAATGGCCCAAGGTGAGGTTGAGCCTTCTCTGAATTGTGTCGACACAATTCAGAAAATATAACATCTCTTTGAAGAAACAGGCTCCACTCCACCCTTCTGAATCCCTAGAGATAGGAATAATCTTACTCATTCATTCACTAGTATATATACACGGAGACACAGACATTAGAGGGAGGAGTTTTAGTTAGAAATCGGAATTAATTTACTTTATTTTTTTGATTTTAGTTTTTTTCTACAGCCACATGCTTGTTTGATTCGGATGAGCAGTACTTTGATTTTTTTTTTTTTAATGAAAACACCCGAAGGTGAGGGAGTTATGTATTAGGTTCCCCAGGCCCTATAGCAAGATTAACAGTTGATACATAAGTATATCTAGATCCCTAGACATTGAGGCAACATAATTGCCTCCAAAAGTACTAAGACTATCGATATGAACAGCTATACAGGGCAGCACAGTCTGTGAAGAAGTTACGATCCAAAGGAGAGAACCTCCACCCCCTGTGTTAATTCTCTCCCTTGGCCAGGCAACTTCAAAATCTAAGTAGTATATAAACTAAAACTTTTCTAATCCAGAAGTGAGTAAAGATGATATGGACTGCACCAAAAGAATGGCATCATCCAAATCCTCAGTATGGCATAACTGAAACTGCCAAAGCCAAAATGTCATCCATTGAGTGAGCAGCAACTTCAATCCAGACTTGTCCATAAGCAAGTCCTGCATATAAGAACAAATGTAACTTAGCAGTATCTATTCGAAGCCATTATCATTTCAGAGAACTCGAATGTAAGGTATGGATTCTTTGTCTAAAGTAATGAGGCCACTTATATGCCTAGGGATATTAGATATAGAAAGGCCATGATCTGAATCAGAATGGTACTTAGCAATAGCATCAGCTACAAAATTACCCTCTCTTAAAACATGTTGAAGAACATATCTACCAAGCAAAGCCTTCACCTTATAGGTTTTGTCAAAAAATTCCCAATGAGCAGCATAGGGGTCATTTATTATATTGACCGCAAGTTTTGAGTCAGATTCAATTATGAAAGTGTGGTCAAGCTGAGGGAAAATGTGACAAGCATGCAAAATGGCATCAATTTCTGCTAGTAGCGGTGAAACAGCAGAAGAGGCAGCAGAACTTATCAGAATTAGGCAACCAAAGGTATCTCTAGCAATAAGACCAACAGAAGCTTTGTTGAAATACCAAGAAGCATCCACATTTATTTTTATGAAACCTGGTTTAGGCCTTTTCCAAAAAATCTTAGATATATTTGGCTTAGGAGGTGGTCTAAGCAGAGGTGCTAGTTGCCTGAATGAGGCTGGGATAGAACCAGAAGGATACAATTTAGGGGGGCACACATATAATGTCAATATGATCAGATCCTGCACCTCTTTGCAGATAGAATTTACTAAGAGGGGCTTATTATCAAATAAGAAGCCATTTCTAGCTTTCCAGAGGCCCCAACATATCAGAGAAGGCAAGATCTTACAATACAAGCGCTCAAATTTTGGTAGATCACTACAGTTCTAGAATAGATAAAACCTTTGTGGAATGGAATGAAGAGCATTTAGATTAAAGTGGAGCAGAGATGCAAAATATGACCACACAACATGAGCCATATGACAAGATATGAAGAAATGCTTAATCGAGTCAGAATGATAGCAAACAGGGCATTTTGATGCTAAACTAAATCCACAAGTAATGAGCACATCATCAAAAGGAAGAAAAGAATGCAGTAATTTTCATGTAAAGATAATGATCTTTTTCTACAAAGGAATCTTCCAAAGAGAAATATTTGCAAGAGAGTTACCTGATGATGAGGTTAAGGCCATGTAGGCTGACATAAAAGTAAAATTACCTGAGCAGTCTGGATTCCAAATCATTCTGTCATCCCTTTCCAATATTATTTCAGCCCCCCGCAAAAATAAAAGCGTATCATGTTCCAAGAAAGAAGAAATATGATCCATGACAGAGTTTCTATTAGTGATGAATTCAGCCACAGTAATGTTAGGCATAAGTGAAATAATACTCTCTGGAATATGGTTTATCAGGGGGCCATGTGGACACCAGTTGGCCAACCAAAAACTACAACTCCCTTTGCCATGAATTATGGTGGAGTTATTTTCGGCAAAGGAGTTAATAAAGCAAATTCTTTTCCATGTTACAGATTTTTTGTGGGATGGAGGAAGTGCCCATAACAGTTTAGACCACAAAGAGGTACCTAGTTGACACTTCCACCACAGTTTAACTGAACTAGACTCAATTATGGCCTTGAAAGATCTGAAACCCAGTCCATTCAGTTTAGTAGGCTTGGCTAGGTCAGCCCATTTTTTCCAGACCCTATTGTTCTTATCATCAAATTTACCCCAGAAGAAGTGAGACAAATTTTTCTCAATTAATTTAATGATACCTTTCGGGGGATCTGATACAGTCCAAATATGTTGAGGAATAGAATAAAGGCAAGATTTTATTAAGACCATTTTACCTCCTCCACTAAGACATTTATTTTTCCAATTTTGAAGCTTATGGTCAATGTTAGCCAGCAAAGGGTGATAATATCGCATTAAAGTTCTTCCTCTAAAAACTGGGCAACCTAAATATGTAAAAGGGAAAGATCCTTTTTTCATTTTAAAAATAGTTTTGACCTGATTAAGCTTAGCTGGTGTTGCTCTTTTACCTAGATAAAAATCTGATTTATCAAAGTTAAACTTTTGGCCCGAGGTAAACTCAAATATTTCAAAGAAAGCTTTGATCTTAATTAAATTCGACCTTGATGCTTGCATGAATATGATCGTATCATCCACATACATAAGATGAGAAACCGAAGGAATAGAAGCAGGAGTCTGAACACTAGCCAATCTATTATTGTAGAATATAAAAGCTAAACTCCTAGAGAAGTTAAATAGGAAGGGTGAAAGAGGATCACCTTGTTTAATACCCCTTGATGCCTTGAAAAAACCTACAGGATTTCCATTCACAAGTATAGAGAAATATGCTTGTGACAAATTATTCATGACAGCATTTAGAAAATTCCCATTAAAACCAAAATTGAGCAAGATTTGTTTAAGAAAGTTCCAATTAATCCTGTCAAAAGCCTTTCTTAAATCTAATTTCAGAATGCAATTTGGAGTTCTATATTTTTTATCTAGAAATCTGATCATTTCTTGTAAGTACAGGATGTTATTAGATATGTCTCTGTTTTTCATAAATGCTGATTGGTTAGGTGAAATCAAGCTTTCCATATAAGGTTTTAACCTTTCCATTAACACTTTAGAACAGATTTTATTCAACACATTAGAAAGGCTAATTGGCCTGAAGTCATCAAATGAGCATGGGATGGGCTTTTTAGGTATCAAGGTAATCCAGGTGCTAGAAATTCCCCTAGGCATAACAGATCCATCAATGTAGTCACTAACTGCAGAAATCAAATCCATTTTAATGATAGGCCAGCACTTAGAGTAAAATTTAGGAGAGAATCCATCCGGACCTGGACTACTCATCTTATTCAAACTTTTAATGACTTTATCCAACTCAGATTCAGTAACCAGAGAGGCTAGTATTTGATTATCTGTTTCCTTAATAATATTTGGGATCTGACTAAGGAAATGAGAAAAGTAGGTCTCATCAGATTCCTGAGAGGGCTCAGTGAGCAATTCAGAGAAATAATCAACAGCTGCATTTTGAATTCCCAACTGAGAGTTAATCCATTGGCCAGCACCATTTTTTATTTTAGTAATCTGCAGCTTACAATTTCTTTTCTGTACTACCTTGTGAAAGAAAGTTGTATTATTATCACCTAACTTATACCATTTAAGTCTTGCTTTCTGCTTCCAAAATTTTTCCTTTTCTTTTAAAGCTTTAAGCAGTAAAGCATTTTTCTCATTCAGTTTTACCCGTTCCAAAGTAGAGGGGGTCAAATCAAAGATAATTTCCTGTGTTCTAAGAGCTTCCTCAACCTGTTTGACATTAAGATCAATATTGCCAAAACTATCCCTATTCCAAATCTTAAGAACTTTCTTAAGTCTGATCAATTTTAGATAAAATCTAAGCATACCTGTTTCAGCTAAAGGTAAATTCCAACAATCATTAATTAAAACAGTAAACTCATTCCTCTGAAACCAGGCATCGATAAATCTAAAAGGCTTTGGTTTAGTAGAGGTCAGAGAAGAGATTTGTAGAAGAAGGGGTGCATGATCAGAAGTCTGCCTATTTAGAATTTGAATGGAAGAGGATGGGAATTTAGAGTTCCAAGAGATGGTACTAAGTCCTCTGTCTAGTCTCTTAGAAGTTGGGTTCCTAAGCCTAGCATTACACCAAGTGAAAATGTTACCAACTGTGTTAATTTCTTGTATCCCATTCAAGTTGATCCAAGAGTTAAAATCCCTAATACTACCTAAGGCAGGAGAACTAGGACCTCTATACTCAGACAGAGAAGTAATTGAGTTGAAGTCCCCATTAAAAATTGTATCTCCTTTAGAGATAGGCTGAAGCTCTTTCCATAAATTCTTCCTACCATCCCTATTTCTAAGAGCATAAACAAAAACTCCATCCATATGCCAATTAAGGTAATGATGCAGAATAGTGACATGCATGAATTGTTCATGAGATGATAGCAGAGAGACAGAAAGTGAATTTGTCCACATTAACCAAATTTTCCCATTATACAAAGTCAAATTATGATCAAAGGGAAGTTTCTGCATATATGCTTGACCAGAACTATTGTCATGCATAGGTTCAATGATGCAAAGCAGCTGTATTTTCTTAAGTTTACATAAATTAGAAAGCCTAAGCATTGAAGTGTCCATGCCCTTAAGATTCCACACTAAGCAATTTACATAGGAGTTTACTGTCATTGTTCACAGGATTTATTACTTTTTGTGGCTGATCTAAGCATCATTTTGTTTAGTTGGCTTAGATAATTGTTTTTCTTTGATTTAGGCTTACCTTGTTGCATACCTGTAATAGAAGAAGTGGTAGGCTTTTGTTGATCAGAATTGGCCTCTATAGATGTCTCAGACTCAGAAATTTTCTCATGATTCTTAGAGCAATCCTCTAGAGCCTGCAAAACAGAAAATTTGTTTGCCATCTTTCCAGGCTGAGAAAGTGCCATTTTGTGATTTGGACTATACATAGGTATTGAAAAGGATCCTATCTGAATATCATCTTTAGCATATGACAGAATAGGTGGTTTGGAAATAGCCGTATCTTTTAGTAAGCTTATGATAGAATGATCTGGGCTGTCCTGAGTCTGAGTCTGAGTCTTAGTAATAGGAGATCTCTCAGTATTAATGGTAACCAGGGAAGGAGAGCTGTGTGATAAATTGTGGTCAGTACCATTAGATGTTCCTTCAGTGTTATCAATCAGAGGGGGTGATTGATCATCCACAGAGTCTAAGATTAAAGGGGCCTTGTCAAATTTCTTACCAGTAGGCTGCCAATGTGATTGGGGTAAGGTTTGAACTAGATTTATGTCCTGAGTTATTCCATTATTAGGCAAAGGATTAGCTTTACATTGAGACAGAGAATGGCCAAGTTTTAGACAGTGATCACAGTACAGGGGTACATCCTCATATTCAACTTGGTATTTCCTATTGTTGGTTACAGAGCCCAGCCTTATGAGTGGAAAATTCAGGTGTCCATTTTAAGATTTTCAGAGAAATTCCATTAAAATTCCACACACATTTCATCCAACATCTTTGGTAATCGTTTATCAGTTCAAACCTAATTAAAACATGCTTGTAATCGAGGGAGCCTAGCTGATACTTACCTTCAAAACCCATTGTTTTGAAAGCCTGCTCCAGAAGATCCATTGAAATTCTCCCTTTAGTAAACTTACCCACCAAAGCATTAGCATAATGGGCAGAGAGGGTGGCAATCCGGTCATCTGAGTATAGGCATGAGGGATCCCCCAAGTGCAGCGTTTTAGGGATAATTTCTGGATTGTTGGGAAGGATTTTCGAAAAAGGCGGAGATTTGTCCTGTAACACAGCTGCGAAGGTTTTGGGGGGGTTTGATCATTGGTAGTTGCCGCCATATTGGCCGGCAGCAGAGTAGGGGCGACCCGCCTAATTGTTGATGTTACGGGCTAGCTGTTTCCGGTGAGGAAGCCGTTAACGGCGAGCAGAGGAGATGGAAGAAGGTACAAAAATTGTTTTCCATTGGGAATCTAGGGATTCGTGCCTGGGAGAGAAATCAGTTCTTGGAAATTGTTCAAGCAGTACTTTGATCGAGCATCAGTTTGCTTTATGATTTGGTTGTTTGTAATTATTTAATAACTTAGTTGTTATTATGTTCTTTTCTTATAATATTTATTTTTTTGTTTGATTATTATGAGTAACTACTTTATATATCAGTATTGAATTGCAAGTATTAGTTTATAAATTATAAGAACTATTTTTTTTATTATAATTGATTCTTATGTGTTTTTTATTGTACTTGGTTTAATTTATTCCATATGTGTTTAAGCATGATAAACTTTAATATTATTGGGATAGTGATATCTAATTCCATAAATACATAATCGCTGGAAAGAGTTAGTAAGTAGCGAATTCTTGTGGAAGCTATACAGATAACTAGTTAAGACCTTTACAGCAAGACGTGGAACAATTAAGCGTGTGTTACTACTTGCGAACACTTGGGTAGTTGTTGTATCAGGTTCTTTTCATTCTTAATGCTATTGAGGTATGTATCTGGTTTAGCGAATAATTTCTGAAGGCATCTTGGTAAGAGAAACAATTGGTTAATTATCATTGGTCAATTGTCGACAAGGTAAAAAAGAATTAAGAGGGTTTAACAAAGAGTTCGTCTCCTGTGAGAACGTCTTACCGTAAGACCAGGGACTTGCAGTAATTTAAGGTAAAAGGCAAAAAAAAATTCGGGGGTCCTGGCATAATTATTTTATTTTCGGTGCCCATTTAAAATGCGCAAAAAAATAGGGGGACTAATATGCAAATATAAAAAATATGGAAAGAATTTTGAGAAGAAGACGCGTTTACAGAAGGCGCACAATGGAAAAGCACGCTTCGTAAATATTCTCACAATTTCAATCGATCTCAACCACTGCAATCCATCGATCCCAAACCTTCAAAGATCAAATCCCCAACTTCTACGATCAACAATGAACAACAACGATCAAGAAGAAATCAGGTTGTTATTCAAAACTACATAATCAAATTAGTTTGTTGAACATTGTACAATCAGATTCTGTAAAATTTAGTTTATTTTGCAGATCGGAAGATCAATTTATGTGCGAAGAAGATGATAGCAAAACCAAAGTTTCATCAACAAGCCTTTTGAACAATGAACAACAATTTACTGTTGTGAATGACACAATTAATGAAATTGAAAAAAAATCTGTAAAAGGTGAGTATGAAAAACCGGAATCATCATATAAAACCTAATTTAATCTGCTTGCGAATGTTTCAGCTCAGAAAGCTTGTGAATATTTTGATGCAGACAGATCTTTCAGCTCAAAAAGCTTCAGAGTGTTTTAATTTTAAAAATTGATGCTCTGTACCAGTATGTAAAAGTAATGTTGTAGATTTTTATTAAGTTAACCACAATAAACTATTATGTGATGTTATTGATATAGAGATTGATGTGTTAATGAAAGTGACTGATACTTGTGTATCTGGTGTCAATTGTTATTGAATATTGGCTGCTAGAACTAGTGTATCATACTATAAATAGAATGAGTGATTTCATTATGCTTATTGATAAAACTAAATGCTCAGTTCTGGCATGGGTAACAAATCTTGGAATTCTGATTCAAAGACAGACATCCATATATAGCCATGTGATGTTTCTATTATATGGATTGATGTTTTAAGAAAAGTGTTTGATGCTTCTGCACGTAATTCAGAAACAGACCTGCGTATACTGGTATGTGATGTTTCTATCATATATACTGATGTTTTAATAAAAGTGTTTAATGTTTGTACACAATATGTCAACTGTTACTGAAACTGGTAGAATTGATCTGTGATTTTATAATAAAACTAAATGATCTGTGATTTTACTAACAGATCGGCCAGATGATTTTCCTAATCTATTAGAGATAGATGCAAGGGAGTGTTTAAAAGGAGTGAGAGCAAGAACTTGGGAAGAGCTTGAAAAACTGTATCGAGCACATGCAACTGTGCTTGGATTTTGTGTAAGGAAGTCAATAACAAGATAGTCAAACCAAGGAGTAATTAGGGAAAAATATTTCACATGCTTATGTGAAGGAAAGTCCATTTCAAGAACTAAAAATACACCTACTCTATAGCCAGAAAGGAAGAGAAAAAGAAAATCAAAAGAGTTTCCAGTGATAAGAACAGGATGCAAAGCTCAGATCAGGATCAAGCTTATTGATGAAAAGTTCTATGAAATCAAGCACCACTTTGTTGGGCATAACCATGAGTGGACAAGATCAGAATGGCAGTACCTTCAACGTAGTGAAAGAAGAATCGAAAATGAGAAAGCAAAAGCAATCGAAGCAATGGAAAAGGCAGGTCTCAAACCAGCAGCAAGTTACAAATATTAGCATGTGCTGCCCAAGGAGAAGAAAATGTTGGGCACACTATGAGAGATCACATTAATTATGTGAACATGTACATAATGGACACTATAGAAAGAGGGGATGCTCAAAATGTCATAGATGATCTTTATCATATTGCTACTGCCGAGGAAGACAACTTTTTTTAGTGTCAACCTGGATGATGAAGGAAAACTAACTGCACTCTTTTGGAGAGACTCGATGATGAAAGAAGATTACATGCTATATGGTGATGTTGTGATTTTGACACCACTTATCGGACAAATAAGTATAATCTCATTTGTGATCTGATTGTCGGGATAAACAATCACTGGAACAATGCAATGTTTGGGTGTACTTTTATTGGAGACGAAAAGGCTGAAATTTTCGTATGGCTGCTGGAGGTATTTAAAAAATCAATGGGGGGAAAACAACCAGTGACTATATTCACCGACTAGAATTTGGCTATGGCAAAAAGCAATTAAAGAGCTATTTCTAAACTCTATCTGATGATTGATGTTTCAAGTTATGTGTTTAACCTTTTAAATATTAATTATGATGTTTTAAATATTCCTTCAGTTGATGTTTTGAACCAGTGTCTAACTTATTATATTATTTAGTTGATGTTTTATCAAAAAGGTCTAACCTGTTTATTATTCAGTTGATGTTCTAAATATATATTTTAGAACACTACTTCCAATTATCTTACTTGTGATGTCAATAATTTAAATTTTAAATCACCACCACAACCTGTTTTAGAACATCTGAGAACTCATCATGGACATGTATACAATTTCTCTTGGTTTTGACAGTGCAGCATGAGCATCCTACATTTATAATTGATGATACTTTAGCAGCGTATGGCCTTTTTAAGAAACAGTTTGATGATGCATTTACTGAAACTGTTGTTTTGTAGGTATTCAAAGAAACAAAACACGGACTCTGTTTGTGGCACCTGAAACAGAATGCAATTCTTCACTACGATAAAGTAAAAAGTGATTAAGAATTTGGAATGACATTCGACCACTGTTTGAAAGGTTGTGCAAATGAAGAAGAATTTGAAAAATGCTGGAATTCCATGATAGAAACCTACCAGCTGCTAGAAAAAGATTGGTTCAAACACTTCTACGAACTTCGGGATAAATGGTGCACTGCACTAAGCAAAGATTTCTTCTCTGCTGGGAATTTGTCATCACAGCATAGTGAAAGTACCAACAAAGCAATCGGCTTCAATGCTTCAAAAACAACCAACTTAACACAGTTTTTTTGCAATATTTGGAAAAACTATCAAAATTTGGAGAAGCACGGAGACAAGCTGGGAATACAGCGGATCAATAGGAAAACCAAGAGCAGCTGTAGAAGGGCCCGGATTACTGGAGCAAGCTGGGGAGATATACACTCTTAAAATTTTCAAGGACTTCGAAACAAAGTGGAAATTAGCAATGGCGAATAAAGTGGAGAAAATATTTAATATTGGCTATGAATATATTTAGGAAGTTAGCCCAGAAAATAATAAAACAAAGGTAGAGAAGGTTTCTTATAGACTTGGGGATGGTAAAGTGGAGATCAAGTGTTCATGTAAATACTTTGAAGAAGTTGGGCTGTTGTGCTTCCACAGCCTTCTTGTGCTCCACTTGCGCAACATCACCACAATACCTGAAGATTATATACTAAAGAGATGGCCAAAGATGGAAAAGAAGGAAATATGGAACCGAGTACTTGGAGGTGCATCAACACAAAATAGCGAGAACAACAGTGAGATGAAAGGTAAGATAGCATGGCGCCATGAGATGCTCAGAAAATACTACAATTTAGTGTTGACATGTGAAGATGACAAAGATACTCATAGAACACTTGAGGATTGTTTGAATAGGGATTCGACTACAGTAGGTCAGCTGCTTTCAATGAAAGATTAAGACAAAAATGAACATTCAGCAACAAATAATGCCAATGTGGAAGGCAATGTGGAAGGCTAATTCATCTTGGATATTTCTCATACTTAAGCACAACTCATTGGACCACAATTTACATTTCTTTGTTGGCCGCTTTGAACTCTGTTGCCACCTAAAATTTCTTCAATCTCCTTCTACCATGCATTGATGCTCGTGGCCTTCATCTACTATCATTATAGTGTGAATGGCCTTTGTCTCTTATACCGTCCTTAGGAACAACCTTTGATATCTTCTACCGCCCTAACGAACGTCCTTCACATAGAATGTAAATAAAAAGTAACCATGGGCAACCTACTAAAGATGATCACAAGAAAGATCAAGGAGCCCTTGGATACAAGATGTCCATTAGTACAAATTAAGTCTACAAAATGCGGGATTTAGCCAAGAAAACCAAACATGGCCATCTGAACACCTTGTCACGTAAATTCAACTAAAACTAGCAATCCACCAAATAAACCTAGCTAAAAAAATATACCAAATGCAACAGTTAACACACGCATAATGAAGGGGATCAGACTTCTCACACTTAACCCTTTACCCATTCTCGAGTAAACAAAGACAAGACAAAGAATCAAGCAAAATGTAGCGTGCAGACATAAGTTAACCGAGACATTCAACTTATTTCTAGATTACCCTATTTACCCAAAAGAGTAAGAATCTTACAACTCTCACACTCCTAAAAAAACATAAGCAATCTAACCACTCAAAAGAAAATTATGGAAAAAGGTAAGCCAAAAAGATAACTGTTAAGCTAGCTTACTTTTGCCAAAATGATCCCAAAACAATCAAAGAGTCGTCTTCAAAAACAATCCACCATGGAAGCATGCATCGCCAACCTACTTTTTTGTTTTTCTCAATTTCTCTCATTTTTCCTAGGAGCCCTTTCAGGTTTTCATCATAGCTTTAACACACAAAGGGTACTCACTTCACACCTTTTTCCACACGGCCTCTCACTTTTGCGTAGGCTCATATGCCTAGCCAGGTCTAGCCTCTCAATTTTACCTAGGCTTTTTGACCTATCTGAGCTTCTCCCAATACTACCCAAGTTGCCCTCTCGGGTTTTTCACTTGTCCGGATTTTTAATTTTTTTCAAATTTTCAAATTTTTTTTCCAATTGTTTTTGGTGTAGCACAAAATTTCCCCAAATGTGGGCTTCATACTACAAAAGATAAGATCAAAACAAAAATATACCACCAATAGCTTCCTAAAACATCCCAAAAAAAACTACAAAAGGTGTCCTCACACCAAAAACATCAAAAAGTTCAATGAGGGAAGTAACAAAAACATGGAAAAGATAGCCATCAAGAAATCCAACACAGTAGAACATAGTTTAAAAGAGATACTAGCAAAGGGGATACCATCATAGTAGATGTTTCAACCCCTCCCCACACTTGGTTCTTTCTTTATTTATAATGAAAATAACTAAGTGAAAGAAAGTTTGGAACCATATAAAAAAATCACTCCCTACTGCGACGTCTGGCTCTGTGCCCCTGCTCGTGCGGAGGACCCTATAGCGCGACCCTATGCATGCATATCACAACCTGTCACTAATGTTCATGATGCCCTCGTGGAGTGCTCCCATAGACTCTATCAGATAATGCAGCTACCATCAACTATGTCAAATCTAGCAATTGTGTTCCAGTGATAGTCGTCTAGCTGAGCTCTAGTAGTCGTCAAGTCTTTCCTTACCCCAAAGTTAGAATCCTCGAAAGACGATCCCAATCTGGCTGGTGGTACTATGGTGGCTTGGTCCACATGGGGTAAGAAGAAGCAAACTGAAAACCCGGGGACCCATGCTCTTCGGAAAGGGCTGTACTACTGATTCTTCCATGAGTGAGCTCCATGATGAGATTGGCTGGGAATACTATGTCTATGAGTCTCAAAGGGTGGGGGAGACCTATGGATGCTATGTCTACTAAACTCTGAGAAATCCCAATGGTGAGATGAGATGCTATGCTAATGAGCACCACTAGTACCATGCCATGTGCAATGATAAGGCTTTTCATGTATGCTGATCGGTCCCTGAAAAGAGGGTGGTACTCTTAAAACCAACTGGAAAGGTGGTGGTGGTTCCATTAGGTGCTCCATAGGTGGCAGTATAGCATGAGGCGGACGTGGCTGCTCAATAGTGTCCCCAATGGGAATCTGATGCTAGAGCTGCTCTAGAATCTGCTCCTGCTGCTCATACTCCCCCTCAGACTCCTTGTCTACCGGGTCGTACTCCCCCAAAAATTTCCTCTAAACTTGAATTAGGCTCAATGATAAGATTAGACAACCTGAAGGACTTGCTCAACTTGGTCCTCTCACTCTAGGGTAGACTCATGAATCTCATCCTCTTGTATTTATAGAAGATAGTATCATGCTCATTCTTTATAAGCCTTGCCTCTTCCACGATCAATAGAGTGAGTGTGAAGATTGCACCTAGATTTTCCCTCATGTTCTCACTCTCCAGAAGGTGGAGTACCATGCCAGAAGCGTAACCATTCCTCCCATTAATATCTTGCCAGTGCGGGCAGAAGAGAAGGTGAGATCCATACTTCTAGAGATAAACTTATCCACCAAATTTGGCCAATCTCTCCCCATGAACATAGACCATAGAAGAGTTCTGCAGCCAGTATTAGTGGAGGCGGTGGCCTCCCTATGGCAACTAACTATCGTGGTTAACAGCCTAGACACGTACCTGAGTGCCTGGTGCACTATGTCGCTGTTCTTGCACTTCTTTTCCATCACCTATCTAGTGATGGCTCCCTAGAATTTAACAAGATTACATGTTTTTGGCTCTCCCTGTACCCAGGAACCTCTCGATGCTCCTTCCATTTGAAGATCTTCCGCAGCTGATAATATGTCAAGAAGCGGGGTTCATCTCCCAGATGGAAAGTGATGTAGCATCCTCCTTGCCTGTTTTAAAACCTTGCAACAGTAGTTAAGAACTCCAGGGTATATCCAGTGTAGGTGGGGGAAGACAGGGTGATGAACTTCTTCATTCTTAACCTCTCTAGCAGAATGCTGACGGGTTTGTAATGTTCGAGACCCTTGAGGGTCTCTTCATCTACAAACTTTGTCTCTAAAATTGGGTGCTCCATAAGATACCCCCATCTTCTCCTATAAGCTTCATTAAGGGTGGTCAATCCCATATAGGGTGGTTCACTAGGCTCTCCCCTCTCCCTTTGTATATAAAGCATAATGTTCAAGAAATATGTCTAGTAAACACAGGCAAAATACAACACAATATTTTCTCTAACTACCCTCAACACATATAATATCTTCCAAGTAAATCTACCAACAATACTATTCTCCAAAATTTCACAAGCGTGCAATCACTATCCTAGAGATTGAGAGTGGCACTATCACGTAGGAAGTCAAGGAGAAAATAATCTCGTTAATATGGGACTATGACTTGCTACAGAAGTTGAGAGCGTGAAGTGGAGGCAACGGGAAAATCAACATTGGTACAAGGAGGGAGACATGAATACTAGATTCTTTCATAAATTTTCATCAAAGCGGCGCACTAGAAATCATAGTGGAGGATTAAAAGATGCAAACTTGGAAATGAAATCTGGTGATACTAGTACTGAACGCATAATTGTGGATTATTTTGGAGGATTAATTTCATCGTCGGAACCACATGCGGGGGCAATCCAAAAAGTTGTAAGCCATCTTCAGCCGCGGGTTACAGGGGAGATGGCCAAGAGACTCCAGCGGCCTTATCTCAGAGCTGATGTAGTAGCTAAGGCGGTGAAACATATGCATCCATACAAGTCTCCGAGTCCCAACGGTATGAGCCCTGTCTTCTTTCAGAAGTTCTAGCATATTGTTAGAGCTGATGTTACGTCATTTGTGTTGGATTTTTCGAACAATGAAGCGTCAGAGCCAGAAGTGAATTATACTCATATTGCCCTGATCCCAAAAGCCCTAGAACCAGAGTTGATTACACATTTTTGGCCCATTAGCCTGTGTAATGTGGTTTATAGAGTTTCTTCTAAGGTGGTGGCTAATAGACTTAGACCTATTATTCCGCAGATCATCTCGGAATCACAGTTGGCTTTTATCCTGGGCAGATGGATAATCAAAAATATCTTTATTGCATATGAATTTCATCATACAATGAAGAATATGAGGACACATAATATGATACATATGAGCATTAAGTTTGATATGAGTAAAACATTTGATAGGATTGAGTAAGTCAGGGGGGGAGCCTCGAAAAGCACTGTAGAGAGGAATCTCTGTTCCCGTTCCATCATCTGGCTTATGTTCTTCATGTAGCATTCAGACCGAATGACTCTATGAAATTACGTCGGGGGAATGCCCCGCCGAATTCACATCAGAAATCGCCATTCTCAGAACTTTGAGGGTAATGGGATTTTTGGAAGCATTTTTTAGATTAATTTGATTATGCCTCTCAATGGTCTCCTTATCATTCATCCTCAATGGCGGAGAAATGGGACTAAGTCAGCCTTGGAGAGGACTCAGACATGGAGATCCCCTCTCCCCCTACCTCTTCATCATATGCTTAGTGGTTTTATCTAGTCTTCTGATGGACCTTACATGCGCAAGAAAGATCAATGGGATTGGTGCTTCTAGGTTTGGCCCAAAAATATCTCATTTAGTTTTTGCTGATGATGCCCTTCTCTTTAGAGAGGTGACAGAGAAGGAGGCAAAGCATTTTCACTGGGCCATCACCTTGTTCAAAAATGTTTATGGGCAGAGAATAAATGCAGACAAGTCAAGCATCTTATTCAGCCAAACACGAGTGAAGAAGCTAGGACACGAGTGTGTGTTATTCTTAAGATTCCTAAAGTGGTGTCGCATGGCACCTACCTGGGATTACCTTATGAGATTAGGTAATGGAAGTCGATAATTTTTTAGATCCTAAATGATAGGATTAGATAGAAGATTGACGGATGGAGCGAGAAAAACCTGTTAAAAGCAGAGAAGGAGATACTGATTAAGTCTGTCCTCCAGGTCCTTCCGGAGTATGCCTTGAGTTTCTTTATAATCCCTGATAGCATTCTAGAGGATATTCAGTCTATGATCAACAAATTTTGGTGGGGAGGTTCCACGATAGGAAAGACACAATTTCCATGGGTATCATATGAGAGGATGACACCTGTGAAAGTTGATGGAGGACTGGGATTTAGAGACTTAAAAGCAACACACTTAGCACTATTGGGAAAGCAGGCGTGTAGGTTTCTTGTGAACTCTCAAGCACTGGTCACAAGAGTCTTTAAGGACAAATACTTTCCCAATCATACTATCTTTGAAGACAAGGGAAGATCGAGGCTATCATGGTCTTGGAGGAGCATTTTAAAAGGGAGTAGAAGTGCTTAGAATCAGTAGCCGAAAGGAGATTATGTCGGAAATGTAGAAAAGCATATGCCATGATCCTTGGCTTCCAAGGGAGACAAATTTATATGTCACAGAGCCAGATCGTGTTCCAGCTATAATATTGAAGGTTGGAGACCTTGTAAACCAGTCCACATGAATATGGCATAAGGAGTACCTGGCGGAATTCTTCCATGCAGATGATGTGGCAATCATTTGCCAAAGCCAACCTCCACTCTCGGCTGGAATCGATCACTGGGCCTGACACTATACTTCGACAGGAAAATTCACCACCAAGTCAGTGTACCACAAACTTGTGGAATCACCAGTTTCTAGGTTATGCTGCCACGCACCGGTGGACGATGTGGACAAAAAATTCTGGAAAAGGCTATGGCGTCTGCACATCCCTCAACATGTAAAACACCTAGCCAAAAGGTTAACTACCGACTCTCTTCCAATGACTGAAAATCCAAGGAAGATGATGATGGAAATCTCCACGACCGCTTGTGGTGTGGGGAAGATGGTGACACATCTGGGCATGTCTTCTTTGAGTGTCGTTATGTGGTGGAAGCTTGGAGCTATATTGGGTTGAAAGATACCATGGAGAGGGCGCAAAAGAATAGAGGGGAGAACTGGTTCAAAAATATGATCGCTACATGTAATGATGACGACTCTGAGCTTTGTATAATGTTGTGTGATGGACTATGGTTTCAGCGCAACCGGAAACTCTTTGAAGACAAAGAGCTAGTACCAGATATGATGGCTGTGGGAATTGTATAAAACCTAAGGAGCTTCAAGAATGCAAACCAATGGCCGGAGAGAGAATTAGAGGAGTTGCACTGCTATGCATTGCTGCGTCCAACGGAGGAAGGAAGGCAAATGTACTTTGATACGGGGTTAGGGGATGACCTAGCTATGATCGGAGTGATACACACGGAAGAAGAGCACCGCTTTGAAAGGGCCACATCGATAAGAACATAAGGTGTTATTTACCCAGAGAAGGCTGAAGCTCTCGCCTTGATGAAAGTAATCCAATGGGCGATAAAAGAGGGGAGAAATGGTGTACATATTCTTGGCGATGCTTTGGGAGAAAATTCTATGTTTGTGGCTACAGTAGCCACAAACGGAAGAGAATAGGGAGGACGCATGTAGAAAATGCGTCCTCTCTTACCTTTTTTTTTTATTTTTCCAGGAAAAATGCCAGCCTTTTTTATTGTTCGTGAATGGTGGCAGGCTGATGTGGCTTGGAGGACGCATTTTGTTTATGCATCCTCTAGGTCCGGTCAAACTGGTCGTGGCAAGAGCTGCAGGGTGGCAGACGGCAGGCAGGCTGATGTGGCTTGGAGGACGCATTTTGTTTATGCGTCCTCTCGGTCCGGTCAAACGGCCGTGGCAGGAGCTGCAGAGTGGCAGACAGCAGGTGCAGCAGGAGGACGCATTTGCAATGTGCGTCCTCTGATTCACTGTCCTAGCCTATTTATCAACCTCTTCTCCTCTTTCTTTTGTTATCTCTTCCCCATTTTGCCAAAAAGTTTCTTCATTTCTCCCATCTTCCTTCCCGAGATTTCACCACCACTCTCCTCCGCCATTGCGCCGGTTGTTCTCCGCTATTCCGCTTGTTCACGTTATCAGTAATGTGTTTTTATTTTTTTGGAAAATCCTAAATTTTGCTCTTGTTTTATTTTGTTAAGGTTTTGTTTGAGTAAAATTTGTAATGGATTTGTGGTTGTAGAGATCACAATCGGCCTGAAGTTCGTGCCGTTGACCGTCCTTGACCCGTCGCTGACCCGCCGTTGACCTTCGCTGACTTCCACATTTGTCACCTTGTCCGTGAGTCTCAGACTGCCACCCCATTTTTTCCCATTTTCTTGATGTTAATTGAACCCGAAATAATTTTACGAATGTGTTCCACGATTATGTGTGAGTTGTCGTAGAAAGTTTGTTGATTTTTTTGTTAAATTGTAAGTTGCGGAGATCCGGAAATATTTTAGTTAATTCGGATGTATTGTATGATTGTGTGTAGGTTTAGTGATTAAGTTTGGTCCGATGCTTTGATAGCGTTTAATGCTCACGCAGGACTAAATGAAGTAATTAAGTGAATTGTTGACTGATAAATGTATTTAGTTTGTAGCAATAGTAATGACTTTTGAGGATACTACGCAAAGGAATGTCGGGTGAGAATAAAATAAAAGTGATGTCTTTGCATAATCGTTTACTTATTAATGTATTATGTCTGTGTTAATAGTGTTGTTAATGTGGTCGAGTGGAGTATATGTACATATTTAAGGATACAATGAAAATGAATGTAGAATGAAAATGAATTAAAAGTTATGTATTCGTGTATTGCAGTTGTACGATGTTTTTGACTGTGTATATGTATAGAGGCGGTCAGATCAAGTTTGATTTGACTGTGGGTGTGTATTATGATCCTCCAATACCGGAGTGAGTTGTGACTCTCGAGAGGAGGTTGAACCACTCAGAATTAGTTGATGTAATTGTCACGAGGCTTGGCATTGCGAGTGAGAGGTATATGTTGAAAATATATTACCGATGTCCTGAACTGATTGGTTCGGCTGTATACTATCGGTGTTATAATGTGGAAGATGATGACTCAACCACGTTCTTCTTCAACATTGTTGAACGATTGTCGTTGTCATCCGTGGATTTTTACATTGTTATGGAACAGTTGGCAAGCACTAATGATTGGGCACGGCCAATGACGTTCATGTCGTTGTTAAGCAACATGCAGAACTTTGCCGATGTACCAAGCGTACCGCCACCCGTTCATAGCCAGGGTTTAGAAATTGGTGAGTCCAGCCAACCTTATGGGTATGCTCCCGTGGATTGTGCTCAGCCGTCCACAAGTGGTGGTATGTATGGTATGGACCATTACGAGCAGAATGTCTTGGATGATGATTATGTGGGACACGTTAGCGACCATGTTGTTCGGGATGACGGTGGCGAAGACGATGGTGACGAAGGTGAACTTGACGGTGGAAGTGAGGATGATCGTTCCTTATCAACTGATTCGAATCCTGGGGACGAGGAAGAACAGGTGGTGTGCACGAACAATGTACCCCTGTCGTTTCATATTCTGGCAAATCCGGATACACAGGCCTACTATAGGGATTATGGTGGCCCTGATGAGGATAGCTATGACCCAACTCATTTTGGGTCCGGAGTTTTTACTTACGATTGAGAAACTGGTGTAGTGGATGTGCGTATGCGATTCCAGACGAAGGTCCAGTTGGTTGAAGCTATCTCTAGGTGGAGTTCAATGATGAACAGGAAACACAGAGTCGTGGAGAGCACATCACGCACATGGTATGCGAAATGCAAGGACATTGTCGAAGGAACTGGGAATTGTGTTTGGGTTGCCAGAGCTTCCAACAAGGCTTCACATGGCATGTGGGAGATCACCAGATGGGCAAGTAGCCATGGGTGTGTTGGTGCTGGTCGATCTACGGGTAATGTGAATCTGACATCGGTAATGATCGCCCGTTCAATCCGCCACCACATTGATGTAAACCCTTCATACACAGTGAAAGATGTACAAGCTCAAGTGAAGGAGGAGTTCAATGTCACCATTTCCTACAAGAAGGCGTAGTATGCTCAACAGAAGGCAATTGACATGGTGTTCGGAACTTGGGAGGATTCTTTTGAATAGCTCCCAATGTTTATGGATGAGCTAGTCAGGGCCAATCCGAGCACCGTTGTTGATTGGGCTGACGTACCTGACAGAATACACGGTCACGGGCGTAGGAAATTTAAATTTGTGTTCTGGGTATTTGGTTAGGCAATTGAAGCCTTCCGCCACTGCAGGCCAGTCATAAGCGTGGATGACACTCATTTGAAAGGGGCATATAAGTTCACAATGCTGGTCGCCGTGACACACGATGCAAATGATTACATCCTCCCCAACGCTTACGCTATTATTGACGAAGAAACGAATGAAAGCTGGAACTGGTTCATGGGGAGATTGCGTCTTCACGTCGTTGGTGGTGATAGCATGCCAATCTGTATCATATCCGATAGGCATGCTGGACTTATAAATGCGATGACACATATGGAGGAGTGGATGGAGCCGGCTGGATACCATCGAATTTGCCTGCGGCATTTTCAATCCAACTTCCTATCATATGATTCCGGGAAGGTCAAGAATGCGCTTATGAAGACTCTGGTGTGGCAGCTTGGTGGTGCCAGGCGAGAGAGCAAGTGGAGGGAGTACAAGGAGGAGCTGGAGAGTATAGATCCATCTACTTGGGCTTGGCTGGAAAGGCAAGATAGGAGTAAGTGGTGTCTTGCGTTCGATGAGGGTGATCGACGTTGGGGAATTCTCACGATGAATTTGTCTGAGAGTTTCAGCAGCTGTTTATGCCGCGCACGCCATCTCCCGATCACAGCTTGTGTAAAAGCGACGTTCGAGCGAACAGTTGAAATGTTTGTGCAAAGGGTTATGGACGCCACGAATTGGAGGTACTTTGTCACTTACGTACCCTTTTTTATGTGTCTGTAGAGCAGTTTATGGATTCTAAAATCTTGTTCGTTTGTCCAGGTCCGTGTTTCCTAAGAGGAACTGGAAAAAGTTTCAGAAGCAGGATACATGGGCACAGGGACATATCGTAACCTTGTTCGGCCATGCGTCGCAGACTTATAGGGTTGTGACAAGGAACATCGATGGGAGCATTAGTGAACGACAGTACACGGTCAAATACCGAAGAAGAGAGTGTACTTGTCGCGAGTGGCAAATATTCCGTTTCCCTTGTTCCCATGCCTTGGCCATCTGTCGGCATAGACGTGACGATCCTGCTAGTCTATGTGACAGGGTGTATCACACGACCACATATGTTTAACAATATAGTTAGGGTTTCATGCCTGTACGAGATCCATCACTCTGGCAACGTGCCCGTTGGAGGTTGGTTCCTGATGGGGAAAAGTTTCGCAATAGGAGGCGTGGACAGTTTGCGGAGAGAAGGATAAGGAACCAGATGGATGGGCGGGTTCCGGGTGAATCCAGGGGCGGCCGTAGGCGTGGCCGTGCTTAGTGTCATGTTGTCATATAGTGTCTGTAATATTACCTCGGTCATATGTTACTTGTTGTATTACTTTTGTTCATCAGAATATTTATCTCGTGATGTTATAGCTTCTATTTGCCAAATATGTTTGACATGGTAATCGTTTCAGTAATTAATTTTCATATGTTGTAACTGTAAACAGGGACAACACAATGTATCATTGTCAACCAGGACCCATGGAGGATGATTTGTTGTACCTTCACGAGGAGCATCGTGCCCGGGCATTGTACAATAGCCAGTTAGAGGATGAGGCACTGCAGGTCCGGCGATGCGATGGGGTATGCTGGACCGCAGGTATACTTGACACAGTTATGAGCTACGTGCGTGACTTAGGATTCCAGGGACTCCTTGATTCCACAGCGATACGGATAGACCATTCACTCATCACTGCCCTAGTGGAGCGGTGGCGGCCCGAGATGCACACATTTCACCTACCGATAGGGGAGGCTACGGTCACGCTGCAGGATGTGGGGATGCTATGGGGTCTTCCGATCGATGGGATCCCAGTCACAGGAGTAGACACCAGTAGGCATACGAAGGAATGGATGGTAGTGTGCACGGACTACCTAGGTGCTACACCTGACCCCGGTGTTATCCGAGGGGGTCGCATTAGGGCAAGCTGGTTGGGAAATTTATTGAACAATCCGTTCCCTACTCACCCTACTGAGGTCCAATGTCAACAGCGGGCGAGAGTTTTCATTCTACTGCTGGTTGGGGGAATGCTCATGTCAGACACATCTGGCTATCTAATTCCACTGCTCTACTTGTCGGTACTGATGGACCTAGGTGCAGCACGTCACTACAGTTGGGGGAGTGCCATTCTTGCACACTTTTACCGGTGCTTATGTGACGCTGCAATTCCACAAGTTAAATCCATTTCTGGCCCCCTTGTCTTGCTACAGGTAAATTAGTCTGTCACTCCACTCATTTGTACATAATGTCCACTATGTTACTTTGTATTACATTTAATTTAATTTATGGAACAGTTGTGGGCATGGGAGCGCATACCATCCATCCGACCTGCAGGTGCTCTACCAATATCAGTGCCGATGAATGCTGTTGGGTCCCGGTAGGTGCCGAATAATTCTAGTTTTCAATTTTTAAAATCATAGTCAATTCCATATACTTGCTAATATAATTCACTCATCACTGCTCGTAGGTGGAGAGCCCCTTACGATTTATCACAATCACCAATGCATGTTTTGAAAGTGTATCACGATCAGATCACATCTCTCAGTCAGAATCAGGTATGGGCCAACTTGGATTATGTTATTCTGATTTCGTGTGACATGGTTTTCAGTACCTAACCGCAACACCATCATGTTCTTTCAGTTTATTTGGGAGCCATACACGACGGATATCGTGGGGCAACTCCCGTGGTACTGTACAACTGGTAGCAACAATTGGCTAGTTTGCGTCGACCTCATTTGCTGGCATGTCGTGGAGTTCCACCACGCACATTGGGTTCTCAGGCAGTTCGGCTTAATCCAGCCAATACCCACCCAGTTGGTCAGTGGGGAAGAGTATAAACTGCTTCATGCTAGAGACCGTCGCGGCAGGTCTGGCACTGATTGGCGTGTCAAACTAAGAAGATGTCTCGTTGCTTGGGAACAACGATCTGATCGACAAGTAAACCCACTTGGGTATGCGAATCCATATTGTCCCAGCCGTGAATACAAGGAGTGGTACTTCTGCAAGACGGTGAGCATGATTGATCAGCCAGGACGACCTCTAACAGCTACAGAGGGTTTCCATAGAGACGGTGCAACTGCGGAGTACTTGGTATTTCCTACAATCATAATATTGTCAAGAAGTAATTCTACGGATTTCCCCTACATTGCATATCTAACATATTTATCTCGATTCTATAGTTGCAGATAATCACTGAGGTGCACATCAGGTCAAACATTAACTTGGATGGATGTCCCCCACAATTCGCGGACGCTCTCAGCGGAATCAATGAAGTTGTCACACGGGGTCTACAACACGCGCATCAGGCCTCTAGACTGTAGTACTATCAGTCGTTTGTGCACTGTGAGGATCCTCCCCCTGGTGTGAGATATGCGGACCTCAGAAGCCACCGCCAGGCTCCACCAGCTTGACAGGGAGGTCGGAGGCGGCGTCCTAGGGGCCAAACGGAACACGTTGGTCCATCACAAGCTGGCCCCTCACATGCGAGTCCACCGATTGGCAGACCATCACATGGTGAACCCTCACATTACGATATGACTCCATCGGAATACACTGCATATGTCACTCCAACAGCGAGTCATCAATTCATGTCGCCTGATGCTCCATCACATACGGGTAGTGTTCCACATGCCTATCGTGAGGAGGCAGGAGACGAAATGGAGGACGAAATACCAGAGGGAGTTCCACATAAGGAAGTGCATGTACCTACACAGATGGTTGTTCCACGACGGACATCCAGGACCGTACGTCCTCCACCGTGTGGAACGGGCGGAAAGCTTTGCAGAGATCGTCACTAGGACAGTGCATGCCAGTGAACACTAATTTGCATTACATTTCACACGTACTGTTCGGATATTGTACATTTATGCTAATTCATACTCTTTCTAACTATGCAATACTTCATTCCTACACCCTTATTCAGGACTAGTTACCAAACAGCAACTCACGCTTCCCTAATTTATCGTTTGACTAGTTCTCAACATATCATCAGACAAACACGAATCTACTTATGCACAATCTTCACCGAAATCAATGGGATGACAAATAGTAAGGTATACATTGCAACATTCAAGGATAATTTATTACTTAAATTCACGACTCGTTCTGAAAAATACACTTTTGTTGAATTCATGACACGATTTT
The DNA here is from genome assembly GCA_037428765.1 of Rubia yunnanensis. Taxonomy (NCBI): domain Eukaryota; kingdom Viridiplantae; phylum Streptophyta; class Magnoliopsida; order Gentianales; family Rubiaceae; genus Rubia; species Rubia yunnanensis. Next base: position 30,161,027 of record CM075070.1, read on the forward strand.
ATAATCGGAAAAAAACTGAGAAAAATTGCTGCAATTAAAAAAACCCGCATAACGGTCATTGGGAATAAGCATTTTGCCCAATAATTAAAATTCTCCAGCCGATGGCATTACCCGATCTACCGAACAATTAATTTTTCAAATGCGTCCTCCATTATTTAAAGCTAAAAAAAATACTATTAAATTACCGAAAATAAAATTAAAATTCCTTGAGGACGATTTTTTAAAATGCGTCCTCCATTATTTAAAGCTAAAAAAATACTATTAAATTACCGAAAATAAAATTAAAATTCCATGAAAATGCTTCCTCCATTATTTAAAGCTAAAAAAATACTGTTAAATTACCCAAAAAAAATTTAAAATTCCTTGAGGATGCATTTTTAAAATGCGTCCTCTACTCCTTTACAGCTAAAAAAATTTGACGTAACATTATTAAAAAATCCTTGAGGACGCATTTCAAAAATGCGTCCCCTATTTTTCTGGACCAAAAAAAATTAAAATCTGCAACCTGAGGACGCATTACCCTAATGCGTCCTCCACCATGTTGGCCATTTTCTAGAACCACCGTATCTGCAGCCAAGATTCAAATTTTCACAATAGTAAAATCAAGAACTCGATGCTTTGGCTGTTAAAGGAATGGTCAGAGGTGAGGTTGAGCCGTCTCTTCATTGTGTCAACACGATTAAGCAAATACAACGTCTCCTGGAAGAAACGGGCATCAGTCCACCCTCTGGATCCCTAGAGATAGGAATAATCTTGCTCATTCACTCGCTAGTTTTGCAAAACAAAGTGAACCTTTGAAGAATGTATGGGCCGCTGCCCGAAGTTTCCTACCCACCAGTAACATGAAATGAAATAATTTCTTTTCAAAAAATAAGTTAATTAGAGTTGGAATAGATTTTATTATATTTTATTTCGGAAGAAGAGTCTGAATGTAATTCAGTTGTGTTTTTTTAATAATAAGCATATTCATTTACAAGCAATTAGTAACATTGCAATTTAAAGAGTTTTCTAAAACATGTTCTGCTTGCAAGGTTGACCGTGGAACCTCGATAAAACCAATCTTCCAAAATTTTAACACCAAAATTCTGATTTCCTCCACCAGTGCACTGACATCCACCGGAGGAATGTGATCTGGTTAGTTGATTAGGGCCACCAACTGCTGAGAATCTGTCCACACCTGCAGATGAGTAAATCCTATGTGTAATGCGTGTTTCAGACAGACCAGACATGCTTGCATTTCAACAGCTAATGCTGACGAGCAGGGGAAATGTTTCCTATACAAAGTTCCCTGGGCTTGCAGGCAATTCAAAATCGTCCAAGTTGCGGAGGCGTGCCAATGCTCTTGCCTGGATGCCCCATCCATCTTGATTGTTGGTAAGATCTACAGCTCAATCTAATAATTTTCATTTTGTGGTTGTTTTTCCGTTTCTAAACTTATGTCTTCAATATCCATTGCTCTGTATATGCTTCTATCTAAATTGTGTCCGTTGTGGGCAAGATTAACGCAGATATGTAGTGGCTGGTCCTGGTCTCTAAATATTTTCCCGTTTCTCTGCAGCCAGATTTGCTAGAGAATGTGGCAGGAAAAGGTAATGGCCTCCGGATCAAGGGTTGTATTGAACAAACTCCAAAAATAAGTGTGGAAATGTTGTGGAGAGCCTTGTGTAAAATCGAACCCCAATTGTGAACAACGTCAAACTGATTGTGCCCACAGGCATTGCAGAAGCAAGTGTTACACATCCTCTCTTGCTTGGGTGTGGCACAATTGGCATAGCGAGTTAGTGATAACTCCCCCGGGAACTAGATTGGACACCATGGGTATGGTGTTCAGCAAGACTCTCCACAGGAACAAGAGGATTTTCCTTGATACTGGTAAACCCCAAAACCTTGTATATATGTATATATACGGAGACGCAGACATTAGAGGGGGAGTTTTAGTTAGAAATCGGAACTAATCTACTTTAGTTATTTGGTTTTAGTTTTTTTTGTACAGCCACATGCTTGTTTGATCCGGATGAGCAGTACTTTGATCGAGCATCAGTTTTCTTTTATGGTTTGGTTGTTCGTAATTATTTAATTAGTTAGTTGTTATTATGTTCTCTTCTTATATTATTTATTTTTTTTTGTTTACTGATGAGTAACTAATTTATATATCGGTATGGAATAGCAAATATTAGTTTATAAATTATGAGACCTAATTGTTTTATAATTAATTCTTATGTGTTTTTTATTGTTCTTAGTTTAATTTATTCCTGATGTGTTTAACTCTGATAAACTTTAAGATTATTGGGATAATGCTATCTAATTCCATAATACGTAATAGTTGGAAAGAGTTAGTAAGTAGCGAATTCTTGTGGAAGTTATACAGATAACTAGTTAAAACTGTAACAGCAAGATGTGGAATAATTAAGCATGTGTTACTACTTGCAAATACTTGGGTAGTTGCTGTATTAGGTTCTTTTCATTCTTAATGCATTTGAGGTATGTATCTGGTTTAGCTAATAATTTCCGAGGGCATCTTGGTAAGAGAAACAAATGGTTAATTATAATTAGTCAATTGTCGACAAGGTAAAAAAGAATTGAAAGGGTTTAACAAATACTTACCGTCCTATAACTGATAGATGCTTATAAATTAATTTATCTTTGCACCGATGATCGATCCTTAACTAATGTGAGTTATTCTGAACTGATTACCTTCTTCATATATTTTATAGATTTTTATTTTTGTTAGTTTTCATTATTAATCCATATTAGTTAGTTTGTATTTTTAGTCATAAATAAATTCTTGAAAATTAAGGCATGGTGGCTACACCAAAAGATTTTATATTAGTGGGTGATTTTTATAGTTATTGCTCCGTTTTTTATGGGATTAACTCTGCTTATTAATGTGCTAATTTTATCATTAGAGTTTGCAGATTTTTGTGAGTACATTTACCCAGCCGATATTTCAATACTTTCTGTTATTTACGAACATTTCATAGTGCTTAAATAGTTGCTTGCTGTTATTTATCAGTTCTCGTTGGTGGAAAACATGCCGTAAAAAAGTAGTACTCATTAGGGTCGTCTTGGTTCTTAGTCATGTATTAGCAATGATGTGGAGTTTGATGATGCAAAACTGCAAGCCACCAAGATATATTTATTCAATCACTACATGTTTTGATTAGTGTAACCTCTTTTGAAACTGAGCCGTGTTTGGTATTGTTTAAAGATCAAATATGATTGTTATTCTATGTTACAAATTAATTCAGTGCTGATGCCTAAATTAGAACGAAGAGAATGTAAAATGGGAGATAATCCATCAAAAATCGCTGAGGCATCCTAACATTTTCAGATTCCAAAAACTTTTCTTTCCTTTCCGTCTGCTAATTCGATGGTGGAAGGTTTATAATTTGTCTTGAGACCAGTAAAATTTTTTTTTTTAATGAAAACACCCGAAGGTGGGGGATTATATATAAGGTTCCCCATGCCTTAAATGAAATAAACTAAAATATAAAAAGATTTGGAGTGTCATGAGGAGATCCGAGGCAACATAGTTGCCTCCAAAAGAGATACCTATCTAGTATTAGACTGTTCTAAAAACTATCCATAGTAAAAGAGGATAATTATTGAAGTTGCGATTCCAAAGAAAAGAATCTCCACCCCTTGTGTTAATTCTTTTCTTTGCCCAGGCAACTTCAATCTAGAAGCTACATATCCTATTGTTAAAAACCGAACCTAAAGTTGTAAGTCAGAGTATTCGAAATCTAGTAGTGGAGCATTCATTCACCAAACCACAGTAAGAAAACCAATTGAAATGTGTAGCTGAACATCAGATACTAGAATTCCCTCCATTGAACCTGTGAACAATGAAAAAACAAACTTCTTAGCAGTATCAATTCTATGGAGAGCCATTTTTATGAATTCTAATATAGGGAGTATGCTCCTTATCCAAAGAAATGAGGTCTTTGATGTGTATTGGGACATTAGAAAGGCTTAGGCTCAGACTATGGATTGAATGGTGTTTACCTATTGCATTTGCCACATAATTGCATTCCCTAAAAACATGTTTAAGATCAGCATTTCTTAAAAGGGACTGTACTTTAGAGGGCAGATCAAACAGAGGCCAATGAGCAGTATAGGGATCATTAATCATTTTTACTGCCAACATTGAATCTGATTCAATTGTGAAAGTGTTATCTAGTTCTAGAAAAGTTTGGCAGGCAAATAAAATTGCTAAAATCTCTGCTTGAAGTGAAGAAGCAGCAGTAACAGTTGTTGATTTGAAAAGGACTGGTGTTCCTGAGCTGTTCCTTCCAATCAGACCCACTGTTGCATTATTAGGGTACCAGGATGCATCTATATTGATCTTTATGCAATCTGTCTTAGGTCTTTCCCAGAAAACAATAGAAATATTTGTCTTTGGAGGTGGTCTAAGAAGAGTGATCAGATGCAAAAAGCTAGATGGAATAGTTGTGAGGGAACTGAGTTGGAATGGTTTAGCATAGAGAGCGGATAAATTTGATCACAAACTTCCTTGCATATAAGCTCTGAAGAAAAACGTTTATGATCAAATAAGAACCTATTCCTTGCCTTCTAGAGGCACCAACAAATCAAAGGTGGGAGAATTTTGCATATCAGTTGGTGCCACTTAGGAAGATCATGACTATTCTAAAAGAGAAAAAATATTTCATTGATTGAATGTTGATCATTAAGGTGAAAGTTCACTGAAGATGCCATCTTATTCCATATAGTTTGAGCAAGGGGGCAGGATATGAAAAAATGATGAATAGAATCTGAATGATAACATGCTAGGCATTTAGAAGCAAGACTAAAACCACATCTAGTTAGCACATCATCAAAAGGCAGGAAAGAGTGCAACATTTTCCATGGGAATATAGAAACCTTTTTTTTTGTAGTTTAGGGTTCCAGATAAGTTTGGTGGCAGGGAAATTACCCAAGGAGAGTGTGAGTTCCTTGTATGCTGATTTGAAGGAGAAAACACCTATCACTTCTGGTTTCCATATCAATCTATCTTCTCTGTCTTGGGTAATTACAGCATCCTGAAGAAAAGAGAGAGTATCATGTTCCAGGAAAGAGGAAATATGAGATAGAATAGATGCTTTGTTACGGATAAAATCAGCCACAGAGCAATATAATAATGTGGAAGAGATGGAGCTGGGATATAGTTAATCAGGGGCCCATTGGGGCACCAGTTAGCAGCCCAGAAATTGTAGCTACCTTTACCATGAATGATCAAGGTTTATTCTCAGCAAATGAGTTAACTGAACAGATTCTCTTCCAGGTCATGGATTTTCTATGTGTATGATGTAAGGACCACATCATTTTAGCCCACATTGTAGTTCCTAACTGGCTCTTCCACCAGAGTTTAAGAGAGCAGGAGTCAATTATGGCTTGAATTGATCTAAACCCTAGGCCATTTTGGGACTTTGGTAAAGCTAGATCAGACCATCTTTCCCAAACTTTGTTCTTTTTGCCATCAGACTCACCCCAGAAAAATCTAGACATTTTTTTTCTCAAATGTTCTGACTATATAGTTAGGGGGTTTGGTAACAGATCATAGATGCTGAGGTCAAGAGTATAAACAAGATTGGATTAAAGTCAATTTACCCCCTGAACACAGCCATTTATTTTTCCAGTTCATCAATTTTTTTTCCAGATTTTCCATCAAAGGTTGGAAGTATCTATTCAAGGTTCTGCCTTTAAAAATTGGTCTACCTAAGTATTTAAAAGGAAAAGAACCTTTTTTCATTTTCAAAATCATCCTAACCTGATTTAATTTAGCTGCTGTAGCCCTTTTGCCTATGTAGAAGTCAGATTTCTCGAAATTGAATTTTTGTCCTGAGGTAGATTCAAAGATCTCTAGGAAAATTTTAATCTTAATCAGGTTAGACTTAGAGGCTTGCATAAAAATGACTGTATCATCAACATACATTAAATGAGAAGCTGCTGTGATTGAGGCTGGTAACTGATAATATGAGAGACTACTGTTCCAAAATATAAATGACAGACTCCTAGAGAAAGCCTCGGAGAAAAAATTAAAGAGGAAGGGAGAGAGGGGGTCACCTTGTTTGATGCCTCTAGTGCTTTAAAAAAGCCCACTGGATTGCCATTGATAAGAACTAAGAAATAAGCTTGTGAAAGATTGTTCATAACAACATGTAAGAAGTTCCCATTAAATTCGAATCTAACCAAAACATTCCTAAGAAAATCCCAGTTAACCCTGTCAAAAGCTTTCCTAAGATCCAATTTAAGTATGCAGTTAGGTACTTTACTCTTTTTATCTAAGAATCTTATCATTTCCTGTAAATAGAGTATGTTATCAGAAATGTCTCTATTCTTCATAAAGGTAGTTTGGTTAGGAGAGATTAGTTTCTCCATGTGAGGTTTCAATCTTTCCATTAAAACCTTGGAGCAGATTTTGTTGATAACATTAGAGAGACTAATTGGTCTAAAATCATCAAAAGAGGATGGTGTTGCTTTTTTTGGAGTTAGGGTTATCCAGGTACTAGCTATTCCCCTTGGCATATCTGAACCTAGAATGAATTCATTAACAACATCAGTTAAATCTTTCTCAATAATAGTCCAGCACTTAATATAGAATTTACTAGAAAAGCCATCTGGACCTGGACTACTATTTTTATTCAGACAATTAATCACAGATTTAAGTTCATCCTCTGAGACTGGTCTGGATAAGGCTTGGTTATCCTGCTCAGTGATGATATTTGGGATTTGGCTGAGAAAGTGAGGGTAATAGGTATCATTAGCCCTTTGATTAGGATCAGTTAACATATCAGAAAAATAGGCAATAGCTTCTTTTTGAATATCTAAGTGTGAGTTAAGCCACTGACCCTGCCTATTTTTAATTTTAGTGATATGTAACTTACAGTTTTTCTCCTGCACTGTCTTATGGAAAAATTGGGTGTTATTATCTCCTAGCTTATGCCACTTTGATCTAGCTTTTTACTTCCAAAATTTTTCCTTTTCCTTTAGGGCTCTAAGCAGTAATGCCCTTTTCTCATTTAATTTGATTAGTTCAGAATCAGAGGGGGTCGAGTAAAAAACAAGTTCCTGTAGTCTTAAAGCCTCTTCTGCAGTAGTTACATTAGCATCAATGTTTCCAAAGTAGGCTCTATTCCAAGCTTTTATCACTTTCTTCAGTCTAATCAATTTTAGATAGAAGCCAAGCATTCCAGACCGAGGAAGTGGATTTGACCAATTTTCCCTCATTAGGTCTATAAATTCTGGTCTATTAAACCAAGTATTTATAAATCTAAAGGGTTTAGGTTGAGAATTTGCCAGAGTAGATACCTGGAGGAGAAGAGGGGACTGATCTGAGGATTGCCTATTCAAGATTTGGATAGAAGATAAAGGAAATTTGGAGTACCATTTAATAGTACAGAGGCCTCTATCTAATCTTTTTGAGGTAGGGTTCCTAAGTCTGGAATCGGACCAAGTGAATAGGTTCCCTACTGTATTAATTTCCTGAATTCCAGAGGAGCTAATCCAGTTATTGAAATCCCTAATACTTCGTAGAGAAGGGGAGCTAGGGCCTTTATATTCTGAAAGTGAAGTGATGGTATTAAAATCTCCTATGAAGACAGTTTCACCTTTAGGAATGGTAGTCAGATCACTCCATAGAGTTTTCCTACATTCTCTATTCCTAAGTGCATAGACAAAAACTGCTTCCATGTCTATGTTCAAAGAAAGGTGTGCTATCTTAACATACAGAAACTGTTCATGATAAGAGATGAGTGTGACTGTTACAGGATTGGACCACATAAGCCATATTTTACCATTATGGAGTGTCAGATTATTAGAGAAATTGAGCTTATCCATATATGATTGACACTGAGTGTTTTCATGCATTGGTTCAATTATACAAAGGAGTTGAATTTTCTTAAGCTTAATTAAATTAATTAGTCTTAGCATAGAAGATTCCATACCTCTAAGATTCCATACTAAAAAATTAACAGTTAAAGTGTGTGTCATTGTTCACATGATTTATGAATTTTTGTAGCTGATCTAAGCATCATCTTGTTCAGCTGACTAAAATAGTTATTTTTTTATTCTTAGACTTACCCTGCTGGTTACAGTTACCTTTGAGCTTCATAGATCGTGGTGTTGTGAGGTCCAGGTGACTGTCAGTAGCCTCATCTCCTAGATCTTACACTTCCAGTTCCATAAGATCATGTGCTTGGGGGAGATTGTCTAGATACTGCAAAACAGAAAACCTATTTTCCATATTTCCTTGTAGGGAAAGTTGGGGGTTATTTGGGGAGGATTGGTTCAGGGTTAACCTGAGTGAGCCAATTTGAATATCATTTTTTGCATAGGCAATTGGAGTAGGTTTGGACAGTGCAGTAGAATTTAACAGTATTCAGAGGGAAGGTTGAGAGTTTTCCTGGGGTGGGATTCTGGGTGGTTGACCGGGTGTTATTGTCGGTGATTGCAAGGTATCATTATCAGGTACTCTAATAACCCCTGGAAGGGAGTAGGAGGAAGGGTTCAAGAAGGGGCTTGTTATAGCTCTCTGATGAACTACATTGCCATTATTAGGAGAGGAAGTGACATTCTGATTTCCTAAGGAGATCAGAGGAGCCTTACTAAACTTGTTTCCAGTAGCCTGCCACTGTGTATGATTTTGGCTTTGTGCTATGGGGTTTTCCAATGATTTACCATTGATGTTTTGTGGGATAGCTCTACATCGACTTAGAGAATTACCTAACTTAGCACAATGATCACAGTAAAGGGGGACATTTTCAAACTCAATTGGATATTTTCTATTATTAGAAACTGATCCCAATCTAATGAAATTACACAGAGGCTTCTGTAAATCAATTTCCACACATAATTTAATTGCAGAAGGCCTTGTGAGCATATCAGTGGCTAAATCATTCTTAATAAAAATTCCTATGCTATTTCCAATTGCTTCAATAGATGCAGAATTGTAATAGTACAGAGGGACTTCCCTGATCGTACACCAGATGCGCACAATTGGGGATTCTCTGTGCGTCGAGAAATCTGGAGACCATTTAAGCATCTTCAGGAGGATTCCATTGAAATTCCAAACTCCTTTGATCCAGCATCTTTGATAATCGTTGACTTGCTCGAACCTAATCAAAACATTTTTGTAATCTAACGAACCTAACTGATAGTTACCTGCAAAACCTACCGTCTTGAAGGCTAGCTCCAGTTGCTCCAGTGAATTTTCCAACCAAGGCATTCGCATAGTGTGCCGAGAGTTTGGCAATTTGATCATCTGAATAGAGACAAGCCGGATCACCTAAATTTTAAGATTTAGGGGTTAGCTCTGGGTTGTTAGGCAGGGATTTCGACAGTGGGAGGATTTGTTCTAGAGAGCAGCCACGAAGGATTTTGGTATGGCTTGATTGGCATTGTTTTCTGCCATAGGGGCCGGCTAAGCAATGTCCATCTCTCTCATAAATTGTTAACGGCAGGTTAGTAGCCGTTACCGGTGGGAAAGAGCCGTTACCGGCGAGAAATGAAGTGAAGGAAATGGAAATGTTCGTCATTGATTGTTACTGTAGCAGAAGAGAGAGAAGATTGGAATCGAGGTTAGGACCTGTGTATGCTTGAGACCAGTAATTGTTAATACTTTAGGTGATGTTGACTCCAACACTCGTTGTGATGGAATATGCTTATGGTAAGAAGAGTTGTTTGAACGCATCTGCAATGCATGCTCCCTTAGTGAGGATGAGGTTTCTCACTTATCCGATGATTTACTTGTAGCATGCAACAAAAGTCATGTCTATTTTAGGTTATAGTGTGAATGTTATATGCATGATTTTATTTTTAATTGTGACTCGTGTAAATGTGTCTATATATATATATATATATTTAGACCAATAGATATATTATTAATTTAAAATCAGGATAAGAAAGGAATATCTTTTCTGTTCTACCTCATATTTTTTATGAAAAGGATAAATCGATATGTTTTTCTTCAGAGATAGAAGAATCGGATTTCATGAAATAGAAGCTTTAATGAGGGAGGAAATGCTTCGTAGATTTCTTGAGATATTTTTTTACGAAGTTTTGTTACAGCCTCTATAACTGCTTCCGGGTTAGGTGGACTACAAGGAATGGAAGTGTGGGTAAATCGCCAACTCATAGCACCATCATGACACCGATTCTCAAGATCGAGTCCTAGACAGGCAGATCTAATTTTAACAGCTGGAACAGTAACAATGAAAATGGCCCCCTAGACAAAAAACAAAGAATTTCCTCCCTCGTTAAAGCTTCTATTTCTATCATGGCTAAAACTCTTTCTTGCCAACTTAAAAGTCCCAATTCACATCTTTGTTGAAAGAATTATTTTGCCCATTCTTCGAGAATCCGAAAGATCCTTTTCAAATTTGCTACATCCCATTCAAATATAGATACTAAAAATAATATGTGTTTATTTTTATTAAAAAAATGACAGGCTGCTTCGGCCGTCCCGGACTTCATATGAATCATTTTTAAAGCGGGGGGAAGGGATCTCTTTTCTGCAATGGAAAAAAATGGAGCAGGCTCATGGGATTGACATGAAGGGGTAGGGATGGCTATATTTCTGGGAGCCTTTCTATTGGTTCGTGCGTGGCAGCTGGTATAGATGAAGAAGGGCGGGCCAATTTTCAATTCGAATATTTTTAAATTGGAGTCAGATGCTTCTTCTATTCTTTTCCCTAGCGCAGCTGGGCCGTCCTGGACTTGAACCAGAGACCTCGTTGATATATTTATTTATTTATAGTTTACAGCGAATCTTGATATATTTTGACCGGCTATCCACTTCCCGTAGTAATCAAGTTCTGTCGGGATGTCTTTGAAGTACCCCATGGACGGATATATGAATCCAAATATGCCGAATGACTCATGGTTGTGATCAAGAAACCACCGATTTCGATCAAACGAACGCGCATTCTCTTTCTCTCAAACGAAGAGATATTTCTTTGAAACTATCAGTAACTATTGCTCCTATGAGGTACATAGTAGCCTCATTAGACCGTACATCTTTCTTGGTATATCCAGATAATCTCTTAAACGCATAAATGGTTGAGAGTTCACAGTACCTTGTCCCTATTCCTTGAAGTAGAACTGAGAACTTCCCTTTCTTGCATTTTTTGGGACGCTTTGGCTCCCAATGCAATACGCATTCCGCGACTCTAGGAAAACAAGTATTCAATTAGTCCGTACTTGTTTAGTATTGAATTGGGATAAAGAAAAAAAAGTTCTGTTTACCTAGGAAAGCTACTTTATGTTGGGGATGCTTTCTCTGTTGAGGAAACTCGACCCAAAAATTTCCATTTTTTATTTTCTGAAAGCATATCTACGCTTTGAGCTGCAACCAGAACAAGCTGTTTTCCATCATTTATACATGCCTCAAAGAAATAGCAACCTAAATGTAGCCTTCCTTTACTTATACTTAAATTCAAGTAACCAAAATGGGAATTCAAGAGTCCTATGAGGCGGCTAACCCCATGCATATTGTGTGGACATCTGGGCGCACAAATTGCATAGTATCATAAATAGCTATCAAATATTTAGGTGGTGGGCACGTTTCTTCTTATCTCTTCTTCAATTTATCATACGTATCTCTTTTTTTGATTTTATTACTATCTTTTGCTGATTCTTTTTGACCATTTGAGTGTCTTTGAGTAACATTAAATTACATTTTTTTTCTTTTTCAAAATCTATTTTGTTTTGCTTGATCTGAAAAATAAAGAAAGACTTTTCAAAGTTAAGTTTGATTTTTTTTTATATCAAATTCACCAGCTAAAGGTAAAAAAGTAAAAACAACCCATGCGGAACATTTCCAGGGCTTTTTAAAACAAAAGCACCAAGCTCGATTGGATATGCTACATCGCCAAAAGTTATACACTCAATGGGAATCGATGGAAGTTTGATTTTCTCATAATGTATCCTAATTTTTTGCCGATGAATCCTTTCTTCGAACAAAAGAAGATTATGTAAACACACTTCTAAAAAAAAGCTTATTAGCCAAATTGTAATTTCCTTAGAACTGAAGGAGAGCAATCACAGTCGTTGGTCCATTCATAGCCTTGGTAAAGTCCATCTTGTTGCAATAGAAATAAACAAGAACAAATAAGTGGAAAATGAAAGAACCCTTTTTAGTTTGGGAATTTTTTTTTGTCCCCGGCGCTGGCGTCGAACCAGCTTTGCGATACGGACGGATCTCGTGGATTTTCATAACCCTGTTGTGAAAAAATAGGATATGCATTTGACCATTCGTTTGATGAGAAATAAAAAAGGAATATCAACAATTCGAGTGGATTTAAGAAAAGATCGCTTTGTATTCACTATATATATGAATACACACAGTCACAATCATTTGTGGGTTTTACTTACTATCAGATACAGTAAATTATTGTGTTAATATTGCCCAAATAAATACAAGTAAAAGTGATATTACTCCATATATCTCAACTCTATCATGTGTCTAAACGACATGCATTTCCTACATTTTAATATAATATAAATGCATTATAATGCGTGACAATATTGTATAGCACAATTATATATTTTTTCAATAGTTTAATTTAGATCCAAAATTACTTATTATAACACTTTGGACCTATAATAACTTTGGAAAAAACCACACGTTGACAAAGTGTTGGGATAAAAAAAAGTGTTACTATGAGTAATTTCACAATACTTTTACATGTTAGCACAATACTCTCTCTGTTTATCTATTTATAACACCATAAGTGTAGAAAATGCGTGAATGAAATTGAATGTAGAAAGTAAAAAGTAGAATGAGTGGAAAAAATTGAAAGAATATTGCCGAAAATGGAATAATTTCAAAATAAAAGAAAAAATCAATTTATATTTAGTGTGCCATAAATAACAAAACAGAGGGAGTACATTTTCCAGTAGTGGTCATTTATGTTAATATCTATGGATATTTGATAGTGAAGCGTTTTCCAAAGATTTTGTTCTCCTGTCATGTAATGTTAGAAAGTGAATCCGTGATTCATGGTTAATTTCAACCTGATTTATGAACGAAATAGTGTCTTCACAACTATCTTCGAATGAATTAACTTTAGAATTCTCAAGTGAGTCTTAGGTCCAGTATGTTTATTAACATATGGCCCAATTTAAGTTCCAATATCATAACCCAGGCAACCGAGGGTACTTCCAAAAGAGTCACAAGTCCGGTTATGTTTATTGCCATATAGTCTAATTTCAGTTCTGATTTCGAAACCTATGCGACTGATAGTACTTCCAATTTGGAACTAATAGAATTGAAACAAGTTCCAAATTCAGAACTAACTCCAACAGGCAACACGACACTTGGGACTTCTGAGTTCGAAACATAACAAAGACAGTGCCTCCCAAAAATCAAAGGCTATTTTTTTTCCTTTGATTAAGTGTCGTTAAAGGCGGTTTTGAGAAATTGCCTTTGATCATAGGCGATCAAAGGCGCAACCAGAGAAGTCATATATAAAATGATTTCCCTGGAACGGTTAAACCACCTTTAATGCCCCCTTCCCCTACTAGTGTTTGCATGTTAAATTCTAGCTCCATGAATAAAATATTTTTTATTATGTATTGCTATTAAATTTAGGTTGAATTAGGTGATTGTGCTAAATATTAAATATGAAATGAATAAAAATATCACTTTGTGTTTATTTAAATATTAAATGAAAAAAATTAAAATAATAAATGAAAATATTTGTTTAACTGCTATTTGCTCAGATAAAAGAGGATTTGTTTTGGGAAAAGAATGTGTGAAACAAGTCTGCAGTTTATAATAGAAAAATAAGACCGCAACACATTATAGAGAGAAGTAGAAAAGTAAACCCAATTTCTGTACTCCTACCATCCCAACCGAATCTGCACACTTTCATTTTTCGTCTGTTTTATGTTCAACATTCTATGTTCAACAAATCTGCAAAATTTCCATTTTATGTTCAACATTCTAAAAGACATTATTACCCTCACAAAAATAAAATTTTACCAAGCCCAAACCATTTCCACAAACCCTGTTCAACCCTAGCCAACGCCTGCTTTCGGCTCTGTCACTCCCCACCATGCTTTCGTCTCCACAACCACTCCCCTTCCCTCGCCTCTACCTTTGGCTCCGCCTCCTCCCCTTCCCTCACCTCTGTATCTGTCTCCTCTTCCGCCTTTCTCCAGATCCACCGCCATGTTCTTCCATCCACCTCATTCTTTTTCCGCATTCTTCCATGCTCGTCATCTCTGATCCTCTTTCCTCAACCAGATGTCGGAGCAAATGGAGATTCGAGGATGGTGATTCGAGTAGATAGATATATGGCGATTCGAGTTCTGAGCAAATGGAGATAAAGATTTCAAATTTTCTTTGATTTATGAGTTTTATTTTCTCTTGGTATTTTTTTGGGTCAACCTCCTAGAAAATGGTACTTATGTTCCTATTTAAGCCAAAAACACACAGGTGTTGATTCGGCTGCCAAAAAGTATGTGTTTAATTTGGGTTAAATTTCAGGTGGGTAGAGTTGGATGAGGGTTTGAAGGTGAGCGGAGGTTAAGGTGGGGTTGCGGGATAGGAGGAGCTGGGTTAGGTTTGAATGTGGAGGCAGGGTTGAGGAGAGAAGAAAGGGTTTGGCAAGGTGAAGAAGGAATGGGCAATCTAGCCATTTTATAGTAATTTAAACTTTAGTTTTCTCTTTCTGCAAATTCCCTTGGGACAACGGGAGTACAATTATACATGAAATTATTAAATTTTTTGAACCTTCCTAGAATGGGACCCAATGTGATTGCACAACCCTATTAAATTTGCTACGGTTCTGGCACCAATAATTTGTACTAGTAAAAATATGTAAAAGAAGAAGGCAAAGTCTTGGGAAAGATCCTCTTTCCATAGGCATATAGAAGGATGAAGTTGAATAAAAAATATAGAAAAGTAAAATGTTTTAGTTGTAATATTAAAAAATTATTATGCAATGTGCAGTAGTTATAAGTTTATAACCCAATTATTGAAACCCAAAAGTTTTATCTTGATTTATTTTAATTTGCAGCATAAACTTTGGTGATAAAAACATTAGACTAGAAAGAATAGAGAGTTGACTTTTTTTTAAAAAAAAATTATCGAGAATGAGACAATTACCAGCAGGGTACTATGATCAACGCCATATATACATGCATTCAATGCTGTCAATTACTCTTTTTAACTTTAAAAGATTACATACAAACAATCAAATTACACATGTAATCTTTCATAAAAAGAGAGTGACTGACTGTATTGAATACATGTATTTATGGGGGTTGTCATAGTACCCAGCTGGTAATGGTCACATTTGGCAATTTTTTTAAACCTTGGTTATAAAAACATTAGACTAGAAAGAATAGAGAGTTGATTTTTTTTAAAAATTTATTGAATGAGACAATTACTAGCTGGGTACTATGACCACCGACATATATACATGCATTCAATGCTGTCAATTACTCTTTTTCTCTTTAAAACATTACATACAAACAATCAAATTACACATGTAATCTTTCATAAAAAGAGAGTGACTGACAGTATTGAATACATGTATTTATGGGGGTGGTCATAGTACTCAGCTGGTAATGGTCACATTTGACAATTTTTTTATAAAAAAATCACTCATACCCAAGTTAATCAGCTATATATACCAGATCACGATAGTTGTCTTCGCACCACAATTCAATATCATATATTCATTGTTGCACTTGCAAACAAGAAATCAGTAATCTGAAAACACAATGGAGAAAACATTGTTGGCCCTTACATTTCTTCTGTTAAACTCCCTCTTGTGTTTAGCCACCCAAATGCCCAATCCGGTGCACGATATCGATGGAAATCAGCTCCGAAATGGAACGTTATACTACATTTTGCCTGTTGTGAGAGGCTCCGGAGGTGGTGTTACTCGTGGTACGGCTGCTGGGGTAGACTGCCCTCTTACTGCTGTCCAGGCGAAGATAGAAACTGACCCCGGCATTCCTGTATATTTCACGCCGGTTAACCCCAAGGAAGGAGTGATAAGGGTTTCCACTGATCTGAATGTAATGTTTAGAGGTGATTATACCTTCTGTATGAATTCAGGCGTGTGGAGGCTTCAATTGGGTCTAAAACAGATGAAATATGTGATTGAGACCGACGGAGTTGAGGGTAACCCAGGAAATGAAACCCTTTACAATTGGTTTAAGATTGAAGAATATGAATCCGATTATAAATTAGTCTTTTGTCCTACAGTTTGCAGCACTTGCAAACCGATTTGCCAAAGCTTTGGAATTTACATCGAATATGGGCTAGTGGAAACCAGACGCCTTGTTCTCAGTGATGATAAACCATTCATGGTTTTCTTTAAGAAAGCACCATGAGGAACAAGATTTTCGGTTCCTTTATTCGAATATTATCGATGTACTCTAATAATATAATAATTTGTTGTTCGAAATTAGTATTTGTAATGTTGCGTGGGCTGGGCAGGACAATATGAAAGTGAAAATTAATATAAGTTTTTACTAGTCCCCCTGTTCCAGTCATGTCTATAAACTTTCGTTTTTAATTAGTTTCAAGCAAACATGCATACTTTAATTTCATTTTAAGAAATATTCAACATGTCATATGTTAAATTTCAAGGTATCTTGAGCTTCCATCTTAAAACCAATTGGTATTAAGTGAAGGTGACCCAAGACCTTATATATAAGTGATTAACTTTGTAAGAAACCGATGTGGGATATATCTTTCAACATGCCCCCTCACGTGCAACGTGGAAACACTCCACGACCCACATCGGGCCAAATTAAAGGGGATCCACACATCGGCCCAATAACCCAACCCGGGCTCTGATACCATGTTGGAAAAATAAGGGTAATCATTGTGTGTCTATTCCTGAAACTCAGGATACATTATATAGCAGTACATGATACCTATACAAGCTAGGAAAATGTAATAGAATATAAAGACAATTACAAGTAATATTCTAATTCCTTAACACCCTCCCTCAAGTTGGAGCATGAGGATCAGAAATGCCCAACTTGCTAAGTAATGAATGAAACTGGTTACGTCCGAGAGCTTTGGTAAATAAATCCGTAGGTTGATCTGTAGTGCGGATATGATGAGTAACTATAGCACCAGACTGCACAAGATCCCGGACAAAATGACAATCAATTTCAATATGCTTCGTACGTTCATGGAACCTGGATTTGCTACAATATGAAGAGCAGATTGACTATCACAAAACAAATGCATAGGAGCAGTATACGCAACCCCTAAGTCTTTCAGTAAAGACCTAAGCCATAACAACTCACAACAGGTAACGGCCATAGCACGATACTCCGCTTCAGCAGAAGACCGAGAAACTGTGGGTTGTTTCTTGGTTTTCCAAGAAACTGGAGAATCACCAATCATCACAAAGTAACCGGAAAGAGAACGCCGGGTAATAGGGCAGGCAGCCCAATCAGAATCACAGTAAGCAGTCAACTGTAACATACTATGAGAAGAGAGAAATAAACCTTGACCAGGATGACTCTTCAGGTAGTGCAACACACGAACAGCAGCTTGCCAGTGAGGAACACAAGGGGACTTCATGAATTGCGTAAGAGTGTGGACTGAATAACTCAGTTCAGGACGAGTAATAGTAAGGTAGATCAGGCTCCCAACCAGGCATCGATACTGCTCCGGGTCATGGTAGGCTGGACCTTCAACACGTGCCAAATCATGTTGTTGCTCCATTGGAAAGTCAGTCGGCTTAGAGGAAGATAAACCGGTATCCGATAAAATGTCCAAAGCATATTTCCTTTGCGAAAGGAACATCCCCTCCGGTCTTCGAGCAATCTCTATGCCCAAAAAATACTTAAGCAGACCAAGATCCTTCATATGGAAACAAGAACCTAAGTATTTCTTGAACTCAGAGATGAGCGAAGAAGAACTACCAGCAATAACCAAATCATCCACGTAAACCAGAACATGTAAAGAAGTTGATCCACGAGAAAAGACAAACAAAGAGTAATCGGCCTTACTATGAACAAATCCAAATGCTCGTAAAGCCTGAGCCAGTTTAGCAAACCAATTTCGAGGAGCCTGTCGAAGACTATAAAGAGATTTCTGTAGGCGACAGACCTGACCAGGCGGTATAGCGTAGCCAGGTGGAGGACGCATGTACACTTCCTCATGCAAATCACCATGGAGGAAGGCATTATGAACATCCATCTGCTGCAGTTCCCAACCACGAATAACTGCAATGGACAGAAACAAGCGAACATAACTCATCTTCGCAACTGGAGCAAAAGTCTCAGTATAATCAATTCCTTCAACCTGACGATTCCCAAGAACCGCGAGGCGCGTCTTATGACGTTCAATAGTACCATCTGACCGAAAGTTCGTCCGATAAACCCATTTGCATTCAATAGCCTTCTTGTGCGCAGGCAAACGAGACAAAGTCCATGTCTGATTTCGCTCCAGTGCAGTAAGTTCCTCAACCATCGCATCTCGCCAATGAGAATGACGGGAAGCCTTAGAGTAAGTAGTGGGATCTGCACTAGAAGTTACAGCACCTAAAAATCTAGAATGCATACTAGAAAAATTATCACAGTTTACATAATCAGTAAGAGGGTAGAGAACACCTGAGGAAAGTGATGAAGTATGAGGGAACGTAGTCGAATGGGGGGGTCTTCAATGGTAAGAGCACAAGCATAATCATCACAATCATAATCTGCCAAATACGTCGGTGGACGACGAGATTGAACACTCTGTCTGATAGAAGGTGGATCGACAGCAACTGGCGGAGAAGTACCGGTGACTGACGGTATCGGTAGAGCGACGACGGCCGGCAAAGAGGAACTGGCATCGGGTGGCGGAGCACGGTCGATGGATGCCGGCATCGTGACGTCGGAGATGACCATCGGGAGTTGTTCGGTGATTGTCGTCGGTGAATCGATGGTGTTGACCAGTGTTGACCGGCGTTGACTCGCCGTGTTTGACCAACGTTGACCCACTGGCGTTAACCGGCGTTGACTGGCCGGCATCGACCGGCAGTGAATGGCCGGTGGTGATCGATAAAAAAACAGCCGGTGTCGGAAAGCCGACGTTGACTGGTTGTGGTTGATCGGCTGCAGAAGGCGGATCGAAAAATCTGTGCGGCTCGGGTGAGAAGGAGGAGGAATCCGACGATGTTGTGGTGGCACCGCCAGGTTCATCGGATGAAGCAGAGTATGGGAACTGGTCTTCAAAGAAATCAGCATCTCGGGTATTAAAGATCACTCGAGATTCCAAGTTTAGAAGACGATAACCCTTCTTTCCGGCAGGATAACTCAGGAACAAACACCGCCGACTTCTTGGTGCAAACTGGTCACGGTATCTGGGAACACGAGCAGCAAAACACAAGCAACCAAAAACCCGTAGAGAAGAGTAATTGGACGCCTGGCCATAGAGTAACTCAAAGAGAGTACGACCGTTGAGAAGCTGAGTCGGGGTTTGGTTGATCAGGTAGGCAGCAGTAAGAACACATTCTCCCCAAAATGCAATAGGAAGATTGGCTTGAAACCGTAAAACACGCGCCACATTGAGTAAATGATGATACTTTCTTTCAAATCGACCATTCTGTTGCGGAGTATCAACCATATAGATGTCTAAAAAATGATCCCAGATGCAGTAAAGTGAGACTGGAGAGGCAAAAATTCAGTGCCGTTATCAGCCCGAACTCGTTGAATTGTTCTTCCCCACTGGTTCTTGACTAAGGCACTAAATTCTAAAAATCTAGAAGCTACTTCAGATTTAGCTACTAACAAATAAACCCAAATAGCTCGGGAATAATCATCTACGATTGTCAAAAAATCAAATGCACCACTAGAGGATGGAGTTCGATAAGGTCCCCAAACATCACAATGTACTAATTGAAATAATGCAGTAGCATTTGTAGAACTCAATGGAAAACTATGTCTAGTCTGTTTTGCTCTGATACCATGTTAAATTTCAAGGTATCTTGGGCTTCCATTTTAAAACCAATTGGTATTAAGTGAAGGTGACCCAAGACCTTATATATAAGTCATTAACTTTGTAAGAAACCGATGTGGGATATATCTTTCAACATCATAAGACACAATTTACCTTTGAAAATTTTACATAATTTTGCTCTCATAAAAATCACATTCAATTTACCCATTTTTAAAATAGACACAATTTCAAAATTCACACAATCTTCACTTAATATTCACACAATCTTAATTCATTAATTGACATAATCTTCAATCATTTTTTTAACTCATATATTTCCTTTGTTTTTCCTTTAACCTTCTCAATTAATCCACAGACTTCTCTATCTTCACCATAATTTTCTTCACCACCCCACCATCCCCATTCCACAACATCCTCTCCACTGACAACATCCACAACCTCCACTTGATTTGTCTTACCACCAATTCCAGTATCATGTATGTTTTTTTCTCGAGTCGGTTCTGGTCAAGTTATTGTTGGATACAATTACTATCGTGTAATTTTTATACTTCGGTAAAGTCGGGTGGATCATAATATTGTCAGGTTGGATCAGGTCGGGTTATTTTCAGATCGAGTTACAGTCGTGTCTTTTTTTGTACTAGAGCTTTGTTTGGATCGGATCATGTCAGTTAATTTTTATAATGTTTCATTTGGATTTGGGTATATTTTTGGTTGGTTCATTCTGGATCGAGTTATTATGCCACTCAAATAAATTTGGGTTGTTTAGAATTTGTTTCAAAAATATTATTGCTACAATTGCATTATTATCAGGTTTTGTTTTGTTGTAACTTATAACTTTTAGTTATAATTTACAATTTTCTTTATATTCTTTCGAAAATTGGTTTTTAAATTCAATATTTAGTCGACTTTTTATAATTACTAATTCAAAACCATAATTTCTATTTAAACATCGCTATTTATTTGACTATTATTTATTATTAATTATAAACTTAACTGTATTTTTGCATTTGAACTTAATCATGTGCATAAATATTTGTTATGAGTTGTATTTACGTAATCATATATGTATTAATATCCTACTTTTTTTTTTGGTGAACAACTTGTATATTTAATTAAGCCCAAACTAATACAATGTTTAGTTCTCCTCTCTTAATCTATAATAATCTCATTCATTTTATCTAGAAACATTCCATGCTTGAACTCCTTATTTCAAACCAGCCCAAGTTTTGTACTTCCCCTACAACAAATATTACATTGGCAAATTAAACAAGCATCTCACCTTATAAACTTCATATCCCACCTAAGCCCGTAATACCACGTTTTGCTCTCCATTCCACTTCTGTTTGAACCTGAAAAGCTGCAGTGTTTGCCTTCAGCTCTTCTCCAGTGAACACCCTCTCATTCCTCTCATGCTATAGATTATCGAGACCTGAAACCATCTTCATCAGAATCCTATCTGCCTTCAGTCAAACCAGCCTCCGAAGCTTCTTCTTCAATTCTCTTATTGACTTACTTTCTAGCACCTGCAGCAAAGTACACAATCCTTTTGCATAACCACAATTTATGAATAGATGCTGAGCTATTTCTTGTTCCTTTTGACACAGCCTACAATCATTCCTCCCTTCCAAGATATTGAAAGACTGTTGTATGTCAGTTGCAGCTAGTTTCCCATTAATCATCAATTAGAGGTAAAACACGTGCTTTGGCAAGAGTTTTTTATGCCAAACTATTTTCTCCTGCACATATTCTCATTTCCTCTTATAATTATGTCATATATTGTAGCAAATTTGAGCTTTCCATTCTTGTTTAAGCATTGCTTCATTTTTGGGAAAATACCATCTCTGATCTTAGCCCTCTCCATAGCCAACTCTGTGTCACCGAATACTTGTGGTTCTCAATATTTGCACATTTCAAGAAGTATTCTTGACTTCATTTTACCCATAAGATGTCTTTTTTCTGAGATAAATCCCATAAGTGTTTTCACAAAACTGCTCTATTCCAGTTTGATGGATCGCTCAGGCTCAAACCACCTATTGTTTTGCTCCTACTCATTGATCCCCATGTTGATGCTATAAAGCCCCTTTGACCTTCGTCCCATCCCGATAGGTAATTTTTACATAGCTGAACTATTCTGTTATGGACACCTTCAGGAATTTTAACCACATTTGACCAGTAGCTAGAATTACTCAGTGGGACACTGTTGATTATTTCGAAAGATTACATACAAGCAACCAAATTACATATTGACATCCTAATCTTGGACCTAACTGAGAGACACCAGTATTGAATCTATTTATGCTCAGTGGGGCCTGAAACTCTATCCATTTGAATAGCTAGGGACGCCCCTCCTAAGAACACCCAAATACTGCACCACTAACGAACCGCCGCCACCGTAACCAGAACCACCACGATCTCAACATCATCGACCACCTACAGGTTGGGAAAGCACAGTGGGAACCACCAACACGGTCTCATGATGCTGGGTAATCCTCATCAAGAAATTGCTCTAATATTCACAATTTATAATGTGGGTGTGTTTTGAACACTGGACCTCTCAGTTAGAGAGAGTGTGGCTTACCCCTAAACCATGGCCAATTCACGTGGGTCACTATTAATTAATTGCACTTTACTTCCGAAAGAAAGGTTCCTGGTTGACCTGCTTCCCCCCGTGTTAGTTGTAGATAATTACCCCGAGCGGAGGCTTTCCTGTGGGAAGGTCAAAAGATAAGATTTTATAGTTCCACACCCATTCGCGCTGCAACACTACCTATGGGGTAGTTAGCTGTAAGCTCTGGGTTTGTTCATAGAGATGCTAGATCTAAATATCAATCAAGATACAACCTCGTACGAGTCATCAATCCATATGAGTGAAAGGAATAGTTAGTAAAACAAACATGCAAAGGGGGGGGGGTTTCAAACTAACAACTAAGCACAAAAGTAAAAAAGCAAAGTAAGCTTTTTAACTAAGCACTTGGGGAGTCATTAAGCAACATGGTTAATCTAATGTTTCGATCCTCAATTTATTCACATAGAAATTTAGGAAAACCTAATAGAGTGTTCATAACACGTGGTGTGGTCGATGACATACATTTCCCCAAACCTGTCATGGCAGGTGCAATCGCAACCCTTCATCAAAATCGCCATCGTAATTAGGGGAGTACAACAAGGTCCTACTGTTATTGTAGGTCTGTTTCTCCCCCATTCGATTACGTCCCAGGATTCCACTATGAATGCACTACTTCTCAATGGCCCTATCAGTTAGACCTTGGCACCTTATCTACGATCTAAGGCCTCTCACTCCCTAGCTTGCTACTATTTGCTATCTCTACCCGGAATCTCTTGGATAACTTTGCAAAATCAGCTAAGACTGGTGCGACGACAAATAAATCAGAGTAAACTCAAATCCCTCGTGCACACACCCACGCAGACGTGTACTACCTTACCCATTCTAACATCCAGGTTTCTCTTCCCAAGGAGGCGTCGATATTTTCACCATACATGAACATAGCCCAAAGTGTGTGCTTATATGTGGTGTACTATTCCTGTAATTAAAATAATCAGGAACAATCACAATAAAAGCATGAACACAAAATTAAGATGAACTATAGAATCTCACAAAACAATTAAATCAAACCATGTTCCTACAATTTATCCCCAGGCTATAAAAACTACTCTGCATGTATGAAATTCAAATAAAGATTTGAATTCCACATCCTAGGATAAAAGCAAAAGAAAGAAAAGAAAAGGGGAGAGTTTTTCTCTCTCTAAAGTTCCTCTCCTAAATACAAAATTGATCCAACCTTTCTAACCTAGTAGACTAAGGCTATATTTATAGTAGTAGGAGCTTGGGCCTAAAAATAGGCCCAAAAAGGCCAAATTAGGGTAAAATCTAGTTCAGCTGCGGCTTGGCGTGGGCCGTCACGAATGGTGCAGCCCATGGAGTGTCCTTGGTGTGAGGCACTTAATCTGGCGTAGGGTGCTTGTTATGGTGCGTGGCGTGGATCTTCAAGTGGCGTGGGTACAAAGTCTGGCGCGGGCTGCCAATAGAGTGCTGAAATTGAATCTTTT
This sequence comes from Rubia yunnanensis, assembly GCA_037428765.1. NCBI lineage: Eukaryota > Viridiplantae > Streptophyta > Magnoliopsida > Gentianales > Rubiaceae > Rubia > Rubia yunnanensis. The sequence goes on from CM075070.1 coordinate 30,185,016, forward strand.
GATCCACACCCGTGGCTGGTGGTGCGGGCTGTGGTCTTGAAGGGTGCTCCATTTAAAAACTTTGGCACGAGCCATGTGATTTCCCACATCCGCCGGCTGGTCTTAGTAATTTGGACTTGGAAAGGCGTGGGACGTAGAAAATAGGATATCCCACGCCCATACTTAGCTGTGTGAGGTGGGACTTAGCCATGTTCTGGTGACACGTGACGTCTGGGGCAGGTCGTGCCATACCCTCGTTCTTGTCTTCTTGGCATGGGCAGTTGGTGCCAACCATGGACGGGCCGCACTGACCCGTTTGTGCCTAGGCTGGTTGAACTTGTTTCCTTTGATACAGGTGAACTGTTAGAACGACTTGAGAGTTTTCGTACTCGATTTTGTAGAGATCGAGAGGAAGAATCCCATGGAATCATCCTTGAAGGATAATTCTTCTCGGATCATTCTCAGACTTAAGCACAACTCATTGGACCACGATTTACATCACTTCGTTGGCCGCTTTGAACTCCGTTGCTGCCTATCTTTAGCTTCAATATCTTTCTACCATTCATTGATGCTCATGGACTTATCTACTTCCACTCTTGTGTGAATAGCCTTCGTCTCTTCTACCGTCAATGGGAACGACCTTTGATATCTTTTACCGCTCTTACGAACGGCCTTCACAGAGAATGTAAATAAAAAGTAACCACATGCAACCTACTAAAGATGATCACAAGGAAGATCAAGGAGCCCGTGGATAGAAGATGTCCATTAGTACCAATTAAGTCTACAAAATGCAGGACTTAGACAAGAAAACCAAACATGACCGTCTAAACCCCTTGTCCCGTATACTCAACTAATACTATCAATACACCAAATAAAACTAGAAAAAACTATGCCAAATGCAACAGTTAACACACACATAATGAAGAAGACCAGACTTCTCACACTTAACCCTTTATTCATCCTCGAGTAAACAAAGACAAGACAAAGAACCAAGCAAAATGTAGTCTGCATACATAAACTAACCGAGGCATTCAACTTATTTCTAGATTCCCCTGTTTCCCCCAAAAGTGTAAGAATCTTACAACTCTCACACTCCCCAAAAAATATAAGCAATCTAACCACCCAAAAGTAAAATGTGGAAAAAGGTAAGCTAAAAAGATAAGTGTTAAGCTAGCTTACTTTTCCCAAAATGATCCCAAAACAATCAAAGATTCATCTTAAAAAACAAACCACCGCGGAAAAATGCATCGTCAACCTAGTTTTTTTGCTTTTTCTCAATTTCTCTCATATTTCCAAGGAGCCCTTTCGGGTTTTTATCCTAGCTTTAACACACAAAGGTACTCACTTCTCACCTTTTTCCACACTACATCTCATCTTTGCCTAGGATCATATGCCTAGCTGGGACCTAGGCCTTTCGACCTATCTGAGCTTTTCCCAATGTTACCCAAGTCGCCCTTTCGGGTTTTCGACTTGTCCGGGTTTTAAACTTTTTATTCAATTTTTTCAAGTTTTCCATTTTTTTGGAATATTACAAAATTTCCCAAAACATGGGCTTCATACTACACAAAAGATAAGATCAAAATAAAAATACACCACCAATAGCTTCCCAAAACATCCCAAAAACAACTACAAAAGGTGTTCTCACACCAAAAACAACAAAAATTTCAATGAGGGAAGTAAACAAAAACATGGAAAAGATAGTCATCAAGAAATCCAACAGAGCAGAACATAAGTTAAAAGAGATACTATCAAAGGGGATACCATCATAGAAGATATTCCAACCCCTCCCCACACTTAGTTCTTGCTTTATTTCTAATGCAAGTAACTAAGTGAAAGAAAGGTTGGAACCATATGAAAAATCACTCCCTACTGCGACGTCTGGCTCTTTACCCCTGCCCGTGCAGAGGATCCTATAGCGCTCCCCTATGCATGAACTCCTCAACCTGTAACTAATGTTCATGATCCCATCGTGGAGTGCTTTCATAGTCTCTGTCAGATAATGCAACTGACCATTAACTATGTCAAATCTTCCAAAGATGATGCCCAATCTAGCTGGTGCTTGTGTGGTGGCTCGGTCCATATGGGGTAAGAAGAAGTAAACAGAAAACCCAGTGACCCATGCTCTCGGAAAGGGCTGTAGTACTAATGCTGCCATGAGTGAGCTCCATGATAAGAATGGCTGGAAATACTATATCTATAAGGCTCAAAGGGTGGAGGAGACCTATGGCTTCTATGTCTAATAAACTTCGAGAAATCCCGATGGTTAGATGAGATTTTATGCCTATGTGCACCACTAGTACCATGCCCTGTACAAAGATAAGACTCCTCATACATGCTGATTGGCCCCTGAAAAAAGGGTGGTACTCCTGATACCGACTAGAAAGGTGGTGGTAGCGCCAATAGGTGCTCTATAGGTGGCAGTATAGCATGAGGCAGAAGTTACTGCTCAATAGTTATCCCAATGGGGATATAATGCTAGAGCTACTCCAGAATCTGATTCTGCTTCTCATACTCCACCTCATACTCCTCATCTACCGGGTCATACTCCCCTAAAATTGCCTCTAAACTTGAATAAGGCTCAATGATAAGATCGAACAACCTGAAGGACTTGCTTATCTTGGTCCTCTCACTCTGGGGCAGACTCATGAACCACTTCCCATTGTATTTCCAGAAGATGGTACCATGCTCCTTATTTTTAAGCCTCATCTCTTCTATGACCGATTGAGTGAGTATAAAGATCGTACCTAGATTTTCCCTCATGTCCTCACTCTCCAGAATGTAAAAGTACTATGCCAGAAGCGTAACCATTCCTCCCATTAATATATTGCTAGTGTGGGGAGAAGAGAAGGTGAGATCCATACTTTAAGAGATAAACTTATCCACCGAATTGGGGCAATCTCTCCCCATGCACATAAACCATAGAAGAGTTCTGCAGTCATCATCAGTGGAGGCGGTGCCCTTGGCTACTAACTATTGTGGTCAACAGCCTGGCCACGTACTTGAGTGCCTGATGCACTATGTCCTTGTTCTTACTCTTCTTTCCCTTACCTGTCTAGTGATAGCTCCCCAGAATTGAACTAGATCACATGTGTTTGGATCCCTGTACCCAGGCACCTCACACTGCTTTTTCCATTTGAAGATCATCCCCAGCTGATAATATGTCAAGATAAGGGTTTCATCTCCCAGATGGAAAGTGATGTAGCATCCTCCATGTCTGTTTCAAAACCTCTCAACTGTAGTTAAGAACTCCAGGGTATATCTAGTGTAGGTGGGGGCAGACAGGGTGGTGAACTTCTTCATTCCTAACCTCTCCAGAAGAATGCGGACATGTTTGTAAAGTTTGAGACCCTTGAGGGTCTCTTCATCTACGAAATTTGTCTCTAAAATTGGGCGCTCCATAAGATACCCCCACCTTCTCCTTTGGGTTTCAGTAAGGGTTGTCAATCCTATATAGGGTGGCTCATCTCTCCCCTCTTCATCTGTATATGAAGCATAATGTCCAATAAATATGGCTACCAAACACAGGCAAAATATAGCGCAATATTTTCTCCACCTACCCTCAACACAGAATAATATCTTCCAAGTAAATCTACCAATAACACTATTCACCAAATTTCACAAGCATGCAAGCACAATCCCACAGTAAATACACCAATATGATTCCTTCAAATAGTAGGGTGTTCGGCCAATATTACCTCAAACGGCGAGTGTGGTGGAATCCCCGCTTAACGATTTTGCAGCACTTCTCCTCGGGGTGAGTCAAAGCAAATCCAATGTCTTGAAAGGAATTGAAAATTATGTCCCTATAGAAAATAAAAATCTGTGACTAAAATTTCTTCCAATAAACTGCTCAGATTCACATACTTTCTGGGGTTAAGGCTTAGTAGGTTGGACAGAGCTGGGAAAGAGGAAAATTTTGATATATGGTATGGGGAAATCAGATGAAAAACGATAGAGTTATGACCAAAATAGTGAGAGAGAGGGAGGAGTGGGGCGGATACGCTGAAGGTTAGTGCATGTAAGAAGAACTATGAGCATGATGGTAAAAACAGGCAGTAGGCTAGGTTGGGATTGGCTTAGGTAAGTGGGTAGTGCAGATCCTTAGGTTAGATCCATGCTTACATTTAGTTCGTGCCAATACAGGTGTCAGTCAGCGCCATCCACACGTTGGCTTCATGCCAGCCCATGCCAGGTTCATGCATGCGAGTAAAAATGTTACGGCCACATCAGCTTCGTGTTGGCTGGCCTTGGCACAAAGCATAAGGTCGCGCCATACTTCTGGGCACGAAGCATAGCCTCACGCCAAACACCAGGGCACGGACCATCAGCCTGTCTTTCTTCGAAGAATTTTTGTTTTGAATTTGCATCCAAAGACATTAAAAACCGGAGTAGCATTGTTCCATACAAATGATAGATGACTGAAATTTCCTAAAAATTTCCACCAAAAATCAAACTCATCCCAAAAATTTTAAAAATATTTAAAGAAACCTCCTACTTGAAATAAAAACAACGTTTCTTTATTGTTGTCTTCACAACTTATTTTTCCCTCAATCATTCGAAACTAAAAAGAGTGGCTTGGTGGGTCACTGGAATCACCATCATTGACACCACCAGTGACCACTACACGATGGGTGGGTTGCCACATCATTCTAGGTTTACCTTTTACTTTTGGGCTATGAACCACGTAAACCCATTCTTCTCAAGCGTGGATATATTCTTGTTGGGTTTGGGAGTTAGAAGGGACTTAGGAGTTTTTAATTCCTTTACCTGCTTATTTCCCCACTGCATGTTAGTCACAAGATTCCGAGGTGAAATATCCTCGTTCAAATTAGAAGGAACATGCTCAACAAGAATAGCATCACAAGATAGATCATTCAAACAAGATAAGGCATATAGAGTGTCGGGAAATATTTCTTTTTGAGAATTTTCAAAATTTTCTTTTTCTATCATTATGCAAACGAAGCAGGAATAAGATAAAAGCAATAATAACTACACTACTAACACGTTATGCCTTAATTGACACTTAAACTGAATAGCATCCCTGGCAGTGGCACCAAAATTTTAACCTAGCTCCCCTCAAGTTCGTTAATTGTAGCTAACTAACCCGAGTGAAGGCTTTTTTGTGGGAAGGTCAAAAGATGAAAATTTATAGTTCTCCACCTGTTCTCACTACTACGCTACCTATGAGGTAGTTAGTGGTAAACCTTGGGTTAGTCCACGGAGATTTTAGGTATAAATATCAATCAAAACACAACCTCGTATGGGCCGTCAATCTGTACGAGTGAAGGGAATAGCTAGTAAAGCAAACATGCAAAGAGGTATTTTTTGGCTTTTCAAACTATCACCTACTAACCATAAAAGTTTAAAAAACAAAGTAAGCTATTTAACTAAGCACTTATGGAGTCATTGAGAAAACTGGTTGATTTAGTGTTTCGATCCTCGATTAATTCACATGGAAATTTAGGCAACACATGGGGTGGCCGATGGCGTACACTTCCACATCCCCATCACAGCGGGTGCACTCGCAGCCCTCCACTGACATCGCCAGTAATTAGGGGAGTACAACAGGGTCCTACCATTGTTGTAGTTCAGTTTCTCCCCCGCGTGATTACGTCCAGGGCTTATACCATAAATGCACTACTTTCCAAGGTCCTATTAATTTTTCCAAAGGGTTGTTGGCACCTTATCTATGATCTAAGACCTCTCACACCCTAGCTTGCTACTATTTGCTATCTATACACAGAACCTCTCAGACAACTTTATGAAGTCAGCTAAGACTGGTGCGACGGAAAATAAGTCAGAGCATACTCGAATCCCTCGCGTACAAACTCACATACGCATTCTCTCTTACCCATTCTAACATCTAGGTTTCTCTTCCCAAGGGGCACCGATATTTGAACTATACAAGAATATAGCCCAAAGTGTGTGCTTATATGTGATGTACAATTCATGCAATTCAAATAATCAAGAATAATAACAATGATATCATGAACATAAAATTTAGATGAACTATAGAATCTCATAAAACAATTAAATTAAACCATGCTCCAACAATTTATCCCAAAGCTATAAAAATGATTCTATAGATATTGAGTTCAATTAAAAGATTTGAATTCCACATCCTAGGATCAAAGCAAAAGTAAGAAAAGAAAAGAGGAGTATTTTTCCCTCATTAAGTTTCTCTCCTAATTACAAAAAATTATCCAACCTCTTTAACCTAGTAGACTATGGCTATATTTTTAGTAGTAGGAGACCGAGCCTAAAATTAATCCCAAAATAGGCAAAATTAGGGTAAACCCTAGCTTAGCCGACGCTCGACACAGGCCGTCATAGATGGTGCTGCCCATGGCGTGTCCTTGTCACGGGCTACGCCCTTTCATGTGGCTCGGGCCGCCAACCAAGTGTTGAAATTGAAGCTTTTGATCTGCGCCCGTGGACAGTGTGGCGGGCCGTGGTCTTGAAGGGTGCTTCACCCAGAAACTTTGGCATGTGCCGTGTGATTTCCCACACCTCATCAGCTGGTCTTACTATTTTAGACTTGGAACGGTGCGAGACATCGAAAATAAGACGTCCTCCGTGCACACTTAGCCGTATGCAATGGGACTTAGTCTCGTGCTGGCGGCTGTGGTGTCTGGCGTGGGTCACGCCATAGCTTCGTGGTGGTCATCTTGGTGAAGGGCTGCTCCTTTGGCGTGAGCTGTTGGTGCTAACCGTGAACGGCCCGCGCCGACCGGTTTATGCCTCGGTCGGCTTAACTATTTTCCTTCGCTATGGGTGAACTGTTAGTCTGATTTGAGTGTTTTAGTAGTCAATTTTTTAATGCTCAAGAAGATGAATCCAATGGAACTAGCCTTGAAGGCTAACTCTTCTCAGATCGTTCTCATAATTAAGCACAACTTATCGGACAATGATTCATTATTTGTTCGTTAACCACTTTGAACTCCGTTGCCGCCTATCTTTGGCTTCAATCTCCTTCTACCATACATTGATGCTCGTAGCCTTCATTTACTACCATTCTAGTGAGAGTGGCCTTTGTCTCTTCTACCATCCTTGCGAACGGCCTTCGATACATTCTAGTGCCCTTACAAATTGCCTTCACATAGAATGTGAATAAAAAGTAACCACGAGCAACCTACTAAAGATGATCACAAGGAAGATCAACGACCCCATGGATACAAGATGTCCATTAGTACCTATTACGTCTACAAAATGCAGGATTTAGACAAGAAAACCAAACATGACCATCTAAATCCCTGTCACGTAAAATCAACTAATAATAGCAATCTACCAAATAAAACTAGCTAAAAACTATGCCAAATGCAACGGTTAACGCAAGCATAATGAAGCAGATAACTAGCTGACCAACCCTTGATTCTTTCCCTATCTTTTTCGTCATCATTTCACAGTAATTTCCCCCCATTTTATAGTGGACAGTGGGAGCCCTAGATACTTCATTGATAGCTTACCTACATCACTTGCAAGATTGAAGCCAAAACAACATCATCTCCTTTATCTATCCTTGAGAAGAATTTTTTTGACTTTTTTTTCATTAAATGCCAAACCTCACCTCCATAATCACATGAGTTTTCTATTGGCTCCACAGAATAAAAGAAGTTCATCTGCAAACAGAAAGGTATGCACACATGCGTTTTACACCTTTGATGATAATCCATCCTTTTGGTCCTACTCCCTATTCATTACTCTAGACAAATATTCCATACTTATGACAAATAAAAAGGGGAGATGGGGTCACCCTACTTACTCCTCTTTTAGCTACCAAACTGTTAGTTCAAAAATGGGTTTGTGCCGCAGGTGTTGAACGATATACTCTACACAGGTGTGGGCTTTTACGGGGCTAGGGCTCATAAACCCTTTCTTTCATTCATCAATAGGGCCCTGGTCGGTCGCTTTTCTGGGCCGAGATGGGCAGCAGTGGGGAATTTTCCGCAATGGGCGAAAGCCTGACGGAGCAATGCCGCGTGGAGGTAGAAGGCCCACGGGTCATGAACTTCTTTTCCCGGAGAAGAAGCAATGACGGTATCTGGGGAATAAGCATCGGCTAACTCTGTGCCAGCAGTGCTAACCATTAATATTCAGGAAAATCTTAGAATGCCAGGTACTAGCCTTTATCCATTCAATGAGTTGATTAAGGAGCTTTAATTCTGCCAACCATTCTAACCAAAAAAAACCCATTTTATACTATTAAATGCCTTACTGATGTCTATCTGAGTAATACAACTAGGTTTCTTCTTCTTCATAATAATAATAGATTATGAGCAACAAATCTCCCTATCACAAACGTACATTGAATGTCAATAATGATTCCAAGCATCACATATTTTAACTTATTGCATAATATCTTCGTTATAGATTTGTAAATTACTGAACAACAAGCTATAGGTCTGTAATCTATAGGTACCTAAGGCTGTGCAGTTTTTGAAATCAAGGTGAGCACTGCATTTTTTTAAATACATGGGATCTGCTCACCATTGAAACCTTTTCATTTCTATAATAACATCCTCCCTCATGATGTCCCAGCTATCCTTGAAAATTTTTCTTTGAAAAGCTATATTTTCCTAGGCTCTTTGCTGAATGGATTCCTTTATTGAAACTTGGATTTCCTCCCTACTTACTGGCTTTATCAGTTCTGCCTTTCATTTCAAGCTTAGGGCTACTCCATATGCTACCACCTCAAGGTAAATCATTGATGTTCTTTTTTCAACACTAACTGATTCTTGAAATGCCTAATCAGTTCATTCTCAACCTCTTTTTGATCCATTATCGGTTCATCTCCCTTCTTCATTCTCACAATATGATTCTGGTATTGTCTTTTCCTTAATGAAGCATTGAAGAACCTTGTTGGCCAATTCCCATCATTCAGCCACTCCACCTTGTCTTCTGGTGTAAAAAACTGTACTCTGCTTCTTTTATCCTCTATGCTTCCTTCCTTACCTCATACTCCATTTCTTGCAATACAGTTAAACCAAGCTTCTCATTTGACTTGTCTTGTTCCCTTCTTCACTTCTCAGTTTCCACATTAGCTTTCTCTCATATGCTTCCAAATTCTTTTTTGTTCAGGTTGTTTAGTGGGTTTTCTAGCCTGGCATAGCCCTAGCAATGTATTCCAGATTCCTAATTCTTTTCAAACTCTATCCCTCTTTCACCTTTTAAAAAAAAATACAAACTGTGACAACTTATTGAATTATCTAATGGTATTTTCCTCCTTCCAACTTTCTTGTTGAACATGACAATCAGGGACATGTGGTCAGACATTAATTAACCCTTTACTTCACAAATAGCTCCTTGTAGCTCCACAATTAAAGTCTTATTCACTATCCTACTATCAATTTTTCTCATGAATCTTTCTCCTATTGATCTTCTATTTCTCCAAGTAAAGTATGCCCTCACTTTCTTAATCTCTTCCAAGTTCATTATATCAAATGCAACCTGAAAAATGTTGGACTTCTTTCTCCTTTACTGGTTTCCCTACCAACTTGTCCCCATATGTTATTAGAGAGTTGAAGTCACCAATCACTATCCAGAACATGTCTCTAGTCCCTTTATCTTTCAAATAATTTCACAACTCCTGCCTTTTCTCACCTGTATTATATTCATAAACAATGGTGCAGTAAAACTTCTTACAGTGTCTTTCATAATGCATACTGTATCTACCCATTGCTCTCATATATTTACTGCTTTCACCAAAAAACAGTCCTCTCTCCATGCCATCCATATTCTGCCACCTTTAACAAGTTCCCTATTTGTAAGTAACTTCTACCCCAATCCTATTTTCGTCCATGTTTCCACTTCCCTCTCTTTTTGGGATTTTGTTTCTAGTAGGCCAAGAATCTCAGCTTGATTTTTCAGGCAAAACCCTTTTATAACAGTATGATTCTCACCTTCATTAATACTTCTAACATTACAAACTTCAAGGTTAGTTGCCATCAGGTGGTTTATCCTTGATATGTTCACCCTAACCCTTTTGAAACTGAGTCCCTTCGATATTCTTTACCCCATCCAGATCATGTTCATTTTCTTCACTTTGTTGTTTTCAGAATCTACCTTACTACCCACTATTTGAAATTCTTCCTCATTCTTCTACTCTTGCCTGATCTGATAGGAACATAGACTTGCAATTTTTGTTCTCTTTTCATTTGCCCACTGTCTTTTGTTTCTTTCCTTCTGCACATACTTTCTTGATGTCCTAACATAATACAATTCCCAAATTTGACAGGGCAACATTCGTAGTTCACTCCACGTTGCATTATAATTTTTTCCTCATTCACATAGTTAATTCTATCTGGAACAGTTTCTGAGATCTCCATTTCTACCTCCACCCTCGCATAAGCTAGCATTTATTTTTCTAATGTAACCCTATCTAAACAAGTTGTCTTTCCCAAAGAGCTCAAAATCTTGTTTATATTTCTAGGATGCTAGTATTTTAGAGGTAAATCAGGGATTCTGACCCAAACCGATACTGTCTTTGGTTCTTTTTAATCAAATCTCGGGACCACAGTTTGGACACACATCTTCTTGGTCACTTTCAAAAATATGCTTTTGATGGGAGTGTTTTGATTTGAGCTCTCCCTACTCTGGCTTATACCCGAAGTTAACCCTTCTCTCTCCTTGTTTGATTGATTTAAGTGCCCCGAACCCCTTTCTTCAAACTCACATGCCAATACTCATTTCATACTGACATCCTCTTCACTGTTCACACTTTACATCACCAATTTTACTTTTCCCTTTGTCTTAGTTTCTTCATATACTAGTTTTTGAGTTTCTTTTTTCGTTCCTTTCTTTTTTGCCGATTTCCCCATTGGTGGTACTACCGCTCAGATGAGCTCACTGACCATGCTAAAAAGCTTGGCCAAAAAGTACACATATTAAGGTGGAATCACACACACTAGCATTTATTTTATCGTTGGCTTTAATATCCTACTTTATTACCACAAGTATGTATAAATAAATTTTTAGTTTGACTCATAACCAAGCTGACTTGCTTTCATGTTAAATGCTAGTTGACATTTTTATAGCTACATTGGTTTGAGTTGATTACGTATAGGGTTATATAGCTGATTTATCGATTGAAATGGCTTCAGGTTGAATCCCATTCAGTTTCTTAAAGGGTTTAGGTTGTTTACGAGTTTCAGTTGATCTAGGGTGTTTAGGTCAGGTTTGGGTCAAGATTATTGGGTCATTTTTAGGTTTCAGTTTGAATTCAATCGTGTCGTGTTCATGTTTGGATTGATATTCTCGGATCAGAATCATGATTCAAGTTTAGTTTGGTCGTGTCAAGTTTGGGTTCAGATTGATATCTCTTAGGTTATAATTGAGTTTCAGGTTGAGTTCGGTCTTGTTGATCTGGATCGGGTTCTTGATTAGGATCAGTGATTTACAGCTCTAGTTGAAACTTATATAAGTTGCAAATAAGAACATAATAGTACGTCCTCCATACTTTATGGTGTATCGCAACTAAATCTGCACATTTTAATTATTTTTATTTTTGTAAATTTTGAAATGGTATATTGAAATGTTAACCTTGTTATTAAGACTATATTACTAGAAAGCATCACCAACTTATACTCATTTGATACAATTTGATCTATTCAAACCGGCCTTAAAATTTAAAACTCCTCATTAATCAGTAATTAATTAATTGTTGGATTCTAACCTCTCATCAACTGCACTATCTATCAATTTAGACCATTCTTATTTCTTAGAGAAAAGTTCTTTTATAATCCCATCTAATCCACATAAGTGTAAATATAACGTTTTGATAATTGAATGTCCAAATATAAAACTAGATAGTAAGTGTAAGTGCAATGTACCCATTCCGACAACTTTTAGCTGAAACTTCATAAAAAGATATCTTTACCCCTCTGAAGAAAAAAAACCAAAAATTAAATTAAATTACTACTATACCCTTAGCCCTAACATATTCTTCTGTCCATTCTTCCGGCGCTAGCTCTGCCTTATAGTGGCTCGCCCCACCTCAGACCTTCTCCGACCACTGCAGTGGCTCGCTCTTATAAGGATGTGGAGCGTGTGTTCTCTGATTCGTGTTCGCCATAGCTGACTCAGGTTGTTTTGGAGCTGGGTTTGGGTTTGAGTTAGGGTTAGGGTTGGGGTTTTAGGTGGTGGGCAGGGTTGGGCTGGGCTTGGTGGTGGTTGGGTGGAGGGGATGGTGGTTATGCAAATGATGGTTATGATTGTGGTGGTGGTGGGTGTAATCGGCGGTGGAATTAATCGAAGCGAGTTTTCAACAAAGCTTTGGAATGAGGGAGAGGTAGGGTTGACTGGAAGAGAGGTATATTTGGGGGTTGACTTACAACTGTTGTGTGAATTGAGGAAGATGGTGAGAGTATGAAATGAGTGAAGATGGCGGCAGAAGCTTCCATGGTTAAATTAGTGAAGTTAGAGTGCAAAGATTCAAATTGAAGAAGGAAATATATACGAAAGAAATAAAGATGGCGGAGGGAGAGAACGATGTTAATCATTGCACTTAAGGTAGCGAGAGTGTGTGCGATGCATGCCAGGCACCGGGTGAGAGGATGGTGGTGGTGGTTGGGGGAGAGGGATGATGGTGGCCGGTGGAGGGGGTGGGATGACACAAGGGTAAAATTGTCCCAACACTTTTAGGTTTTAGGCTAAATGGCATTTTAGTCATTTTATGTGCAGTCAACATTGGTCAAAGCCAAAAAATTATCAACTAGTTAGGGTTGTTTTGTACTAAAAATTATCCGAGGGTTATATTGGTACTTGCTCAAGTAGGTAGGATTATATTTGTATATATCCCTATTTCTTATTTCTTCCATATCAAACCCTCATTCTCTATTCTCTCTTTAGTTGCTGCTAGTCGGTTCTTGAGTCTTCCTCTAATGAAGATGATTTTTGATCGGTTTGAATCAACCTATTTGTCGTTTGAAGATTGTTTCAAAACTTTCTTTGATTTTATTATGACATGTTCTTGATTCACAGTGATTTATATCAGACTTTTTTTTCCAAAAGTTTTGATATTTTTTATCGATTGTGTAGGAAATATAATGGTGGATTAAACAAGATAACAACTGAAGTACATAGATTTGTGTAATACCACCATATCGTCGCCTACCATACATAGATTTGTTGAATCTGAAAACCAAGTTCTCTTTTGAATAACTGATGTCGGTTTTTTTCAAACTAACGAGACACTAAAATATCGAGAACCAGCCAAGAAGGAAACTCTATTGCACTGGATGGAAATCCAATCTCTTGAATGTTGATCCCTGACTGAAATTCACAACTACCGTCTTTGGCATGCTATCTGATGAGTAGGAGCTCTGAAAATTTATCTGCCCACTAAATCCAATTGGCATTATGTTTGCAGGATTATTATTTGCCTGCTAAAATTGCAAGATTAGTTTAATTCAAAATGGAATTCCCAGCTAGAACATACAAATTTGAACCTCCATTGGGGGAAAATACTTCCACATAGCCATTTATCTCTGAAATAAATTTTGATTAAAAAATACCAATCAAATAAAACAAACAACCTTGGAGCAACCATCGCTCAACCATAGTTACCACCACGCATCCCGAACAACACTTGCACATATGGAAATTAACATAACCAAATATAATATATATATATATATTTCAAAAAATATATATGTATACATAAGTTACTTAAAATTTTCAATCTATACCCATTAAGCACCAGAAGAACAACCGGAGAACGACTAACGCTGGAAACAATTAGAAATAGAAATAATTAATTATATGTTACTATGTTTCACATATTTTGCACAGGCTATTAATCTAAAGTATCAATGCATGTATTTTATTTTACTAAAAATATAAAGATATTAACTGTCCTTGTCTAGGTTTAAGAATTTACAAAACAAAATAAAAAAAAGAGAGTAAGAAAAAAAATGAATTGCCTTGTTGTACGTGTACCTTACAATCGACAATCGTTCAAACTGAATTCGCACTACCACAATACGTGCACTAAATTTCTTACTATGATGTTTCACACCAAATTGCGTATAAACTTAATCAAAAAACATATTAGATCAATGATAATATGAAATAAAATTTGTAACGTATCAGACCCCCGCCCCTTCTTTATGGCAAGTTTCTCTTCTCACTACTAGAAAACACTCCCTGTACAGGAAATTTTTACTTAAGAGCAAAAATTGGGTAGTCCCAACCAACCATCTTTCATCCTCGCTAACATATACATAATTTTTTTTATTCATTTATGTGTAAATCCTACTTTCTTGTTGAATAAACAAAGTATAAATATGTACAAATCTCAACTCATACCATGGTAGAATTGAAGGCAACCCAACATTAATGTACCAAGCAAGAATCAGTCAATAGCAAATAAGAATAGGCGTCATTGAACATGGTGATCGTTTGTTAAAAATCATGCCTAACAGCGCATGCCAATTGATACATATCAAACTGTGATATGGTAGCCAAACCCTTCTCCAATGTGCCAAACCAGCAAAACAAACTCCTGGGGGGGTTTTGGGGGGAGGAAACTCTAATTCCAAAGTCATAGCAAAAGTATTCAAATGGAGTATTGAGAATGAATGGATGAATACCCTAGTATTTATATTGATCCCCTAGATTTCTCCTATTCATGCTGAGATAAATATGCACTCTCCATGTAGGATTGAGTGTCTTACCTTAGTTGAATTACCATTTATTGAGTATACCTTAGTTGTACCTTGAAAGCTTGTCTCTAAAATAGAGAGAGAAGCAAGAACCAAAAACAGACGCCAAACGTCTGATAGAGAATAGGGCTTCCCAGTTCTAATTTTATTTAATCATAACAATCTTTTGATTGTACAAGACAATTGGAATATTCCAAAATATGTGGCTTCTCAAGCGCTTTCTTTTGGACCAAATTTTAAACACATGCAACAAATTTAGCATGGAAGAGAGGTATCTAGGGTTATATATAAAAGCAAGGCTTGGGTATTAGCTGAAGTCGGAGAGTTTGGTAGCTATGATCTACAAATAGGTTATGGCGTGTTCTTGACGAGAGGAATAATCATCAAGGTTTAGTAGAAGAATTTGAAAATATTAGTGGAAAGTTAAGGTAATATTCTTGAAAGCTGAAAGGTTAAGTTTTTTAAAACACATTTTTTAGAAGCAAAAACTACAGATGGGTAGTAATTATCGATAATGGAGAAGACGCAATCATGAGGAGTTCACAAAATCAAGCAAAGGATTTCAATAAGGAATTTGTATCCAAAAGAAGAAGAACATGTTGTAGCATTGAAAGATCCATAAATAAGGGATCAATTAATTCTATGAAACCCACAACCAATATAAGAAACTCTAATTAGAAGTATAGATATTCATAGAAGAAAGAGAATATGAGAAACGCTTCTTCACTACCATTTTCAGAAGACCTCTTCACTCTATCAGGATCATATTTTTTTAAGGAGTACAAGGAGCCAGTGATTCCTTACATCAATTTGTCAGCAATCAACAAAACCCCAAGAAGGGGTGGAGTTGTGAGAATCACTCAGGAGAATATCATGGAATTTGTGGAGATGAATCAAAACTATCTGTTAGGCTTCTAACTCGATGACAAAGATTTCAGTGCAAAAAGGCTGAATGACTACTTCAGCACCCTTTGGAGTATTACTGCCTATGTTCATCATAGATATAAAATTTTTTATGTTGTTAGGTTTCAAACCAAGGATAAAGCTTTAGTGGCATTACATAAAAGCCCTTATTTAATTGTAGGGGTCCTACTAGCATTCAAAAGATAAGAAGGAGACATGTAGATGAGAAGGTTGAGGGTGGAGAAAATTAAAATTCCAATTTAGATTTATGGGATATCAGGTGAATGCTTTTCCCCTAGGTCAGCAATTAAAGTAACTAATATGGCAGTGGATATTATTGACGTGGATATATATTTATGGCCTTGTATGAATTTAAAATATCTTTGTGCTAAAAATGTGGATAGTTTCTAGTGCTCCTTTAATATTTGGGTTCTTTATTTATTTGATCAATGGGGGCTAGGGTTTGGGTTTATATAAGATGTGAGAGGTTACACAAGTTCTGTTGTCATTGTGAGCTTATAGGACAACCTTGTCAGCCTTTTCCTATAACTAACGATGAAGATTTCAAGTACTTTTTTGATAGTCACATATAGGCCCACAATGTTGATAGGGGATCAAATATTGTGTATGATCTAAATAGGGAGACGTTCTCATCCTCGTTAAAAACACATTCACATCGTCAATCCAAGTGAAATATAAGGATTCATAGAAGCTATATGGATTTTAAATTGGAGAGGTACAGTCTAATGCAGGAGGATTAAATATGGGAGAAATTTTTTATATCAATGGAAACTGATAACCACCTGTCGTAACAAGCTTATGTTTGACAAGGTGAATCAGAAGGAGGCAATAATAATGGTGGTTATGGAGATCCAGGAAATAATGGTGGTGCAAGACCTTCACACCTTCATTTTGATCCCAATTTTGGAGCTCGCTAACAACACCCTCTACAACAACCTACGTAGGAACCAAAACAACAACATCAAGATCCTCCAAATAGCCATTTGTCGAATGGTCATATGGATGTTGCTGAAGGTATGGATGTAGCTGAGCATCTAAAGCAGATAAGTGAAGTACATGAACCAATGGAAACACAAATAAGAGATCATGATGCCTTTATTGTTATAACAATGCATACGCAACATGTGATTGTCTCAGACATAATACAACCACTTCAAATAGTATAATGTTTTCAAGCTCATGTTACGTTTAGCACCACTGGAAGTTATGATAATAGCTATGGTGTCTCTTTGTTTGCTAGATAGCTTTCACAAGAGTTACTTCAAGAGCAGAGAATGAGATTCAGAGTATAGAAGCTTTGGAGTTATTCAATATAAGTAGGGTCTCAATTGAAGACACAACACTAGAAAACTTAATGAAGGGTTCAGGATCTCAGGAAAATATAGGGAATGTTGAAAATACAAATAATGCAACTTTGGTCACATCACAGACAAACACTGGAGTCAACAGGAGAAGGATTCAGTGTTTGATGGAGAAGAGGGATGCAAAAGATAAAACCCTCTCACCGAAGGTCATAAAGAAAACAATGACAAAAGTGGAATACAAAAGAATGTTCAAATTTTAGAAACAATTGAGCATTCAAGGAGCTTCAGAAAGTGGGAAGCAAAAATAAGCTGGAAAAGGAAACTCAATGAAGGAAAATATAGTGGCCTATGATTCGAAGGAAAATGAAGACAATATCTCTACTTCAGAACTTGTGATAAAGTAGAGAAAGAAAGGGAAGATAAGGGAAATATCACTATCAAAGGAACTCAATAAAGAAGAAGATCAATAGTGGTGAAACCTACCTCAAAAGAAGAGGTTTAGGTTTTTGTTTTAAAAACATTAATCTCAGTTCCTTTGAAGCAGAGAAGGAATCACCACAAGAAATTCAAGCAGCAAAGAAAGATGGGATTTTTGTAGGATAAGTATTTCTAGTTCAAGTTCATTTTGAAGGCATCAGTTGTGCATACAAAACTCCAATCCAGAACGAGGATGGTAAAAGTGAGGGTTTCATCAGAACTGTACCAAATCAATTCCCGAAGCACTATGAGAGTCTTATCCTGGAATTGTAGAGGGTTTAACTACGCCTATAGGAAGAAGAAGACCAACCAATTGGTTAAACAAAAGAAGCCAAATGTACTTTTATCTTTTGGAAGCGATGGCTCAACACAAGAGTCTTGATGTTGGGAAGGTTAGCTCTAGGTATGATATGGAAGAATTTGTTTATCCAATAGGTAGATCCGGTGGTGTTTCCTTGTTTGGTGTAGTATTTTAATTATTAAAGTTATGTCTAAGTTGAAGAACTTTGTAAGTTTGGTACCAATCATTTGAAGTGATGTTTATGTATTATCATTAGTCACCTAGAGATGTCGGGAAAACCATTTGTTTGGAGGTTTCTTAAAGACTTTTACTGTTATTTGCAGTTCCCATTAGTAGTTTTAGGATACTTTAATAAGATATTAAATCAGAGGGACAAAAGAGTGGATATTCAGTTCCCCAAGTAAAGACTGGATCACATGAAGTAATTGAGTCTTATGAGCTCATATAATTTTCTAATGAGGGTTTATAGTGTACATGGACTAACAATATCCTTAGTTTTTAACCATATTATACGAAAGGTTTGGTCAATTTCATCATATGCAAATCAAGAACGACAGTTGTGGAGCTCCGAATAAGTGCTTAGTTCAAAGTTACAGATTTCTCTCAGGTAGTTACACAATTAGATCAACAATTCTTATGGGAATCTAGAAAAAAAACATTACCAACCTAGAAAAGAGAATATATTTTCTCCAACATGGTTCAAGATTGTATTACAACAAGGATCAGACACAACAACTATCCCTTAAGCTGAGAAACTTATATCAAAAGCATTGGAATTATTGGCAATAAAGATCTAGAGTCTCATGGATGAAGTTTGGAGAAGAGAAAACTTCTTTCTAAAAAAGAAGAAATATTAACTTAATACAAGGAGTTTTTATAACACGGGTCAATGGATTTCCGATCATAATCTGGTCTTTAAAAATATCACAGATAATGTAAAGTCTATGTTAACAATCCCAGAGTGGTATCCATCACCACGACCAAGAGAAGTGGATTTACATAGCTATTTTCAAAGCAATAATAAAACTTTGTCTCAGTTTCAAGTGCAACATATGTCTGAACCATTCACGCGAAGAGAAATATGGCAAGCTTTAAAGGAAATGAAGTCTTGGAAATATCCAGGAGAAGATGGAATTCCACTTGGTTTTTACAAGATGTACTGGAACATTTTAGGGAATGAGTTCATAGAAACTGTCCTAAGCATTCTAAATCACGGCTCAATTACACATCAATGGAATCAGACTCAAATTGTTCTTATACCAAAAAAGAAAAAAAACTTCTTCAACTGCTAATTACATACCAAATTCTTTGTGTAATGTTAAGTATAAAGTGATAGCTAAAGTTCTAGCTAACAGAATGAAGAGGCACATTGGGGATCTGATTCAGAAACTCAAAGTGGTTTTGTTCCTGGAAGATGTATATCAGAAAATGTTCTATTGGCACATGAAGTTATAAACTTTATGAGGAAAGTGAAAGCATGAATAGAAGGGAATTCCGGTCATCAAATTGGATAAGAGAAAAGCTTATGATAGGGTTTCCTAGATTTTTCTTTAAATGGTATTAAGGAAAACATGTTTTCCAGTGTATTCGATTCATTTGCTAATGTCATGTGTCTAAATTCTATCATATCAGGTTATACTTAATGGAGAAAAATATTCATTTTTCATCCCAAATGAAAGGCCTCAGAAAAGTCTGTCCTTTATCTCCCTATCTATTCATTTATGTCAACAATTTCCATCAGCCTGGTTTGAGCAAAGAACCCTATCTAATTCAAAGTTAGGTTCAATCTATCTCGAAAAGGCCCTAGGATCAGTCATTTTAGGTATGCGGATGATGTCATACTATTTTCCAAGCGCAACACAAAGGAAATGGATTATAATACAAAAACAATTGATTTATTTTCAATATATTTTGGACAAAGGTTGAATTTTGACAAGTATGCTATCATGTTCGGTTCGAACACCTCTGATAGTTTAATGCAGCATACAAGATATTCTCTGAACATTTTTTACAGTGGTTTAGGAGAAAAATATCTAGGAATGGACATCAGTCTTCAATCCCCAAAGGTTCATGTTTACAAAGATCTCATTTCGAAATTTAGCCTAAGATTTTCTTTATGGAAAACAAAACTGCTTTGTCTACCTGGAAGAAATATATTGGTAAAACATGTCTTATCTTCAGTGGCCATATATCCTCTTGAGATAATAAAAATTCCTAAATCCATCCTCACAAATTTTGACAAAATGATAGCAACATTCATCTAGGGCGGAGAATCAGGAGAAACAAAAGTGCACTAAAGAGCATGGAGGAAGGTATGCAGATCAAAAGAAGAAGGAGGCATGGGTTTCCCTTCAATATAAGCCATGAATAAAGCCCTCTTAGGGAAACATTCATGGTCTATAATATCAAGCAACAACTCATTGTTCGGGATAGCGTACACAGAAAAATATATGAAAAATAAAAAATCCCCTAACAATGAATTCGAGAAGTTCTGATTCTTGGGGTTGGAAATCTATCATTTGGGATAGATCAGTGGTCAAATAAAATCTAGCATGGATGATTAGTAATGGAAACAATACAAAAGTTACAGATCAATGGATACCTAACAAGAACAATCCTCTGTCGGAACACTCGATCGTTGGATTGTATACAAATCTCAAGGTCGCAGATCTAATCACAAATAAAAATCAATGGAGATTTCCTATGATACGGTCGATATTTACACATGAAATTATACCATGTATAAAATTCAATGGTTCAAGATAAGCTAATCTAAAGTTCTGATCCTAATGGAAAATACAAGTTAAGAAAGCCTACCACTTGACTTTAAAGGAATTATGGCTACAACAAAAACATAATTCTTAGAGGATGATCAAGTTTTGGAAATCGATCTGGAATCTTAAAATTCCATACAAACCATAGCTATTCAAATAGAGGACAATTACATCTTCTCTTCTAACCGCAAAGAATCTTGTTTGTAGAAGTATTACATTCCAAGAGTTCTGTGCAAGATTCTTGCTATAAGATGGAGACGAAACACATTTATTTATAGGTTGTGAAAAATTGAGAAGGATTTGGAGAACTTTATTGCTTGACTTTGAATTTAATGCTCAGCCACAGTGTGATGTGAAGTCATGGTTCATATAATGGACTCAGATTGCACGAAATAAAGAGGCTATCATCTTATCCATCTGCATTTTATAACAAAGAAATTCAAAAGTCTTAATTGATAAGATAATGGATCCAATATCTTGTTGGCACAGTTCTAACTATTTAATTGTCATCATATTATCAGAAGCAAGAGAGGCAATTTAAGATATTAATGAACAGATTGGTGTTGTTGTACAAGTCCAGAGCAGTCAAAGGGATCAAGCCATGCAGGATTCGATTCTGTATAATCAATGGATACAAAATAATACCCACATAATAATCTTCCATGGTTCCTTTAAAAACATAGATCTTTGGGTACAACAAAATGGAGAATATCATATAATCATGAGCTAAGAGGAAGACAATTGATATCAGGTTTTGACTTCTTTGCCGCAACAACACCTTTACAAGTAGAGGCTGAAGCTTGTTTAAGAGCAATATTAGCATCTGTGAGAAATACCCCCGCTAATCTACTGGCTTATACGAACTCTGTGATACTAACTTCATTAATAGCTTAACTAGACAAAGCACCTGGGAGATCAAAGGAATGATATTTCTCAACACCTCTCAACTAAATACTTTCAAATGTTTGAAAGTTAGTCTTAATTTAATTTCATGCGATCATAATGTAGCTATTAATTTAGGAAGAACTCTATGTAATTCCATGTCCTATTAATATATATATCTTTGTGTGTGTGTGCGTGGTTTTCAAAAAAATAAAATAAATTTTACCTTGAAAAGTGGAGTATTCCAAAGGTAGGATCGGATCTTTAGATCTTCCCTTTAGTTGTTGGGCTTCAAGTAACCTAATGTAATGATATATAGTCTCTAGCCCAAATGGAGAATCATAGCATGGTCTCTGGCTTGAGGGGGATTTTAAGCTCCGACCCTTGTCATAACACAACTAAATATAATTTATTTTATGTTATTATATTGCTGTTCACACACACTATTAAATTAATGTATTGTTCCCTATAATTTATGTATCAATACAAAATTAGTCTCTATCTTCCCTTTTCATGTTACAAAGTTTACAAACCAAAATACACAAACCTGCGTGTATTATACGTGCGACAATATTTGAAACTAAAATTCATATTCTTAGGCTCAATACTTTATAATTTGGTCATTTTCCATCCTAAATATATATCAAAAATCTAAAGTCAACTCCCCCTTTGTTAAAATAAATTTCACCAATTAAAATAGAAGGAAAAAAAATTAAACTTAGGTTATTGCATTGAATGTGTCTGCACCCACTATTATATTAAAGTATCAATATTTATAATTTAAGTCAAATTTAAAAAAAAAATCTCAATTTTCCCAGTCCAGGTTGCAAAATTTTTTAAAAAACCAAAAAAAAGTCATAAAAGAAAATGAATTTCCTAGCTCTGCGTGTAATTTTTGTGCAACAATTGCTGATACTTTATTTCCACAACCACAATATGGGAAGAAACTTTATTTTAATTACATTTGAAGATAAATCACATATAAAAACAATCAAAATTCATTTCATACAGATTATAATACAAAATCAAATTCTTAATATATCGAACCCTTAAGAACCTGCCCTGAAGTATGATTTGTGGCACAAGCTGAGCTAGACACAATAGTGCCGTTTCACAATTAAACCATGTGCCGCCAAGAATTAAGAAAAATAACAGCAATGCTTTTTATAAATAGGATAGCAAAAAAAAGCAAAAGGAGAATTCTATAAATTGATACTCTAAAACCCGTGGAGTCATAAAACAAGCACTGGTTAAACTTCTATGAGCAAGTCTATCCTGATTATCAGTCTTCCATGCCATAACCTCTTTGTTGTTTCTACATGTTAACAGATTATTATCGACGATGTGAACCTCGAGTATGTTATGCCGAACTGAGACTAAAGTTGATAAAGGAACCTAGTCAATTGTTTTTAAGACTATAAGACACTAATATATTGAGAACCCACCAAGAAGTAAGCTTTGCTACACAAGATGAAAATCCAAGCTCTTAATTGTTGATACCTGTCTCAAATTCATGGCTGTTGTCTTTGGAAAGTCATTCGATGAGTATGAGCTTTGACTATGGATCTGCCCATGACTTTGCCCACTAAATGCAACTTGCAATAATTTGTGAGTAATATTATTAGCCCACAAAACTTTCAAGTAAAGTTGAACTTAGCACATCATCCCAACACCAAAATCCAAATCAAAACCTCCTTTAGCTAAAAACTACTTATGCCAACCCATGTATCTTCAAACTAAATTGTGTAAAAAAAACACAAACTAAATATAACAAACAATCATGGAGCAACCTATGTGCACCTGGAGTTACCTCCACACCGCCAAAATAACACCCGCGTGTCTGGAAATAAATAAAACCAAAGAAAAAACAAGAAAAGTAATTTACAATTCGAAATATGCACCGATGAAGCGCAAGAAGAACGACGAAAGAACGATTAGCTTTGGAACCCGATCGAAATAGAAATAATCAATTATATTTTATTTTATTGCACGTAATTGAGCACACGCTATTACTTTAAAGTATGAATTCTTATATTTTAAGTAAAAGTAAAAAGAATATTCTCTATTTTCCTTGGCTAGGTTGCAGGATTTACAAAATAATAACATAATATGGGTCATGGAAATTAAATGAATTACATTGTTGTACATTTACTATACGTTCGACAATCGTTCAAACTATGTATGCAAAAGCACAATGTGTGCACTAACTTTCCTACTATTATATTTCACGTTAATGTGAATATAAACTTTATCAAAATAAGTTTATGATCAATTATAATATTTATATATACATTTATAATCAATTAGTATCGGACCCTCAACCTTTCTACACAATAAAATCTCCCTGCTCTAATACTGGCAAGTTGGCAGTACAACTGCTTCCTTCTCAAGCGAACAAAAAGTCCTCTGTTGGTTCTAGAAACCTTGGTGACATAGGCAGCACATCCTAGATTCTAGTGACTGTTTGACTTCAATTGCATTTGGAGCATAGTTCTTGTTGCTACTTGTTGTACCATCATCTTCACAAGACTTGCAGCTCTCCGGGGTTAGGGATACTTTTTTGTGTGATTATAAACACATTTTTAAGGTTGTGATTCTAATCAATCAGGTTTCGATGATATTTTTAATAGTCTCACTATTTTAAAATTGATGAATAATAAGCAATAGAATGAAATTTGTTTTAGGGCACCATAATATAAAAAAAATCTTGCTAGTGATCACCTTAACTTAAAATCATATTTTTAGTCAAACTACAGTATAATTTTTGTCATTTTCCCATCCTTAATAAATATATCACAAATCAAAAATAAATTCTCCATTCCTTACAATAAATTTCACCAACAAAAATAGAAAAATAAATCAAGCATGTGTTATTGCATTGAATGTATCCTCTCACACTATTCCATTAAAGTATCAAAATCTATAATTAAGTAAACATACAAATGTATTCTCTATTTTCTTTGTCTAGGTTGTAGAGTTACAAAAAACACACAATTATGGATCACATAAATTAAATGAATTGCGTTGTTGTACGTGTATCATACGTACAACAATTGTTCAAACTATACTCGCAAAAGAACAATACATGCACTGACTTTCTTACTATTACATTTAAAGTTAATGCACATATAAACTTATTCAAAATACATTCCGGATACATTATAATGTATATATATATATATATGACTAAATTGTTTTTTTGGTCCCCTACAAAGTATCTTTTACTATCTTTTGGTCCCCATTTGCAAAACTGCCCATAAACGGTACCCAATAAATTCAAAATGATACGTTTTGATCCCCAGAGGTAGTTTTTCGGTAAGGCTAAATGGTTTTCCGGTATATCCAGGGGTATAATGGTAATTCTACTAATTAAAAAATATTTTCAATTAAAAATCATAATTTTAATTTTTTCTTTTTCTTTATTTTTCGCCGCCGCTGCCGCAGCCTTCCACCACCGCCACCGCAGCCTTCCACCACAGCCGCTGCTGCCTTCCATCGCCGCCGCTGCCTTCCATCGCCGCCGCTGCTTTCCACCGCCGCCGCACCACCACCGCTCGTCTTTCGCTGCCGCTGCCTTCCACCACCGCTCGTCTTCCGCTGCTGCCGCCTTCCACCTTCCACCTTCCACCTTCCGCCTTTCACCTGCCACTTTTGCCGTTACTACCACTGCTGCCTTCCGCCACTCGCCTTCCACCGCTCGTCTTCCGCTGCCTTCCACCTGCGCTGCATCCAAATCCGCCCGATTGTACAACATCCCCATCAAGACAGATTCCGCTAAATGAGCGAGCAATTCAACACCAATTTCAGACACCGAACGAATCCGATTAAAACCAAATGAAAACTATGGAATCCGATTAAAATTGAGCAAGAAATTCAACAATAATTTCAGACAAAATTCCCATTAAAAGGTCCGCTTGAGAAGGCGTTGGCAGGTGGAAGACGAGCAGTAGTGGCGATGAGTTCTTCAATACTCTTGGCACCGAGGTACCAAAAGCTAGCCGACGTCCAAATGTATAATGTGCGAACAGAGCGGTGGCAGTGGAGCGGAGACCTCCAGATCTGTGAGTGGCAGGCGAAAGGCGGCGGCGGCGGCGGAAGGTGGAAGACGAGTGGCGGAAGACGAACAAAGAAGACATCCAATTTTCTTTTTGTTTTTATTTTTTGAAAACTCAGGGGTATAATAGTTATTTTACATATTTTGACCAATTTTACTTTTGACTTTTTCTGAAAACCACCTCTGGGGACCAAAACGTATCATTTTGAATTTGTTGGGTACCATTTATGGGCAGTTTTGCAAATGGGGACCAAAAGATAGTAAAAGATACTTTGTAAGGGACCAAAAAATCAATTTAGTCAATATATATATATAACAAATTTGTATCAGACCTTCAACCATTCTACGGAGTGAAATCACCCTACTTTATTATTGGCAAGTTGGAGGAATAACTAGCTCTTTCTGAAGCAAACAAACAGTTCTCTATAGGTGGAAACGTGGGAGACACAGGCAGCATGTCCCAGATTGTAGTGACTTTTTTTTAGCTTCAATTGCATTAAAAGCTCAATTCTTGTTGCCAGATGTTGTACCATCACCTTCACAAGACTTGCAAATCTCTGGGGGTGTGGATGCTTCTCTTTGTAATTATAAACAAATAAGGTTGTGACTCCGATCAATCATATTTGGATTTCATTTTTCAGAGTCTCACTTTTTAAAATTTAATGAATAATTCACTAAAAATAAATAGCAGATTGAAATGTTTTAGGGCACTATAATTTGAGAAAATTTAGCTCGTAATAACCTTAACTTAAAATTCAGTTTTATTCACAATACTGTATCATTTGGTAATTTTTCCATCCTGAGTAAATATATCAAAAATCTAAAGTGAACTCTCCCTTGCTTACAATAAATTTCACCAACAAAAACAGAAAAAGAATATCAAGCATACGTTACTGCATTGAATGTATCCGCACACACTATTACATTAAAGAATCCATATCTATAATATAAGTAAACATACTACTGTAATCTCTATTTTCCTCGGCCAGGTTGCTAAATATTCAAAAAAATACACAATATAATGATACATAAGAAAATGAATTGTCTAACTATATGTGTACTTTATGTGCGAAAATCACTCAAACTTTATTTGCACCACCACAATTTGGGAACAAACTTTTTTATGTTGATATTTAAAGCATAATCACATATAAAATCAATACAAATACATTTTAAACCAATTATATTACGTAATAAATTTTTTTAATGTATCATAGCCTCAAGAACCCACCAAGAAGTAACTTATGTTACACAGGATTTACCGAACTTGCGAGTATTGTCTTCCAATTAAAACATGAGCCACCAAGAATTAAGGTTAAAATGGAATGATTCATTCAAATAGGAAAGAAAAAAGAAAAGAAAGAGGAGAACTCTATTACCGATACCCTTATACCTATAAAGTCATAGAACAAGCATTTAGATCCCATAGTTTGAAACTTATATGAGCAAGCCTATCTCGACTACCATGCATCCATACCATAACCACTCCTTTGTTTTTACCAAAAAAAAGGAAATTGACGAGTTAGAGATTAGTATTGATGACATGAACCATGTGTATGTCTTGGCCAACCGAGACTAAGCTAATAAAAGAACATGTAATTTCTTTTTCATACTAACGAGACACTAAAATTTCAAGAACCTACCAAGAAGTAAGTTCTCTTGCACTGGATGGAAATCCAATCTCTTGAATTCTAATCCTTGACTCAAATTCACAACTACTGCTTCGGGCAAAATATCTGATGAGTAGGAGCTCTAACCATGGATCTGCACACTAAATCAAAATTGCAATATTTATACAATGTTTTTTTATCAAAAATTGCAAGATTAGTTTAACTTGAAATGTAATTTCCAACTATAATATCCAAATTCGAACCTCCCTCGGGTGAAGACTACTTGACCCGCCTCCACTCGGGGTCGTTAGTTAGGCGTAGCTAACCCGAGCAAAGGTGTTGAGTAAGTCAAATAGAATGAATGAGATATGGTCAAATTTAAATTTATATTATGCTCCCAAACTTACTACAAAGCTACCATTGGGGTAGTTAGTGGTAAGGCCGGGTTTGTCCATCGAGATGCTATGGTCTAATAGCCAACTACACACAACCACATATGAGTTGTCAATCCGTCCATGTACTAGGAATAGCTAGATATTGAAAAATGGGGGTTTGGGGTTTTTCAATTAACAACTACAAACATAAGAAATAACACAAGAGAAAACTATATATGCAAGCACTTGAGGAATATTTGCGCAACATGATTGACTAAATTTTTTTAGTCCTCGATTCCATCACATATGAGACATAAAAGCCTATTCTAATGTTCATAAAACGTGGTGTGGTCGATGGTTAAAACTTTCCCATACCTGTCACGTAGGGTACTCCTGCAATCTTCCATTGACATCACCTCCGTAATTAGGGGAGTGCGACAATGGCCCTGCCGTTGTACGAATATGTTTCTCCCCTGTACGATTACGTCCCTGGCACTACACCATGAATTCTCTATTTCCTAGGCCTAAAGAGGCAAAGGAAAATAGGCACCTTATCAATGGCACTAGGGTCGCTAAACCCTAGTTTTTCTACCAAAAGCTATCTCTACATGTTGCCCTTCGGGCCAATTTTCTGGCTAAGACTAGTGTGCTGTCATCGTAACGGTAAAACTCGGAAAAGACCTATGTGCACACTCCCACGTGGACCCGGACCCCGCTATCCATAGCACATCTAGGTTTCCTTCCCTGAGGGGTATCAATAGATGCACCAACATGAATGTAAACTACGGTGTGTGCCAATCTTAGTGTATCATTCATACAATTCATAAGCAATTCAAGAACAAGCCAACATAATATCACAAACACATAGAAATAGGTAGATCCAATGAATCTCACAAAACATAAGTCAAAAACTGAATACAAACATTATCCGAAGCTATTAAACTAATCCATAAGCATTGGCCCCAAATATTTCATTGAATTCAATGCCTTTGGGAAAAGCAAAAATAAAAAGATAAGAAGAAGAAATTCTAGAGAGAAGGAAAAGCTCGTTTTTCTCTCTACCATACTCTTAAAATCTAAAAATGAGCATAACATTAAACCCTAGAAAAAAGGTTTGTATGTATATTAATAGGGAATAGGGTCCAAAAATAGGCCCAAAATAGGCCAAAAACCCTAGCACCTACAAACGGCACGAGGGGGGATAGCATCTGGCACGGGTCGTGATGACCAACGTGGCCTCGTGCTGGCACGGGCTATCGGTCCTAGCACGACCTGTGGCCATATGCTGGTGCAGGGCATCATTCCAAGCACGGGAATGCCAACGCAGTCTGTGTTAACCGGCACGGGCTGTCATCTGGAGCTGCTTTTTTATTCTTTGATTTGCACCCCGTGTTGTTTGGTGCGGACCATCACCCAGATCCTTATTTCGCTCAGTATTATAACACGGGCCGCATCATTCTTCACACCCCGTGGGCTGGTATTGACATTTGTGACTTGAAACGATGCTAATAGAGTGTAATGGAATGGTTCACGCCTATACTTGGCCAAATTTTTGAGTGAAAAGAAGACATGTGGAACACGGTCAACTGGGACTGGCACAGTCCATCATGGGGCTTAGCACGACCTATGTTGGTTGGAACGACTCGTGCCAAAGACCCCTGACTTGGGCCGTGCACATGGTACAGGCTGTGCTTGGTCTAGCCTCGTGCTGGCCATGTGCGGTCCATGCTGGCCGTGGCTAATTCGGCCGATTGACTTGTTTGCACCGTTACAAATGAACCATTAGTCTGATTTCAGAGTTCTTGTAGTCGATTTTATAGTGCTCAAGAAGACGATTCTAATGGTATCACTCTCAAGGGAAGATTATTCCCGGATCTTTCCCTGAACTTTGTGCAACTCTCAAACAGCAATTCTTGCATTTCTTCATTGGCCTCTTTGAAATTTGAATCCGTCTTTCTTGGGCTCAACTCCATCTACTACAATGCTTTAGAGTCCATGGCCTTAAATCTACTACCGTTTCTCCGAATGACCTTCTGTTCAAAGATGTTGAAGTATCCACGAGATACCAAGTAATGAGATCATGAATGAAGATCTAGGTGCTCATGAACAGAACGTGTCCATTAGCTTCAATTAAGTCTACAAAACTCAGGATTTAGACAAGAAAACCAAATATGGTCGTCTAAACCCTTTGTCGTATAAATCTAACTAAAACTAGCAATCCAACAAGTAACACATGGCAATTATTATGCCGAATGCATTGGTTAATGCATGCAATATGGTGCACATCACTAGTTCGGCCTACCCATTTATCTTCGAAATAAATTATGATTGAAAAAACACCAATAAAATACAAAAAACAACCATGAAGCAACCATCGTGTGGTCATAGTTACCACCATGCATCTTGAACAACCATTGCACGTTTGGAAATAAACAAAACCAAAATTTTAAAAATATAAGTTACTTAAAATTTGAAAGTTTCACCGATAGAACGACGGGAGAACGACTAGGGTTGGAATCAGCTGAAATAGAAATTATTAATTATATTTTATTACATTTCACATATTTTGCACACTCTATTGCTTCACTCTATTACTTTAAAGTATCAATCCCTATAAGTTTCCTAAAAATACAAAAATATTCTCTATTTTCTTTGTCTAAGAATTCACTAAACAAAATACGCAAAAGAGAGTCACGAAAGCAAAATGAATTGCCATGTTGTATGTGTGACAATCTATGAAACTAAAAGCCATATTTTTAGGAGCAATACTGTGAAATATGGTCATTTTTCGAGAAAATAAATAAATCAAGCATAGGTTATTGCATTGAATGCGTCTGCACACACTATTTTATTGAACTATCATCGTCTACAATTTAAGTAAACATATAAATTTACTCTCTATTTTCCTAGTCTAGGTTCTTAAACCTAGAATAAACAAAAAAAATAAGAAGAAAAATGTTTTCCTAGCTATTTGAGTAATTTTCGTGCGACAATTGTTGAAACTTTATTCGCGCAACCACATTATGGGAACAAACTTTAATTTTATATATTTCAAGATAAATCAAATATACAATCAATCACAATGAATTTCAAACAAGTTATAATACAAAATCAAAATTTTAACATATTGGACCCTTGAGCCCGCTAAAAAGATTGCTCTATTGCACAAGATGAACTGGACAAGAGAGAGTCGACACACTATTAAGTCATGAGCCACCCTGAAATTAAAAAAAACAATGATATTGCTTATAGATAGGAAAGCAAAAAAAAAGAAGCAAAAGGAGAGTTCTTTAAATTGATACGCTCATGCCTGGGAAGTCATAGATCAAGCACTATGATCCCACTGGTTGAAACTTCCATGAGCAAGCCTATCCTAACTACCAATCTTCTATGCCATAACCTCTCTTGTATTTCTACATGCTAAGATATTATTATTGATGACATGAATCTTGGGTATGACATCGCCAACAGAGACTAAAGTTAATAAAGGATCTGGGTCATTTGTTTTAAGACTACGAGACACTAATATATCGAGTACCCACCTAGAAGTAAGCTTTGTTGCACGATTAATATCCACGCTCTTCATTGTTAATCCATGACTCAAATTCATGACTTTCGTATTTGGCAATTCATTCGATTAGTATGCGCTCTGCCCATGACTTTTCCAACTAAGTGCATCTGACAATAAGTTGTTAGTAATAATATTTGCTTGCAAAAGTTGCAAGTTTAGTAGAACTCGGAACATCATCCCAACACCAACATCCAAATCAAAACCTCTCTCAACTAAAGATACTTATGCCAAACCATATATGTTCGAACTAAATTGTGTTTCAAAATACACAAACTAAATACAACAAACAATAATACAACAAACTATGTGCGGCAATAGTTACCACCATGCCACCGGAAAACCACCCGTACGTCCGGAAATAAACCATACCAAAGAAAAATCAAGAAAAGAAATTTACAACTTGAAATATGCTCCAGTTAAGCTAAAACAATATATGAAGGAATAACGATTAGCACTGAAACCAATTGAAATAGAAATAATTAATAATATGGTATTTTATTGGAAGTTTATGTGCACACACTAATGATTTAAAGTGTCAACCTCTAAATTTTATTTATAAATAGAAGAATTTTCTCAATTTTACTTGTTCAAGTTGCCGAATTTACAAAAAAAATACAAATATGACTCACACAAATAAAATGATATGCACTGAAATAGACAATCGTTCAAACTATATCCGCAAAAGCACAATATGTGCACTGGCTTTCTTACTATTATATTTCACATTTATGCGCCAAAATCTTAATCAAAATTCATTTCAGATAAATTGAAATGTATATAATCAATTTGTATCAGACCTTCAACCTCTCTACACGGTGAAATCCCCCTACTCTACTATTGGCAAGTTGGCGGAACATCTGGCTCCTTCTCAGGAAAATAAAAAGTCCTCTGGTGGTTCTGGAAATGTTGGACACATAGGCAACATGTCCCAGATTCTAGTGATTGTTGAACTTCAATTGTATTAAGAGCTTAATTCTTGTTGCCAGATGTTGTACCATGACCTTCACAAGAGTTGCAACTCTTGGGGGTGTGCATACTTCTTTGTGTAATTAGAAACAAAATTTTAAGGATGTGATTATGATCAATTATATTTGGATGTTATACTTAATAGTCTCACTATTTTAGAATTTATGAGTAATTAACCAAAAATAAACAATAGATTGAATTCTATTTGGGGCACCATAATATGAGAAAATTCAGCTCGTGATTACCTTTTCTTAAAAGTCATATATTTTGTCACAATACTGTATAATTTGGTCATTTTTCCATCCTATATAAATATATCACAAATATAAAAGTAACCTCTCCATTCGTTGCAATAAATTTTACCAACCAAAATAGAAAAAGAAAATCAAGTAAACATTATTGGATTGAATATATCCATACACACTATTATATTAAAGTATCGATATCTATAATTTAAATAAATATACAAATGTATTCTCTATTTTCCTTGTCCAAATTGCTAAATATTCAAAACAAGATACACAAAACAAAGCTAAAAAAAATGAATTTCCTAGCTCTACGTGTACTTTA
Organism: Rubia yunnanensis; assembly: GCA_037428765.1. Classification (NCBI taxonomy): domain Eukaryota; kingdom Viridiplantae; phylum Streptophyta; class Magnoliopsida; order Gentianales; family Rubiaceae; genus Rubia; species Rubia yunnanensis. Next base: position 30,217,462 of record CM075070.1, read on the forward strand.
TGAGTGACAATCACTTAGACTTTATTTGCACCACCAAAATAATGGCACGGAATTTTTTATGTTGATATTTAAAGCTAAATCACATATATATACAATCAGTAAACATACAATTTCAAACTGTGTATATTAAATAATCAAATTCGTAACATATTAGATCCTCAAGAATCCACCAAGAAGTAAGATGTGTTGCACAGGATAAACCAGACCTGAGTGTTTTGTCTGTAAAATAAACCACGAGAAACCAAGAATTAAAAGAAAAATGGAATGATTCATAAATATAGGGGGGAAAAAAGCAAAAGAGAAGTTTTATTGTTGATACCCTCTTACCTAGAGAGCCATAGAACAAGCACTGAGATCCCATAGTTTGAAACTTATATGAACAAGCCTATCCCGGCTACCATTCACCCATACTATAACTTCTCCATGTACCAACTACAGGAAATTGATGAGTAAGATATTAGTATTAATGACATGAACCACGTGTATGTCATGCCCAACCAACTAAGATAATAAAAGAACATGGAATCTTTTAAAGACTAACGAGACACTAAAATATCAAGAATCTACCAAGAAGTACTGGATGGAAATCCAAACTGTTGAATGATGATCCCTGAGTCAAATTCACGACTACCATGTTTGGAAAGTTTTTTTTTCCCGCAAAACACTCACTAGTGAGCGGGGAAATTGATTAGGGCTCCTACACCCGGAAGAAGAAAATAAACTTACAAGACTTAGAGATCTATCTTTTAAGCTAGACTAGAAACATAGTTAATGACATCCTCTTGACAGTGATTCCTTCGACAAGCCCTCCACCCCCTGTGTGGAGCTTGCGAAGGCCAGACCATCGAAAGGAAGCAAAAAACAGCAAAACCTATACATTTCAAGCCTATACATATGAGAAGTTACAGACTAAACTTGTGTTTCCATCGGAATTGAGGGAATAGGGTCTCTCTGCGGTTAAGGAAAAGAAAGCGCTGTGATGTGAGGAGTTCTTGAAGCTGCGAGGTGTTTCCTTTTCTGATTGCCAATTGAGCCAGATAGTCCGGAGTTTGATTCCCATCTCTATGGATGTGGCTGAAATAAACCTGTCTGAACCTTGTAGTGGCCACCATAATCTTCTTTAGTATCGGCCTAAGTGGCCAGGGACAAGGTTGCCCCTGAATGATTTTTATTGCTGCAAGGGAGTCCGATTGAATGTGCAGATGTTCTGTCATTCCCTCCGCCACTTGAAGTCCCATCCGGATAGATAGCATCTCAGCTCTGATCACTACAATATAAGAGGAGAAGCAGGCATTATCTGTGGTCATGAAAGATGATACAGCATGTGTGATCCTTTTTTTTGCATCTCTGATAACACAACCAATCCCTACATTGTCACCATGTATTGCTGCATCACAGTTTACTTTTAACCCTATATCCGGAGGTTCCCACTTAATTAAGTAAAGTCTAGTGATTCTTCTCCGTGTAATGCAAGGAAATAAACCATTACTAGTTAGTTGACAATTCAGATGGAAAATATCTTGTGGATGAACCGAGTATAGCAGAGAACATGAATTTGAAATGCATTTCCAGATTACAGGAGCATGGCTCTTTTTGTTTTCATGTATCCATTTATTTCTGATTTTCCATAGTTCCCAGCAAATTAGACATGGCAATACTGTCATTAGGGAGCAGTTTGATGATACTGAATCTTTGAAAGACCAGTAAAAAGCCAATCTCTCCCTAATATTACTGAAAGATATATCTGTGATGTGTAAAGCTTCATGCATTTTAGTCCATAAAAAATTTGCAGTAGCACAAGAATTAAAGAAATGACCATGAGAGTCTATGCTATCACATTCTGAGCACTTAGATGGTAGATGTAAGCCTGTTGTCATCAAGATATCAGCAAATGGAAGTGCACTTAAAATCATTTTCCACATGAAGAAACTGATTTTCTTGGGTATGGTTTTGATCCAAATTCTTTTAAAAAATTGCACTTCAGGCTTTTTTGGTCGTAACACTTGGTATGCAGACTTAATTGTAAATGTACCATGGATATCAGGTTTCCATATCATGTAATCCTCATTACCAGTTAGTGGTATGTCCTTTAAAAGATCAGCATTTATATCAGAGCTGAAAAGACAAGCAAGTTTTGGAAGGTACTGACCTTTGTTCTTCATGAAATCAGCAACAGTAAGAAATGGAAAATTATCTTGTACCTGATCTTCATCAACCTGATTAATCAAGGGACCCGAGCCAAGCCAATTGGCTATCCAGAAACTAGAATTCCCATTTTCTATGATCACCTGTGAGTTAGCTTCTGCTGTGCCATTAATTTTCCTATACCTAGTCCAAGTTTCTGATTTCCTAGCATTATCAGGTAGAGACCACATAAGTTTTGCCCAAGGAGATTGGCCACGCTGAAGCTTCCACCAAATCTTAATAGAGTAAGAGTCAATTATGGCTTGTATGTGTCTTATTCCTAGGCCTTTCTCAGCCAATGGGTAAGATAATCTATCTCATGAAACCCAGTGTTTGTTTAATCCATGTTCAGAAGTCCCTCACAAGAAGTTGCTGAAGATTGATGACGATAGAAGTTAAGGGAGGAAACTACAGCGGAACAACAACGACGTAGATGAGAGGAAACAAAAGTTACGAGGATTTGGAAAGTTATCTGATGAGTAGACTAAATCCAATTGAAAATATGTTTACAAGAATATTATTTGCCTAAAATAATTGCAAGATTAGTTTAACTCGAAGCGGAATCCCATCCAGAACATCCAAATTTCAACCTCCCCCGGGTGAAGACTACTTCCGCTTACCCATTTATTTTTAAGTGATTAAAATAATACAAATAAAATACAAAAAGCAACCATAGAGCAACCAACGTGCGGCCATAGTTACAACCAAGCAACCTACACAAATATTGCATGTTTGGAAATAAACAAAACCAAATTAAAAAATATATAAGTAAATAAAAATTTGAAATCTGGACCGATTATGCCACGAAAGAACAATGGGAGAACGACTAGTGCTGGAAACCAACTAGAATAGGAATATTCAACTATAAGTTATTGCATTTCACATATTTTGCACATGATATATCCCTCTATTTTTTTTATACTAAAACTATGAAAATATTCTCTACTTTCCTTGTCTGGGTTCCGGAATTTACAAAACAAAATACACAAAAGAGAGTCACGAAAAAATATGAATTGCCTTGTTGTGCACGTACAGTACGATTGACAATCTTTCAAACTGTATTCGCACAACAATAATATGCGCACTGAATTTCTTACTTTGATATTTCACGCTAAATCACATACAAACTTAATCAAAATACATATTAGATCAATGATAATATAAAAAACAAATTCTAAACGTATCAGACCCTCAACCTTTCTATACAGAAAGGTTTATCTTCTCACTACTAGAAAATACTTCCTTTTACAAGAAAATATTACTTAAGGTCGAAAAATGGATGATCCCAACCTACCAACTGTCATCTTCACTGACATATACAGAATTTGAAATTAATTAACGTATAAATCCTATTCGCTCGTTAAAGTAATAGAGTATAAACATGTAAAAATCCTAACTCATAAAAAGGAGCATTATAATCAACCCAACATTAATGTACAAAGCAAGAAGTAGTAAATAGAAAATAAGAATGGGAGCCATTGAAGTTGGTGATCGATTGTTAACACTCGTGCCCGATCGGGTGTGTCAGTTTTTATGTATCAAACCGAGATCTAATAGCCAAACTGGACTTTAATGTTTCATGCCTGCAAAACATACTCCTCGGTGGTGGGCGGGGAAGGAAGTTCTTATGCCAAAGTCAGACCAAAAGTATTTGAATTGAGTATTGAGAATTGAATGGATGAATGCCTAGATTTTTCCTAACCATACCAAGATGAATATGAACTTTCCATAAAGAAATGATTGTCTTACCCTGGTTGAATTATCGTATATTCAGTATACCTTAATTGTATCTTGAAAAGTTGAGTATTCCGAAGGTAGATTCAAATTTTTAGATCTTCTTTTTAGCTAGTGGGTTTCAACCTAACCGAATGTATATAGACTCTAGCCCAAATAGAGAATAATAGCATGGCCTTCAACCAGAGGGGTTGTTTTGGCTCCGACCCTTATCACAACCTAAATAAAAATAATTCACTGTATGTTATTATATTGCACGCCGCACACATTATTACATTAACTTACCATTCCTTATAATTAACTAAGATTACAAAAACATTGTCTATATTCCTTGTCCTTGTTACCAAATTTACAAAACAGAATACACAAACTTGCGTGTATTATACGTGCGACAACCTATGAAACTAAAAATCACATGTTTACGTACAAAAAAAATGTATGATTTGGTCATTTTCCATCCTATATATATATATATATATATATATCACAATCTAAAGTCAACTCCCCCTTCGTTACAATATATTTCACCAACTAAACTAGAAAAACAAAATAAAAAATATGTTATTTGGTTAAATGTGTATGCACGCACTATTATATCAAAGTATCAATATCTATAATAAGTAAACAAACATATTTATTCTCCATATTCCTAGTCCATGTTGGTAAACTTTGAAAAAAAAGGAAAAAAATCATAAAAGAAAATGAATTCTTAGCTATTTGTGTAAATTCCGTGCGACAATTACTGAAACTTTATTCGCATAACCACAATATGGGAACAAAATTTGTAGTTATTATATTCAAGATAAATAACATATAAAATCAATCACAATACATTTCAAACAAATTATAATACAAAATCAAATTCTTAATGTAACAGACCCTTAAGAACTCGCCACAAAGTATGCCTTGTTGCACAGGATGAACTGGAAATGAGTGTGTGTCTCACAATTAAATCATGAGCCACCAATTTTTTTTTAAAATGGAATGATGCTTAAAGATTGGAAATCAAAAAAAGAAGCAAAAGGAGTGTACTATAAATTGATACTCTCATGCATGGGGAGTTATTAAACAACCATTGAGATCCCACATGTTGAAACTTCTTATAAGCAAGCCTATCCCGACTACCAATATTCAATGTCATAACATCTCTTGTATTTCTACATGCTAAGAGATTATTATTGATGACAGGAACCTCGGGTATGTCATGCCCAACCATTGCTAAAGTTAATAATTGAACCAATTCACTTGTGTTCAAGACTACGAGACACTAAGATATCGAGAACCCACCAAAAAGTAAGCTTTGTTGCACTTGATGAAAATCCAAGCTCTTGATTGTTGATCCCTAACTCAAATTCACGATTTTCGTCATTGGCAATTCATTCAATCAATATGAGCTGTGACTATGGATCTTCCCATGACTTTGCCCACAAAACAAAAATGGCAATAAGTTGTGAGTAATATTTGCCCGCAAAAGTTGCAAGTTTAGTTGAACTCCGAACATCATCCTAACACCAACATCCAAATCAAAACCTCTCTCAGCTAAAGACTACTTATGCCAACCCATATTTCTTCGAACTACATTGTGTTATAAAAATACAAACTAATAACACACCAAACAATCATGTAGAAGCCTATGTGCGGCCGTAGTTACCACAACACTAACAGAAAAACATCGCATATATGAAAATAAACAAACCAAAGAAAAAAAGAAGTAAATTAACTTATAATTCAAAATCTCCATCGATTAAGCGCCGTGGAATGGTGCAAAAACAATTAGAAACCAATCATAATATAAATAATTAATTATATGTTCTTTTATTGCATGTAAGTGTGCACGTGCAATTACTTTAAAGTATAAACTCCTATATTTTAAGTAAAAGTAAAATAATATTCTGTAAGAAAGGATGGATTAGCAAGGCTGGAGGTGGAAAAGAAATGCTCAAAATTTCAGCTAACCTGTAGCAAAGAAGGCAGATTTTTTATTCAATCTACACCTCTTTGATGGAACATCTTCAAAGAAAATCAAGTACATTAATCCCATGGGATTACTGTGTAAGGAGTTAGCACGGAAGACCACCTCTTCTTGTCGACATGGGGTAAGGAGGCATTAAAGTGGAAGGTCGTTCTATATTTCGTCATGGGGATTAGGCCTATTCTTTTGCTAACTTGGGAGGAGCTAAAATAAATAGGTTTTTTATTGTGGAAATCTTATGCCTTTATCTAGTATATGCTAGACTCAATCCAAATGTAAGAAATAATTTGAGCAAACAATGTAATATGCTTATTTACGGGTATGGGGAGCCTAATAAATATCCCCCTCACCATTGGTGAGTTTTTATTAAAAATAAAACTAAATAAAATTCTTTATTTTCCTTGCCCAAGTTGAATAATTTGCAAAAAAATGGACAAATATAAGTAACAAAATTAAAAATAAATTGCATTGTTTTACGTGTAACATAGGTGTGATAATCGTTCAAGCGAATTTCCTCTCTCTCTGAAAGCGAATTCCAGTGAATAGTAACAAGTAACTGACTTCTTCTCTTCCCCCTTCTGCCGGTAACGGCTCCTTGCCGGTAACGGCTCCTTTTGCCGGCAACGCCAATTGTTTGGGTACAGCTACGGAACACCAATTGGTAACACCAACTGAGATGGCGCTCCCACCGGCCACTCAATTCCCCACCAAAACGTTTGCCACAGTTCTTCAAGCCAAAGCCCCTCCGCTCTCGAAATCCCTACCTAACAATCCAGAGATTATTCCCAAATCACAGCACCTGGGAGAACCCTCTTGCCTGTACTCTGATGATCAGATAGCAACTCTCTCTGCCCATTATGCGAATGCACTGGTTGGGAAGTTCACAAGAGGTAGGCTCACAATGGAACAATTGGAATTGGCATTCAAAACTGTGGGATTCGAAGGTAAGTACCAACTTGGCTCCCTTGATTACAAACATGTTTTGATTCGGTTTGAACATATAAATGACTATCAAAGATGTTGGATGAAATGTGTTTGGAATTTCAATGGGATCTCTCTGAAAATCCTAAAATGGACACCTGAGTTCTCTACCCATAAAGAATCACCAATAGTTCCTATCTGGTGTACTATCAAGGAGCCCCCTCTTTACTACTATAACACAGCTTCGATTGAAGCTATGGGGAATAGCATAGGCAGTTTCATCAAAAATGATCAAGCTACTGAGATGCTAACAAGACCATCTGCAATTAAATTTTGTGTCGAAATTGATCTCCAAAAACCTCTGAGTAGTTTCATAAGGTTGGGCTCTGTGTCTAACAATAAGAAATACCCGATTGAATATGAGGATATCCCTCTTTACTGTGGTCACTGTTCAAAACTAGGCCATTCTCTGATCCAGTGTAAAGCTAACTCACAGAATGAGAATGTTACTCAGGACCCTAATTTGAAACATAATCTGCCTCAGTACCTATGGCAGGCAACAGGAAAGAAATTTGATAAAGCACCACTAATTGAAGACCAAGATCTTCCTGACAATGAGTATGAGATTATGGTGGAATCCCCAAAAAATTTGAACAATATCCCTGCGATGGTAAATCAGGAAAAATTGGATACCTCTACTAAAAACACTCAACCCCTAGATGCTTCTGATAACTCTATTTTAAGGTTGATTGAGGACACTTCAACTGCTAAGCCATTAATTTCTGCTTATGCTAATGATGATATACAAGTTGGTTCTGCCTCATTATCTATGTACAGTCCTTTTCACAAGAACTCTTTCTCCCAACCGGGGAAAATGGAGAATAGATTTTCAGTATTGCAGATTGCTGACAGCTTCAAGGAAAAGGAATTGCAAGCTGATACATCGGAGCTGACAGAGGAAAACACTTCTACACAGCAAGAAACCTCCTGTTCTGCTCTACCAGGTAATATCCAAGGTAAGACTAAATCCAAGAAAAATAATTATCTAAGTCAGCTAAATAAGATGATGCTTAGGTCATCTTCGAAAAGTTCTAAGTCAAGTGAACAATGATGACACACCTTAATGTCAATTTTTTAGTGTGGAATCTAAGAGGAATGGACACTTCAATGCTTAGGTTAACTAATTTGTGCAGGATCAAAAAAATTCATTTGTTGTGTATTATTGAACCTATGCATGATAATTCCCAATGCGAAGATTACATGAAAAAACTGTCATTCACTCATAACTTGACACTGCCTAATGGGAAGATCTGGATTATGTGGACTAATCTCTTAACTATCTCTCTAAATTCTTTTCATGATCAGTTTATGCATGTAAATATTTTGCATCACTCTGTTAATCTGAACATGGAGGCAGTTTTCATATATGCCTCAAGAACTAGAGATGGTAGGAAGGATCTGTGGTCTGACCTACAATCTATTCCAAATGGTGACACCATCTTCATAGGTGATTTCAACTCAATAACTTCATTAGATGAATATAGAGGGCCCTGTTCTCCTGCCTTAGGTAGTATAAGAGACTTTAATTCCTGGATCTCCTCCAATGGAATCCAAGAAATTAATACGGTAGGTAACATGTTTACTTGGTGTAACTCTAGGCTTAGGAACCCTACTTCGAAAAGACTAGATAGAGGACTATGCTCAATCTCTTGGATCACTAAGTTTCCATCTTCCTCAATTCAGATTTTAAATAGACAAACTTCGGATCATGCACCTCTTCTTCTACAGGTTTCAAATCTTATCTCTTCTAACCCTAAGCCATTTAGATTTATAGACTCTTGGTTTCTAAGAGAAGATTTTATGACTGTGATAAGGGACAGCTGGGAATCACCATTATCAGAAACTGGAATGCTGAAGTTTTACCTTAAGCTGGTCAGACTTAAAAGAGTTCTAAAATCATGGAATAGGGATAAATTTGGAAACATTGATCTAAATGTGACAAAAGCTGAAGAGGATCTAAGAACTCAGGAAGCTATATATGATCTGAACCCATCAACTGCTGAGAGAATTAAACTCAATGAAAAAAATGCTTTGTTGCTAAAAGTCTTAAAAGAAAAAGAGAAATACTGGAAGCAAAAAGCTAGACTAAAGTGGCATAAGCTGGGTGATAATAACACTTCCTTTTTCCACAAGGTTGTGCAAGAAAGAAACTGTAAACTTCACATCACCAAACTAAAAACTAGATCAGGTCAATGGATTAATTCTCAGCTAGATATACAAAAGGAAGCAGTTGAATATTTTACTGATTTATTGACTGAACCTGATTTAATCTTGGATGATACTTTTGACACTCATTTTCTAAGCCAGATTCCTGGTATCATAACTGATAGTGATAATATTGACTTAGCAAGGCCTGTGACTGAGGGTGAACTGGAAAAAGTAATTAAAAGCTTAAACAAGAACAGCAGTCCTGGGCCAGATGGATACTCTCCAAAATTTTACACCAAATGCTGGCAGATTATTAAACTAGATTTGTTAGAAGTGGTAAATGAATTTATTTCTGGTGCTGAGATACCAAGGGGGATTTCTAGCACCTGGATTACTTTAATTCCAAAAAAACCAACCCCTACTTCTTTTGATGACTTTAGACCAATTAGTTTATCAAATGTGTTGAATAAGATTTGCTCTAAAGTTCTTCTGGAGAGACTGAAGCCACATATGGAGAATCTGATATCCTTGAACCAAACAGCATTCATGAAGCATAGGGATATATCTGATAACATTCTTTATTTACAAGAGATGATTAGATTTTTGGATAAGAAACAAAGAATTCCTAACTGCATCCTTAAGCTTGATCTGAGGAAAGCTTTTGATAGAGTTAGATGGAGTTTTCTCAAACAGATTTTATCTAAGTTTGGCTTTAATGGGAATTTTTTAACAGCTTTAATGAACAATTTGTCTCAAGCCTACTTTTCAGTCATTATCAATGGTAATCCAGTTGGATTTTTCAGTGCAACAAGAGGAATCAAACAAGGTGACCCTCTATCCCCCTCTCTTTTTAATCTATTCTCAGAGGCTTTCTCTAGGAGTTTGACCTTTATCTTTGTGAATAAATGTCTGTCCTCATACCAGATTCCTGGTTCTATTCCTGTGGTTTCTCACTTGATGTATGCGGATGATACCATAATATTTATGCAAGCCTCTAAACCTAACTTAATTAAGATAAAGGCCTTTCTTGAAGTCTTTGAACACTGCTCAGGTCAAAAGTTTAATTTTGAGAAATCAGATTTTTATTTAAGTAAAAGGGCTACTGCTGCAAGAAAGGTTCAGGTTAAAGCAGTTTTAAAAATGAAAAAAGGGTCTTTTCCATTCAAATACTTAGGATGCCCTATTTTTAAAGGAAGAACTCTGAATAGATATTTTTTCCCACTGCTGGCCAATGTTGATGCTAAGCTACAAAATTGGAAAAACTGCTGGTTAAGCTCTGGTGGGAAAATGACCCTCATTAAATCAGTTTTGTATTCTATTCCTCAGCACACTTGGATGGTCTCAAATTCCCCAAAAGCTGTAATTAAATCTTTTGAAAAAAAACTGGCTCAATTTTTCTGGGGTAAGACTGAAGGTAAACAAAATAAGATTTGGAAGAAATGGGCTAACATTGCCATACCCACTAATAGGGATGGTTTGGGCTTCAGATCAGTTCAAGCCATTATTGATTCTTGTTCGGCCAAACTATGGTGGAAGAGCCAATTGGGAACTTCATTGTGGTCTAAACTTCTCTGGTCTCTACCACCATCTTACAGGAAATCTGTTACTTGGAGGAGAATTTGTCACATTAATGAATTTGCTCTTAACAATTCCTCAATTATTCATGGGAATGGGAGATGTAATTTTCTTAATGCTAAATGGTGTCCGCATGGTCCTCTCCTTCCTAAAATCCCTGAGTACATTACCTCTACAATGGATGATATATCTGTGGCTGATTTCATTAGCAACAGAAATGCAATTCTGAACCAAATTGCATCTTTTCTTGAACATGACACTGTGCTTTTTCTTCAGGAGGCTGTTCTTACTGAGGATAGGGAGGATAGAATCATCTGGGAGCCAGAACCATCGGGTAAATTTACATTTAAGTCGGCATATAGAGCTCTAGCTCTACCAACAGGTACCTCTCCTGTCTCTAAGTTCTTATGGAATCCACTGGTACTAAAAAAGATCTCAATCTTTATCTGGAAACTCCTACATGCTTTTCTGCCCTTTGATGATGTTCTTATTGCATGCGGTTACAGCCTAGCTTCAAAGTGCCCTGCTTGTTGTCAATCTGATTCTATCCAACATTACTTTATCTCCTGTCCCTTGGCACACTCAGTTTGGTTGAAGCTGACTCATTCAATACCTTTTACCCTTAATACATCACATTCCATTCCTCAAAGATTCTATCTGTTTTGGGATTGTCAAGATTTAACTAAGTTTTACTAAATATATTGCATGTTCCTCCCATCTGTGATATGCTGGAGTCTATGGAAAGCTAGAAACAACTATCTATATGACCACAAGCCTCTATCCATGAATGTTATCTGTACTGAGGTGGAGAATTTGATTAAATTGACAGTTAGTGGTTGTCCTCCAACAATGTTATCCAAAAGCTCAGTACCACAATATTTTCACCATCTCACTCCACTGCTAAGGCCTCCCCCTAAGCCAAATTTAAGGATTATTTGCTGGGAAAGACCTAAACATGGATCTATAAAAATAAATGTAGATGCAGCCTGGTGCTCTAACAAAGCCACTGTAGGTCTTATAGCTAGGAATTCTCTTGGCTTACTGGTTAGAATTAGTTCGGCAAAAATAACATCCGCATCCCCCCTTCATGCCGAAATTGAAGCAATATTATTTGCTTCTGAATTCTTTCACCATCTGAACGGTAACATTATGGTGGAATCAGATTGTAAGCTTGCTGTTGATATGATTCTGAATCCATATGAGGCACAATGGCAAGTTTTTGATAAGGTATACAAAGTGAAATCTTTGCTTGGTAGTGCTCAACTGATTCACACTTTTAGGGAGTGCAACTCGGTTGCTCATGCCATAGCTAAACATCACTTTGATTTGAACCAAGGGCTGGATATGACTAATGTTACACCTCGAATTCAGGGTCTTATAGATATGGATAGAGGCTGTTTTCCTCATATTCGAGTTGCTAAAACTCCTAGGTTTTAGAATGTGATGCTGCTGAATGCCTTCTTGTCTTATCTTTGCAGAACAAAGGAACTCTACACCACTATGAGGAGGAGAATGCTCAAGCTCATATTGCTGGTACTAATCTCAACCTGGATGCTCCCTTGCTGTTTTGCTGCTTCTGGAGTAGCTATGGAAGCTACAAGGGAATTTTGCACACATCAAGGAGTGGGAATCCTTCCCATATAGGCTCAACTTCAAAGCTACAAAACTCAGCATACTTGTGATGATTTTATCTTGTGATTGAAGTTGCCTGGCCATTACAGAGGATTAACACGAGGGGTGGAGATCCTCTTGTTTTGGATCGCAACTTTGACACCTATCCTTTCACTTAGGATAGTTTTATTTCACTATACTAGCAAACACTGTTAGGTCTTTTGGAAACAACCATGTTGTTTCACAATCCAACTCAAATTGTATATTCGATCATTTGAAAATCAAGGCTTGGGGTTCCTATAATAAAATAACCCTCACCCTAGGGTGTTCTCATTAAAAAAAAAGGTGTGATAATCGTTCAAACTATATTCGTAAACGTGCAATGCGTGCACTAACTTTCTTACTATTATATTCAACATTTATTCACATATAAACCTAATCAAAATACATTTCATATAAATTATAATATATATATATAATCAATTTGTATCGGACCCTTAACTTTTTTTACACGGTGAAATCCCCTTATTCTAATACTGGCTGGTTGGCGGAGCAACTGGTTCCTTCTCAAGCAAACAAAAATTGCTCTAGTGGTTCTTGAAACATTGGAAACATAGGCAGCATGTCCCAGATTCTAGTGACCGTTTAACTTCAGTTGCATTAGGAGCTAAATTCTTGTTGCCAGATGTTATACCATCACCTTCACAGGCTTTGCTGTTCTCTGTGGGTGTGGATACTTCTTTGTGTAATTATAAACATTTTTTAAGGTTTTGATTCAAATTAATCAAATTCGGATGTTTTTTTTGTAATAGTCTCACTGTTTTAGAATAGATGAATAATTACTTAAAGGGAAAGTCTCAAGAAAGGCGGTTTTTCCATAAGCTTATGGACAAGCCAGTGACTGATTTGCAAAATGGGGTCAAGATTGTAGTTTACTATATGCATAAGTTATTTATAATGTGTATGTCAGATTATGTTGCTTACTGACTGTCAGACTATGCATGCATGTGTTTCATTAAAAGTTGCATATATTAGTATACTCTATACATTAGTTAGTTATACTGTGTGTTTGTCAGATTAGAATGCTTACTGACAGTAAGATAATGCATTCGTTTTTTCAACTACAACTAGCATATGGTAGTATGGTCTATGCATTAGTTTCTGACTGTGTGGTTTATGCTTATTTTTAGTTGTGTCTGAAGGAGGTGAAGATTCAGTTCAAAATGAAGACCCTGAGATAGAAGAAGGTGATTGTAATTTTTTTGTATTACATTTATTTACTTATTCAAATGTGTTATGTTGTTTAGCTTCTAAGCTGCTGGTTAAGAAATCTAAAAAGAAGGATGAACATTCTCTTTAAGATGAGCTGAAGAAAGTTCAATAGTCTTATGCTTCTGCAGGTTATTTTATTCCTTTATATGTTGTATTTTTATTTGTGTGATTATATTTTTTAATATGTGCTTATATAGTTTTTGTTTTAAATTTTTTGTGTAGTAGCTGCACTGGCACGTAGGTCTACCAGAATTGGTGTTACTACTACTCCACAGATTTCAGTTCCTGCTATTCCTAAGCAGACATATGAGAAAATGATGAATGTGAGTGTGAAGAAGCTGAAGGATGGTAAAGGTGGATCAACTCGGGAATTTGACTACGACGCACTACTGACTGATGTTATTCGAATAAGTAAAGAGTCAACTGGTGTTGATGAGAGTGGTGAAGGTGGGGGTTCTAAGGTTTGTGAGAAGAAATCTGGTGTAAAGGCTGGTGTGGTCTCTAGAGCTATTGATGGGGGTGCATTGGCTGGTGAAGATGTTGGTTCTTTAGCAGCTGATGTAGAGAAGGAATCTTCTGGGGGTTTAGAGGGTTGTGAGGGTGATAAGGTTGTTGATGATGGTTTTGTTGTTGATGTTGATGGGGTATTGAAGAAATATATTAGGGACTTTTCAGATGTGATGATTGATAATGTTGGGGTTAATGCTAATGTTGGTGTTGAAGGGGTTGGAGTTGATGGTGAAGGTGGTTCCAGGGATGTTGAGAATGTTATTGAAGGCAGTTCCAGGGATGTTGAGGATGATGGTGAAGGTGGGTTTAGGGATGATAGTGAGGTTCATTCACGGATAATTCAATTATTGATGATATTGTTATAGATTTTATAAATGAATATCTTTATGATTTGGATGCAGTTGAGAGGGAGGATGCTCGAGCTACTATGGTTGTGCATGAGAGTGAGGATGCTCAACTTGATGTGGCTGTGTGTGAGAGTGAGGATTATAGGAATGAGAGTGATGATGGTTGATCTGCTGGGGTTGTGTGTTAGAGTGAGGATGCTCGACCTACTATGGTTGTCACTTTTGAAGGATAGAAGGAGATGTCCCCAACTAGTAAGAAAGGGAAGGTAGTGGCTGCTAGTTCTCCGAAGAAGAAAACACTGGTTGGTTTGAAGAAGAAGTTTCCAGTTATTTTGAAGAAGAAGTCCTCACCTAGTATGTTGAGAAAGCAGAAGGGTAAAAAAAATTTTAGTGAGTCACCTACTGGACAATTGAAAAGGAAGGAAAAAAAGTAGCCGCAAAGTTGCATGTTGTGGTGGTGAAGAAGACAAAGACAGAAAGTTGCCGTGAAGAAATCTGTTGGGGTTGTGAAGGAATCTGGTAAGAAAGTTAATGTGAAAGCGAAGAAAGGTGTTGAAGTTGCTAAAAAACTGATTTTGAAGAGGAAAGCGGATAGGAGTGTTGGTGAAGCTTCAGGTTCAGGAAAAATGGTTGCTATAGAGGAAAGACCTACGATACAACAGCACAACCGTCCGAAGAGAAGGTGGTTGAACGTATTGATGAGGA